>OZ020226.1:23239859-24500248 GCA_963971325.1 Aphodius granarius
GAAAATTTCTCCTGGACTAAGTAAAGCGTATAGGTTGCTGCAATTTTCAGGATTAGTTACCCAAAGTATCTGCTATCTAACCATGTATAATAATCTTTTCTATCGCGATTAGTTTGCTCGCAATTGTTCATGAAACAAAACCATGACATTCAACCGTCTAAAGGCATCGCAAAATCAAGCTTGAAAATTTCTCCTGAACAAAGTAAAGCGTATAGTGAGCTGCAATTTTCAGAATTAGTTACCTAAAGTATCTGCTATCTAGTCATGTATAATAATCATTTCCATCACGATTAGTTTGATCGCAATTGTTCATAATGCAAAACCATGACATCCCACTATCTGGAAGGATCGCAAAGTCAAGTTTTGAAAATTTCTCCTGGACAAAGTAAATTCTGTAAAAAGTTTCTCATCATATAGTGAGAAGTTAGACTATGAATACTAACTAGCATTAAACACGTCTGAAATTTATTAATTACACTTAAGATTCATGATAAGGTCTATTTTACGTCTTCCTTTTGTTGCAGATGTCCTGATGTGCAGTTGAGCAACTATGGAAACTCCATTCCAGGTAAGTTTTTGAGATGTCTTTTGTTCGGAAATCAATACCACTTGGTAGTACTACCAACATTATTAGCAAGTACGCGAGAGTAGCGACAATGCGTCAAAGTTAGACAATGGGGTCACAAATTAATTTATTCCATATCGAGTTCTTGCTTCTGAAAGCGGTATTAATATTCAGGTTCTGTGTCTCACGGAGCGTCCCGGCGCTTGCATGCACTAAAATTAATCTCCAGATCTTTGGTTTGGAACTAAATTTGTCCTATATATATGCCGCCACTGCATCCTATATCGTTATTACCAACAACTATAATCATCGGAGGAATTCGTTGTCTTCCACCGTTTTTGTAAAAAAATACCTGGACTAAGTAAAGCTTATAAGAAGCTGGAATGTTCAGGATTAGTTACCCAAAGTATCTGCTATATAGCCATGTATAATAATCATTTCTATCATGATTAATTTGCTTGCAATTGACCATTAAAGAAAATTATGACATTCCACCGTCTAAAGGCATCACAAAGTAAAGTTTTGAAAATTTCTCATGGGCAAAGTAAAGCGTATAGGAAGCTGCAATTTTCGGGATTAGTTACCCAAAGTATTTGCTAACTAGCCATGTATAATAATCAGTTCTATCACGATTATTTTACTCGCAATTGGTCATTAAACAAAACCATGACATTCCACCGTCTAAAGGTATCACAAAGTGAAGGTTTGAAATTTTCTCCGGGTCAAAGTAAACCTTATAGGAAGTTACAATTTTCAGGATTAGTTACCCAAAGTATCTGCTATCCAGACATGTATAATGATCATTTCTATGACAATTACTTTTCTTGCAATTTTCCATGAAATAAAATCATGCCTTAGATATTAGACTTAGAGATTCTAAAGTCTAAAGGCATTGCAAAGTCAAGTTTTGAAAATTTCTCCTGGGCAAAGTAAACCTTATAGGAAGGTACAATTCTCAGGATTAGTTACCCAACGTATCTGGTATCTAACCATGTATAGTAGTCATTTCTATCGTAATTAGTTTGCTCGCAATTGGTCAAGTTATGTTTTGAAAATTTCTCCTAGACAAAGTGAAGCGTATAGAGAGCTGCAATTTTCAGGTTTAGTTACTTAAAGTCACTGCTATCTAGGCATGTATAATAATCATTTCTATCACAATTACTTTTCTCGTAATTGTTTATGAAATAAAACCATGACACTCCACCATGACTCCACCGTCTGAACGCATCGCAAAGTTATGTTTTAAAAATTTCTCCTGGATGAAGTAAAGCGTATAGGAAGCTGAAATTTTCGGAATTAGTTACCCAAAGTATGTGCTAACAAGCCATGTATAATAATCATTTCTATCACGATTATTTTACTCGCAATTGGTCATTAAACAAAACCATGACATTCCACCGTCTAAAGGTATCACAAAGTGAAGGTTTGACATTTTCTCCGGGTCAAAGTAAACCTTATAGGAAGTTACAATTTTCAGGATTAGTTACCCAAAGTATCTGCTATCCAGACATGTATAATGATCATTTCTATGACAATTACTTTTCTTGCAATTTTCCATGAAATAAAATCATGCCTTAGATATTAGACTTAGAGATTCTAAAGTCTAAAGGCATTGCAAAGTCAAGTTTTGAAAATTTCTCCTGGGCAAAGTAAACCTTATAGGAAGGTACAATTCTCAGGATTAGTTACCCAACGTATCTGGTATCTAACCATGTATAGTAGTCATTTCTATCGTAATTAGTTTGCTCGCAATTGGTCAAGTTATGTTTTGAAAATTTCTCCTAGACAAAGTGAAGCGTATAGAGAGCTGCAATTTTCAGGTTTAGTTACTTAAAGTCACTGCTATCTAGGCATGTATAATAATCATTTCTATCACAATTACTTTTCTCGTAATTGTTTATGAAATAAAACCATGACACTCCACCATGACTCCACCGTCTGAACGCATCGCAAAGTTATGTTTTAAAAATTTCTCCTGGATGAAGTAAAGCGTATAGGAAGCTGAAATTTTCGGAATTAGTTACCCAAAGTATGTGCTAACAAGCCATGTATAATAATCATTTCTATCACGATTATTTTACTCGCAATTGGTCATTAAACAAAACCATGACATTCCACCGTCTAAAGGTATCACAAAGTGAAGGTTTGACATTTTCTCCGGGTCAAATTAAACCTTATAGGAAGTTACAATTTTCAAGATTAGTTACCCTAAGTATCTGCTATCCAGACATGTATAATGATCATTTCTATGACAATTACTTTTCTTGCAATTTTCCATGAAATAAAATCATGCCTTAGATATTAGACTTAGAGATTCTAAAGTCTAAAGGCATTGCAAAGTCAAGTTTTGAAAATTTCTCCTGGGCAAAGTAAACCTTATAGGAAGGTACAATTCTCAGGATTAGTTACCCAACGTATCTGGTATCTAACCATGTATAGTAATCATTTCTATCGTAATTAGTTTGCTCGCAATTGGTCAAGTTTTGAAAATTTCTCCTAGACAAAGTGAAGCGTATAGGGAGCTGCAATTTTCAGGTTTAGTTACTTAAAGTCGCTGCTATCTAGGCATGTATAATAATCATTTCTATCACAATTACTTTTCTCGTAATTATTTATGAAATAAAACCATGACACTCCACCATGACTCCACCGTCTGAACGCATCGCAAAGTCATGTTTTGAAAATTTCTCCTGGATGAAGTAAAGCGTATAGGAAGCTGAAATTTTGAGGATTAGTTACCCAAAGTATCAGCTATATAGACGTGTATCACGATTATCACGTAAACGTTTCTATCACGATTAGTTTGCTCACAATTGGTCATGAAATAAAACCATGACATTCCACCGTCTAAAGGCATCAGAAAGTAAAGTTTTGAAAATTTCTCCGGGTCAAAGTAAACCTTATAGGAGGTTACAATTTTCAGGATTAGTTACCTAAAGTATCTATTATCTATTCATATATAATAATCATTTCTAACGTAATTAGTTCGCGCGTAATTATCCATGATACAAAACCATGACATTCCACCATACCACCATACAGACACCGCAAAGTTGTAGCTGAATTCGCCGGTGCGGTGTATGGATTGTCCCGCCGTATATTATTATTTAATCCTTAAAGCAATGCTCGGACCAGCAACTGGGCCCTCCGTTAATCCCGGACAAAGTCTCACGAAGAAACGTCGCGGAAGTGAAATATGTTGAATTATGCGATCTGTACATTTCACCCTCTCGGGTAGAAGATGTGTCTCCCCGTGAAATCCTTGACTAACGCCCGAATTATTCGCAAACTGCGCTCGCCAACGCTACAGCGGGGGCCTAATCTGAAAGTACACGTTCCCCGCCCGCGCACGCTCACAGTTCCATCCATCCCTTACTTTTTGCCTCGGCGGGAGCGAGACGCATAGCGTCGCGGAACGAGTACTTTCGGACTAAACACCCGCCGCTCGCCTTCTGCAGTGACGGATTAAAGGCCGAACCTAACCGCTGCGAACACGAACACGGACACGAACGCGAACGCGGTCAGTTATATTGCGGTATATGGGACGCATGCGAACGCGGCGGTTAGGGTTCCGCCATATACCGCAATTGAATTACGTGACCGTGTACGCGTTCGCGTTCGTGTCCGTGTTCGTGTTCGCAGCGGTTAGGTTCGGCCTTTAGGGAACAGCGTGGACCTAGATGTTCCACGGCCCGAAATGGGACACCGTCTAGCGCTGCCGTAGGAAAGTCGATATCTCTTAACCTGGTTGTGTTACGCTAGGCCGCGTTATCTTTAAGTGTTTAAGCGCAGATATCTTCCACTTGACGTATGCCTCGGATAAGATAAAGCATAAATTTTGTCCTCAAGCCATGAGGCTGCGCTCGCGCGAGGTACCTAACGACCTGCTATTTATTTATAAGCTTGTAGATGGTTTAAGTTCGCCCTTTAGTTTGAAAGAGTGATGTTCCCTGATGGCTTCTATCCACAAATCAACCAAAACAGCAAAATTTTTAACCAAAATTAGGTAGAGGAAATGAACTCACGTCCAACTCTTTAAGTAGACGATTTGAATCGTTAACGTTGATTATACAGGCGATTAAAGTTCACCAAATCAACACTAACGGGCGACATCCTTGTTGATAACTTCTGGTAATCGCCGGTGATTCAAATTCAGGAGTGGGAGGTAGAATGGTGGCGGTACACCACCCCTTCCCGCATCCTTTCGCGCCATCAACGTTTAATTCCAATGGGATAGAACGGATCGAGCAAAATTACAAGTTCCTTAGAGCGAGAAATTCTAACCCCGCACCATCCCTAAGCGTCGTGGGTCGGGCTTTACTCATTTAGGCGTAAAACGGAACGATTTCCCTTCATTCAACCCCCTACTACTGAAGTTAGCATTATCCACGAGAATATATATATATATATATATATATAAGCGCGGGAGATTTGAAAATTCTGGAGGAGGTAGTACATAGAAATCATCATGTAGTATTGGTAATGGGTAATAGTAGTCAGAAGTGGAATCGATCCAGTGGCGTTCGTGACTTGGGGTAACGGTAGTGGTCCATCAAGAGCACTTGCACGCTTCCGTAGCTGAAGTCTCGACTGTCTCTCTCTTGAAAACTTAAACGTGATAAATTGTTGTAGCAGAATAACGCTTACCTATGCCGGAATTTAGTCTCGCGGCGGTGAAAAATTCAAGGAAAGCGGAGGACGAGAGTGCGAGAACCGCATCCTTTTATAATAAGGTGCTTCATAATAATGCCGCCTCATCTTTCTCACCCTCTTTCCTAGTTCTAGCGCGGACGAGATGGCGCCGCGAGATGGAGCTGCCCGTCTTACGTAGTCGTCCTCCTGAAACCCTGCTGAAAATTCCTACCGGAATGGGAGCTTCGCTACTCCGTGCACTTTTTAATATAGTTAACGTTTAACGGCTTTTAACCAGAGCGGCGAAACAAAACAGGAAAAAGAAAACACTGATGGTGGCTAAAACGACCAGCTGTGTGGAACACGAAATTTTACTTTAAATTTACCACAGGACGGGATTAAAAAGTTTGGCGGATTATGGAATTTTCGAAAGTTTGACTTTTACCGCATGGCTGGGATTAATTACACTACTAACTGCGCGTGTAAGGATGCGTGTCTCAATAAAGTATTCGAATTATTTGCATCCCTGTGATCCATCGGAGAAATTACAAGGCATTTGCGGGCGTAATTGATTAAAAGCAAATACTTGCTTTGTAATTTAAAAGCACTGCTGGTAGGAAGCGCGCGGTGTAGTGTTTGAAACGGCGAGCGCTAGCGATAAAGCCAAACTCCTTTGTAGTTTGTAGCAACTCGCCTTGCCTCCCAGAGCGGCGCAGACTAATAGTGATAAACATGTGTGTCTGGTGAAATTAGGTTAGCGATGTATTGCTAAATGTCGTGATCTACAGTGATAGCACACTCCGGCTCTGAACAATATCCCACCAACAGTAAAAAGAAGTATATCCCAACAAATGTAACTAGAATTGATAAGGTCAATCCCAAACATATACCCGTAAAAAAAACGTCTTTTGCGAGGTCTAATTTGTAGTAGCGTAGACGTTGTTTTTCTCAAGTAACTTTATTGCTGCCAAGATGCATCGAGCCGTGGTATTTTGGGATTTTGGGACCACTTCGGCAGCCGCCGAGAAAAAGGCCCTTTAATGATGGCATTAATAGGTAAACATCACGAGCCCTATGGGAGAAACGGCCTTTCGCCAAAGGACGTTAAACTCGCACATGTTTCCTTAAAAGTAATTTACTATTTCCCATCTGTACGCACTTAATTCTCTCAATGGTTTCTTTTCCTTTATCTTTGGCATGGTTCTATGTCTCTCTTGGGAATACTTAACCGTTTGTATTAATAGATAGTTGATATTGTATATAAGCTATAACTTCTTAAATATTCCGCTGTGAGGGACGTTAGTTGTCGTAGTGAAAGTAGCAATGTAGTAGCAAAGTTCGTGCAACAAAGTTCTCGACAAACGGTTTTGTATAAGCGAGTCGTGCCCATAAAATTCCTAAAGTCAACAGCTTCCAGCACGAAACTTACTCGATAAATTCGAAACTTTAAGTGCGGGCCAAAATATAAATAATAAACAAAAGGGTAGGGGGTAGACTAGAGTTAAGGTGTCTGGATCTTAGCGTGCACACCCTGTTGTTATTGTTATGGGTCGGAAACCCATTATTTATTTATTAAGATATGATGAAATTAAGCGAGATATTTGTAAGAACATTCGGGAATGTCAAAGGTTTTTGCTAGGGTTGAACATCTGGTTTAGGATTTGACCGCGTGTTATAAGTTTAAAATTGAAGAGTTGTCATTGGCTAAGAAGAAATGCTTCCGGCTTCCTTTGGGGTCGAGGGATGCAAACGAACAGATCTCGCTCTTCTCATTTCAACCACCGTCATGTAAAGTACACGTTTTTGTGGAGCGTTCTTAGGCGCTTAAGTTTATCCCTGGTAAGTCTTTTCAACTCGTCTCGCATTTCATTGTAAATTAAATTATTCATATTTCTGCTAAAAGTGTGTCTGTCTAAATCAACTCCTAGGTTTAATTTAAACGTCAATATGTTCAAAGCTTCATTCATTTTTCTATGTAACCTATCAAACGGGATTGTTGATTATTATTGTTAATAGATGTTATTGTTTTGATAAGTGTTTCGTTTCATTTGAGTAGTCTTGCTTTATCAGCCCTTATTAAATGTTGAATACTTAAACGCGTCAGTTAGTAGTCAGAAAATGTGTTCACAAGGTTCAAGAAAAAGAACCCAGTTAGTTTTGCCTTCGAATAAATTGGAAGAATTTGATGAATTAGAATTTTGACCAGTAATTAAAGCCCTTAAACCGCGCTTGGCCAGATGCTACCATGTTAGGGAGTCGCGGTAGTTTCCCGCCATTTTGACCTCCTACATTATAAACAATCACTAAAATCTCAATTATGTAAAAAAATTAAGTGAAACCACTATCTCTCTCAGCACTAACAAAAGATCCTCGAGAATTACGAGAAAAGCAAAAGAGAGAGGGCTACACCCCTCGTGGATGTTTTAGAGGGGGCGTTAAGGGGGGCGGGGGTACAGTCGAGAATTTCTGCCGCGCAGTTGACAAAAATAGGAAGAAAAAGCGAAAGAAAAGAGGAAAAAGTGTGGAACAGCCGACGCTCCTGACAAATTCTTACTAATTAAAATATTCCGCCCACTTTAAGAACTCGCGACGAGAGAAATGTTACTGGATTAAATTTACGAGTTAAATTTTGACGTGCTATTTTTTGTAGAGTCCTTTATTCGCTCTAAGGACAAAGGACAAAGAGGACGTTATTATTATGCTAATGAGTTTGTAACGACTATTTATGCATTTTAGAACATATTATTTTTTCTTCATATTTTTCTTTATATATATATCTAGGCTCTGACAAAAAAAAAAACGTTTTTGTTTTTCGCTTTAGTTTCGATCCTTGATTCAGAGCAATTTAGGGGCGTTTGCCCGAACGGCGCGAAAAGCAAAAATTAATTAAAACAACGCCCGAGTTCGCAGTTCGCCCCGATGGAGCTATTATTATCAAAGTCGGTAATTTTCCGATATTTTCCACTTAATTTGGACAGTACTCCGAACGTCGAACGCCTAACTTCCCCATTAGGGCGTTATTGTTATTAACAACGCGGCGGCAATTAATTTTAATAATTTTTTTTTAAGAAATTTGACTTTAATTTTGTGAAGGTTAATAACACCTTTACAGGTTTAACATAAGTGGCAAAAATTCTTACTATTACACACATTTTATATTTAATTTTAAATAATAATACTATAACTAGCTCTGTGTATATGTCAAAATTTTCGATTTTAGTTATTGGGCATTCTATAAATATGTGGTTAAGGCTTCCCACCTGTCCACATTGGCAATATGGACACTTTAGGATACATTTTAGGTTATCTGCTATCTGTTACTGTTGTTACGAATGTCCGGCAGGGGGCGTTTCGGGTTTGACGTTACTGTGGTAATAGCAGCAAAACACGGGTCGACAAAAATCGATTTTTTGGATCGAAAATTGTTTTTAAGGCCGTTTTTTTGCTCAAAACTCTTTGCGAAGGGTATTTAGGGGAATCTTATCGTAAGACATGAGAGCGAGCGGCTTTTATAAGGTCGGCAGGAACGGATAAAAAATGTAAATTTTTGACGTTCATCGATCCGCTTGTCGGAATTTCTAGACGTCACGTGACATTTTCTCGAGGTTCCCCTTCACCCGAAGAGGTGCAAAAACGTGATTTTTTTTTTCAAAATTGACGCATTTAATTTACAAAATATCGCGCAGTCCACGCGGAATCGTGTCCTTTTTTTCAATTCGAGCGTCAAAAGTAATATCGAAAAGCCCAATTTTGCAGCTAGTCGATCGCAAAAGGAATAGGTGTTTGTTTGTTTTGTTTTGAGATGAAAATTCCGCGTTCGAGTTAAGAAAAGAATAATATTGACCTTACCCTTACAAAAACATACAAGAGGTGAGTTTTGTATCGACAAATACAAAGTTTTCAACACGAAAAGACTGTAATACTGTATGAAAATTCTTTAGATCATAACAAATAACTATGTAACTGTCACTTTTGATTGACAATCTGTACACTACAAACGTTCACTGCGCATGCGCATATATTTAAATACAACCATTAAACAAATCCTTCCCGAAAAACTTTTTAGAACGTACAGTTATACATAGTTAGGCGAAGAAAACTGTTAAAATATATGAGAAGGATAAAGAAAACTTTACACTTACCAATCGGAAACCAATGTCTTTCTTCACAATCGTACGATTTTTTAATTCTTCAACAAACAACACACATAGTTCTATGCAGTTTAACCCCTGGGTTCGGTTAATCGCGGTAGATGGCGTTGTCGCGTCTAGTTCACTCTGAGCCCTTAGGGGTTTTACTAGTAACACTTACTGTTGGGTAACTGTCCGATGGCAACATTGCTACCCTCGAACCAGGTGAGTGGAGTGTGTAGTGTTTCACCCTGGTGGCGATTCTGAACACTAACCGTTGTTGTCGAGGTTGGCACTACTGACGCTGCGAACGATGCGCGCTGTCGACCGACACTGAGGCGAGAGAAATGCCGCTAACCGACGCCCCTTGGCGCCGGGACGCACGGGCGTCACTACGCCTGTCCGCCGGCCTCTTATCTTAGATTTGACTGGACATTTTTTTCTGTTTTTTAAGATTTTTTTAAGTTTAGAGTCTTAATTTACTCCACTATTTGGATTTTAAGATCAGAATATTGAGTATATATGTTTAAAATGGCCATATTTTTTAGGTAAACAATACTTTTCTTATCAAAATCTCTGAAGGAATTCAACAGCAACCTCGTGAAATGAAAATTGCTGAAAATTCATAAAGTGAGCCGCCCTCCAGTGATACAAAATTGCCATTTCATCAAGAAAACCATAACCGTCGGAAACCGTCTTCGGTCGTGACTTTTTCTCAAAGGGTTTTCCACATTTCGGGGGTGGAAATTCGGTAAACACCCCCGCGGATGTTGCGTCTCAGTTTATTGTGACCTATCCCCTCTCCCCTTTCACCCCAATTTTATATATATATATATAACAAACGGCCTCTGCTTTGGAACAACCTTCATTAATAATAAGATTTCTTAGAGCGCAATTTCCTGCAGACGTTGACAACTCGAATGTTGCCCCCACCCCCCTCACTACCGCTGACCTTCTTACTGCCTCCAGGCGGACTTTCGAAGCCCTTTTGGCCAGAAAGAAGGATTACACGGCTGACCGCGCGTTTTATTAAAGATTTTTGCTTCTTATTGCGGTCTTGGACGTGGTTTGAGGGCATTTCTTGCTTCAGCTGTAATTGTTGAGGGTTATTACCGCTGGAAAATACTAGGGGAATTCCATAAAATGGGAAATGGCACTGAAACATCGAGAACCAGCTATTTGACGAAGTCCCATGCTATGCTGTGATAAAAACAGTCAAAATTCAATGTAAAGTTTGACCAAACACGTTTACTCTTGTGTTCTGGGGGTGATCCACCCTTTTCCGTTTCTCCCTCTTCATTAAGGCCTCCGGGGACAAATAAAACGGCGGTATATATTAACAGTAAATTTTGCGCAATTGCTAATTTATTGCCGCTGGTACATTTTGGTGCATTCTGTGACCTACCCGCTGTTTTAATTAAATTACTGTAATGGATTTTGTTAATGGTATGTCGGAGTAATCAGTACTGTATATATGTATGTTTACAACATTGCGAAAGAAACCAAGTTTGCATTACATCAATTAAATTTGACAAAAAAAGACTAGACCGTAGTTTTTGTTGTGCAATTACTTATTAAAATAAATTCGATTCAATGAAATCGAATAAATTCGTCCGTCAAAATGCGCGTACTATTTATGTTGTGAACGCACGTCATTTGATTAAATAATTTATGCCAGTACGCAAAACTGTTTCGGTAATATTTTCCTGATAAAATGCATAATGGCGCAGCCGGAATAACATGTATTGTGCCGCTCAATGCGGATTTGGTCCTCCCAAAAACCCGCATTCAAATAAAACAGACGCGAAACGAATTTGGCAACATTGTGACAACATTGATTACATGGTTCCGAGCTTATATAATGAGATGCACACTCATGTTACCAGTACAATCGGTACATACAATCACAAACATTGTACGCAATTTGTTATAGGAACAAAAAAAAATGACACAATAAAACATCTGTTCGATAAACAAATTTTATTCGTTTTATCACTGATTTTTATATATTATTTTATTAAATGTTGTTAGTCTACCTATACTAATTACGAACTTTCAAGTGTAGGGCGCGTTCAGCGGAATCGCCCATTTTTGCCGACATTTGCGATCGAGTAGCTGCAAAATTGGGCTTTTCGATATTACTTTTGACGCTCGAATTGAAAAAAAAGGATACAATTCCGCGTGGACTGCGCGATATTTTGTAAATTAAATGCGTCAATTTTGAAAAAAATCACGTTTTTGCACCTCTTCGGGTGAAGGCGAACCTCGAGAAAATGTCACGTGACGTCTAGAAATTCCGACAAGCGGATCGATGAACGTCAAAAATTTACATTTTTTATCCGTTCCTGCCGACCTTATAAAAGCCGCTCGCTCTCATGTCTTACGATAAGATCCCTCTAAATACCCTTCGCAAAGAGTTTTGAGCAAAAAAACGGCCTTAAAAACAATTTTCGATCCAAAAAATCGATTTTTGTCGACCCGTGTTTTGCTGCTATTACCACAGTAACGTCAAACCCGAAACACCCCCTGCCGGACATTCGTAACAACAGTGACAGATAGCAGATAACCTAAAATGTATCCTAAAATGTCCATATAGCGAATGTGGACAGGTGGGAAGCCTTAACCACATATTTCTAGAATGCCCAATAACTAAAATCAAAAATTTTGACATATACACAGAGCTAGTCTACCTATACTAATTACGAACTTTCAAGTGTAGGGCGCGTTCAGCGGAATCGCCGACATTCGCGATCGAGTAGCTGCAAAATTGGGCTTTTCGATATTACTTTTGACACTCGAATTGAAAAAAGGACACAATTCCGCGTGGACTGCGCGATATTTTGTAAATTAAATGCGTCAATTTTGAAAAAAAATCACGTTTTTGCACCTCTTCGGGTGAAGGCGAACCTCGACAAAATGTCACGTGACGTCTAGAAATTCCGACAAGCGGATCGATGAACGTCAAAAATTTACATTTTTTATCCGTTCCTGCCGACCTTATAAAAGCCGCTCGCTCTCATGTCTTACGATAAGATCCCTCTAAATACCCTTCGCAAAGAGTTTTGAGCAAAAAAACGGCCTTAAAAACAATTTTCGATCCAAAAAATCGATTTTTGTCGACCCGTGTTTTGCTGCTATTACCACAGTAACGTCAAACCCGAAACACCCCCTGCCGGACATTCGTAACAACAGTGACAGATAGCAGATAACCTAAAATGTATCCTAAAATGTCCATATAGCGAATGTGGACAGGTGGGAAGCCTTAACCACATATTTCTAGAATGCCCAATAACTAAAATCAAAAATTTTGACATATACACAGAGCTAGTCTACCTATACTAATTACGAACTTTCAAGTGTAGGGCGCGTTCAGCGGAATCGCCGACATTCGCGATCGAGTAGCTGCAAAATTGGGCTTTTCGATATTACTTTTGACACTCGAATTGAAAAAAGGACACAATTCCGCGTGGACTGCGCGATATTTTGTAAATTAAATGCGTCAATTTTGAAAAAAAATCACGTTTTTGCACCTCTTCGGGTGAAGGCGAACCTCGACAAAATGTCACGTGACGTCTAGAAATTCCGACAAGCGGATCGATGAACGTCAAAAATTTACATTTTTTATCCGTTCCTGACGACCTTATAAAAGCCGCTCGCTCTCATGTCTTACGATAAGATCCCTCTAAATACCCTTCGCAAAGAGTTTTGAGCAAAAAAACGGCCTTAAAAACAATTTTCGATCCAAATAATCGATTTTTGTCGACCAGTGTTTTGCTGCTATTACCACAGTAACGTCAAACCCGAAACGCCCCCTGCCGGACATTCGTAACAACAGTAACAGATAGCAGATAACCTAAAATGTATCCTAAAATGTCCATATTGCGAATGTGGACAGGTGGGAAGCCTTAACCACATATTTCTAGAATGCCCAATAACTAAAGTCGAAAATTTTGAGATATACAGATGTAAATAAATATCAAATATTTTTCAATTTTACTGAATCGTTGTCCACTGGAATTGACAGGTGAAACAGTTATTTTAAGCCTGATTACGCCCGATAGGGGAGTGGACAGGGATGGATATTAAATTTTGAGCCGATTATGCACATCAATTTTTGTTCGTTTCTATCGCAGAGAGGGCACTGCGCGCCTGTCGAAAACTTGGAACGCGTCCAAAGGCGAGCTTCCCAGCGATAGCGGTGTCCTCTAGCGGACAGCGGAATATTTATTGGCGTTTTATCGACGGACACTTCAAAATGTCCCGCTGCGCACTAGAACCTAGGTTATGTCTCCACTACGAAACATGTCGCTGACGTTTATAACGTCACATACCTTACAGACACAAAACTGGTCTATTTTCTATAGAAAGTGCAGATAGCCCGTAAAAACTAATGGTTGGCTGTTAGGCTGTGGTTAGTTTTACGTAGGAGACACGTCCGTAACATCCGGTATTTCTGCACCAGTCTAGTTACTCCAGTTAATGGAATAATGTGTCGCGCCTGATGTCTCGCATCTATTGAATTATTAAACAGTGTAATCGTTAATGCATGAATTTCCTTTGTAAATTTGCATCGAGCACACGTGGGCGGCCCTCTCAACTACTGCACTGTCATCCCGTCGTGTTAAAACGGCGAATACCGCCTCTGCGACACATTCGTGGAATTCGAGTGATGATAGAGACATTCGCTGCTATTGTCTATTCAAACGGTAATGAATCTTGCACTCAGTTGAGTGAAAAAGTAATTAAATAGGTACGTTGAACAAAATGAAATGTTCGACTCCGAGGTATGTGGTGTGCTGTACACCATGCTAGAGGTTCCCCCACTGCCAGTATGCGGCACAGAGTTCGGCTAGATGCATTGCGCCCGGGTATCAAAATCTTAAGAGGTACCACCATCGTCCTGTAGAGGTACGATTTATATAAAATGCGCCGTCTGCACGCCATTTCTCAGTAGCCGGCCGAACGTTACAACTGCAAACATTCTAAAATAGCCGGTAGTCGATAAATTGGTTTAAGGTGCAGCGCGCGGACCTTCTACTTCGATGGCCCGCCGAAGTGAAATATAACGTTCCGATTGCCCCAATATTATATTGGAAGAACGAAATGTGCACTCGCGAGAGGCACATCGCACCATGTTCTTCCAGTGAAATTAAACTGAATCGTGTTGGCAAGAGATGATAAAATACCACGTTATGACGCTTAGATTTTGTATTACTTTTGACAGCAATGGTTTCTTATCGTATATTTGCTTTATTTTATGAGTTATCGAAGTAATTATTTTAAAAATTGTATCAAACAATCCTCAATATCAACCAAATCTGCTTTAATAATCGAAAAACGAAGTCAAATCGCATTAAAATCCATTTGGAAACCGATATTGCGCTCAAATTTGCAGTGTTTAGTGAAAGTTTTTAAATTTTCTCTGGTGCCCGGCTTCTCTGGTTTCTGCGTTAATATTGGATTGAAAAGCTTTTGGGATTCAATGGATATTTTGTGCACGCGCTGCTGTGTACACTCTATACGGAAATGGAACTTGATATGCCAGCAAAACATTGTAATATGCCCTTGTATGTTGTCCAAGGGATCAAATTTTCAACTTTCTGATACAACCAAAAAAAAATTTATTTATTCCAGATTATAAATTCAAATAATATGCAAAAATGGTGCTTTCAAACAGTATTTTGATGAATCGATAAAAAGCCACCATTCAGAAGGATCGTGGGGAATATCAAACTCGTTCATAAGACCCTCAACATCGTGACATACACGTAAAGATCCTTCCATTTTAAAATATGCTTTAAAAGGCTCGTTACGCTTTGTAAATGAAGACACTGTCACACCTCGTGCGAAAAAAATCCATTCCTGTAGTCTAGAACACAATAACTCGGCGTTTTCTTTTGATAAACCTTTAAAATCTTTAACCAAATCATTCAGTTTGCACTGTTTTATAAGGTGAGGTGTTCCTAAAACTTCAAAAAGTGAATCTTCACGATGTGCCTGATTTGACAGAGTGATTTAACACACTCTGTCAAATCAGGCTGTTTCAAATCAAATCAGGCAAGTTTGTACAAACAGGCGAAATTTCTTCTGGTCAAAAATCGAAGATGATGATGTGGATGGCGTGGATGGCATCACAAAGCCCGTTTATGCTTGTGTAATTCTTTGTATCTAAGAATATTATTCAACCATGAAGATCCTTCCATTGTAAAATATGTTGTCACACCTCGGGCGAAACGATTCCATTCCTGTAGCCTAGAACCCAATAACTCGGCTTTTTCTTTTGATAAACCTCTCTAAAGTCTTTATCCAAATCTAAGTCTTTAATCAAATCTAAGTCCTTAATCAAATCTAAGTCTTTAATCAAATCTAAGTCTTTAAGCAAATCATTCAGTTCGCACTGGTTTATAAGGTGAGGTGTACATAAAACTTAAAATGGTGAATCTTCACGACTTGCCTGATTTGACAGAGTGATTTCAGACACTCTGTCCCATCAGGCAAGTTTCTTCAAACAGACGAAATTTTTTCTGTGTCAAAAATCGAAGATGATGAAGTGGATGGCGCACTTGGGAGAGGATGGTTCTCTCCATGGGGGATAGGTCGCGATGCTGATGGCAAATTTGGATATTTTATTTTATGCTTATACTTCTTCGAATATCCGGAGACTTATCCTGTAAAAATAGCAATAATCACATGATTGGAAGGCTCTCGCCACAACATGGGAACTGCAAACGGCATTTTCTTTTGCTTCCCTTTCATCCACTTTAAAAGTCCGATCTAACAGGAAATACAATTCTTAATCCAAACATAAAATGTTTCCCATAAATTCAAATCAGCATCTAGCAGTTTAATAACAAAAAAAGGGCGTTAGGAAAGAACATATAACGGCAGGCATATGCATTTAGTCTCTGTAGAAAGATACGAGGGTTTTCGTGCTGGTGGGCATAGATGGCGCTCAGCACATCGAGCAAATGGTGCGAAAATTATAGTAATAAGTAGGTTGGGCGACGGTTCGTAGTGCGGCCAGGACTCGGCGGTAATGGTCGATGAAAGGTACAGGGAAATTGTATTCATGGAGTGGAAGGGCCATGGATCACAACCGTTCTTGATGAATGTGCGGTCTTTCTGATGTTGGAGCCGGAATCCGGACGCTGGATGGCGACTCCCTTAGCACCCGACGTACCCCTTGGCACCCCACGTACCCCTTGGCACCCCACGTACCCCTTGGCACCCACACGTACCCTTTCCAGTTTGAGGCATTCACAAAATATCCGAACAGACTTTGGCCAGCAAATACTAGTTTAAACGCGGCAAATAATTGAATAATAGGCTCCAGACTGGACAAATTTATGGGGCATTCCATGAAAAAGACGTTCACACATTTTCGGAAATTTGTTCCCTTGTGGTATTGGGGAGGGGGGTGTATTTGAACACAGATGACAATCTCTATCAAGTTTTATATTCAGTCGTGATGAAAAAATCAATTGCGACCGCGTAATTAAGTGTTTACGGCAAGTTGAGCGAAGTTAAAGAAGCTGGCAGAAGACCGTCAAAACTTTCGCAGCGGACGAAAACGTAGCATTTCCTCGAGCAGTCCGGATACAGCTGTAATCAGGGAGATAACACGACGATAGAAAGGACGAAAGATAACTCGATTATAAAAACAAACTGAGAAGCGGCGAGAGGCGCTAGGATGGCACCGAAAGCAACCGACGTTGTAAACTTATTTGCATTTGTTGTGCTGGGTCGAGATTATTTCGAACCTTAACTCGCATAATGTAGAAGATCCTGGGGGTGGTAAATGAATTTCGCGTTTGAGGGTCCCCTCGTTCGCCCCCTTTACACCCTTTGGCGCTTCCGGTGGAGATGGATTTGTGTGTGAAGCGACAAAAATTGCAACCAATTTGGACCTCAATGAAACACCACTGGACGATGGTATGACGGAAACTTTCCGAAGCAATTTGGAAGTTAATTGAGAAAACCGTCGTTGGAGTTTTTGATGCCTTCTCAGACTGAACAGAATGTACCCGGCAATTAATGAGGTGCTATTCACTGCTAATTATATTATACACAAATTGGATTTGGTTAATTGCTTAAATTATTACGCTTATTTCACATAATTTAGTCCGAACTGATTTTTTTTTTAGAATTAATATGAGTGTCCTGACTTTGTTGTGAGACTATGCAATACACAGCAGAGTGTACTCAATCATAAATCTTTTTTAGTGTGTGCGGAACTGAAAATATCTAAGTTGAACTTCAGCCAAGTAATAACAGCTCTCGCAGGCTCGGTACAGTTTCTGCAATATTAAAATTCTTTGAGATTAAAAGACATCAACAACCGGGAACACTAACGCTCCCACTATCATGAGTTTTCATCCCATTGATCTGTAAATTAGTATACTTTTCTTCTTTCGGAAAGTAAAAAAATGGGACTTTCTTGGGAGTTTGGGGTGTTTTATTTTCCGCCGTTGGTCCTTTCATACGTCACCCTTCGTATATTAATAGCATACAAAGTACGGTATTTTGTCTCCCGTGTCATACGGTGACAGGATGCAAGAATTTCCCACACAGCCGTAAGATTTATAGCCTCCTGTTATTCTGCACGGAGAATTGCAAACGAGAAGTGGAATTTGCCGTAATTCTCTCCCTTAGAACTGCCCTTTGTCGTCCGCTTGCTAGATTTCCCCCCATTTATTGTCCCCCGAGTACTACACACTCAATGTTTTTCGATTAGAAAACGAAAGATAAAAGATACAGAAAAAATGTATTCGATACAACACGAATGTCTTTGAGTGAAGAATATCACTTGTTTCTATATCCGCAGAAGGATCATTTGGTTGGTTCAAGTAAAATACAAAATTATCAGAGTAAGAATATGATTTTCTTGATGTTCCATGTAGAAGAATAACATTTTCTTCGTCAGAGCAAAATATACTCAACATAAACATACTAAACTCTTAAACCGGAAGAAAAACTAGCCGTTGAAACAACTATATTGAAATTCTTATTAGAATAAAATATTATTTGTATAGAGGAAAACACTATATACGCAAGAATAATTTTTCTTGATATCCAAGAGTAGAGTTCTCTCTGTGTAGAAGAAAATCAAATATAGAAGTGTAAAATTAAGAAGTAGCGAAGTCGCTCAAACTTGGATGTGTTCAGTCAGCGTTAGGGCTGTAATAACTGACTTACCCCTTGTCATAAATGTTGACAAGGGCACGCTTCTTGCTTAAGGGCTTGTTAGAGCGTTTTTACAATTCCCTACGTAATCCGACCTAGCAAACCGAGGTAAATAAATTTCACGGGATATGAGTTGGGATTAGATGAAGTGACGTGCGCCTACATGATGGTATAACTTCAGTACATAGTTAGCAAAATGTAAATTATACAATTGTTAATACGCTAACTAAAGCCACCATTCAGAAGGATCGTGGGGGATACCAAACTCGTTCATAATACCCTCAACATCGTGACACACACGTAAAGATCCTTCCATTTTAAACTATGCTTTAAAAGGCTCGTTACGCTTTGTAAATGAAGACACTGTCACACCTTGTGCGACAAGATTTCATTCCTGTATCCCAAAAACCCAATAACTCAGCTTTTTCTTTTGATAAACCTTCTTTTGACAAAAATCTTTAACCAAATCATTCAGTTCGCACTTTTGGGATTCAATGGATATTTTATGCACGCGCTGCTGTGTACACTCTGTACGGAAATGGAACATCATGGAACTTGATATGCCAGCAAAACATTGTAATATGCCCTTGTACGTTGTCCAAGGGAACAAATTTTCAACTTTCTGATACAACCAAAAAAAAAATTATTTGTTCCAGATTATAAATTCAAATAATATGCAAAAGTGGTGCTTTCAAACTGTATTTTGATGAATCGATAAAAAGCCACTCAGAAGGATCGTGGGGAATATCAAACTCGCTCATAAGACCCTCAACATCGTGACATACACGTAAGGATCTTTCCATTTTAAAATATGCTTTAAAAGGCTCGTTACGCTTTGTAAATGAAGACACTGTCACACCTCGTGCGACAAGATTCCATTCCTGTAGCCTAGAACCCAATAACTCGGCTTTTTCTTATGATAAACCTTCTTTTGACAAAAATCTTTAACCAAATCATTCAGTTCGCACTGGTTTATAAGGTGAAATACCTCACCTTACTCCTAAAATGTCAAATGGTGAATCTTCGCGACTTGCCTGATTTGACAAGAGTGATTTCAGACACCGTCAAATCAGGCTGTTTCAAATCAAATCAGGTAAACTTGTACAAACAGGCGAAATTTCTTCTGTATCAAAAATCGAAGATGGTGAAGTGGATGGCGCACTTGGGAGAGGATGGTTCTCTCCCTGGGGGATAGGTCGCGATGCTGATTGCAAATTTGGATATTTTATTGTATGCTTATCCTTCTTCGAATATCCGGAGACGGTTATCGTGTAAAAATAGCAATCATTTACATGATTGGAAGGCTCTCGCCACAACATGGGAACTGCAAACGGCATTTTCTCTTGCTTCCTTTTCATCCACGATCTAACAGGAAATACAGCATATATTAGGTGACATTTCCAGATCTCTAAATCCAAAATATCAGCAGTAAGCTGCTTATACCTCTTTTACCGTAATTTTGTTCAGATGTGTCCATATATCATCCTTAATTCCTTCCATTGTCAAATCAATCGCATTTCTACGGAATTGATGGAATTAATTGGATCCCTACCCCGTCCAATAATCCAGTTTTTTGCTCGAAGCAAAATTCGCATCACCGAACGTTATTTATTCGGTTTCCGCGCGCAGTCACTTAAAAAGCGCATACACGGCTAGTAGTTCATTTCTCGACTGCGCCATTTCCATATCGTCCATATAAGGACCGTCACAAATGGAATTTAGCAAAGGCAAAATTAAGTTTGCATCCGGAATAGGTATACCGATATTTCTTCCGTATCAGATATCCCCGGTAGACGGCTGGAAAAAAGGAAACCAAACCCAACAGAAGCCTGGAGAGTATCGTTAGCTGAATCGACGACAGAGGGCTACGGCCCGTCCCTGGTTAGATATGTAAATGTAGCAATCAACTCTGGCCTCCCGTGGCTAGAATTAGCATATTCGTGTAATATCAGACTCCCGCAATGACCGATTTCAGCCAATATGCTCAAACCTTATTGCATTTTTCCAAGTGCTGCCCTCCATGTAGGCAACCCAAAAGATAATCTTATAGTTGTACTTTATCTATATCTACAGAAATTGTTTTTTTAGACACTTTATGAATGGGTTATTATAGTTAACAAAGAACTGAAAAAACTGTACTAAATATGAAAATAACAAAATATTTGTTAAATCTACCTATACTAATTACGAACTTTCAAGTGTAGGGCGCGTTCAGCGGAATCGCCCATTTTCGCCGACATTTGCGATCGAGTAGCTGCAAAATTGGGCTTTTCGATATTACTTTTGACGCTCGAATTGAAAAAAGGACACAATTCCGCGTGGACTGCGCGATATTTTGTAAATTAAATGCGTCAATTTTGAAAAAAAAATCACGTTTTTGCACCTCTTCGGGTGAAGGCGAACCTCGAGAAAATGTCACGTGACGTCTAGAAATTCCGACAAGCGGATCGATGAACGTCAAAAATTTACATTTTTTATCCGTTCCTGCCGACCTTATAAAAGCCGCTCGCTCTCATGTCTTACGATAAGATCCCTCTAAATACCCTTCGCAAAGAGTTTTGAGCAAAAAAACGGCCTTAAAAACAATTTTCGATCCAAAAAATCGATTTTTGTCGACCCGTGTTTTGCTGCTATTACCACAGTAACGTCAAACCAGAAACGCCCCCTGCCGGACATTCGTAACAACAGTAACAGATAGCAGATAACCTAAAATGTATCCTAAAATGTCCATATTGCGAATGTGGACAGGTGGGAAGCCTTAACCACATATTTCTAGAATGCCCAATAACTGAAATCGAAAATTTTGACATATACACAGAGCTAGTTGACTCTACTGTTTGAGATAAAGACAATCCATTCATATTTTAAATAACATTAGCTAATAGTGTTAAAAAGGAGCAGCAAGTTGTAGAGTAACATATTTTAAAAAGTTAGTTTTTTTGGTTTTGGTGAAAAGGGACAAACATAGCTAAAGGCTTCAGAGAAATATATTCACTGGTTTTTAAACCCCTACTATCTGTCTGGTGCCCTTGTTGGTGAAATAACTCTCCGCGTCCAGCTCACGCTTGTTAAGTCGACTCGAAATTAGGTCAATCGCGTCGGAAATATTTATCTGGGCGTACCTAACTACCCAATTCTGTATCCTCGCACGACAATAAAAAATCCGCTGGAACTCACAAAACCGCTGATATATCACCCCATGTATCTACAACAACCCTTTCGCCCGAAGCATACCATTACTGCCCATGCTATTTATTCAACATTTGCTCTGTGTGTAAACTTAAATAAAAATAGCACAATTTGTCACAAAATAGTTTAATGAAAGTGATGCGATTCCTCTATGGAAAAGACTTGTATAAAAGGCCGAGAGAGGTAAAAATAAACATAGCGTTGCACTCTTCCGAGCCGAGAGCAAAAAAAGGACGAAACCGGGAGATATAGAGCAGATAGAAGTAAAACATATATGTGTGTGGGGCTGTGGGGGCTTGGTTGCAGGGCTCAACGTGTCCCGCACTTCATTACGAGTCGCGGAGCTCTACCGGCCGCGGTAGGCAACTATAAAGCCTACCGGAAGCCGTCCAGGATAGCACAAAAGCCTGGATACTAGGCTGGGCGGTATTTCGCGTGGGCCCACGTCTTTGCTGGCTCGCGCTGGTCCAAGTTTTACTGCTGATTTATGAAAACATCCCCGTCTCGGTGTGCCCTACGCCTCGCCTCGCCGAGGCGACGTAAATATAACCTCATATTCCCCTGTCAAGTGCGGATATATTGGCCACTTCGCACTTCCTTTTTTACGGATACGGCTCTCTTATTTCCGTTTATTGGTCACACCAGTATGTACTTGTGTTTCGTACCCTTTTTTTTTTCGGTTGCCTGTAGCGTAATCCTCAGAAAATTGTTTTTATGCTATCGGATCTCATGATCAAATCCTCGTATACAAATTTTTGTAGAGGATAACCTGTTGTGCGCTCAGAAAATTATGTATTTTTGGGTTTTAAGCGATACAGTTGTCTACCTATATTAATTACGAACTTTCAAGTGTAGCGGAATCGCCCATTTTCGCCGACATTTGCGATCGAGTAGCTGCAAAATTGGGCTTTTCGATATTACTTTTGACGCTCGAATTGAAAAAAGGACACAATTCCGCGTGGACTGCGCGATATTTTGTAAATTAAATGCGTCAATTTTGAAAAAAAATCACGTTTTTGCACCTCTTCGGGTGAAGGCGAACCTCGAGAAAATGTCACGTGACGTCTAGAAATTCCGACAAGCAAATCGATGAACGTCAAAAATTTACATTTTTTATCCGTTCCTGCCGACCTTATAAAAGCCGCTCGCTCTCATGTCTTACGATAAGATCCCTCTAAATACCCTTCGCAAAGAGTTTTGAGCAAAAAAACGGCCTTAAAAACAATTTTCGATCCAAAAAATCGATTTTTGTCGACCCGTGTTTTGCTGCTATTACCACAGTAACGTCAAACCCGAAATGCCCCCTGCCGGACATTCGTAACAACAGTAACAGATAGCAGATAACCTAAAATGTATCCTAAAATGTCCATATTGCGAATGTGGACAGGTGGGAAGCCTTAACCACATATTTCTAGAATGCCCAATAACTAAAGTCGAAAATTTTGACATATACACAGAGCTAGTTAAAATACTGTGTGGTCACTCAGCAGCCGCTACTTTTTTACATGCCTGCGAATGGTTTTGGCTGTTGCTTTTAAAGTGGATGTTGAATTAGCCGCCTATTTAGAGCTTGCGATTATGATTGAAAACTGATTGAATTACTTTTGTATTTGAAGTTAATATAAATAAAACATTAAATATAAAGTAGAAACTAAATTACGGATGAAAGCAGTAACTTTTGAACAATTTGTTATTTAGAAATATACTGGGAAACATAAAATGACATATAAAATGCTCTTGCTGCTAGCAGCACCAGCAACTAGCGGCTAATAAAGCAACCTAGTGTGACCGTGGCGACCCTAAATGAAGCAATTCTAACGATTAGCGAGGACATAAAGGTGTGCACGTTCCTTTTTTGGACAATAAAATCCAAGAGAAAAGAAGTAGAAGACCGTTTTAGAAAGTGTGAAATTCTGTAATAAAATGTAAATTGGGTCGGAACGGGGCACTTTTCCAGTAATTTACATGATTTACTTTACGGAGGTGACGTGATGGAGACGGTTTGTTGGAACCCTTTCCCGTCTTAATTTGTCTCGTAACCTCACCCTGCCGTTCCATCCCTACCCTTCATTTAACGTAGGCCGAAGATCGTAGATTAAATTGGTGTAATTTAGATTTTGGTTTCTGAGGCGAAGCCTCCATGCTATCCGACACCGCGGAAACTAACTCCACCCCCATGCTGATAACACACTCCAATTGGGGCGGCTCACCCCTTCGCGTAATCTTGCCGAAGCCGTTCAGAAACAATTCAAAAATAATTAACCGGAAACAGGCGACAGATTTACCCCGGCAAATATTAACTCTGCAGTATATATCTTTCTATTGGCCAATTTCTTGCTGTTCGTTTAGCTTTATTTAATCGTTTGTTGCTCTTATAGTTGATCTATGACGTTTCCACAGTTTTCGTATAACAAATCAGTAATCTTTGTGGCACTCTTACGCTGAAGCTATTCATTTTACCAAAAAAGGTTATTACATTAATTATAGGACATTTTCTCTAGTTTAATTTATTATATGACTGTTTTTATCGTAAAATAAGTCGGAAAGGAAATATTGTCAAAAAACTGTTTTTTGGCGACATATTTTTTTTCATTATGGCGGCGCAAGCGGCAAAAATACGAGCTGGAAAAGTAAAAATTCGGAAAGAGACACCAAAATCTGTAATATCACCAATTTTTTAAACTCCCGGAAAACTTGCCTGGAGTACTATATAAGATATTAGACATTTAGGAGGGATGGTGTCCATTTCTGATCAACTGATGAATGAATATGTAATTCGGTGTCCCGGATCCCTATCAAATGTCCATTCATGAATAATGGGGCTCCTGGACACTCTCAAGTCTGTCACCGAAAATTCTATTTCTGATAGCAACATAAATCTTTTATTAATTCGTAACTGGAGGATCTTCCCATCAAAATTTCATCTATTCCAATTAGGAGATAATAAAGCACAATTGCATATTGAATGCATAATACAGACTCAGCGAATAAAGAAGAAATTTGAGAATTAAATAAAGCAAGTCCATATGAAAAAGATTTGATCATGATTTATTCAGAAATATTGGTTGTATTTTAAGCTAGTGTCCTTGCAGAATGCAGCAGAGCGTCAAATTCTGCTATAAAATGGACAGATTTTCTAATCCTTCCTCTTTTTCGCAACCTAGATAAACATCTATAGAGGATTTTTGATATTTCACAATTGTTTCACGATATACAAAACCGACAGCTACCAAAGGATCATACATCTCCCAGAATTCAGGTGGATTTCCGTTATAGAAATTATCTTCGGCTTTATTCATGAAATCCATGAATTCGGACGTCACTTGACCTTATGTCTCTTCATGCCACTCCTGTCAAGAAAAATATAATATATATAGAACAAAAATAGGCAGAATACATTTCTGATTATCGCCATATATTAGCTTTAAGTTTAACTAACAACACAAAACTCTTATTACTTACCATAGGAACTGTGGTATTTACACAAGTTTGGAACGTAGCCATGTAAATTGGTAAAGAACTATGTTTGAATAACGAATGTGCTGCATGGGGATCACAATAAAAGTTCCATTCGACAAATCAGGAGATAATAAGGCATAATTGCATATTGAATGCATAATACAGACTCAGCGAATAAAGAAGAAATTTGAGAATTAAATAAAGCAAGTCCATATGAAAAAGATTTGATCATGATTTATTCAGAAATATTGGTTGTATTTTAAGCTAGTGTCCTTGCAGAATGCAGCAGAGCGTTCATGTATTCCTCAGCATCAAATTCTGCTATAAAATGGACAGATTTTCGTCCTTTGACAATTAATCCTTCCTCTTTTTCGCAACCCAGATAAATACCTATAGAGGATTTTTGATATTTCACAATTGTTTCACGATATACAAAACCGACAGCTACCAAAGGATCATACATCTCCCAGAATTCAGGTGGATTTCCGTTATAGAAATTATCTTCGGCTTTATTCATGAAATCCATGAATTCGGACGTCACTTGACCCAATGTTTCTTCACGCCACTCCTGTCAAGAAAAATATAATATATATAGAACAAAAATAGGCAGAATACATTTCTGATTATCGCCATATATTAGCTTTAAGTTTAACTAACAACACAAAACTCTTATTACTTACCATAGGAACTGTGGTATTTACACAAGTTTGGAACGTAGCCATGTAAATTGGTAAAGAACTATGTTTGAATAACGAATGTGCTGCATGGGGATCACAATAAAAGTTCCATTCGACAAATCAGGAGATAATAAGGTACAATTGCATATTGAATGCATAATACAGACTCAGCGAATAAAGAAGAAATTTGAGAATTAAATAAAGCAAGTCCATATGAAAAAGATTTGATCATGATTTATTCAGAAATATTTGTTGTATTTTAAGCTAGTGTCCTTGCAGAATGCAGCAGAGCGTTCATGTATTCCTCAGCATCAAATTCTGCTATAAAATGGACAGATTTTCGTCCTTTGACAATTAATCCTTCCTCTTTTTCGCAACCCAGATAAACATCTATAGAGGATTTTTGATATTTCACAATTGTTTCACGATATACAAAACCGACAGCTACCAAAGGATCATACATCTCCCAGAATTCAGGTGGATTTCCGTTATAGAAATTATCTTCGGCTTTATTCATGAAATCCATGAATTCGGACGTCACTTGACCTAATGTTTCTTCACGCCACTCCTGTCAAGAAAAATATAATATATATAGAACAAAAATAGGCAGAATTCATTTCTGATTATCGCCATATATTAGCTTTAAGTTTAACTAACAACACAAAACTCTTATTACTTACCATAGGAACTGTGGTATTTACACAAGTTTGGAACGTAGCCATGTAAATTGGTAAAGAACTATGTTTGAATAACGAATGTGCTGCATGGGGATCGCAATAAAAGCTCCATTCGACAAATCAGGAGATAATAAAGCACAATTGCATATTGAATGCATAATACGGACTCAGCGAATAAAGAAGAAATTTGAGAATTAAATAAAGCAAGTCCATATGAAAAAGATTTGATCATGATTTATTCAGAAATATTGGTTGTATTTTAAGCTAGTGTCCTTGCAGAATGCAGCAGAGCGTTCATGTATTCCTCAGCATCAAATTCTGCTATAAAATGGACAGATTTTCGTCCTTTGACAATTAATCCTTCCTCTTTTTCGCAACCCAGATAAACATCTATAGAGGATTTTTGATATTTCACAATTGTTTCACGATATACAAAACCGACAGCTACCAAAGGATCATACATCTCCCAGAATTCAGGTGGATTTCCGTTATAGAAATTATCTTCGGCTTTATTCATAAAATCCATGAATTCGGACGTCACTTGACCCAATGTTTCTTCACGCCACTCCTGTCAAGAAAAATATAATATATATAGAACAAAAATAGGCAGAATACATTTCTGATTATCGCCATATATTAGCTTTAAGTTTAACTAACAACACAAAACTCTTATTACTTACCATAGGAACTGTGGTATTTACACAAGTTTGGAACGTAGCCATGTAAATTGGTAAAGAACTATGTTTGAATAACGAATGTGCTGCATGGGGATCACAATAAAAGTTCCATTCGACAAATCAGGAGATAATAAGGTACAATTGCATATTGAATGCATAATACAGACTCAGCGAATAAAGAAGAAATTTGAGAATTAAATAAAGCAAGTCCATATGAAAAAGATTTGATCATGATTTATTCAGAAATATTGGTTGTCCATTCATGAATAATGGGGCTCCTGGACACTCTCAAGTCTGTCACCGAAAATTCTATTTCTGATAGCAACATAAATCTTTTATTAATTCGTAACTGGAGGATCTTCCCATCAAAATTTCATCTATTCCAATCAGGAGATAATAAAGCACAATTGGATATTGAATGCATAATACAGACTCAGCGAATAAAGAAGAAATTTGAGAATTAAATAAAGCAAGTCCATATGAAAAAGATTTGATCATGATTTATTCAGAAATATTGATTGTATTTTAAGCTAGTGTTCTTGCAGAATGCAGCAGAGCGTTCATGTATTCCTCAGCATCAAATTCTGCTATAAAATGGACAGATTTTCGTCCTTTGACAATTAATCCTTCCTCTTTTTCGCAACCCAGATAAACATCTATAGAGGATTTTTGATATTTCACAATTGTTTCACGATATACAAAACCGACAGCTACCAAAGGATCATACATCTCCCAGAATTCAGGTGGATTTCCATTATAGAAATTATCTTCGCCTTTATTCATGAAATCCATGAATTCGGACGTCACTTGACCTAATGTCTCTTCACGCCACTCCTGTCAAGAAAAATATAATATATATAGAACAAAAATAGGCAGAATACATTTCTGATTATCGCCATATATTAGCTTTAAGTTTAACTAACAACACAAAACTCTTATTACTTACCATAGGAACTGTGGTATTTACACAAGTTTGGAACGTAGCCATGTAAATTGGTAAAGAACTATGTTTGAATAACGAATGTGCTGCATGGGGATCACAATAAAAGTTCCATTCGACAAATTCATGTCCCAAACTGTTTCCACCCATAATCCAAATATCTTTTAATTTGATATCAGGATATTGCAAAAGCAGTGTCGAGGCAGTGGTTAAAGGTCCCAATGCCATGAAAGTAACCTCATTTGGATTATTTCTCGCCAGATTGGCCATAAATTGTCCGAACTCGTGAGTTGCTCTAAATTCTATAGTTCCAACTGGTCGGTCAGTGACATCACCTAAACCATCTATACCATAATAACCATCATATTCGCCATCTTTTATCCAGGAATGTTCAGATCCTTCGAAATATTCAATCTAAAATTGCATCTTTTTAGTTATAATAATCTATAAGTTCTGTAATGTATCTATCAGACTTTTATAAATAATTAAGTAATTAGAAAATGTTAACATACCTCGCTTTTGAACTGTACATTAAAAGTACTGACAATGCTAGCAACATTACGACATGAACGATCTCTTTGAACATTTCCTGCGGAACATGTCACTCCTGCCAACTTTATAAGGCTTAATTTGTGTGCTGCAAAAAGCACTAACAGTGCAAAAGCGTCGTCTATTCCGGGGTCGACATCAACAACAACGATTCCACGACCCATTGTGTTATTTTTCTGAACAGTTGAGATAAATTAAATTGGTCTAGAGTACTCTAGAGTTACAGTTAGAGAGCTGAACAGGTACTGTTTATAAAATTGTCGTTATCTACGTACATACTTGTATTGCAAACATACGAGTATTAATCGTTATCTGTAGTTATCAGTAAAAGGGAACGTTTTGGACTGTAGTTTCACGAAATTGCAGAATTGTGTGATAAATATTCGTCGTTGAAAAATTATTGGAATATTTGTGGGTGGAATTGCAATGCAGTGAATAAATTTTACGGTCATTGTGGGTAGAGTATAGTGAATAATTGAAACTCCGTATAATTTTGCGCAATCGAAAAACGTTAAACGGGTTCGGCAATATTTTTGTTCCGGTGTGTTGGTAGGACATGATTTATACATACGTTGTTCCACCCCCTCCCCCTTTAGCAATTGACCTACCACCACCCGCACGCACAGTTAATCCAACTACGGTCACTGCAGGCTTCATTAGCTTCTTTTTGAGGCAAACCCGAAAAATACATTTATCTATGCAAATTTTTACACGCATTTTACATACTTTTGATCAGGGCTATTCCATTAGCCACATGGAAATTGTTGGCCCATTAAATCTTTTCAAAAGTAATTAGTTCATTGAGAACTTTTACTAATTTTTACTTTCTGACTAGTATCCTAGAAAGAAAAAAAGAGATTTCAGCAGAAATACGCATTTTGAGGTCCCCTGAATCGATTGCAATGATTTCTGAAAAATGTATGTATGTGGGTATGTCCGTTCATAATACGGATCGTGTGAAAGGTCCCTGTGGCAAAATTTTGTAAATTAAATTTCTTTTTCATTTCAATTTAATTAATTTGTTGAACGCCTGTTTTTAATGCAATACGGCGCGGGGCTGTTTCTCGGTAATTGGTAAAAATAAAACAAGAGGGCACGGGGAAAGGAAGCCGAAGAAAGCCTTGATAAGTAATCACTGGAGAATCACGTTTACCGTCGGAAAACTCAATTTTCTCACCGCGTTCCGCCACAGACGACGATTTTTAATGTTGACGCTGAACTCGACTACTCCACGCGCCTTTTTAAACTTATTTTTCTCGATTTTTTTCTACATTTTTCGACGGGGGGCGCGGTTGGAAAACATAAGGAGCGTGTCGCCTCTCCGGACGAATGAAATTAAATTTTCCCTTGTGCGCCCCGAGGAAAAATCTCCGCGGAAAATTTCATGCACCGAATAACAATTTTCAGTTTTAAAAATTATTGCCGCGCCGCCCCCTAGTGGTGGAAACTCGTTGCGCACCCGATAGTTTATTCAAATTGAATAAGTAATTTCCTAAGTACATTTCCCTGGATACTGTGTCAATAACACTATCGTATTTCAAACTTAACGACCTCGCAGAGTAATTTTATAGCCATGCTCTTTTTTAAAACGCTCCCGGAATATTTATGAAACCCCACAATCTACAGAAAACTCGTACCGCGAAACCGTTTATTCTATATTTCCACGGAAAAACTCCACGAAGTTTTTATACGACTTTTCTTTAGATCGATTTGTGGTCAAAGAAATTTTTAATTCTTACCTTACCTTCGGTTATTATAACATGTTATGAATGCGTAATATTCATGTGCGTAAAATTACTTGACAATATACTTTTTCAAAATAACCTGCAATATTCTTTTCGGTTGCTACTCTGATTATGGTAAAGAAAAATGTAGTTTTATTACATTATCGATGTTTTTAAATATTTTAAAAGAATTTATTTCAAAATTATTCTTATTTGTTAACATTTTAGATGTAAATACTACTAAGGTATGCACAAGACAATCTGTCAACAATTAAATAAATTAGGTTTGTTTACAGTTTTGATAATATACCTTTTTTATCTATTAATATCCACTTTAATTTTAATATCCACAATATCCACTTTATTCTAAGTTAATGATTAAATTCTTAAAAACTTATTTGTGATTTAATCTCAACCAAATTGCTTTTATTCGAACATAGTGGCGCCATCCCTGTTGCAAAAGGGCAACCCTCTAATTTACTTCTATATTGATTTTTGTGGTGTAGATAAAGCAGGTTTTAATACTGTATGACTCTCCTAAATGTCGCTTTATGTATTGGTTTAGGTTTAGGTATTGTTTTTCTTGAAATCTTGGCCATGTTTTCCTAAAACCAGCTGCAGAAAATATCAGGTGGTCTCAATTATATGCTTATCTTCAGTCAGGAGTATTGTATTTTATAATTAGAAAGAGTTCAATTCCCAAAAACCAGATGTAATAAAACAACAGGTAGTTCTAATAATAAACAAACTTGTCTTAGGTCAGGAATGTTGTATTTTATGACTAGAAAGAATTTAATTCGCAAAAACCAAATGCAATAAAAAAACAGGTAGTCCCATTAATCAACAAACTTGTCTTCGGTCAGGAATGTTGTATTTTATGACTAGAAAGAATTTAATTCGCAAAAACCAAATGCAATAAAACAACAGGTAGTCCCATTAATCAACTAACTTGTCTTCGGTCAGGAATGTTGTATTTTATGACTAGAAAGAATTTAATTCACAAAAACCAGATGTAATAAAACAACAGGTAGTCCCAATAATAAACAAACTTATCTTAGGTCAGGAATGTTGTATTTTATGACTAGAAAGAATTTAATTCACAAAAACCAGATGTAATAAAACAACAGGTAGTCCCAATAATAAACAAACTTATCTTAGGTCAGGAATGTTGTATTTTATGACTAGAAAGAATTTAATTCGCAAAAACCAAATGCAATAAAACAACAGGTAGTCCCATTAATCAACAAACTTGTCTTCGGTCAGGAATGTTGTATTTTATGACTAGAAAGAATTTAATTCACAAAAACCAGATGTAATAAAACAACAGGTAGTCCCAATAATAAGCAAACTTATCTTAGGTCAGGAATGTTGTATTTTATGACAAGAAAGAATTCAATTCAAAACAGATGAGGTAATAGGCGCAAATAATCTTTATTGAAAGTGTAATACGTGCTCACAATAAAAAATATTTCGTTAAAAGTTAACAATATAAACTGTATATAAAATATAAATACTCACTTATGATAAAACAAAAAAGGAACAATTTCACACAAAAAAGAACAAAAGGAAAAAAAACAATGAAGCAGTTATGTCAAAATGATTAAATTGCCTTGCAAATTACGTACAAAAAAAACCTAAATAGTTCAAAATAACGTGTGAGAGCGGCGAATTGTTAATTTATATAATAGTCCCGAAAAAAAGCAGCCAAAATTAATTGCTTGTAGATTCGAAATAAACCAGCAAAGGCAACATTGGTTAAATTATTGATTGTTTGATTCTGCAGGCATTATTTGTCACAGCAAAGAAGAATATATTTGACATGCCCACAGTCGTTGTTCACGAAATTCTGGTGATTTTGTTTTCTAGAAATTTTCGCTGTACGGTGAATGTTTGATACCAAAACTATGCGCAGGTTGGTAATCCAATTGGACCTAAAACACACAGTACATGTTGAGTTTAATATAAATTATCAGATATGTAGGGTCTCTCAAACTAAGTCAGTCAACATACATCACTAAACAAAAACTACAATTCACACATACTGTTCTGTTACGTTAATCTTGTTAGTCGAAATACCATCTCCTCATAATAATAGGTTCACTTTATCATGCCTTAAGCACAATTGTTCAGATCCCAAGTACGCTGAATGTCTGATCCCAAATGAATGTTTCGGAGCTTGCCTCAAATGTGAAGTAACCTTATTTTACTATTGTTAGTAACTTGCTAATACCTATTGCCAATAAACATAAACTAATATGAGATAAGCATACCTTTTCAGGGCTATATTCTCCTGGTCCAGGCTTTTTGCTAGCATCAGAAGGCAAATTGTAACGAGCAGAGATTGTATAACATGGGGAATGTTCCTTGTAATGTTCAGGATCAACGAAATTATAAGATCCAGGTCCTGGGACTTTAACCCTGTCGTCAAGTTGTTCCTTATGTCGGCCTGATATGGTATAAGCAGGAGCTGTTTTGACGTCAGTTGGGATGTTATAGACATTTGGAGCTAAAAAATGAAGTGGAATTAAGAATTTTCTATTGTTCTATTATTCTATTATTTTATTCTATTATCCCCTTTGGTTCTATGACTATTTTCTATGGTTCATTTAACTCTCGAAAAGACCCAAATGTTTCCCATGTTAAAATTTTGTTCCTTTGTGAAATTTATTAATAACCACGTTAGTGCAATGTTGTGTGTAACAAACCAGGTGTTTCCATTGGTTTTTCCAACTCTGTCCTGTTTCCAAACGAGTATTTTGGTGCATCTTCCTCATTTGGTAGGTTATATTGATTTGGTGCTGAAGATATATAATGTTAAACAGAATATTTCGCAAAAAAATATATATATCGAAATATTCTTGTATAGTTAGAATTTGCGTATGATAATATTAGTTTTTCTCTCGTATATTGGTTAAGCAAGCTAACTAAACAACTAACCAGGTGTGTCAAGTGGTTTCTCGATTTGTGTCCTCAATCCGAAGCTATACTGTGGCAAATTTTCGTGTAATACCTTGTCGGCTTTATCAACATTATAAACATTTGGTGCTACAAAAGTATATATTAGAACAAAGTGCTGTGTGGTATATCAACTTGTTTATACACGCAGATTTTATCGGGATGCCATACCAAACTGTAGACTAAGCTAAACAATATGTTAAAATATGCTTGGAGATAAAATCTACATGTATAAAAGTGGTGTAGTGCAAAACCAACCCGGTGTCTCTGATGGTTTTTCAGCATTTAGTTTGACACCGAAACTTATCATGGGTGAACTGTCATGCAAAACCTTATCAGCTTTATCCACATTGTAAACATTCGGTGCTACAAAAGAAACAATATTATAGCTACAGGTTTTGTGCATTTGGTGCAAAACTAACCAGGTGTCTCAAATGGTTTTTCCCCGTTTACCCTAACACCGAAACTGTGCATAGGTGAGTTATCATGCAGAACTTTATCAGCTTTATCTACGTTATAAACATTTGGTGCTACAAAATAAATATTAGATTAACACTGACAGTTTTCTGAATTAGTGCAAAACTAACCCGGTGTCTCAAATGGTTTTTCTCCGTTTACCCTAACACCAAAACTATGCATCGGTGAATTATCATGCAGAATTTTATCAGCCTTATCCACGTTATAAACATTCGGTGCTACAAAATAAATATTAAATTATAACTGAAAGTTTTGTGTATTGGTGCAGAACTAACCAGGTGTCTCAAATGGTTTTTCTCCGTTTACCCTAACACCAAAAGTATGCATAGGTGAATTATCATGCAAAATTTTATCAGCCTTATCCACGTTATAAACATTTGGTGCTACAAAATAAATATTAGATTATAACTGAAAGTTTTGTGTATTGGCGCAGAACTAACCAGGTGTCTCAAATGGTTTTTCCCCGTTTACCCTAACACCAAAACTATGCATCGGTGAGTTATCATGAAGAATTTTATCCGCCTTATCCACGTTATAAACATTCGGCGCTATAAAATAAATATTGGATTAAAACTGATAGTTTTCTGAATTAGTGCAAAACTAACCAGGTGTCTCAAATGGTTTTTCCCCGTTTACCCTAACACCAAAACTATGCATAGGTGAATTATCATGCAGAATTTTATCAGCTTTATCCACGTTATAAACATTCGGTGCTATAAAATAAAGATATCAATTATAACCGGGCGTTTTGTGTATAGGGGCAAGACTAAGTTTGTGTATTTGTGCAAAACTAACCAGGTGTCTCAAATGGTTTTTCCCCGTTTACCCTCACACCAAAACTATGCATAGGTGAGTTATCATGCAGAACTTTATCAGCTTTATCTATGTGATAAACATTCGGCGCTATAAAATAAATATTGGATTAAAACTGATAGTTTTCTGAATTAGTGCAAAACTAACCAGGTGTCTCAAATGGTTTTTCCCCGTTTACCCTAACACCAAAACTATGCATAGGTGAATTATCATGCAGAATTTTATCAGCTTTATCCACGTTATAAACATTCGGTGCTATAAAATAAAGATATCAATTATAACCGGGCGTTTTGTGTATAGGGGCAAGACTAAGTTTGTGTATTTGTGCAAAACTAACCAGGTGTCTCAAATGGTTTTTCCCCGTTTACCCTCACACCAAAACTATGCATAGGTGAGTTATCATGCAGAACTTTATCAGCTTTATCTACGTTATAAACATTCGGCGCTATAAAATAAATATTGGATTAAAACTGATAGTTTTCTGAATTAGTGCAAAACTAACCAGGTGTCTCAAATGGTTTTTCCCCGTTTACCCTAACACCAAAACTATGCATAGGTGAATTATCATGCAGAATTTTATCAGCTTTATCCACGTTATAAACATTCGGTGCTATAAAATAAAGATATCAATTATAACCGGGCGTTTTGTGTATAGGGGCAAGACTAAGTTTGTGTATTTGTGCAAAACTAACCAGGTGTCTCAAATGGTTTTTCCCCGTTTACCCTAACACCAAAGCTATGCATAGGTGAATTATCATGCAGAATTTTATCAGCTTTATCCACGTTATAAACATTCGGTGCTATAAAATAAAGATATCAATTATAACCGGGCGTTTTGTGTATAGGGGCAAGACTAAGTTTGTGTATTTGTGCAAAACTAACCAGGTGTCTCAAATGGTTTTTCCCCATTTACCCTAACACCAAAACTATGCATCGGTGAATTATCATGCAGAATTTTATCAGCTTTATCCACGTTATAAACATTCGGTGCTATAAAATAAAGATTACATTATAACCGGGCGTTTTGTGTATAGGGGAAAAACTAAGTTTGTGTATTTGTGCAAAACTAACCAGGTGTCTCAAATGGTTTTTCCCCGTTTACCCTAACACCAAAACTATGCATTGGTGCATTATCATGAAGCATTTTATCAGCCTTATCCACGCAGTAGACGTTTGGTGCTAAAATATTGATCAAATCAAAAAGTAAATCGAAATGTTTTAGTTTTTTTAGTGTTGAGTGTTAGTATGAATAATATTCTGTTATTAAGGTTTCTACATAACTAATAAGCTATCTACATAAGCTAACTACGTACTAAACTAATAAGCAAGCTTGATAACATACCAGGTGTATCGCTAGGCTTTTCTAAGTTAGTTTTTACCCCAAAACTAATTTGGGGCGAGTTTTCGTGCAACACTTTGTCGGCCTTGTCAACATTATAGGCATTAGGTGCTGAAAATTTCGAAAATTCTCAATACAACTACGAACAATTTGTTATTTCTACCAATCAGGCATCTCACATGTTATACTAACCAGGCGTGTCAAGTGGTTTTTCCAAATTTACTTTTACTCCAAAGCTCAGTTGCGGCGATGGATGCATAACTTTGTCTGCCCTTTCTATTTGGTATACATTCGGTGCTAAAGTACAAAAAGACAAGCTAGTCGTCGTTTTTCTAATTACTTTTCTATTATTTAGTGTCCGTTTTATTGAAATATAGAGCTTGAAATTGATAAATATACAAATCGGACTTGATGGATAAATTTGCATAACTGGTTATGCAAATTTATAACATTCTTTTTTTATAGAGAAGAAACAATTTCAAACTCTATTATGTGCATTTCTAGCTATAAATATACCAACCAGGTGTATCAAAAGGCTTTTCTAAGTTGAGTTTAACTCCGAAACTGTGCTGCGGTGCTGTGTGCAAAACTTTATCCGCTTTTTCGACCAGATAAACGTTAGGCGCTAAATAATGAAAAATTAACCATTAATTTTCTATGTTTTAACCAAACTTACAGCAAACTAACCCGGTGAATCCGTTGTTAAGACTCTGTTAAGTTTCAACCCAAAAGAATACCTTGGCGAAGAAGGTTTTGTAACAATACTATAGCTATTAGGCGCTAGATTTAGTTTTTAACAAAAATAAAAAATTGATTAATATAAAAAGCACCATATTAATTGTTGAAATAACCAACCAGGTGAGTCGGAATTGTTTATTAGTTTTGTCCTTGAACCAAAGGTGTGTCTAGGTGAGCGTTTTTTTAGGTCCTTTACTCTATACTTATTAGCCGCTGAATAATAATCTGTTAATTTATAAATTAAATTTTAAATATTTTAAATATTCAAACCAGTTTGGTGGAAACTGCGCTTACCTGGTGTGTCAACCGGCTTTTCTTTATTCGTTTTCAGACCAAATGTGTATTTTGGCGCAGTATCTTTGATCACCTTCTCACCTTTGTCAGGATTATAATCGCCTGGTGCTGGAAAATTATCGATCTTTTGATCCTTTGGTCGGCTGTGAAGGCTCAACGCTGGTGGTGTGTCTTTGCCTGGTGGTGTGTCAAAATTATGTTTATTAATTAATCGTCATGTTTTCTAAGTTATTTAAATGTTATTGATATAAATATCTCACCTTTTGCACTGAGACCGGTGACGTTGTATTGCCCTGGACCGGGTCCAATGCTTTCCAATTTTCCATTAGTTCTTGCACCAAAGCTGAAGGCCGGTGCGCGTCCACTTTTAGATTCATAAGTCTTCTTGCCTGTTAAATTGAAATTTTACACTCAAATCATTTTCGTAAAACGTTGTTCCTAACCGTACGGTCCAAACCGCACTGTGTGAAAGGGTCCTTATAACTAGTCATTATCGTCCTTATGCCCCGTTCACACTAGGCTGTATTATTAGCCGCTAGTTGCTAACAGCAGCTAATAATCTACAACAAGCAGCAAATACAAAAACAGCGTGGTGTGACCACCCCACATTTTGCATTCCACTCAACGTTGCAGGATAACTTTTCGGCCGGCGACTATTCATTATGTGATCAGTATTTTATCAAAACTCACTCGCAAACTGGTAAACAGCGCTACTGAGTGGTCACTCCTGGGCATCACAGCAATGTTAGAACCTAGTCTTTATAACGGTGCATGTTTTTTTTGATATAATTCTAATGAGTGTGTGGGTTACCTATATATGTTGGTAGTGCGACAGCAGCTGGTCCGGGCCCACTGAATTCTGCAGCTATTGGACCTCGCCTCTTTGTGGGTGTCCACGGTCTTTGTTGAAATCCACCCATCGTACTTGTTACCCTATCATTAAAAAACAATAAAATTATACTAAACGCTCCAGATAATTTATTTAAGTCTTGTAGAGATTAAGAAATTATATAGTGGCAAAAATAGAGCGTAGAGATGACCTAATTCATAAATTCTTATAAACTGAATATCAATAAATCATAAAACACTTAAATTCTAATTACCCAAATCGCAATTAAGATTAAAAAACATGGCTAATAAAAGACGATCAGAAATCTGAACTACAATAAAATAAACCATTGATATTTTTAGCAAATACTCTTGATTTATGTTTGAGAAACTGTCATACAACGGCACGAAGGGCTTTAATCGGTAACCAGATGTACCTGGCACCATTCTTAAGCAAAAACTGCAAACTACGAACAAGGTTATATATCCCTTTTCCTTGTGATAACAACATTAAATCGATACATAAAACTCTGTGCTGGAATTTCGAAGAATACTCAAAGAAACCGTCAAGGTTTTCGCTCCGACAATGTTTATTTATAAATATTACGGTGTCAAGTTTTTACAATAACAAACGTTTTTGATATTTCTCTTTTTTTGCATGAGTGTTATTTATAGAAATGACTGTTTTTGTATCACTAAGGTGAGTGTAATGTGTGCAAAAGTTATTGACCATAAATGATTTTAAATGAGTGTGATGATCTAATACATGCTTGATTATTACTTAATGGTTTATGGACTTTATGGTTATTATAATATTTCACTGTTTCGTGATTAAACATTCTATGGTGTGAATATATTGAATTGTGGTTTATTATACAGTGTGGAAATAGTTTGAAACACCTAAAATTACGTTTTTTTCTGACAAAAGCTTATCTTAAACTATGGAAGAATAAAATTTTGTTCAATTTGTAAAAAACTGTCCCAAAAATATACCCAATACCTTACAGATTATTGGGATAATAACCAACGACGTTATGATTCAAAAACAAATTAAGAACACTAGAAAATTGCTCTTTTCTCTAAGTTGACAAATTTACAAACAGATAAGAGGATAAACTTTTCTATTCAACCAAAAAAAAAATGACAATGGGTCATATAATATTCATATTATGTAAGTCAAGTTCCAAATGGAAATATAAGCTTTGAACTGTATCTTCCTTTTGTTGTAAACAACCAAGAAAATCGCTGTTAGATATTTCAAAGAATTACAGCACTCTCATAAACAATAATAAATTCATTCAAAAATTAACAGAACACAACGTTGACGACACAACGAACCAAATAATTATAAATTCTAACGAAATTTATTACCGAAACATTACAAAATAGCGCTTTAAATCGACAGATGTTCGAATGTCTAAAACCAAAAAGGGAAATGAGAACGAATTACTTCATTCCACAAGCATTCTTTGACATAATCTTGAGAGACTGACTTATTATCTATCTTGGTAATAATAATAATTAAAAAAAATCATACTTACTTATTTAAAATAGTTAAAATATCCAAAAAATTCAAAAAATAACACCGGATTTGTTCGTGAACGTGTTTGGTTTGGTATGCGGCACCACTAGACCGTCGTCGTCGGATCAAAAATTTGTATTGAGAGTTTCAACGCGAAATTCCGGTGTTTTGCGTGCTACTCCGGCGGGCATGCGTCACAAACCCCACCGGATCAACTCCGGGACCCCCGTTTAACTCCGGTAGACACGTAACTCGTTTACTTTCCTTCGCCATCTATGGACCATCACACCTACTTACGTTGAAACGCAACACAGGCAACAATTTCGTGCAGAAAATTATAGATTCACGCTCCTATAGACGTATTTGAAACGTTCTAGATCACAGGAAATGAATATAGAACGTTGCTAGTCGTATTGATTTGTGATATTACGTTTAATGTATGAATATTTATTGATTTAGGTTAGGTATTATTATTGGTTCATTATGATCAAATGAAAATCTACCAAAAACTATAAAAGTTATTTGGAATTCTCTAAAAACAATAGCCCATTATGTACACCTGCATTACCCAGTTTAGGAAACCTAATAACACCAATCAAACTGTCTTGTAATCGATCCAATCATCCAATCAGCTAACCCATCTCATCTGTCGTAATAAAAAATCGCCTTAATAACAAAATTAATTGTTTAATCCGTGTCCAATTTGTTCGTAATTGCGTAAGCGTTCATTGAGAAGTTATTGTTGTTATTGGCGGTCGTCAGTGGAGAGACCACGCATCCACGTCCTTATATGGTTAGTCTTATATACAGGGACACCTTCGGAAACGAGAATTCAGAAATTGTGTCTGACTCACTTTGCCCATTACGATTTTTTTCGGTGCCCACGATTTTTCGCTCACAACGAAAAGGAACAGCGAAACTGGCGGTACGTCATGTGACCTCGATTGCCATTTACAGTTAAATTGTCGAGAAGGCAAAGCCTGCAGGGTACTAAACTGTATGCCAATGCTTGTACATCTGGTCTATACAGTGGTATAAAAAAGTTCTCCAATTCTTTCGATGAGAGATGTTTTATAGAACCTCCAACCATAAGAGAAAGAAATACTGTATTTTAACAATAATTACATTTATTTATTTTATACTCTCACAACATTTTAACATAAAATATCTCAATATAGCTATCAAATTCGATTTCATATATTTGTTTATGTATCTTTATGTTTATGTACACTTTACATACATATGTAAAATATCCTGTTTCATGAGATGCTTTGAAAGATGACAGATAAAAAGACTTTTGTAACATAAATCGTGTTAGGCATTTTTAGAAATGATTCAAACTTAGTTGAGTACTATCGTACCAAATCGACAATATTCAACAAAAATACGGTTTATTTTATATATTTGAAAGCGTAAACTGCTGTTGGAAAGTGCTCAGTTCCAGTCCTAATGTTTCAGCTGACAATATAATAATTAATAACAGATGATGCGGTTTCAGCTGACAATAGGAGGTGAAGCGAGTTTAAAAATTAAGTTTGTGGTTACATTTTCTCCATGCCAGGAGCGAAACTAACATTTTTGAAGAACAAACAGCATAAACAACAGCAAAGGATTCCCAATTTTCCTCCGGGATCTGTGTTGGTATTAGATAACGCAAGTTATCATTACGTTATCACTATGAACTGAGCGTTATCAGTATGAACTGAGCATTATAGCCTTCAAGTCCGTTTTTGTGACTTTACAACAAGGTGTTGTAGATCTATTACATCTTTATAACACCTATTGTAGATGTAGTTTATAGAATAACAGTTGTCACAAGAATTAAAAACGTAAATATAATCTCACATACACGATAATTGAAGAGTTGTAAATCAAAAGGGTCTAAGTACTAAATATTTAGTTCCGAGGAAACTGGCAAACTTTACATAAAATTTCAAAATGAGTACTACGTTATAAACTTCGTTATAAACTTCGTTATAAACTTCGTTATAAACTTCGTTATAAACTTGGAGCCTTGCAGAAAGATCTAAGTACCATCAGCAAACATAAATTTACATTGGAGACTTCCGAATCACTAATTTTTAGATTTCCGGGAGGAAACCGCGTCAATGACGATAAAGTTGTCAAAATTTGCACACATGTTGCAACAGGCATATTCAGGACGTAACAGTAAGAGAGCTACGAAGAGAATCTCTTCTCTTCTCGTGGTAGTTCTCTTACTGCTACGTCTTGAAGATGACTCTTGCAACAGAGTGCGAAACGTTGACAACTTTATCGTCGATGATGTGGTTTCCTCCCGGAAATTTAGAATTTTCAAAATGAGTACTTCGTTATAAACTTCGTTATAAACTTGGAGCCTTGCAGAAGGGTCTAAGTACCATCAGCAAACATAAATTTAGATTGGAGACTTCCGAATCACTAATTTCTAGATTTCCGGGAGGAAACCGCGTCAATGACGATAAAGTTGTCAAAATTTTGCACACATGTTGCAACAGGCATCTTCAGGACGTAACAGTAAGAGAGCTACGAAGAGAATCTCTTCTCTTCTCGTGGTAGCTCTCTTACTGCTACGTCTTGAAGATGACTCTTGCAACAGAGTGCGAAACGTTGACAACTTTATCGTCGATGATGTGGTTTCCTCCCGGAAATTTAGAATTTTCAAAATGAGTACTTCGTTATAAACTTCGTTATAAACTTGGAGCCTTGCAGAAGGGTCTAAGTACCATCAGCAAACATAAATTTAGATTGGAGACTTCCGAATCACTAATTTCTAGATTTCCGGGAGGAAACCGCGTCAATGACGATAAAGTTGTCAAAATTTTGCACACATGTTGCAACAGGCATCTTCAGGACGTAACAGTCAGAGAGCTACGAAGAGAATCTCTTCTCTTCTCGTGGTAGCTCTCTTACTGCTACGTCTTGAAGATGACTCTTGCAACAGAGTGCGAAACGTTGACAACTTTATCGTCGATGATGTGGTTTCCTCCCGGAAATTTAGAATTTTCAAAATGAGTACTTCGTTATAAACTTCGTTATAAACTTGGAGCCTTGCAGAAGGGTCTAAGTACCATCAGCAAACATAAATTTAGATTGGAGACTTCCGAATCACTAATTTCTAGATTTCCGGGAGGAAACCGCGTCAATGACGATAAAGTTGTCAAAATTTGCACACATGTTGCAACAGGCATCTTCAGGACGTAACAGTAAGAAAGCTACGAAGAGAATCTCTTCTCTTCTCGTGGTAGCTCTCTTACTGCTACGTCTTGAAGATGACTCTTGCAACAGAGTGCGAAACGTTGACAACTTTATCGTCATTGACGTGGTTTCCTCCCGGAAATTTAGATATCATAAATCAGTTATTTTACCAGATTAAGCGTTAGCGACTCTTATACTTCAATAAGAAAGGTATATTGACAGGAATACAAGGTATTTGTTTATTAGTTATGTAAATAAAACTTAATTAAGACACTAATTCAGTATTAAGTAAACTCTCGGATAAGGTCCGAATTAAAGTGTTTAGCTTCGCCTGGCAAGTACTCCATCGTGTTCTTTAGGTCTTCTAGCTTATCTCCTTGTATATGCGGTACTTTGATGAATACTGTGAACTGTTGGATGGGAGTGTTAAAGAAGACACATGGCATTTTTGCCATGCCATGCCATCGTTTCAAATATTGAAATAAAAACCTCAAAAAACATAAAAATGACACTTCGACCCTTTTGATTTACACCTCTTCAATTTTGTTGGATTCTCTAATAAAACAATCTACGCCACTGAACGAAACAGAATGCAACTCCATGGTACTCGACTGTTTGAATCATTTTTTTTTTTTTTTTGATAATATAAAACGACATTTCAAGAGATTGTCGATTTTGTTATTTTCCCATTTGTTGTTATTATATTATAGTTATTATATAGTTGTTATGCTAAAAGAGAAACAGAATATTTTTCGTACAGTGCTTATACAAGGTGGCTAACGTAACTGGTTTGCTGAACACGACCATTCCTGAAATAAAATAATGCACAATACTATGTTTTTGAAATGATTATCAAAAAACCTATTCCGTGAGACACCCTGTATATTTGATATAACATAATGCATGATAGACTAAAGAGATCCAGTCAGTTATAGATATGGGTTGTCCCAAATTATGCCCAATATAGTAACCGCCAATTTTATAGACAACCCATCGAAAGAAAAAATCACTTTGCGCTGTATAACACGGCGCGACCTATACACGACAACTTCAACCGTTTTTTTTTCTTTATAAACCCTGATAGACATAATACACGAGGGAGGGGGGAAGACGGGAAACGCCCGTTGAACACCGATTCTATGTACGATATGTTGTTACAGAGCACTCCGTTTCATTTGCCAATTGTTATGAAGCATTCACAATCATGCTACGCAACGCCGACGCATACGGTTGGCTACGCTACATTGTGAACGCTACATTATTGTCCATGTCAATGAAAAGGAGGCACTCTGTAGTCTATGAACTCAATTTTTGGCCACTGATTCAGAAGAGGGTCTCTTTAGACCACTGCTTCTGCTCCAAACTTAACAACGACAATCTACAGGCACTATCAGCTAATGGGATCGAAGGAGGAACGTCACTTTTTTCACCACTGGTGCCGGCCATGGTCGCCGAGGAAGACTCGGAAATCGATCTTCCTCTAGCGACAGCCAATCTACAACAAGCACCCTTTTCGGTATCACTTCCATCGCTGTCTGTCGAGAAAGGATCGACCTCGTCGTCCGTATCGTCGCATTCGTCTCGAAATACTGAATCAGAAGCGTAAGAATGTTCATAGTCCGTCCCCAGAGAACTATTACAGCTACTTATAGACGCTAAAGGAGCCAGTCTGGGTGCATTTTCCGGCACCTTGTTGTGATTCAGGGTTCTTTCCGAGCCACACGGTGACCCACCTGGCGTTGGCTGCGTGACCCTGATGTCGATTGGATAATAGTAGTCGTACTGCTCTGGAAGAGGCGATGATTGTCGTCTTCTCCCGCGATTCTTGTGTGGTGGCAAGATTGGTAAGCCTAGAATCACTGATGAACCACGCCTTTCCAAGTATGAGCTTCCAGAGGAAGAACAGGTTATGTTACTAGCCCTCCTAGGCACGTCAAGATACCTAAACAACCAAGAAGAAAGTATAAGTTTTAATTCTACTGACTAATACACAACATTACCTAGTATAATACGTTGATAAGTCATCATAAAAAGACTTATCCTCAGGTGGTGAGTCCTCATCGATCGAGCAAGGAATCTTTCCACTAATCCTTACTGGAGGCTCCAGTAGACTACTATAACCACCAATCGAACTAAATCTAGTGCTTCTAATCCATGCTGGTGAGACCCCTGAGTGGCCACAGTCCATGCTCTTCCTGGATCTTCTAGGGTTCAGCTCCTGGTAAGCTGTGGCTTGCAGAGCAGCTTCGATCTGTCGTTCTTCTTCTTCTACCTCAGAAGCAGCAGCTGCGACGATCTTGGGGTCTTCCAAAGCACGCTCTGTCTTTGACTTTGACTTGCACAGAACGAGGAGAACCATTAGGCCGAAGAAACCTCCCAAAGTAGCTGCTATTCTGATCCCGGTCATAGGGTCGTACGTTCTGTAGAAGTCTATTCTTGCTTGGTCTTTTGTTGTCAGTGTGGTTAGAGGTGGCACTAGGGTACTAGCCGGGTCCAACGAGGCATTTTGCCTCGTCTCCATCACGGATTATGTACACCTAACAAAAGAATATTGTTATTAGTATTAGGAATTATACATAACTAGCAATGATATCGATTTCCGTCCAAGGTAAGGATATAAACAAGAGGGAATCTTAATAATATATTCTCTCTGAAGCCTTTTTGGGACAATACGACCCTTTTTCCGTGTCCTGCACGTTATATTGGATAGATAAACTGGTATTTATGCAAGCATTCTTTCTTCTTTGTACATCCATATCTTCTTTGTGCATACATATCTCCTTTCTACATACATATCACCTCTGTACATACAATACATACATACTGTACTTCTAGTACAGTGGAGATGGCATAATTGTGCATATAACTGGTAGATTTTGTGTGCTTTACGGTTCCTGGGAGACAATAGAAGCTTTTGTCGCGACTTACATATATACGACTTGAAATGAAAAGGTAAAATGACAGATAAACCAGAACAAACATTTCAAAAGAATGAAAAAATTTAAGTATAACCAATAGGCAGCAAATATTCTGCTTTAGTATTCGTTACTTTTAAATGTTTGAACTATGTGATACTTCTTGCAAAAAATACTCCATTGGATTTTGGATTTTGCACATCTCTAATACACTTTATGGTTCGTGGTCCATGGGTAGATCTATTTTTGACAGCGGTCGTTAGACAACATGCATTTTTAGTGTAAGTACTGTTCTACATAACTTGCTTACATCAAAAACATATAAATTATCTTATGTTTTGATTAGTGAAAATCTGTACGGAAAGATTTACGACTAGTACTTCTAAAAATATTAATCAGCCGCGTTCATTCTAAAATATTGTTGCGACATTGTCAAAAAATGTATGACATACACTTGTCTAGTAAATTTATTACTAATTTATTATTATTGTGGAAAATGTGTTAAAAATAATAACTATTTGGTTATACATTCCTCTCCCAAATAACTTGAGTGTTGACCTTAATTAGCTCACGCGATTGCTATAAACCCACTCAACATCAGCAATAAAAACAAATGGAAGGATTACTGTTCAATTTGTTGATAGCCACGATTCACTTTATAAATAACTTCTGTAAATGCACACTTACACCAGTGTATGTATATTTTCGAACAGTTGATGGGATGTTTCTCAATACATAGCGAAAAATTCCAAGGTTGAGCATATTTTGGAGCGTACGGAGCAATAAATATTGACTTACGACCATCGTGATGGATATTTTTAAGTTTCAGGCCCGATTCCTCTTCTAAATCGATCAATTTTTATAACCTCTATATATGCAGATGCTATCTCTCCCGAACTATGTATACTCACTCTATACACGCCGCATATTTATTTTGTCTAGTTCGTATCCGAGGCATAGAAATCGTTAACCTGATTTATGTCGACCATTTGTAATCTAAGAAATGCATTTCTCCAAATTTATTACGCCATTGTGTGGGTACATCACTGCTATTCTTGCTGCCCTACATAACATAAATTATTATCCTTCAGGAATGATCGAACCAGGAATTTTCTATTCTTAATGATATTATGTTTGTTTATATATAATTCGGTTGCATAGTTTATCACTAACAATTATCCTCAGATGGAAGGCGATAATAAGGTATTTATCTTGTTTTTATCTTAAATTAACACTTGTGTGGGTCGTATTTAACAAAATTATGATGGTTCGTTGGAATATAAGAGCCGAAAAACATGTTTTTGATGGATGCATCGTAAGTCTCGGTTTTCTAAAATTGAATGCACATGTGCTTTGTCGGTATCTGGGTTGTAAACATACCGGAAAACGCCGAGTAACTGATACAAAACAGATCGCTTAGATTAAGTTGTTAGGTTATGCTTTATACAAGGTGTTGATGCACGACAGTTTATAAATATTGATTACACAACAAAGGAAGGGCAGGTTCTTTTGAACAATATGTATATTTATAGGGTTCATCATGTCATTGGTTCAAACAAAATATAAAATTCTCAGAGTAAGAATATGATTATCTTGATGTTCCAAGTATTACGTTTTCTTGTTTTAAGTACGTAGGAACTGCTTGAGAGGAATGACGTCTGTTTTAAGCGATACGTACGTATATTTTGGGTCAAGAAACTGTTTGTTCGTTGAAGCATGTATATTTTTCACCCAATTGATGTAAAACGAACGTCTTACTCTTTTTATATGTAGAAGAATAACATTTTTTTCGTCAGAGCAAAATATACTCAACATAAACATACTAAACTCTTAAACCGGAAGAATAACTAGCCGTTGAAATAACTACACATATATACGCAAGAACAATTTTACTTGATATCCAAGAATAGAGTTCTCTGCGTGTAGGCTATTCCATTACAATCCTGGCTTTCCTTATAATCCTTGTAAGTCAACCATGAAATAAAACACTTATGCATAGATGCAAACAAACAATATACGAACACTCAATATCGTCAAACTTATAAAGCGGAAATATGTAACAAAAGTCGCGAGAAACTGTTAGCGCCATCTGTAAAGTAATTGCACAACTATCGAAATATTTTTGTTGTTGTAAGACGAACGTCTACTTTTTTATTGAAGAATAACGTTTTCTTCGTCAGATAAAAGTATACTTGACATCAACATACTAAATTCTTAAATCGTAAGAATAACTAGCCGTTGAATCAACTATATTGGTATTCTTATTAGAATTAAAAAAATATATATGATATAAATAAACATATTGTCAATTTAAAGTAAGTCATAGAGTAAACTGAAAGTTGGATTTGTTTTAGTTATTTTTTTATTTTTAGTGTGTGATATGGCCAATGACAAGTTTACATACTACAAATACCCGAAATCACTTGTATATAAGGACAGAAATAGTTATACTCATATCAGTACCTTAGTATTTCATGTGAAATAATAACTTTTTTCTACTTTGCATTCACAATGCACACATTGTAACACTGTTTTCGGTGTTACAATTAGCAAATTGTAACACCGTTTTTAGTAACTTTTTTTCTAAGATTGGTGACATTGATATCAAATGCATGTCAAACGAAAATACACATAACCACAAAAGTAAGCACAAACTGATTTTTTGGAATCGCACAAACTGCGAAGTATGTATATTTTAATACATATTTAAACATGCGTGTTGCATCCTAGGTTTCGTACTACTAGTATATGATGGTATATAATAATTATCAATAATTACTTTTTCACAGATATTTGAATTTAAGTGACAGATGACAGTGTTACCAACGGTTGCACCCATAAATACTCTAGATTGGAATTTTACCTAATATACTTCTAAATTTTTATAAAATTAATGACGCGAAGTAGAAAAAATTGTATAGCCGCTCTGTACCCTACCTAACGTCAGTCTCTGTGACATAATAACATTTTTCTATTTTGTATTCACAATGCACACATTGTAACACTGTTTTCGGTGTTACAATTAGCAAATTGTAACACCGTTTTTAGTAACTTTTTTCTAAGATTGGTGACATTGATATCAAATGCATGTCAAACGAAAATACACATAACCACAAAAGTAAGCACAAACTGATTTTTTAGAATCGCACAAACTGCGAAGTATGTATATTTTTATACATATTTAAACATGCGTGTTGCATCCTAGGTTTCGTACTACTAGTATATGATGGTAATTATCAATAATTACTTTTTCACAGATATTTGAATTTAAGTGACAGATGACAGCGTTACCAACGGTTGCACCCATAAATACTCCAGATTGGAATTTTACCTAATATACTTCTAAATTTTTATAAAATTAATGACGCAAAGTAGAAAAAATAGTATATTATACTCGTTTTATAAGACATATTGGCGCATTCGTTCAACTCATGCGCCAATTTGACGTCTTATAAAACTTGTATAATAATATACTATTATTCTTCTAGCTCAATATTTGTTTCGGTAATGACCTCTCGTAATAAAACATAATTACTTCTCTCATATCGCCTTTCCTCTAAAACACAAATGTTTACACCAATTTAGCAAAACGTTCATGAAACCCAAACAAATCTCGACAGCGTAAACTGAAAATGAAATACGGTGATACTATACAAGAAAATCATTCATGCGAAAGACAAAACTCACACAGTTGTGTTTCCATCATCGCTACTACATTTGTTTATTGTCTTTCGACTTTGATTTAGAACCGTTTTACCCGAATCCTTATTTATTTTCGTTTTATTCAGTTTGTTTTCTAATATCTCTGTTCAGACCATCTTTTCAAACGTCTCGATTTCAAAATCTAAGTTTATCTTTAGAATTTGAGACGTTAATGCATTCCTGGTATGCATAAAATGCACAAATAAACATAATCCAAGTTATTCACTTTTGAAGAAATATTTGAATATATTATTACTTTAAATTATTTATTATAATCGATGGTTCGTATTTTCTACAATACCCACATTTGTCCTGAGCCAGCAGTGCAAGCTCTATTCCAATCAACGTTGCAGCATAACTAACTAACTCATTATGTGACCAGTATTTTAACAACTGTAGCGCTTAAAGCCCTTTTTATTATATTGGGAGAATATTACCTCGCATAATATTTATAAAAGACATTGCTGTAAAAGTTGAACAAGCGCTGGTGGACTGGCTGCTGCTAAACTCACTCGCCAACTGGTAAAACAGCGCTGCTGAGTGGTCACACCATGCTATTAGCAGCCGTGTGGGATCAAATGCTTACTACTGAACATCATTTCAGGATTTCAGCACCAGTGGGGTGGTTGGTAGTATTGCTTTTTTCGTGGGGATATTAGGGTCACTGAATTTCACATTAAAAACAAATCTACCTGTCGTATTATGTGGAAAAGGGGACACATAATGCTACCTAGAGTATATTATTTTGAAAACACGCTCAACACAGTTTTTAGACCTTTTTTGATAAAAGAGTATGTGTAAAATTTATTTTTATATTTATATAAATTTATTTTATACCTACTATAAATTTGGTTTTGAAAACTAATTAGAGTTGATTATAAAAGAATAATTCATTGATAATATCAATTTGAGACATTTAACTGGGTAAATAATCTACCTGAGCAGACTTCGGGGTAGTTCTCAGAGGGTAATTCCACCCTCTCTCTGCGGAAACAAATACGAAAACAAAGGAGCCATAACTCAGCTAGTTGATGTAGCCAGGAAAGCGCGAGCGACAGGAAGTCCTACGGGAATATGTAGTTACTCGACTTCCTATCTTAAATTTGAGTTTTCCCTTTTGTCGATTCTACGTAGGGTCTTATATATTATATTTAAGACGCAGTGCACCTCTCTGCGAATAAAGTAGGTCACTCTAATTTCGTCTCTCCTCATATCCATCGTTCAGTGCGAAAATTTCATTCTGGCCGCATTTTTTAATGTCCTGTAACACCTGTCGAGTTTGAAACTTCGAAAGTTCGAAACAAAATCGTTTAATTCGATTAATTTCTCTTGCAAAAAGGACCAAAATCAATATACAATGTCGAGAAACACTAATCGGGTATAATCTGGCCTTTTAGCACCATGAAGCTAAAGGATTATGGCAAAACGAACAATAATTCAACTTGTTGAACTGTTTGGGATCGGGTTTTGGCCACAGTCCAATACTAATGCCGTAGATCATCTACGTGCGCTTGTACGGAGAGATTTACTACAGGATATGCAACATCACGCGTCACAAAGCCCGTTTCTGCTTGTGTTATTCTTTGGATCTAAGAATATTGTTCAAGCATGAAGATCCTTCCATTGTAAAATATGTTGTCACACCTCGTACGAAAAGATTCCATTCCTGTAGCCTAGAACCCAATAATTCAGCTTTTTCTTTTGATAAACCTCTCTAAATTCTTTAACCAAATCTAAGTCTTTAATCATATCTACGTCTTTAATCAAATCTAAGTCTTTAAGCAAATCATTCAGTTCGCACTGGTTTATTAGGTGAGGTGTACATAAAACTTAAAATGGTGAATCTTCACGACTTGCCTGATTTGACAGAGTGATTTGTCCATTCAGTCAATCAGTCAATCTGTCCAATCAGGCAAGTTTCTTCAAACTGTCGAAATTTCTTCTGTGTCAAAAATCAAAGATGATTAAGTGGATGGCGCACTTGGGAGAGGATGGTTCTCTCCATGGGGATAGGTCGCGATGCTGATGGCAAATATGGATATTTTATTTTATGTTTATCCTTCTTCGAATATCCGGAGATGCTTATCGTGCAAAAATAGCAATCATCTCAATGATTGGAAGGCTCTCGCCCCAAGATGGGAACTGCAAATGGCATTTTCTTTTGCTTCCCTTTCATCCACTTTAAAAGTTCGATCTAACAGGAATTATAGCATATATTAGGTGACTTTTCCAGATCTCTAAATCCAAAATAGGAGCTGTAAGCTCTTATGAACACGTATGTTAGCTTTGATTCCTTAAAATCACACATAAATCCAAAATCTGATCATTTGAATTTGTAGAATAAAGAGTGATTGTCCTAAAGCAACAGAGCCGAGAGTTTGAGTTAGAATCAATAAGATATCTACTAAATATAAACGTCTGGCTTTTGGAATTACCTACAAGAGCGTGCTTTGCCGCTAAAATGTTTTTTTAAACGATGATGTTGAAAACCTTATTATGTGGTGTTGGCCCTACAATACTATTAGTACTAGATTAATTTTACTGATAAAAGTAAAAGCACTATAAGCGTTCACTGCTGTAATCTGTAATACAAGAACGCAATTTCATTAACATTATCTCGTAGATAGTGTGTAGATATATACTGATTTTTTATAGTCCCATAACAATACATCAAATTTAACAGCTCTCGATTAAAATAACATCGCCCATTGAATGAATATTACCCATAAATATTTATGTTTATAATATTGGCTGTAGTAAAATTCTCGGTATAACATTAAAAAGGTCTCTTAGTGGGGCGTGTGCAATAATCTAAGCTATTTTCGATCATCTGTCACGTTGTTTATGCAATAATTTATCATTGATTTAATACTTGGAATGCGTGTCTTTATAGTGTGATTTCGTCAAAATGATCAGTAGACGTTTGATGTGGGATTTAAGATAAATAAATTCCGCGCAGCACTAAAAGAAACATCAACATGTCTATTTTTTTAATCCTTGTGGTCTTGCTGTATACAAAAAATGTATGGAAGAAATCTGATTCCATTGCATAGTAACCATTTTTTTGGAAAATCACCAAGTTGAACAATATTAACAATACAAATCGTTGACAAAATGCTTCAAAATTTTGAAAAACTAATATGAGTACGAAGTTACATTATTTTCATAGTCATTCATATAAATTTCCTGACAATCTGAGTGATTACAATGAAGAACAACAGCAACGGTTTTTAGAAAAAGTCCTGAACAAAAACACAATAGAAAACCACACACAAAACGTTTTCTTAATTTAAATTTGTATTTTTTTTTAAATTCTTTTATTGTTAATTTCAGAATTGTGTAATACGCCTCATGCTTTCGAATGGTAAAAAATTTCAAATTACGTTGAATGGTGTTCGTTCCAAATAAATTTGTTAATCATTTCCTGGCCTCAATACAGGAAAATTAGAAGTCTGTATCTTTGATGGACCACAAATGACTTAGGTTGAAGCATGGACAAGCTTTGTATCAGTTATCGATTTTTTTTTTTGGGAAATCACCAAGCTGAACCATATTAACAACACAAATCGTTGACAAAATGCTTCAAAATTTGGAAAACCTAATATGAGTACCAAGTTACATTATTTTCATAGTCATTTAGATCAATTTCCTGACAATCTGAGTGAATACAATGAAGAACAAGGGTTTCAGCAGTATATCAAGATGAAGGCCGATGAAATTGCCATATAATGTCAGACTACTGCTGCACCTTCGAAAGGGACTGTTCTGAACAAAAATACAATAGAAAAGCACACACAAAACGTTTTCTTATATTAAATTTGTGGTTTTTAATTCTTTTATTGCTAATTTGGTAAAAAAAAATGGTAAAAAATTTCAAATTACGTTGAATATGGACTTAGCAGGTTAACACTTTATGCAGACGAAAATTTTATAGCGTTATTTTGAATTTACATACAGAATTTGAAATATTTGAATAAAAGCTGTTAAATATATTGGGCACTTTTAGTTAACGTTATTTAAAATATTAATGGATTGCCATTGTCTCAAAAAGTTGAGTCAATTTAGCAAATATTTTGTTATTTTCATATTTAATAAAAAGACCAGAATTACCTAAAATTGTTTCTCTACAATCAGAGTAGCAACCAAAAAGGAATATTGCAGTTGAATGTATTATTGATTCTTTCATATAAGACTATTTTGAAAAAGTATAATGTCAAGTAAGCACTCACTCAATGTATACAATATTTTACTTTGTTTCATTACACGAAGTAATCTGGAAAATTACGCAACAGTGTATCTGCATTTATTCATTCTCCCATTGCGGCATTAAACTTGAAATTGCATGGTTTTATGTTCACTTTATAACCGTAACTGACAACATGCCATAACAACAGAAAACTGCACTAAAATATCCACATCTTCGATTTGCATGTAGATAATTTTGCAATATTTACTTAAGTATAATATTGTTATAAATCATAACCTACAATATCAGCTTTCTAGACTTATTGTAACAGATGTTATTCTAATAAAACCGCTTTTTTCTACTTTGCATTCACAATGCACACATTGTAACACTGTTTTCGGTGTTACAATTAGCAAATTGTAACACCGTTTTTAGTAACTTTTTTCTAAGATTGGTGACATTGATATCAAATGCATGTCAAACGAAAATACACATAACCACAAAAGTAAGCACAAACTGATTTTTTAGAATCGCACAAACTGCAAAGTATGTATATTTTTATACATATTTAAACATGCGTGTTGCATCCTAGGTTTCGTACTACTAGTATATGATGGTATATAATAATTATCAATAATTACTTTTTCACAGATATTTGAATTTAAGTGACAGATGACAGTGTTACCAACGGTTGCACCCATAAATACTCTAGATTGGAATTTTACCTAATATACTTCTAAATTGTTATAAAATTAATGACGCAAAGTAGAAAAAATAGTATAGCCACTCTGTACCCTACCTAACGTCAGTCTCTGTGACATAATAACATTTTTCTACTTTGCATTCACAATGCACACATTGTAACACTGTTTTCGGTGTTACAATTAGCAAATTGTAGCACCGTTTTTAGTAACTTTTTTCTAAGATTGGTGACATTGATATCAACTGCATGTCAAACGAAAATACACATAACCACAAAAGTAAGCACAAACTGATTTTTTAGAATCGCACAAACTGCAAAGTATGTATATTTTTATACATATTTAAACATGCGTGTTGCATCCTAGGTTTCGTACTACTAGTATATGATGGTATATAATAATTATCAATAATTACTTTTTCACAGATATTTGAATTTAAGTGACAGATGACAGTGTTACCAACGGTTGCACCCATAAATACTCTAGATTGGAATTTTACCTAATATACTTCTAAATTGTTATAAAATTAATGACGCAAAGTAGAAAAAATAGTATAGCCACTCTGTACCCTACCTAACGTCAGTCTCTGTGACATAATAACATTTTTCTACTTTGCATTCACAATGCACACATTGTAACACTGTTTTCGGTGTTACAATTAGCAAATTGTAGCACCGTTTTTAGTAACTTTTTTCTAAGATTGGTGACATTGATATCAACTGCATGTCAAACGAAAATACACATAACCACAAAAGTAAGCACAAACTGATTTTTTAGAATCGCACAAACTGCAAAGTATGTATATTTTTATACATATTTAAACATGCGTGTTGCATCCTAGGTTTCGTACTACTAGTATATGATGGTATATAATAATTATCAATAATTACTTTTTCACAGATGTTTGAATTTAAGTGACAGATGACAGTGTTACCAACGGTTGCACCCATAAATACTCTAGATTGGAATTTTACCTAATATACTTCTAAATTTTTATAAAATTAATGACGCAAAGTAGAAAAAATAGTATAGCCACTCTGTACCCTACCTAACGTCAGTCTCTGTGACATAATAACATTTTTCTACTTTGCATTCACAATGCACACATTGTAACACTGTTTTCGGTGTTACAATTAGCAAATTGTAACACCGTTTTTAGTAACTTTTTTCTAAGATTGGTGACATTGATATCAACTGCATGTCAAACAAAAATACACATAACCACAAAAGTAAACACAAACTGATTTTTTAGAATCGCACAAACTGCGAAGTATGTATATTTTTACACATATTTAAACATGCGTGTTGCATCCTAGGTTTCGTACTACTAGTATATGATGGTATATAATAATTATCAATAATTACTTTTTCACAGATATTTGAATTTATGTGACAGATGACAGTGTTACCAACGGTTGCACCCATAAATACTCTAAATTGGAATTTTACCTAATATACTTCTAAATTGTTATAAAATTAATGACGCAAAGTAGAAAAAATAGTATAGCCACTCTGTACCCTACCTAACGTCAGTCTCTGTGACATAATAACATTTTTCTACTTTGCATTCACAATGCACACATTGTAACACTGTTTTCGGTGTTACAATTAGCAAATTGTAACACCGTTTTTAGTAACTTTTTTCTAAGATTGGTGACATTGATATCAACTGCATGTCAAACGAAAATACATATAACCACAAAAGTAAGCACAAACTGATTTTTTAGAATCGCACAAACTGCGAAGTATGTATATTTTTATACATATTTAAATATGCGTGTTGCATCCTAGGTTTCGTACTACTAGTATATGATGGTATATAATAATTATCAATAATTACTTTTTCACAGATATTTGAATTTAAGTGACAGATGACAGTGTTACCAACGGTTGCACCCATAAATACTCTAGATTGGAATTTTACCTAATATACTTCTAAATTGTTATAAAATTAATGACGCAAAGTAGAAAAAATAGTATAGCCACTCTGTACCCTACCTAACGTCAGTCTCTGTGACATAATAACATTTTTCTACTTTGCATTCACAATGCACACATTGTAACACTGTTTTCGGTGTTACAATTAGCAAATTGTAACACCGTTTTTAGTAACTTTGTTCTAAGATTGGTGACATTGATATCAAATGCATGTCAAACGAAAATACACATAACCACAAAAGTAAGCACAAACTGATTTTTTAGAATCGCACAAACTGCGAAGTATGTACATTTTTATACATATTTAAACATGCGTGTTGCATCCTAGGTTTCGTACTACTAGTATATGATGGTATATAATAATTATCAATAATTACTTTTTCACAGATATTTGAATTTAAGTGACAGATGACAGTATTACCAACGGTTGCACCCATAAATACTCTAAATTGGAATTTTACCTAATATACTTCTAAATTTTTATAAAATTAATGACGCAAAGTAAAAAAAAATAGTATATTACACTCGTTTTATAAGACATATTGGCACATATAATAATATACTATTTCAGAACACCTTGTATGTCCCACACATTATTTTATTTAACATAATACTCCAGTAAAACCTTGTGAGTGGAATGTATTGCGGTTATTGCTTTAGAAATAAACGCCGTATGTATTTTTAATTCCGTGCTCTATTTGAATAAAAGGTGTTAATGTTCTAATCGAAGTGTTGCTTAGAAATCAATTTCCTTATAGCTTTTTTAAACAACATACACACACCGAGTCTGTTTACAAACCTTTATATTGTTAATTAGTTCATATACTTAGCACTTATTACTTACCTAACATAATAGAAGCACAAAAATCGCCGGATTGTAGGTTAAATTGATCATCATAGCTCGTTCAGATATCTCCAATAACTTGTAACACAGCCTGTCGAAAAATGCATGATTCGTCCGACATGTTTGTAGCACCTCATCTGTCAAAATTTGAAGGTTTCATTCACCACTCGGCCCCAGAGAATCGAAGACAAACAAATAACAAGTCAAAAAACGCGAGTACCTATTTTTAGATTAATGGAATCCGGATTTAACTCAAGATATATAAGCTCGTGCCACCAAAAGAATCACGACAACGGCATCTCTTAAGATGGAAAATCCGAAATTAGAGATGGTGTGGCGTTAATTTGTAATTCATGATTTAATTCATGATTCTGACCGTCGATTTTCAAACATCTCCAGACCAACGTGTGTATATAAACTGCCCAAAATCTTCGGTGATAAATAATCTTTTTTTAATCGTCTGGTTATATTTGTTGTAGACGTTTTTGCGGTGAACTTAGCGTCGTGACGTCCTTTTGGTAACGACGCCTGAGCTGTACTGATCACGACGTCGGCTTATGGCGCGTGCGCTTATCGAACGACGCGAGACGACGCACGTGACAGCACCCGAATAATATTCAATTTATTTTGCTTTCGAATTTGTTTATTGTCCAAAGTATTTGCGAATTTCGTGATTCAACTTGTACGCGAATTAGAGAATCTTTACTGAGTCTTGGTTCATTTCGGTGTTTCGAAAATTGATTTTCCGTGGACGAACAGTTCGATAAAAAAGGCCTAATTTGAAAGAGATGCGCGATTCCACTCCACACCGTGGTTTTTAAACAGGAAACTGCGCTGTTTGTCACCAGTAGTATTGAGGGAGAATAATAACTGTGGATGAAAGGAAAGCAAAAGAAAATGCCGTTTGCAGTTCCCATCTTGGGGCGAGAGCCTTCCAATCATGTAGATGATTGCTATTTTTGCACGATAAGCGTCTCCGGATATTCGAAGAAGGATAAACATAAAATAAAATATCCAAATTTGCCATCAGCATCGCGACCTATACCCCATGGAGAGAACCATCCTCTCCCAAATGCGCCATCCACTTCACCATCTTCGATTTTAGACACAGATGAAACTTCGCCTATTTGAAGAAACTTTCCTGATTTGACCGACTGTCTAAAATCGCTCTGTCAAAGCAGGCAAGACGTGAAGATTCATGATTTGAAGTTTTAGGAACGAATGCGCCAATATGTCCTATAAAACGAGTGTAATATACTATTTTTTCTACTTTGCATCATTAATTTTATAAAAATTTAGAAGTATATTAGGTAAAATTCCAATCTAGAGTATTTATGGGTGCAACCGTTGGTAACACTGTCATATGTCACTTAAATTCAAATATCTGTGAAAAAGTAATTATTGATAATTATTATATACCATCATATACTAGTAGTACGAAACCTAGGATGCAACACGCATGTTTAAATATGTATAAAAATATACATACTTCGCAGTTTGTGCGATTCTAAAAAATCAGTTTGTGCTTACTTTTGTGGTTATGTGTATTTTCGTTTGACATGCATTTGATATCAATGTCATCAATCTTAGAAAAAAGTTACTAAAAACGGTGTTACAATTTGCTAATTGTAACACCGAAAACAGTGTTACAATGTGTGCATTGTGAATGCAAAGTAGAAAAATGTTATTATGTCACAGAGACTGACGTTAGGTAGGGTACAGAGTGGCTATACTATTTTTTCTACTTTGCATCATTAATTTTATAAAAATTTAGAAGTATATTAGGTAAAATTCCAATCTAGAGTATTTATGGGTGCAACCGTTGGTAACACTGTCATCTGTCACTTAAATTCAAATATCTGTGAAAAAGTAATTATTGATAATTATTATATACCATCATATACTAGTAGTACGAAACGTAGGATGCAACACGCATGTTTAAATATGTATAAAAATATACATACTTCGCAGTTTGTGCGATTCTAAAAAATCAGTTTGTGCTTACTTTTGTGGTTATGTGTATTTTCGTTTGACATGCATTTGATATCAATGTCACCAATCTTAGAAAAAAGTTACTAAAAACGGTGTTACAATTTGCTAATTATAAGAACTAATTGAAGTTTTAGGAACACCACACCTTATAAACCAGTGCGAACTGAATGATTTAGGTAAAGAATTAGATTTGGATAAAGAATTAGATTTGGATAAAGAATTAGATTTTGGAAAAAAGACTTTGAGAGGTTTATCAAAAGAAAAAGTCGAGTTATTGGTTTCTAGGCTACAGGAATGGAATCTTTTCGCACTAGGTGTGACAGTGTCCTCATTTACAAAGCGTAACGAGCCTTTTAAAGCATATTTTCAAATGGAAAGATCTTTACGTGTATGTCACGATGTTGAGGGTCTTATGAACGAGTTTGGTATTCACCACGATCCTTCCTATTGGTGTTTTTTTTTGTCGATTCATCAAAACACAGCTTGTAAGCAGCACTTTTCCAATAAATCCAATTTCAGTTATAAACTTGTCTTATAAAAAACTTTACTTCCAAAGAACGCCACCATAAAATAGCAGGTATTCTGAATAATAGCCTCGTCTTAGTCATTTGTGACACGTCTGCAACGCCATATCCTGAAATAAACGTTTCTATTCAACTAATTGATTTTTAGCACGAAAAGTAATTCATAAGCATGATAAATTGAAGATTGTCAGAAAGCGTATGCCTATATCCATACAGACGTATAGATCAGATCCTACAACTCCTTCAGATCCTTTGTATGCAACTCAACACACAATGTAACGATTTCTGAACATCAAATAAAACTAATAATAATCTTGAAGGATTTTATTAATAATAGTAATACATATACATTATATTAAAGCTTCAAATAATACTCAAATTAGTTCCTTTCTTTCTGTTGTTCATATGAGCTTCTGTTATTTTTGCAAAAGCCTCTCTATTTAACAACCTATAAGCGCTGCAAAGATACCTCTTAGCAATGGGGTTCATCCAATCGATTCCATAGAATAAAATATCCAAACCAAGCTCTAAACTGGTGCCAAAATCGCATTCATCAGTTGCGATGCTTGCATATCTTAGAACAGGTTCTAATGCAACCATGTATTTATCTCTTTCAGTTTCCTCAGCTGTTTTAAGTTTCTCAAACAGGACTTTTAACTCTCTGTTGGAGACAGCTAACTCACGATATCCCAGTTCTGATTTTTTATCAAAAGGGACGACAATCCCTAATCTATTGAAAGATTTAGCCACAACTGCCTTTTCGCGTTTTTTAATCTTGGATGAATTCTTTAAAAGATCAAATTTATACTTTTCTGCTTCTTTTTTTATAAGTGCAATCAATTTTTTTATAGACATCTTTTTAAATGGATCAGCAGATTTTAACAAGTCATCCAAATAGATACTGACAGCCGCAAAAATATTATCCCCAATCATAGTAAAACTGCCATTTGATTCTGACTTATTCTCTGCAAGAAATGCCGGCATTTCTGAGGGACTATCTCTAAAATAACCGATATGGTACCCGGAAGAATTCCCTATGATAACCGTTTGGAATTCTGGAGGGTCGTAATAAAACCTCCAGTGTAATAAATATTCTTCCGGAGACTTTTCTGGAGTTTTATCAAATTTACCCGCAAGAACCTCGAATGGCCCAACCAAACTTAACCCCACTTCTTTGAAAGATAATAAGGGATTCTTAGCATTAATTACTTTAGATAATTCCCAAAATTTATAGAAATCGTCAGGCATTTCTGCTAAGAATTTAGATTTTATGAACTCTTTTTTGTTGAACTCCTCAGGCAGAACTTTTGTTTGTTCTTCATTTGTTTCCATGGTGGAAGCTTTTGTTTCTTCCTCATTTGTTTCCATGGTTAAAGCTTTTGTTTCTTCTTCATTTGTTTCCATGACTGAAGCTTTTGTTTCATCAATTGTTTTCCTAGCATCAACAACTTCTTTAGTGCCGGTTTTCGCTCTTTTATTTGTATTTTCCCTCCCTGTAGGATTTTCCTCCCGTAACTAAAAAAGTCAACATTAACAATAAAAACTTTTCTTGAGCGTTTTGAATTAAATAACAACAAACCCTTTTCTTTTGCGGATGTTTAAACTTTTCATGATGCGCCGGATTCTTTTGGTAACACTTATCGCCGTATTTACAAGCAATTCTTGGGTCTTTTTCAAAATCTTCTACATCACAATCCATGGTTGTTGACTCTACCTATGATTTTGAGGTTAAAACGTTAAAAAACAGTGTATTTTCTTTGATCTCGAGAGATGGCGCTGTCGGATTTGATCATTACAGTTGAGCTATTATTGGATCAATTAGAACTGTCAAATTATTCGGAACTTCAAACGTAGGTTTTGTTGAAGTGTTGTTTCTCAGGCCAAATTTATGTTTTTATGTTCGCTAAATTCTGCTACGTTTATTGACATCCTCCAGAGATGGCAGTTGCCACTTATCTCCAAAATGATACCAATAGATGGCGTTGTATTGTAACGTTTTAGAACTAGGTTAGAAATCTGTCATGATGATATCAAACGGGAAAGTTTTGTTTTATCTTAAATTGTCAGCCCGAGAAGTTTGAAAATTTAGTTTAGTCGATACCCGTTGCGTTTATTTCAGTTCCGAAAATCTTAAAGCAGTCCCGAAAATCCGACAAATTGTTTAGGAATTTCAAATTATGGCGGCAAAACGTCGCGTCTGTTTCGAGCAGCTGTTCGTAAGTTAGGTTATCTGTCAGTTGGTGGGCAAGTTCGGAAACAAGGTTAAAAAACATGGAAAGTAAACGCAAACCATCAGAAGAAGGTAAGTGAGGTTTATAATTTCAGTTTAAATTACTCAAGTAAAATATTTTAAGGGTCTGGAATTGCTAAAAAGGCAAAAACTATGGAGAATTGTCCACATGCTGAGAAATGTTATAGGAGAAATCCACATCATTTCAAAGAATACAGTCATCCACATTGTAAGTATAGTAGAGTAGTTTCAAACTAAGAAGAGCACAGTTGTATATGCAACCAATCATACCCAGTGTATGGTTTATAAATTGCCTATGTATATTTGGTTGCATATACAACTGTGCTCTTCTTAGTTTGAAACATCTATAGTATCAGCATTCAGCGGTATAACTGATTTAAAGTATAAAAAATAGTTTTAAATTAATTATTTTTTATTGTAGTGGATAATCTTTTGAAACAAGGCGACGATTTTATCTTACCTGATAACTTCCCCCAATCAAGACAGGTTGTCACTGAACAATTAACAGTTTTAAAAGAATTAAGAATCAGTCTCACTTGCAAAGCTAGTATTAGCAGCGAAAAATGTACTATAAATCTTGAAAAATCAAATAGCTCAATTAATATTTCTAATACACTGTTTCCAAGTAAAAATACATCTTCAAGTAAAAATACACCATCTTCAAGTAATAATACACCATCTTCAAGTAATATTGCACCATCTTCAAGTAAAAATGTTTCTAATACCAGAATTAAACTGGAGAAAAAGACTGTTTTTGTTCCTGGGAAATTAACATACCAGTACAAGAATTCGATGGCAGAAAAATTGGAGAATAATTCACCGTATAATTTATTTTTTACAACAATTCCTGATGCGTATGAAACATTAGATCATCCAAATTCCATCACTTTTGCAGGTAATTTATCAAAGTAATATTAATACTCGTTATTAAACTTTTTCTTTGTATATTTAGACCTGGTATGCCCTAGTCTTGGTCAATTAAAATCTTCATTACAATTAAATTTTATGATTGATGTCTCTTGGTTGATAGAACAATATGAAGTGCACAAAGTCCAGTAAGTTTTTTCTAACAAGTAACAACATTGGATAGTAAATAACTTAATTTTTTGTAGTAAAAAACCTTTGACTGTCGTTTATGGTTATGAATTCCCTGGTATGACCGCTTACATGGATAAACTCCTACCAAATGTCAAGTATCATCAAATGAAAATGAAAGATCCATTTGGTATACATCATTCGTAAGTTTTGGTTCCAAAAGTTGTATATTCTTTGCTATTTTTTTCCTAAAAACTTTCCTAAAATAAAAATATTTTAGGAAAGTTGGTATATATTCTTACGAAGATGGCTCAATAAGGGTAGTTGTTTCAACAGCTAATTTATATTATGAAGATTGGAACCATTATAATCAAGGGTATGACTTTTTGAATGTCCTAAATTAAATAACTTTGAATTCTGCAGCCCAAAACTATATCTATTTTTATATCAGCTTATGGGTAAGTCCTGCATGTCCACGCCTAGCTGAGGGAACCCCAGATAGTGGTGGTGAAAGCCCGACAGCTTTCAAATCAAGCCTAATAAAATATCTTCAAACCTACCAACTCCCCATACTCCAAGAATGGATCAGTTTGGTGAAAAGAGCAGATTTTCGTAGTGTGAAGTAATCAAAAAACCACAAACCATACACTATTACAACTTCACAATTTTAGGGTATTTCTGGTAACCTCTGTTCCTGGGAAACACTACCCAAATGAGGTTGATTGCCACCTGTATAGAATTGAAGATTTGCTCACCAGACATTGTAAATTGCCTGAGAAAAAACCTGATGACAACGGACCTTTAGGTTGGCAAGTTAATGTCCAAGCTTCTAGCATTGGATCTTTGGGAAAAGCACCTGGAGATTGGTTAAGAAGTGTGTTATTAAGAAGTCTAGCCTGCAGGCAACAGGCAACACCCTCATCCAATCCAAATGCAACTATCAATGTGATATTCCCAACTGTTAAAAATGTGATGACCAGCTATTATGGGGCCCAAGGGGGAGGCTGTTTACCATACGCGAAGAATGTACATCAGAAACAGACTTGGTTACAAGATTATATGCAGTATGTTTGACAAGAAATGTACTGAAATATTTTAAGTCTGGTTATGCTTGTTTTTTCTTGCAGTGAGTGGTCTGCAGATGGTACAAGTCGTAGTAAAGCCATGCCTCATATAAAAACTTACTGTAGAATTTCCCCATGTAAGACTAAATTGGCGTGGTTTCTTCTGACCAGCGCCAATATTTCAAAGGCTGCATGGGGTGGAAATATCCAGAAGGATGGGGGAATTTACGTAAGAAGTTATGAAGTTGGGGTGTTGTGGTTACCAAAGTTTTTCGATCAAGATCACTTCACTATAACTAAAAAAACAGAACATGCCAAATTCCCTTTTATATATGACAGGGAACTTAAGAAGTATAAAGAGGACGATTACCCATGGTGTAACTAATCTATTTATATTGTTATTCTAATTAAATATTATATTTTACTAAGATTGAATTTTTTTTTTCTGGATAGTGGATACTAAAGTTACATATTCCCTTTTATCCACTTTAAAAGTCCGATCTAACAGGAAATACAGCATATTATATTAGGTGTCCATGGCTTTGCCAGATCTCAAGTCTTAACTTGATAAAATAACACAAACAACCTCTTGTTGATTTGTAATATATGCGAAATATATAGAGTAGTTTCAAATTAAGAAGAACACAGTTGTATATGCAACCAATCATACCCAGTGTATGGTTTATAAATTGCCTGTGTATATTTGGTTGCATATACAACTGTGCTCTTCTTAGTTTGAAACATCTATAACTTCAAATAAAATGGATCTTAGACCTGTCACAACACTTTGATGACTTGATCTATGAAAAGTGATGTTAGGTCAACAAGAATATGCGATCCCTGTTCTGGTTTTGGGATCCTTGTTCCCTTGTGTTATTATTATTATACTGTTTTCTAAATCACAAGAATGGGAATATTTTATATAGCATACGAAGCAGCTAATATCATAAACAAAACGCTATAGAAAATGAAAGAAATCCTGTCTATTGCAGCGGCGAGCAGAATCCAGTCGCCTTGATGAGGAGCTGTTAGCTTGGACTGAATGAAGTGTTTGTCGTCAGATGAGTGCTCTTCGAAATCGCTTGTTACTTGATGGTCTCTCATTTCTTCAGCGGTGACTTTTTGCATTTCTATTGTAGCCTGAGAAGCACAGACAAAAATATAGACGTGTAAGATGTCCGAAATATTACCAATATGTCACGTAATTATTTATAGCAAAAACAACAAATTCGTTACTTGAAAACAACGTTCTGCTTTTGCCACAGTGGATGATACTCTTTCTTACCTGTTTTATGTAATTTGCTAATCCAAGCCATTTTCCTACACATCCCATTAAAGGATCTTTGATAACCCAAGGTACTGGTTGCAGATGTTGAGTCCTCGACATCCAGATAACAACAACCGAATTTATCAAAGAGAAACAAATCACATAAAGACTGCTACTATAAAACAACACTAGAAACAAATTATTAATTGTATTTTAACTATTCTTTTATATTCTTTTTTACCTATTAGAGGTGTATGTGTCCCCATGGCTGGTATTTTTTGCGTGAAGTACAACATAAATAGTGTAATTATAAGGGTTGTTACCCCATTTAGAAGGATTTTCTCCCCGGATTGTGGCGGAAGCCAAAAGCTGAGTAAAGTCAAGATTATTATCACTAAAATTATAATCTTAATATAACAATATCAGGAATATATTGATGGTATATTTACCAAAAGTGGGGGTTACAATTAAAGATTTATATGAAGGTGAAACTCTTTGCAGATCTATGGTAAATAGTACGTAGGGGTATGGTTCTGCACAACAATTATAATATTTATTCTCACGCAGAGCATGGGTTCCAGTCACAGCCCATTCGGTACCATTCACGTACAGGTCGAGCTAAAAATAACCACTCGAGTTTAGTAGAAACCACTAGCTTATTAATTCGAAAGATTTATTTCAAATATGGCGCCAACGTGCCCCAAGCGCCCCTATGTCACGGTTTCATGCTTTTAGAATGAAATAGACGATAGTTGAAGAGAGAAACGAGTTATCGGGGGTTATGGAAAATAACGTTTACTGCGCTGTCTGTCTAGTCTGTGGTGGTAATAGCAGCAAAACACGGGTCGACAAAAATCGATTTTTTTGGATCGAAAATTGTTTTTAAGGCCGTTTTTTCGCTCAACACTCTTTGCGAAGGGTATTTAGAGGGATCTTATCGTAAGACATGAGAGCGAGCGGCTTTTATAAGGTCGGCAGGAACGGATAAAAAATGTAAATTTTTGACGTTCATCGATCCGCTCGTCGGAATTTCTAGACGTCACGTGACATTTTCTCGAGGTTCGCCTTCACCCGAAGAGGTGCAAAAACGTGATTTTTTTTTCAAAATTGACGCATTTAATTTACAAAATATCGCGCAGTCCACGCGGAATTGTGTCCTTTTTTCAATTCGAGCGTCAAAAGTAATATCGAAAAGCCCAATTTTGCAGCTACTCGATCGCAAATGTCGGCGAAAATGGGCGATTCCGCTGAACGCGCCCTACACTTGAAAGTTCGTAATTAGTATAGGTAGACTAGCTCTGTGTATATGTCAAAATTTTCGATTTTAGTTATTGGGCATTCTAGAAATATGTGGTTAAGGCTTCCCACCTGTCCACATTCGCAATATGGATATTTTAGGATACATTTTAGGTTATCTGCTATCTGTTACTGTTGTTACGAATGTCCGGCAGGGGGCGTTTTGGGTTTGACGTTACTGTTGTAATAGCAGCAAAACACGGGTCGACAAAAATCGATTTTTTGGATCGAAAATTGTTTTTAAGGCCGTTTTTTTGCTCAAATCTCTTTGCGAAGGGTATTTAGAGGGATCTTATCGTAAGACATGAGAGCGAGCGGCTTTTATAAGGTCAGCAGGAACGGATAAAAAATGTAAATTTTTGACGTTCATCGATTTGCTTGTCGGAATTTCTAGACGTCACGTGACATTTTCTCGAGGTTCGCCTTCACCCGAACAGGTGCAAAAACGTGATTTTTTTTCAAAATTGACGCATTTAATTTACAATATATCGCGCAGTCTACGCGGAATTGTGTCCTTTTTTCAATTCGAGCGTCAAAAGTAATATCGAAAAGCCCAATTTTGCAGCTACTCGATCGCAAATGTCGGCGAAAATGGGCGATTCCGCTGAACGCGCCCTACACTTGAAAGTTCGTAATTAGTATAGGTAGATAATCTAATACGACGGGTCGTTAGATACGACTTTTCTTTACCGATTTCGACCAAAAAACCGTAAATTTGAAAAGATTCCGTCCAATGTTTCGTTGACTGATTACTTACCCCAATGGCATTTTGATTAGAGAGAACTATATCAATTTGAGATCCGTGATGTGTCCACGAACCAAAAAACAGTTCGCAATGTTGACTATCGAAAGGCCAATATTTAAGATTAAAATTACAGAGCACTGTAAATTGTGTCGGGGGAACCCATAATATCTCTCCGGTGCTATAGACGAGGCAGTGTGTGTTATAATGGCTGACAGCAGTACTAACAGGGCTAAAAATAATAATTATTTTCAAAAAACAACCACAAAAAGTAATGGACGCTTTACCTATTATACAAAAAAATATCAGGTTGCCAAATTTCGTGATCAGCAATATTGACGTGTGTTATTCCACCGTAATCACTTGCATTCCATTTTAACTTCTCGTCATTCCAAGTCTAAAAGGTACTTGTTAAAACGGCAATCTTCTTGGTTTTCAGGGAATGTTATACATACCAGTTTAGCCCATGCGAAAACGGTTATTGTCGATTTGAATTCGTTGACTTCTATGTGTCTGACCTCCAATCCAAGGGTGGTGGTTGTTGTGTTGGTATGTTGAGCAGGTCTTGCGAATTTATCATAGTTCAATAGCAAGTCCTTCCGCAGCTTATCTGTGAATGTTTCGTTCCACAGCGGCCTTGGTCCTATCTCTGCGGATAGATGACATCCTTTATTAGCATTTTATGCAATGTGAGCTGTTATCACTGCATATATGACCGTAACCTTCCATGTTCACTTATCACAAAACTTCTACATTCTTAATATGGAAATAAACTTGGAAGCATCCGATTTTGACCAAACTGATACATGCTTATCCTCCGGTGTGGCTGTGGCTTTACAAAGTAGGGTGAGGGCCACCCCAGATATTCTTTATTGAAGCTTCTACTCATTTGATATATCAGTTATTATAAAGAATGAAACTTGTGTGGCCGGCCATAGATTTTTAATATATGTAAATTTGTACAACAATTTAATAAAACGGTGCCTTACCAAATCAATCGACTTTATTAATAACTCACTTGTTGTAAATCCAGCTGTATGGACTCCAAGAAAGGCCAAAGAGAATACAACACAAAAAACTATAAATTTCTTTCCTTCTGAGCGAACCATTTCACCACAAGTTATGTTCTGGCCGTGGTCTGTCTTGTGTCCATTGACACACTGAGAGCTTTATTTGATAATGGCATAATTTCCTGTATACAGGCCACTTTATCTCGTCTCAGAGTCTATATTAATATCATTATTCCATTGCTTGTTACGCTCATGGCCCCATGTACTACCGTCTTTATTATTCTGTTTTCAAAGCGTAATAAATCATTTGATTTAACTCAAGGGATCAAAAGCAAACACAAAATATATTTAACATTTTATTGAAATAACCAAACAATACTACACGATTAACCTTAAATCTACCAGACCATAAACATTTATTATACAACATCGATCAATATTTACAACTAAATCTGTACAAGGAACATGAAATCTTCTACTTTACGAAAGTCAATTGAAAGGTGGTCCTCTAGGATCAAAGGAACTGGTAGAATATGGCCAATAACTTGGTGGAGGAAACAAACTTGTCTGTGCATGTTGTGACGGTGGTAATATAGATGGTAATTTTGATGTTGTGGGATGTGCTGTTGGATATAGAGCTGCCCCCAGTTCACTTTGGTGATGTTGGTACTTGTGATAGGTTGGTACGTCTCCTTGACCTTGTGCTTGCGCTTGGCACGCTGCCATGAGTCCATGGAAGTCGAATTTGTACGCGTATCGCTTTCCGTGGACCTTCGACATGATGTTTTTATCGTAGTAATACCTGAAAGTGAAGATGTACATAATTAGAAAATATTGGAATATGGCTATTTTCGTGCTATCTAATTTCACTTCAGCACAACTTGCTGTAATTCTACATGCTGATTTGTCAGGATAACATTCTGGTTTCTTTTTTTTGTATGAAACTGTAGCACAGATAGCATTTTTTGTTAGTAGCTCGTATAATATTGTATTGTGCTCCTGGAATTTTGTAATACATAATTTATATCTCGAAAAATTTTGGGTCAAGAAACTGTTTGTTCGTTGAAGAATGTATATTTTTCACCCAACAAAACGTTGTTGTTGTAAAACGAACGTCTTACTCTTTTTATATGTAGAAGAATAACATTTTCTTCTTTCTAATATTGTATTGTGCTCCTGAAATTTTGTAATACATAATTTATATCTCGAAAAATTTTGGGTCAAGAAACTGTTTGTTCGTTGAAGAATGTATATTTTTCACCCAACAAAACGTTGTTGTTGTAAAACGAACGTCTTACTCTTTTTATATGAAGAAGAATAACATTTTCTACTTTCTAATATTGTATTGTGCTCCTGGAATTTTGTAATACATAATTTATATCTCGAAAAATTTGAAAAATTTTGGGTCAAGAAACTGTTTGTTCGTTGAAGAATGTATATTTTTCACCCAACAAAACGTTGTTGTTGTAAAACGAACGTCTTACTCTTTTTATATGTAGAAGAATAACATTTTCTTCTTTCTAATATTGTATTGTGCTCCTGGAATTTTGTAATACATAATTTATATCTCGAAAAATTTGAAAAATTTTGGGTCAAGAAACTGTTTGTTCGTTGAAGAATGTATATTTTTCACCCAACAAAACGTTGTTGTTGTAAAACGAACGTCTTACTCTTTTTATATGTAGAAGAATAACATTTTCTTCTTTCTAATATTGTATTGTGCTCCTGGAATTTTGTAATACATAATTTATATCTCGAAAAATTTGAAAAATTTTGGGTCAAGAAACTGTTTGTTCGTTGAAGAATGTATATTTTTCACCCAACAAAACGTTGTTGTTGTAAAACGAACGTCTTACTCTTTTTATATGTAGAAGAATAACATTTTCTTCTTTCTAATATTGTATTGTGGTCCTGGAATTTTGTAATACATAATTTATATCTCGAAAAATTTGAAAAATTTTGGGTCAAGAAACTGTTTGTTCGTTGAAGAATGTATATTTTTCACCCAACAAAACGTTGTTGTTGTAAAACGAACGTCTTACTCTTTTTATATGTAGAAGAATAACATTTTCTTCTTTCTAATATTGTATTGTGCTCCTGGAATTTTGTAATACATAATTTATATCTCGAAAAATTTGAAAAATTTTGGGTCAAGAAACTGTTTGTTCGTTGAAGAATGTATATTTTTCACCCAACAAAACGTTGTTGTTGTAAAACGAACGTCTTACTCTTTTTATATGTAGAAGAATAACATTTTCTTCTTTCTAATATTGTATTGTGCTCCTGGAATTTTGTAATACATAATTTATATCTCGAAAAATTTGAAAAATTTTGGGTCAAGAAACTGTTTGTTCGTTGAAGAATGTATATTTTTCACCCAACAAAACGTTGTTGTTGTAAAACGAACGTCTTACTCTTTTTATATGTAGAAGAATAACATTTTCTTCTTTCTAATATTGTATTGTGGTCCTGGAATTTTGTAATACATAATTTATATCTCGAAAAATTTGAAAAATTTTGGGTCAAGAAACTGTTTGTTCATTGAAGAATGTATATTTTTCACCCAACAAAACGTTGTTGTTGTAAAACGAACGTCGTACTCTTTTTATATGTAGAAGAATAATATTTTCTTCTTTCTAATATTGTATTGTGCTCCTGGAATTTTGTAATACATAATTTATGTCTCGAAAATTTGAAAAATTTTGGGTCAAGAAACTGTTTGTTCGTTGAAGCATGTATATTTTTCACCCAATTGATGTAAAACGAACGTCTTACTCTTTTTATATGTAGAAGAATAACATTTTCTTCTTTCTAATATTGTATTGTGCTCCTGGAATTTTGTAATACATAATTTATATCTCGAAAAATTTGAAAAATTTTGGGTCAAGAAACTGTTTGTTCGTTGAAGAATGTATATTTTTCACCCAACAAAACGTTGTTGTTGTAAAACGAACGTCTTACTCTTTTTATATGTAGAAGAATAACATTTTTATTATTTTTCGGCCCTCTATCACGCGGTGTTATGCATTGTAGTTTGTTCTATGTCACCCTGTACATACATATGTTGTTTATCATTCAAGTATCTTTCTTACCTGAGTGCTCTGGATAATTTGTCGTAATTCATGTTCGGTTTGGATTTTCGTTCTCCCCATCGTCTGGCGACCTCGTCGGGGTCCGTCAGCTTGAACTCACCATTGGTTCCTTCCCAAGTGATGCAAGCAGCGTTCGCCGAATCACCGAGCAGTTCTAGAAGGAACTGCCAGAGCTGTATCTGTCCTGAGCCTTGAGCGACCAATCGGCTGGAGGCAGCGTTCAGGAGCTGGTAAGGATCTAGAATAGAAACCGCGGCGGCCATTGTTAAATTCCGGGAAAAACCGCGACAGATAGAAGGCAGGAGACTTTCATACTATAAATAAGCTAATAATAAGAGTTTTAATTGAATAATAGACTCCCTGTATGTAGATTTTTCTTAATTTATCTATACGTTATTTCTTTTCAAATAAAAGAGGCTGTTATAAGTTACAGATACAAAATCGCTTAACAAATTATATAAGTTCAAAGAATATGCAAAAGTGCTCCTATCAAGCTGTGTTTTGATGAATCTATAAAAAGCCACCATTCAGAAGGATCGTGGGGAATATCAAACTCGTTCATAAAACCCTCAACATCGTGACATACACGTAAAGATCCTTCCAGTTTAAAATATGCTTTGCAAGGCTAGTTACGCTTTGTAAATGAAGACACTGTCACACCTCGTGCGAAAAGATTCCATTCCTGTAGCCTAGAACCCAATAACTCGCCTTTTTCTTTTGATAAACCTGCTTTTGACAAAAATCTTTAACCAAATCATTCAGTTCGCACTGGTTTATAAGGTGAGGTGTTCCTAAAACTTCAAATGGTCAATCTTCACGATTTGCCTGATTTGCCAGAGTGATTTTAGACACTCTGTCAAACCAGGCTTTTTCAAATCAAATCAGGCAAGTTTCTTCAAACAGGCGACATTTCTTCTGTGTCAAAAATCGAAGATGATGAAGTGGATGGCGCACTTGGGAGAGGATGGTTCTCTCCATGGGGGATAGGTCGCGATGCTGATGGCAAATTTGGATTTTATTTTATGCTTATCTTTCTTCGAATATCCGGAGACGCTTATCGTGCAAAAATAGCAATCGTGTACATGATTGGAAGGCTCTCGCCACAACATGGGAAATGCAAACGGTATTTTCTTTTGCTTCGACTTTAAAAGTCCGATAAAATAACATAATAAACTTATTTTTTTAACTAATCTGTTGTGAGAACGTATGCACTGAAGGATAATTCAAGCGAAATATATGACTTCAAATAAAATGGATCTCAGATCTGTCACAAATGGTTCCTTTATCGATGTTCTAGAAATATGTTCAACAAGTTAATATAGGTAGGTACTATCTACCTATACTAATTACGAACTTTCAAGTGTAGGGCGCGTTCAGCGGAATCGCCCATTTTCGCCGACATTTGCGATCGAGTAGCTGCAAAATTGGGCTTTTCGATATTACTTTTGACGTCGAATTGAAAAAAGGACACAATTCCGCGTGGACTGCGCGATATTTTGTAAATTAAATGCGTCAATTTTGAAAAAAATCACGTTTTTGCACCTCTTCGGGTGAAGGCGAACCTCGAGAAAATGTCACGTGACGTCTAGAAATTCCGACAAGCGGATCGATAAACGTCAAAAATTTACAATTTTTATCCGTTCCTGCCGACCTTATAAAAGCCGCTCGCTCTCATGTCTTACGATAAGATCCCTCTAAATACCCTTCGCAAAGAGTTTTGAGCAAAAAAACGGCCTTAAAAACAATTTTCGATCCAAAAAATCGATTTTTGTCGACCCGTGTTTTGCTGCTATTACCACAGTAACGTCAAACCCGAAACGCCCCCTGCCGGACATTCGTAACAACAGTAACAGATAGCAGATAACCTAAAATGTATCCTAAAATGTCCATATTGCGAATGTGGACAGGTGGGAAGCCTTAACCACATATTTCTAGAATGCCCAATAACTAAAGTCGAAAATTTTGACATATACACAGAGCTAGTTTTATACTATTGGAACGGAAAAATCATGCTCTAAACATTGTTTATCATGTCTATAGTTTGCTGAAGAAAAAAATGATCAAAATCTACCAAAAGAGTTATTAGACATCAAAATCTTTCATTTTTTGTTCATATAACACAAACTTTACCATTATATATCATGGTGGAGGTATGGTGGTATTTATGATGCACAGGATGATTTCTTGCAGCAATCCTTCTAGCAACAAGTAACTCCTCAGGAGAACACCCTGGCAGTCTCCACATAACTACCCCTTTAAACTAACAACATTTTTTCACAAATTCACAATTTCTTAATAAGGTATCTTCTTGGTGTTTTTTATATTATTTAATCTTCTTTTTGTTTTTAATATTATTTAATCTTCTTTGTGTTTTTAATATTATTTAATCTTCTTTGTGTTTTTAATTATTATTTTAATATGTTTAATATAATTCCGGATATGTCTAACCACTCAATTTTTAATGGAACACATTATAACCTAATAACAATTTATGGTCACAATCACTTAGATGCCAGAAGGGTGTTTGTCTCTTAACAGTTTCAGAGCTTCTGTTACTGAAACCTCTTTGAATTCAGGAGGGTGGCGTCCTTGCTTCGACACAACCCCCCCACCACCACGATAGGGGTTGTTTTTAATGTGTGAGATAACATACTTAACCATGTATACGTGAATAACAGTAGATAACTATTTTCACCTTAGTTTGACCTTAGTGAATGTTAAATACCTAATTTATTTTAATATAGGTAACACGAGAATTCTTCAATTGCTGTTTGTTTAGTTTTATTTATTGATATTATCCATATAATCTAAGATTTTTAATTTATTTTAAATATTTGCCTTCTGTCGTTCTGTGCATACGTGTTCATAACAAATTGTTCAAAATATTATGAATCAACAAGTTGTTCTGTGTTATTTTATCAAGTCAAGTTATACAGATATTCTGTGCATTAAAATATAGGAAGTGATCAAAGAAGAACCTTTCGATTTTGCATATAAGACGTCATAACGTAAAAATTCACCAAATATGTTTTGGCTGTTATGTACTGACACATCTGAAAAAAAAAAAATACGGAACAGGTAAAAGCAGCTTACGCTGCTATTTTGGCTTTAGAATTGGAGATTTGGAAAAGCCATGGACACCTAATAAATGCTGTATTTCCTGTTAAATCGTACTTTTAATGTGGATGAAAGGGAAGCAAAAGAAATTGCCGTTTGCAGTTCCCATGTTGTTGCGAGAGCCTTCCAATCATGTAGATCGTTGCTATTTTTGCACGATAAGCGTCTCCGGATATTCGAAGAGGATAAGCATAAAATAAAGTATCCAAATTCGCCATCAGCATCGCGCCCTATCCCCCATGGAGAGAACCATCCTCTCCCAAGTGCGCCATCCACTTCATCATCTTCGGTTTTTGTTACAAAAGAAATTTCACCTTGCCTGATTTGACAGAGTGTCTGAAATCACTGTCAAGTCAGGTAAGACGTGAAGATTCACCATTTGAAGGTTTAGGAATAGCTCACCTTATAAACCAGTGCGAACTGAATGATTTGATTAAAAACTTAGATTTGGATAAAGACTTAGATTTGGATAAAGACTTAGAGAGGTTTATCAAAAGAAAAAGCCGAGTTATTGGGTTCTAGGCTACAGGAAGTGTGGTCTTTGGGGAAGTCTTTACGCAGGAGGTGTGAATGTCCTCATTTACAAAGCGTAACGAGCCTTTTAAAGCATATTTTAAAATGGAAGGATCTTTACGTGTATGTCACGGTGTTGAGGGTCTTTTGAACGAGTTTGATATTCCCCACGATCCTTCTAAATGGTGTTTTTTTAATCGATTCATCAAAATTAACGGAAACATTTATTTAAAAAATCGTGAGAAGAAAAATCAGACAAATTGAGACAATTTCGCAGCCACTAGTTGGCGACAAAAATTCTTAACGCGTTGGACGCTTCCAAATTTAAATTTAATTACGCGCAAGCAATAAATAACTTAGCGGAATCCTTCGACTAATATAGGGAACTCATCGGGCGAGATTCGAGATTCGGCTATAGGATAATCCCGGTTCCCAAATCCTGGACTCCACGGCTATCCAATAACGCGCGTCTGTCTCATTATACAGCGCAGCGGGTAGCGCTATATTGTTTTCTTGATTACCTGGCAAACTTGCGCCAACCAGAATTCCCCTTAAACACCTTCAAACACCCTTAAAAACCACAAACCCCCACTTAAAACACCCAAAAAAAATCACAACCGAACATACACAATTTAAACATATTTGCTTTGGCGCAAAAATCGAAAGTTCACCTGTTTAATGTCATCGTTTATTTAGATCAAGGGGCGAGCGACGCTAGCGCGCTCTAGCGGGATTACCGTCGCCACAGGGGCACATCTACAAGTCTAATGCCGTCACTCGACCTAGGGGCTTGACTCACGGATTTTGCCAGTCCTCCGCAGATTTATCACTCATATTGTGCCGTTCCGTTTGCAATTTACACCAAGGAAGAGCCCTATCTAAAGCTTAACCTGTTTATAGTACACTATTGTTGTATAATTAAACTTAATAAATCGTTATAATGTGATAAACGAGGTTATATTTAACTTGTGATGGTTTTAAAACGAAAATGGGTTTGGAAACGTTTTGATAACGTTTTTAAAACGTTTTGTAAACGGTTTCAAAACCAAAAGCGTTTTGAACGCGATTTGAAAACGTTTTTGACCATTTCTATAGTCTAGAGTCTAGATTGCAAAAAAAAACGATAAAATGATTAACCGATTCAACAATCAACACCAAGGCAGCCCCCCCGAGCCCTATCTAAAGCTTAACCTGTTTATAGTACACTATTGTTGTATAATTAAACTTAATAGATCGTTATAATGTGATAAACGAGGTTATATTTAACTTGTGATGGTTTTAAAACGAAAATGGGTTTGGAAACGTTTTGATAACGTTTTTACAACGTTTTGTAAATGGTTTCAAAACCAAAAGCGTTTTGAACGCGATTTGAAAACGTTTTTGACCATTTCTATAGTATAGAGTCTAGATTGCAAAAAAAAACGATAAAATGATTAACCGATTCAACAATCAACCCCAAGGCAGCCCCCCTGAGCCCTATCTAAAGCTTAACCTGTTTATAGTACACTATTGTTGTATAATTAAACTTAATAAATCGTTATAATGTGATAAACGAGGTTATATTTAACTTGTGATGGTTTTAAAACGAAAATGGGTTTGGAAACGTTTTGATAACGTTTTTAAAACGTTTTGTAAACGGTTTCAAAACCAAAAGCGTTTTGAACGCGATTTGAAAACGTTTTTGACCATTTCTATAGTCTAGAGTCTAGATTGCAAAAAAAAACGATAAAATGATTAACCGATTCAACAATCAACCCCAAGGCAGCAAGGGTGGTAGTATTTCACTTAGATCCGGAGTGGTCTCTATTTATTCGTGTCATTATTTCGCACCTTATCGGAACATTTATCGCTATACAGTTGGAAATGCGGTAATAGAGCCCTTCCTGACCGGGTCCGATTTACTAGCCATTCTCTTTCCTGGGTTCCTTGGTCGCCAAGGGGCGAGAGGGCTCTGTAATCACGACCATTTCCAATTCCAGTCGGTTTTCCGGCAAAAACGATCAAGCAGTTCACGTCCGGCGAATTCTTATCGCCCTATTGCCCCCAAATTGAATTAACAAACGGCAGTATACAGGGTGAAAAAAAACTCTAGTAAAAAGAAGGTTTTTGTAATATTAAAGAGCTCAGCTTATGTATCAATAAGCCAACCCAATGTGTGACTAGAGAATGTCAGTGTATTTTACATTTTGCTTCGCTTTGTGTAAAAGTAATATCACTTCCTGTGTATAGCTCTTTCTCTTCTCTCTTTTTACTAATAAATCTAGAAAACTTTGAAATGAAAAGCACTTAGCATGAAGAAGCCCCTCATGTTTAATGGGAATCGACCGAATGGCACAGATATATTGCCCAGGCCATCGGGGCCACCTTGTTTGATCTTCCTAGAATTGTTTGTGAAGCCACAAGACTTTTAACTCAGCGCCTTCCAGTCCGCGTGTGGTTCTGCAGCTCTACGATCAAAACTGTCCGACATAGGCAATTCTGGTATGTTAATAATAAGCCATAATAAAAAAAAAAATTCGTGGTTGATGTGGATATAAAAGTATCAAGCGGTTGAAAGGTGTGATATAAATTTTGGTATTAACAAGATAAATGTGTGTTAACAAGAATAAAGATACAAAGTTAACTAAAAAAATAAATTATTGACCAGTATAGTGACATTGAAATCAAATCACAACTATCTCTCATTTATCCCAACCCCTATATGATGCAATAAAGTTAATCCTAGAGTAAACAAAGGGGTATTCCCCGGAGTTATGACTCGATTTTTCTCATCCAACACCAAATCTATCCATCTCTCTCGCCCCCCAAGGACCACCGTATAATATTTCAATTATACAGAGCAGAGTATTTATCACATGACACTCATAATTTCGTTTTCGCTACCATCACTGTTAGTGGAAGAAGATCATTAATATTGTGGACTTATCGCGTTTGGCGTTGCTCAGGCTTCAAGTTCGGAAGTTTGCCGGTGTCTGAGGAAGGAACTGCGCCGGAAGAGGGCTCCACGAGCGGTAGGAAGTTATATATTGCGCCTTTATATCGGACGCTCGTGCTGAATTTAAAGTGGGATTTTCGACGTGGACGCCACAGGGTTGGCAAGGGGAAAGGTGCAGGAAATAACCCCCGCCCCTATGACACCCGCCCCCAATGACACCGGGGTTAAACGTCTTCACTTGACTTCACTTAACTTCGCGATGAGACGCGCCAAGTTTGGTGATTTGAAGTTGAGACGCGAACGCTGGATTTTAGACGAGTTACCATTTTATGATTATCTGTTTTATCTACCTATACTAATAACGAACTTTCAAGTGTAGGGCGCGTTCAGCGGAATCGCCCATTTTCGCCGACATTTGCGATCGAGTAGCTGCAAAATTGGGCTTTTCGATATTACTTTTGACGCTCGAATTGAAAAAAGGACACAATTCCGCGTGGACTGCGCGATATATTGTAAATTAAATGCGTCAATTTTGAAAAAAAATCACGTTTTCGCACCTCTTCGGGTGAAGACGAACCTCGAGAAAATGTCACGCGACGTCTAGAAATTCTGACAAGCGGATCGATGAACGTCAAAAATTTACATTTTTTATCCGTTCCTGTCGACCTTATAAAAACCGCTCGCTCTCATGTCTTACGATAAGATCCCTCTAAATACCCTTCGCAAAGAGTTTTGAGCAAAAAAACGGCCTTAAAAACAATTTTCGATCCAAAAAATCGATTTTTATCGACCCGTGTTTTGCTGCTATTACCACAGTAACGTCAAACCCGAAACGCCCCCTGCCGGACATTCGTAACAACAGTAACAGATAGCAGATAACCTAAAATGTATCTTAAAATGTCCATATTGCGAATGTGGACAGGTGGGAAGCCTTAACCACATATTTCTAGAATGCCCAATAACTAAAATCGAAAATTTTGACATATACACAGAGCTAGTTTTAATATACTGAATAAATTCAGGAGGTATACAAGGTGTAACAGGGGCAACCTCTACAGTCTGAATTTCAAAGACAATAGAACTAGAACTAATGAAAGTTCAACTTTACAAGCAACAGCCAAATCACCGGCATGCAAAAATAGCGGCTGCTGAGTGGTCACACGATGCTGGTAAACTAATAATCTACAGCAAGCAGTAAATACTAAAGACCACCACACGTTTTGTGTTCCAATCAACGTTGCAGCATAACTTTTAGGCCGGTGACTATTCGTAATGTGATCAGTATTTTAACAACAGTATCGCTTAAAGTCCTCTTTATATATTGGGAGAATATTACCTCGCATATTATTTATAAAACACATTTAAAAAATACATAATTTCCTGAGTTAATTTTACAGCTGGTTGCTGTAAAGTTAAACAAGCGCTGGTGGGCTGGCTGCTGCTAAACTCACTCGCCAACTGGTAAAACAGCCTAGTGTGACCAGGACATTAAAGACATAGACATCTACTTTATATCCTTGGTGCATAAATAACAAACTATAACATACCTTCTTCATTATTGTCTATCTTGACATCTGTATTCAGTGGACTGCTTGCTCTACCGGTTACACTATGTTTCAAATGAGCAATATGCTTGGCTAAGAATTTCCCTGATCTATTAGTCCCAGCAAATTCTTCAAAATCCGCTCGACTCAACTCACATAATTCTTTTCCGGTTTTTGGAAATTTGTCAGAACTTGGTTCTGGGTTCAAAGAAAACTTCTTCGTCGCCCATTTCAACCACGATTTTATATGATTTTCGTTCCATTCAAAAGGATCTACAACAACAATAAAACAGCTTGAAGATCTGCTGGTGCATGTCGAACTAAAACTATACCTGATGGAACTAAAACCATAACATCATCGGAATTTTTCACCTCCTTTTCCTCTTTTGCAACATCATCATCGTCACCCGGTTTGAAGACATCACTGACGGGTATCGAGAATAATTCTGTGAGATCGCAACTATCATTAGACGGTGAAGATTGTATATTAAAATGTTCAGTTTCTGCGAAAATATACTCCAGTTCATTCTCGAGTTCACTGCGTATTGTCGTGTCACTACACTCGGCACTTGAGGCACTGTCAACACTAAGATATCTCTGGTAGTTAAAGTCAGAGTCCATAGTACCATCTTTAACACCCTGTATGTCTTCACGCACTGACGTTATAACTCGAGACGCTTCCGGATTTATATTAGAATTAGATGTGGTAAAAAACTGTTCTGAGTCACCTTCCGTCGGAACATCGCTGAGCAAATGCTTGAGTAATTCAGATGTTTTCAATAGTTTAAATTTGGTATTGTCGATTTTTTCTTCGGAAGTACTTCTTACTTGTCGATCGTTAGCATCTGGACTGATTTTGTTCCCAGTTGCGTTGATCATGTCTGTGGATGTGGGTGATTCAGCTGGTTGAACGCAGCTTCTTCCTCGAAATGCTTGACTCAACGCGGCCACGCTCATAAGCAAGACGTAAAACCCCACATTATAGTTACCTTACGCATAAATGTTAGCGCCAAGAATTCCCTCAAACTTTCTTACTATACACTGTGCACAGATGATGGATTTATGTCATTATTCTTCGAAAAACAGTATTCATGAATGAACCAAGTGATTCATCTCGCACAGCTACCAGTAAACAATTTAGATCGACAACGTTTTAACCACGTAACACCTTGCAGCGTTTTAGCACGTAATCTTGCTCGTACGAAAAATCATGAATGAAAAACGTGAAGCGGTTTTACAACAACAAGAAAAAGAGCTAAATTTGGGCTGTCAATTTCTTACAGGATCTACCCAGATCCTGTTTATCCGAGCTGTGATTGGCCCACGAAAGTCTGGGCGTTCTACATCCTTAAATTTATGGTTATTTGTTTTTATCTTTTCGTTTTTTTTTTTTTTTTGGTGTGGACAATTGTTGAATTATTAGGTTTGCTATCTTGACCTTGCGTACTGTTTGATGTAGGTCTTTAATGTATACCGCTAACCACCACCCAGAGTGTTTAATACTTCACTTCTTGGAATTTCCATTGGCAAAATATCTTTTTTTGGTAATTACTCTTAAGTTGTTGTTTACTTTTTCTAGTTTTTAGTTTAAATTAAATAATTGCAAAAGTGTCTAGGCACTTGATTGTGCCAACGGTTTAGTCGGAAAGTAGGGTGAGGGCCACCCCAGATATTTTTTATTTAAATGAGACGTAGAGTTCTTGAAATAAAATATTTGTTTCTTTTGAAAATATTATGTTATTAAATTTAAATTAAAAATTTTTCAAAGAGATCATAAGAAATACACTGGATTTCTTGAAATATTGGTATTATAAAATAAATTCTCAATACTTCCACAACGAACAATGACTTTTACAAATTCCCAAATAAAAATAGACCGTTGAACTGAACCCTAGAAGAATTGTAATGGTATTAATAACATTTCGAATAATTTTGATTCATCCAGAAAATATGTTGTTGTCCTTGGAATGATACACAAAATTCCTCTATTAAAATACACACGTCTGCACAAATATCGACTATAATGACTAGTATACAACTAGCTCTGTGTATATGTAAAAATTTTCGATTTTAGTTATTGGGCATTCTAGAAATATGTGGTTAAGGCTTCCCACCTGTCCACATTCGCAATATGGACATTTTAGGATAGATACATTTTAGGTTATCTGCTATCTGTTACTGTTGTTACGAATGTCCGGCAGGGGGCGCTTCGGGTTTGACGTTACTGTGGTAATACCAGCAAAACACGGGTCGACAAAAATCGATTTTTTTGGATCGAAAATTGTTTTTAAGGCGGTTTTTTTGCTCAAAACTCTTTGCGAAGGGTATTTAGAGGGATCTTATTGTAAGACATGAGAACGAGCGGCTTTTATAACGTCGGCAGGAACGGATAAAAAATGTAAATTTTTGACGTTCATCAATCCGCTTGTCGGAATTTCTAGACGTCACGTGACAGTTTCTCGAGGTTCACCTTCACCTGAAGAGGTGCAAAAACGTGATTTTTTTTTTCAAAATTGACGCATTTGATTTACAAAATATCGCGCAGTCCACGCGGCATTGTGTCCTTTTTTTCAATTCGAGCGTCAAAAGTAATATCGAAAAGCCGGATTTTGCAGCTACTCAATCGCAAATGTCGGCGAAAATGGGCGATTCCGCTGAACGCGCCCTACACTTGAAAGTTCGTAATTAGTATAGATAGAAGAAAGATAGACAATCTAAACCTTGAAACTGAGGAAATGCACAACAAATCTCAATAATAAATTAAATTTAGCTAGATAACTAGCAAAAATCTATTTAAGATCATCTATTTATCTATAACCATTTATGTAGTCTCTGTTTCGAAGCACGCGCTTTCGTCTGGCGCCAAAAATCGTGCCAAAATAAAATTATGACACCAGTCAACCGCAAACTTCCTGCACATGAAGGCAGCGAACGACGACGCCAGCGCTGCATTGGTCGTTCTGCGAACCGTCCGTCAAAAAAAAGGAGTAATTCTAGATCCTAATTACTAAGTTCTGCAACGCGTCTGGGGGTTTTGATAAATAATAGTCGTTTCTTTGAAACGATGAACGACTTTTTTCATTCACCTACCCATTATATATTTTAGGCGCTATACAGAGCGCTTTAGGATTTAGGTTAGGGTCATACCGATTCTCAAGACCGCGCGAGGTTATTAATAGGCAATTCCGCGAATTTTACTTTCGAATTTTGTATTAGTAATATGCTCGGTCGGTAACTCCAATTCGCAATTCATTCATTCGATTTGACAGCTCGTCGCGGTGGGTAAAGTAGACGTGTGTAAATTTAAATTCTGTATAAGCTACTGTCAATTTTGGAGAAATATATTCTTTTTCGTGTAATAAATCACATATTTCGAGCAGTAATGATTATATGAATTATCTCCCTCTGGAGTTTCGAGATCAATTAGGTTTATAGCGCATAATTCCCTTTAAATATAACCTGGTAGTTGCATAAGTCACAGGCTGGTAATTAAGAATCTTCTTCCTCCGAAGTGGTACACACAAGATTCTGGTATTCTCTGCCTCAGGGTAGGAAGTAACCGACAACGGGCGATCGCGTCTCCTGGGAACATTCCAAACTATGACTAACCCACAATCATTACAATAAATTCGAACAGCATTCCTTCCCATCGCAAAATTAGATGCGTAAAAATTCAACCGACTATATCTTCTTTTCTGGTTGGCAAAGAATGTCATGTTATGTAGAATGCGTGGCATAATTTAAAGCATGCACTGTTAATAGTGTTTGTTTATTTATACAGCGTTAATTTTAGAAAATGCGTACGTTTATATTTACCCCATGAGGATTAAAATTAGTATTGACCGTAAATTTCATTATCTCCTTTCGGAGCAAACTGTGTCCGATCTAATAGCGCGATATAGATGATTCTAACGGTACCGGATGGGAAATTATCCCAGGAATCCATTACTGTAGACCACGTTGCTCTAAGATGTACCGTTCGCGAGTAAAACGGGAAAACCCGCGAATATCTATTTTTCACATAACTCGGAAACTATTTGAGATAGACATTTGCTCTAGGCGAATTTGGAATCAGCGTATCCGTTTTAGTAAGATAGTAAAGACTAGCTCTGTGTATAAGTCAAAATTTTCGATTTTAGTTATTGGGCATTCTAGAAATATGTGGTTAAGGCTTCCCACCTGTCCACATTCGCAATATGGACATTTTAGGATACATTTTAGGTTATCTGCTATCTGTTACTGTTGTTACGATGTCCGGCAGGGGGCGTTTCGGGTTTGATGTTACTGTGGTAATAGCAGCAAAACACGGGTCGACAAAAATCGATTTTTTGGATCGAAAATTGTTTTTAAGGCCGTTTTTTTGCTCAAAACTCTTTGCGAAGAGTATTTAGAGGGATCTTATCGTAAGACATGAGAGCGAGCGGCTTTTATAAGGTCGGCAGGAACGGATAAAAAATGTAAATTTTTGACGTTCATCGATCCGCTTGTCGGAATTTCTAGACGTCACGTGACACTTTCTCGAGGTTCGCCTTCACCCGAAGTGGTGCAAAAACGTGATTTTTTTCAAAATTGACGCATTTATTTTACAATATATCGCGCAGTCCACGCGGAATTGTGTCCTTTTTTCAATTCGAGCGTCAAAAGTAATATCGAAAAGCACAATTTTGCAGCTACTCAATCGCAAATGTCGCACTTGAAAGTTCGTAATTAGTATAGGTAGATTTCCGAGACCTAGTTTTCTAGATAAGTGCGCAAATTGATACATATTTGTCGTTTCAAAATTGTGATTTTTATTTTGGCTAGTTGGTAAAAACTATCTCCGATCCAATTATAATGTCCTTAATATAGTTTTTTACGCTGATTCCAATGGTGCTATTGGATTTTCTCTATTTTAAATGGTTCGGGAGATACGTCGAAAATAGCGCCAAAATACCGAATGGGATATCATATGCGAATGTAAAACAGATTTTGGTTTATATTATTCACATTGTGTGACTCAATATGAATAAAAAAAAAACCGGAACACATTTCGCTGTAAAATTATTAGGAAGAAATAATTAAGATGAATGAACAGACAAGAAACTAGCATGAATCATATTCTGAGAAGTGAAAATTTTGAGGGACAATAGGGCGGCAACCATTGCGCGAAGGTGTAGATTTAGTTGCCTATCTAATGCTGCCTGGTATAAATTCGCCTGAACGAGCGTAGATGGCGCTGTTTATCTCGTTTTAATTCAAATTTGTACCACCAGGGAAAATTCTTAAAAAAAAGACGTGCATTTCTATTATAATAATTTAATTTTATAATTAGATAACACATTGCGACACTTCTTCCTAAATCTATTGATAAAAATACAAAATAAAATTAAATATTAGCAATACCAGATTTTTCAAGTTGTTCAAGCACTGTTTTTAAATTAGTATCAAACAATTCGCACCTTATGGGCATTTCTAAGGAATAAAAAGGATTTTTTAAAGCATAATCTGAATACAATTCGTAAATTTTCCTCAACAAAATATCCATTCCTGCTTGATTTGGGTCAGCGACAATCATCATTTTTACTCCTGTCAACGTTTGAAAGCAGTGCAATTTAAAAGTATCAGCCTCTAATATTTCAATACCAGACGTTTTAGGCTCAGGACTAAGCTGGCTGGCGATCGCAAAAAGCGGGTAAAACATACTAGCCAAGAATATTTTCTCATTCGTCGTCATTTTCGGTCTACCAAATTTCAAACTCAAAGGGTAGTTTTCTTTATTTTCGATTACATCCATTGCGTCCCTTGCGTCGTCCAGCTGTCTTCCGGAAACTTGTATACCGTTCACTGCTTGTAGAACATGACCAACTGGAAATTGGTGTTTATTAAACATTTGTTATTATAAACAGGAATTGAATAATACAAATTTATACCTTGTATTCCATCCCTTTGACCAAATTCAACTAAAACCCTCTTATTTTCATACCGCAACTTGATATCTAACGGGTACAGGAATGTTTTCTCAGTTTCAATCTTTGGAACGTTGTGGTCTAAATTAAAAATCAAACCTCCTGATTTTGACACAATATACACACCGTATATTACCATTTTTTAAACGATTGTTACAACCTAACCTAAAACAACAATACTGTAATTAGTTTATGTAATGGTTTTATATTCAATTTGAAGTATTTAAAATGATCATGTTAAATATATTACCAATAAGTAATAGACGAATATTTATTAGAGGAATAATGTTTGTTTACAAACAAACTGACATATGAGTGACAGTTGCTGGAGGTTGACCGGAGGTGCCAAGCTAAGACAATAAAAATCACTAGAATTAAAATTAAAATCGTTCTCTACTGGACTTTTGTTTATAATTTTTAGTATTCCAGCTAAATAATCGTTAGATTCTTAATTATGAATGAATTACTAGGTCAAGAATCAATTAATAAGCAATTTTAACAAAGTGCATCGCAAAATCCCCCAAGAAAAAATCGGTTGCACAATTGCATCTATTTTAGGTTATGACACTTTTTTAACAAGTGTTTTGATTTTTTCACGTAAAGCACGTTTAAAATCCTAAGTTATTCCATTACGAAATACAAAACGGTGACACCTAATGTGACTCAGACTAACGTGAATAATGGATGTACAGGTTAGTTAAATCTAAAGTGACATTTGATTTTTTAACATTTACGTATTTACGTTTCATTTACATATTCCTTTGAAAAAATGTTGCAGAATTCAATAAAGGCTGCCATTAGCGGCTTTATTGATAGTTTCAGAGGTCTCAAAACAATAATTTACATGGACAAGGAACTGAATCAGAGAGCTTTAAATCGAATTGCGCAGAGTAACGAAAGAGCTCTTAGAAGGCGGTCGTCTGACGTTAGGGAGAGTACACCGCCTGCTAGGGCTTTACAAAAACACGAGTACGCATAAAAATTGTTAATTTAGCGGTTAAGTTTGACAGGAGTTATGTTTTTTTAGGGAGTCAAAAGTCCTAAATCGTTTTCTCCAATGTTGCATGTTGAACTGTTGTATATTCTTGGCTAGCATCATATTATTCGAATATGGTTTTCTCCCGGTGATAAATTTGCTCCTCCAGTTAGTTTTCGGGGCTGAATCTTTTATGGGAAAGCTGGTTTGGGCATGGGTTGAGCCCTTTTTATCGTGGGTGTTTAAAACTATATGGGTTTTACCGTTGTTTTTGCTGAGTAAACTCGTCAATAGTTTATGGTTTCAGGTAAATTTTGTTGTGTTAATTGATGTTAATTGATGAATAATTGATTTAATATTTGATATCCCTCTAGGATATTGCTGATTCGGCATTTCGATACACAAGGGGCAGGCCACAGTTTACGCACAGCGTCAGCAAGTTTATTTCTGACACACTGTTCAGTTTCATCGTGCAAATATTGTTTTTGTTTCAAGCAATGCTCGTCGAATATATCCCCATTTATTGGGTGGGATATGTACTATCTATGGTGCATATGTCCTTATTATATTCTTTGTACGCTTTTGAATATAAATGGTTTAATATGGGCTGGGAATTGCACCATAGATTGTCTTTTCTGGAAACCAATTGGCCTTATTTTATCGGCTTTGGTATGCCGTTGACTATTATGACGCAGTTTTCTTGGATTATTAGGTAATTTGGGTTTATTTGGTGTGATTTATGGTGTTTTTTTAAAAACTGATTTTTTTAGTGCTTGTATATTTTCGACTACGTTTCCCGTTTTTATTATTAGTGCGAATGAAGCGAGTCCTGTTACTGGAGTGTGGTATGTATATACATTCTTTTTGGTACACTTTTTGGTAAATTACAGCTGTTACAACTGTATTACAGCTGTTACAGCCCTATTTTTAATGTTCATGTTCATAAAATCCCTTGTAAAATAAAAACAAAGACCACTGAAGTTTGGAACACCCTGTGGAAGAATTAAGGACCTTGGTCAGGTTTTTTCCTACATAGTTTTATAACCAACTTAATTAGCAATGTAATGTTTTTTGGTTCATTACAAAATGTTGATTTTCAAAGAAGATACAAGCTTTTAACTAAAAACTAGTAAGTTGAAATTGTCCCTCGACTTTATATTGACTTTCTCCCTTGTCTTTATATTTTTTATCTGACATCGATCATAGTTTCAACCACTACTCTTGACTTTTTATTGTTCATTAGACTCTTGGCAATAATTCTGGTTAGTTTCATTAAGATTGCTTAATTATTTTGTAAGTTATAAACTTTTGAAAAATGTTTGTCAATATCTTTGTCATAAATTGTCCCCTTGACTTTATATTGTTTTGTTTGACATTTGTACTGGCTTCAACCATTACTCTTGACTTTATATTGTTCATTAGATCCTTGGTAATAATTATTGTTAGTTTCATTAAGATTGCTTAATTATTTTGAAAGTTATAAATTTTTGAAAAATGTCTGTCAATATCTTTATCTTCATAAATTGTTTTCTTGACTTTATATTGTTTTGTTTGATATTTGTCGGTTGAAACCACTACTCTTGACTTTATATTGTTTATTGGGCCCTTGGCAATAATTATTGTTGGTTACATTAAGATTGTTTAATTATTATGACAGTTATAAACTTTTGAATTCGACGTTAAAACAATGGAAAACATTTTAACCGTTGGTACTAAATACTTTAACTATTTAACTGAATTATATGGGAATTCATCAAAAATTACTTTAACCAATGACCAAGGTTCTTAATTCTGAATAAGTTGTCTATAACTTACCGAAAGGATCATCAAAATATATGAATCAAAGTACATATTACATTGAATTGAAAAAAAGGTATATATATTTTTTTTTGTAGTGATTATCCGATCCATTTGTTCACTCCTGTGATAAAAATGTCGAACTATATATTCCGTAGAACAATTGGATCGAGCAAAAGGTCCGGTTCACCGGCAACTCCAAGAAGATGATCGATAATTTCATCTCTACTCTGGTACTCAAAGTACAAGAAATATAACTGACCACCACAATTTTAACCAAATAACAAAAAGGCTGTACATACTACATACGTGTTTTTTAATGCCCTTTATATTATAGTAATGTGAATGTAATCAACCAACTATTTATAACTAAGAGACACAAGGAACACTGATATTTTTTTTATTATTTTTGTTACTACTTTTGCTGTTGTGTATTGTTTGCCTATTTGTACTTAGGATTAGGTTTTTAATAAAATAGATCTTAATTTTTTCGTAAACTTTTAGTTTTTTTTTTATATATACGGTAGTAATAGTTACACATCCACTATGCAACAGAAATTCTAATAACAAATAAATACATTAAATATTTACAATAAAATTCTAAGCAATTAACAAATCAACTAATGCTAAAAAACGTAAACATACTATTTACATGAGTATTTCTTCTAAATATATTATTGTATAAATATAAAAACTGTCGTATGGCACATGGTTTTGTTTACATAAAAGGAAATTCGCTATAATATAAACAATATTGAGAATATATAAGAGGAATATTGCTTAAACTTTCAACTATTAAACTATTAAACACTGAAAAGCGGATTATATTGAAACAGCATATATAAAAGTGGTAAAATAGTTACCTATAGATTTTTTTTTGACGTATGTACTACGAAATATTGATCCCAGTGATAATTTGTACGACAAGAAAAGTGAGCAAGAACATAGTGAGCTAGGATTTAATGACTAGGATAAAATTTGAGGTTAATTCCGATGCTGTACTACCAAAAAATTATTTCGGAAGACTAAATTTAAGAAACAATTTTATCATACAAAATTTATGGGGTATAATTTTGATTTCCTTGTTTTTGAATCATCAAACATGGCAGTCTTTTGTTTACATATTTCGAAACAACTACAAAATTCTAAAGAGGTATATATTGTGTAAATTCATCTTTTGCCTTTCTTACTTGAAAATTGTTGTACAAAATTTGTAAATTTGTACTTGAATACTACTAATACGAAAAAACGCTATCAAAGTTTACAAAGTACTGTGTACACTGCGTGTATATAAATTATTGCTTAATAAATACTATTCTTATGGATGGTTGCTTATTTGAACATCAATTACGGATATGTATACAATATAAATAACTATTCTTCAATATCAAAAATTATATCACACCGACAATATAATAGTAATTATTACATTAAATTCAATAAATGCATTACGTGGCATTTATTTACATTTCGTAAAACGTAGTGGCTTCTAAATGTAAAAAAGTATCTAAAATATTTTGTTATGATCAAATTTCTCGTTCCAAATAATTTTAAAATCAATTTGTGCGTGGTTTGTAAGAAATACGTCAACTACAAATGTCAATCGAAAGAAGAAACAAATCTCATGTGATTAAGTACTTCACAATATGTCTGATTGCCAACAGCTATTCGAAGTCTGAACTGTCAATGTATGGTTAAATTCGATCAATTGTTGAAAATGTTCATAAATAACTTTGCTTTCATAAATTGTCCTCTTGACTTTATATTGTTTTGTCTGACTGACATTTATGGTGGTTTCAACCACAACTCTTGACTTTATATTGTTTATTAGACTCTTGACAATAATTATTGTTAGTTTCATTAAGATTGCTTAATTATTTTAAAAGTTACACACTTTTGAAAAATGTTTATCAATATTTTTGTCTGCATAAATTGTCCTCTTGACTTTATATTGTTTTGTCTGACTGACATTTATGGTGGTTTCAACCACAACTCTTGACTTTATGTTGTTTATTAGACTCTTGGCAATAATTATTGTTAGTTTCATTAAGATTGCTTAATTATTTTAAAAGTTACACACTTTTGAAAAATGTTTATCAATATTTTTGTCTGCATAAATTGTCCTCTTGACTTTATATTGTTTTGTCTGACTGACATTTATGGTGGTTTCAACCACAACTCTTGACTTTATATTGTTTATTAGACTCTTGGCAATAATTATTATTAGTTTCATTAAAATTGCTTAATTATTTTAAAAGTTACACACTTTTGAAAAATGTTTATCAATATTTTTGTCTGCATAAATTGTCCTCTTGACTTTATATTGTTTTGTCTGACTGACATTTATGGTGGTTACAACCACAACTCTTGACTTTATATTGTTTATTAGACTCTTGGCAATAATTATTGTTAGTTTCATTAAGATTGCTTAATTATTTTAAAAGTTACACACTTTTGAAAAATGTTTATCAATATTTTTGTCTGCATAAATTGTCCTCTTGGCTTTATATTGTTTTGTCTGACTGACATTTATGGTGGTTTCAACCACAACTCTTGACTTTATATTGTTTATTAGACTCTTGGCAATAATTATTGTTAGTTTCATTAAGATTGCTTAATTATTTTAAAAGTTACACACTTTTGAAAAATGTTTATCAATATTTTTGTCTGCATAAATTGTCCTCTTGGCTTTATATTGTTTTGTCTGACTGACATTTATGGTGGTTTCAACCACAACTCTTGACTTTATGTTGTTTATTAGACTCTTGACAATAATTATTGTTAGTTTCATTAAGATTGCTTAATTATTTTAAAAGTTACACACTTTTGAAAAATGTTTATCAATATTTTTGTCTGCATAAATTGTCCTCTTGACTTTATATTGTTTTGTCTGACTGACATTTATGGTGGTTTCAACCACAACTCTTGACTTTATATTGTTTATTAGACTCTTGGCAATAATTATTATTAGTTTCATTAAGATTGCTTAATTATTTTAAAAGTTACACACTTTTGAAAAATGTTTATCAATATTTTTGTCTGCATAAATTGTCCTCTTGACTTTATATTGTTTTGTCTGACTGTCATTTATGGTGGTTTCAACCACAACTCTTGACTTTATATTGTTTATTAGATTCTTGGCAATAACTATTGTTAGTTTCATTAAGATTCCTTAATTATTTTAAAAGTTACACACTTTTGAAAAATGTTTATCAATATTTTTGTCTGCATAAATTGCCCCCTTGACTTTATATTGTTTATTAGACCCCTTGTCAATAATTATTGTTGGTTTCATGGACATTGCTTAATTTGGAGACATCTCGAGGCATTTGAAGAATTGCCCATCACTACGTCTATCGTTTTTATAAACAAGAAATTTGATCAAAACAAAACTAGCCCAAGAATACAGGTTCACATATACGTCGGTTTCATTTTGTACGCGCGTTTCCAAATTTCGCATAAGCACACCGTGGAATGGAACCTGTAGAATATGGCGAGCGGCATACTGACGTGAGTTATGATGGTCCACGCCCACAAACCATAAAAATGCAGCTGTATGGGATGGCTTTCAGCCCTTGATTTCTCCAAAGTATTTATAGCCCACATCGCTAAATTAGTTACAAGCAAGAACGTAACGATTTGCCTCCCTGGTTTCTTCCGTATTTGTTCAGGAGTTGCGCACGACCGTCTCGAAGCATCCAAAACAAACATCGTTTGGCATGACGTTTGCACCAAAGACGCCAGAGCCGTAGCCAATACCAAAACCGTGTTTCGTTCAATCGTGAATTGTCCACCGATTATCGTAAAAGTGCTGTAAATAAACATCCCGGTCTGTGCGCCGATCAACAAGATGTTATCCAACTGCAAATTCCTACTTCCGTCGTATTTTAATTGCCGAACTTGCCACATCCCAATAATAGTCGCTAGTGTCGTCAGACCATACAAACCCAACTCACAAATATTCACTTCAATAACAGCTAAACCAACGAAATCCGGACGCGAGATTAACACGAAAAACAAAATCAACGATATAATTGTCAAGACCAACAACAAAATTCCAACAAATAAGCCTTTGTGAGCTTTCGCGCAATCCACCGAGTAATGGTGGGGACTTCTCTTGTATTTATGTTCGGTTTTCGATTTCAACGCGTTCTGGTTCGGTAATTTCGAGATATTGCGCCACATAACGTAGAGGATCGCAGCGCAAATTAAGCTGTACTCGATTGTACAAGGGAATAGGAAGGGCGAGGCATCTTGAACGAGAGAGCCTATTATATTCGTCCGTCGGCATTCGTAAAGATGGTGAGGACCCTTCAGACCTCTAGCAACAATGTGGTGGTGTCCATGAGCCTCAGCTGGATGTTCAGCAGTCAAAACAGGAAGTCCCAATATATTACTCTTGTATTGGATGCGATGTGAGATTCGTAATGAGTTGTTTTCCGGGTTGTAGAATGTCAAGATCTCATGTTTTGTTTCCTGGACTAACACTAGAAGCCAGACTGATAAATTCGTTCCAATCATGTGCATTAGTCCGAATCTTGCTGCTATTTTATGCTTGTAAACCCTCATTTGCTGAAAAAAGGGAACAAATTATAATAATAGGTACTTTGCTATACAACATTCCTGACCTAAGACAAGTTTATTGATGATGGGGACTACCTGCTGTTTTATGGCATCTGGTTTTTGCGAATTAAATTCTTTCTAGTAATAAAATACAACATTCCTGACCTAAGACAAGTTAACTGATTATTGGGACTGACTACCTGCTGTTTTATTGCATCTGTTTTTTACGAATTAAATACTTTCTAGTCATAAAACACAAAGTTCCTGACCAAAGACAAGTTTATTGATTATGGGGACTACCTGCTTTTTTATGGCATCTGGTTTTTGCGAATTAAATTCTTTCTAGTCATAAAATACAACATTCCTGACCTAAGACAAGTTAATTGATTATTGGGACTGACTACCTGCTGTTTTATTGCATCTGGTTTTTGCGAATTAAATACTTTCTAGTCATAAAACACAAAGTTCCTGACCAAAGACAAGTTTATTGATTATGGGGACTACCTGCTTTTTTATGGCATCTGGTTTTTGCGAATTAAATTCTTTCTAGTCATAAAATACAACATTCCTGACCTAAGACAAGTTAATTGATTATTGGGACTGACTACCTGCTGTTTTATTGCATCTGGTTTTTGCGAATTAAATACTTTCTAGTCATAAAACACAAAGTTCCTGACCAAAGACAAGTTTATTGATTATGGGGACTACCTGCTTTTTTATGGCATCTGGTTTTTGCGAATTAAATTCTTTCTAGTCATAAAATACAACATTCCTGACCTAAGACAAGTTAATTGATTATTGGGACTGACTACCTGCTGTTTTATTGCATCTGGTTTTTGCGAATTAAATACTTTCTAGTCATAAAACACAAAGTTCCTGACCAAAGACAAGTTTATTGATTATGGGGACTACCTGCTTTTTTATGGCATCTGGTTTTTGCGAATTAAATTCTTTCTAGTCATAAAATACAACATTCCTGACCTAAGACAAGTTAATTGATTATTGGGACTGACTACCTGCTGTTTTATTGCATCTGGTTTTTGCGAATTAAATACTTTCTAGTCATAAAACACAAAGTTCCTGACCAAAGACAAGTTTATTGATTATGGGGACTACCTGCTTTTTTATGGCATCTGGTTTTTGCGAATTAAATTCTTTCTAGTCATAAAATACAACATTCCTGACCTAAGACAAGTTAACTGATTATTGGGACTGACTACCTGCTGTTTTATTGCATCTGTTTTTTACGAATTAAATACTTTCTAGTCATAAAACACAAAGTTCCTGACCAAAGACAAGTTTATTGATTATGGGGACTACCTGCTTTTTTATGGCATCTGGTTTTTGCGAATTAAATTCTTTCTAGTCATAAAATACAACATTCCTGACCTAAGACAAGTTAATTGATTATTGGGACTGACTACCTGCTGTTTTATTGCATCTGGTTTTTGCGAATTAAATACTTTCTAGTCATAAAACACAAAGTTCCTGACCAAAGACAAGTTTATTGATTATGGGGACTACCTGCTTTTTTATGGCATCTGGTTTTTGCGAATTAAATTCTTTCTAGTCATAAAATACAACATTCCTGACCTAAGACAAGTTAATTGATTATTGGGACTGACTACCTGCTGTTTTATTGCATCTGGTTTTTACGAATTAAATTCTTTCTAGTCATAAAACACAAAGTTCCTGACCAAAGACAAGTTTATTGATTATGGGGACTACCTGCTGTTTTATGGCATCTGGTTTTTGCGAATTAAATTCTTTCTAGTCATAAAACACAAAGTTCCTGACCAAAGACAAGTTTATTTATTATGGGGACTACCTGCTGTTTTATGGCATCTGGTTTTTGCGAATTAAATTCTTTCTAGTCATAAAACACAAAGTTCCTGACCAAAGACAAGTTTATTTATTATGGGGACTACCTGCTGTTTTATGGCATCTGGTTTTTGCGAATTAAATTCTTTCTAGTCATAAAATACAACATTCCTGACCTAAGACAAATTAATTGATCATTGGGGACTACCTGCTGTTTTATTGCATCTGTTTTTTACGAATTAAATTCTTTCTAGTCATAAAACACAAAGTTCCTGACCAAAGACAAGTTTATTGATTATTGGGACTGACTACCTGCTGTTTTATTGCATCTGGTTTTTGCGAATTAAATTCTTTCTAGTCATAAAATACAACATTCCTGACCTAAGACAAGTTAATTGATTATTGGGGACTACCTGCTGTTTTATTGCATCTGTTTTTTACGAATTAAATTCTTTCTAGTCATAAAACACAAAGTTTCTGACCAAAGACAAGTTTATTGATTATGGGGACTACCTGCTGTTTTATTGCATCTGGTTTTTGCGAATTAAATTCTTTCTAGTCATAAAATACAACATTCCTGACCTAAGACAAGTTAATTGATTATTGGGACTGACTACCTGCTGTTTTATTGCATCTGGTTTTTGCGAATTAAATTCTTTCTAGTCATAAAATACAACATTCCTGACCTAAGACAAATTAATTGATCATTGGGGACTACCTGCTGTTTATTGCATCTGTTTTTTACGAATTAAATTCTTTCTAGTCATAAAACACAAAGTTCTTGACCAAAGACAAGTTTATTGAATATGGGGACTACCTGCTGTTTTATGGCATTTGGTTTTTGCGAATTAAATTCTTTCTAGTCATAAAATACAACATTCCTGACCTAATACAAGTGTATTCATTGTGGGGACTACCTGTTTTATTGCACATGACTGATGATAATCAAATAATCAGTTGAGTTCGGTATTTACCTCGTTGTTTAGAAAGATGAAATACATCTGAATGAAAATGAAGGCCATCCTCGTTGCTGGTGTCAACGCCAAGAAGATATTATGGCATTTGGTGTTACGTTCCAACTCAAAATACTGCCCAAATTCCAATCCTGAGTAAATCATGCTCCCAATTCCAAAAGCTGGAATATTAAAAGGAAGGGAATTGTTAAAAACAGCTGCCCAATACATCAAAATACCTTGAAATCCTTACCGACTGCGCCCATTCTCAAATAAAAACTACCATAGCTCTGTTTGGATGGTATCGATTGGAGTGAAGCCCTCCTGGGTTTATAAACGGAACTAGTTGTCGTGTTCTCACTACATTCTCCAGTATCCTCATCACTTTCCTCTTCTGATATACTCTCCTCCTTAACACAGTCTTCTACAGGAAAATTTGGTGTGAGGATATCGCAGATTTGCTTTTGAAACGTTACTTACTCATTTTTTCTTCATCATTCTTCTTGCGTCTTCGTTTATCGCGCAGGAGGACCACATACATGTACAAGAGAAAGAACATACTACCGACATATAGGTACAAGTAATAGATTTCGTAAAATGACGGAGGGATGTATGTCGAAATAACCTCAGCCATTGGAAAAGCCGTTCCCATTACTACCAGTAGTTTTCCATAAAGAGCTGATAGTGTTGTCGCTAAAGCATCTCTGTAAGAATACAAAACAAGAAACTATATGAATTTTGAACAGAATGCTTGCTTTGTAAATTAAGGTTTTCTCCAGTTTAGATATTGTCAGTTTCTGGTGAATACCAGTTTTACAAATCCCTCTAGAGTATTTTGTGTCAAATTCGCCTAAATTAACATTTTAACCCTTCTGTTAATTGCAGTAATAGGGCAATTTGAGGGACATTAGTCCGCAGTAGTGTGTTCGCGTATAATTTGGCAGCCAACGCGAGAGGCCTGGAGATAAAAATCAATAATGCAGCTGAGCCTAGCAGCTAGGGGTTGTCACTAGAAAGGGAAAGTGTACAAGGCCGGAGTAAGCGATATGTTTGCACCCGGATCAACCCTGTATTACGTATCTTTACTAATCTCTTCCTTTTAAACTACAATTTCAAACAAACTTTGTATATTTTATATTTGTGATACTTCACAACGCTTTTGTTTCTATATTTTGAGGGGTTGATCTTTCTGAGGGTTAATAATCTTCTATCTGTAGTGAAGGTTAATGATCTCTCCAATCGGAAGAGAAAAATTACACAAGCACCCTTCGAGAAGGGGTGATTTAAGTGGACAATTACAACAAAGAACTCACGCTCCTAACTGCTTCCATTCAATTTGCTTTTCCGCCCTTGACAATCTCCTGATGATGGGTAGCTGCTGATGATGTGGGTGAGGGTAGTAACCCACTGGAGTCACTGGCAAAGGTCCAGGAGGTAAATTCCTGCTGTGGTAAAAATAGAGGGAATATACTACAAAATTGTAAATTTATGCTTAAGAAAATTTGTTTGTCGTCTTGATCGTCTTTTGCTAACTTGAGCAGACTCCAGAGAACCCAAAGAACAAAACTATTGAAATAACATGAGATTTGTTACCTTGGTGATGGTGTAGTATGAATGTGGACATGTCCTGCGATTTTGGACAGCTTGGACGGCGAAGAATGGTGACTGAACGTTTCTGGGGAAACTATAACAGCGTTTGGTGAGGAAGGCGAAGGCATTATTAGGTCCGTCACACCCAATCTGCTGCTTCTAGTGCCTCCACTCACATTCTGGGGTGGTATCGTTGCCCAGCTGAAATTACTTTTAAAACGTTAGTCTGTCAAAACGTTGGAATTCCATAGAAAAATCGTGTTCTTTGTCGTTGTGTCAAACCAGTACTAATTATTGTTTGATTTAGACTATTTAGAGTTTCGAGTCTTCTTCCTCGCGGAAATTTATGATACCATTAACTAGACGATGTTACCATTAGCTAAAACTATTATTTTATTTTTGACCTGAGCTTAAATGGCGTTGTCTGTACCCATGGGAGTGCTTTTGCAGACAAGTCCCAACGACAGAGGGGTTCGTATCCCGGTCATTATTCTATTAACATAAACGAGAGCCGGTTCACGATAATGTCGCAGTGACAGCTACTATAACTGCCTAATGGGGTATCATTCTAGTTAGAATGCGCGCACACGTGCTTAAATTGCTATACATTCAGGAAACGTGCTTCTGAATACGATCTTAATATTTACCAAATCAAATGAATCTTTCATGAGGCATATCATACAAGATACACTATAATTAAAATAATTTTGTAAATAATATCCATTGACTCTTCAACTAAATACTTCTAAAATATAGAATTTGTAATTTTGTTGCCATCGTGGGCTTGCCTATGTTATTTACACTCGCCTACAGTGCTTTTTTTCAAAATTTAACTTCAAGGCAGGTAGTCAATAAAACCCCAGAAATTGGTATCAAATATGAAATATTTGTAGGTACATACAATAGTGAGACAATAGATTGTCTCACTATTGTATGTACCTACCTGGTGACATATAAAAAGCCCCAGAAATAGTTGACCTTGTAGTTTGAAGTGAGGCTTGCTGGTAGTAGCAACCAGCGGGAGCAGTACTTTTGCTGGTAAACAGCGTAATGTGACTACAAAATAGCCGCTGGCTGCTGTTGCTGCTAGCAGCACATTAGGCAATAGAAGAGTAGATGTTTTCCATCGAGTACAATACTTTCCTTCTAGGGTACTAGTCAGAAAATAAAACTAAACGAACTGAAGAAGGAAGTATTTATAATACATACTACATAATTACATTCTCACATAACTTAGTCAGTCAACACCTTCAACTGCATGTTTATCTCAAACACATAAAAAAGGCACGTGTTGACACTTGTAATGACAAAGAATTATATCTTCATTACAACGCTTAAAGCGTATATTAAAGAAAATATTCTTCAGTCATCTACTAATTACCATATTGAATCGATGAAAAGATAATTTATGTTAAATTTAAGCCACATGAGAGCATTACATCTTGCATCATGCAATTCATGTAAAATTCCTAGAAGGTATGAAAACATTTTGCAAACTACTAATAAATTCGGTCTGGTAGAACTTTGCCAAAAAGCTTTTGGGTAATAAATCTAGTCTATGTTAAAATTCTTTCAATCTTTCACTGCTTTTGTATACAAACCTTGGATATTCGTTTCCAAGAATTGTAATATCGATTTTGTGTATCGTATGAAACCGCACATGAATTACTTAAGTATTTATTTGATGCCCAATAACCCATAGGCCATTGGGTCGTTAACCTTTTGTAATTCTACACGGCAACTCCAACATACCGTACCACTTTTCCAAGAGTCTTCATGAACGTGACTTTACTATTTTTCGTTCTTAGGATTTCTTAAAAAATCCAGATCGTAGTTTTATACGCCAACCAATGATCCCAATGTCATTCGCAGGAAGAAGTGTATATTTTCAAGTAATCGATTTCAGACTTTATTGGAACGACTCGTTGAAATGAAACATAAAAATACTTCCTATTTGATTCTTCTTCGTCTTTGATGTTAAATTTAGACGCGGGGTCTAGAAATAAATAAGCAAACATCTGTTTTTTTTTTGTTTAAAGGGGAACACCATGTTACGATTACGACTCTGGATTTTATTGTCAAATAATTTTAGTTTTATTGGGTGATAGGATGTCTTACGAGAGTTAATTGTAACCTGAAACTATTTCAAAATATACCAGGATCATTTCAGGCTGCAGAGAATAAAGATAAAAATACCAAAATGAACTACTTCCTTCCTTATTTTAGTACTAAACAGGTCAACATATTCAATGTAAACAATGAACCTAACTTTTTATTCGTGGACTGATATTCTTCTCTGTGTGTGTGTGTGGAGGAATTTGCTCTGGAAAATAAAACCGGAAAATAAAACACCCTTATCTTGCACGCAAGATCTAAACCTACCCCCACACGCATGCATAACTTTACTTTTGCATGCATAACTTTACTTTTTATGACTCTTTTCATGCCATTTTACTCAAAGAGATTCGATCTTGCTGGTTATTATACCTACTTATTGTTAAATATCATGAGTGAAAATCAATACCTCAAATGAGGTTGACGTAGAGAAAGATTTTATTAATATTATGTGGCTTCAATGTATTTGACAACACTGATACTTTATGATAGTAATCTGAGTAGCCCATCTCGATACTTCTTGAAGCCAACCTTTGTGTGTTTGATGAAGCATGGTACCTACCACAAGAGGCATTGACATTTACCCATAATTTTCCCACAGCACTGTTGGTTTAAACAAACCGTCATATTAAATTTTCTTTTCGGTTTTGCACGTGTGTCAAATCATAATTAAATTTTACTCGCCCTGCTTTTGAAACCCAGCAGCTCTTGCATTTTATGACAATAGACTCATATTGTAGGCCACTAGGCAGCTGTTGCATCCGGCTTTTTAACAGTTAGCCATTCATTTCTACGTCCGATCTTTTTTCTCATAATCACGTTGTGTTTCTCATAAATTCTCATAATCACTCATGTATAAAACATTGTTTATACGGTGGTGAACATGTATAGCTTGCGTTGTTGTTAATCTATAAATATATTACGAAACGACGTAAGGATTGTTCTGATTTTTGTGTATAGCCCAAGTATAGCCCAATTTTTGTGTATAGCCATTTACTGGTTTGGTTACTGACTTACTGGCGCAATATCAACATTCAACAGGCCGTTTCAAAGCCATTCTCGTAAAATATGTAGTGTTGTTTGAAAACTGTTTGAAAACAGTGGTTCGCAGTTACCATGAGTGCTTGTTGCACTTCCTATATATCACAGTGGCCGTATTTACGTCCACACTCTAATGTCACGTATACAGTTTTCTCATACTCCTGATATATAACCCATGGAGGAGATAACAACACCACTTGCATGCAGTATAGAAACGTGTGGTCAAGGTAGTGTCATTACTCATTACCATTGTCATTCATTAGTATGTTTTTAGTATATTATTGAATTATTTCTCTGCTGAGAATATTTAGAATTACCGGGGGACGAACTGGATTGTTTTTGGTGACAATCTGACAACCGGAAGTGGAAATTTTCAAATGCATTTTCTTCGTGATTTAATCTATTTTGATCAAATTGATACCAGCTCATCATCCGGTGACTTTAAATATGTATACCAATTTAAAGATCAATGGTGTGAACGGTTTAGTCGCTATCAGCTTTCATAAAAGCAGTCTGAAAGATATGATCCGCAAATTTGACCTGAAATGCAAGAGTTCCAGTTATTTTCTCTCTGCTTATTACCCCTCGGCTTATTTACTTCCTGGATATTCATTATATTGGATTGTGGCTAACAAATTGCTGAAGAACTAGTACATATACAATTTCTTGATATCTAGCATTAATGTTGCAAAAGAACATAACAACCTTACTGAGATGTTTTTATGCTCAATGGGTGAACGATAATAAACATCCCCTTTCCATTTGCCCTTAAATATTTAATAAGGACATACCCTATGGACTCCTCCTTTACCATGCCCAAAACGGTAGGGGTGGCAGTGGATTCGGCCGTGGTTGTTGTGTCTTTAGTTTCTCCTGCTGATGTAGTGCCAATATCCTCAATATCAGAATCAATTCCTTTGTCCAGATCCATGTAAAATGAATCTCTGGAATCACTAGAACCTCTCCTGAGTTTCAAACTTAAATCAGGCGAACTGTCATCCATTTTAACACCAATTTTCTTATCTCGTTTCTCAAAAATCGAACCTATCTACCACGAAATTCATCACGCAGATTTAAATAATACATCTGAGGATTTGATAACTTTATATCATTGGGGAATTGCATCATTTGCAACTAGATTTAATAATTAATTAAATATGTAATAATTTAGGTATATTTATTGATTCTCGCGTTTTGTGAACACTATTGGTTGCCACACTGTTGGTTAAGTTACGTATTTGAGCGTCGTATTTGTAACGTTCGCGGTTCCATGGTTAGTAACGAACTGAGGCTCTCTGAGTGTAGCTAGAGCTTCAGCCCAGTGGCTCTTGTGCAGGAAGCCCCAAGTTCATCGCTATGCGACGTAGAAAGTGGGGGTGTGACTCCACTGTGCACCCGTTGCCTTCAGCGAAGGGTGGAAAAGTCAAGGGAGTAGAAAACAAAGGCACAAAGGGCCAAGTAACGACTCTAGACGCCGCTCTAGCGAAAGAATTAACAATGAGAAAACGCAAGACACATTTAACAACCCCACATGTAACTGTGTGAATTTTTACAACATCATCTTTGATCACTTCACATATTTTAATGCACAGAATGTATGTATAACTTAACTTGATCAAATAACACAAAAAACTTGTTGATTCGTAATATTTTGAACAATCTGTTAGGAGAACGTATGCACAGAAGGCTAATTTAAGCAAAATATATGACTCCTTTATCTGTCTTATTATTTAGGAAAGTAGTTTGGATTGATATTATGATTGTACACAATTCAATAGCAGATACATTGAGTAATTAATCCTGATAATTACAGACTTCTAACAGCTCTAGTTTATTTAAGAGTAAGAAATTAATTTCGAAGTTACCAGTTTTCACTATCAAAGGTTTAATTAAAGGGCAAGTTTTTTTTTAAATAGGTCATGGAGTATTTCCTGGAATCTAGTTTATAAGCTGGATTTGAGCACCAAAAAGGTTCGACACCTGGCCGGCGAAAAAAGAGGGTTTAGTTCACAAGATAATGACCTGCTTTTACTGCAAAAACTAGTGTTTGCAGTAAAAACAAGTTTTTTTTGTAGTAAAAATGAAAAAAGATGAAATTTGTCTACAAGCACTTACATCAGGTAGATAATGAAATTTGAAATTACATCTTTAAAATTTTTTCTACTTTGCATTCACAATGCACACATTGTAACACTGTTTTCGGTGTTACAATTAGCAAATTGTAACACCGTTTTTAGTAACTTTTTTCTAAGATTGGTGACATTGATATCAAATGCATGTCAAACGAAAATACACATAACCACAAAAGTAAGCACAAACTGATTTTTTGGAATCGCACAAACTGCGAAGTATGTATATTTTTATACATATTTAAACATGCGTGTTGCATCCTAGGTTTCGTACTACTAGTATATGATGGTATATAATAATTATCAATAATGACTTTTTCACAGATATTTGAATTTAAGTGACAGATGACAGTGTTGCCAACGGTTGCACCCATAAATACTCTAGATTGGAATTTTACCTAATATACTTCTAAATTTTTATAAAATTAATGACGCAAAGTAGAAAAAATTGTATAGCCACTCTGTACCCTACCTAACGTCAGTCTCTGTGACATAATAACATTTTTCTACTTTGCATTCACAATGCACACATTGTAACACTGTTTTCGGTGTTACAATTAGCAAATTGTAACACCGTTTTTAGCAACTTTTTTCTAAGATTGGTGACATTGATATCAAATGCATGTCAAACGAAAATACACATAACCACAAAAGTAAGCACAAACTGATTTTTTAGAATCGCACAAACTGGGAAGTATGTATATTTTTATACATATTTAAACATGCGTGTTGCATCCTAGGTTTCGTACTACTAGTATATGATGGTATATAATAATTATCAATAATTACTTTTTCAGATATTTGAATTTAAGTGACAGATGACAGTGTTACCAACGGTTGCACCCATAAATACTCTAGATTGGAATTTTACCTAATATACTTCTAAATTTTTATAAAATTAATGACGCAAAGTAGAAAAAATAGTATAGCCACTCTGTACCCTACCTAACGTCAGTCTCTGTGACATAATAACATTTTTCTACTTTGCATTCACAATGCACACATTGTAACACTGTTTTCGGTGTTACAATTAGCAAATTGTAACACTGTTTTTAGTAACTTTTTTCTAAGATTGGTGACATTGATATCAAATGCATGTCAAACGAAAATACACATAACCACAAAAGTAAGCACAAACTGATTTTTTAGAATCGCACAAACTGCGAAGTATGTATATTTATATACATATTTAAACATGCGTGTTGCATCCTAGGTTTCGTACTACTAGTATATGATGGTATATAATAATTATCAATAATTACTTTTTCACAGATATTTGAATTTAAGTGACAGATGACAGTGTTACCAACGGTTGCACCCATAAATACTCTAGATTGGAATTTTACCTAATATACTTCTAAATTTTTATAAAATTAATGACGCAAAGTAGAAAAAATAGTATATTACACTCTTTTTATAAGACATATTGGCGCATTCGTTCATTTGGGGCACGGGGAGCGCCAGCGACGAGGAAATTGAAATAAATTAATTGGAAGTTGGTAATTAAATAAGCAAACATTTCATAATTGATATCTTCTATTGTCACTTAATAATCGTGTACAGTGATAATAATAATAATTAATAATGGTTATACATACTCTTTAAAAAATTAACACATTATAACTCATTGATTACATATATACATAAAATCGGACTTTTGGATTAATATTAGGGATAAAAATAAGGAATATCGTAAAACATAAGATCTAAAAAGCAAATTGCTATTTCTTTCCAACGCATGACTGCCAAGCCAGACCACCGCAGGCCATGGAAATTATAAAATAAGCAATCACAGTTACCGTCACCCCGATTATCACATAGAGCTTTACGCTTTTCCAGAACATTGCGCGTTGCAAGTGTCGACTTGTATTTCGAAATGTAACAGCCTAAAAAAAATTAAATCACATTAAATTAAATTATTAAAAGATTATTCGAAGAAATTCTTACATACATTATTACTTAAATTCTCAGTTTTGTTCACTAAAAGTTCCAGTCTTTCACCTCTCATCGCAATATTGTCTATATTCTGAACCATTATGTCCTTCAATTCATCAAGTTCCCCGTGTACTTTCGATATCGTGTCCAAATCATGCGATTCAGAGTAATGCTTCATTTCGTTGGATAAAACTCGAGCAAATTCGGAATTCATTGCGTACGGTAAGACATTATCGATCGTATATCCATAAGAAGCTTGAAAACGTCGCTTAATCTCATTCAGGAACAGAAACGCTCTCGATCTTTCAAATTCCTAACCAAGAAAACGCAAAGATCATTCGCTAAAATACTTAAATAATTACTTACATCGTCTGTAATGCACATAAAAATAACCCCATTCTCGCAAATATAGTGGAACAAATAATTCCCGTGCGAATAAGTAAGCTTGTCGTTATGCTGTGGGATTTTATCAATAATTTGTGAGGTTACCTCCGCAAAATTTCCAGCGCAAGTTGCATATTTTGCCAGGACAGTCGGTCCTTTTGTTACAACGCTATATAAGATTGGCATCTTAAAAGAACAAAACAAAATAACATGGTAATTGTAACGCAATGTTCAATAATTTGCGAGAGATACAAACCTTTCTGTGTTGATGATATCAACTTGATGTACAGCTACATTCGAATGTACTGATAAAATTAAACGGTATGTCGTTGTATTTTGACCAAATTTCTTAAGGTTTAGTGTTGTTGTTGAATAGGGTGACACACTTTGCTGTTTTTTACGTATGTATTGTTGTAAAATTGCCCGATAATGACATTCCGAACGAGGGTACAAACCAGAATTACAGTTTCCTATGTGTCACCTTGTTTATGTTACTTTATTACTTAGTTTTGATTTTAATTGTTTACAATTGTATAAATTACAGTTTTAAGATTATGTTAAGAGATAATGTACGATAATATATATATATATAATAAGAATTCCTTTTGGAATGTCATAATTAATTGTGGTTATAATAATAATAATGGACGTCTCTTAATTGAAAGTTTTGACGAGAGATGGAGCCATAATTAATCCACATTTAATCCATTTTTTTACAATGTTTTTTTTTTTTTTTAATTCAAGGGAAGCTACCCCTATTAATTAACCACAATTTGACGTATGAATCAAAGTTACAGAAGAAGATTTACGGTTTAGTGTTGTTGTTGAATAGTGTGACACACTTTGCTGTTTTTTTACGTATGTATTGTTGTAAAATTGCCCGATAATGACATTCCGAACGAGGGTACAAACCAGAGTTTCCTATGTGTCACCTTGTTTATGTTACTTTATTACTTACTTTTGATTTTAATTGTTTACAGTTGTATAAATTACAGTTTTAAGATTATGTTAAGAGATAATGTACGATAATATATATATAATAAGAATTCCTTTTGGAATGTCATAATTAATTGTGGTTATAATAATAATGGATGTCTCTTAATTGAAAGTTTTGACGAGAGATGGAGCCATAATGAATCCACATTTAATCCATTTTTTACAACGCTTTTTTTTAATTCAAGGGAAGCTACCCCTATTAATTAACCACAATTTGACATATGAATCAAAGTTACAGAAGAAGATTTACGGTTTAATGTTGTTGTTGAATAGGGTGACACACTTTGCTGTTTTTTACGTATGTATTGTTGTAAAATTGCCCGATAATGACATTCCGAACGAGGGTACAAACCAGAATTACAGTTTCCTATGTGTCACCTTGTTTATGTTACTTTATTACTTAGTTTTGATTTTAATTGTTTACAATTGTATAAATTACAGTTTTAAGATTATGTTAAGATAATGTACGATAATATATATATAATAAGAATTCCTTTTGGAATGTCATAATTAATTGTGGTTATAATAATAATGGACGTCTCTTAATTGAAAGTTTTGACGAGAGATGGAGCCATAATTAATCCACATTTAATCCATTTTTTACAACGCTTTTTTTTAATTCAAGGGAAGCTACCCCTATTAATTAACCACAATTTGACGTATGAATCAAAGTTACAGAAGAAGATTTACGGTTTAATGTTGTTGTTGAATAGGGTGACACACTTTGTTGTTTTTTACGTATGTATTGTTGTAAAATTGCCCGATAATGACATTCGGAACGAGGGTACAAACCAGAATTACAGTTTCCTATGTGTCACCTTGTTTATGTTACTTTATTACTTAGTTTTGATTTTAATTGTTTACAATTGTATAAATTACAGTTTTAAGATTATGTTAAGAGATAATGTACGATAATATATATATATATATAATAACAATTCCTTTTGGAATGTCATAATTAATTGTGGTTATAATAATAATGGATGTCTCTTAATTGAAAGTTTTGACGAGAGATGGAGCCATAATTAATCCACATTTAATCCATTTTTTTACAATGCTTTTTTTTAATTCAAGGGAAGCTACCCCTATTAATTAACCACAATTTGACGTATGAATCAAAGTTACAGAAGAAGATTTACAGAAGTTATTAATGATTTTATCTGTCTGCTGGCGAATTTTTTTTTTTTTTTTGCTAAACCGTTTGATATTTTTGTGGGCAAAACTCTGGCGTATACTACTTGAATAGCTCTTTAAACTGACATATGTTTCATTAAGAAATTCGAACAAAAAAAGGAATTCTCATCAGGTTTACCTATACCTACACTTTTTCAGTTCATATTTAAGTCCAAAAGAAAAACGATGATAATACCATGCGATAATAGTTTATTATTATACAAGTTTTATAAGACGTCAAATTGGCGCATGAGTTGAACGAATGCGCCAATATGTCTTATAAAACGAGTGTAATATACTATTTTTTCTACTTTGCGTCATTAATTTTATAAAAATTTAGAAGTATATTAGGTAAAATTCCAATCTAGAGTATTTATGGGTGCAACCGTTGGTAACACTGTCATCTGTCACATAAATTCAAATATCTGTGAAAAAGAAAAAGTAATTATTGATAATTATTATATACCATCATATACTAGTAGTACGAAACCTAGGATGCAACACGCATGTTTAAATATGTATAAAAATATACATACTTCACAGTTTGTGCGATTCTAAAAAATCAGTTTGTGTTTACTTTTGTGGTTATGTGTATTTTCGTTTGACATGCATTTGATATCAATGTCACCAATCTTAGAAAAAAGTTACTAAAAACGGTGTTACAATTTGCTAATTGTAACACCGAAAACAATGTTACAATGTGTGCATTGTGAATGCAAAGTAGAAAAATGTTATTAGTCACCGAGACTGACGTTAGGTAGGGTACAGAGTGGCTATACTATTTTTTCTACTTAGCGTCATTAATTTTATAAAAATTTAGAAATATATTAGGTAAAATTCCAATCTAGAGTATTTATGGGTGCAACCGTTGGTAACACTGTCATCTGTCACATAAATTCAAATATCTGTGAAAAAGTAATTATTGATAATTATTATATACCATCATATACTAGTAGTACGAAACCTAGGATGCAACACGCATGTTTAAATATGTATAAAAATATACATACTTCGCAGTTTGTGCGATTCTAAAAAATCAGTTTGTGCTTACTTTTGTGGTTATGTGTATTTTCGTTTGACATGCATTTGATATCAATGTCACCAATCTTAGAAAAAAGTTACTAAAAACGGTGTTACAATTTGCTAATTGTAACACCGAAAACAGTGTTACAATGTGTGCAGTGTGAATGCAAAGTAGAAAAAATATATTTATTTGATTATAAAATCTGAGACATAACTGTATATATACAACATATTAAAACATTATTTAAAAAGATGAGCGTATTAGTATTGTTTTTTAGTTAGTTTTGAAGTTGATTCAGGTGCTTTAAGTCTCGACTTCAAATAGCCATCAACTTTGGTGATTGGTTTCACTTTAATGCCCGAAGCTGGCGACTTTCCATCATTTTCCCTGGAAATTCCAGCTCTTGGTGTTGCCAGTTTCGAAGTTGACGGTATTTCGGTCTTCTTGGCTTTCATCAAGGTCAACTTGGAAGTGGATAAAATAGCTTTTCTCTTATCACCGGTTGAAGTAATTGGTTTTCGCGGTGTCAAACGCCCAGGCGTAAATTTATTCATACTTGCGTTCTTCGTAAAACTTGCATTTGACACTTTTGGAGACCGAACCAGCGGACTAATTTTATCAACAGATAATCTAGGTAGTTTAGTAAACGTTGTATTTTGCATGCCTAAAATATCAATCCCCTCCCTGCAAAGTTTTTCCACGTTTGATAAAATCTCTCCTATTTTTGTCATATCTCCGGTAACTGAATTTTGAAAATTGATGGGACCCGGAATGGGGCTTGAACTATCTTTTGGTGGGGTGTGCCCAGTCGAAAGCCTAGATATATTCGTTTCTTTTAGAGCATCCGTTGATTTTTGCCTAGCAATGGTCGACGCAATTTTGAAATCGTCCGTTATGTCAACATTATCGTTTTTCAACGGCAGGATAATAAAATCTATACATTTCATGAGCATCATGTTTATCGTAGACGTTTTTGTCACTGATAATGATGGAATTAGGCTTGATTTTGACACTGATACATTGCCCTAAAAGAAAACGTGATTTTAAACAATTTGGACCATTTCTTTGACAATTGCAGAGTTGTAAATCAAATCTAAGTACCATTTTTATGTTTTTTGGGGGTTTTTGTGTCAATAGGTTCCACGTTTCGCACTCTGTTCGAAGAGGTAGCAGTCAGGACGTAGCAGTAAGAGAGCTACGCCAAGAAGAGAAGAGATCCTCGTCGTAGTTCTCTTCCTGTTACGTCCTGAAGATGCCTGTTGCAACATGTGTGTAAAACTTTGACAACTTTATCGTCACTGACGCGGTTTCCTCCCGGAAATCTAGAACTTAGTGGTTCGAACCGCGGAAGTCTCCAGTCTAAATATACCTGATTTATGTTTGAAATAATACGATGTGGCACATAGCCCGTGGGTAGGTTCTGATGTCAGTTGGACCGTTTTGATTATCTCGGCTGATGGTACTTTTAGACCCTTCTGCAAGGCTCCAAATTCACAACGACACAATTAATTAAATAGGTACATTAACCAAATAACGTTTGTATCACAAATTAAGTTAAATATTTGGTACTTAGACCCTTTTGATTTACAACTCTTCGATTTGAATAAAATTACCTGCATGGAAGGGTCACAACCGCTTATATTCCAAAACTGAGCGTTATCATTAACCGTTGGACATTGGCAGAAGGAATTATTCTTGATAAGGCTTGCTTTCATTCCTGATTTGCTACACGTGATGTCAATTTTGAGCACGTGTTCATTGTTAAGCATTATTCTTTGTAGAGAATCGACATCGGGAACTCTGTCCATGCTCTGAAGGACAAAGCCTATGCATTGAAACAATGCTGCTAAGTGTTGGGCATCAAAATTCTGTAAAACCAAAATTTTGAGTTAAGATACTTGATCATTACTATAATTCTCGTGTCGCTTACGTTTGGAATATATTCTTGTTTCACTACTACCGGAGCAGATATTGATATTTCGGGTTGTTCGTTGAGGGAGCTCATTTTGATTACTTCACAGGACATAAACGTTAAAACGACACAAACTTTGAAACGATATACCAAACTACGAAAGGTAAAGAAAGGCCAAACATGTTTTACCTAATAAAAACTGTTTAGAATAGAACACCTTCTGGATATCTTTGAATCTTGGATGTAGGCAACTTAACATATTTACGAAGGAGAAGGACCATTTGGTTGGTTCAAGTAAAATATAAAATTCTCAGAGTAAGAATATGATTTTCTTGATGTTCCAAGTGTTACGTTTTCTTGTTTTAAGTACGAAGGAACTGCTTGAAAGGAATTACGTCTGTTTTAAGCGGTACGTAAGTATACTTTTGGGTCAAGAAACTGTTTGTTCGTTGAAGCATGTATATTTTTCACCCAATTGATGTAAAACGAACGTCTTACTCTTTTTATATGTAGAAGAATAACATTTTCTTCGTCAGAGCAAAATATACTCAACATAAACATACTAAACTCAAACCAGAAGAATAACTAGCCTATAACATATACTAAAATTCTTATTGCAATAAAATATTATTTGAATAGAGTTCTTTCTGTGTAGGCTATTCCACTACAATCCTGGTTTTCCTCATAATCCTTGTAAGTCACCCATGGAATAAAACACTTATGCATAGATGTAGACAAACAATATACCAACACTCAATATCGTCGAACTTATATAGCGGTGATATGTGGCAAAAGACGCGAGAACTTGGTAGCGCCATCTGTAAAGTAATTGCAAAACTTTCTCTGTATCTCTCAGAATGAGAATCCTGACACATTTGAGTACAGAAACATTGACTAAAATATTTATTATACACTCTTTATTTTGATAACAATCGCTTAAAATATAAAACATTTTAATCTATAGGTAACTTATGTACAATTTAAACTATTTGGCAAGGTACTATCATCAATACTTAAACAACAAATGTAAACTCTAAAAGTCTTTGGATACAAAAAAATTATTAATTTCTAATATTTTGTCGCATAATATTCGCCAAAGTTAGTCGCCTTTTGAACGGTTTTAACAGAAATTCATCTTCTTTTGTATCCTGCGCTTGCCTTAATTTGGTTTCAGCAATTTCATGTAAATTTTCGTTTGCTGTTTTCGCGGTACGTAGGAAATTTTGAAGAGCTTGCACTGTTGCTAAAGGTAACTAAAAAAATATCTAAATTAATTTATTTTTTCGAAGATGTTTGGGATTACTTACGTTTAATATACTGTTTGCAACTGGTATGTTTGAGTCTGTATGTCTTTTTTCTCTATTAAAGTCGTCATCTTGAATCGATAAACCAAAATTGTAATTGCTCTAGAATTAAAGCAGAAATTATTAATCTAATTATTAATATCTATTCATTACATTAATCTAACAGAAAATTTACCTTTTCATACTTAATTTCCCCTAAGCCTTTTGGACCCTCAATAATTCCTGCGCTTTGCAAAGCTTGTGTCGTTATAGCTGTCAAAAGAAGTACACAAACGAATCTATCTAATATAGTAACCAGTAGCTAAAAATTCCAAAGCAAAAAATCAATTTATTAGTTCAAAACTAGCATTATTAATTAATTCTTACCTTACTCATGTTGCCCAACGTTCGTTTAGCTGCATATGCACGCACAACACTATTCAAGATACGATGTTTTGGGACGAGTAACTGTTCTTGTGCGTCAGAAACTGTTCATTCAAAGTTTACTTTAAGTCTGTCTGCACGAAACGAAGAAAACCTTTCTCCGATCGATCTTTTCGCGCTTTCACTGGCAAGTTTATACTTATTATGGGGAGAAATTTGTGACAGGTTCATGTTCAATAGTTCAAACTGTTTACCGTAGTAAAGATTAGCTATGAAAGCGTAATACAGTCTAGTACCTAATGAAATCATGATAGGAAAAATGATCCATTGTCTATTGACCCCAAAACATCTTTATTCCTTTTGTTTACATGCTTGCAAAAATTCGTTTGAAGTAAAAGAATGATTTGAATATCTTCTACTAGAATTTAAAATTTAAATTAGATTATGTGTCTTTTAGATAGTGGATACAAGAGAAATACGATTAAACTCAGTAAAAAATGAAAGTGACATTAGGAATAACAAATATTGAATGCCACTGTAACGAATTATTACGAAAGAGATGTTAATTTTTTCGAAGAAAGTGTTAGAAATACGGTTTAAAAATTGCCTCGTAAATTTCACTACGCAGGGAAACATTGATTTTGCGGTATGACATTTATGAGTCAATTTTAGATCATTCTGGTCTACTAAATATGAAAACATAAGGCGTATTACACAATTCTGTAATCAACAATAAAAGAATTAAAAAACCACAAATTTAAATTAAGAAAACGTTTTGTGTGTGCTTTTCTATTGTATTTTTGTTCAGGACAGTCCCTTTTTAAGGTCCAGCAGTAGTCTGCTATTGTATGGCAATACCATCGGCCTTCATATCTTTCTTCTGTTATCTTGACATACTGCTGAAACCGTTGCTCTTGTTCTTCATTGTAATCACTCAAATTGTCAGGAAATTGATCGAAATGACTATGAAAATAATGTAACTTGGTACTCACATTAGTTTTTTTAAATTTTGAAGCATTTTATCAACGATTTGTATTGTTAATATTGTTCAGCTTGGTTATTTCCCAAAAAAATTTCGATAACTGATACAAAGCTTGTCCATGCTTCAACCTAAGTCATTTGTGGTCCATCAAAGATACCGGCTTCTAATTTTCTTGTATTGATGTCAGAAATGATGAAGAAATGTATTTGGAACAAACACCATTCTTATATAAACCTTCCACAAACTGTTTAATAAACCCAAATTTAATATGCAGTGGTATGGAAGAATTATTTGTTCTCAACTTATCAATGTTTCATGATCGATGTTAGCTTTTCTTACGGTATTCTGGACGGCCAGTTTTTTCTATCCCAATGTTAATTTTTTTCACGACTGCCCCACAAACAAAGAAAACATGGATATTTAGTGTATCCAGTTTGCTGACCCAATAAAAAAGCAACAGCAAGTTGTAGAGTAACATGTTATATTTCAAAAATGTTTGGCTTTGATAAATAAAGACTTGTTGGCCGCACGACAAGCACAAATATTTTTTTATTGAGGTTTAAATTAAAATAATTTAACTTGTACTATACTTTTGATTGCATCGTTTATCGCAAGAACTGGAGTCAATTCAAAGAAAGTAATTATACAATGAATACTTTTAACCACAGTCTATCAAAATTGCTTACACAAACTTTTGTTGCCTTATGTTACAATCGATTATTTCATTCGAATGGGTCCATCACTAATTTTTACATTGAAAGTGGTACAAAAATAATTTATTTTTATCTTTATACACTAAATAAATTACTTAGTTCATAGAATTCTTACAATTATCATACTACGTTATACATAATTGAGCAATTTCCACCTTATCATTTTAGTCAGTTATTATTTTAGTGACTATTCTATAAATACTTTGATATTTCAGCTGACACATTTTTTCTGAATTCCTTGTTATTCCTATAGGAAGTCTGTAAAGTACAAAAAGAATATAATATATTACAATCTATAATAATAATAACAATACCTTTAAAGCATCATTTAATTCCAAATTGTACAACCTAGCAATCCCTCTCAAATTCCTGCCCAAAATTCTATTCAACTCGCTTCTTGTTAAAATATAGGGTGCTTCTGTTGTCGAACCATTAGCGTCGACCTTAGAAGGTAAAGCCCTTCGTCTCTGAAAACAATAAACAAATTATATTCTTACATACGCTGACACACCTAACATACAGCTGCTTCTCTATCGTCGACGATATTGTCATTGATCATCTTGCTGACAGTGTTCACTGTATCCCTAGTATCAGACCATTGCTGAAACAGAATCATTTAACATTTTACCTTGAATTAAAAATAAAACACGCGCGTTTAACCTCGTAAATTACAGAGAAAAGGGTCCTGAAAAATCCTGGTTTTTGTACTGCTCTTTTGAATCGCTCTTGACTGCTCTGTTCTGCCTTCAAATGCTGAAATAATATAATAGATTATACGGACAATTATATAGATAATTATATACCTGGAGTTCTTCTTCTTCTTCCGAGGACTGGATGGCAAGGACAACGCATGATGTTATTATAAACAGCACTACGGTCCTTACGAAGAAGTTATTTAGCATATCCTGGAAACAAAAGTGACATTGGGATTGAATATTTCATGTCCTTGTAATTTAAGTATAGTGTCTCAATAAATTGATTACATATTTGAGGATTATTGTCAATTTTCTCTTCTTGGTTAACTATATATGATTCGAGAAGCTGAACGATAGTTTTAGATACTATTTACTGTCTTTTATTGGTTACTGGGATGGTAATGATTCGAATCTAGTGAAGTAACGATATTTTATTTCAGATGTGTCACTACATAACAACCGCACATATAACAAAACTTGAATTTTTACAACATTTTCTTTGATCACATCCCATAGTTTTATGCACAGAATGTCTGTATAACTTAACCTGATAAAATAACACAAAAAAACTTGTGTAATACAGAATGACAAAACCTAAATTTGATCGTTATTTCCAAGGATCAAATTTGCGATACTATATTACAAGGAATTATTTTTCTTCTACCTATACTAATTACGAACTTTCAAGTGTAGGGCGCGTTCAGCGGAATCGCCCATTTTCGCCGACATTTGCGATCGAGTAGCTGCAAAATTGGGCTTTTCGATATTACTTTTGACGCTCGAATTGAAAAAAGGGCACAATTCCGCGTGGACTGCGCGATATTTTGTAAATTAAATGCGTCAATTTTGAAAAAAAATCACGTTTTTGCACCTCTTCGGGTGAAGGCGAACCTCGAGAAAATGTCACGTGACGTCTAGAAATTCCGACAAGCGGATCGATGAACGTCAAAAATTTACATTTTTTATCCGTTCCTGCCGACCTTATAAAAGCCGCTCGCACTCATGTCTTACGATAAGATCCCTCTAAATACCCTTCGCAAAGAGTTTTGAGCAAAAAAACGGCCTTAAAAACAATTTTCGATCCAAAAAATCGATTTTTGTCGACCCGTGTTTTGCTGCTATTACCACAGTAACGTCAAACCCGAAACGCCCCCTGCCGGATATTCGTAACAACAGTAACAGATAGCAGATAACCTAAAATGTATCCTAATATGTCCATATTGCGAATGTGGACAGGTGGGAAGCCTTAACCACATATTTCTAGAATGCCCAATAACTAAAATCGAAAATTTTGACATATACACAGAGCTAGTCTACCTATACTAATTACGAACTTTCAAGTGTAGGGCGCGTTCAGCGGAATCGCCCATTTTCGCCGACATTTGCGATCGAGTAGCTGCAAAATTGGGCTTTTCGATATTACTTTTGACGCTCGAATTGAAAAAAGGACACAATTCCGCGTGGACTGCGCGATATTTTGTAAATTAAATGCGTCAATTTTGAAAAAAAAAATCACGTTTTTGCACCTCTTCGGGTGAAGGCGAACCTCGAGAAAATGTCACGTGACGTCTAGAAATTCCGACAAGCGGATTGATGAACGTCAAAAATTTACATTTTTTATCCGTTCCTGCCGACCTTATAAAAGCCGCTCGCTCTCATGTCTTACGATAAGATCCCTCTAAATACCCTTCGCAAAGAGTTTTGAGCAAAAAAGCGGCCTTAAAAACAATTTTCGATCCAAAAAATCGATTTTTGTCGACCCGTGTTTTGCTGCTATTACCACAGTAACGTCAAACCCGAAACGCCCCCTGCCGGACATTCGTAACAACAGTAACAGATAGCAGATAACCTAAAATGTATCCTAAAATGTCCATATTGCGAATGTGGACAGGTGGGAAGCCTTAACCACATATTTCTAGAATGCCCAATAACTAAAATCGAAAATTTTGACTTATACACAGAGCTAGTCTACCTATACTAATTACGAACTTTCAAGTGTAGGGCGCGTTCAGCGGAATCGCCCATTTTCGCCGACATTTGCGATCGAGTAGCTGCAAAATTGGGCTTTTCGATATTACTTTTGACGCTCGAATTGAAAAAAGGGCACAATTCCGCGTGGACTGCGCGATATTTTGTAAATTAAATGCGTCAATTTTGAAAAAAAAATCACGTTTTTGCACCTCTTCCGGTGAAGGCGAACCTCGAGAAAATGTCACGTGACGTCTAGAAATTCCGACAAGCGGATCGATGAACGTCAAAAATTTACATTTTTTATCCGTTCCTGCCGACCTTATAAAGGCCGCTCGCTCTCATGTCTTACAATAAGATACCTCTAAATACCCTTCGCAAAGAGTTTTGAGCAAAAAGACGGCCTTAAAAACAATTTTCGATCCAAAAAATCGATTTTTGTCGACCCGTGTTTTGCTGCTATTACCACAGTAACGTCAAACCCGAAACGCCCCCTGCCGGACATTCGTAACAACAGTAACAGATAGCAGATAACCTAAAATGTATCCTAAAATGTCCATATTGCGAATGTGGACAGGTGGAAAGCCTTAACCACATATTTCTAGAATGCCCAATAACTAAAATCGAAAATTTTGACATATTCACAGAGCTAGTTGTATATACTAGTTTATAAAGTAGACGTAAGTTTTAAAATCCGCACTTAATAAGTAATCGACATTCCCAAGTACATTTTTACTTAATGATACCATCATACTTACTAAATAGGTTAGTTACCCACGTGGTTTTTGTCTACTTTCTTTTTTTTAACCGAAGAATATCGCCCAATACATAAAAAACAATTTCCAACAAACAATTACATTATTCCACTTAACAATTATGATTTACATGAAAGAGAACGTTGTTCAAACATACCGATTAAGATTTAATTTATTCCGTCCTTCGAAAAAAACCTTCTCCCTTCTTGGTTCTATTCACACCAACATATTTATTAAATTACACTATGCCACAACACCACATGCATGCAACTGGTACTTCGATTGGTCTTGCATAAGTTCTTCATTGCACAAAATGGCACTTTGACCCAATGCAAGGGGCCATTTTCATGTCGTAACTATGGATACTTCTGAGACTATCTGGAAAATACACCGTGTACAGTGGAATGCCCGATCGTAGAAAGTAAAAGTCGTGCTTTCTCTCACTCTAACTGAAGTAATTTGACGATATCTCTTGTTCTGTCTCACAAGAACATTTTTATCGTTTTAAGTATTATGTCGTGTCTGCGTTGTGTAATTTTGTCGTTGGATAATATTGGGATATTTGCAAATAGCGATGATACAACGTATTATATTTTTTTATAAGGGTAAAGGTACTTTTTTCTTCTTTGGATAAGCTTATCAATTTTATGTAACGTTCTTATGCAATTTGACACTTATCTTTGTTAAGTAACAAAACAAAGAATAAAAGAATACGTAATAATTATAAAGAATAAAATCAAAATACTTACAGAGAAGAAAGTGCACAGGAAGCAGTAAAACTAAATGTGCTTTAGTTAAACTCGGGGAATCACTGAAGGCAGAAGAACACAGAAGATTCACTTTCGTTGACTAACTTATGCTAGGTGCTTTGACAACTAGCTGTTATGATGCTTACTTCACACAGTGACCTCATTTTCCCCTGCACAAAACTTCAAATCATATAAGTCAAGGCCAACAGTGTGGCGTTATGAGTCGTTAATGTTTGGTTCTTGCATAAACTAATTAGCTAATATCAAACAGAGACCTGCTAAATATTATCGAATGTTTGAACAATTTTCTTCAAATCTACGTATATACGACCCCCATTTCTGCTATTTGACTAGTCGAAAACCATTACGAAGAAAAATAATGAAATATTACATTTTTTTAATCACCTTTTTTCAAAATAAACGATACATCTCTACGACTTCAACACTATGATTACTTTAAAAGTTATTGAATATAGTTTGAATTGTTGATCTGTTGAGAGATTTGAACTGTTGAAATTGAACAATTTTGAAACTTCACCAGACAATTCTTTTTATTTCTATATTTTATACCAAGTTTTGCATATTACTTGAAATTTCTTTTCGAGGAGTCATTGTAGCAAACTGTACACTTCTTGAAAGTCCAGTAGCTCTTTGAGTATCCTACTTTTCATACAACTAGGCTGAAATAGTTGCATATCTTCAACTACATTGACCAACTAACTACATTCACCAAATACTTTTTATTTTCGTTTTTCTTTATGTTACCAATATAATAAAGTACAAAATAATTAATGCTAATATATAAATTAGAATTGAGCAAAATTTATTTGGTTTGATTACATATTTTTACAATAAACTACACTTTAAATTACCTAATAATGCACAATTATGGCTCCTTGAAAACTTCTGTAACAACTTTGAATACTTATTTAAGAAGCTGGTTTTTCATTTGGGTCAGTAAAAATCATCTTATCCGTAGTCGCTTCTATTACCAGACCATTCTTTCCAAACAATTTCCAAATGAACGGTCTCATAGATTCCAACAAACGATGCGCTCTGAATCCAGAATCCAACATAAAGTCTCCAATCCTTTTCGACACATTTGTAATCAATTGGAAACCGTTGTTGAACAGTTCTGGGGGTACATCGATGGACACAGGTTGGTTTTTCTCGAAAATTATCGTGTCTTCAGTCGTGGTAATTCTTTTCGTTGTTGTTCTTGGTTTGTAAGTGGTGTAGGATAATTTGGCACTCGGCTAAAATTTATTTAAAGTTAGTTTTTGCGTTTTTAAGTTGTTGTTTTGGGTTATTAAGTTTGTCATCGCCTCTTACTGGATAATCACGGTGCTAGTTAAATATAATTAGTAAATATTTATGATAATTTTGACTTGTTTTAAAGGACTTCTTTGTATTAAGTAATTTATGTAGAAATAAAACAATGTTTTACTAGATATTTTTTTTTTATTTAATTTATGTACAGGGTGTTTTTGGGAAAGTTCGTACAAAAGATGGGTTTTCTTACACTCTAACACGCAATATAATATATACATATACACACTGCGGTCTATAAGTTACCTAAGATACTAAAATCATTGAAAATATTTTCGATTAGGTTGAGCAAACGATGGCAGTAATAATTTACACAAGTCACAAGATTCACAAGAAATAATAAATATTACATTTAAAGTAAATCATAAAGAAATTATATTACAACTCGAGAAGAAACTTTTTTTTAAACTAGTCTTAAACAATAATGACTATTAAAAAGTTAAAAAAAACAAAACGGGGCTCTCTTTTTTGTTCCACTTAATTTTTTGTTCCACTTAAGTATAGAAATTTCATCACACATTATGTAACATGTTAAAGTTTACATACAAACGTTGTTGTTTTTTTATTTATAGGAATTAGGTTAAGCTTTCACTTTTAGAAAAAAAAAAATGGACAAGTCGATCTTGCTCCTCCCCTAAATTTTGCAATAATGCCCCCGAACCAAAAATGCTTAATGAGCATATCCTGTAGATTCTTGTCCTGCCCCACCACTACCACCGCTTAACCCTCCCAAAAGACTACCAATATTAAATCCACCACTTCCATGTCCGCCACCGGAAGCTCCACCTAACAATCCTCCAGAACCACTGGTAATCTTCTGGATGGCAACTCCTAAGAATGGTCCAGCAGCTTGCAACTTCTGCCCAACGGCGTCAGTGATAATTCCAGTTAGCGAGACGACAGGGTCTTTTGGTACCTCAATACCATGGGCTTTGTTTTTGGCGATGTTCTGTTTGTCAAGTTGGTCGACCCAATGGGTTTTTTGATCGATGAATTGGTTGATTTTCTATGGAGAAAAGGTGTAAGTTTTTCTCTTGAGGCGTTGAACTATTGTTATCGAGTTTTTTTTTTGTAAGAGGCGATTGACAATTTTGCAAGTGGATGGTTTGATTGGAGTTGGGGGTTGCTGGTATTATCAGAGGGTATACTTACGTTGAAGACGAATCCTAAAAGGGCATTTTTGATTCCCCATTTTGCCTCCACTTTCTTCTTGTCCCTAATACCTTCTACATGGTGTTCACCCTAAGTAACAAACGTAAAATTAAAATTATTGTTACTAAATTTATGGTACAACGAATCGGGCTGAACTTTGGTATACTAGATTATTTTGTGATGATAATCTAGACAATTTTGATGACAAACCAAACCAAAAGTGGCAAATATTACATGTATTTTCGTAGAGATCCACAGATTTTGATCAAACAAAAATATTATTTGGATGGCAAAAATATCCTCTTCGTGCTATATCCAAGAATAGAGTTCTCTCTGTGTTTCATAAAAATTATGGCGTCATTATCACAGTCTCTAGTCACATATTGGTTTGAATTGTGGGTATATAAGTTGAGCTAGGGAAAACGAGAACTACTGTTCATTTGCGAACAAATCTTTCGTAGAGTTCTTGTAATAAAATGTTCATTTCTCTCGAAAATATTTGTTATTATAAATGATTATCAAACTGTGATGGTTACAGTATATTTTTTTTTACTAAATTGATAATTACTGTGAAAAAGATGAATGAATGAGCAAGAATTCGAACAGTGAAGAAAATGAGTCATCTTGACATCTATAAAACTAATTTCGAATTAGTTCTTAACTAGCTCTGTGTATATGTCAAAATTTTCGATTTTAGCTATTGGGCATTCTAGAAATATGTGGTTAAGGCTTCCCACCTGTCCACATTCGCAATATGGACATTTTAGGATACATTTTAGGTTATCTGCTATCTGTTACTGTTGTCACGAATGTCCGGCAGGGGGCGTTTCGGGTTTGACGTTGCTGTGGTAATAGCAGCAAAACACGGGTCGACAAAAATCGATTTTTTGGATCGAAAATTGTTTTTAAGGCCGTTTTTTTGCTCAAAACTCTTTGCGAAGGGTATTTAGAGGGATCTTATCGTAAGACATGAGAGCGAGCGGCTTTTATAAGGTTGGCAGGAACGGATAAAAAATGTAAATTTTTGACGTTCATCGATCCGCTTGTCGGAATTTCTAGACGTCACGTGACATTTTCTCGAGGTTACCTTCACCCGAAGAGGTGCAAAAACGTGATTTTTTTTTCAAAATTGATTTAATTTACAATATATCGCGCAGTCCACGCGGAATTGTGTCCTTTTTTTAATTCGAGCGTCAAAAGTAATATCGAAAAGCCCAATTTTGCAGCTACTCGATCGCAAATGTCGGCGAAAATGGGCGATTCCGCTGAACGCGCCCTACACTTGAAAGTTCGTAATTAGTGTAGGTAGACAACTGCTCGGGAAAACCTAATAAAACAACAAACTAGGAAAAGAAAATAATAAAAACTGCAACCATTAACTATATCTTTGATTAATTATAACAGAAATGTTCTTACATAAGTTTAAATTGAATGAATGTAAACATTAGTCATATTCGCACAAAACCTAATCGAATCATAGTACCAAATAATTACGACCAATTATAACAATTCCCATGCATCACTTAACACAAAATTACCATTCACTAGAATGGCCAAACATAAAATCAATGCGACCAAGTAACATTAAACAGGTTGAAATTAATCAGTCGCATTTTTGATTCTGAATTTGTTATTTCGTACACCGATAATTATATGTCGCAATTACGTTAACACACACATACAGGAGAACATTTCTAAATTTATATTTGATATTGATGCAAATCAATTTGTGTGTTGCATACTAACAGCAGTCGACACCGTTCCTCTTGATTTTACGATTAATTTACCTAAGTCGATTTTGCAACGACTCTGTCGTCCCAGTTTAGTCATTTGGTTACGCAAAATTATGTGATTCTGTTATCACTACATGACCATTGTCTTAAGACGTGGTAAAAGTAAAACTTGATGGGCTCTTTTCTTGTATAACTTATAGGGGACATAAAATCGATGGAAGGAAAAGTGAAATGTGTGGCAATGAAATGTTCAGCGAGTTAATATGTGATTTGTTTGCATACGTTATTAATTTACAGTTCTAGTTCTAGTGATATTTATTTAAATTGTATCTTTTATGTTATGTCCTTAAGTGTGAGTTTACTTTCTTTGACAGGCGCTAAAAACTTTCTTCGAAAGCATCATATTAGCACCTTACTACTTCCTATATCTAGACAATTTCTTTTTCATTTCGAATATTACTTCCCTTTTGCGCAATTGTAAGGTCGTGAACTTTCGCCGATCACTTATATTATAGGAAACCATAATTGTTGAAGCATTGAACACGTTTTGTTTTTATTGTTTTTTAAGCGGATTATAATGTTGAATTTCACCGGCAAAAAAGTAAAAGTAGTAAAAGTACTTTGAAATTTGATGATGTAACATGCATTCCCCAAAAAAATTTAATAACTAGTGACATCATCTTCGAATATCCGAGAGATATCTGGATACTTTTTTTTTCGCTCTCTGAGAAGAAAGTGAAAGTTACGTAATACAACTTTCTTCGCAAATCTACCGCGTGGTGAGATCTCATCGATTTCTTGATAACCGAGAGTTATATTTAATTAAAAATAATAATAATAAAAAAAAGAAAATTGATACGTACGTGCCCGGGTTCGATACCGTGTCCGTAACCATCGGCCAATTGTCTTTTAACAATAGTTCTGCATTCCGCAGTGTGATATACACTAACTATAACGAGCAAACCCAACGTCCATGTAAACTGCCTCATTTTGCTGCAACAGAAAACCAAATAAAAACCATGCTTCGCATAAAAAATTACACATTAAATAAAATAGAAATCTTATCGAATAAAATGCCTCTTCGAATACAAAAAAAAAACACCATTTAAAATACGAAAACACACACTTTAACACTCAAAGAGGCACTTTTCACTGTGGATATCGAAATTTGAAAATTTTTGCGCGCGCGCCCGAGATGGCGCTCGAAAACAACCAAAAAAAATGGCGTCGTCTTCGATTCTTTGACGGAATGAGTTATATAAACAATTGAATGGAAAATTGAGCGTCTTACACTTGAGAGTGGTGGCCGAGAAGTGAATGCTCGCAAAGCTTTAAAGTTCTTCTTATTTCTAGCACGTATGTAGGTCGTTTATCGCCGGGTGAGGGCGCCACACTCAACGGTGTCAAGGAGCGTATGCATACACCCAACGTATGCTCCGCCACTTCGTATACGCTCTTATCAAATAACCCCCTCCTTAAATGACTTCTTCGGCTGATAATAGGGAAGAAGAATTGCTCTTGAACTTGTCGTATTGCATAAGCTCACTTTTTGTTTGGTTAAAATGCGTTGCTAAAGGATTTTGCACGCTTTGACAAGCAGTTATTTTGATTTGGCCTTCTTACAGAACTATATTTGACTGGATTTTTGATATCTTTTTAGTGCTTGTTAATTCTGACCATCTTTTTCACATCGTGTGGAAATGCTGGGAAAAATTGCTAAGAATTTTGTCATTTAGAGTCAAATAAATACTAAGTAAAGTAAACTAAGGCAACAATGAATGTAGAAGCCCGAATTAAAGTCCAAATTAGCATTTTTACGTAACACAGGTTTTTATGTTCGTATTGGATCTTATAAGGGTCCAATTATTTTAGTTTAGCTATAATTACAAAAAAAAATGACCTGTGCAACTTTTACCAGAAGAATTGATTTTTTGGTTTCTGAAAACACACCTTGTCAAAATTGAAAATAATAATTGCGATATTATATAATAGAAACATTGAATAATAAAATTCACAAAGCACATAAACAGGAAGTCTTTTTTTTGGTAATACATACTCAACTATAACATTTCTTATAATTTAGCATAATAAAAACTGATACAATTTCCTTGTTTATTAATTTTGTTCCAGTTTACTTTTTAAACTGTATTAGCCTGAAGCTCAATTTAAAGGACAACGACTTTGGTATTTTACAATATACAGAATTTAAGTAAAAAAAACTAACATATAGACACTTAACACATGACGACATAAATATTAAGTAATATTTATGATAATTTCAGTTTCTGTATATTGATTAATGAATTCACCTTTGACATTAGGTTTATTTTTGTTGTTGAAGTTGAAATATTTAACGTATTACATTCAACACTATAGTTTATTCACCTGCTCACGATAGCGTCCAAACGGTACAACGGATCGGGTTGAAATTTGGTACTAATGTTTAGAATTATCGGGGGACGAACTGGATTGTTTTTGGTGACAATCTGACAACCGAAAGTGGCAAATGTTACATGCGTCTTCTGAGAGATTCATCCAGTTTTGACCAAACTATACACCAACTTACAGATCATCAGTATGAACGATTTAAGTGCTATAAGAGTTTATAGATGATGACAAACGCCAGTGCCACTGACATAACATGACATTAAATGTCAGTACGACAACTGTCATTATGTCATAGAAACTGACGTTAGGTAGAGGCCAGAGAGAGCCACTCTGGCCTCTACCTAACGTCAGTTTCTATCTCAGGCTTCACAAAATTGAATAATTGCAAAAGTGTTCAGACATTTCATTGTGTCATCGATCAAGTTCCTGTATTACATGAGAAGAAATGACAAATAAATTACAACTGACAACTAATTTAAAGAATAAAGTACAAATGACAAGTAATTTAAAGGACAATTTGCTAAAATCATTGACCACCAGCACTATTTGTATATTTTTATGCACGTATAGAAGAATTTAGACCCTTTTCTACTTATGGAAAACAGTTCACTTTTATACATCAAAAACGTGAAAAACATTCTTTAAAGAAAATTGTTCTTAAGTTTTATCGGTAATGTTAGATATTTGTTTTAAATGTAATTGTAAGTTATGTATAAAATATATTTACCCAATAATCCACGTTTTATTACTTAATTATATTCTGATAATAGAAAACAGGCAAGCTTTCAAAAAATGTAACGTAAACTTTACATTTTATTCAATACAGAAACTTATTCATGTATGTGCGTTCAGTAAAAAAAATGTCATGTACATGCTAAACCATTTTCAATAGATTTAGACATTTTAATAACTTGTTTCCTCTATTTTATTTCAGATCTGAAAGCATGGAAATGAACTTTGAAAAGACTCCTGGCAACGATTTTCCTCGAGAAACTGGGTAAGTGTAGATAAAAAAACTTTGTGACTAACACACCTTGAAAATTACAAATTTATTCCAAATATATTGAGATATAAGCCATTTGGTGGTCATATCCTGCAACTTGTTTAGCTCCTAGTGGCTCCTAGCCAAGAAAATCATCTAGTAGTTATTTAGAAACTAAATAAGTCGTTACTGCTGTTTGAGAAATAAAATATCAAACATAATAAAATATCAAACACTGACCAATGATGTAATAAGTTTTGATTAATCTTTTATTGACTATTTTACCATCGCTATAAATTACAATCGTATAACTAATTTCTAATTAATCTGTGTAACGTTTACAGTTATCTACAATATTGCTAAATCTCATACTTTTGTCAATCTATAATTTTTTAAATTACTAATTTAATTCCCGGTTTTCACTTAGATCTACGTACATACGTTAAATAAACGCTTTCTTTTGATTATCCTAACACAACAAAAACCTGTTACTTTTGCCATTAATTTCTAAAATATTTTTTTTTGTAACAATAGATAATAATACAGTCCATATAATGTTAAATATGGGGTATGTCAGATTTTATGAACCATGTCTTAGTTATTACAGCCAGGAAGGAAATTCTTTAGGAAATTTGTAATTACCAACATATGTCAGACTTCTCGGAAAATAACCATTATTAAAAATCTCTTGCGTAACGTCTCATATAGAAAAGTGTGAAACTTCTGCTCCAAAACTATTTAGATTGTAGTAGAATGTAATGTCCTGAATATTACAAAAGAGTAACTAACAAACATATGTATTAGTTAACGGTTTATAATAAAAATTTTACAAAATCTTCCATAAAGTTATCCTTGTTATAGAAACGAACACAGCGTTTACTTTAGTTTCACTACACGTCAAGCAACAAATGGCATGAAAATCAGGTCTTAATTGTTGCTGAAATACGTACATACACGCAATCTGATACAAGCGCAAACGTAAACAACTGCCAACTGTAACAAGGATAATTTTTATGAAAGCTTTAAGTAAACTGATTGCACATATCCGGGACTGTTAAAGTTGAATGATAAAATAGATATTAAAATAGATATCATTACTATTATTAGTATTACTAGCGAAGAAAGGAAAAGTTGTTTTAATGTTAATTTGTTTAAAACAATACATTCAAAAGCCTGTTTTGTGCAAGTTGTGTCGTTTTTATATGCAAATTACCGATTTCATATTACTTTGTTTAGAGTAATTATGTAAAAAAAAGGTTTTTAATGGGTATTGTTATGATACGAGTTAAGATATTTCAGTAGTAGTTTTGGATTATAACATTCTTCTTCCTAAAACTTCAAGAGTGATTTCAGACACTTTGTCCAATCAGGGAAGTTTCTTCAAACAGGCGAAATTTTGTCTGTATCAAAAACTTATTTGGTGAATTTTTACAACATCTTCTTTGCTCAGTTTTTAATGCACAGAATGTCTGTATAATTAACTTGATAAAATAACACAAAAAAACTTATTGATTCGTAATATTTTGAACAATCTGTTATGAGAACGTCTATAACAACACTTTGATCTATGAAAAGTGTGGTTAGATCAACAAACTAAAGAATTCCACAATCACTAAGTAATTTTACTTAAATACTTTGCATAAGTACACCAAACTAGATAATTTTGAAATGTGAAAGTAGCAATTTAGCAAATTTGTAAGTACTTACTGCACCGTAGAGTAATTCACACAGTTATTTAAAGCTGTTCTGTTTACTTGTGGTTGTATTTGAAATAACAACAACACATTCAGTGTAATTCTTTACTCTCATTTTCAATTCAATGATATATCCAACTCCAAATAATTTATATCAATATATTAAATTTAATAGTATATTATTATACAAGTTTTATAAGACGTCAAATTGGCGCATGAGTTCCCAAATGAACGAATGCGCCAATATGTCTTATAAAACGAGTGTAATATACTATTTTTTCTACTTTGCGTCATTAATTTTATAAAAATTTAGAAGTATATTAGGTAAAATTCCAATCTAGAGTATTTATGGGTGCAACCGTTGGTAACACTGTCATCTGTCACTTAAATTCAAATATCTGTGAAAAAGTAATTATTGATAATTATTATATACCATCATTTACTAGTAGTACGAAACCTAGGATGCAACACGCATGTTTAAATATGTATAAAAATATACATACTTCGCAGTTTGTGCGATTCTAAAAAATCAGTTTGTGCTTACTTTTGTGGTTATGTGTATTTTCGTTTGACATGCATTTGATATCAATGTCACCAATCTTAGAAAAAAGTTACTAAAAACGGTGTTACAATTTGCTAATTGTAACACCGAAAACAGTGTTACAATGTGTGCATTGTGAATGCAAAGTAGAAAAATGTTATTATGTCACAGAGACTGACGTTAGGTAGGGTACAGAGTGGCTATACTATTTTTTCTACTTTGCGTCATTAATTTTATAAAAATTTAGAAGTATATTAGGTAAAATTCCAATTTAGAGTACTTATGGGTGCAACCGTTGGTAACACTGTCATCTGTCACTTAAATTCAAATATCAGTGAAAAAGTAATTATTGATAATTATTATATACCATCATATACTAATAGTACGAAACCTAGGATGCAACACGCATGTTTAAATATGTATAAAAATATACATACTTCGCAGTTTGTGCGATTCTAAAAAATCAGTTTGTGCTTACTTTTGTGGTTATGTGTATTTTCGTTTGACATGCATTTGATATCAATGTCACCAATCTTAGAAAAAAGTTACTAAAAACGGTGTTACAATTTGCTAATTGTAACACCGAAAACAGTGTTACAATGTGTGCATTGTGAATGCAAAGTAGAAAAATGTTATTATGTCACAGAGACTGACGTTAGGTAGGGTACAGAGTGGCTAAACTATTTTTTCTACTTTGCGTCATTAATTTTATAAAAATTTAGAAGTATATTAGGTAAAATTCCAATCTAGAGTATTTATGGGTGCAACCGTTGGTAACACTGTCATCTGTCACTTAAATTCAAATATCTGTGAAAAAGTAATTATTGATAATTATTATATACCATCATATACTAGTAGTACGAAACCTAGGATGCAACACGAATGTTTAAATTTGTATAAAAATAAACATACTTCGCAGTTTGTGCGATTCTAAAAAATCAGTTTGTGCTTACTTTTGTGGTTATGTGTATTCTCGTTTGACATGCATTTGATATCAATGTCACCAATCTTAGAAAAAAGTTACTAAAAACGGTGTTACAATTTGCTAATTGTAACACCGAAAACAGTGTTACAATGTGTGCATTGTGAATGCAAAGTAGAAAAACATATTTTTAGTGTGGTATTGAAATATCAAAAGGCGTTACTTTGTTAATTGGAACGGTTAGCAATATCCATCATTATTTCTCTTAGAAAAAAAAATGTTAAATTGGAATCTAATCATGTTTACATAATACTGATTAAATAACTTAACTGGGTGAATTAAGGTAAACAAAAATGTTTGCGTAACTTTTCACGAAATGTCGAAATTAGTCAATCAGACGTCAATTATATGCGATATTTTTAATGGGGCGTATTAACAACTAGCGTACCCAACTAGAAATTAGTGTTTTATGTTAATGATATCAATTTAGGGACCTTGTATTTTCAGCAAGGTTCACTTTTTCTCTAATATTCTCAAGTACGAATATCCACGATATTCGGTAGTCAGTGCAGTTCATTACGTCACGAAAAATTTATTTAGAGCGCGAACAAAAAACATCAATTTCGTTGTAGCTAGGAATAATTTGCCTTACGGAATATTTGCTATCCTTGATACATATTTTCGGCCGGGTTTCTAAATAAATACTCTGTGTTTTATGTGTTGTATTAATTACATTCATTACACAAGAATTTTACAGAACTTTTTCTTCGAAAATCTAAAATTGGCGAATTTTATGTCTTGTGGTCAACCTACGGTTGTGATGTTGCTATTTTCACAGGTTAATATGATCGTTGCCATTTAAATGACTCAAGAACTGTTAGAACCAGAATTTCTGCTTTCACTTTTGTTCGAGATGCAACTCTAGTGTTCCAAACGTAAAATTTCTGTCTGTTAAATTGTTAATTTGATAAGAACCAAACTAGCAAACAAATTATTTTTTACGACCTGTTCTTTATTCGAAAGAAAGTGCAGTTTTTGAATGACAACTTTTACTTTCTTTATCTAACAGAATGTTACGACTATGCAAATATAGTGTTCGAATTTAAAAAATTTTCACCAAAAAGCGTTAATTATTTATCTATACAATCTAAACTGTTTAATTTATTATAAGTTAGTTCGAAAGCAGTTAAGTAATTGTAACATACTGGGGCCTGGTTTATATTACAGTGCCCTAGAACGAGTTTATTGTTGTTGCTTTTTTTTTTCAATTTATAAGTAATCCATTCTCTCAGTGAAGTAAGGTCACTACCTCAATACAGGCGTGGTTTATCAGTGGGTTGATTAAAAATGTCAACGTAATGTAGCAGATTTAATTGTCTTGCTGTGATAGTTAAGTAAAATTTAATGTTTAATATGTTGAATTCAACTGAAAATACTAACAAACAATTCTAATATAATCGAATTGTACAATTACACCAACATATTATACATAAATTACCGCAATAAATCGCAAATTGAAACAGAGAACTGCGTTAACCTTGTTTTGCGAATGTTGGCGAATTGCGACATTTCTAGAAATTAAAAACGAAATTAACAAGTTTGCGGCTACATTCACTTTTAGCACTCGATAACAGCGTGTTCGTTCATACCGACTGAGCCATCAAGTAACCTAAACGCCTCCAAAACGTAATAGAATAAATTCTCTGTGCAGAATTGCAGAACATTAGAAAGTCTGATTGAATCTCTCGAATACAAGTTCTAGTTCAAGTATACAGTTTCCTTATAATTTACATCTAGTCATTGTTTTACGTAATGGATATTCTGGCATTGACTTTTCTTGACATTGCCGATAAGTTAGAGCAAAGTTTTATCGATACAATCCACCACAATCTTCAAATAACTCCAAAAATGTTTCTGGTGGTTTCTTACCTTATTATAGACACTTTTACCACTTCCTCTTGTCGTCACGTGATCTCAGAGGCGCACTTTTAGATGTTAAATTAATCACTGTTACTTCTGGAGAGTTCCTAAGAGGTACACGTTTGATTCACTGCTATCTTCGCGGTGTAACATTGAAAACTCGGTATAACTGATCGCTTTCTTCAACCGCCTTTGTGTACCTACCTATGGATTTAGTGAAAGTTGTATATTAAACTCGACAAATGCATGCCGTTTATTCCTTATGATAAATACAAGCAATGTATCAATTCATATCATTTTTATGCGCTATAAAAGTTTATTCAGATTTTGACAAACGTCAGTGCCACTGACATGACATCAAATTGCGTCAAATATAACAAAGAATGGCAGATGATACTAGATAAAATTGCAGGAAATGGCAGTTCGAAAAAGAAACTATGTTGTCAGAATTCTATACAATGTTTGACAAAATAGAAGTTCCAAAAAGGAACTATTTAGTCCAAAAAGAAAACTGTGTACTGTAATTTCTGAAGCCATCATTGTTTGTTGTTTGTAAACCTAACAATCTTTACGAATCATACTAGAGCAAAGATATTTGGCTTGTTCACAAACCAGTACCATATCCGTATTGTATTTTTATGATTGGTCAGTTATTTGACATAATCGACCAATCAGAAAAATCCATAGAAAATAATTTATTTTCCATCGTTCACTGGCTTGAGGGACAAAAACAAGTCGTTGCACGAAAACAATTTTTTGTTCGCTGGTTTTGACTTCGACCATGCCAGATGTGGCTGTGCCTGTGTACATTTTTGTAAACACATTTCGCAGAATACAATACTCAATACCTTTCCTAAAATTGTTTCCTACAAATGCATGAATCGTGTAATTTATTGCTGAAATGTCCCTCTACCTATATTAACAATAAAAAAACTCAATAATTGTTTAATAATATTTATTAAGGAACAGATAAAATACATTATGTGTCATAAATAATACAACTGACACTAACAACAACGGGTATTTTGCAATAGAAAAGTTACACTAGAGAGGTTAGGAATTAAACATTTTTTGGTACGGCAGATCAATAGATACTAATGACGACATGTTACATAAGAGATGATGTTGTAGCGGAATTTTTCCAATGTTGTTAGGTATCTCCATAAGCAGTGAAAGTGTATCGTGTGTCTGTAGGAAAGTGTGCTCCCATTTTACGCAGAATGTCTTGCATTCACAAGGACGAGCGTTCAAGGAAGACGTATTTTCTATCTCCATCCTCCACTAGACGATGGTTTTACAAACAAGGAAGAAATGGTTGAGAATAATGACTTGAACAACATCTGCTTCATCTACAACCAATACTTTGTTTAGAGAACTCTAAAAGAGACACACTAAAATATAATAGTATATTATTATACAAGTTTTATAAGACGTCAAATTGGTGCATGAGTTGAACGAATGCGCCAATATGTCTTATAAAACGAGTGTAATATACTATTTTTTCTACTTTGCGTCATTAATTTTATAAAAATTTAGAAGTATATTAGGTAAAATTCCAATCTAGAGTATTTATGGGTGCAACCGTTGGTAACACTGTCATCTGTCACTTAAATTCAAATATCTGTGAAAAAGTAATTATTGATAATTATTATATACCATCATATACTAGCAGTACGAAACCTAGGATGCAACACGCATGTTTAAATATGTATAAAAATATACATACTTCGCAGTTTGTGCGATTCTAAAAAATCAGTTTGTGCTTACTTTTGTGGTTATGTGTATTTTCGTTTGACATGCTTTTGATATCAGTGTCACCAATCTTAGAAAAAAGTTACTAAAAACGGTGTTACAATTTGCTAATTGTAACACCGAAAACAGTATTACAATGTGTGCATTGTGAATGCAAAGTAGAAAAATGTTATTATGTCACAGAGACTGACGTTAGGTAGGGTACAGAGTGGCTATACTATTTTTTCTACTTTGCGTCATTATTTTTATAAAAATTTAGAAGTATATTAGGTAAAATTCCAATCTAGAGTATTTATGGGTGCAACCGTTGGTAACACTGTCATCTGTCACTTAAATTCAAATATCTGTGAAAAAGTAATTATTGATAATTATTATATACCATCATATACTAGCAGTACGAAACCTAGGATGCAACACGCATGTTTAAATATGTATAAAAATATACATACTTCGCAGTTTGTGCGATTCTAAAAAATCAGTTTGTGCTTACTTTTGTGGTTATGTGTATTTTCGTTTGACATGCTTTTGATATCAGTGTCACCAATCTTAGAAAAAAGTTACTAAAAACGGTGTTACAATTTGCTAATTGTAACACCGAAACAGTGTTACAATGTGTGCATTGTGAATGCAAAGTAGAAAAATGTTATTATGTCACAGAGACTGACGTTAGGTAGGGTATAGAGTGGCTATTCTATTTTTTCTACTTTGCGTCATTAATTTTATAAAAATTTAGAAGTATATTAGGTAAAATTCCAATCTAGAGTATTTATGGGTGCAACCGTTGGTAACACTGTCATCTGTCACTTAAATTCAAATATCTGTGAAAAAGTAATTATTGATAATTATTATATACCATCATATACTAGTAGTACGAAACCTAGAATGCAACACGCATGTTTAAATATGCATAAAAATATACATACTTCGCAGTTTGTGCGATTCTAAAAAATCAGTTTGTGCTTACTTTTGTGGTTATGTGTATTTTCGTTTGACATGCATTTGATATCAGTGTCACCAATCTTAGAAAAAAGTTACTAAAAACGGTGTTACAATTTGCTAATTGTAACACCGAAAACAGTGTTACAATGTGTGCATTGTGAATGCAAAGTAGAAAAATATACTTACTCCTGTCAGCGGATTTCCACCATTTTGTTGCTAGACAGCCAAAAGAAATAACAAGCAAATTATTAAGAACACATTGCATAACATGTGCATTAAATATAAAATCGCTCATTTTTTTATTGAATAAAGTATCTTGTCGTTCTTACATAACCTCTACATCATAAATTGAACTCAATTAGAAAGTCGCCGAAAATAGCAGCATCAATTTGGGCGTTAACAAGCAAAATTACAAATAATTACAGTTTTGCGCTCTAGAAAAAAAAACTATAATCAAAAAATTGCCTTACCCTATTTCCTTCAGCGTTCCCCCCTCCACTGCTTCCGCTGAGAAATGTCTTCACAAATCCTTGCAGAAATCCTCCGATATCGAGACCTTGCTGTGGAGGTTCATTCGAACCTTCTGGTGGCGGTGCCTTCATCAAAATTACAGAATAAATTGACTATTTTTTACGAAGTTTTCAATCAATCAATCTAATATTCAATTAGAGGTAATGTTACACGATGCAATGTGCAATTAAATACACGAAATCGAAAATATGCCTAATTTCTATTCGTGCATTATTATTAAGCCTGCCACACACGGTCAGTTTCAACTGTACAGTGTGTGGGAGGCTTTAGATTAATGCATGCTTTAGATTAGTGCTTGCTATTTGGACAGGATGATATTACCGGAGCGCTTAGTCCTGGAAGGATTCGCGATACTAAATTACCGGCTAGGACGCCAGTTCCTTTCTGAAACATAAGAGGTTCTTGTTTATTTTAATCGTGACAACTTAACATAATATTTGGCGCAGTAGCGGCTCGTGATATGTTTAATTGGGTGGGCAAAATATCAATGCAGTTTTAAGGACTTATTTAATGAAGTGTTACTATATGTTATTAAGTAAACACTACAAATTTGAACCGAATTTGTTGCATGTGCTATTGCCTATTTAGCTATTAGAATACGTCTATGCTATGGTATGGGGTTATCTGCCTAGTCCTCTGACGTCACACATGCATTTTTCGCTAGCTCCACTCCTCCGGCTTGCTGGACAGTTTACGCGCTTGCAATAGAAAACCGTCACCGCTGGTGGGCACAATCTCAATTGCCACCCCGACCTGGTAGTTTCGGTTGCATACACTACAGTTATTTACCAATTCTACGGCCATTAGCGTAGCAGCGTTGGATTTTATTATGTATTCAATATAATAATGCAGGCATATAGACAGTGGTTGTAAGGAATTTATATTAGGCAAATACTTTACTGTAACAAATATTGTATTAATAACGTCCAAATAAAAATGTGAAACACTGAATACCAGTACCAGGTGATCCAATATTTTTTGGGTGCCACCCCTGACGAGCCGCCACTGATTTTGCGTAAGATTTTGATTAAAAAATGCATGAGGTTTGTTTTGAGTACCGTTTCATTTCAAGTGATAACTTACCCCGCCTGGCATTTTGGCTGATCCTTGTACAATGGCTCCTATCAGGCCTCCAAGGAAGGCTCCAACGTCTGATCCACCGCCTCCTTCATCGTCCCCCTGAGAAATAAAATCGTGATCATTTCATTTCCATTTCTGTAGCCTAGAACCCATAACAACCACACATGTAACAAAAACTCCTTAGACGAAAATATCTATGTACAGTATAACTTCGCTAATCCGGACATATATCGTTCCTGACCATGTCCGGACTATTGATGTATCCGGATCACTGGAGGTTTTTTTCTTTTGTTGGGAAGGGTCATTTTTTATGATGAAGATGAAAACAACTGGGAATATTTGAATATATGTGAGCCCGGATGCAAAAAGGGACCTGTCGTAACGTTATCTTGCACAATATTTTCGCACGTAAGGTCTCTTCCGATATGTACCGTTATGCTGCACGTTATTTTCGCACGATAGGTCCCTTTTCGCATCCGAGGTCACATATAACCAAAACATAAAATTAAAAACTAAATTCCGAACATAAATGGATAAAATAAGCAAAAGATTTCAGTTATTTGTTAAAAATGTGTCAATCTTTGTTTATATTCTTTTGGATACAGCTACATTAGTAAAGTTTTCTCTGGGCCTTTTGAGAAGCAGGATTTCCATGGGAAAATTGTTTTCTGCAGACCACCTGATGGCCAAAGAAAACGCGTTGGCAGCATCGACATTAGAGCTTTTTGGGGCCTGTTAACCCCTGTTAAAAATGTCTTAATCTCAGGCTTAAAATATTTTTCGAAACATTCAGTAAGCAATGTTCTACTCATCCGTCCTTTATCAGACGCCTTGTACACAACTGGTATTGAGCTCATTCTGCATTTAAAAGCTTCTAGATTTGCAGCTATTGCTAATATTAAATGGCAATTTATGTGATCCGGTTGCTTTACAGTAAGACATTAATGTTAAACAATACTTTGGTATTTTCTACCTAGTTTTAACTGCAAATTATATTTTGTGTCCGAACTAGGGAGGTAAAATTTCTAAAATGTCCGGTTGACAAGAGCGTTCGGATTACTGGAGTGTCCCTACTAGAGAGTGTCCGATCTATCGAAGTTGTACTGTATATATGTATCTATTCCTATTGCATATTTTCTTTAGTTTCTAGTCAACCAGTTACAGTTATAATGACCTGGGAACAAAATATTATCGTATTGCAGCACAAAAAAAATGCGTAATATTTTCCACGCTCCACTTACAATTACCACAAAAAATTATGCATATAAGACGTATTTAGCAGCTGTAACAATAGTTTTATACACTTTTATCCGTATGTAATAATAAACAATAATGTCGACAAGAACTTGCATACAATTATTTAATAGATCGATAATAGTTTTTGCCAAGGTTACTAATTATGCGTGTTAATTTTACGTGTGACGACTGTTTATTTTACAAATCATTTCCCACGCTGGTTTCTTAGTTAAAAATTGCAATTACGTATTAAATTTCTCATTTAGTGGTGGTGTTTGTTCACAGTTATAAAAATAACACTCCAAGGTCTCAATGACAAATGAGAACACTTTTGCTCTCTCTGTACTCTGTTTTAAGATTTATTATAAGATATCTGGGGTTGCCCACACCCAACTTTCCAACTACATCGTTGGCACAATGAGTTGTCTGAACACTTGTGCAATTATTCAATTTTGTGAAGCCAGAGCCACTCCGGACCCTATTTAACGTCAGTTTCTATGAGTTAATGATTCTGTCAAACTACTCTATGTAACATTTGCCACTTTCGCTTGTCAGATTGTCACCAAAAACAATCCAGTTCGTCTCCAGATAATTCTAAATGTGTATACGAAATACAAGTTACAAATTGAATTTCTTGTAAAATGATATATCCGGCAATACAACCGGATTTTTTGGGGAAATTGCAATCACTTATGTAATCGACAGAATGTATCCTATTTTACATAATGACTTTCTTACAACTTTTATACTTGCATTACGACTTTTTCCAATTTGTGAGTCACAAGACATTAAGTTTCTATTTTGTCATGTACATGCAGAAAGGAAAATATTACTTAGGCGCCTAATTTATACAGAATTTTAAAAATTTTACGAAGATATTTTAAATATTACATTCACGGCGTATGTAATAAAATTTCTGATGGAACTTCCGGTAAAACCGGAAGTGGCGACAAATCTTTACATTCTGAATTATACATACCTACTTAAGATTGCGAAGGAAAAAAATGCTAAAGAAAACGATTATTAGGACATTCTTTATACATCTGTATGCTGTTAACTTTCTAATTCGTCAAATTGCACTAATTGTCTTTGGTTAGGTACTGACGCACTCATCAGAACAATAGGCAAATATTAGACCACCCATTAAAACCGTCATTAAACCTATTATAACTGTCAAATTACATAACGGCTTTTAATTTCATTCCATGCATGATCGTATATCATTCGCCGCATCTCGTGCTTGTTATGAAGATTTCAAGATGGTTTCTCTTTTACCCTTCCTGGACGACCTTCCGCATAATTTTCGACGCTAATTCGACGTTGTTATTGTGTTATTGTTGTGTATCGTTTGAAGTTTTTAGTACGCCGTGAGAATTCAAATAACTTAGTCGACTTTATCTCAGTAAAATGTTACGAAACTTACCGCTAAAAAACTCTGTAGTGTCTCTGTGAGGCCTGTAAAGTCGTACGTTCCATCATCTTGTGGCTGGAAATATGTATTATATAGTATTATATCTTTGGTATTAAGGAAAACATTGGTAAAGTTTAACTTACTACACTGAGTCCTCCGATTAATCCAACTATAGCATCTACATCAACTGCTCCTTCAGGCTAAAACAATACAATACTTGAATTGAACTACAGTGACCGACAAAAGTCTACAACCTACAAAAGTCACATAGCAGAAAATCTACATTCTACATATAGTAATTTTCCAATATTTTATAACTTACCGTGCTCAACTGTCCAAGAAATGATTTTATCAAAGATTGGACCAAATCTCGTGGTTCCTCATCGCTTTCACTGCTTGGTTCTTCTTCGCTTTCCAAATCATCCTGATTGGCGTTTTCAGGTTTTTCAGTAGTTGTGGTGTAGTCTATGATACCAGTGTCTACATCTTCTTGTGCTGCGTTTTCTTGTACTACGTCTTTTTGTACTACATCTTTTGGCATTTCTTCTCCATTTTCAGTAACAACTTCTTGTTTGGCTGATTTCGTTTGATCGTCAATAAACTTTTCGATCTTTTCTATCAGTTTTGTGATGTTATAGTTAGTTGTCATATTCTGTAGGAGCTCTTTATTATCAACGACATCGCTGAGCAGTTGTGGTGATATTTCCTGTTATTTAAAATCAATAAAATGCGGTAAAAATGAAAGTTTTATAATCGATTAGAAAAAAATTAAATATAGGAAATTGCAACATGTTGTGCACCTTCCCTTCTACTGGGTTTTTACATATATATCTTTTACACATCCAAACCACAGAGGTCTGTCTAATTATCCTTTCTATTACTTCCAAGAAAACCTATTCAAATCCTGTTATAAACCGATGAATGTTATGAGTGCATATATGAAACAATTACATGCTGTTTTGTGCAAGGTAAACCGTACTTTGCTTACTTTTATATTTGCTGTATATGTGTCGCAATGCCTCTTGGGATATTAGCAAAGTCAATGCTTCATTGCTGGTAATTATTACTAGAGAAAATTGAGGAACATATGCGTGTTTTTAAATCTTTCTGCAATTAGTGGCGTTTACTAAGAAAACGGGAAGGCCGCTCGCTTTGTTAAATCTCTTTGTTGCTACTCGAAATAATTAGTTTTGTCTTACATTTCACAAGGAAATATTTTTAATATTTAACAGTATATTTAGTAGTATCTATATTTAGCAAGTTTTTAACGAAATTAAGTGCGAGTTCAACAGTGCATCAAAATACAAACCTCAATGTATTTAGCGTTGACGAAATTTTCGTTAATTTTGGACATTTCGAGCGTCAACAACCGATTATCAAATTAGTTATTTGTCAATAAACTTTCAGTTGCGATAATCGATGAAATCGGCATTAGCAAACACCTAAATTCAACAAATTATTACTGCAAGTTGGTTAGTATAAGGTTATTAACACAGATAATGAACGATTTTGTAATATGGACATGTCTCTCTTGCATCGCAAGCTAGCTGTCACTGAGAATTCACTGCCTCTTGCTTTGCTGGTATTATGGTAGATATTACTTCCAATTTGATCGATGGTTCGTACCTATTTGAGACTGAGTTTTATATTATTATGATTGAGTGTCACAAAGCTTGACTAGTATTGATATTTATGTGAATTATTGGCCTACAAATGTGGATTTATATAGTAAGAATATGATTTTCTTGATGTTCCAAGTATAACGTTTTCTTGTTTTAAGTATGAAGGAACTGCTTGAAAGGAATTACGTCTGTTTTAAGCGATACGTACGTATACTTTTGGGTCAAGAAACTGTTTGTTCGTTGAGGAATGTCTATTTTTCAACCAATTATAAAACGAAGGTATATAATAGAAGAATAATATTTTTTTCGTCAGAGCAAAATATACTCAAGATAAACATACCAAACTCATAAACCGGAAGAATACTAGCCGTTGAAATAACTATCTACCTATACTAATTACGAACTTTCAAGTGTAGGGCGCGTTCAGCGGAATCGCCCATTTTCGCCGACATTTGCGATCGAGTAGCTGCAAAATTGGGCTTTTCGATATTACTTTTGACGTTCGAATTGAAAAAAGGACACAATTTCGCGTGGACTGCGCGATATTTTGTAAATTAAATGCGTCAATTTTGAAAAAAAAATCACATTTTTGCACCTCTTCGGGTGAAGGCGAACCTCGAGAAAATGTCACGTGACGTCTAGAAATTCCGACAAGCGGATCGATGAACGTCAAAAATTTACATTTTTTATCCGTTCCTGCCGACCTTATGAAAGCCGCTCGCTCTCATGTCTTACGATAAGATCCCTCTAAATACCCTTCGCAAAGAGTTTTGAGCAAAAAAAACGGCCTTAAAAACAATTTTCGATCCAAAAAATCGATTTTTGTCGACCCGTGTTTTGCTGCTATTACCACAGTAACGTCAAACCCGAAACGCCCCCTGCCGGACATTCGTAACAACAGTAACAGATAGCAGATAACCTAAAATGTATCCTAAAATGTCCATATTGCGAATGTGGACAGGTGGGAAGCCTTAACCACATATTTCTGGAATGCCCAATAACTAAAGTCGAAAATTTTGACATATACACAGAGCTAGTAACATATACTGAAATTCTTATTACAATAAAATATTATTTGGATGGCAAAAATATCCACTATATAAGCAAGAACAATTTTTCTTGATATCCAAGAATACAGTTCCCTCTGTGTAGCGTATTATAACAGAACTTACCGGTAAATCCAGGTTGGGAAGTGGTTCGAGGATCGAAAATGGATTTTCCGATATGATTCCCTGTCAAAGAGAAACATAAATGAAATAGGAAAATCTAAAGATCTAAAGAGAATCCTTACATCACTTATAAAACCAGGTAATGTAATACTCGAACTCAAATTTCCTGATTTACCAATCTCAAAATCACTAGTTGACGGGATCTCATTAGAATCCTAGAAATACAAATCACGCTTTAAAAATTCGCCATAATGACGTCATTATAGAACACCAGTCACCGCATTGCAAAACAACCTTATTTAAGCATATTTTGATCACTTATAAAGCAATCTAGGCTTGTGAGTATTATAAAATCAGAACTATTGACATTTCGTCTATCTAAAAAACATCTGGAGAGCATCTAGAAACTTTATAATTGCCACTAGGAAAAATACATTTCACAATATTATTTCGGCATTCTGTCAAGATGTTTTCGAATGCAATAATAGTATATTATTATACAAGTTTTATAAGACGTCAAATTGGCGCATGAGTTGTGAACGAATGCGCCAATTTGTCTTATAAAACGAGTGTAATATACTATTTTTTCTACTTTGCGTCATTAATTTTATAAAAATTTAGAAGTATATTAGGTAAAATTCCAATCTAGAGTATTTATGGGTGGAACCGTTGGTAACACTGTCATCTGTCACTTAAATTCAAATATCTGTGAAAAAGTAATTATTGATAATTATTATATACCATCATATACTAGTAGTACGAAACCTAGGATGCAACACGCATGTTTAAATATGTATAAAAATATACATACTTCGCAGTTTGTGCGATTCTAAAAAATCAGTTTGCGCTTATTTTGTGGTTATGTGTATTTTCGTTTGACATGCATTTGATATCAATGTCACCAATCTTAGAAAAAAGTTACTAAAAACGGTGTTACAATTTGCTAATTGTAACACCGAAAACAGTGTTACAATGTGTGCATTGTGAATGCAAAGTAGAAAAAATTAATTTTACCTGCTTCAGTGGTATGCTATTATCCGAATTTATCCATTCGACAGGTGCGGCGTGAATACCAACAAATATCAAAGGTAAAACACAAAACATTTTGTTGTAAGCCACATAAACTAGGTACTCAATTGAAATACTTAATAAAGTATATTCAGTGCAAATTTTCAAGAAGTACTGGCGAATTTTCTTCATTGTCTCCACTATATAATAAAACGGAAGGATGTTATTGCAATATCTGAAAATGTCACAATGATATCGACGTATGATGATATCAATTTTGTTGCTGTTGCTTTACGGTACTCGCTGTAAGTTCTTCATATGTAGTTGTCCAATACGTTATTGTTGATTGCTAGTTGTAACAATGTTATTGTTTGTATGTATGGTTGATTCTATCCATGCATGCTGGTAATTGTCTGTAATTTTATTGTCAATTAGGTAGATATAGAAAACTGAATCGATGGAGTAATTTTATTGTAAAAATTAGGTATTTTGTAAGCGTTTTATTAATAATAAGTTGTTGAGGTTACATGATAAACTTGCTTACGCATATCTGATCAATTTTTTACGTAAATTTGTGCGTAAAACTCGCCGATTTCTTAATAATTTTAGGTATTACAATAGCGTGAATAGTAATTTAAAAAAAAGCGAATATACAATTAAAGATTTTATGTGATTTATTTTTCCTTATCTACCTTCGATTCGTCATCCATATTTCACTCAGCTTTCTAGTGAACATTACAACATTCCTACGGTAGATATTTTTCCAAATTAAATGTCAATGTAAGTTAATGAACTTCATAATCCCGAATTTTTTCAACTATTACTAAACATTATATATGGGGCGCAAATTCTGTCAATTCTTTCGACACATGTCATTTGTGTTTCAAATTAAATACTTTAATAGTAATAAATATTAGAATTTATCGGATTTTATTTGCATATTGTCCTTGGTTTTCAAAAATTATTAATTAGTAAGTAAGTATGGACGCAGCATACAGGACTCTGGGGTCAAGAACTGACCCCAAAGTCCTGTGTGTCTCTTGAACGTTGGATCTGAGTATGAAGGAACTGCTCGAAAGGAATTAGGAAGGAATTATACGTCTGTTTTAAGCGATACATACGTATACTTTTGGGTCAAGAAACTGTTTGTTCCTTGAAGCATGTATATTTTTCACCCAATTGATGTAAAACGAACGTCTTACTCTTTTTATATGTAGAAGAATAACGTTTTCTTCGTCAGAGTAAAATATACTCAACATAAACATACTAAACTCTTAAACCGGAAGAATAACTAGCCGATAAAATAACTACATAATAGTTCTCTCTATGTAGGCTATTTCACTACAATCCTGGTTTCCCTCATAATCCTTGTAGGTCACCCATGAAATAACACACTTATGCATAGATGTAAACCAACAATATACGAACACTCAATATCGTCGAACTTATGTAGCGATGATATGTGTCAAAAGACGCGAGAAACTGTTAGCGCCATCTGTATTGTAATTGCACAACTTTCTATGTATCTCTCAGAGTAAGAATCTTGGGTCAAGAAACTGTTTTTTCGTTGAAGCATATATATTTTTCGTACAACGAAATATTTATGTTGTTGTAAGACGAACGTCTACTTTTTTTTATTGAAGAATTACTTTTTCTTCGTCAGAAATCTGCAACATGGGTGGGTGTTGTCGTGGTTATGTATATCAACCACGAAAAAAAGGTACCTACTTAGACAATGGAACTCTATACTCTGATAAGCTGGCTTTCTAATTGTAGTATACATAAAACAATTCGAGATAAATTGTGCAATATTTAAAGATTTACAACGCAGGCGCAAGACTGTGGACAACAAACCCTATTATATATTCAAGCACATACTCGTTTTTTCATTCGCCCCTGTACGTGTTCGCCTTGATAACGTAAAACTGCACAAAATGAAAGTGGCTAATCATAATCTGAAACGGTTTGCGCAATGATAACGACCAGTCTAGGCTTCTAAATGCGAAATAGACTTCTAACTTGGTTAGTGGTCAGTTGGACAGTGAGTAATGTCTCAGAAATCCTTATTTTTCAATTAGAGGCATTTGTCAGTACGACTCACACCGTTGTTGCCTAATATCAACAGGAAATTGACGATTTTTCTAAACAATTTTCTGGACAGAATACTCTAGAGTCCATTATTACACTATTATAGTTTACAATTAACCTATGTCTGTATAGCAATTGAATTTTGATTTATAAGTGACTCATATTTGGTGCAAACATTTAGAATTACCAAGGGACGAACTGGATTGTTTTTGGTGACAATCTGACAACCGGAATGTCCCAACAAAGTTGTCTGGGGGGCTAAGAAATTAAAATAATACATTATTAATCAACAATTGATAAAAAGATTTAACTTTTTACGAAAAGCTATGAGGAATAAAGCAATTCAAGCGTGACAACGACGTGAAAAATATGCGCCTGACTCACAATAAATTGATATGTGTATCAAAGCATATTTGCACTAATCTAGGAAAATTAAATAGGCGGGACAGGCCCAAAAAGACAATTAAAATCGTTACCTAATTTATGGTCTAGGTAAATTATGCTTCGAGCATTCGTGTCTGTTATGGTTCACCGGACAATTGCATTATAACTATTACAACTGTAAATTTCATGTTATTGTCCATTATGTTCGATTCAAACTGTATTTTAATGAATCGATAAAAAGCCACCATTCAGAAGGATTGTGGGGAATATCAAACTCGTTCATAAGACCCTCAACATCGTAAAGATCCTTCCATTTTAAAGTATGCTTTAAAAGGCTCGTTACGCTTAATAAAGATACTTGTTAGGCTAAACTCACACCTCGTGCGAAAAGATTCCATTCCTGTAGCCTAGAACCCAATAACTCGCCTTTTTCTTTTGATAAACCTTCTTTTGACAAAAATCTTTAACCGAATCGTTCAGTTCGCACTGGTTTATAAGGTGAGGTGTTCCTAAAACTTCAAATGGTAAATCTTCACGACTTGCCTGATTTGACAGAGTGAGTTCAAACACTGTCCAATCAGGCTGTTTCAAATCCAATCAGGCAAGTTTCTTCAAAGAGACGAAATTTCTTCTACGTCAAAAATCGAAGATGATGAAGTGGATGGCGCACTTGGTAGAGGATGGTTCTCTCCATGGGGGATAGGTCGCGATGCTGATGGCAAATTTGGATATTTTATCTTATGCTTATCCTTCTTCGAATATCTGGAGATGCTTATCGTGCAAAAATTGCAATCATCTATGATTGGAAGGCTCTCGCCACAACATGGGAACTGAATATTCTTTTGCTTCCCTTTCATCCACTTTAAAAGTCCGATCTAACAGGAATTAGAGCATATATTAGGTGACTTTTCCAGATCTCTAAATCCAAAATAGCAGCATTAAACTGCTTTTACCTTTTCCTTATTTTTTTGTCAGATGTGTCACTACGTAACAACCGCACTTCTTGGGGAATTTTTACAACATCTTTGATCATCATGTTGCTAACGTAAATTAAGCATTTTACTGCACATATTTTAGGTTATAACATTAATAAAACATCATAAAATTCATGGAGAGAGAATACTATCCACGTTTGTCACTTATGGTCAAACTGTAAGTTGTCTAGTTCTTGTGGACTGGAATTTCTTGATTTCTGCAAAATTCTTGGGCGTGTTAAGAATGTGTCCTGCGTCAGTGCTTCCAAGGAGCAAAAATCCGAAGGCTTTGATTAACAAAATAAGAAGTGTAATTGTGCATATTTCAAGTATGAGATATGACTTCTATTTGTAAAATATTTAATGAATTGATTTACATGCTAACCTCAACTAAGTTAGTCATTCAGTTATGGTTTATTTTATTACATCATTGTAATGTAACTCGTTACATTGCAGAATTAATTAATTAAACAGCTGGATTTCTCACGTATTTTGGTTTGTTAACAAAAAATATTAATATATAATATTTATAGTATTTTTTATGTATTTATGTAAATATATACTTCTTTATTCAATGCTTAAATTGTGTATATTGTACAATATCATGTTTTATTAAATAATTTCAACAAGGTGAATTCGTTATTTATGATAATTTTTAGTTTAGTATTAATTTGATTGATTAGAAATAACCAAATGATTCAAAATTCCAAATTTCACTTATTACGTGGTCGATTTCGCTGTTTTATATCGCTTAAATGATTTTGTTGACATGAATTACAAGATAATGTGTACAGAATTTGGTATAAGTATCGCCTTGATCTATTTTTCTTTAATTTGGCATTGTTCTTCCTTTTGAAATTTAACAATAACATAGGGGACGTTAATTATAAAGCACACATAGAAACAATAAGCGATTTAGATGCAAATATTAATGTGGTATACTTATTTTGGAATATCTCTCACGCAAGTATTCTTAATTTGCTAATTAATTGTATATGTAAAATGAAATTTAGTTACGAAAAAAAAATGCTCACTTTATAATTTGACAAATCTGTAATAACATAACACAAGAGATCAAATTTCCAACTTTTTATATATGCAAAAGTACTGCGTTCAAACTGTATTTTAATGAATCGATAAAAAGTCAACATTCAGAAGGATCGTGGGGAATATCAATTAGTTTGCACTGGTTTATAAGATGAGGCGTGCCTAAAACTTTAAATGGCCCAAAAAGACAATTAAAATCGTTACCTAATTTATGGTCTAGGTAAATTATGCTTCGAGCATTCGTGTCTGCTATGGTTCACCGGACAATTGCATTATAACTATTACAACTGCAAATTTCATGTTATTGTCCATTATGTTCGATTCAAACTGTATTTTAATGAATCGATAAAAAGCCACCATTCAGAAGGATCGTGGGGAATATCAAACTCGTTCATAAGACCCTCAACATCGTGACATACACGTAAAGATCCTTCCATTTTAAAGTATGCTTTAAAAGGCTCGTTACGCTTAATAAAGATACTTGTTAGGCTAAACTCACACCTCGTGCGAAAAGATTCCATTCCTGTAGCCTAGAACCCAATAACTCGCCTTTTTCTTTTGATAAACTTTCTTTTGACAAAAATCTTAAACCAAATCGTTCAGTTCGCACTGGTTTATAAGGTGAGGTGTTTCTAAAACTTCAAATGGTACATCGTCACGACTTGCCTGATTTGACAGAGTGATTTCAGACACCGTCAAATCAGGCTGTTTCAAATCCAATCAGGCAAGTTTCGTCAAAGAGACGAAATTTCTTCTACGTCAAAAATCGAAGATGATGAAGTGGATGGCGCACTTGGTAGAGGATGGTTCTCTCCATGGGGGATAAGTCGCGATGCTGATGGCAAATTTGGATATTTTACTTTATGCTTATCCTTCTTCGAATATCTGGAGATGCTTATCGTGCAAAAATTGCAATCATCCATGATTGGAAGGCTCTCGCCGAAACATGGGAACTGCAAATGGCAGTTTCTTTTGCTTCCCTTTCATCCACTTTAAAAGTCCGATCTAACAGGAATTAGAGCATATATTAGGTGACTTTTCCAGATCTCTAAATCCAAAATAGCAGCATTAAACTGCTTTTACCTTTTCCTTATTTTTTGTCAGATGTGTCACTCCGTAACAACTGCACTTCTTGGGGAATTTTTACAACATCTTTGATCATCATGTTGCTAACGTAAATTAAGCATTTTACAGCACATATTTTAGGTTTTAACATTAATAAAACATCATAAAATTCATGGAGAATACTATCCACGTTTGTCACTTATGGTCAAACTGTAAGTTGTCTAGTTCTTGTGGACAGGAATTTCCTGATTTCTGCAAAATTCTTGGGCGTGTTAAGAATGTGTCCTGCGTCAGTGCTTCCAAGGAGCAAAAATCCGAAGGCTTTGATTAACAAAATAAGAAGTGTAATTGTGCATATTTCAAGTATGAGATATGACTTGCCTGATTTGATAGACTGATTTCAGACATTCTATCAAATCAGGCAAGTTTCTTCAAACAGACGAAATGTATTCTGCGTCAAAAATCGAGGATGATGAAGTGGATGGCGCACTTGGGAGAAGATGGTTCTCTCCATGGGGTATAGGTCGCAATGGTGATGGCAAATTTGGATATTTTATTTTATGCTTATCCTTCTTCAAATATCCGGAGACGTTTATAAAAATTGCTATCATCTACAATATCTATCATGATTGGAAGGCTCTCACCACATCATGGGAACTGTAAATGGCTTGCTTCCCTTTAATCCACTTTAAGTCCGATCTAACTGGAAATACAGCATATATTAGGTGCCCATGGCTTTTCCAGATCTCCAATTTTAAATCCAAAATAGCTCCGAAAACTTTATTATTTAATTAATATTGTAATTTTTTTTTCAAAGATTTATTATTCAAAGATCAGGATTTCTTTAGTAGCCACAACGATAATCCTGCGCAAACTTTATGCTATAATTCAACATTGCTTAACAAAATCTTATTTCAAAACCTAAATTTTGGTCAGGGTTTTCTAGAATTAGGTTCACACGTACATCTATGAAATACCTAAAACTTAAATTATTCATTTTTTAGATTTTCCCACATTTGGGTAAAATTCATAAAAACAAGAATTAAGTAACTTAAAATTAATTAGTATTTTTGTGCAAGATGTAAACGATTTTATCACAGAAATTGTCGAATAATAATTGTATGGTAATAAATTGTATAGTTGCAAAATTGATTACTACATTTAAATTATATAATACTCAATTTATTTAGTTGGGTCAGTTAGTTTTAATGAATCAATTGATAAAAAAGGCGTACGATAAAAAATTGGGGCAAAAATTATTATTTTTAATAACAATGACATATTAACATAAATAAATAATGCAATGAGAACGAAAGTATTCCATGAAAATTATTGTCTCAGACTTTCTCAATCTTTGTTAAAGAAAAAAAAACGAGAGAGAGAAAATATATGTACCTAAATGATAAAATTAGAATGGGTTAGAAAAAATGAATTCTTCTTCCGAATGTCCAACGTCAGATTGTCGAATTAATTACCCGGGGTTTCCAACGCCGCGCCGCGTCGCGTCGAATTTAGTGTGCGAAAATTGACACCTAGGCAGCGCTGCGATCGCACTTTTAAAGCTTGGTATGGCGGGAGACTTACTTACATTCAGTTTCTAACTCCAGGACGGGCAGTGTCTCTCTCACTGAGTGCGTGTTGTGTTTGTTTATTAACTTATTTTACAGTAAGTGCATCCTCTCACATATACTACTACATACACGTTAAAAATCTAACCTCAAATTCAACCTACACAAAATTTGGACGACATTACTTTTTCGACCAAAAAAGTTTTTGTGCTTCTATAATTCATTTAATCTAAAGGTTTTGTATATAATTCGATTATTTTTTATTTTGTGTGTTAGATTTTATAGACGGTGGACTAACTTATAGCATAAACCAGAAGTGCTTACGTTATTTTCGCTTTTTTTTTACTGCTACGAAGTTTTGAAAGTTTGATAGTTTTTTTATAGATCGCCAATCACTTTCATTGGTTCTGACGTAGTCTGTTACGCTTCATATGCCTTTATAACGGATTAACTCGTTAAAAAAACTCTTGGACCCAAGTCCAGCAATCGACAGTCTCAAATGAAACTGAAAACTGCAATTAAACTTTCATCTTAAACCAGTTCTGTTCACCGAGAGTGTGTTCTACATTTCATTTTGCAATGAAGAATGCAAGAACATGTGATTTTTTTCCTATAAAGTTTTCTTATACAAAAGTTTTGTTATAGAAAAGTTTTCTTATACAAAAGTTTTGTTATAGAAAAGTTTTGTTCTACAAAACTTAGTCTAGACTAAAAGGATTTGGAGTGAAAGTTTTCTCTAATCGTTAATTATATAGTCACGTCCACGAAAATATTACAAAATATTAGTCATTGGTGAAAGTGAATACTCAAAAATTAACAATTTACACTTGAAATTCCCTATTATGTAAGAATCTTGTTGTTTTTTTTGCATGTAGACACACGTATACACACTGCATTATAAGTGTTATGTAAATACATAAAGCGTAAACTTGAATATTGCTCGTTCTATAGGTCAATAGCAATAATAGACTTTGCGAAATAATAGACGTTTTATTCCTAGCGAAACAATGCATCTGGAATTGCTAAAGTTTCGAAATGTTTTTGACGCCTCGGCCGATTAGAAAGTGTCGAACAGTTTTCGGCAGTCCAAACGCTTCGATAGTATTCAATATCAGAATATGAAAGTAAAAGTTTACCGCGATTTTTTGACCTAATGAAAGTGACAGCTATAAAATTCATATTGCATTGCAGTACATCACTTTCATATGTCATGGGTTCTTCCTGCTTATTAACTTATTGGTCTTCTTCTTATTAGAAGTGTTTAACTCATAACCACCGTCAAATCTTGAGAAAGTTATGACCAATTGTCTTATTTTCTTAGTAAGTCGGTTTAGCAAGTGATACTAGCTCTGTGTATAAATCAAAATTTTCGATTTTAGTTATTGGGCATTCTAGAAATATGTGGTTAAGGCTTCCCACCTGTCCACATTCACAATATGGACATTTTAGGATACATTTTAGGTTATCTGCTATCTGTTACTGTTGTTACGAATGTCCGGCAGGGGGCGTTTCGGGTTTGACGATACTGTGGTAATAGCAGCAAAACACGGGTCGACAAAAATCGATTTTTTGGATCGAAAATTGTTTTTAAGGCCGTTTTTTTGCTCAAAACTCTTTGCGAAGGGTATTTAGAGGGATCTTATCGTAAGACATGAGAGCGAGCGGCTTTAATAAGGTCGGCAGGAAGGGATAAAAAATGTAAATTTTTGACGTTCATCGATCCGCTTGTCGGAATTTCTAGACGTCACGTGACATTTTCTCGAGGTTCGCCTTCACCCGAAGAGGTGCAAAAACATGATTTTTTTTTTCAAAATTGACGCATTTAATTTACAATATATCGCGCAGTCCACGCGGAATTGTGTCCTTTTTTCAATTCGAGCGTCAAAAGTAATATCGAAAAGCCCAATTTTGCAGCTACTCGATCGCAAATGTCGGCGAAAATGGGCGATTCCGTTGAACGCGCCCTACACTTGAAAGTTCGTAATTAGTATAGGTAGACTAGCTCTGTGTATATGTCAAAATTTTCGATTTTAGTTATTGGGCATTCTAGAAATATGTGGTTAAGGCTTCCCACCTGTCCACATTCGCAATATGGACATTTTAGGATACATTTTAGGTTATCTGCTATCTGTTACTGTTGTTACGAATGTCCGGCAGGGGGCGTTTCGGGTTTGACGTTACTGTGGTAATAGCAGCAAAACACGGGTCGACAAAAATCGATTTTTTGGATCGAAAATTGTTTTTAAGGCCGTTTTTTTGCTCAAAACTCTTTGCGAAGGGTATTTAGAGGGATCTTATCGTAAGACATGAGAGCGAGCGGCTTTTATAAGGTCGGCAGGAACGGATGAAAAATGTAAATTTTTGACGTTCATCGATCCGCTTGTCGGAATTTCTAGACGTCACGTGACATTTTCTCGAGGTTCGCCTTCACCCGAAGAGGTGCAAAAACGTGATTTTTTTTCAAAATTGACGCATTTAATTTACAATATATCGCGCAGTCCACGCGGAATTGTGTCCTTTTTTCAATTCGAGCGTCAAAAGTAATATCGAAAAGCCCAATTTTGCAGCTACTCGATCGCAAATGTCGGCGAAAATGGGCGATTCCGTTGAACGCGCCCTACACTTGAAAGTTCGTAATTAGTATAGGTAGACTAGCTCTGTGTATATGTCAAAATTTTCGATTTTAGTTATTGGGCATTCTAGAAATATGTGGTTAAGGCTTCCCACCTGTCCACATTCGCAATATGGACATTTTAGGATACATTTTAGGTTATCTGCTATCTGTTACTGTTGTTACGAATGTCCGGCAGGGGGCGTTTCGGGTTTGACGTTACTGTGGTAATAGCAGCAAAACACGGGTCGACAAAAATCGATTTTTTGGATCGAAAATTATTTTTAAGGCCGTTTTTTTTGCTCAAAACTCTTTGCGAAGGGTATTTAGAGGGATCTTATCGTAAGACATGAGAGCCAGCGGCTTTTATAAGGTCGGCAGGAACGGATAAAAAATGTAAATTTTTGACGTTCATCGATCCGCTTGTCGGAATTTCTAGACGTCACGTGACATTTTCTCGAGGTTCGCCTTCACCCGAAGAGGTGCAAAATCGTGATTTTTTTTCAAAATTGACGCATTTAATTTCCAATATATCGCGCAGTCCACGCGGAATTGTATCCTTTTTTCAATTCGAGCGTCAAAAGTAATATCGATAAGCCCAATTTTGCAGCTACTCGATCGCAAATGTCGGCGAAAATGGGCGATTCCGCTGAACGCGCCCTACACTTGAAAGTTCGTAATTAGTATAGATAGATAAGTCGCCATCTTTGTTTTTAATGTTAAGATTGTGCCTACGTGTATCATGCCACTCACGTGTGCTTTTAAATTCGCTTAATTTTATCTTTAATTGACTGAAAGTTTGGTTATATAAGAGTTTTTTTATTTCGTTTTCGTAATGCTACAAGAGAGACATAGTGGCGAAATTATTTGGAAGAGAAAGACATATAGATTATGTGTTTGAATCAGAGAAGCCATAATTACTCTGTTTCCCAGTCTAATAGATATTAGGTATATTATTACTTACTGTTGATGCAGTGGATCCTGTCAGACAGCTTTTATTAACGTTTATACCACCAAATCCGTTAATTTCGAAATATAATTTCTATCTCAATTATTTTTTTATATCCACAATTAATGTTTATTACACAGTAAGCTATAATTAAATAATACGTATTGTTATTTATGTTTTAATAATAGTATTGGTTAATAACTATAAAATTGTAATTCAAATGTGAAGAGTTCTCTACCATGTAAGGAAGCTGTCTCCAAATATTGTTTAAGCAAAGTTATAAAGTGAACAAACTGTTTATAGCCAAGTTTCTAAGAGATAATATTCAAAGTGACTTGTGACTAAGGAATTTGTAATTACTTTGTGCAATATTTTGTTCGGTTTTTCGTAACTCTAGAAAAAGATTTTCATGGTCCATTGCTTTATTGATTTTTTAGCTATTTCCGGGCATTTTGAAGGTTTTATCAAAATATACGCAGTCATTTTTAACGGTCTTGCCAGAAAATATAAAAGGTCAAATTGAAATTCTGATTGACATCATTGAATGCTACTTTAGCTTTTTTCTATGGTTTCGTATGAAATCGGTGAATGAAATGATGAAAGTCTGCACTTAATTAAAAATTAAAAAAGGTTTTGTAATAAGGAATCTTCGTTCCCAAAAATAACCATGTAAACAATAAAATAACACAGCAATAAAATTCGAATGTAAGTGAAAGTGATATTATCAACTGAATATTAAGCTATTTTATTCCGTTTACTTGAACATGTAATTTCGTAATATTGCTGAAAATTTTTGACTTGGACAATGTGTGTCACGATTTCCCATATTCCGAACTAATTATTATTAATTCCACAATTGCCCGGGCAAAAACTGGCCCAGAAAATAATCTGGCCTTTCTAAATAATTGAAACAGTGAGTAGGCGAGTTACACACTGCTACACAGCCTATCGAAAATCGTAAATGACTCAATTATATCTTAATACGTGTTGAGAAATATCTATTTTGGAAGGACCGCGTAAATGTCAGTGATATCTAGATCATCACAGTCATATTGCACAGTTCACAACCAGTTTCTAAATAGTCTTGAATATGTATGAACTGGTTCTAATGAAATTTGTCTATAATTATCACGAACGCTTTCAGTTTCACTTTCGATCATTTACCAAAACACCAAATTACCAAAATGACTTGTCTACCTATACTAATTACGAACTTTCAAGTGTAGGGCGCGTTCAGCGGAATCGCCCATTTTCGCCGACATTTGCGATCGAGTAGCTGCAAAATTGGGCTTTTCGATATTACTTTTGACGCTCGAATTGAAAAAAGGACACAATTCCGCGTGGACTGCGCGATATTTTGTAAATTAAATGCGTCAATTTTGAAAAAAAAATCACGTTTTTGCACCTCTTCGGGTGAAGGCGAACCTCGAGAAAATGTCACGTGACGTCTAGAAATTCCGACAAGCGGATCGATGAACGTCAAAAATTTACATTTTTTATCCGTTCCTGCCGACCTTATAAAAGCCGCTCGCTCTCATGTCTTACGATAAGATCCCTCTAAATACTCTTCGCAAAGAGTTTTGAGCAAAAAAACGGCCTTAAAAACAATTTTCGATCCAAAAAATCGATTTTTGTCGACCCGTGTTTTGCTGCTATTACCACTGTAACGTCAAACCCGAAACGCCCCCTGCCGGACATTGGTAACAACAGTAACAGATAGCAGATAACCTAAAATGTATCCTAAAATGTCCATATTGCGAATGTGGACAGGTGGGAAGCCTTAATCACATATTTCTAGAATGCCCAATAACTAAAATCGAAAATTTTGACTTATACACAGAGCTAGTTTATAATAATTAAGAATCTTTTATTTGAATAATACATTCACAATAAAGTATATAATTAATTCACTTTGTTGTGAATGTATTTAAATACTTAAGTAATAGTTCTTATTTGAATTAGTTATCTATTCTTGAAGCAATTAAGTAGTTACTTTTACATTGATTATGTTATGGAAAAAAAATAATGTTAACCTTGCTAATTTTTTTGTTCGTAACACGGATATAAGTACTGTTATATATATTTTTTAATCGCTTAATAACCTATTTTAAAATGGTATAAAACCATACGTATTAAGTTGTATTTCATGGTATACTTAATTAAAACTATTCTTAAAATTTCTGTAAGGTGGGTGTGGTTAAATACAAGCATGTCCCACATTTTCGTTTAAGGTAATGCATGTCCTTAAATATAAACTTTTTTTGTAGAGGTAAATTCACTATTTTCAACATATCTCGAATTAGGAACGGGGGATTTTGTCGTTCAATACATCAAATTAAAGACAATTAAATCACCGATAAATTTTATTAACAGTACTTTCCAATCACTTCGCTACTTTCCATGCAATGGGCCACAATATAAAAAAGAACCAGAAAAAAATCATGAATTTTTTTTTATTTGAAAACTCTAGACAACATGTTTCCAAAAACAGATAGTTTTCCAGGAATATTGTATTTTTAGAGTGAAGTCTTAAAATTCCCAAAAATAAGTAGGTCTAGGTTGTGTACTTCAAGAATCTTAACACCACTAGTCGTTCGGTTATCCTACGTCGAATTTTAGAAAGTTTCGCCTCCAATTTTACGCTATTTGAAACAATCAATCCGAAAACTACTTAGCGGTGGCGAATATTGAGCAATTAATTTTGCGCTTGTTTGGTAATTCCGGTTTTGGTTGTGTAAATTAAAATCTGTCCTGCCGAACACTGTACCAAGAACTATTGCATAATAGAGGAAAATTTACACAAAAAAAAGACTCGAGAAGACATGTTAGTTAGAAAGTTCTTGTTGCCTGAAGAAATACTGTAATAGGAATAATTTGCGTTAATTTTGTTTAGTAGGAAGCGTTATGTTGTTCACCTCGTTTAGAAAACTAGAATTAAAGAACGTATTTTGCATTTTTTATACCGTTTCGCTTCGATAGGCTTTGAATTTTATTTAAATATTTATGTTTTGTTTAAGAACCGGTATTATTGATGTACCTACATATATAGACATGCATGTATTTTTTGGTCATGGTCAACAAGATATTATCTGAGAATTCGTCAAAAATAACTTGCTAAATAAAAGGCTGAGCTCAAATTAAAATGTTGTTAGCGTTGTTTTACTCGTACTGGTAAATTCTATGCACACAACTTGTCACTGACCAAGTAATAAGCCCCAACCTTCACTTTTATTTAAATTAGTAGAACGGTACCACTTCATAATTAGATTAATGCACATTGATTATTATATGCGGTCACTGTTTCTCGTGCAACATTAAGTCATACATACTACAATTAAATTACCACTTAGATATATATATAATGCAAAGAAAAAAAGCACGTAGCCTACCATGTAATTGGAACGCAGCTATTTTAATAAGCATTGACTCTGTAAAGTTCATTGTTAGTATTTATTACACGTATTTAGTCTTTTTATTATTTCTTTCTGCACTGTAGAATGTTATTCATGAAAAGGCGAGAGCCTTCCAATCATGTAGATTGTAGATGATTGCTATTTTTGCACGATAAGCGTCTCCGGATATTCGAAGAAGGATAAGCATAAAATAAAAAAATTGCCATCAGCATCGCGACCTATCCCCCATGGAGAGAACCATCCTCTCCCAAGTGCGCCATCCACTTCATCATCTTCAATTTTTTGACACAGAAGACATTTCGTCTGTTTGAAGAAACTTGCCTGGTTGGACAGAGTGTCTGAAATCACTCTGTCAAATCAGGTAAGGCGTCAAGATTCACTATTCGAAGTTTTGGGAACACCTCACCTTATAAACCAGTGCGAACTGAATGATTTGGTAAAAGACTTAGGTTTGGTAAAAGACTTAGATTTGGTAAAAGACTTAGATTTGGATAAAGACTTAGATTTGGATAAAGACTTAGATTTGGTTAAAGACTTAGAGAGATAGGTGTATCAAAAGAACAAACCGAATTATTGGGTTCTAGGCTACAGGAATGGAATCTTTTCGCACGAGGTGTGACAGTGTCTTCATTTACAAAGCGTATCGAGGCTTTTAAAGCATATTTTAAAATGGGAGTATCTTTACGTGTATGTCACGATATTGAGGATCTTATGAACGACTTTGATATTCCCCACTATCCTTCTGAATGGTGGCTTTTTATTGATTCATCAAAATACAGCTTGAACGCAGTACTTTTGCATATTCATTGAATTTGTATAATTTGTTAACTGATCTTTTCTACTTTGCATTCACAATGCACACATTGTAACACTGTTTTCGGTGTTACAATTAGCAAATTGTAACACAGTTTTTAGTAACTTTTTTCTAAGATTGGTGACATTGATATCAAATGCATGTCAAACGAAAATACACATAACCACAAAAGTAAGCACAAACTTATTTTTTAGAATCGCACAAACTGCGAAGTATGAATATTTTTATACATATTTAAACATGCGTGTTGCATCCTAGGTTTCGTACTACTAGTATATGATGGTATATAATAATTATCAATAGTTACTTTTTCACTGATATTTGAATTTAAGTGACAGATGACAGTGTTACCAACGGTTGCACCCATAAATACTCTAGATTGGAATTTTACCTAATATACTTCTAATTTTTTATAAAATTAATGACGCAAAGTAGAAAAAATAGTATAGCCACTCTGTACCCTACCTAACGTCAGTCTCTGTGACATAATAACATTTTTCTACTTTGCATTCACAATGCACACATTGTAACACTGTTTTCGGTGTTACAATAAGCAAATTGTAACACCGTTTTTAGTAACTTTTTTCTAAGATTGGTGACATTGATATCAAATGCATGTCAAACGAAAATACACATAACCACAAAAGTAAGCACAAACTGATTTTTTAGAATCGCACAAACTGCGAAGTATGTATATTTTTATACATGCTTAAACATGCGTGTTGCATCCTAGGTTTCGTACTACTAGTATATGATGGTATATAATAATTATCAATAATTACTTTTTCACAGATATTTGAATTTAAGTGACAGATGACAGTGTTACCAACGGTTGCACCCATAAATACTCTAGATTGGAATTTTACCTAATATACTTCTAATTTTTTATAAAATTAATGACGCAAAGTAGAAAAAATAGTATAGCAACTCTGTACCCTACCTAACGTCAGTCTCTGTGACATAATAACATTTTTCTACTTTGCATTCACAATGCACACATTGTAACACTGTTTTCGGTGTTACAATTAGCAAATTGTATCACCGTTTTTAGTAACTTTTTTCTAAGATTGGTGACATTGATATCAAATGCATGTCAAACGAAAATACACATAACCACAAAAGTAAGCACAAACTGATTTTTTAGAATCGCACAAACTGCGAAGTATGTATATTTTTATAGATATTTAAACATGCGTGTTGCATCCTAGGTTTCGTACTACTAGTATATGATGGTATATAATAATTATCAATAATTACTTTTTCACAGATATTTGAATTTAAGTGACAGATGACAGTGTTACCAACGGTTGCACCCATAAATACTCTAGATTGGAATTTTACCTAATATACTTCTAAAGTTTTATAAAATTAATGACGCAAAATAGAAAAAATAGTATATTACACTCGTTTTATAAGACATATTGGCGCATTCGTTCATTTGGCGTCTTATAAAACTTGTATAATAATATACTATTGTTGCAGTTTTCTCAGTTTTTTTTTTTAAGGTATTTCTTTATAACTTTTTCTTTATTTATAAACAGGTGACTTTTCGTTTCTTTACAGGAGTGATAGTCCAATCTAGTCAGTAAATAGCAATGAGGTGCTACGTTGGAGTCTTGTGCACACTGAGTGTACTCTTTGCCATCAGTCATGCCGCCCCTGCCAACGTAGATTTATCAGTATCAGCATCAGGAAGCCAGGTATGTGTTTACTAGTAGAAAACATATTGCACGAAAAACCTAATGCATTTCTAAACTAAACCGCTCATAAATTAAAATAAATTTCTAACTAAAAGCTTTGCTTGAACTTATTCACACGACCCAACACATGCACAATCTAACACAATTCTTGTATAAATGTTTAACGTATAATTTAACGGACCATTTAAGTTTATAAGTAAATGTGGGTTACCGTATACACGAACACTATCTATCAAGTTATAGTTATAGATACATAGTCAGGTATTATAAAAGTACGTGATAAATACCATAATTGCTTTTTTGAGGTTGTTATTCACATATCAAAGCGCTGGGTTATTAATGAATTTTGCAATGATTGAATAAATTAAGGTCAACTTCGTTAAGTAAGCTTTTTAATTGTCGAAATTCCAAGGTTTATAACCCATTATTTCCCCAGGGAATTGATATCTAAATTCATGGCGTAAAAACTTACTCAAGACGAACACGCCAAGAAGAAAGCAAGTGAAAGTACACTGGCAAAAACATTCACTCAGGGGTCATATTTATTTTAAGATTATGTCATTTGTTGTTTATGTGATCCACCTCGTTACCTGAGCCATCAGGAAGCTTTCTGAATGGTGCATATTATACCGGAAACAAGTCATTTTGCATAACGTTCAGTATGTTTATTTACCTGGCTCATCTAATACATGCAGAAATACACTTGACACTTGAAGCGTTACGTGCCTTAAACATGAATTTCAGAACCGATTTACATAGTTATACGTCTCTAGAAGTGTGCTCGAGTTAAAGTACAGCCCTAATAAATCAATAAATTGCTTTATTATTACTCAATAACCGCTCTGGTTTCATACAAACCGTTTTATCTGTTAAAACGTGGTTAAAACCCAATAAAATATATAATAATACAACATACCATAAGCAAATGAACTGTTATTTTAATTGACAAGAAAGGTATATAGTACAAATACGCCTATCCTGTTATGTAAGTTTGTTCTCTTGCATTTTGCTCCAATTTATCGTACAATTCTCGGATATAGAGACCTTCGGACATTCTAAAATCGACAGGTTTATTCGTGCACAATTGTATAGTACAGGTAGCGAAAATATATCAGTCCTTACACGTAAACTCTTGTGCAAACTCTCCAGGTGGGGTAACGTAATGTAAGACAACGATCTACCTTTCTTTTGAGTCCCCCTTTTCAATGGAATTTCCATGCGAAAAAAAAACTTCACCGTAAATTGGCATCTATTTAATTAATATTTATGAGTTGGAGGTAATTTATGCCAAAAAGCAATGCGGAGCGCGTTGTATGCACTAGAAAGTAATACGGTAATGATTTTGATTTATCAAAGTTGAGCGTTTGGAATGCCAAGTTCGATGTGTATGCGAGTCGACGACATTGACTTGATTTAAGTTTCTTTTTTCTTGTAAAATACAGCAGATTTGTACGTCTGTAATAATTCATCGCTGAAAAGATAATAATTATTATTGAAAGCTCAATCGAAGTTACGAAGCTCATGCTGCTAAATAATAATAAAATTCCTGAAATCTCGAACGTATCCGAGCGTGTTAGGTTATGTTTGACCTTTTGAAAGTCTTTCATACTTTCAACAGGTGTGTTAAGTCATAAAAACAGCCAATTCTTTTGTCATGAATATCATTTAACGCTAAAACGAACAAAAGGAGTTTCTATTACAAAAATTCTATTTCTAAGTTTCTATTTCGCAATTTCGAGTAGTTCAAACTTCGAAATGTGCGAAAGAAAATGACGTCATTTTGTGACGTTGTTGTGATATTTCGAATTCACTATATTCTAATAATATTCATGTTATTCGTTCTCTATCTTCTTTGGATAAATTTCTTTCGATATTACTAACAATAATATGTGTAGAAAGTTAACATTTATAATAATTGTGCATCTGTCAAACTAAAACGAAAGTGAACAAAGTGCATCAGCAAAAAAAAAACTGGCAAAATATCGAAGAAAAAACGTCTGCAGACGACAATTTCGATATTGCAACTTACTCGGCCGAGTGAGTGTCGTATTCATTCTAAGCTACGATTGTTTTGTTAAAAATTTATTTTGGATTTGGATTACATAGGCGACGGACCCGACAGCAATTTTAACTCAACTCTCCGATAAATTTTCAAGAAGCATTCAATTATTGAGGCGGATATGTCCACCGATATTTCAGGTAAGCTGTCTATATTTTAGGTTAAGTCATTTCTGGTTTTGATCAAATCAAATGAAATAAATTAATCAAACACAAAGTTACGTAATTATTCAAACTATTAGTTTATCAATAGGCGGAAAACTGCTTCTAATTATTCCGGCAATTTGGACCGGTACATGCAATATTAATAATCGAATTTGAAACGGTTTATTTCACAATTTTTTTACGGTGGTTTTAATTTTCGGCATTACGAAATCCCAAAATTGTAATTGATGTATATTAACTTGTATATTTTTCTGGTTATCTGTGTCATACCAGTTCACATACAGCCTGTATATGCATGTGAAACTAACAGCTCAATACATATTATGCAATAACGTTCACAATCGAGAATTTGCGTCAATTATTATGCAAATATTCTTCTAGCCTAATGAACGTTAACTATTGCTATAATTATTAACGCCACTTTCATCTACGACAACCGAATATATACACACACAGAGAGAAAATAATGCTCAGTTCAAGTCAAATTACTTAACTTAACTTAACTTACTTAACTATACACTTCAGCCAAGAAAAAATTGTCTCAGTGCTTGATTCAAGATAAATTTAGTTGCAAAGAGTTTTGAATGAAACTTTGTAGTATTACTTCAAATATTTAAACATTTCAACCAAATTAATATTGATTTCTTTCAACCATTCGATGGATTAAAGAGAATAATAATTATCAGAAGAAGTAATTGGTTGTTTTGCTTGGAAAAACAAATGTTTCAGAAAAAGATTTTTAGGTTTGGTTCAACACCTTCTGTGTTCTGAATAAATTATTTCATTCTCACTGCAAGTAACTGTCATTTTAAATGAGCTGCGATCAATTATTCCAAGTAAACAGAAATAATTTACATTCAACATAATATATTGATTTGGAGTGAATAATTTTGTTCAAACTATCTACCTGCAAAGGGGTAAAAAAATTCATTATATCAACACAGTAATTTATTATAAAATTCCAAAAAACATTACCAGAAATGACTAACTCCCTTACTAAAAGAAACCCCAAAAAAACACAATCATTCTATCAATATTTAGGTCATCGATGGCGTGGTTCAAAATGTGACAAGTCAAATCTTCAGGGTGGTCGGACGCGTGGTCTTACGAAGTGGTATTGGAGGCGGTTTGGGCGGAGGCGGGGAGAGTATGGTATCAGTAGTGTTGCCAACTTTCCCCCCAGACGACGATGAAGAAGATGAATCGACAGAAACAGTTGAAGTAAGCAGTAGCGCATCGATTGAAAGCTCAAGCCTTGACGAGTCCTTCGTAAGGATAAGTGACTCAACCACGGCGAAGGCGCAGGAACTAGCTTTGAGCATTAACGAAATATCCCCAGAAAACGAAAACGAACAAACATTGTACACTGTGAGACATAAACAATTCAAATTTATACATTTTTGCTAACAATTTTTTACAATTTTGCTACCACCAACAAAGGACTTGGTATGGCGGTTTATAAATCCATTTAAATTGACTAAAATGGATTGCATGATCTTGTAAATAACTCATCATCTTTATTAGAATCTTTAAACAACGCGTTTACGACCCCAAAGCTTTTCGCAGACCATAGCGACGATATTATTTCTTTTGCAAAACTTCTCGAACGTTTTTAGGGTGGTCAGTCTGTCAACCCTGATGCTGAGAACATTGACATCAGGGGTAGATTCCGTTCTGACGACACCATGGAAAATTTAGAGGAAAATATTGAAGTTTTCTCAAGCCAGGCCACGACCACTGTGAGCAATGTTTGAATTGTCGAATTATTTCTGGTATTGATCTCATTTATGCGATTTTTGACCTCTAACAAGTTTTGTAATCTTTGGTACACTTTCTTCTAAATTCAGCAAATACCATTTCAAAAAAAAATATCTATAACTCATTTGATCTGTGTACCTAACCAACATGTTTTTGTGGCTTAACTTTAGAAGAGCCAGTGGAACAGTTAAAGACCTTTTTCAAGTTTTCACTTCAACAGCTTTAAAGCCAATTTAATTGGTAATGCGAAAATCAACTTCTATTATCTTTTTCAGAGAATTTTAGCCTTTAGAGATATGCTACATATCAAAGAAGATTTAGTGAAATAATCATAAAAATCCACCAAAAAAAGATTACAAAACTTATTGGTGATCGTATTTTGTGATATTTCTTTCATACAGTCAAATTTCTGTGATACAATCAATTTTTTTTATACTTTAAATACAGAGAAATGTTACCAAACTCTCGTGTAATAGAGATCATGACTTTGAATACCCTTAAAACCATGGGAAACTGGCCAGGGAGTAACTATAAAAAGCAAACCCCTACTGATTTGATACGTCGTTTTAGGAAAGCGAGATTGATAACGAAATACAAGGCAGGGTAACAGAGAATGTTGCAACGGATAATATAGATATGGATGATTCGACAACTACATCATCAGTGAGAATCTTATAATTTCAACTTATTACCTATAAAGATTGTAAAATTACAAAAGATACTAACCATTAAATAAATAAATAATTTGATTATTATTCTATTTACTAGTGACAATACCTTATATTTATCTAAATGGGTCCACATATCTTACAGGCAATCTCTACTGATGTAGATTCAGACATAAGCGATTCAGAAATAAGGGATAAAAGTATTGACGCTATCTTCAAGGGCATAGTAGAGATTGAGAACGAAATCGAATCATCAACGAGCAATACTGTGAGACATTCAACACTTTTTACACTAACTATTACACAGGGGAACATTGATTCTGCGGCATGAGATTTATTAGTCAATTTTGGGTAATTCTGGTCTACTAAATATGAAAATAACAATATATTTGTTAAATTGACTCAAGTTTTTGAGATAAAGGCAATCCATTCATATTTGGAATAACATTAATTAAAAGTGCTCAATATATTTAAAATCTTGAGGCGAAATTTAAATTTAAAAAACGTTTTGTGTGTGGTTTTCTATTGTATTTTTGTTCAGGACAATCCCTTTCTAAGGTTCATCATAGTCTGCCATTATATGCCAATACCATCGGCCATTTTATTGTGGTTTAAATTCAGATAATAGTATAGTTTTGATTGTATCGTTTATCACGAGAACTGGAGTCAATTCAAACAAACTAATTATACAACGAGTAGTCTATCAAAATTGATTACACAAACTGATGCCGCAATTTTTTTTGTTGCCCTGTGTTATCGCATACAAGAATCCTCAAAGGACAGAGGACTTTAACAATGCCATTCTTATAGGGATCAGTCGTACCAACGGACCCTATTCCACCAAACACTCCCAGCGAAGACACCAACTTTAGTATAAAAGTTTTACAGGAAGGGAACATTGTAAACACAATTCCGGTTGTGGAAATGGTATAAAAAGATCTCGATGTTTTACGTTTTGTGTTTGTTTGTATATAGAGCTTCTGTATATATGTTATTTTTGCTTTTTTTACTAACTTAACCACACTACCACACCACCCACAATGAAAACTTTCCATACCTACTTTCAGAAACCTAAAGCTAACATTTAACAAAGATTTACGTCTATCCAATATTCAAAATGACTAATTTCGGTTGTTGTTTAGTCACCCTCATCTGAAACGAGGGCGAAGAGGGTTGTAAGAGAAGCTGAAGCTGAAAGTAACGACCAAGACGCGGCGGCATCTGGTGGTAATGGCCCAGACCCTGAGGAAGACCTGTCGGACGTCGAGGAAGGCGAAAGAGACAAGAGATACTCACCATTTGGAGTCAGCGGCGACGTCCACGCCTCTGGTGGTGGCTCTGGGAACTTCTTATTCGATATCATCAGGGTAAGCTTAGATTAAATCTGTTATAAGGGTTGTATTCCACAAGATGTTACAATTAAGTTCTAACATCTAAAAAATCGACCAGCGCGTTTCTTAGGTTGGCAATCTTTTATTTTACGTCATAATGTTTGTGTGTATTATAATAATTCATATAGTCAAGGGAAAAAAATCTTCTGCTAGTATTGCTTTTGTTCTTAAATAAACAATAGGGAAATTCGTATAAAACTTAGAACCACGTTTCTGTAATTGAGATTGTAGTTGAGATTATCAATCACATCGACAGTAAACATTGAATATTCACGTTTTATTCATGTTCAGGAATCGTGCACTCACGACTTAATTGTAACATTTTGCTTTTTTTTAATTGTAACCGTTACCTTTCATACTTGACCACGTTTATTTTTCTGCATTCAAAGTCAAACCGTTCACTCATATTATATGCTAGAGTCTAGACACTCTAGACTGTCCAATTGGCTAGCTTTCACTTTCAATTTCAGACATTTTTGGCACCGAAATTCAGGTCATTTAGGTTAAATACTATAATAATCATTTGTATCGAGTAGATTGTTTGTAATAGTGTGCAAAACATGAAATAAAATAGTGTGCAAAATGTGTGTTTTTAATATTTGATATGTATATTTGATTAAAAAAAAAAAAAAAACAACAAAAAGTAAACAATAAAAGGGATGATCTTTTTGATAATGAAAGGAGTGTTTAGCAAACTGCAGATGGCGCTGCGCGCGCGGCTGGAACCGTCTATAGAATGGTAGCAGGAACTGAAAATCTTGGAATTGGACTGTCAGCTACCTCGACAAGTGTGGACGGAAATTCCCAGGTACCCTAATTCCTGTACCCAAATTTTCTCTATCTACTACTTAGTTCCTAAGCTTGGTAGAGACACTCTAGACAGCACCTGTAGTTAACTTTTTTACCACACCTCGTATATTGATTACTAACATATGGACTGAACCTCGTATATAACAAATTTCTTTTTAATACATAATTTAACTCAGTATCTAACCCAGTTCTTCAACTAAAAGAATAGTGCTTGGACGTGCTCTTGTCTATGTAATACTTATACATATTATTAGTTATTATAAAACGAAATAGTTTTTGTCTGCTCAGTGAGATGTCATGTCTGTCGCAAGCACTATTTTAAGTTTTTTGTTTTCTCATTTTTTTCTATCTTCGTGTTCTAATGTTAATCCTTGGTCCTTCCTTGTCCTACCTATCCAGACATGACAACAAACTGACTGACGAAACGAAACGAAACGAAACGAAACGAAACGAAACGAAACGAAACGAAACGAAACGAAACGAAACGAAACGAAACGAAACGAAACGAAACGAAACGAAACGAAACGAAACGAAACGAAACGAAACGAAACGAATCGACACGAAACGAAACGAACGTACGAAAAAACTTTTTAAACAATTTTAAACCAGACAGATCATTTTCTAATTGTATGTGTTCGCAGCGAAGAAATGGAAAGTCGTATGCTGTTTAGTAGATTCGTCTGCATTTAAGAATGCCGGTGAAAGGCACTTTCACGCATAAAATCATCAATGCAACATCGAAAAAAAAAAATAAAACACCAACTCATTACATAACACACCCAAAATATAATATATGTATCAAAATGTTTTATGTAATACGTCGAACAACAAAAAAAAAAACATTCACTTTTAACCTATTTTTCTTATACACTTGTGAATTATGTAATACAAAAATTAAGAGATCTCATACATATATTTATACACATACACATTAAGGTAAGTATAATAAATACATACATAAACGGATTATAAAACAAGACAAACAAATATTTGAGTAGTTATAATTTATTCACGAAAGCACATCTTGCTTATGCAACCGAATATGGCAAGAGGATTAGTTATTGCATAAATCCACGTATTTTAAACAACAGAAGGTTAGATACTTTCACAAAAACTACCGAAATGTCAAGGTGGTGCGCACGCAGTGCTGCCAAATTCGTAGCCGTAGTTAGATTTTCGTTATTAGTTGATCGTTTTAGTTGATATTTGTAATATATTTATCACAATCCTGCTTTATTTTGTCTCGAAATTGATTGCTTTTTGTTTATACGTAGCTCATCGCTGGATCTGGAGCTACAGAGGAGACAGACGAAAAAGAAAATGGAGCAGTTGGAGCTGGTGGTGTAGCTGAAATTGATGTTGGCAAAACTGCTGATGGCTACACCGAAGGTATTCCTGGACCAATTACGAGGTTGTTCGTCATTGCCAACAGAGGGCTGGCCAATTTAGTTCAAGACTTGATCCTGGTGAGTTTCGTTTTGTTTTGCTAGTTGCTGTGGTCACATTACGCTGTTTACCAGCCGCTGGTGGCTATTACCAGCACGCCTCAGTTCAAACTACAAGGTCAACTATTTCTGGTGAATTTTATAAGTCACCAGGTAGGTACATACAACAGTGAGAGACAATGTATTGTCTTTTGTCAGGTGAAGGCGTCGCAACCATAAAATATTTCATATTTGGTACCAATTTGTGGGGTTTTATTGACTACCTGCATTGAATCTGACTGCGTAAATTTTGAAAGCACTGTACACGAGTGTAAATAACATAAGCAAGGCCACGACGACAATAAAATTAGAAATTCGATATTTTAGAAGTATTTAGTTGAAAAGTCAATAGCTCTACTACAATTAATTATTTACAAAATTGTTTTAATTATACTGGTTACAAAACTTTTCCGCCGGGGACTATTCATTATGAGATCAGTACTTTAACAACTGTATTGTTTAAAACCCTCTTTATATATTGGGGGAATATTACCTCGCCATAATATTAAAAATACAATTACAATACAAAAATACAATTAAATACATTTCAAAAATACATAATTTACTGAGTTAACATTCATGCTGGTTGCTGTAAAAGTTAAACTGTTCTCAGATTCCCCTGTTATCAGCAAATAGCACACTAGTAAAACAGCCTAGTGTGACCATCTATCTAATTTTTCTTTCTCTTTTTCTTTACAGCGTTTGGCCCAAACAAGCGAGAGGATAGTGAACTTCAAGGCTCGTTTGATCACTGCCCTCATCTAAGTTTGAAAACAGCAGCAACTGTTTTAGTTCTTTTTATACCATTCCTCGACATCTACCAACATCATTTTGGAGCCTTCGTGCCAGAAGATTGGAACCAATTTAACATCGGAATCAAGAAAATTAAAGTAAACAGTACTCGTTCCTGTCCTAATAATTTAACAACTGTCTATCCTGTTGTTTATAGTTTTCACAACATTATTTAATTATGTGTTTCTTTGTATATAGATACTCCCTCCCTACCATTTCTTTTTTATCTCCTATCGTAATATAAAATCTTGCCTTACCTATTTTTGTTCTTTTATATCACAATTTCTCTACTACCTACTTGTTAAACTCTTTTAGATCTGTGACCTCTTTTGTAGTGAGCTTTTTTTACTATTATTATTATTTTATTATTATTATTTTTATTTTAATTAATTAATTATTTTTGCGTGTAGGCATAACGAACGAAAGAGATCCTGAACATTTGCTCATTGCCCCTATTTTTTGCAAAATGTAAATATGTACTTTGCGCTTTAGTACTTTACTATTTCCCTTACATATCCTTAATTTTCTCTCGTACTTGGCGAATGTAGATAAAGCAGAACCCTTTGCTGTCAAACAAGACAGTCCTAAGAAAAATTATATGTAATCTTAGATGGTTATTTCTCTTCTATTTTATTTTTGTAAATAAATCTTGTGTCTCTATCTTCTCTCTAAATGTAATTATTATTGTATTCTGTGGATGAAATAGCGGTTGATACTACCATTGTATTTTTGTGTAATTACTTGAATAAATTAAGTTATACGATTCGTATTTACTCTATTTAATTACCGATTCCTTCCTTACTATTAGTTGTTTGACACACACTAAAGTCAAGGGACTTTAGCACTTCCTAAATGATTGGTTTTGTTACGTTGTCATTGGTAAGTATCAATGCTTAGCTGTGTAACATCTTTCGAAGGTAAGTGAAACTTCTTGGCTTTAAAAATTTTCTTAGAGAGACGCGTAACACGAAGAGGAGTTGAGTGACTTCTAGATTACTTCCAAGCTTTGATCGCGATGTTAGACGAAGGCACAACGTGTTACGCGATTTCCAAATTTTAATATTTTAAATCATGTGGAAAAATTACAAGTTCGACAAATCAAACCCTCATCATAACGTTGCACAAACATCATGCATAGTACATACATACAGAATTAGCATGACTAATTTGATAAAATTGATTCCTGGGTCAGATCAGGGTATAAAAAACTCCAAATTGAATTTTGGAGGAACTAGAGAGAAGAATACTTCGTGTTTGTCATAGAAATTTCACGCTGAACAATAAAAAAAAAACCTGTGAAGTTTAAACAAACGCAATTAAGAGACACATATACGTATCTGGTATTCCAACACCATTAACTTAAACTAAACAAAGAGAAGGAATCATATTGTCCTTGACCACCGCACATAGGTACGATTTAAGTTTTAAAAAACTTTATACAGCAACGGACGCTGGCACACCGCCGTACTACGTCCATATAAAATAATTGAGAAGTTTGCCTTCCATCTCAGTTCTACATGCACCGTGCGCTGTGATCTTCCTGAATTTGTTATTCAATTTTACCTGAAATGACGTGAGTACTCATTATTTAATCACTCAAGTCAATTTTTTAGTTTAATTAAACGGATTTTCGAAAAATGTCATGTACAAAACAAAGAATTTGAATTATTTCGTATATTTGTTGTAACTAAACTTTCTAGAATTGCATCTCACACTGTATGTTGCATCACACTAATAGTAAATAAACTTCATGGTTTTATGACTATAGGTACATTGGTATACTGTATATTAAACACCCTCATTGTTCTTCGGAAATATTTATATAACCAATAATATCATTCACCTAAATAGTTTCTAAGTCTATTACCAATGTTTATTGAGTTTTTATTTTGCTTGCATTCATAAAGCAATATTCATGAAACAATATTTTGTAAGGCAGAGTTTTACAAACCTAAATTTTAAACACAAATTTTACATTTTTCAAAAGTTGAGGACCATCTTACATAAGTTATGATTAATATAACTTATAAGTAATAATTAAGTTACGTACACAACAAATTAGTAAATTAAAGCTGCTCAATTACCTGTACATAGATTAGTATGGTCTAGAAACCATTTAAAAATAAGTAATCAGAAGATATAATTTGGGAGTGAAAGGGAAAATTTGTTTAACAAGTTCTTCATAATTCTGGAAAGCAATTTATATAGCTAATTGTTTATATATGCATTTTTGTGATTCATTGAATGACAGGGTATTACATTTCTAATTGTTCTGATTCACTTTGGTGGTATGTAGTTAATATATCTGTTTTACACGCAGTGAACATTTTATTAATTAATTTTTCAAGTCTTATAATCGACGGAAAAAAAGTTGGGATTTCAGTATCCATTGAAATATTTTCAGAAAAATGTCTGTTCGTGTATGACTGTATGTCTGTGAACACGATAGCGAACTGGATTATTTTTGGTGACAATCTGACAACAGGAAGTGGCAAATGTTGCAGGCATTTCTCTTCAGAATCGAATCGATTTTGACCAAACTGATACCAGTTCACTCTTCAGTAAGTCTAAACCTGTATGCCTAATTTCAGATCAATTGGATGCCTGTTTAGACACTGTAAACGTTTATACAAGCTGTCTGACAGAATCTACACGCATAGTTGCCAATTTGCAACCACAACTATGGTTGTAAATTGCCAAATTTTGGTCCAATGACCACTATCATGACATGACATTTAATGGTATTGTATGACTGATATAGGTTGGTATCCAAAGTGGCTGTGGCTTCACGAAATTGATATATTGTTTTCAATATGTCAACGAACTAGTCGGAATGTTAGGTCATTTACTCAAAGCAATTTTATTATTTTATCGAAACAATTTACGGAAAAATTATGAGAGAATCTAGTTCTTTCAGGATAAGTAGTTAAAACGTTATCAAATCCATGAGAAGGTGATGGAAATGTTTGTTATGTTCTTCGTCAACACACATATTATACTGCGTTTGTATCTATACTTCAAATTTACCCACGTGCTTATTAAGGAATAATTATCTACACAAATTGTTAAGTATTAACAGTAATTGAAGATTTGCATGAATTTCACGGTTCAAAAGTTATATACCTACATTTCTACTCTCATCCTATGTCCTTGCAAGCAAACTTTATAAGATATATTCACCTTTTATATCTCATCTGATTTCCTTAATAAAAACACTTAAAAATCTCCTTCTAGAATGACTAATTAGTAAGTGAATTTAAATTAAACCAAGGGCAAAGACATAACACTGTATCCACGAAATTGGTGTAAGATAAAAATAACAAATGTAGAGTTCACACATGAAAATGCGAATAAATTTTATAAAGCTATAAAAAATACCCAACAACTACATGGAATCCATAATAATACAGTCGGGTTTTCCATGTATTATTATTTATTACACATGTATACTACCTTTAAGGAAAATTATTTTCCAAGTACCTAATAATATCAATTATGATGTTTATAAGGATTAAATTGCTTTGTCGTTATACTTGGGAGTTTACGTCAATTGATTTAATAATTAATTTAGTAAAATTAGAGGTTAACAAGTCAAATTACTAAACACCTTGCTTGTCTTAATAAATGCAATACATATATCGTATTGAATAATATGCAGAAGTAAGATTTTGAATCTTTAAATTCAGCACTGTAGGTATATGTTTTATACTTTTATATAAAACTTGACAGGAACCAGTTTTACAAAAACAAAACGAATAGAAAATGATTGCTACGTATCCTCTTAAAAAACAAACTTGCTTAAAACCATTTAAAAAAACTTGCTATATCTGCGTCACTACGATATCTACTAGGAAATTTCAAGACAAACATTCGATCAATCAGGCATTTTGTATGCCAGGAGTAAGTTGCTGTTTATATCTATCTACCACAAGAATAGTAATGATAATGACCTCGATATTTTTTTTATTAATCAAACGTTTTATTTATATATATTATATAATACATGTTTTGTTTTTCAGGAAAATTCTTTTGGCGACCGCCATCGTACTGTTAAGTGTAGCATGCTTCTCGTCTGCTGCACCTGGAGGTGGTTTTGCAGCATCTGGATCACTGTCAGCAGGTGCAATTGTACGTAAACCGTCAAGGTTATCCACGAAATTAGAGTTTTTTTACCTTACATTATTATAATGACATAAAAATCATATTCTTTGAATTTATATAATTTGTTAACTGATTTTGTTCTCTAGACCTGTATACAATCAAACATAGAATTAATTCATGTTTTCTTTCTAGAAACCACCGATTTATTTCGATGGAGGTAATGTAGGTGTTAACTTTGGTGGATACCATGCTTCAGCAGGCTTGGGAGGCCTCCTGACAGGTGATGCCAGCAAAGGCGGTTTACATGCTGAAGCAGGTACACCCCATGGCCAAGCTGCTGCAGCAGGCTTAGGTGGCATTGCTGGAGAAGGTAGCTAGATAGAAAATGACTTGATGATAAGGACCTTTTAGACATAACTGAATGACAAAGACCTTTGAGTAATGACAAAAAGACAGAAGACCAATCACAATCATCAAAGACAAGTCTTTGAATGTAGATAAATTTTGATTACTTTTTCAGGTAGAGCTGAAGGGGGCTTATATGCTGGAGCCACTTCTGGTGCTGGACAACATGCTGAAGCAGGATTGGGTGGCGTAGCAGCTGGAGGTAGTTAGAATACAATAAACACAGCTTAACCAGAGTAATAGTTAAGAACTCTTGCATAAAATACATCATTATCTATAAGATAGCGTTGTATAATATTAAAATTAAGCAATTAAAATGGTTTAGGTACTATACTGTCTTGCTCTATTATATTGCTAATCTCTTGCTAAAAACCAAGAAGAAATCCTCACAAATAAACCCAATATAACCACTTCCAGGTCATTCCAGTGGTGGTCTATACGCATCAGCTGACTCTGGAGTCGCTAAAACAGCTTCGTTAGCAGGCACCACTGGTTTCTCAAAAACCTTCAGCGCTTCCTACGGTGGTTCAGTTGGCGGTGAAACGCATTATGAAGGAGCGCCAGTCGTTGTTCAAGAAACTGTCAAACCTTCAGCTGAAGTTCACAAAACGTACATCGAGAGAACTGTCATTCCAAATTATGTGGAAAAGACAATCCAAGTACCAAGTTACGTCGAGAAAACCATAAGAGTACCAACGGTTGTCGAGAAAAAAGTTCGTGTTGAAGCACCTCCCACCATCGTGGAGAAGACTGTGGAAGCTCAACATGGTACCTCACTGTCAGGTGCTGCTGTTTCTGGAAGCGCGTACTCAGGAGGAATTGAAACCAGGTTAGAATTTTGATAGACTTTGGTAGATGTTGAACGTTTTTTTATATGTTGTAGGTTTTTGGTTGAATCTGGTAGGTTTTTGATTGAATGTTGTACGGTTTTGGTTGAATTTTTAAGGTTCTGAGTAGTTTTTTGTTTCAGTGGAGCTTCTATGGTGACAGGAGGAGGATCCGTAAGTGTGGTAGAAAAATCTAGTCCTGCTGTAGTCCATAGACACTGGTAAGCTAAATAAACAGTTGCCACAATCTCATAACTTCATCAAAATCATGACCATTCGTCACACTGAGGTAAGTTCTTGAAAAACTTACCTTTCCACCATGGGTACCATTTTATTTCCATTTTAACAACATAACTTTTCAAGAAAACTATAAAATTCAACCAAACCTAACACCTGTTACAAAATTGGGGTAGACACGTCTTCCAGACTATAGTAAATCACGTAATTCTTTGTTTCCGGGTGGAAACCGCGTTGTCACCTTTGAAGTGGTCGGCGTCACTCTCGCTGTCTCAAGAAAACTTTTCTGGACATTAACTACCCATGGAGACTCAGGTACATGCATTGATAAGACTGTATCAAAGTGTAGGAAATGTAATGTCATTTTTTATCTAGCCCCTTTGTAATTTTCTTTATTTCGTGCAGCCACAGCTACTCTGGATCTGTACACATTTTGTTTCTGGCAACTGGTAATGTATCACAGAAAAAATTATTCGCTACCGCCATATGTTATGTCTTTAAAAGTCTTTGGAAAATGTTACACAGCTAAGAATTGAGACCTACTAACAAAATTTGTAGTTATCTTGCACGAATATTTACTGCCTAACATGGTAATAAAGCAAGTCATTTTGGAAGTATTCAAGTTATCTTTGAAAGATGTTACACAGCTAAGAATTGAGACCTACTAACAAAATTTGTAGTTATCTTGCACGAATATTTACTGCCTAACATGGTAATAAAGCAAGTCATTTTGGTAGTATTCAAGTTATCTTTGAAAGATGTTACACAGCTAAGAAATGAGACCTACTAACAAAATTTGTAGTTATCTTGCACGAATATTTACTGCCTACCATGGTAATAAAGCAAGTCGTTTTGGAAGTATTCAAGTTATCTTTGAAAGATATTATACAGCTAAGAAATGAGACCTACTAACAAAATTTGTAGTTATCTTGCACGAATATTTACTGCCTAACATGGTAATAAAGCAAGTCATTTTGGAAGTATTCAAGTTATCTTTGAAAGCTGTTACACAGCTAAGAATTGAGACCTACTAACAAAATTTGTAGTTATCTTGCACGAATATTTACTGCCTAACATGGTAATAAAGCAAGTCATTTTGGAAGTATTCAAGTTATCTTTGAAAGATGTTACACAGCTAAGAATTGAGACCTACTAACAAAATTTGTAGTTATCTTGCACGAATATTTACTCCTAACATGGTAATAAAGCAAGTCATTTTGGAAGTATTCAAGTTATCTTTGAAAGATGTTACACAGCTAAGAATTGAGACCTACTAACAAAATTTGTAGTTATCTTGCACGAATATTTACTCCTAACATGGTAATAAAGCAAGTCATTTTGGAAGTATTCAAGTTATCTTTGAAAGATGTTACACAGCTAAGAAATGAGACCTACTAACAAAATTTGTAGTTATCTTGCACGAATATTTACTGCCTAACATGGTAATAAAGCAAGTCATTTTGGAAGTATTCAAGTTATCTTTGAAAGATGTTACACAGCTAAGAATTGAGACCTACTAACAAAATTTGTAGTTATCTTGCACGAATATTTACTGTCTAACATGGTAATAAAGCAAGTCGTTTTGGAAGTATTCAAGTTATCTTTGAAAGATGTTACACAGCTAAGAAATGAGACCTACTAACAAAATTTGTAGTTATCTTGCACGAATATTTACTGCCTAACATGGTAATAAAGCAAGTCATTTTGGAAGTATTCAAGTTATCTTTGAAAGATGTTACACAGCTAAGATTTGAGACCTACTAACAAAATTTGTAGTTATCTTGCACGAATATTTACTGCCTAACATGGTAATAAAGCAAGTCGTTTTGGAAGTATTCAAGTTATCTTTGAAAGATGTTATACAGCTAAGAATTGAGACCTACTAACAAAATTTGTAGTTATCTTGCACGAATATTTACTGCCTAACATGGTAATAAAGCAAGTCATTTTGGAAGTATTCAAGTTATCTTTGAAAGATGTTACACAGCTAAGAATTAAGACCTACTAACAAAATTTGTAGTTATCTTGCACGAATATTTACTGCCTAACATGGTAATAAAGCAAGTCGTTTTGGAAGTATTCAAGTTATCTTTGAAAGATGTTATACAGCTAAGAAATGAGACCTACGAACAAAATTTGTAGTTATCTTGCACGAATATTTACTGCCTAACATGGTAATAAAGCAAGTCGTTTTGGAAGTATTCAAGTTATCTTTGAAAGATGTTACACAGCTAAGAATTGAGACCTACTAACAAAATTTGTAGTTATCTTGCACGAATATTTACTGCCTAACATGGTAATAAAGCAAGTCATTTTGGAAGTATTCAAGTTATCTTTGAAAGATGTTACACAGCTAGGAATTGAGACCTACTAACAAAATTCCTAGACACGAATATTTACTGACAAACACATTCTCGCGTCCCGACTGTCGCACTACAAAAAATCGCCCGTCTGGTCGTACCCTTAGCCAAAGGGATCGGCTAGACGTATTAAATGTTACAAAACTTCCGGGAAAATGTTATAAAACTCGATAAAATATTATGAAACTCGATGAAATGTTATAAAACTCGCTGAAATGTAAGACCAAACTTTTCTTTACAGGGCGGTACATCGCAAACCTTTGTTCGGCGGCTTCTTCGCAGGAGGCGGTCTCCAGGCTGCAGGAGGCGGTGCAGGAAGTTTTGGAGGCGCCAGCAGTGGGGGGTATGGTACTGGTGGTAGGGGGGCGGCGACATATAGTTTTAGAAAAACAGCTAACCCCCAACTCATAAACGACATTTTTAATGTACGTAACAACGTGTGGTTTTTCAGGATTTTTATTTTATATTATTTTATTTTTCCATAGTTTTCTTCTCGCTCTATCATTAGGAACATCTTTAAATTTGTAGGGAACTTATCCAAGGTAATAATAGTGTTTTTTATGTGTTGCAGATTCCAATTTCAACTTTAGGAGCCGTCAATAAGTTGGTTAGTGGAATTATAGGTGGCACCAGTGGGTCAGTGTCTGTCAACAAGCATTATTCAAGTTATTAGGATTCTGATAACTTAGGTTTTCGTATTTATTAAATGTTTTGATATCAGTTTGTTGTGCATATTTGTACCTATTTTGTACCAATTTTACATTAAAACAAGAAATCAAAACACTTTAGTTGCTTATTAGTAATGACAACGTCAAAATAAACAATACCCTGTCACATTATATGACATTACATCACAATTTCAAAATCTCTGCGTAAGATCAATAAATTTTACGTGAAATTATAAAGTTTATGAAGTGAATGATCGCATACTTATTACGAAATACCACCTTCTGAACAGGTAAGCTAAAAGAACTGCCTACAACCTACCAGATCATTCGAAAACAGTTCTAAAACGGTGCATTTCTAGACAGATATAATACGGGGTACAGCTCTAGAGAGACTACAATACTAAACCAAGCGCTGAACCGGTGAGGTGTTCGAAGAAAACTAACTGTAAATAACCATTAAAGACTTACAGTAAACAGTAACAGTTCTAAAGACATCAACCATAAAGGTATGTATTAATTTATTTTGTTGATACTATTTGGGTGTTTTTAATAAACTAAATATGTAATAAACTAATTTATTCTTTGATTTGTGTTGAAATACTTCTTGGTTTATTTCTTATTGTTTACATCGTAATAGAGTATTAAAATTCGAGTTTTTTGCCACTTAGACGCTAGTTTTATCGAAATCAAAGTTTCTAATTAGTTTTCCTAGTAACGTGCTTATGTAATTTTATCTCTTTTTGCTGCATTTTAAGTTTTACTGATTACCACTTTCTCTATACGACCTTATTTTGGATGCATTTGCTGCTGCAACTATAATTCTTGTGCATCAATATTATTCTGACACTTCTGACAGGGTGTCCAAATAGACACTTATTTGCCAAAGTATAAAGTTTGTTCTTATTAGAGATAAACATTATATTATTCGATGTAAATATTAAAAAAAAGTTATTAGTCGATATTGTTTATCCCACATATAAATTGTTGCGGAAATGATAAGTGATTTAGCTCATGGAAATATTGTGGCTTAATTATTGCAATAACCAAGGCTGTGTTGCTTACTATACGAATATATCATTTTTCTAATCGAGAACGCAATTATAGTGGTATTACATTCATAAACAATATAACTCAATAAAAATAATATTTCAACTGATATAAAAGTTAAAATTTAACGCAAATATTTTGTTAAATAAATCCGTTATGTAAAGACTAGTAGTACGTTATGTTAATGGAGTAACAGTAATTTTAAAATATGGAATATCTTCTTCTGATAATCTACAGAATTGTGTTAATTTTGTTTTGCGTCAATAACTTGAACATTATATTCACTGTAATAAATTAGTATTAAATATAAATATGTGGTTAAGGCTTCCCACCTGTCCACATTCGCAATATCGACATTTTAGGATACTTTTTAGGTTATCTGCTATCTGTTGTTACGAATGTCCGGCAGGGGGCGTTTCGGGTTTGACGTTACTGTGGTAATAGCAGCAAAACACGGGTCGACAAAAATCGATTTTTTGGATCGAAAATTGTTTTTAAGGCCGTTTTTTTGCTCAAAACTCTTAGCGAAGGGTATTTAGAGGGATCTTATCGTAAGACATGAGAGCGAGCGGCTTTTATAAGGTGGGCAGGAACGGATAAAAAATGTAAATTTTTGACGTTCATCGATCCGCTTGTCGGAATTTCTAGACGTCACGTGACATTTTCTCGAGGTTCGCGTTCACCCGAAGAGGTGCAAAAACGTGATTTTTTTTTCAAAATTGACGCATTTAATTTACAAAATATCGCGCAGTCCACGCGGAATTGTGTCCTTTTTTCAATTCGAGCGTCAAAAGTAATATCGAAAAGCCCAATTTTGCAGCTACTCGATCGCAAATGTCGGCGAAAATGAGCGATTCCGCTGAACGCGCCCTACACTTGAAAGTTCGTAATTAATATAGGTAGAGATAGATATGGACTGTAGCGGTTCGATATATTATATTTTAAAATAGCAATAACTGTAATATTTAATTCTATTCAATTCTGTACCATGTCAATCCTATTTATTTCCGAAAGAGACATTTTTGAGTTTGCTGTGAAATAGACGCATGTAACATTTGCCACTTCCGGATGTCAGATTGTGGCCAAAAACAATCCAGTTCGTCCCCCGGCAACTCTATGTAAAAATTCAATTTTTAATGGAACATGAATGAAACGCAGTAACCAGTTATATTTTTGAAAGTACTTACTGGTCATTCCTTTTTACTACTTAATGCTTATTACTGCTTACTGCTTACTCCTTACTTACTATTATTGGCTTATATCTATTGTGTTAAAGAAGTGTGATAGATCATTTTGATACATTTTCTTATGTAGTTTTCCTATCATAAAAGTGACAGTAAAAGACAGCAAATAACAGTAAAAATTACTCCAATCCATCACACTTTTCTTACAGAGATGCTCATATATGCAAATATCACTTTTTTAGGTTTTTACCCTCAAAAAATTAATTCGGTGTGAACGAACTATTGGAATAAGCATATTCAAGGCTAAATCTTGAATTTATAATATCATAAAAACATAAATATTGGATTTTCTGTATAATCCAGCAACACTCATCCATAATAGTATATTATTATACAAGTTTTATAAGACGTCAAATTGGCGCATGAGTTGTTTGGAAAAATGAAGGAATGCGCCAATATGTCTTATAAAACGAGTGTAATATACTATTTTTTCTACTTTGCGTCATTAATTTTATAAAAATTTAGAAGTATATTAGGTAAAATTCCAATCTAGAGTATTTATGGGTGCAACCGTTGGTAACACTGTCATCTGTCACTTAAATTCAAATATCTGTGAAAAATTAATTATTGATAATTATTATATACCATCATATACTAGTAGTACGAAACCTAGGATGCAACACGCATGTTTAAATATGTATAAAAATATACATACTTCGCAGTTTGTGCGATTCTAAAAAATCAGTTTGTGCTTACTTTTGTGGTTATGTGTATTTTCGTTTGACATGCATTTGATGTCAGTGTCACCAATCTTAGAAAAAAGTTACTAAAAACGGTGTTACAATTTGCTAATTGTAACACCGAAAACAGTGTTACAATGTGTGCATTGTGAATGCAAAGTAGAAAAACAATATTTTCATCACTAATCATTTGCATAGAATGCACAGATAATTAATTGAAATACGTAGTAACAATTACTAGGTGGTGTGATCAATAACAACAGCATCTTATACTAATAAGATGCTAATAAATCGATAATAAATCGAATCAGATATATAGTTTATAAAATTTACATCCTTCAACATTCAGAAATCTGGATAAATATGTAAAAAAACGCCATAATTACATGATCTTGTTTATCATGCAAATGAGTCATACACTACATTGCTCCATATGAGTAAGCAGGTAAAATTTAACATTATTTCTGGGATCCTTGTGATATAAATGCAAATAATAAAATTATAATGTATAACGAAAACCTACTTTCGTTTCTTATTAAAATTAGAAGGTTAATACTATGTTATATGGTAGATTTATTGTACAATTTTTTAGTAGTAAATCTCTCTTTAATTTTAGGAGAAAAAATGTTGTCAACCAAGTTAGTAATCTTGTTTTTGACGATTAGTTTGACGTTAGCATATCCAGCCAGAAATGATTTGCTAGATAGGGTAAGTGTTTTCTTTCAACAAATTTCACTTAGTCTCTTCTTGGCAATAATTTATCTCTTTCGTTTATCGCAGGCACAAGCTGATGACGTATTTCTGAATTCTGTCAGCTCCGACGAGGAGACAAAAACTGACGATAAGAAAGTTCAAGATACCACAGTAAGTGCTTCAACTACTTCTACAAAGAGTGTCGCTGTTCAAACCAGTTATCAACCACCAACAAATACTGTTAGCGATCTTCGTCCTGGCAACGCGTTCAGCAGAGTAATTGATGATATTTTCCAGGTAAATATTTTTAGTTTCCTGGCAACATTTTTCTTGTGGTGAATATTGTGATTTTAACTATTTTTTTAATGTTTTAGATACCCATTACTGTTCTGCAATCTGTAGCAAAACTGTTATCGAATCCGTTCAAGAATCTAAGAGCACATGGAGATGTTAACACGCAATGAGGCGGCACAACTGATTTTTTTAGACTGCACTAGTTTATAGTCTCCTGTATATTATGCAATTTTATATTGTGGTCATGATCGACGAATAAAGTTTTATATTTCGGTGTATTGTATTCTTTAGTTTACCTATTTCCTTAATCAAATAATAACACTAGTCAACATAATAATAAAAAAAAATGTACATTAGATGCCACTATTTTTTTCTTAGATACCATGGCCCGCTAAATTCAAAAATCGCATTAAAATTTTTTTGAATGGATACGTTTTCGAGTTATGAATTTTTCCTTTTTTTTGTTAATTTTTTTGGAGGTAGTTCGACTATTTGGAGCATATCTCGAGTTCGGAACATCAAATCTTGTCGTTCGGTACATCAAATTAAAGCCAATTGAATCACCAATAAATGTTATTAATATTGTTTTACAATCGCTTCAGTGGTTTCAGTGCAATTGACCATAATTTGAAATTTTTTTAGTATAAATGAAAATCGAACATTCATTTAACCGCCAGAGAAAGGTAGAAATAGTAAAAATATGCTCAGTTTCTTATTTTTTACGTAGAGTTTACGCTTTTACGAAGAGAACAAGGTATTTACGATGAAAATCTATGAAAATACCGAAGTTATGATCAATTATGACCAATGGATACGAAACTACCAAAATTCGGCCTTTTCTCTATTTTGTATTTTTCGTCATTTATAGCAGTTTAAATGCATGGTAGAGGTCGGATCCATCCGGAAGACGAGTACGTCACGTGATTCGCACCAAGATGCGCATCTTTTAGTCAACGTTTCGCACTCTGTAGCAAGAGGCATCTTCAGGACGGAGAGAATGAACGTGTGTGGAAGGGTGAGGGTATTTATCGTCGCTCAAAACACGTAGTGGCATATCTCACCAAAAAATGATATTCAGATATGTCAGTACGTGTTTCGAGCGACGTTATATGTACCTGGCGCAGGTGCCTGCGCAGGTAGTCAAGCAAATATTGGTTGGCAGGGCGGTTTGGGGTAGCTGTGATTGGCTGTGGTGGTCGTAAAAGTGGTTTCCAGCTATGATGCAAATGCCAACCGTCATCTCGATTGAGATTGGAGGGATCTTTAAAGATTTCGATCGCTTCGCGGATTCTACGAGGATAATAACGTGATTCCCGGGAGATGATTTTTGTTTGGTCGAGAAGAATTGTTGTGTCTGTGCTCAGCAAACGCTGAACTGGTGATCTGGCGCAGCCTTGTACAACGTTCATGTTCTGAAACCCCAACACTGACAGAGCGCTTTATCTCATCGATGTAGACACTGCCACAAGCACATGGGATACGGTATACACCTGGAGTTAGCAGTTGAGAAGATTTCATCCTGAGAATCTTGGTGACGTAGTGACGAGTATGGTGAGAGGTTTCACTAGGAAATGAAGACTATTGAGCGGCGCTACCAGGGATTTTGGATTGAAAAAATGATGGGCAACTATATCTGGTTCCTCATAAGAAAAACAGATTTCGACAAGAATATAAGGCGAAGCAGCAATCAAACTCACTTCTAATCTCCTTTATATTGAAAACATCACATTAAAACTAAGCACAATGAATTAAACTTGTAAACAGAGAAAAAGTAGAATTTTGGTAGTTTGGTACCTATCAATCTTAAATGACCATAACTTCGCTATTTTTGCATAGATTTTAATCGTAAATACCTTGTTCTCTTCGTAAAAGTTCAAACTCTACGCAAAAAATATTAAACTAACTATATTTCCACGATTTCTACTTTTTACAGGTGATAGAGTAAATGTTCCATTTTCATTTTGGCCAAATTTTTATAATATCGTGGCCTATTGCCCTAAAACTACTGAAGCGATTGAAAAACTATATGAGTGACAATTATTGGTGATACAATTAGCTTCAATTTTATGTGCCGGGCGACCAGATTGGACGTTCCTAACTCGAGATATGCTCCAAATAGTCGAACTACCTCCGCAAAAAAACAAAAAAAAAGAAAAAAAATTGTAACTCGAAAACGTATCCATTAAAAAAATTTTTTATGCGATTTTTTAGTTTAGAGGGCCTTAGTATATATAAAAAAAATAGTCTCATCCAATGTACGTTTTGACTGTTGACTAGTGTAATTTTCATACTTGCATAATATAATACTGAAAGTGACCTTTCAATATTCAACATTGTCATTCAGTCTGTCAAACAGCTTCTATAAATAATAACCCACTTTGTTACCTGGTTATATATAGCAAATTTTAGCCCGATCCGTTGTACCGCATGGGCTTTATCGTGTTCATACATCCACACATATTATCTCAGACCTGAAAACGTTTATTTATCCCGAAATTCAGATTTTTTTGTCGATTAGAATAGTAAAAATTCACCACAAATGTGTAATTATTGATCCTCAATTTGTTTGTTGAAAAAATATTTTATTATACTTGGTCGAAAAGTGATTTATTAGTTTTCTTTAGTTCTCTATTATTTCTTTACTGAAAGCACTAATTCAGTGTAAATTTGGTTGTATAAATTTAGAAGTTATTTAAACAATCAAATAACAAACTTTCTAGTCAATGTCATGTATGATTGCCTATATCTCGCCACAACATGGGAACTGCAAACAGCATTTTCTGTTGCTTCACTTATTTGATGAATTTTTACAACATCTTCTGTGAACACTTCCCATATTTGGGTTCTATTCTGGTTTTAGGACCCTTATTCCCTTGTATTACAGATTATCTCAAATAAAACCGTAATTACACAAAATATTTCTTAATATTAACACCTTTAGGCCTTCGCTTCAGTAGTCCACAAAATATATATCGCAATCTACTTCTTATATAACCGTAGTAAACGTAAATTGCCGCTCCAATTATTGCCGTTCAGGTACACACTTACACCGGTCTACCACGCTTTGCTCTTTTTTTACTATCTGATATCTTTAGTCTGATGTACATTCCTCCATTTGCACATTATCTAGGCTAACCCAGAACAGGTAATTAGTATCTCCAGACACCGGAAATGCTTATCACGCTTATCACTCCGAATTTTATGTGTCCATGCTTACACATCACAGGCATACCTTGCAAAATGTATCTTTTACTTGCGTGACATGTCTCGATGCTTATATCTAATAACTACGAAGAAACAACATTTTCAAATCAAAATCTATAGAGAAACAACACTTTTGCAACCGCATTTTTGGTCCTACACCATTTTGGTCACGTAGTCACCACACACTTTGGACTCAAGCGGCTGTTGTAATAATTATTATACCTCTGGCAAGTGGCTATGATATTCAGAGCATACTCGAGTCCTTTTTCATCGTATTTCTGCATATTGCAATACGAGACAGCCCCACAAAATTTGTGCAATACTTGAAGGAATAGTGGGGTCTCAACGACGTTTGAAAGCGAAAGTAAACGACCATCGGCCTTGTTCTTTAATATCAATCCGTCCCTGTCGAACTCAACGGCCTTTATGCGCTCTTTTGACGTAGATGAAGTTTTATACATAAAACGACGATTCGTATATTTTCATTTTGTTTTGCGCGCCCTCATTTTAAAAGATTTCGTTACCCGCGGTAGTTGTGCTAATATAATGTGATTGGTGGACGATATTAAGTGATTTGCGTTGTTAATTGTTTGTTTTGTGGTCGAGTGATTGGATCTAGTCATTATTCTTTGATATTATTACGAAAGGTTAGTATGGCAGGTGTAAAAAATTGTCTAGTAAAAAAACTATGTTGTAAAAATGCTTCTAAAACTCAAATAAAGGATCAAAATTTAGTTTTCTGCATAAAAATCAACATTTTGGTCGAGTGATTGGATCTAGTCATTATTCTTTGATATTATTACGAAAGGTTAGTATGGCAGGTGTAAAAAATTGTCTAGTAAAAAAACTATGTTGTAAAAATGCTTCTAAAACTCAAATAAAGGATCAAAATTTAGTTTTCTGCATAAAAATCAACATTTTGGTCGAGTGATTGGATCTAGTCATTATTCTTTGATATTATTACGAAAGGTTAGTATGGCAGGTGTAAAAAATTGTCTAGTAAAAAAACTATGTTGTAAAAATGCTTCTAAAACTCAAATAAAGGATCAAAATTTAGTTTTCTGCATAAAAATCAACATTTTGGTCGAGTGATTGGATCTAGTCATTATTCTTTGATATTATTACGAAAGGTTAGTATGGCAGGTGTAAAAAATTGTCTAGTAAAAAAACTATGTTGTAAAAATGCTTCTAAAACTCAAATAAAGGATCAAAATTTAGTTTTCTGCATAAAAATCAACATTTTGGTCGAGTGATTGGATCTAGTCATTATTCTTTGATATTATTACGAAAGGTTAGTATGGCAGGTGTAAAAAATTGTCTAGTAAAAAACTATGTTGTAAAAATGCTTCTAAAGCTCAAATAAAGGATCAAAATTTAGTTTTCTGCATAAAAATCAACATTTTGGTCGAGTGATTGGATCTAGTCATTATTCTTTGATATTATAACGAAAGGTTAGTATGGCAGGTGTAAAAAATTGTCTAGTAAAAAACTATGTTGTAAAAATGCTTCTAAAGCTCAAATAAAGGATCAAAATTTAGTTTTCTGCATAAAAATCAACATTTTGGTCGAGTGATTGGATCTAGTCATTATTCTTTGATATTATTACGAAAGGTTAGTATGGCAGGTGTAAAAAATTGTCTAGTAAAAAAACTATGTTGTAAAAATGCTTCTAAAGCTCAAATAAAGCATCAAAATTTAGTTTTCTGCATAAAAATCAACATTTTGGTCGAGTGATTGGATCTAGTCATTATTCTTTGATATTATAACGAAAGGTTAGTATGGCAGGTGTAAAAAATTGTCTAGTAAAAAACTATGTTGTAAAAATGCTTCTAAAGCTCAAATAAAGGATCAAAATTTAGTTTTCTGCATAAAAATCAACATTTTGGTCGAGTGATTGGATCTAGTCATTATTCTTTGATATTATTACGAAAGGTTAGTATGGCAGGTGTAAAAAATTGTCTAGTAAAAAAACTATGTTGTAAAAATGCTTCTAAAGCTCAAATAAAGGATCAAAATTTAGTTTTCTGCATAAAAATCAACATTTTGGTCGAGTGATTGGATCTAGTCATTATTCTTTGATATTATAACGAAAGGTTAGTATGGCAGGTGTAAAAAATTGTCTAGTAAAAAACTATGTTGTAAAAATGCTTCTAAAGCTCAAATAAAGGATCAAAATTTAGTTTTCTGCATAAAAATCAACATTTTGGTCGAGTGATTGGATCTAGTCATTATTCTTTGATATTATTACGAAAGGTTAGTATGGCAGGTGTAAAAAATTGTCTAGTAAAAAAACTATGTTGTAAAAATGCTTCTAAAGCTCAAATAAAGCATCAAAATTTAGTTTTCTGCATAAAAATCAACATTTTGGTCGAGTGATTGGATCTAGTCATTATTCTTTGATATTATTACGAAAGGTTAGTATGGCAGGTGTAAAAAATTGTCTAGTAAAAAAACTATGTTGTAAAAATGCTTCTAAAGCTCAAATAAAGGATCAAAATTTAGTTTTCTGCATAAAAATCAACATTTTGGTCGAGTGATTGGATCTAGTCATTATTCTTTGATATTATTACGAAAGGTTAGTATGGCAGGTGTAAAAAATTGTCTAGTAAAAAAACTATGTTGTAAAAATGCTTCTAAAGCTCAAATAAAGGATCAAAATTTAGTTTTCTGCATAAAAATCAACATTTTGGTCGAGTGATTGGATCTAGTCATTATTCTTTGATATTATTACGAAAGGTTAGTATGGCAGGTGTAAAAAATTGTCTAGTAAAAAAACTATGTTGTAAAAATGCTTCTAAAGCTCAAATAAAGCATCAAAATTTAGTTTTCTGCATAAAAATCAACATTTTGGTCGAGTGATTGGATCTAGTCATTATTCTTTGATATTATTACGAAAGGTTAGTATGGCAGGTGTGAAAAATTGTCTAGTAAAAAAACTATGTTGTAAATAAAAATGCTTCTAAAGCTCAAATAAAGGATCAAAATTTAGTTTTCTACATAAAAATCAACATTTTGGTCGAGTGATTGGATCTAGTCATTATTCTTTGATATTATTACGAAAGGTTAGTATGGCAGGTGTAAAAAATTGTCTAGTAAAAAAACTATGTTGTAAAAATGCTTCTAAAGCTCAAATAAAGGATCAAAATTTAGCTTTCTGCATAAACTCAACATTTTGGTCGAGTGATTGGATCTAGTCATTATTCTTTGATATTATTACGAAAGGTTAGTATGGCAGGTGTAAAAAATTGTCTAGTAAAAAAACTATGTTGTAAAAATGCTTCTAAAGCTCAAATAAAGGATCAAAATTTAGTTTTCTGCATAAAAATCAACATTTTGGTCGAGTGATTGGATCTAGTCATTATTCTTTGATATTATTACGAAAGGTTAGTATGGCAGGTGTAAAAAATTGTCTAGTAAAAAAACTATGTCGTAAAAATGCTTCTAAAGCTCAAATAAAGGATCAAAATTTAGTTTTCTGCATAAAAATCAACATTTTGGTCGAGTGATTGGATCTAGTCATTATTCTTTGATATTATTACGAAAGGTTAGTATGGCAGGTGTAAAAAATTGTCTAGTAAAAAAACTATGTTGTAAAAATGCTTCTAAAGCTCAAATAAAGGATCAAAATTTACTTTTCTGCATAAAAATCAACATTTTGGTCGAGTGATTGGATCTAGTCATTATTCTTTGATATTATTACGAAAAGTTAGTATGGCAGGTGTAAAAAATTGTCTAGTAAAAAAACTATGTTGTAAAAATGCTTCTAAAGCTCAAATAAAGGATCAAAATTTAGTTTTCTGCATAAAAATCAACATTTTGGTCGAGTGATTGGATCTAGTCATTATTCTTTGATATTATTACGAAAGGTTAGTATGGCAGGTGTAAAAAATTGTCTAGTAAAAAAACTATGTTGTAAAAATGCTTCTAAAGCTCAAATAAAGGATCAAAATTTAGTTTTCTACATAAAAATCAACATTTTGGTCGAGTGATTGGATCTAGTCATTATTCTTTGATATTATTACGAAAGGTTAGTATGGCAGGTGTAAAAAATTGTCTAGTAAAAAAACTATGTTGTAAAAACGCTTCTAAAGCTCAAATAAAGGATCAAAATTTAGCTTTCTGCATAAACTCAACATTTTGGTCGAGTGATTGGATCTAGTCATTATTCTTTGATATTATTACGAAAGGTTAGTATGGCAGGTGTAAAAAATTGTCTAGTAAAAAAACTATGTTGTAAAAATGCTTCTAAAGCTCAAATAAAGGATCAAAATTTAGTTTTCTGCATAAAAATCAACATTTTGGTCGAGTGATTGGATCTAGTCATTATTCTTTGATATTATTACGAAAGATTAGTATGGCAGGTGTAAAAAATTGTCTAGTAAAAAAACTATGTTGTAAAAACGCTTCTAAAGCTCAAATAAAGGATCAAAATTTAGCTTTCTGCATAAACTCAACATTTTGGTCGAGTGATTGGATCTAGTCATTATTCTTTGATATTATTACGAAAGGTTAGTATGGCAGGTGTAAAAAATTGTCTAGTAAAAAAACTATGTTGTAAAAATGCTTCTAAAGCTCAAATAAAGGATCAAAATTTAGTTTTCTGCATAAAAATCAACATTTTGGTCGAGTGATTGGATCTAGTCATTATTCTTTGATATTATTACGAAAGGTTAGTATGGCAGGTGTAAAAAATTGTCTAGTAAAAAAAACTATGCTGTAAAAATGCTTCTAAAGCTCAAATAAAGGATAAAAATTTAGTTTTCTGCATAAAAATCAACATTTTGGTCGAGTGATTGGATCTAGTCATTATTCTTTGATATTATTACGAAAGGTTAGTATGGCAGGTGTAAAAAATTGTCTAGTAAAAAAACTATGTTGTAAAAATGCTTCTAAAGCTCAAATAAGGGATCAAAATTTAGTTTTCTGCATAAAAAGCAACATTTTGGTCGAGTGATTGGATCTAGTCATTATTCTTTGATATTATTACGAAAGGTTAGTATGGCAGGTGTAAAAAATTGTCTAGTAAAAAAACCATGTTGTAAAAATGCTTCTAAAAATCAAATAAAGGATCAAAATTTAGTTTTCTACATAAAATTCAACATTTTGGTCGAGTGATTGGATCTAGTCATTATTCTTTGATATTATTACGAAAGGTTAGTATGGCAGGTGTAAAAAATTGTCTAGTAAAAAAACTATGTTGTAAAAATGCTTCTAAAAATCAAATAAAGGATCAAAATTTACTTTTCTGCATAAAAATCAACATTTTGGTCGAGTGATTGGATCTAGTCATTATTCTTTGATATTATTACGAAAAGTTAGTATGGCAGGTGTAAAAAATTGTCTAGTAAAAAAACTATGTTGTAAAAATGCTCCTAAAGCTCAAATAAAGGATCAAAATTTAGTTTTCTGCATAAAAATCAACATTTTAACCAAGATTGTTCAAAATGTTACGAATCGACAAAAAGCATCTTCGATTTTTGACACAGAAGACATTTCGCCTGTTTGAAGAAACTTGATTTAACAGAGTGTCTGAAATCACTCCGTCAAATCAGGCAAGTCGTAAAGATTCACCATTTGAAGTTTTAGGAACACCTCACCTTATAAACCAGTACGAACTGAATGATTTGGTTAAAGACTTAGATTTGGATAAAGATTTAGATTTGGATAAAGATTTAGATTTGGATAAAGACTTAGAGAGGTTTATCAAAAGAAAAAGCCGAGTTATTGGGTTCTAGGCTACAAGAATGGAATCTTTTCGCACGAAGTGTGACAGTGTCTTCATTTGTAAAGTGTAACGAGCCTTTTAAAGCATATTTTAAAATGAGAGGATCTTTAAGTGTATGTCACGATGTTGAGGGTCTTATGAACGAGTTTGATATTCCCCACGATCCTTCTGAATGGTGGCTTTTTATCGATTCATCTAAATACAGCTTGAACGCAGTACTTTTGCATATTCTTTGTAGAAGAAATAATTTTTTTTTGTAGTATGAGAAAGTTGGAAGTTTGTTCCCTTGTGTTATTAAAGAAACCAAAATGGACTGTAAAGTTGTATAAATCTTCTTGCAAAAACTAAAATTTCGCAACGGAAAAGATGAAACAACGAGGTCAAGGTTAAAAAGACAACATTTTTGTACCTAATTTACCTATTTCCTTGATACAACCGAATGTTTAAATATTTAATAATCAATTTAGTATGCAAACTTTCGAAATGTTTAGATTTGTATATTTTTGACAAATGAGGAATAAATTGTTTTTTTGGCAATGGAAAAATAAAAAATTTGGTGATGTCGTTCAACTTTATTCCTAGTTTATATTTATCAGTATCACTAGTTTATTTTTATCACTAATTTAATTTTATCACATGCTACTATAAGATCAAAAGGTTAATATCCTAAAGTATCTTCACCTCTAGGTGCAAATCAAAAGTAAAATGAATGATCAGTATATATAGGATACTATTTCTTGCTGCAAGAGACCGGTCTGGTTGTTACGCAATGTTGTAAACATAGAATGATTTAGAGACCTTGACATTCGTTGTAGAAAGTTATATAACTTTCCAAATTTAGTAATCATTACCGTCAGCTCAACCATGCCTAACGCCATCATAATAAATTGCCTTACAATTGCAAAAATGCGTTTTAGTAACACATTTTTGTTGATGAGGGTAATTTGGCTATTCCATATTACAAATAGGAATGTGCAATATATATATATATATATATATATATATATATATGTGTAATGAATTGATACTGAGATAGTCAAATGCATTTTATTCTACAATACCCTGGTCAACAAAGAACAGTAAAAATCTTTAGAAAGCTTGAATTGAAGCCATCAAACCATTACTACTTACAAAACTATATACCAGCATACTAAAATATTGACAAACAACCAATTTGCTGCCTGCATACAAATCATTTATTACAGGAAAGAAAATGAGGAACGTACTTCTATTCTTTTTCACTATTTCGACATCAATATGTGTGCCAATACCGGCTGATCAACCAAGCGAAAGATCAGATTTGATTGGATTGACTGCATTTGTAAGCAAATCTTCACAGGTATGTTATATAAAAGAATGCATTGTCGTTTTATAAAATTGTGTGATGTATTATTGTCTATACACTGTGATGTACTCTTTTTAGGAACGTGGTTATTATCCTGACTTTAAACAGTATGGTAGAGAGCAAGCTGTCTTAGAACAGGAACATTGGATCAGCAAAATTGATTCTGTATACAACAGAGCCCAGAATAAAGCAGCTTCATACTTGAATATTAAACCCTTAGTGGATACAATTCAAGAACATGAGAAATACGGAAATGACGGTGAACAACATAAAAAAATTTCAAGATTGTTGGTAAATGGTTTTGATGCTCTAGGAAACACAATAAATACAGCAGTTGATGTAAGTATTATAAGAATTAATTGATATACAGAGGTCATTTTGTCAATTCTCGACCAGTATGTTTTTAGCTTTAGTAGGTTAATTTTTTTTAGTACACTATGTTTATTTTTTGAGTGTCTTACTGTACAGGAAGTCCCAAAACTCAACGTCAAGCGGATGCCAGGAGAGAGGGTGGTTTATGTACGTTCTGGCAAAAATATAAAAAAAAATATCTTAAATAACCGTACCATTAATCGCAGTCGCAAATCGATCAAAAAAAAAATTGCAGCAACAGCAGCCAGTGGCTATTTTGTGGTCACATTATGCTGTTTACCAGCCGCTGGTGGCTACAACCAGCAAGCCTCAGTTCAAACTACAAGCTCAACTATTTCTGGTGCATTTTATATGTCACCAGGAAGGTCGCAACCCTGAAATATTTCATATTTGATACAGCACGCTAGTAAAACAGCCTAGTGTGACTAGGGCCTAAGAAAAAATGAATTGGGGTTAGATATTCTCTGTCTACCTGGCATTCCTTTGACGTTTGTGACTCTTGACGTTGAGTTTCGGTACATCCTGTATATAATATTCTAATTTTTTTTTAGTTGCCATTTAAAGCAAAGAACTATGCTGGTAAAACAATCAACGCAGCACTGGATGCCGTAGGGGCCCAACTTGTTGGAATTTAATAAAAAAATAATGTTGATATATCCCAGAAAAAAATGCTCAATGTTTCCATCGTGTACAAATAGTAAGTTTAGTTTATTTTTAAGTAGTTTTGTATATTTTTATTTGTTATAAATCGTAAAAAATACCAGGCTTTTATTTACAAAGAAAAAGATGAGTCTTTAAAAAGAAAAGATTACAAAAAAACACATCAAGATATGTATATTTTGTAGGTATAACGTACGTCGATAAAATATGTACAAAGTAACACTAAAATAAAATAATATTAAGCTAAAGAACTCAAAACAATAACAGTGCTATAATAATATGTAAAAAGAGATTAAGCAATTACACATGGAACAACAGAAATTATCAAAAATAAATTAATTATGAACATCAGCCACGTTTTAGTGGTGGTTACCTCAACATACATAGACATTTAAAGCTAGTTAGCAATCGTTCTTAATCAGTTTGAACTGTTAAAATTATATATCGTTCCTTCTTACTTATAATTATATCGTTTCCTCAACTCATATCGTATGATTTGTAAGTGTACGAACTACGTTTATGTTTGACAGTACAAAACAGCAACATCGACGAAATTAGCCCAAATAACTGCAACAGAAACTCTCCATTAAGATAGAACACACATAAAACTAAAATCGAAAAGTCTACTTGTTAATACGAGGTGTTTATTGTTCTGTACTATTTCCACCAGGTCAAGTACGAAATCATAAAACTGCTATCGAACACACATGCCAAAACAATTATTAGCTATTGAATTACTGGCACTTTGTGGGGCGATAATTAACAATGTTGATAAAACTAGTGTTAATTGATGTTTTGCACTAACTCTCCAATCATGAGCGTAGGTAAAATGAGGCTATATTTTTAAGGCAACGCACGCAATATAGCAAAGAATAGATTCGATGATATTTATGTATGTAGGTAGGTAAATACTAGTAACCAATTCATAGGAAACAAAACATGAATTTTAAGTACCCTTTTGCCCTTTTTACCGGACGCTCATGACTCTGCTACTGTACCAGTACCATTGTGTAATAGAAAATAGATTTACACATGATTAGTATGCCACAATCACAACGCTGGGAGTTCAGTATACACTGCCAAAGGAATAACATCCGCAAATTTCAATTGATTAGCCATAACAATCCAAATTGGTGGGTACACATTTAGACAATCTTACATACAGTGTGTTCGTTTCGTACCTGTATAAAAGCAACACCTAATCCAACAACCCCTATAATATACAGTCTTGCAATGAACCAGTTGTGTATCTCACTGTAACAGCCCCTATTAAACCAATGGTTTTGGTTGTTCTCATTTCTACCACAATATGTCCCATTTTGTTTCTCTTCAAGGATATCAGGGTAACAACAACTCTCAGGAACCCAACGTTTTTCTGGCCAGGCGTCTATCATATGCCAATCTCCATAATTTTCAACACCGCAACATTTAAACTGCAATTTTAAACACACCAGTTTGAAAGACGTAGGTCTGATCCTAAAAAAATCCTTACCTGAGTTTGGATTTGATCCCAAATTGACACTAAACTATTAGGACCAGTCGCTGTGATGTTATAATGATGTTGAATACCATCCCTAAGTTCCTCTCTAAGAATATGTCCGATATTTTCGCGGTAGACAAAAGCTAAGGAACCAACTAGGAATTCAGCTAGGAACATGCATACTACCAAGCTAAAATACTGAAATAAAACAAGAATTTATTAGTTCTTAGCTACAATAAACTATTGAAACTTACAGTGACCAGCATGCATCGATTTTGACACCACGATCCACAGCAAGCGAAAAAAGTAAGTATAAAAGTCAAAATTCCAACTGCTATTGCTAAAGTATCGGCGCTTATTAGGGCATATTGGGGTACTAGGTTAGCATAACCCTCATAGGCCACCCTCAACCATATTCCTACCCCTAAAACGCCACATCCTGTGATCTGGAAATCAAAGAAAACATCCGTAAGAAATCCTTGTTTATTTACCGGAATTTTTTTATATCAGACTTCCATAGTTGCGGTCATATTGCACTAAGGAAGCTAGATAACGATTTCTGCAAAACATAATTAGAAAAATTTTGATAAGAATTGATAACTAACTATAGGAACTTTCGTATATTATGTATCAAATGTGTTCTGTCAGAAAACTGTCAAAGAGACAGTATAGGTTATGTATCAAAAGTGTTCTGTCAGAAAACTGTCAAAGTGACAGTATAGGTTATGTATCAAAAGTGTTCTGTCAGAAAACTGTCAAAGTGACAGTATAGGTTATGTATCAAACGTGTTCTGTCAGAAAACTGTCAAAGTGACCGTATAGGTTATGTATCAAAAGTGTTCTGTCAGAAAACTGTCAAAGTGACAGTATAGGTTATGTATCAAAAGTGTTCTGTCAGAAAACTGTCAAAGTGACAGTATAGGTTATGTATCAAAAGTGTTCTGTCAGAAAACTGTCAAAGTGACAGTATAGGTTATGTATCAAAAGTGTTCTGTCAGAAAACTGTCAAAGTGACAGTATAGGTTATGTATCAAAAGTGTTCTGTCAGAAAACTGTCAAAGTGACAGTATAGGTTATGTATCAAAAGTGTTCTGTCAGAAAACTGTCAGTGACATGATAGGTTAAGTATCAGAGGTGTGCTGACAGCAAAATGCCTAAGTGACCGCAAAAAATGACACCGTGGCGTAGTTATTGTATTAAATGAAGCCTTATGCCGGTCACGGGTGAATGAAACAAAAGAATGTACCGTTAGGTACATCCAAGCTACCAGTTCTTAACAAGAACCTCTTTGAACTGTTGATGTGACTCGATATGAACTACTTTCTGGCACATTTCAAGTAGGTAGAAGAATACAAATAATCTCTAATAGGCTAAATCAAACATTACGATGTTTATAATGCTAATTTATTTTATGACAAACCTACAATAGAAACTAACATACAACAACTGCAAACATAGTTCAAATATTAGTGTATCGTTTTTTTCAAAGAAAGATGTTTCACACAATCATTAAAATTGGAATTTCGTATTAGATGATAGTGAAAGTTAACTTTCTTGCTAAGATCTTTTTATGCCTAAGATCTTACCCATAATAGTACATTCAACCAGCAGAATAGGTATCTGATGCATGTATATCCACTTCTTGACATTGTCAACCTGTAAAAGAATAAAAAATCATCACTATAAACAAGAAAGGTCATTCTATAAGGCAGGTAATTTATAAAATTAAAACTATTTTGTTCCTGGAATTATGTAAGCAGTGTATATTTTTATTGCTGACGACTGTACAATATACAGTGTGGAAAGAAAAGTCTGGAACACATATGTATTCCCCAAACTTTATAATTTAACAACTGGCCCAACATATTTACAATTCTTAACTTAACTTCAAAATTTATCAATAAATAATTACATTTTTCTCAAAATTTTTCTGATGCAACCTGATACAAAAAAAGCTTTAGATAAATTATGTGTTCCAGACGTTTTGTCTACACTGTATAAAGTAAAATAACCTTGTACTATACCGATAGATTTTTTATTATAGACTGCAGATGCATTACAATGCATATTATTTCAAACTGGTTTTTGATCGATTGCAAATGTTGCGATCAAGTTATTATTCGACATAATTCCAAATAACATATTAGACATGATTTCAAAATACATATTGGACAAAAGAGACGCAAAATCAATACGAAACCAGAGCTGTAATATTACACAATTGAGTCAATAATTTAACTGCGCTTTACTAATGTATTTATGCATTTTACGTAGTATTTAGTTTCATCCATGTAGTAATCTACTTGATACAGTAATAAATACATCATTCATCTCAATGTTTACGTAATTCGTACAAAGGCTATCGTATAGGTTAAAAAATCAAGTCATTTACCACAATTTTTATGATGTGCTAATTACTACTGACACATAATAGTTCATATTTATCTTAATAGTTCATGGAATATTTTATGAATCAGACCCCACCTACTGAAAATTCGTATATATTGACATTTTGTTTCAACTTGTTAATAAGGATCTCAATTAAAATAGCCAATGGTTAATAATTAAGTTGTCTGATTGGTAAAAATTGGGTTAATTAATCCTAAGTACCTAAGCCAATAATGGCGAATGTTTAAACTTTCATTTTATTCATTAGAATCAGTTAACATGAGAATATAAATATGGGTCTTCTTATGGTGAATAATGGTATTGGTGTGGTTTTATTACAAACCTGTGAAAATTTGCAATCGTGTCATATAAACCTACTTTCCTTCGAGAACCTGAATACTGAACTATATATAATATAATAACAACTATCGTTGTTTCGTCTACGCGATAGTGAAATTTTAACGTTAGAATTATAATTTATTATAAGAGTTATAGTTTATAAACATTATCTATCTACCTATACTAATAACGAACTTTCAAGTGTGGGGCGCGTTCAGCGGAATCGCCCATTTTCGCCGACATTTGCGATCGAGTAGCTGCAAAATTGGGCTTTTCGATATTACTTTTGACGCTCGAATTGCAAAAAGGACACAATTCCGCGTGGACTGCGCGATATTTTGTAAATTAAATGCGTCAATTTTGAAAAAAAATCACGATTTTGCACCTCTTCGGGTGAAGGCGAACCTCGAGAAAATGTCACGTGACGTCTAGAAATTCCGACAAGCGGATCGATGAACGTCAAAAATTTACATTTTTTATCCGTTCCTGCCGACCTTATAAAAGCCGCTCGCTCTCATGTCTTACGATAAGATCCCTCTAAATACCCTTCGCAAAGAGTTTTGAGCAAAAAAAACGGCCTTAAAAACAATTTTCGATCCAAAAAATCGATTTTTGTCGACCCGTGTTTTGCTGCTATTACCACAGTAACGTCAAACCCGAAACGCCCCCTGCCGGACATTCGTAACAACAGTAACAGATAGCAGATAACCTAAAATGTATCCTAAAATGTCCATATTGCGAATGTGGACAGGTGGGAAGCCTTAACCACATATTTCTAGAATGCCCAAAGTCGAAAATTTTGACATATACACAGAGCTAGTTTTTACTAAAACTTACAAATGCCACTTATTATAGAACAGAAAGAAGTAATTTTCAGCATTCCGTTTGTTATGAAACTTCTTTTCATTCATAAAATGTGATGTAGTCACACAAGTAATACGTAAGTTTCAAATTATGAATGAGTAATTCTACTATTGCTTCTTGTTTAATTGGCAAATACTAATTGCAACATTTCAACATTTCCTGAACACATACGACTGCGTTTGTTTTTAACAAAATGAATAAATTATAAGTTAGAATATCGTTTTTTCATTTTCAGTTGTTGGTTTTCATCATTTTTCAGCGATTTTTAAGCTTTCCTTGCTTAATTAATGAGAAGTAACTAATGAAATTGTTTCCAAGAGAAATTTTGACAGATATATGTAGTAAAACAACGCCATCTGTCAAGCCTATGTTGTTATGGCCGTTAATTTATCAAAAAGATATATGTATTCGTTTAAAAAATATCTGGGGTGACCCCTCACCCAACTTTTTTTTTTTGATGTTTTTTTTGAGTTATGAGTTGTCCGGTATTAAATCGTCTTAACTAAAAGTCTTCACCCGGTATAATATTCACTACAAGTCGAATTTTTGCTGTCGTATTTAAAACACTTCGATGGAAGAAGCACTTTAGATTGCAATGCAAAATGCTATCGCTTCAAAATGCTTATGAGGAGCATTGACATCGTTTTTTTTTTAAATTTCGACCAGACATGCCTTGTGTTTTGCCACTGCATACAACACACATACATATACACATACATACACACACATACACGCCTGTAATACCAAATAACGTGCATATGTACATATAACAAGAAGAAGTGAGAAGAAATACCGAGAAATTGAGAAGTAAATATTTTACTTTTGATTAAGCGTCTTGGCTGGTGATGTTATGTTATTAACTCTTCTTGGATCTTCGCAGAAAATATCAAACTCTACATTGCTTGACACAGTCGTTGTTGTTCATGCAAACAAACGTTTATAATAAAATCATTCAATAATACATACGTCACGACGCGACGACGTCTGGTTTGTGAATATTTTCGTATTGAAATTGGGTGATAAATTTGCTTTATGGCGTTATCTACTCTGGTTATCACTAACAGGGGTCATCAACAATACCAAATACACCGAGCAAGATGTATTATCGGGTTATACGTTGTTAAAATTCCTTGAAAACCCCATTAATCCTCCAACAACCCCCCATAAAATTGACTTTTCGAAATGTCAACGCAAAATTGGGTTAATTTCTACGCTAAATGTCACTTAACAACGTAATAGCCAAGAAACTAATCGATAATACCTTTATTGTCGATCGGTCTGACACCTAATTGTAATATTTCCTTGTTTAATTATGGTAAATTTAAATAAATATTCAACCAACACATACCTGTTGTTAATAAATTAAACGTGGTAGTCAGGGACATCTGCATTCGAAAACCAGAAATAATCGTCGCAAGAGTTATTAATAATGTTGAACGATGACATTCACATGTTTATTATTGTGGTGTATAAAAATATACAATCGCTTGCACCGCGAAGGCGAAGAATTTGCGGACTGGTTGATGTTTGAGGTACCGCGTTGCCTCAAGCCAACGTTAAGTTGAGTTTGAACATCCCACCTTATAACGGAAATACTCGACATGCCACGAGATGTACGTAACGGTGTTTGAGAAATTGAGAGCCGCTTCAAATTCTCGACACAGGTGTCGCTCTGCGACGGACGGGTTTCGGCGCGCCGTCGATAATACAGGTATCGTTCGTGTGACAATTTTTTTGACAATCACAAGACTAACAACGTTTAGTCTTTATACTAGATAGAATGCCTATCTACATATACTAAACCTGTAAGACATTAATTCTCCATACAAAAATATGTTTTAGTTTAGTTATATACTAGCTCTGTGTATAAGGCAAAATTTTCGATTTTAGTTATTGGGCATTCTAGAAATATGTGGTTAAGGCTTCCCACCTGTCCACATTCGCAATATGGACATTTTAGGATTCATTTTAGGTTATCTGCTATTTGTTACTGTTGTTACGAATGTCCGGCAGGGGGCGTTTCGGGTTTGACGTTACTGTGGTAATAGCAGCAAAACACGGGTCGACAAAAATCGATTTTTTGGATCGAAAATTGTTTTTAAGGCCGTTTTTTTTGCTCAAAACTCTTTGCAAAGGGTACTTAGAGGGATCTTATCGTAAGACATGAGAGCGAGCGGCTTTTATAAGGTCGGCAGGAACGGATAAAAAATGTAAATTTTTGACGTTCATCGATCCGCTTGTCGAAATTTCTAGACGTCACGTGACATTTTCTCGAGGTTCGCCTTCACCCGAAGAGGTGCAATAACGTGATTTTTTTTCAAAATTGACGCATTTAATTTACAAAATATAGCGCAGTCCACGCGGAATTGTGTCCTTTTTTCAATTCGAGCGTCAAAAGTAATATCGAAAAACCCAATTTTGCAGCTACTCGATCGCAAATGTCGGCGAAAATGGGCGATTCCGCTGAACGCGCCCTACACTTGAAAGTTCGTAATTAGTATAGGTAGACTAGCTCTGTGTATAAGTCAAAATTTTCGATTTTAGTTATTGGGCATTCTAGAAATATGTGGTTATGGCTGCCCACCTGTCCACATTCGCAATATGGACATTTTAGGATACATTTTAGGTTATCTGCTATCTGTTACTGTTGTTACGAATGTCCGGCAGGGGGCGTTTCGGGTTTGACGTTACTGTGATAATAGCAGCAAAACACGGGTCGACAAAAATCGATTTTTTGGATCGAAAATTGTTTTTAAGGCCGTTTTTTTGCTCAAAACTCTTTGCGAAGGGTATTTAGAGGGATCTTATCGTAAGACATGAGAGCGAGCGGCTTTTATAAGGTCGGCAGGAACGGATAAAAAATGTAAATTTTTGACGTTCATCGATCCGCTTGTCGGAATTTCTAGACGTCACGTGACATTTTCTCGAGGTTTGCCTTCACCCGAAGAGGTGCAAAAACGTGATTTTTTTTCAAAATTGACGCATTTAATTTACAAAATATCGCGCAGACCACGCGGAATTGTGTCCTTTTTTCAATTCGAGCGTCAAAAGTAATATCGAAAAGCCCAATTTTGCAGCTACTCGATCGCAAATGTCGGCGAAAATGGGCGATTCCGCTGAACGCGCCCTACACTTGAAAGTTCGTAATTAGTATAGGTAGATAGATAGATAGACTATTTTTACTAACTATTCCTGGTAATAAACAACGCTGTATTTCTGAGACTGTTTGAATTTCTGTCTTTCTGACTTGTATTAACTGGTATCAGTTTGGTGAAAATCGGATAAATCTTAAATACGAAAAGATAAATACGAGTTTATTATAAATAAAAGAAAAACTTAAAAAGCAGTACCTACACTTAAACATGATACAGTAGACTAAATAAAAAATACACTAAAAAAATAATTCATCGTAAAAAATTAATCTTTTTTGTCGACAGTTGTGTTCCTTAATTTTTCGCTGGAAATCCTCATCGATTCTATCCAGGGTTTCAGTTCTTCAGGAGGGTTAGGTGCTTTCGGTTCATCTTCGTTCAATAATGTCTTCACCATATCAACTACCGACATTTTCACAACTTTCTGTTGACTCATGACAACAGCTCTCACAAATCCATCTTTCAACGAAATAAACTCATGTTCTAAATACATAGCGTTATCATCCCAATAAATCAACTGAAATTGAATAAAATAACGTTAACATAAAGAGAAATAATCAAGAAAAGAACGTGCATACCTTTGTAGTTATTTTATAAGTTGTGAATAATGGTATTGTCCTTCTATATCTGATCGAGCACGCTGATTGGAGAATATCACCACCTTTTTTACGTATTATAGAGACAGCTCCTGTTCTGACGTAAAATAATACTCGAGCAAAATCTAGCTCACGCAAAAATCTAGCATTGTTCATGTGTTTCAGAACAAAGTCGAGATCATGAGTTGTACAAATACCTAAAACACAAAAGACTGGTCAAAGAAATGTTTTAATCGTCAAAGAAATCTTGTAAATATGGTTCTAATAACTTGAAATCAAACTCTTAGGTGCATAGATCATTCAGTCTTTATTTCAATAAGGATTTACAAGACAAAATTCACTTTTTGCTAATTTCTCACTGGCTATACTCAAAGATTGCATCCATGGAATTAATTCTTTAGGGGGTTCCAAACGTGGCATGTTTTCCGTCATTAATAACTCTTTGAAAACATCACTAGTGGTGACATTTTTCAACTTCTGATGTGTGATTAAGACAGCCCTTACGAAATAGTCCCTCAATGTGATCACTTGGTGTTCCAAATAGAAGCTATCTTCATCCCAATAAATCAGCTGTCGAAAAAAATATTTTTATTTAGTTCTACGAATATTTTACTAGTTAGTTTTACTATGTCGTAGTATGTACTACCTTCGTTGTTATTTTAAAAGTTCCCAGTGTGTTGATTGGTTTTCTATAGCGTGCAGTGCATGAAGTCTGCAAAAAACTACCACCCAATTCTTTGATGGTCTGGTCAATTCCTGTCCTCATGTAAAATAGCAATCTGGCAAAATCTAATTCTCTTATGTACCTTGCGTTATTCATGTGTGCCCTTAAATAATCTAAATCTTGGGTTGTACATATGCCTAAAAATATTTCGATTTGCGAGGTAAACAATAATTTAAAATGGGGTAGACACAAAGTAAAGACTTAATATTCATACAAACGCCAATAATATTCATTCAGGTTCCAATGAATATTCAAAATTAGCCATTGTGTACCAACATGTGCGGTTCTTTTTGTTCAAAACTTAAATAAACATCATCAATACTTACCGTAACTTGTGCTTGTGTCCAAAACACCTATTTGCTTCTCAAATATCATAGTGTACCATAAAGAAAGATAAAACCTAATAAAATAATTCACATCGAACAAAATGTACAGCAATAATAATATTGATAGAATTATTATAGTGTAAACATTTGCGTGATCTAGATCTATCTGCATTTGTAACATCTTTTCTGCCTTTCAAAACTTTGATTTAAACATTTTAAACCATAGCCATTATGAACAATAATGTCTACTTACAACAACAATCACTTACAACAGTTAATAAAGATACTAAAAATGTGGGTAGTAGTTTATAGACTCAGATAATACGAAATGACTTTGTTATGGCGTTACAAAATACATTTAAAAGTTGCCACATCTGTATATTATCTGTCAGACTGCCTCTATACCCTATAAACGCTGATAAGCTATAGTTTTTTCAAAATCTATTGAATCTCTAATGCTATGGCCACACTGGGCTGTTTTACTAACGTGCTATTTGCTACTGGCTGCTAACAGTGCGACCACTCACTGTTTTACCAGTTGGCGAGTGAGTTTAGCAGCAGCCAGCCCACCAGCGCTTGTTCAACTTTTACAGCAACCAGCATGAATGTTAACTCAAGAAATTATGTATTTTTGTTTGTCAGATCATCACCAAAAACAATCCAGTTCATCCCATGGTAATTCTTAATACGTGTACCAAATTTCAGCCCGATCCGTTGTACCGTTTGGGCGCTATCGTGTTCACAGATGACTGTGACCACGATAGCGCCCAAACGGTACAACGGATCGGGCTGAAATTTGGCATAACTATTTAGAATTGTCAGGAGATGAATTAGATCAGTTTTTGTGACGATCTGACAACCGGAAGTGGCAAATGTCACATGCGTTTTCTTATGCAGATTCTGACCAAACTGAGGACTTAGGTTGGAGTCTAGAGTGACTGTGGCTTCACGAAATTATGGTATATTATATATTTCCGAAAGTTTTGATGTAAAAATTACAAGAACAGGAATTAAAAATCATTCTTACCATAGTTGATGCTAACATCGTTGAGACCGAGACGTTTTTCGAAGAACATGCTATATCCAATGGACCCAACGAGTCTGACGAAATAATATACGTCGAAAAAGTTGAACAGGAACAGAAGAAAAGATAGGACGATTATAATACAGACATTGAGTTGGTCGACGTCGAATTCTAATTTCAACATTTTGAAGTGTTTGTTCTTTTCTGATGTCACTGATTTCTTGGCTTTCTTCGCAAACAACTTTGCCACTGACCACGGTGAAGAACTTGAGGTTATTTATAAAGACACCGGGAAAAAGAGGGGGAGACCGTGACCCTTGCTAACCCAAAGGCTACTTCACATCGAAACTAAACACAAATGTTCCAAGACTATCTATTTGTTCAACAAATTTTGGTTAAACTACAAGTTATTTATACTGTATAGTTACAGACTGGTGTGCAAAACTTGAATAACACCCAATCATCTTCACAAAACTTGTTTGTAATTATTAAATTATACTATATCTAAAAATAATAATAAACTTTTTGTACTCAATTCTACCTCTAACTACGTACGTATTAATATGTTTGTTAATGTTTGTGTGAATCATGCTAGAATACCAAATTAATATTCATTTAAGTGGTATAGACTATAAAATATAGGAGTTCGCTTTCGAAAATAACGTAGTGCGTGCGATATGGACGCAGCTTGAGGCATTTCTCCTTCGTAAAAATATGGAAAACGGTACATGTTATTCGATTGTGGTAAGTAGGTTCCTTGCTAAGTGTAATTCACACTATTTGTGGGTTTTATAGACAAGTTCCGTTGCAAATTTTCAAACTAACGTCTCTTAGAATCATCAAAGACAGTTGGTATGTTCAAATTATTAGGCCGTAGTTAAGGGAATGAGGATTTTATGGTAGAATTATGTGTTTTCAAATTAGGAAGAGGTACAGCAAGGCACGTCAAATAATTCCTGAATTGCATTCTTAAAGAGGATTGATGGAAATATGCAAAAGTACTGCTTTCAAGCTGTATTTTGACGAATCGATAAAAAGCCACCATTCAGAAGGGTCGTGGGGAATATCAAACTTGTTCATAAGACCCTCAACATCGTGACATACACGTAAAGATCCTTCCATTTTAAAATATGCTTTAAAAGGCTCGTTACGCTTAATGAAGATACTTGTTACGCTAAATGAAGACACTGTCACACCTCGTGCGAAAAGATTCCATTCCTGTAGCCTAGAACCCAATAACTCGGCTTTTTCTTTTGATAAACCTCTCAAAGTCTTTATACAAAGCTAAGTCTTTATACAAAGCTAAGTCTTTAACCAAATCTAAGTCTTTAACCAAATCTAAGTCTTTAACCAAATCTAAGTCTTTAACCAAATCTAAGTCTTTAACCAAATCTAAGAAACCAAATCTAAGAAACCAAATCTAAGTCTTTAACCAAATCTAAGTCTTTAACCAAATCTAAGTCTTTAACCAAATCTAAGTCTTTAACCAAATCTAAGAAACCAAATCTAAGTCTTTAACCAAATCTAAGTCTTTATCCAAATCTAAGTCTTTAACCAAATCTAAGTCTTTAACCAAATCTAAGTCTTTAACCAAATCTAAGTCTTTAACCAAATCTAAGTCTTTAACCAAATCTAAGTCTTTAACCAAATCTAAGAAACCAAATCTAAGAAACCAAATCTAAGTCTTTAACCAAATCTAAGTCTTTAACCAAATCTAAGTCTTTAACCAAATCTAAGTCTTTAACCAAATCTAAGTCTTTAACCAAATCTAAGAAACCAAATCTAAGAAACCAAATCTAAGAAACCAAATCTAAGAAACCAAATCTAAGAAACCAAATCTAAGTCTTTATACAAAGCTAAGTCTTTAACCAAATCTAAGTCTTTAACCAAATCTAAGAAACCAAATCTAAGAAACCAAATCTAAGTCTTTAACCAAATCTAAGTCTTTAACCAAATCTAAGTCTTTAACCAAATCTAAGTCTTTAACCAAATCTAAGTCTTTAACCAAATCTAAGTCTTTAACCAAATCTAAGTCTTTAACCAAATCTAAGAAACCAAATCTAAGAAACCAAATCTAAGTCTTTAACCAAATCTAAGTCTTTAACCAAATCTAAGTCTTTATCCAAATCTAAGTCTTTAACCAAATCTAAGAAACCAAATCTAAGAAACCAAATCTAAGAAACCAAATCTAAGAAACCAAATCTAAGAAACCAAATCTAAGAAACCAAATCTAAGTCTTTAACCAAATCTAAGAAACCAAATCTAAGAAACCAAATCTAAGTCTTTAACCAAATATAAGAAACCAAATCTAAGAAACCAAATCTAAGTCTTTAACCAAATCTAAGAAACCAAATCTAAGTCTTTAACCAAATATAAGAAACCAAATCTAAGAAACCAAATCTAAGAAACCAAATCTAAGTCTTTAACCAAATATAAGAAACCAAATCTAAGAAACCAAATCTAAGTCTTTAACCAAATATAAGAAACCAAATCTAAGAAACCAAATCTAAGAAACCAAATCTAAGTCTTTAACCAAATATAAGAAACCAAATCTAAGAAACCAAATCTAAGTCTTTAACCAAATCTAAGAAACCAAATCTAAGAAACCAAATCTAAGTCTTTAACCAAATCTAAGTCTTTAACCAAATCTAAGTCTTTAACCAAATCTAAGTCTTTAACCAAATCTAAGTCTTTAACCAAATCTAAGTCTTTAACCAAATCATTCAGTTCGTACTGGTTTATACTGGGGATAGGTCGCGATGCTGATGGCAAATTTGGATTTTATTTTATGCTTATCCTTCTTCGAATATCCGGAGACGTTTATCGTGCAAAAATAGCAATCATCTACACTTTAAATATCAGATCTAACAGGAAATACAGCATATATTAGGTGTAATATCTCCAATTCTAAATCCAAAATGAGATTTAAAAAAATTTTGATTCCTGTTCTGGTTGTCGTCAGTAAAGTAGGTGCAATGAATGGTACTAAATCTAAATAAAAATAAAAAAGTACATAGGAGGTATCAGAATTTATTTAATAATGCCCTATCTACAATAGATCACTAACACCGAGCCTAATAAATTTTGAACTATTCATCACATTTGCAAAATGCAAGTTTTTCAATACTGGTCAATATTTCTTTACCCTTTTCACTTTGAGAAATCAAAAACATTAGGAAATTCGATTATTTTCGTGTGCAATCACAGCAAGAAGTGCGCTTATGGTTATAATTTCCAATATTTTTTTGTTTTAATACGTTTTAATAATTAAATATCCAATAAAACAACATTATCATTATGAACATCACTTGATTGTTTCTTAATTTCATATTTAGGACTTTTATTTACCTAAAAACGAATAGTTTGACTCCTCTATAACATACACATACATACATACATACAGCGTAGAAAAATAAATAAAACTAGAAAATCTAGGTTCGTAAACTCGCACTGGAGATGGCGTTACTCTCCATCCATTTCTCCAAATCAGCTCGCATTTCAGGTTTGTGTTTTCCACGATTTTCAGGATCAGCCTTGAGGTTGATCATAGATTCCATGACTTCTTCGGCGTCGCAATTTAACAGCCTTGTTTTCGTTAAAATAATTGCGTTCACAAAACCATCTACAGGTGAAATAAATCGATGTTCCATATAAATATTTTGGCTATCCCAATAAATTATCTACAAAAAAAAGAAACAAGCAAGAGATAGATGTTTTAAAACAATAAAGATTCGGTTATTTTTACCTTTGAAGTAACGGTAAATCTATGAAATAATTTAACAAATCTTCTATATCTTATGGTTGTTCCTCCCATAACAACGCTTCCTCCTTTGTTTCTGATACACCTGTATAAACCAGTTCTTTCGTAGAAGTCAACCCTCGCAAAATCCAGTTCACGCATGTAACGAGCGTTGTTCATGTGGAAAAATAGTGTGTCTAAGTCGGTTGTAATGCATATCCCTAGAAAGAAAGCTCTCTAATAAGAAAAATTGTACCGAAAAATATTCATTTATGTGCCAATGCCCAAATTTATGTGCTTATGCCCAAATTTATGTGCTTATGCCCAAATTTATGTGCTTATGCCCAAATTTATGTGCTTATGCCCAAATTTATGTGCTTATGCCCAAATTTATGTGCTTATGCCCAAATTTATGTGCTTATGCCCAAATTTATGTGCTTATGCCCAAATTTATGTGCTTATGCCCAAATTTATGTGCTTATGCCCAAATTTATGTGCTTATGCCCAAATTTATGTGCTTATGCCCAAACATGCTCTTGCGTGACAAAAATACACTTGTTTATTTCGAAAATTTAGCAGATAAAAACACCTTCCATTTGCACGTAGAGTAGAAAAAGTTATCTAATGCAAACACATGTCAGTTATGTTGCTTACCAATCAATTTTGTTACACGCTTAACATGAAATGTGCTAATAATTATTATGCTAGTACCTACACAGAGGGAAAAAATGTATTCGATACAACACGAATACTTTGAGTGGAGAATATCACTCGTTTCTATATCCCCAGAAAGATCATTTGGTTGGTTCAAGTAAAATACAAAATTCTCAGAGTAAGAATATGATTTTCTCGATGTTCCAAGTATTACGTTTTCTTGTTTTAAGTATGAAGAAACTGCTTGAAAGGAATTACGTCTGTTTTAAGCGATACGTACGTATACTTTTGGGTCAAGAAACTGTTTGTTCGTTGAAGCATGTATATATTTTTCACCCAATTGATGTAAAACGAACGTCTTACTCTTTTTATATGTAGAAGAACAACATTTTCTTCGTCAGAGCAAATTATACTCAACATAAACATACTAAACTCTTAAAACCGGAAGAATAACTAGCCGTTGAAATAACTATAACATATATTGAAATTCTTATTACAATAAAATATTGTTTGGATAGCAAAAATATCCTCTTCATGCGCAAGAATAATTTTTCTTGATGTCCAAGAATAGAGTTCTCTCTGTGTAAGTAATACCGTATTGTATGCTTTGATGCCTTTGATGAGATAATTGTTATAATAATACCTGTTAATTACTACTAAATGACACTATTTTTTCTTGGAAAAATCGCCTGCTTATGCAAATGTAACGAAAAAAACACGCAACTACTGGAACACCAAGGTTAATGAAGCGTTAGAAATGTACTGCAGAAGAAAAAACACGCTTGCTGACGACACAGTCTATCTTGCCGACTTAAAAATCAATAAGTACCGTCTAAAATTAAAAATAACAAATCGCAAAATCGATATAAACATACCTGTGACCGTAGTCTCATCCAAAACGTGAATTTTCGCTTTGAATCTCGCCAAAATGACGCTCAGACACATCCTTAGGAAGTAATGCAGCTCGAATAAACCATAAAGGACCAAAACGATTAAAGAAATCACTATAATCACATAACAGAAGACCATTTTTGTTGTACCCTATTTAACCCTATTTAAATCGGAATTTAAACTATCACAGACATTTTATATCAGAGATTCTCCACGTTTGATCCATTAGTTGATTACCGGCCATGGATGTAGCACTGGATCGCACTGTTTGTCGTTTATATAACTCATATTTCGAACTGCGGTCAATAATGTAAACATTATAGGTAAAAACTGCAAACTCTATGATAGGTGTTAGCACAGCAAGCCCATCGCTAACGACGTCAGCGTAAAAAAAAACAGCAAACGCGAGCTATTTTCAGCGGTAGAATGCCCGCGCGCAATTATCTGATTCACCGGATTCAAATATCAATAGCTCACGCGCTTGCGCACTTTTGACGTGCACGGTCGGTAAAGAACATAACCTCACTATTTCTTGTAGTTTTTTTATTATCTACCTATACTCATTACGTGTAGGGCGCGTTCAGCGGAATCGCCCATTTTCGCCGACATTTGCGATCGAGTAGCTGCAAAATTGGGCTCTTCGATATTACTTTTGACGCTCGAATTGAAAAAAGGACACAATTCCGCGTGGACTGCGCGATATTTTGTAAATTAAATGCGTCAATTTTGAAAAAAAATCACGTTTTTGCACCTCTTCGGGTGAAGGCGAACCTCGAGAAAATGTCACGTGACGTCTAGAAATTCCGACAAGTGGATCGATGAACGTCAAAAATTTACATTTTTTATCCGTTCCTGCCGACCTTATAAAAGCCGCTCGCTCTCATGTCTTACGATAAGATCCCTCTAAATACCCTTCGCAAAGAGTTTTGAGCAAAAAAACGGCCTTAAAAACAATTTTCGATCCAAAAAATCGATTTTTGTCGACCCGTGTATTGCTGCCACAGTAACGTCGAACCCGAAACGCCCCCTGCCGGACATTCGTAACAACAGTAACAGATAGCAGATAACCTAAAATGTATCCTAAAATGTCCATATTGCGAATGTGGACAGGTGGGAAGCCTTAACCACATATTTCTAGAATGCCCAATAATTAAAATCGAAAATTTTGATTTATACACAGAGCTAGTTTTACACTAAATCTCTGTCTTTTCTAGTCGAATTTTCTCATTTATGTCATAGTTTTTTCTACTAGTATAAACTAACTGAAGTATTGTAATGATTAAAATTATAAAAACCTCAAAAATAATACAACAAAACGGCTCAATAGTAAGAAGAAACACCTAATACGCACGTAATATGAATATGTTGTGTTAATTATGTATGGGTAGTTGTACATAATTGGTATAGATGGCGCTGTCGGTTGTAATTTCTCCAAAATTTCCGAAATTTATGATTTTTGCCGCCCAAATTTGTTAGAATTTCAGTCATGTCACAGAGATTAATATTTTGCTAGACATCCTCAAACTTGCTTTGAGTTACATATTGCTGTGAGTTATATATGTTGCTCTGGGTAACTGATTGGTAGGTCAGTATGTAAAGAAAACGCATATAAAAGCTTTAAAATCATTTAATAAATTCCATGAAAGCAAATACATTAGCTATAATTATATAATATATAAAAATGTACAACAATAACATTACACTAAAACAATAAATGATGCACGACTGGGAACCAAAATTACATTGATATCACTAACGTACCCAACAGTAAAATAAAAACGCAAGAATACAGTTAGTGTTAAATATTTTCACTCGAGAATGTTCAATATAGATTATTCTTATATTTTTTTGGTCTTATCAATTACTCTGTCGTATATTTTTAACATATAACACCGAATAAAAGTAGTGTGGGACTTAATATTCTACAGCCTTATTGGGCGACAATATAATAAATAATATTTCTATTCATTCATTATAAATATCTTATTATTGGATGAAATTTAAAAGATATAAACATATCTCAGTCCAAAGTTAAGGGTAACTTTAATAAAGCGTGTATTTTATTTTTGCATGTTGCCTCAAATATTTGAGGTGGGAAAAAAATGGGAAATCTTTAGCGTGCAGAATGACTACAGGCATCACATTGAAAATACAATTATAAAACACCTTTTAAGTTGTTCTTAACTTACACTTAAAACTACAAAGTTCCATCACAAGCCCTCAAAAAAACCAACCCTACTTTTAAATAATTTTTCACTCAGCATCACTCTAAATAATCAAGGAATTATCTCAACTAAAATATATATATATATATATATATATATATATATATATATATATATATATATATATATATATAAAACGAAATAAAACAAATAAAATTTCATATAATATCTTTAATTAAATGTCTATTATAAATAATGGGAAAAATCGATTTTTCGTATGCGACGATAAACATAACACATTACAACACTTTATTACTTGCATTCGATAAAATTACGGTATAGGAGATAAAGTATTATAATATTAATAGTAGATGATGAACAATTAAAAAAAAAATTAACAGTAAAAATAAAAACCAAAACATATTTACACAACTTTTGCTCTGTTTTCTTTAGTTATATATCTTTTCATTCCTATAATAAGTTACAGTTTGTTTTAAAAATTATTTGAGATTTCCTTTCGTATCTAAAGTTTGACGTCAGATACTTAAAAAAAAAAAGATGACTATTTCTGACAGTTTCTCACATCTTTGCCTACTGTTCCTTTTTCTCTTCCGTTTTCTTCCCAATTGGAATTGCAGCTTTCACTCTACACAAATACAGACACATTAGAAAATACACACACACACAAAAAATCCAAAAACTTACTTCGAAGTGATCTCATCCAGTTTATTTCGAACAATGTCCAAGTTTGCATCAATCTGGGTTTTGTTTGTCTCGTAAACTTTGGGAAGTGTGAATAATGCCACCCAAGCTACACACAGAAAAAAAAATAGTTAAAAACACAAGTCACTTTTGCCACGGTCACCCTAGGCTGTTTTATTAGCTGGCTGCTGCTAGAACCAATTGCTGCTAGAATCAATAGCAGCCTAGTGTGACCAGTGCATTTGACTTCTTACCGATAATGATGAGCGTCATTCCATTGAACCAAGCCCCCAGATACGTGAGACACCAGAGGAGGACCCCAAACTTGATGGAATCGACAAGATCTTCGACCAGGAATAACCTCCTAAGTTCGACGATTGCGGCATTGAAATGCGCAACGGCCACTTTGGAGATTTCCTCGACTTTTTCTTGCGGCAGGGACAAGTCAGAGTCCAAGAGATCTCTATTTTGAAAAGAACTCGATAAATAAACTTGTCATATTAATACTCTAACCCTATCTTTATTTCAATTTCTATTTTTGAGTATGTTTTGTCCCACTTTACTACGTTGAAAAACTATTATTATTATATGATTGATTATAATTATTGATATGTTTTCTGGCGGAGAGATGGCGCTGATTCTAGTCTCTAGTCACACCCTAGGTTAGTTTGTGGGACTTACTTGAATGGATGTCCATCGCCAGTCTTTTGTACGGCCTGCACGATATTCTTGTAGACCCTGAACGATATAGTACCAGTTAAACCTAAGAGTGATAAGTAAGCTACGACGCTTATCAGCGAGAAGTAAGTAAGGGCCAGTAGTACTATCAGAACTCCGGCGAAAACTGGACCAGATTTCTTAGGGTCCCTCCAGTATATAAGGTCCGCCACTGCAACAGAAAAAAGTACACTGTTAGCTGTTATTTTACAGCCAGAAAACCCGTACTTTTCTTCGTTGGGAACGCCTGGACGACGCGAATGCCGGCTAGCGACACATTTGTTTGGTTATCCAACAGTTTATTTTAGAAATACAACTGCCTAGCGGGGATATTTGAAATGAATCACCGGGCTGTACGTACGTGAACGGTAACTGGAACTTACGTGTGCGCATTTGCGAATAAAATGCGCGACGAACAGATAATTTCAATGTCATCAACGGTGATAGTAGATGCGCATGAAGACAAGTAATGATGCAGTTTTATTTTAAATCAATTTTTATTACTATATAACTAACTGCAATGTTAATGATTCACAAAAAAAAAACGAAAAAAGGCTACATACGACATCAAAATGACCAGAAAAGACTTCATCAAGGCACTAAAAACTAATCAAAATTTTTATTTAATATTTGTGTTGCACAGATATTTTACCAATGCGGATTTTGCTAGCCAGGGTTTATCTGGTACGACAGATAAGGCGTGCGGAGGGTTAATGTAAACACTAGGGAAAGTAACCTAGAGGCTCGAGAAAAAGAGGCCAGGCAGTACCATAGACTGGCTCTAGGGGTCTAGTTGTGTGAAATGTGTTGTTGCTGCAGTATTGTAAGTGGCTCTAGGGGTATAGTTGTGTGGAAAGTATTGTTGTTCTTCTAGAATAATATAGACATGGAGTCATATAACTTGGGCTTGTCGTGGAGACATGGAGTTATATGGCTTGGGCTTGTCGAGGATAGTATAGACATGGAGTCATATAACTTGGGCTTGTCATGGAGACCTGGAGTTATATGACTTGGGCTTGTCGAGAATAGTATGACATGGAGTCATATAACTTGGGCTTGTCGTGGAGACATGGAGTTATATGGCTTGGGCTTGTCGAGGATAGTATAGACATGGAGTCATATAACTTGGGCTTGTCATGGAGACCTGGAGTTATATGACTTGGGCTTGTCGAGAATAGTATGACATGGAGTCATATGACTTGGGCTTGTCGTGGAGACATGGAGTTATATGGCTTGGGCTTGTCGAGGATAGTATAGACATGGAGTCATATAACTTGGGCTTGTCGTGGAGACATGGAGTCATATAACTTGGGCTTGTCATGGAGACCTGGAGTTATATGACTTGGGCTTGTCGAGAATAGTATGACATGGAGTCATATAACTTGGGCTTGTCGTGGAGACATGGAGTTATATGGCTTGGGCTTGTCGAGGATAGTATAGACATGGAGTCATATAACTTGGGCTTGTCATGGAGACCTGGAGTTATATGACTTGGGCTTGTCGAGAATAGTATGACATGGAGTCATATAACTTGGGCTTGTCGTGGAGACATGGAGTTATATGGCTTGGGCTTGTCGAGGATAGTATAGACATGGAGTCATATAACTTGGGCTTGTCATGGAGACCTGGAGTTATATGACTTGGGCTTGTCGAGAATAGTATGACATGGAGTCATATGACTTGGGCTTGTCGTGAAGACATGGAGTCATATGACTTGGGCTTGTCGAGGAGAACATAAGACATGGAGTCAGACGTATATGACTTGGGCTTGTCTATCTTCCTGGGTGCCATAATAGGATATTATGCGGGTTCCCCCACGACTTGCACCGGTACATGGTAGCAATGGCACTGGCTAGTGCATTCCGCTCTGCTTCACTGTGTGTGTAAAGTTCCATCCAGGTTGTGGTTGATTTGGAGTATTTTAGGTGTGATAAGATAAAGTGTGCAGATGACCAAGCTAGCCTATGAGTCCAAGGAAATAGACGACATGGACTGGGACTGAAGTCTGGGGACAGGAGTCCCCGGGTAAGTTAACCTTACACTGTATCGTTATCGCTGTTTAAAGAGGGTATTTCTATATTGTTATATGATACGCGAGGGATGTGTAACCGTTCGGTGACGATTGGAACAGCCGCGGATTCTTTCCAATAGTATTTACCAATGACGTGTCATATCGGTGAGTTATTATCAATCTATTAAGCATGTTGCAGTTTGGTATCAGATGAACCTGTTTTAGTAATTATGAAAAAATGAAGTGCGGCAAAAATTATAGCTGGCTGTTTATAGGCCCATTACGGGCATCTATAAACAGCCAGCTAGCGTTTGGGTAGTCAAGCAAATAAATTTTCTATTTCAATGGGCGTTATTCGTTGCCATTCCTCCTGTATATTTTCCTTTAGCGAAGAAAATGTTATTCTTCTACATATAAAAAGAGTAAGACGTTCGTTTTACAACAACAGTATTTTGTTGGATAAAAAATATATATTCTTCAACGAACAAATAAAGTTTCTTGATCTAAAATTATACGTACGTATCGCTTAAAACAGACGTTAATTCCTTTCAAGCAGTTCCTTCATACTTACACCAAGAAAACGTAATACTTGGAACATCTAGAAAACCATATTTTGACTCTGAGAATTTTGTATTTTACTTGAACCAACCAAATGATCTCTCTGCGGATATAGAGTAAATTTTTCCCTCTGTGTGTAAGTCGTAAATTCAACGATCAAATCAAAATATACGATAAACAGTGACCGATTCATTATTTGTTGGATTAGGCAAAAATATTGCAAATTGCAGAGGGTTTAGATTGTGTCAACGAGGTAGTCGGGAAGTTGGGTGATTGTTCTCTAAAGAAATCAATGCACGTTGTTGATTGGGGAAAAGGTCAAACGTCGTCAACAACCGCAAAAATATTTATTTCGTCTCAATGTGATACAAAACAACATTTCTTGCACTTTGTAAAAATAGCGTATGCCTTCCTCAAATGCTGGCTTTTGACACACAATCATTTATTATGAATTACTGAATCGATATTCAATGTTATTAACTTATTAGTCTTATTACTAGCTCTGTATATATGTCAAAATTTTCGACTTTAGTTATTGGGCATTCTAGAAATATGTGGTTAAGGCTTCCCACCTGTCCACATTCGCAATATGGACATTTTGGGATACATTTTAGGTTATCTGCTATGTGTTACTGTTGTTACGAATGTCCGGCAGGGGGCGTTTCGGGTTTGACGTTACTGTGGTAATAGCAGCAAAACACGGGTCGACGAAAATCGATTTTTTTGGATCGAAAATGGTTTTTAAGGCCGTTTTTTGCTCAAAACTCTTTGCGAAGGGTATTTAGAGGGATCTTATCGTAAGACATGAGAGCGAGCGGCTTTTATAAGGTCGGCAGGAACGGATAAAAAATGTAAATTTTTGACGTTCATCGATCCGTTTGTCGGAATTTCTAGACGTCACGTGACATTTTCTCGAGGTTCGCCTTCACCCGAAGAGGTGCAAAAACGTGATTATTTTTTTCAAAATTGACGCATTTAATTTACAACATATCGCGCAGTCCACGCGGAATTGTGTCCTTTTTTCAATTCGAGCGTCAAAAGTAATATCGAAAAGCCCAATTTTGCAGCTACTCGATCGCAAATGTCGACGAAAATGGGCGATTCCGCTGAACGCGCCCTACACTTGAAAGTTTGTAATTAGTATAGGTAGACAGACTGGTATGGAAGAAGTGTTTTCGTTCGTTAATATAGCAAGCTAAAAACAGTTCAACAAACATTGATATAACAATATTATGACTGGGAATAATCTTTTTATTTCCGTTTATCTCAAATATACTTAAATATCTTAATCAATCATTTATCAACGCGACAGAAACGCAATAATAATCATTAATAAACGATATAAAGCGTGGTAAAATCATGTATTTTGAGCTAGTTAACGCAAAAAAGCACATACAGCCAGCCGCAGTGCGCTTAGCTCAGCGATAAATTTTGCAAAACCGACACGTATCAGTGTATGCAACAATGATAAGAAATCGTTACGTTTGCGTATTTTAGCTACCACATGCACGATAAGGAAAATCGACCAACCAAAAACCTCAAAAAGATAGCTCAATCTAACAAAATAAGAAGATAGCTCCATGTAACAAACATCGATTTGTGAGACAAAAATCAGTAGATCATAAAAAAATATTTTTTGGCACGGGATTCTAAGGAATTTGGCCGTGTACTAAAAAAAATTCACGTCAATACTATGTATATTACTTAGTATTACTTACTAGCTCTGTGTATAAGTCAAAATTTTCGATTTTAGTTATTGGGCATTCTAGAAATATGTGGTTAAGGCTTCCCACCTGTCCACATTCGCAATATGGACATTTTAGGATACATTTTAGGTTATCTGCTATCTGTTACTGTTGTTACGAATGTCCGGCAGGGGGCGTTTCGGGTTTGACATTACTGTTGTAATAGCAGCAAAACACGGGTCGACAAAAATCGATTTTTTGGATCGAAAATTGGTTTTAAGGCCGTTTTTTTGCTCAAAACTCTTTGCGAAGGATATTTAGAGGGATCTTATCGTAAGACATGAGAGCGAGCGGCTTTTATAAGGTCGGCAGGAACGGATAAAAAATGTAAATTTTTGACGTTCATCGATCCGCTTGTCGGAATTTCTAGACGTCACGTGACATTTTCTCGAGGTTCGCCTTCACCCGAAGAGGTGCAAAAACGTGATTTCTTTTCAAAATTGACGCATTTAATTTACAAAATATCGCGCAGTCCACGCGGAATTGTGTCCTTTTTTCAATTCGAGCGTCAAAAGTAATATCGAAAAGCCCAATTTTGCAGCTACTCGATCGCAAATGTCGGTCAAAATGGTCGATTCCGCTGAACGCGCCCCACACTTGAAAGTTCGCAATTAGTATAGGTAGACAATTAGCAACGTCTAGTACAATTTCTGAGAGAAATTATACAGAAATGACTGAGATACTAATAATAAAAATGACGTTATTTATACTAGTCAAAGTTATACAGAAAAATAATGCTTTCCTATTGATTTGTCCCCCACCTACAGAACTACCAGTTTAGTTTATCGTCACCACAGACACGTAAGTTGTGAATAAATTATAAATTTACGGCAAAAGGTCGTTAAACTGCGGATTGAAGACAACTAAAATATGTGGGGTGGCCCTAAAATCGTTGGCACAATGAAGTACCCAAACACTTTTGCAATTATTTAATTTAGTAAAGCCAGAACCATCTCTGGACGTTACCTAACGTCAGTTTCAATAACAGAGTTACATTTGTCATACTGACATTTAATGTCATGTTATATGAATGGCACTGACGTCTGTCAAAATCTGACTAGAAACCCTTACAGCGGCTAAACCGTTCATACCACTGATCTGCAAATTTATATACATATTTGAAGTCGCTGGATGGTGAGCTGATATCAGTTTGGCCAAAATTCGTCCCCCGGTCATTCTAAATGTGTATACCAAAATTTCAGCACGATCCGTTGTACCGTTTGGACATTATCGGCCTCACAGACATTACAATACATACTTCTCTTCTACGGTACTAGTAATAAGTCGGCATTTCGACCAAAAAAAAAAAAGTTTTTACACTTCCAACGCATGTCGAATATGATTTTAAGGTCCAAGTTTGTAAACGAATATTTTTTAGAGATGTACAATCGTAAAAACTGGTGCTGATAGAAAGTAGAACGTTGCCAAATGTTCCAGTAAACCGGCTAGGCATTCCTGTTATACGATTTTGGCATCCGAAATCATAGACCATTCACAAGAAAGTATACAAAGTGAAACTATATGATCTCAATCGTCAAAATTTCGTCCGACGCCGACGACTTTCGCTTTTCTGTTATTAATTGTCTGTTAATTCTCTTAATCTACCTATACTACTTACGAACTTTCAAGTGTAGGGCGCGTTCAGCGGAATCGCCCATTTTCGCCGACATTTGCGATCGAGTAGCTGCAAAATTAGGCTTTACGATATTACTTTTGACGCTCGAATTGAAAAAAGGACACAATTCCGCGTGGACTGCGCGATATATTGTAAATTAAATGCGTCAATTTTGAAAAAAAATCACGATTTTGCACCTCTTCGGGTGAAAGCGAACCTCGAGAAAATGTCACGTGACGTCTAGAAATTCCGACAAGCGGATCGATGAACGTCAAAAATTTGCATTTTTTATCCGTTCCTGCCGACCTTATAAAAGCCGCTCGCTCTCATGTCTTACGATAAGATCCCTCTAAATACCCTTCGCAAAGAGTTTTGAGCAAAAAAAACGGCCTTAAAAACAATTTTCGATCCAAAAAATCGATTTTTGTCGACCCGTGTTTTGCTGCTATTACCACAGTAACGTCAAACCCGAAACGCCCCCTGCCGGACATTCGTAACAACAGTAACAGATAGCAGATAACCTAAAATGTATCCTAAAATGTCCATATTGCGAATGTGGACAGGTGGGAAGCCTTAACCACATATTTCTAGAATGCCCAATAACTAAAATCGAAAATTTTGACTTATACACAGAGCTAGTTGTTAATTCTAAACGGTTAATTGTATACATGTGAAAATAGAAACGAGAGAAATTATGGGCATTAAATCTAAAAACTCCTATTATGGCAAACAAAAAGTGTGGCGGAAGCCCCAATACTGAATTAAATATCGAAAAGTTAACTGTAACTGTTAAGCATGGTCGTAGCATTATTATCGTTTGGGGGTGTATGTTGGCAGCAGGAGTTGGTCAATTATGTTTTATAGAACAAACTAGCTCTGTGTATAAGTCAAAATTTTCGATTTTAGTTATTGGGCATTCTAGAAATATGTGGTTAAGGCTTCCCACCGTCCACATTCGCAATATTGACATTTTAGGATACATTTTAGGTTATCTGCTATCTGTTACTGTTGTTACGAATGTCCGGCAGGGGGCGTTTCGGGTTTGACGTTACTGTGATAATAGCAGCAAAACACGGGTCGACAAAAATCGATTTTTTGGATCGAAAATTGTTTTTAAGGCCGTTTTTTTGCTCAAAACTCTTTGCGAAGGGTATTTAGAGGGATCTTATCGTAAGACATGAGAGCGAGCGGCTTTTATAAGGTCGGCAGGAACGGATAAAAAATGTAAACTTTTGACGTTCATCAATCCGGTTGTCGGAATTTCTAGACGTCACGTGACATTTTCTCGAGGTTCACCTTCACCCGAAGAGGTGCAAAAACGTGATTTTTTTTCAAAATTGACGCATTTAATTTACAAAATATCGCGCAATCCACGTGGAATTGTGTCCTTTTTTCAATTCGAGCGTCAAAAGTAATATCGAAAAGCCCAATTTTGCAGCTACTCGATTGCAAATTTCGGCGTAAATGGGCGATTCCGCTGAACGCGCCCTACACTTGAAAGTTCGTAATTAGTATAGGTAGACAATGGACAGTAAGGCTTATCTCAAAAGATTACAAGAAAATTTATTACAAAATGCACAAAATACGAGATGCACGACAATGATCCCAAACACACATCTCGAATAGTGATGGAGTGGCTTCTATATAGGACCAAAGCAACTTCTGTATACGACCAAAGCAACACTGAATCACCCTCCTCAATCACCAGATCTCAACCCCATAGAACGTTTGTGGGAAGAATTGGAGAGAAGACACACATGACATACGTAACAAAGATGACTTGAAAGACCTTCGGTCACGACAAAACTGGTTAATTCGAAGACCGCGAGCAGTAATTACATCAAAGGGAACCCAAATATTAACGAAATTGTAAATTGGCAAGGGATCCATGAGTTAGCATACAAGAGAAGGGTCTTCCTTTGTGTAGAAAAGAACAGCGGACCACCTGATCTTTAAGCCAGGTAGTCTCAATATGGTCGACCATATGTGAACCGCGTTGCACATCACAAAACAACGTGAAAATAGTTCTTACCCGGTCCTTTGGATGGTGGTAACTCGCGTTCTTGGTACCTAGTCTTAGCCCTGGCCATTTTCAGTCAAAACTCGTTAACGGTTAATTCAAAAAACTCCTCAAAACTGATCGTTTCGTGCTACAAGTCGAGACAGCGTGGTAATAAAGACTATGGACTACTCAGAACACTCAGTGGCCGCGATGCAACGGAGTATAGACGTGAAAGTGCTTACAGAGCAGACAGAGCTACTATCTCCTTTCATTGAGCCGTTGAAATGGACTTAAGAGAGACAGATAGTAGTTGATGCGTGTGTGTTATTCACGTGGAGTTTGTAGGTAACACCGTGGCAGGTTTATAGCAGAAATCGTGGCATAGCGTTGGAAGTTAAAGTTCCCTAAAATCGCGGATGGATTAACAAGCCGACGAATTTATGATTATGGTTATGCCGTTTGTTTATTGTAGCGCCTTATCAATGATAGCGACTGCCCCTCCATATGTCGGCGATTGTTTTATCAGAAGCATTGTATTATTTTTATTAAAGGTACAAATGACAATTATGAATTTATTATCTTGTATAACTTTTCTAATTTTTGATGGATTTTGATGATTCCTTCAGGAAGTTTTTCTGTTTTGGAAAAAAAGGTTTGTTATCTTGCAAAATAGAGTACATACAAAATACATACGTACTAACTTGGACACAAATTAGAAAAATATCACTTGATAGGGTTTTAAATAAAATCTCTTTATCCAATAGACAGAAACATTACCAAACCTTTCGGCTAAATTTAGACAAAGAATCGATTATAGTATGAATAGGACAGGGCTATATCTTCGCTCTGAACTGATTTTGACAATAAAAATAGAACTGTCTACTCTGCTAGCGCTTGCAAGCTATAATCTTAAATTTAAAAGATTTATAAGCAATTTACGTTTGGATTTCATGGGGAAAATTGGAGATCAAACTTGTTTACATACTTCTAGCTAGTCAAAAAAAAATGCGCTAAAACATTTCGGCACTAAAAACCAACTAAAAACTCCCACACAAGAAAACAAACCGAAACCATCAACAACACACTTACGATCTTGGCGCTGTATGGCGAATAGCCTATCCATCGTTCGAACCCTTCGCTTGAGGGTGGCGAAAAATTGCGAGAAACGCTCTCCGGAGTGTTCGCAATGTCTGAACCCGGGAAGATTGGTTAGGTCGACGAATTGGCCGCGTGCCACCGAGAAATAGCTAATTTTGACGACACCACGGTACTAGAGAAGTATCAGGCGCTACTGTACCAACGTTTTCAGGCTACTGTTTGGTGCCGTTAACCCCGAAATTTGTCCCGGTTCGAGAACGCAAGCGAAAGCAAGAACTATCGAAGCGCCCCTATGAGGCTAACAGACAACCACCCCTGCTGTTCGCGATGCGCGCGCCACGGATCAATAAAGAAGGAAAACACAATGGATGATGAATTTGTCTCTAAAACATTTACCATTTAGAATATCTAGACTAGCTCTGTGTATATGTCAAAATTTTTTATTTTAGTTATTGGGCATTCTAGAAATATGTGGTTAAGGCTTCCCACCTGTCCACATTCGCAATATGGACATTTTAGGATACATTTTAGGTTATCTGCTATCTGTTACTGTTGTTACGAATGTCCGGCAGGGGGCGTTTCGGGTTTAACGTTACTGTGGTAATAGCAGCAAAACACGGGTCGACAAAAATCGATTTTTTGGATCGAAAATTGTTTTTAAGGCCGTTTTTTTACTCAAAACTCTTTGCGAAGGGTATTTAGAGGGATCTTATCGTAAGACATGAGCGCGAGCGGCTTTTATAAGGTCGGCAGGAACGGATAAAAAATGTAAATTTTTGACGTTCGTCGATCCGCTTGTCGGAATTTCTAGACGTCACGTGACATTTTCTCGAGGTTCGCCTTCACCCGAAGAGGTGCAAAAACGTGATTTTTTTTCAAAATTGACGCATTTAATTTACAAAATATCGCGCAGTCCACGCGGAATCGTGTCCTTTTTTCAATTCGAGCGTCAAAAGTAATATCGAAAAGCCCAATTTTGCAGCTACTCGATCGAAAATGTCGGCGAAAATGGGCGATTCCGCTGAACGCGCCCTACACTTGAAAGTTCGTAATTAGTATAGGTAGACTAGCTCTGTGTATATGTCAAAATTTTCGATTTTAGTTATTGGGCATTCTAGAAATATGTGGTTAAGGCTTCCCACCTGTCCACATTCGCAATATCGACATTTTAGGATACATTTTAGGTTATCTGCTATCTGTTACTGTTGTTACGAATGTCCGGCAGGGGGCGTTTCGGGTTTGACGTTACTGTGGTAATAGCAGCAAAACACGGGTCGACAAAAATCGATTTTTTTGGATCGAAAATTGTTTTTAAGGCCGTTTTTTTGCTCAAAACTCATTGCGAAGGGTATTTAGAGGGATCTTATCGTAAGACATGAGAGCGAGCGGCTTTTATAAGGTCGGCAGGAACGGATAAAAAATGCAAATTTTTGACGTTCATCGATCCGCTTGTCGGAATTTCTAGACGTCACGTGACATTTTCTCGAGGTTCGCCTTCACCCGAAGAGGTGCAAAAACGTGATTTTTTTTCAAAATTGACGCATTTAATTTACAAAATATCGCGCAGTCCACGCGGAATTGTATCCTTTTTTCAATTCGAGCGTCAAAAGTAATATCGAAAAGCCCAATTTTGCAGCTAGTCGATCGCAAATGTCGGCGAAAATGAGCGATTCCGCTGAACGCGCCCCGCACTTGAAAGTTCGTAATTAGTATAGGTAGATTGGAAACTCTTTAGAATAAAATGCTTCTCTATGGGTACGTGCAGATTTCTACAATACCTCCTGTCACATTATCGGCGGTAAATTTGAATATAAATTAAAAGTAGAATAAGGAAAAGCAATTAAAACGGATTATATTGCCTCCAAATCGACTCACCTTTCGGATTTAATTTCTCTGGACAGAACCACGCATCTGCAACAGAGAAACGCCACGTCAGAAAAGAAAAAACGAATTTAACAATTCCAACGTCGTAACAAATCTGAATGGACAAATCAACGCTAATTTTGCCACAGTATTCTATTTATTAAGCAACACAATGCATACATAAATAGTAACACATATTAGATTCTATTCTCTAAAGGCGGCTCCGCACGCAACGGAAAACCCGAAGGCATGCCTCGAGGCGCAAGACCTCAAGGAAAACCTCTATGTGTGTATGGAGAATTTTGTAGAGGCATTCCTGCGGATCTGACGCCTCGAGGCCGGAAATCTCAATACAAAATCTCATTCGGCTTGCCTCTATGTATATGCGTCTCTCTAAGGCCGACCGGACTGTGTGGAGGGATGTGAGGTAGGCCTCGAGGCCTTTTATTACTTTCTATACCTAAAATAAATCAACAACAGCAAGGGCATCATTTGTTGTCGCCATTGCGCAAGCACAAACTGGAATGCCTTAAGGCTGGCCTTCGTATATACCATAGTGTGTGGAGACCCCCCTATTTTCCTCGAGGCTTAGCGCCTCAAGGCAGACCTTCGGATTTTCCGTTGCGTGTGGAGCCACCTTAATTGATATAGTTTTCTACGGTTATATCACGATCGCAAGTCACGAATAACAAGTTTGTTTGTAAACAAAACCTTAGTTTCACCTTGCTTTATAAATGATAGGTACATAAAAAAACACAGTCTAGTATTTCTTATGTAGGTATATACTTCGATTCTGCCATGACTGTATAGAGGTTTTTGGTTGATTAAATTTTAAAGAAACACACTAAAACCCCCAATTAAAAACACAATACGTTTAAAATACGTTTCGTTAAAATTAACTAGAGTTTTTAGTCTGTATTAGAATCTGTTTTGTTTTTGTTCTTGGTTTTTGTTATCAATACAAGCCTGTTAAGACAGAACAAAGGAAATGCAGTTTGTTGTGATAATAAGTCGTTAACTCGGACATATGCGCTTGATAACTCGAAAAGATTGCAATTGGGGTTTAGTAAAGAATATGTCGTCTTGTTTTTGATAGGTCTCTTTTGGCACTCATTTTGGTAAAGACCATAATGAAAAATAAACTAATGGCAAATAAAATAATGACCAACGAACCTTACCATTAAAAATAAATCTAGAATTCTGAAGAAGTTGCGCTATCCCTAATAAAACCAGCATTTTCACTGACCACAAGCACTATTTGACAGACAAAAACCAACGAATTAAACCAAAGGTTACACTGACTCAACGTTGAATTGCTAAACACGATAAAACACCTGGTTCGCAATGTTATCATTCACACCATTGCAAAGTTAATGAATGAAGACATACACTAAAAGAATCAAAACGACTAAAAGAAGTAGATACACGTGGTAGATGCAACTTCTAACTTCTAGGTTATTCAAAATCAATTCTCTTTCAACAAAAAACTTACTATAAATCCCTCATCTTATAAACGCATGTTATAAATCCATTTTAACGAGCAAATACCTACTTGGACTGAATAAGGTGCACAACAACGACTTCCCTGACTCTATCCTCAAACATTTTTGACCCACACCTTCTGACATGTCAGTTAGTTTGCTGGTGGCTCCGTTGATTGTCTCATCGACGACACCTTTGGCCACTGTCACGACTTGATCCGTGGACATTTTTTTTACCAAAGAAAATTGACACAAACTCGCGAAATATTGTTTTGAAAATTGCACGCACGCACCGTGGATGTGAATACTGTTTAGGTTGGCCTGGCAAAATGCTGTGATGCACTGAGCAGGCGTTAGTTGAATTGGATATCGACCGGCCAAAGTCGCACAAGCAAACCGGCAGAAACGCAACCGATAACAACGTAGGTACGGTTAAAATGGAACGAAGACAGATCGAAATGATCGAGTCAGTCTTTGTCTGGTTTCTGCGTACTTAGTAGATGCATGTTATATACTACACCATGGGTTTATTGTTTATGTACTAAAACAGTGCTTTGTTCTGTTCTGGAAACGGAATATTGTAATTATTGTAGTTGGTATAATAATGACGTGCAAATATTGTTGTATGAAGTCGTTTGTTTGCTATTCTAGATACACCATGTCTAATGTCAGATGTAATGGTCTTTATAATGCTTCTCTAATTGAGTTATCATTAACAATATTTAATTTTCCGTTGGTTTTATCTACTAATCTTGTTTCCCTATTATTAATTTTATCGATTTTATGCTTTGGTACACTTCCAGTTACACTGATCAATTGCTAAAAATCGGGAAACTTTACTTGAACTTTGATGCATTTGGAGTAGGAAATTTGGTGTTTTTTGAAGAAAATATGGATCGTTATCAATATAAACATGATTTAACAGTTTAATTTTGGAACATAATTTAAAAGCATCGGTCTATAACTTATGGCCTTGGAGGAAATTAGATTTTTCAACAAGACACATTGTTAAGGCGTTTCACGACAATTAACTCACCACCTTTGAGATGGCCTCAACTTCAATGTTATCAAGCACGTTTGTGTAGATTTTGGAGCGTAATATAAGACAATATGCCATTACTAGTGCTCCAATTCTAAAAGAGAAGCTGCAAGAGGAATGACCACGAATAACGCCCATTGAAATAGAAAATTTAGTTGCTTCAATACCCAGACGCTTGCAGGCTGTTTATAGATACCCGTCGTGGGCACACTAAATATTAAATAATAATTTTGATTAGTTTTTAGCGGCTCATTGAAGTTTTTTCTAGCCATTTTCAAGTTGTATGTAGACTTTCATTGTTTTTTTTTTTGATAATTCGTTACGTTTAGAGTAGTTTCAAACTAAGAAGAGCACAGTTGTATATGCAACCAATCATACCCAGTGTATGGTTTATAAATTGCCTGTGTATATTTGGTTGCATATACAACTGTGCTCTTCTTAGTTTGAAACATCTATACATTGCAGCTAATTAATTTTTATTATATAATAATAAAAATGCATTTAAAACAAAACTGCATCGTTACTTTTCTTGAAAATGTGTTCTTTCATATTGTCGAATAAGAATTAGGGATTCCCAAAATATTCCCCCCAGACTCTGAAAAACAAACGTTTTTTTTTGTCAGGAATAACGCCTTTTGATGTTTCAAGCGTCTCAGGACAGATGTTTCAGGTGTTTCAGACTTTGTTCCACACTGTATAAGTATGCCAACATAATTTTTCAAACAGTCAAATGCCAATTCTTCCCCATCTTCCTCAAGAAGTAAAAAAACTTATGGTTCATAAAAAAAAAAGGTAAAATTCATTTACAAGTCTTGCCTATTAAAAAAAATCTACTCTGCAATCTTTCTAGCGATTGTTAGTACAGATAATTAATTATGTTCACGTATCTTTTCACATGGTTATGGTTGTAGTATTATATTTTAATTACCTTATAATATCTTTATAAACGCTGATTTTAACATGAGAATTGAGAATAGTAACACCACAAAGGCATAATGATAATTAAAACAACACATTGTAATGTAAAATTACACAAAATGAGAAAGCTATGGCATATTCAAGCTATCATTTTTAAACAGCAACATAAGATACGACATTAGCTTTAAGATTTTGACCGCGGATTTGATTTTAGGTCACAGGCTTCAAAATCCTTAAAATAAGGGTCAAGGCAGCTATTTATAAACCTTTTATGTCAAATTATACCCCATTGTCATTCGGATGTGTACATATTTTATTTGGGCAACTTGAAATCGTCTAAACAAATGGTTATTAATCAAAATATAGAATAACATTGGTGTATATTTGCCCTAGACTCTGTAAAACAAACGTTTTTTTTTGTCAGGAATAACGCCTTTTGATGTTTCAAGCGTCTCAGGACAGATGTTTCAGGTGTTTCAGACTTTGTTCTACACTGTATAAGTATGCCAACATAATTTTTCAAACAGTCAAATGCCAATTCTTCCCCATCTTCCTCAAGAAGTAAAAAAACTTATGGTTCGTCAAAAAAAAAGGTAAAATTCATTTACAAGTCTTGCCAATTAAAAAAAATCTACTCTGCAATCTTTCTAGCGATTGTTAGTACAGATAATTAATTATGTTCACGTATCTTTTCACATGGTTATGGTTGTAGTATTATATTTGAATTACCTTACAATATCTTTATAAACGCTGATTTATAACATGAGAATTGAGAATAGTAACACCACAAAGGCATAATGATAATTAAAACAACACATTGTAATGTAAAATGACACAAAATGAGAAAGCTATGGTATATTCAAGCTATCATTTTTAAACAGCAACATAAGATACGATATTAGCTTTAAGATTTTGACCACGGATTTGATTTTAGGTCACAGGCTTCAAAATCCTTAAAATAAGGGTCAAGGCAGCTATTTATAAACCTTTTATGTCAAATTATACCCCATTGTCATTCGGATATGTACATATTTTATTTGGGCATACTTGAAATCGTCTAAACAAATGGTTATTAATCAAAATATAGAATAACATTGGTGTATATTTGCCCCAGACTCTGAAAAACAAACGTTTTTTTTTTTTGTCAGGAATAACGCCTTTTGATGTTTCAAGCGTCTCAGGACAGATGTTTCAGGTGTTTCAGACTTTGTTCCACACTGTATAAGTATGCCAACATAATTTTTCAAACAGTCAAATGCCAATTCTTCCGCATCTTCCTCAAAAAGTAAAAAAACTTATGGTTCATCAAAAAAAAGGTAAAATTCATTTACAAGTCTTGCCAATTAAAAAAAGATCTACTCTGCAATCTTTCTAGCCATTGTTAGTACAGATAATTAATTATGTTCACGTATCTTTTCACATGGTTATGGTTGTAGTATTATATTTTAATTACCTTACAATATCTTTATAAAAGATGATTTATAACATGAGAATTGAGAATAGTAACACCACAAAGGCATAATGATAATTAAAACAACACATTGTAATGTAAAATGACACAAAATGAGAAAGCTATGGCATATTCAAGCTATCATTTTTAAAAAGCACCATAAGATACGATATTAGCTTTAAGATTTTGACCGCGGATTTGATTTTAGGTCACAGGCTTCAAAATCCTTAAAATAAGGGTCAAGGCAGCTATTTATAAACCTTTTATGTCAAATTATACCCCATTGTCATTCGGATATGTACATATTTTATTTGGGCATACTTGAAATCGTCTAAACAAATGGTTATTAATCAAAATATAGAATAACATTGGTGTATATTTGGCTGCATACGCCGCAGGTTCAACACAAGTACGTTTTACACTATTTCATGGAACGTTATAACGTGCAATGTTAGAAAAAAAGCTATTTTCTGCAGGTCAGAGTAATTGACGATAGCATAGAAAATCTTTCAAGTAGATCACGGTCAATCAATACACTCTCTATTTGTCATTTTTCTCTTGTTTTGTGTCACTTTGGACACGCTTGAAAAAGTCGCTATCATTCAAATTGCTCATCCAGACATCATACCAGTATGTATGTACTTAGAACCACACGAGACAGATGATTCATTAATCTGATAAGAAAAAATGCAATTAAAAACTCAGATAATAAATTATCTGGAATTGTTTATGACTCGGATAAGAAAAAATGTTACAAAAAAAACTGATTTTGCAGATAATATACCGGCCATGTGTAACTAAAATCTTAAGACACCAAACTTTAAAACGCAAATTGTAACGAATTTCGAAATATTTGGTTGGTAGGTATGACGCAGTAAAACGCTATACCTAGTACTATTCTATAGATCTATGTGTATGTTGCATGTTTATTTTTAGCCTAGTATAGCATATGCCGCAATTGGGTTTTATTGATTTTTCGGGCCAGGCCACTTCGTTGGCCATTGTTTCCAATTGATTCCAATAAAAAATTATACAATGCCCAAGCATTTATGCCGTTAGTGTCGTACGTAAGTCAAACACTACAATAATCTGGAAAGTCTCAGTTCGTTTATTCCACAAATACGAGCAGTAAACGTAAGTAAAACTTTCGTAAATATTTTCAATTTAGCGACAGGTGTTTGTAAATACGAAATCAAAATGTATAGGGAATGATAGAATGCGGAAAAAGGCAGAATTCGAAAAAAAAAAACAAGCAAATGTTACTTTTAAAACTTTTTTCTTTATACCCTGGAAGGTGGATTGGGCATCAGGGTGCAGTTTTGTGGCCAGGCCGGTTGATTTTTGACACCTGTATATCAGTTATTATAAATATTATTGGCACAAAATCAATTATTTTCCAAGAAAAGAATAATTTAACGCATTATTTGATTCCAGTGTTTGACATTTGATTCACAAAGTAGAAATATGTACCTGTTTTTTATTGCCCATTGTTAATACAGTCAACAACATTGTTGTGAATAACTAGTTTGTGTGAATAACTAGTTTCATTTTAGCTCTCTCGCAGTGATTTTAAATAAGTATACTAATTTACAGATCAATGGGATGAACGGTTTAGAAGACTTTGCGTCATTAATTTTATAAAAATTTAGAAGTATATTAGGTAAAATTCCAATCTAGAGTATTTATGGGTGCAACCGTTGGTAACACTGTCATCTGTCACTTAAATTCAAATATCTGTGAAAAAGTAATTATTGATAATTATTATATACCATCATATACTAGTAGTACGAAACCTAGGATGCAACACGCATGTTTAAATATGTATAAAAATATACATACTTCGCAGTTTGTGCGATTCTAAAAAATCAGTTTGTGCTTACTTTTGTGGTTATGTGTATTTTCGTTTAACATACATTTGATATCAATGTCACCAATCTTAGAAAAAAGTTACTAAAAACGGTGTTACAATTTGCTAATTGTAACACCGAAAACAGTGTTACAATGTGTGCATTGTGAATGCAAAGTAGAAAAATGTTATTATGTCACAGAGACTAACGTTAGGTAGGGTACAGAGTGGCTCTGGCCTAAAATCTTTGGTGTAAAATCCTACAAAGTTGCATAGAACCGTATAAAAATAGCACGCATTCACTCCTGTATACTAAAAATTCCGAGTTATTTTTACAATTCATTCAGTGGGTGTCACACTCCACAGAAAATGCATTCTTATCAAATCACTAAATTTCTAATCGGAGAGAAGATTATGTTTATCTATAAATTACATCCGCGGTGTAGAAAATCGGTGTAGAATTTCTATTAAGAAATTATTGAAATTCACTTTTAGGTATATAATCTATATTTTAATCTATATTTTGGGCAATATCTACAGTTAAAATCACAACCAATATCGTTGTGGATATAAAACGTTAATGTGATCTTGCTGTTGTGTGTGACATGCTAAATGTTTTTTGATTATTGAAATTAGAAGTGTTAATAGGTCTTCAAGAGATGGTTTAACATTTTAACCAAGGTGAGTATTATATAGTTACAACAAGCATAGCACTATATAGTCAAGTTTTTCCAAACTGACACGGCAAAAACAACATGCTGACTGAGTATTATAAAGAATTTAAGTAAAGATTTTTCTACGGTTCCTCGCTTTTAGGAACTGCTGCTGGATTTTGAGATTATGCTCTGTTGGTTCAACACTCGTCACGGTACACCAACAAGGTCGCCCAACAGTTTTTCAACACTCCAAAAAAATCACAATTAATACGGACAGAAAGAATCCACTTTCATATTATGTACATTACTTCATGTTACATATTTTTTTAATACTATTTGGAGATTGTCATTTTGTAGTATGTTAGTGAGTCATCCACAATCATATATAGAACAACCTGTCTCGCAAAGCCTTGAAATGGAATATAATAGCAAGCGAGAGCGATTTGTTTTGTTGTTATTGAGATAGGGGCTACATAAACAGGTCAACTATTTCTGGAGATGAGCTATGCTTGTCAATATTGATCAAGCATTCCAGAATCTTCTACAAGAACATCAAAATTCCACCTGCATTCATGTTGCAAACCATGAACAAAATAGTTTTAAATAAAACAATGAGATCATAACCAGTGCAGTCGTGCTACTTTTGGCAATTTACACCAATTTGCTAATGAACTACATACACACATACGTATGTATCACAGTGTCATGTTATGCAGCTACTTCTGCTATTTTGGATTTAGAATTATTTTTGAATTACTTAAGTGGAGAAGCCTTCCAGTCATGTAGATGATTGCTATTTTTGCACGATAAGCGGATATTCGAAGAAGGATAAGCATAAAATAAAATATCCAAGCCATCAGCATCGCGACCTATCCCCCATGGAGAGAACCATCCTCTCCCAAGTGCGCCGCCATCCACTTCATCATCTTCGATTTTTGACACAGAAGAAATTTCGCCTGTTTGAAGAAACTTGCCTGATTTGATTTGAAAAAGCCTGATTTGACAGAGTGTCTAAAATCACACTGGCAAATCAGGCAAGTCGTGAAGATTCACCATTTGAAGTTTTAGGCACACCCCACCTTATAAACCAGTGCAAACTGAATGATTTAAAGACTGTAAGATGATTTAAAGACTTTAAGATGATTTTAAGACTTTAAGATGATTTTAAGACTTTAAGATGATTTTAAGACTTTAAGATGATTTTAAGACTTTAAGATGATTTTAAGACTTTAAGATGATTTTAAGACTTTAAGATGACTTTAAGACTTTAAGATGATTTAAAGACTGTAAGATGATTTTAAGACTTTAAGATGATTTAAAGACTGTAAGATGATTTAAAGACTGTAAGATGATTTTAAGACTTTATGATGATGTTAAGACTTTAAGATGATTTTAAGACTTTAAGATGATTTTAAGACTTTAAGATGATTTTAAGACTTTAAGATGACTTTAAGACTTTAAGATGATTTAAAGACTGTAAGATGATTTTAAGACTTTAAGATGATTTAAAGACTGTAAGATGATTTAAAGACTGTAAGATGATTTTAAGACTTTATGATGATGTTAAGACTTTAAGATGATTTTAAGACTTTAAGATGATTTAAAGACTGTAAGATGATTTTAAGACTTTAAGATGATTTAAAGACTGTAAGATGATTTTAAGACTTTAAGATGATTTTAAGACTTTAAGATGATTTTAAGACTTTAAGATGATTTTAAGACTTTAAGATGATTTTAAGACTGTAAGATTATTTTAAGACTTTAAGATGATTTAAAGACTGTAAGATGATTTAAAGACTGTAAGATGATTTTAAGACTTTATGATGATGTTAAGACTTTAAGATGATTTTAAGACTTTAAGATGATTTTAAGACTTTAAGATGATTTTAAGACTTTAAGATGACTTTAAGACTTTAAGATGATTTAAAGACTGTAAGATGATTTTAAGACTTTAAGATGATTTAAAGACTGTAAGATGATTTAAAGACTGTAAGATGATTTTAAGACTTTATGATGATGTTAAGACTTTAAGATGATTTTAAGACTTTAAGATGATTTAAAGACTGTAAGATGATTTTAAGACTTTAAGATGATTTAAAGACTGTAAGATGATTTTAAGACTTTAAGATGATTTTAAGACTTTAAGATGATTTTAAGACTTTAAGATGATTTTAAGACTTTAAGATGATTTTAAGACTGTAAGATTATTTTAAGACTTTAAGATGATTTAAAGACTGTAAGATGATTTTAAGACTTTAAGATGATTTTAAGACTTTAAGATGATTTTAAGACTGTAAGATGATTTTAAGACTTTAAGATGATTTTAAGACTTTAAGATGATTTAAAGACTGTAAGATGATTTTAAGACTTTAAGATGATTTAAAGACTGTAAGATGATTTTAAGACTTTAAGATGATTTTAAGACTTTAAGATGATTTTAAGACTTTAAGATGATTTTAAGACTTTAAGATGATTTTAAGACTTTAAAGACTTAGTTCTGGATAAAAACTAGAGAGGTTTATCAAAAGAAAAAGGCGAGTTATTGTGTTCTAGGCTACAGGAATGGAATCTTTTCGCACGAGGTGACAGTGTCTCATTTACAAAGCCTAAGGAGCCTTTTAAACCATACATATTTTCAAATGGAAGGATCTTTACGTGTATGCCACGATATTGAGGGTCTTATGAACGAGTTTGTTATTCCTCACGACCCTTCTGAATGGTGGCTTTTTATCGATTCATCAAAATACAGCTTGAAAGGAACAGTAGTTTTGCATATTTTTTAAATCGTTGTATCTGCAAATCTAGACCGGTTACAATCCTTGTGTAATCAGAATTACGAATAAAGACAGAAATATAATGCGAATTGCAACACCCTACAATTGACAAAATAACCCAACAAAATACAATCAGAATTAGCCTTGTCGTTACCCAGATTAAATTACGCAATATTGGCTTTTTGCGATGTTTGAGTCAACCATTTTCAAGCGCAGTAGTGAGTCATAGACATACAGAATGACCGTTTTTCCTACTTTGTCGTCACATATCGCCACGCACGTTAAAAAAATTGATTACTCCCTCCGTTTTTTTTCTTTGTTACCGCATAGCAACATGCGATAGCTTGAGAGGCAAGCACCTAATTAGGCTAAACTCATTAGCATTCTTTATTACGCTTCGTGCACTTCCTCGTTCTAAAAACTTACTTAATTAACTAATTTTTTTGTACACCTTTCATGGTGTACAATTGGCAGTTTTCAATATCTAACGGTTCAATGCTATCCGCTTTGTTCGAGCACACGTCATGAACTAGTTCGGAATTAGTTTTGTACAGTTGCAAATCAACTTCAAACTAGTTTTTTTCCAATTCCAAACTAGTTTTTGGTCGAATAAACCTTTCAATTCTAAAGCTTAGAAGATACTAGCTCTGTGTATAAGTCAAAATTTTCGATTTTAGTTATTTGGCATTCTAGAAATATGTGGTTAAGGCTTCCCACCTGTCCACATTCGCAATATGGACATTTTAGGATACATTTTAGGTTATCTGCTATCTGTTATTGTTGTTACGAATGTCCGGCAGGGGGCGTTTCGGGTTTGACGTTACTGTGGTAATAGCAGCAAAACACGGGTCGACAAAAATCGATTTTTTGGATCGAAAATTGTTTTTAAGGCCGTTTTTTTGCTCAAAACTCTTTGCGAAGGGTATTTAGAGGGATCTTATCGTAAGACATGAGAGCGAGCGGCTTTTATAAGGTCGGCAGGAACGGATAAAAAATGCAAATTTTTGACGTTCATCGATCCGCTTGTCGGAATTTCTAGACGTCACGTGACATTTTCTCGAGGTTCGCCTTCACCCGAAGAGGTGCAAAAACGTGATTTTTTTTCAAAATTGACGCATTTAATTTACAAAATATCGCGCAGTCCACGCGGAATTGTGTCCTTTTTTCAATTCGAGCGTCAAAAGTAATATCGAAAAGCTTAATTTTGCAGCTACTCGATCGCAAATGTCGGCGAAAATGGGCGATTCCGCTGAACGCGCCCCACACTTGAAAGTTCGTAATTAGTATAGGTAGACAAATTCATTCACTTACCAAGTCCCATTTTGCAGAACATCGCTTCAGCCTGAAATTTCGGAATCGCGTCCTCGTTCGAAATTGGTTTCGGTTTGACCTCTTGCTTGATGGATTTCACGTCTTCTTTTTTCGGTTGTTCCGGTTCTTTCGGTTTTGGAAGCGGTTGAATTACCGGTTTTGGAATTTCGACCTCTTTTACAACGGGTTTTGGTATTTCGACCGGTTTTTGGGGTATCTCGACCGGTTTTGAAGGTATCTCGACCGGTTTTGTGGGTATTTCGACCATCGGTTTTGGTTTAACAGGTTCGGGGATGTTCTCCCAGGTTGGTGAGATCTTCTCATGGGCTAAAACTGGTGGAGGTGTGGCTTTTGGAAGCTCAAAATCGTCGAAATCCTTGAACATGTCCATCTTGGGTTGGTCTTTCTTAGGAGGAAGTTCTTCTTTGGTAAGGCGGAAGTCATCTTCTGGGTCGCTGTCTGAAAAGCGTTCCATCAAATCTGATGGGTCGTGGAAGATAGGGCTTCGTTCCATGTCCATGAAGTTCTGGGAGGCGATTTTTACGTCTTCAACTTTTTCTTTGACGTTTTCTTTGAGTTGTTTCTCGGTGGTTGCGGTCGCCGCTGATAATTCGTTGAGGAATTTATCGAGTTTAGCGTCTGCTTCTTTTCTATCGGGGATCGTGTCCACTAAATCGAGTAAATTCGAATCCATGGTCGAACTGCTAGTGGTATCGAGCAAACTTTGCCTCCCCTGTACACCGCTTATGGCGCTGTCGCTCTGCCCAGCGCTGGTATTGATTTTCTCAATGGAAGTTTTGTCATCGACGATGCCAACATTCTCCACCAGAGGTGACACATCATGTCCTAAATGTTCAAAGTCATCTAATGAATCACCTTCTCGTTTAATCGCCGCCTGCAAAGGCTCTCCAACCCGATCCAAAGCATCTAAATCCTGTTTTCCCGAACCCTGCTCCGTCGTTGGTAACACATCCATTATTTTAACGAAAGGAAACGCGCGCTTTTTAAAACAAACCGAACCGTTCGGACGCGACTACTAGCACTAAGAATTTATCTGGTAAGTTACACGAGTTTACAAAAACGGAACCGGCACAGCACTGTCAAATGTCAGAAAGTAACGGCGGATGTTATTTTCAAGGGAAGCAATGCCACAAGCTTTGTGATTGGTCGCCGCAACCCGCCACGAATCGCCCCGTTCTATTTGCAACGCTCTGACTCAGAGAACACAAACTAACCGTCTCCTCCAGTTTTTCCGAAGAACTACGATCCTCAATACTCCTTTTCTCATTTCACAACTGTCATCGATTATAACAATAACAATAATAATAATAATAATAATAACCGCAACGATTTTTGTTTGTTTATACACCGGTTTATACAATGATTTATTTTTTAAATACAAATACTGGGGCTTTATGGGATAAATAATCTAAATTACAAACGTACTAATTTTAAATTATCAGGTGTCAGTGGGGGTACGAGAAATCACCGGTAGGGGCGTTATCAGCGGCCGGGTAGACGCGCAAGCGCTCATTTGAGGTTAGGATGTCGACTAGGATGGAGCAGGGCGTTGCTGAGGTCTCGGTGACCGAAGTTTTGAGCGGAATTAACTTGGAAAACTGCGAGAAGTCGAAGAAATACTCACCCGTACTTCTCAACGGATACCTAGTGAGTTTTAAAGACCCGCAAAAAATTATTTCCCACCCCGAAGTTAGCGCGAATTAAATATTTGTCGGTTTAGCACGAAATAATTGATTGTTTGTCGTAGAAAAATGGGAAGGTCCCCACACCATTCAAGAGCCACCTCAAAGGACACGTCCTAGTAAGTAAAGAAACCCTAATTTTGACTTGACAACTCATATCAATATTTCAGACATCAAGTTCTGATGAAGAGTCGAAAATTCAAAACGGAAAATTATCGCAAAACGTACAAAATGTAAGTAGAACACCTCATTAACTATAAAACCATAACTTAAAACCTGGTTTTCTTTGCAGGGACTGCCCACAAAATTTAAATCGAAAGAAATTCGGGAATCGTTTGAAAAACCGAGTTTTGTCACACAAATCTTGACACAACTCGGGTTCTACATTCTTATGTTTCTCGGGTACATCAGTCAAGCGCTATTTCCCCCCAAAATAGCATCGGAGAAGAACCGCGAAGGTTATCCGCCACTTTATGACCGTTTCTCAAGTTTCTATTCGCGTTACGTTTATAGACGTATCAGGGATTGTTGGAACTACCCCATTTGTAGTGTTCCGGGGGCTACGCTTCAATTAAAAGACAGAATTACCAAAGATAATGGATGGACATTCGAGTAAGTAAATAGTTTTTTTCAAAGTGATGTTTCTTGATTACCGTACGTTTTGTTAGATTTACTGGTACAAAAACTGAATGTTTAAACCTCGGTTCGTACAATTACTTGGGTTTCGCGGAAAATTTAGGCCCCTGCGCTGAATTTGCGATAGATTGCATCTATAAGTATGGTGTGTCGACGGGGGCCACCCGTCAACAGTACGGCACCTGCGCTTTACACAAAGAACTGGAGAAATTAACTGCTGAATTTCTGGGGACGGAAGATGCCATCACCTTTGGGATGGGTTTTGCCACAAACGCTCTAAATATTCCTACAATTTTATCACCGGGTTGTCTTGTAGTCAGCGATGAAAGAAACCATGCCTCTTTGATACTGGGAATTCGATTATCTGGAGCCACTGTGAAGGTTTTCAAACATAACAGTGAGTTTTACTCTTCTAGAAATAATAATATTTTATCTTGTTGAATAGGAGATATCTTTTCCTATTGTTCTTGCTGTTTTGTATTAGTCGATAAATTTAATTCTCGATTTCAGATATGAAACATCTAGAAGAAATTTTACAGGAGCAAATTTATTACGGTCAACCGAATCGAACGGACGGCGTCCGGAAGCCGTGGAAAAAAATTTTGATAGTCGTAGAGGGTATTTATAGCATGGAGGGCTCTATTGTGCGTCTACCTGAGATAATAGCCTTGAAAAAGAAGTACAAAACGTACTTATACTTGGACGAAGCGCATAGCATAGGGGCAATGGGTAAAAGGGGTCGTGGTGTCGTAGATTATTTCAATTGCAACCCCAGAGATGTCGATATACTTATGGGAACGTTTACCAAGAGTTTTGGATCAGCAGGTGGATACATCGCAGGGTCAAAGGTATTGTAAATCACTATTTATCACCATTACGTTGGTGTAACTTAATTTTGGTAAAAAAAAATTGATTTCCAATCAAAAAATTTTGTTAAATTGGTGTGTGAATACCAATTGGCCCTCTGGTGGCGTACAGACAAATTAAACTAGAAATAACAGTGTTATTCATTGAAATTTGATAAAATTGTCTGGGTTTATATTTAAAAATATGATTAACTTCTTTTTATAGTACATTAGATTGCATTTTGTCTGATATGGAAAAAAAATGCTTGATTGCAGAAATGTGGCCTGACAATACTGTTTGGTTTTTGATAAAAAAAAAAGGTCGCATATCTCTGTCTAATTTTCCTGTGAGTCTCAAAGCAAACAGTCAAGACTTGAGAATTTTTAGTCATACATATAGTTACTATATTATAGTACTGTACTAAATTTAGTACTACAGAGTACATGTTTAGCGCAAATTAAAATTACTTATTGTCGATTATAGATGTTCTTATCCCGCTGTTTTGGCTTAATAATGATGTAAATGTTATTAAAAAGATTAATTTTGCGTCTAATTAACTTTGTTTATTGAATTTTTTTTATCTCCAATTTACTGCTTACAGTTCCTAAAAAAGTGATTAAGTTTTAGTAACTTTGATAGTAACTTGACTACATTTGCCAATTCTGTATGTACGAATTATTAAAAAGTTACTACAGTGCAACTTCGATAGATCGGACACTCTCTAGTACGGACACTCCAGTAATCCGAACACTCTTGTCAACCGGACATTTTGGAAATTTTACCTCCCTAGTTCGGACACAAAATATAATTTCCAGTTAAAACTAGGTAGAAAATACCAAAGTATTGTTTAACATTAATGTCTTACTGTAAAGCAACCGGATCACATAAATTGCCACTTAATATTAGCAATAGCGGCAAATCTAGAAGCTTTTAAATGCAGAATGAGCTCAATACCAGTTGTGTACAAGGCGTCTGATAAAGGACGGATGAGTAGAACATTGCTTACTGAATGTTTCGAAAAATATTTTAAGCCTGAAGTTAAGACATTTTTAACAGTGGTTAACAGGCCCCAAAAAGCTCTAATGTCGATGCTGCCAACGCGTTTTGTTTGGGCATCAGGTGGTCTGCAGAAAACAATTTTCCCATGGAAATCCTGCTTCTCAAAAGGCCCAGAGAAAAATTTACTAATGTAGCTGTATCCAAAAGAATATAAACAAAGATTGACACATTTTTAAAAAATAACTGAAATCTTTTGCTTATTTTATCCATTTATGTTCGGAATTTAGTTTTTAATTTTATGTTTTGGTTATATGTGACCTCGGATGCGAAAAGGGACCTATCGTGCGAAAATAACGTGCAGCATAACGGTACATATCGGAAGAGACCTTACGTGCGAAAATATTGTGCAAGATAACGTTACGACAGGTCCCTTTTTGCGTCCGGGCTCACATATATTCAAATATTCCCAGTTGTTTTCATCTTCATCATAAAAAATGACCCTTCCCAACAAAAGAAAAAAACCTCCAGTGATCCGGATACCTCAATAGTCCGGACATGGTCAGGAACGATATATGTCCGGATTAGCGAAGTTATACTGTATTTTTTATTTTGACAAGAGTTGTCAGGAAAGTTGTTAAATCAAAAATTATCAAAATATCGTCTAAAATAAGTACTTTGTTGTTTTATTCTAGGAATTCATCTCCTACTTACGAGAGCATAGCTACGCATCGAAGTATGCTACAGCGATGTCGCCACCCGTGGCCGGGCAAATCGTTGCCGTGTTGAGAATACTTATGGGCATGGACGGCACCAACGAAGGTATCCGACGGATCGAGCAGTTAGCCCGGAACACGAGATATTTTCGTAGGCGCCTCGCCCAAATAGGTGTCATCACTTACGGCAACGAAGACTCACCCGTCGTGCCTATCCTAGGTTTCCTATACTCCAAGATAACGTAAGTAAAACCAAACCAAACAAATAAAGGGAATAATTTATGGGGACAAAAAATAATAAGGAATAATTGTGGTAGAAACAACCATAAATATCAGATTTAAGTTTGTCTCTATTTTTTTTTTTTTTTTTTAGAGCAATGGTAAGACATTTAATCAAGCATAACATAGCGACGGTTGGCGTTGGTTATCCAGCAACGCCGTTTCTAGAGGCGAGGATACGTATTTGCCTGTCGGCTGCGCACACAAAAGAGCAGCTTGACTACGCCTTAAGCATCATCGATAAGGTTTCCGACGAGTTGGGATTTAAATATTCGAGAAAATTGCGCGATTTAAAACCGATTGATTACGATACTATAGACGTAAACGAATAATTCGGTTAGGTGTTAAAATGGATGAATGATAGTCATCTTATTTAGTTTCTTGTCTTTGTTTTTTTTTTTTCCTTTTTAAACCGACAGACTGGATATTATTTATTATTATATACGCAAGTATAGTCTTTTAAATTTGGCTCTGTTTTATTGCTGTGTTCAACTCTGTATGTTTATTTTATTATTACAGTATTATTGTGGCTTTTTTATAACATCGAACATATCAAGCTTTTTATTTTTTCGGTACTTAACAAAGCCTAAAGTATTATAATTATAACTTTTAACGTATCTATGGATATGTTATTATTTAACTATAGATTTGTTTGCCTCCCACTTCAGGTGCTTAAAAACCAGTGTAGTGTTAGTTAACGATGGTTTTTATTGAGGAAATCAACGTGCGCTTTTAACTTTTTACGTAATGTCTTTAATACTAACTTACAAACTCTATTTACTACTACTATCTAACAGCATTCCTCTTTTTTTTTCTTCCTATGCAATAAGAAACACGTTTAAAAAGTATTATAATGTAGTTAAAACGTTCACTCGATGTTCTTCGATTACTTTCATGAACTTGTGCCTACGATTGTTTGTAATAAGCAGAAGATTTTGCTGTTGTTGTTATTATAAATTTTTCAATAAATATTTATTTAAAAATGTTCCGTTGTGTTTCCTTCCGTCTTGGCCACTTCCCTCTGTCGGATTGTCATCAAAAACAAACTAGTTCGTCCCCTAGGAATTCTAAATAAGTATACCAAATTTCAGCCCGATCCGTTGTACCATTTAGGCGATATGGAAGCTGGAAATGGAGTTGAATATTTATTGTACGGCAATAGCGATGTCCTAATATATACTAATAATACACTGAACGCAAGGTAACAAATTTCCATCGTTCTGATACAACAAAAAAATATTTGTTCCAGATAAATAATTATTTTTTAAATTTGTCTCAGATCAGAAATGCTGTGTTTTATAACTACAAAGAATTTAATACCTATGTAAAAACCAGGTGTTATAAAATAGCTGGTGGTCTGAGCAATCAAATAAACTTGTCTTAGATCAGGAATGTTGTATTTTATAACTATAGAGAATTTAATTCGCAAAAAAACAGATGCTATAAAATAGCAGGTAGTCTGTTGTCTTAGATCAGGAATGTTGTATTTTATAACTATAGAGAATTTAATTCGCAAAAAAACAGATGCTATAAAATAGCAGGTAGTCTGTTGTCTTAGATCAGGAATGTTGTATTTTATAACTATAGAGAATCTAATTCGCAAAAAAACAGATGCTATAAAATAGCAGGTAGTCTGTTGTCTTAGATCAGGAATGTTGTATTTTATAACTATAGAGAATTTAATTCGCAAAAAAACAGATGCTATAAAATAGCAGGTAGTCTGTTGTCTTAGATCAGGAATGTTGTATTTTATAACTATAGAGAATTTAATTCGCAAAAAAACAGATGCTATAAAATAGCAGGTAGTCTGTGTTGTCTTAGATCAGGAATGTTGTATTTTATAACTATAGAGAATTTAATTCGCAAAAAAACAGATGCTATAAAATAGCAGGTAGTCTGTTGTCTTAGATCAGGAATGTTGTATTTTATAACTATAGAGAATTTAATTCGCAAAAAAGCAGATGCTATAAAATAGCAGGTAGTCTGTTGTCTTAGATCAGGAATGTTGTATTTTATAACTATAGAGAATTTAATTCGCAAAAAAACAGATGCTATAAAATAGCAGGTAGTCTGTTGTCTTAGATCAGGAATGTTGTATTTTATAACTATAGAGAATTTAATTCGCAAAAAAAACAGATGCTATAAAATAGCAGGTAGTCTGTTGTCTTAGATCAGGAATGTTGTATTTTATAACTATAGAGAATTTAATTCGCAAAAAAACAGATGCTATAAAATAGCAGGTAGTCTGTTGTCTTAGATCAGGAATGTTGTATTTTATAACTATAGAGAATTTAATTCGCAAAAAAACAGATGCTATAAAATAGCAGGTAGTCTGTTGTCTTAGATCAGGAATGTTGTATTTTATAACTATAGAGAATTTAATTCGCAAAAAAACAGATGCTATAAAATAGCAGGTAGTCTGTTGTCTTAGATCAGGAATGTTGTATTTTATAACTATAGAGAATTTAATTCGCAAAAAAAACAGATGCTATAAAATAGCAGGTAGTCTGTTGTCTTAGATCAGGAATGTTGTATTTTATAACTATAGAGAATTTAATTCGCAAAAAAACAGATGCTATAAAATAGCAGGTAGTCTGTTGTCTTAGATCAGGAATGTTGTATTTTATAACTATAGAGAATTTAATTCGCAAAAAAAACAGATGCTATAAAATAGCAGGTAGTCTGTTGTCTTAGATCAGGAATGTTGTATTTTATAACTATAGAGAATTTAATTCGCAAAAAAAACAGATGCTATAAAATAGCAGGTAGTCTGTTGTCTTAGATCAGGAATGTTGTATTTTATAACTATAGAGAATTTAATTCGCAAAAAAAACAGATGCTATAAAATAGCAGGTAGTCTGTTGTCTTAGATCAGGAATGTTGTATTTTATAACTATAGAGAATTTAATTCGCAAAAAAACAGATGCTATAAAATAGCAGGTAGTCTGTTGTCTTAGATCAGGAATGTTGTATTTTATAACTATAGAGAATTTAATTCGCAAAAAAACAGATGCTATAAAATAGCAGGTAGTCTGTTGTCTTAGATCAGGAATGTTGTATTTTATAACTATAGAGAATTTAATTCGCAAAAAAAACAGATGCTATAAAATAGCAGGTAGTCTGTTGTCTTAGATCAGGAATGTTGTATTTTATAACTATAGAGAATTTAATTCGCAAAAAAAACAGATGCTATAAAATAGCAGGTAGTCTGTTGTCTTAGATCAGGAATGTTGTATTTTATAACTATAGAGAATTTAATTCGCAAAAAAACAGATGCTATAAAATAGCAGGTAGTCTGTTGTCTTAGATCAGGAATGTTGTATTTTATAACTATAGAGAATTTAATTCGCAAAAAAACAGATGCTATAAAATAGCAGGTAGTCTGTTGTCTTAGATCAGGAATGTTGTATTTTATAACTATAGAGAATTTAATTCGCAAAAAAAACAGATGCTATAAAATAGCAGGTAGTCTGTTGTCTTAGATCAGGAATGTTGTATTTTATAACTATAGAGAATTTAATTCGCAAAAAAAACAGATGCTATAAAATAGCAGGTAGTCTGTTGTCTTAGATCAGGAATGTTGTATTTTATAACTATAGAGAATTTAATTCGCAAAAAAACAGATGCTATAAAATAGCAGGTAGTCTGTTGTCTTAGATCAGGAATGTTGTATTTTATAACTATAGAGAATTTAATTCGCAAAAAAACAGATGCTATAAAATAGCAGGTAGTCTGTTGTCTTAGATCAGGAATGTTGTATTTTATAACTATAGAGAATTTAATTCGCAAAAAAAACAGATGCTATAAAATAGCAGGTAGTCTGTTGTCTTAGATCAGGAATGTTGTATTTTATAACTATAGAGAATTTAATTCGCAAAAAAACAGATGCTATAAAATAGCAGGTAGTCTGTTGTCTTAGATCAGGAATGTTGTATTTTATAACTATAGAGAATTTAATTCGCAAAAAAAACAGATGCTATAAAATAGCAGGTAGTCTGTTGTCTTAGATCAGGAATGTTGTATTTTATAACTATAGAGAATTTAATTCGCAAAAAAACAGATGCTATAAAATAGCAGGTAGTCTGTTGTCTTAGATCAGGAATGTTGTATTTTATAACTATAGAGAATTTAATTCGCAAAAAAACAGATGCTATAAAATAGCAGGTAGTCTGTTGTCTTAGATCAGGAATGTTGTATTTTATAACTATAGAGAATTTAATTCGCAAAAAAAACAGATGCTATAAAATAGCAGGTAGTCTGTTGTCTTAGATCAGGAATGTTGTATTTTATAACTATAGAGAATTTAATTCGCAAAAAAAACAGATGCTATAAAATAGCAGGTAGTCTGTTGTCTTAGATCAGGAATGTTGTATTTTATAACTATAGAGAATTTAATTCGCAAAAAAAACAGATGCTATAAAATAGCAGGTAGTCTGTTGTCTTAGATCAGGAATGTTGTATTTTATAACTATAGAGAATTTAATTCGCAAAAAAACAGATGCTATAAAATAGCAGGTAGTCTGTTGTCTTAGATCAGGAATGTTGTATTTTATAACTATAGAGAATTTAATTCGCAAAAAGACAGATGCTATAAAATAGCAGGTAGTCTGTTGTCTTAGATCAGGAATGTTGTATTTTATAACTATAGAGAATTTAATTCGCAAAAAAACAGATGCTATAAAATAGCAGGTAGTCTGTTGTCTTAGATCAGGAATGTTGTATTTTATAACTATAGAGAATTTAATTCGCAAAAAAAACAGATGCTATAAAATAGCAGGTAGTCTGTTGTCTTAGATCAGGAATGTTGTATTTTATAACTATAGAGAATTTAATTCGCAAAAAAACAGATGCTATAAAATAGCAGGTAGTCTGTTGTCTTAGATCAGGAATGTTGTATTTTATAACTATAGAGAATTTAATTCGCAAAAAAACATGCTATAAAATAGCAGGTAGTCTGTTGTCTTAGATCAGGAATGTTGTATTTTATAACTATAGAGAATTTAATTCGCAAAAAAACAGATGCTATAAAATAGCAGGTAGTCTGTTGTCTTAGATCAGGAATGTTGTATTTTATAACTATAGAGAATTTAATTCGCAAAAAAACAGATGCTATAAAATAGCAGGTAGTCTGTTGTCTTAGATCAGGAATGTTGTATTTTATAACTATAGAGAATTTAATTCGCAAAAAAACAGATGCTATAAAATAGCAGGTAGTCTGTTGTCTTAGATCAGGAATGTTGTATTTTATAACTATAGAGAATTTAATTCGCAAAAAAACAGATGCTATAAAATAGCAGGTAGTCTGTTGTCTTAGATCAGGAATGTTGTATTTTATAACTATAGAGAATTTAATTCGCAAAACAGATGCTATAAAATAGCAGGTAGTCTGTTGTATTAGATCAGGAATGTTGTATTTTAAGAAATGAGGGGAATAACGATCCTTATTCCCCTCAATAAACAGTAAATTTCCTACTCCAGATGCATCAAATTCCAGGTTTTCTTCGCTCAAAGTTCTTTGAACAGTTCGTGGATACACAATCGTATAAAACACACTAGTTGTAAATGGTAGACAATTTTTATTTGAGTTAAATATTCCATTAGCAAAGACAATTTCCTAACTGTATGTATTTGTACATGTTTTACAAAAAGAAAGCACGGGCGCGTCATGATAATACACTATTCTTCTATCGTTACTTCTCGTCGTCGTCGATAAGATAAGTAATTTTCACAGGTTTACCAAATTTACTAGTGATCTCCTTCTCTCGAAAACTGTACCTCTTCCTAGTCTCCTCGTAAAACCCTTTCGACGAAGACTCCTCCTCAGACCTGTCGTCATCCTCCGTGTACCAAGGCTTCTTCCTCGAGACCGCCCCAAGATCGTACTTGACAGGTGCATAATCAGCCGGATCCCAATGCTCAATTTCGCCGTCGCGAGGCCAATTCACCTGATTCACCTTCCTAAACTTCTTCAGGAACGGAAATTTCTTCACCAACAGATTCTCGCGACTCTTCTTCGGCGTTCTGCGAGGCGCGTTCAGTTTCTCCACATGCGCCATATACTTCATCTTCCACTTCATCATATTCGAGTACTTGTCCACGTCAGCTTTGAATTTCACGGCGGTATCTCTCAAATACGACGGCTCTTTGCGTTTCGGCTGCTCAGACATCGGTTCCCGTTCAGCTGCTAGTTTTATCCTCTCCAGTTTGATCAGATTCTCTTCAGCGTGGGACTTCAATTCTTCAGCAATCTTCTCGTGGTTCCGTCTGGTCAGTTCTTCCATATCTTGCTGGCTGTGGGTTTTCCGGAGTAATGGATATTTGTGGTAGATGTTCTCTTGTGGTGGCATCTGGATTAGGATCGTGTTCTTGGGTGGATTGCGTCTGATAGCTGTGGAGATATTCGGGACCAATTGAGCATCCGAAGCTCGCTCTTTAGCCATGGCTTTCTGCTTGAGGTAATGCTTCAGCAATGGAGAAACGTTACTCAACCTCCTATCTAAAGTTTTCTCCAGCTTTATCTCCTTTATCGATCTCTTGATCTTCGGGCGATCTTCAGAAATGTGTTCTTTTACATCATCAGCAGGTCCATACTCCGGTTGAATCGGTGGTTGATCTTCGGCTATCCGTTCTTCAGGCGTTTGCACCTTCAGTATCACCTTCGGTCTATACAATTCATTCTGAATGGTTGGGTCGGTCGCAACAGGCGTCCAATTATCGATTCTACTCAGTTTCTTCCAATAATCATACCTCTTCTTCCGTATGCTTTCATTCAACTTACTCCCACGATTTCCCTGATCGTCAAAAGTATACACGAACCCAGCTTTTGGTTGCATCGTCGATTGTTGAGTGTTTCCGTCTTCGTCTTGTTCTAGCAACTTCTCAGGAGCAGGCGCTGTCGACATTCCCTGAACTTGTATCTGGAGGGTCTTCGTCTGCGGCGGTTCATCACTCTTTACTCGTCTAGGGCTCTCAGCTCTGGCGTTACCAAAAGCCGATTGCGTCGAATTCGGTCTCCTATGGTCAGATCTACCCGATGGTTCGTTTTGCGGGCAACGGTTCTTAATTCCATCCTTCAGCTGGGTGTTTTGAATTGATTTCGTGATAACTGCCTTTAGATTATTCGATTTTTTCGCCTCCCCGTGCTTCTGTGATTCGCTACTTTTGTTTGGGGTTGTTGAATTTGTTGTTTTGGTTGAGTTTGTTGTTGTCGACGGTCTTCCTTGAGGAGAAGAAGGAGGAACGTGGAGCCTAGGAGAAGCATGTTCATTTTGGTGGTCTCTTAAGGTCTTAGGGATGTTAGGGGTTACCTTTTTGGCTTCCCCATCCGCGGATTCTGATTTAATCAATTCGATGCTTGGTTTGCTTCTTGAACGAGGCGCTTTCGATCGGATCGATGGCGCGCGATCTTTCAATTCTTTCGTCCATACCTTCACAGCCTCCAGTTCCTCCTTTTGCTCCTGGGTCAACTTGCTGATCTTGTTCTTAGTGACCTGTAATCGTGCATTATTTAGAGATTCCGCGATTTCAACCTCGGGTAGGACCTTATCAATTCCAAACTCGTCCAATTCCGTAACGGGTTTGAACTGGAAGACCCGCCTTATGTCGCCGTGATCCTTCTTTACCGCCTTTTTCAGATCGAGCGGCTCTTGCTTCGGTTTAGGCTTCGGCGGTTTTGGTTCTTCGACATCGGCGTAGTTCCTCGGCAATTCCAACGGTTTAAATTTAAATATCTTGTTGATCATTCCACCGCTGGGGTTATAGACGACCCTTACTTGTTTCGGTTTCTCCACTTCTTCAGGAACTATAGTACCAGAAGATGTTACATGCGTATACTTCGGTTTCTCTAATTCCATTCGCATTTGCTCTTCCCTACGCCTTTCCTCCTCCAACCGCTTCCTCTCGTCCATTTCCTTGCGAGCTTTCTCATGCACCGCCCTTAACAACGCATTCGATTTTGCCGAATCAATAGGGGCTCGACCACCAGGGGTTGACTGGTCTGTCACCCCAAACGATTGGTACGTATTCGGCTGTCGAGGACTTTCAAATTTCCACGCGGGCTTTCTCTTGGGGCCTTGGATAGATGGTTGCTCTTGGAGATCAACCTCCTCCACATTGCTCGCAGACTTATGACCATGCAGATCTTGATGTGATGACGGTACTGGTGTTGTTGGGTTTACATCTTCCGGCTTATGTTTAGCAACCTGCAGTTCCTCACGTATTTGGTTAATTTTTGGAGGGGCTTGTTCGTGCTCCACAAGCCTTTTGGGCATCCTGAACGGAGGAAGATTGCTTTGAGGTACCGCTGGTGAAGGACTTTCCTGCACTGGTGGTGCTTGTTCCTGTTGCACTGCCCTCTTGGGTACAACTGTCTTTCGTTCGTCCTCACGTTTTGGAATTGTTCGTTCCTCCTCGATAACCCTTTTCTTCTGGAGGTTGTTGGTCTTTTGCAGCATCTTTTGTGCTTCTTCAACCCTCTTAGTCATTTGTGGCATCTTAAACGGAAGTAGATGGCTTTGAGAAACCGTGGACGGTGGCGGTGTTGATGGCACATTACCACCCATACCATCAGCAGCGACTTGCATCTTCCTATAATACTTTTGCGTCTGCGTCAACTTGGGCGTTTGCAACATCTGCGGATGGAATAGTTTATAATACTCAGCCGTATCTTGACTAATTTCCTTGTCGATCTTCGATTCCATGTGATTGTACTCGAAAGACTTGATAAGCCTCCTCATCGGGCTTTTGGGGATATTGCTGACCTTTGGTTCGACTCTACCAGAATTACCACCGGAACTAAAGATCTTCGGTCGAAAACCAAACGATTTCTTTATCGGTGTTTGGACCTCGATGTTTTGGATGTCCTCGGATACTTTGATAAGAGGCTTTGTTTCTTCATCGGTAGCTGGTTCTTCTGGAATATATTCAAACCTGTCATCGTCTTCCTCTTCTGTTTGATCCATGGTTCGATCTTTGGACGAGACTTTACGCACTTCTCTAGCGTAAACCTTCTCTTTTCCTGGGTGTACCAATAATTCATCCTCGATTGGATGAACGAAGCTGTCGTTCTCATGCAAGATTTCTTCTTGCTTTACCACTGGTTGTATTGGAGATTCTGGCTGGATGGAGTATTCTTTCGACTTGAGAATTTCATGGTTCTCCTTGACGTTTTGCTTCTGCTGAATTTCATAATCCTCCTTGGCGTTTTGCTGTTGCTGTATCATCTTGGAGAGTTGATTAATCTGTTGGACGAGGGTCATACTCTCTTCATCTTGGGAATCTTCAAGCTTTCGCTTCTCGAGAGGTCGGTACTTCCCATCAATACGTTGGACAGCCTTCTGTCCAACTGACTGTTCTTCATCAACTGCCACACGTTGAACACCCTTCTGTTCTTCAACTGCCACACGTTCAACCGCCTTATGGTCTTCGACTTCCCGAGGATACGGTGGCATTTTAAACTTCGGCGCTCTACTTAACACTGGGTTCTTCTTCTCGGGGATTCTTTGCTGTCCTTTGGTTGGCGGTGCTGAAGGTTGATAATTCCTCTCGATGGTTTGCGGTTTTGGTTTCGTATAAACCTGCTGCATCTCTCTTAAATTCCTCTTGCTGTGCCTTCTGTATAATTCTTCAGGATCGGAGGATTGATGTGGCGGCTTTTTGGGGTTGTCTTCTCGCATGCCTTTACTACCTTTCCTTTCAAATTGCGTGATGGTATCAATATTCTCCCTGGTGGCTTCCACAAAACGCCGTGAAGACTTCTTCTCAACTCGTTCTTCCACGTGCCTGTCGAAAGGAACACCATCAGCAGAGTGTCTACGCGATTCTTCATATTTTGAGTTTAGATACTCAACTGTCGGTGATCTCTGCCCAGAATTATCCGGAGATATATCATCTGGAATATGGTTATCACTAGCTGTAAGAGGTTTGTCATCACCGGTGGATTGCTTGGAGATGTATTTCGCTTGGAACTCCTGATATTCTTCTACTTTAGGCACAATCTCGCCATCCTCATTCGATTTGATCAACACCTTATACGTACTCGTCTGATTTTCGACCTCGGGCTTACCCTGATCGGTGATCTCCGGTTTCCCGCGACGCATTAGATTATTCGGATTAAAAGGTTTAAACTCAAACGATATCTTCTTCATCTTCGGTTGGTTGATGTCCACTTTGATCGACACCTTGTTGTCGTCTTTACCACCAAGTTCTTGTCGAAGATTCGAAGTGCTGAAATGCGTTTGTGGGTAAGCCTTCTGGTGTTCCTCTGGTACCGTCAGTTGAGATGCAGACTTCGGTTCGTTCGGTAACGATCTTCTCTCCGATGGTCTCATAGTCTGCGGAGGCCTAGGTTTGAAATCGCTGCGACTCTCAGGTTTCTGATCGACGGGATACAAAGGTTTCCATTGATAGTTCGAAGTTTTCTGTTTGTCCATGAGGTATTGTTCATCTGCTCGTTGGTTCTCTCTGTCCATTCGTCTTGGATCACCTTGCCTTCTTGCGTCTCTTCTATTCAGGTATGCTTCACCTTGCTCAGACCATTGATTTGCTTTCGGAGAAGTATATTGAGGCCTTTCTTTTAGTTGAGGGGAAGGATTTTCAGGCTCGTATTCTTTCACGTAGATATCAGGACCTTCATCCTTGGGTGGATTGGCGGATTTCCGCTGGTTTTGTCGAGGTGCCTCGTAGGGTTCCTTTGTATGTGGCGTTTTTGAGAACTGCTCTTGAGCAGCCGTAACCTTCGGTTGGTGGTACTTCAGCCTTATGTCAGAACCATCGTTCCTCGTCCTATCACTCAACTCGCCTTTTGATTTTTTCCTCGTCAGCGACCTGTGTAAGTTCTTATACAAGTCAATGTTGTCGTCAGCTTGTTCAAAGTTCCTAGAGTTCTTTTTCTCGGGTCTTTTCTCAAGTTTTGGGATGGTTATTGGAGGTTTTATGTCGGAATCATGTCTCTTGGCCCTCTCCATCTTTTCCCGATATGCTTCCCTATACTTCTCGTAAGAAAACGCGGTTTTTCTTGGATCAAGTTCGTCCGGAGTGTCTTGGTCATCGTACGAGTCATTCTTCTTCGTTCTGGCGTATTGACGCTCGCTGGTTTGATGATCTCTGATAATTGGGATTTCGTCTCGGTCCAGATCCCGAAGTCTAGCCTTCTTCCTTTCGTTGTTGTACTCTTTGTATTCTTCCAAGGCCTGATCAATGTATTCTTGTCGGCCATTGTTGCCTTGATTGCTACCGTGATTACCATCTTGATTGCTACCGTGATTGCCACCTTGATTACTACCTTGATTGCTACCTTGATTACCTCCTAGATTACCACCTCCTAGATTACCACCTCCTAGATTACCACCTGCTTGGTTACTACTTCCTTGATAACTACCTTGATTGCTTCGTGCCTCGTACCTTCCTCTTTGTCTTCGCCTACCACCATCGTCCATGGAATTTCTCCTCCTGGAAACTTTCTCGACGTTCTTATCGATGATGTACTCGATATCTGTCTCGATGTCATCATTTTTACCAGAATCACTCTTCGGCCTGATTTGTTGGTGGCCACACGTCGAATTATTCGACTTGTTAACTGGTAGAAAAGCCAATATCCGTTGGTAAAGTGGTTTATCCGCTTCTGAACTTACACTATCTTCAGGTTTGGTGTATTTGCTGGCAGTCACTAGTGGTTCATTGGCCAGGGGTTCTTTGATTACCAGTGATTCATTAATTACCAGTTCATTGATCACCTGTGGTTCATTGGTCACCAGTTCATTGATCACCTGTGGTTCATTGGTCACCAGTTCTTTGATCACCTGTGGTTCGTTGGTCAACAGTGGTTCATTGGTAGGGTTTACAAGACCCACGTTCTCAGTTGGTAAGAAATCAAACATCTTCCGCAATGTTGACCGTTCTCCATCGCAGGGTTTCTTCTTGGAAACACTGCTGCTGCTGCTGCTATTGCTGTTGTTGGTAGTTTTTCCTTGGAATTTATTCAGTAATGCAGTGGCGTTCTCTGTGATGGTGTCAAAAATATCACTCTCGCCTTCGGTGCCTGCATTGAAGACAACCTGGCTTAACTCATTGCTATCGGTGTCATACTTTAGCTTAATGTTGTTTTTAGATTTTACCAGATCTTGAGGTTCGTTGGATACCTCTTGAGGTTCGTTGGTTACCTTCTGTTCTTGCTGTTGTTTGACTTCATCAAAGCAAATCATGTTATAGCTCCATTTATTCGCCGCCATTAAAGGTTGTTGCCTGAGGTTTCCAGACTTCCCGTCCCTTAACTTAGACTGACCTGTCAAGTCCTTGGTTGATATTTTCATAACTTCGCTCTTTTTATTTCCTTCCATGTGGATGATTGGTCTAGAGGAATCCTTCCTATCCATACTCTTTATCTCTTCGTTGCAAGTAAGGTTGTCCACATCCTTATCCACGTCGACTTCAAAATCGTTCATAGAGTGTTGTTTACTAATACCAGAATCCTTGCTGGTTCCCCTAAGGGTTGAATTGAGCTGTTCGCTCATCAAACCTTTGGCCTTATCATCAGCCAGTCGCCTAGAGGCGTAGATTCCCAATTGAGGCTGGAAGTAATGTCCAGAAACGGTCTGACCAAACATACCCTCAATAAAATGACCGTTGGCCTTGGCCACGTCATGCATGGACGTTCCATCAAAGGTATCGGCGATCTTCTGGGCCAATGGAGCAGACGTCACGCTATCTCGGACGCTGAAGGCTCGGGCCGGCGTCAGATGTTGCTGAATCCTAAAGTACTTCTCGATATCGATCTTCGGACACGCAACCCGTTCTATCTGCACTGGTTCAACAGCACTCTTTAAACTTTGCTGTACTGTAGACAACCTCTCAGCGTCAACGTGTAGCTTCTCTACATTAACCGAAGGTTTCAAAGATTGCTGCATCTTCCATATCCTATCCACGTCTATCATCACGTCTTTGGGTGTCACCAGTCTTGTGGTGTCGTCACCACCGGGTGTCTCATCAATTGTGCCATCTTCAAAATTCGATTTCTTACTCATCAATTGCGAGATGCTCTTCGATCTTTTCAAGACTGATACTAGCTTCTCAGCTGCTTTTACTACGGGAATTTTCTTACCAGCTGTCGTATTGGACACGTAGATGTTTATGTGGACCTTCTTCTTTTTACCCATCGCAGTATCACTGGTACTCTTCTTCAAATGATTATTGAATCGGAGATTCTTGTTTTGTTCATTGTGAGTTTCCTCTTCTTCGTTCGGGTATTCCGAATCATCAGTTTGTAAGGTTTCAGAAGATTGAGGCAACATCAGCGTGTCCGCGTCTACGTAGACAGAAGACTCCAGAGAGACCCTGGTCGATGGTTTATCCCATAGGCGTGCTATAAGGTCCGAGACGGAATTATCAACCTCCTCAGGGGGGTACAACTCATTGTTCAGCATGTCTATATTCTTCTTTCCATCTTCTGTTTGATGATATTCCGTTAGGAGGTTGTCTTCATCATCTTGGGAATCCATCTTGACCATTCTGATTGGTTCTTCTTCTGATTTGATTGGTTCTTTGGAGCACTTCTTAGTCCCATAGGCTCGCTTAAAATCTGACTTTGATTTTGACCTAACTGCGTCCTCAGGGTTGTCGCCAATTTTGCAGAGGTGTTCTTTGCTAAGCTTCTTGGTTTGTTCTTTGTTGGCAACTACAAAATCCGACTTCGGTTGATTGAAATCCGATATTGGCGATACAATCTTGTTGTTTGGGTTAACGATTGGAATCTTCGCGATTTCTGCGTTGTTCGTGATTTCTGTCTTATTGGTGATGTCCTTACCATCAACAGAGATTGTCTTCACCGTTTCTTCCGCAGTTTTCGTCTGAGGTGGTGCAGTCTTCCCAATTGATACCTGCTTTGGAAGTTTTGGGTCTTTAACATCGTTTGGCTTATCCAGAATGACCACCTTCTTAATGTTCTCCTCGAATATCCGGAATGCTTTCATATTGGTCTCGATAATTCTCGTTTCTTCCTTCATGTTGTCTTTATCGTGATCATTCAGGTCCGTTTTGATGATGCCTTTATCTTTTTTAGCTGATGCTAGGTGTGATTCCCTTGCTTGGTTCGATTCCACTGCTCCATTGGTTTCAAAACTTGATATAAACTTGTTTGGTCTTGTTTGTTGTTTGTTTCTTATTTCCTCTTCCAGAGGTGAGAATAGAATTGACCTAAGGGAATCCTTTTCTATCATGGGTACATTCTCAATATCTCCAAAGGAGCAGAAGGAATCAAGCTCCTTTGACAAGGTTTCCAGATGTTTCAGTTTGGTAAAGATGAACTCGTTGGTCTGCAACTCGTTGTTCTGCAACTCGTTCATCTGCAACTCGTTGGTCTGCAACTCGTTGGTCTGCACCTCGTTGGTCTGCACCTCGTTGGTCTGCACCTCGTTGTTCTGCAACTCGTTGATCTTCTGGGACATTAAAATAGCATCTACACACGTTGGTCTGGTAGATTTTTCAACATTATCCTTCTTAGTGCGTTTCCTATTCTTGCTGGCGACAATTGCATCTCGAATCCTCACAGAAGTATTGCTATTGATCTCATCAAAAGTTAACTTCCTGACCTCATCGGTGTTCTCCTTCTTGTCCTTCCTACTCCCACTAGCAAAGACCTTCTCAATATCCTTCAAACTCTGGTTGATCAGCAACTGGGTGACCTTCTGCTCCAGCTTATTAAACGCAGTTTGGTTGATTCGAATCAATTTGGTTTCCTGCTGAACGCGTCTAGTCAAATCCTGGCAAATATCTTCGAGATTCATTTCGCACTTGAAGTTGGTGCTGGACATGTTCCTGCTGATGATACCCAGGATTCTATGACGTAGCGTGGCGTCGATATTCGAAGCAGAATGGTGCTTGGACCGCTTATTACCGGATTTCGTTACGTTAGCCCGAAAATTCTCGATGAACTCGTTGCAGTTCTTCTTGATAACGAAGGTACGATGGGTTATCTCATCCTTATAGTCGTTCTCGAAGGCTTCACTGCTACTCATTTCGTCTGCCTCCTGCGGAGGGTGCAGGATCGACCGCAGATTTTGCACTCCAGTCTTGCTCTGTAAATTTCAAGGTTATTTTAATACTTTGGAATACGTTTGGGAACGTCATAACTTCCGAACCGTTCGAGATAGTGAAAATACATTTGCACCTTTAGAATCAGCGCGAAAAACTGTATTAAGGACCATCATATTTTAGAATGGATCAGGAACAGTTGAGTGTTGAGAGAGCAAAAAGTACTTACGTTAACTTCTGTGGTCTCAGGTTCTGCTGTAAATGCATGTTTCTTGAAATATGATTCATCTGGGGCATCGGTGAGCAGATGGTTCATGTGGGCATATCTATCACACATCGAAACCAGGCCCAAGCTGCAAATGCTTGAGTCCTGAGAGCAATCTGCGTACAGCCTGCTTCTGAAGAACTGATGAATTGGTTTTTCGCTCTGGCTTCGCCTTTGGCCTTCTAAATCGTTTTTCTTCGGGATGAATTTGAAGCCGGTGATGGTGTCTTCAGAAGGGACATCGTGTACATCATCGGTGTCATCGTCATATAATGGGATAAAGGTTTCTGAGATTTTTGTAGCTGCTGCAGTTCGGTGTGTAGATTGCATTTCGCTCTGAAGTTCCATGGAACTCTTGTTGAGGTCATCGCATAAATCTTTGTAGATTTGTTCGTATTCTATGTCATTTCCGACTTGTTGGTATTGATGTTCCTGTGCCAAAAGGTCTTCTGATTCACACTCGTAACTGTAGGGTACGGTCAGTGAGGTCGGTTCTTCGTTGTAGATGGTTGGCGCTATCTCTTGGTTGTAGGAGAGGACTGGTAGCGTGAGGTACTCCATTTGATTATCTTCGATGCGTGCATTGAACAGTTCGAGCATGTTGTCGTACGGTCCGACCATCTGAGTGAGCTGCTCATACTTACAGGACACATGGCGATGAATTTTAACACTCTGATTTACTAACTCAAGTATGGTTTTGCCGGCCGCGCACGTTATGTATTTGCCACTCAGAAACAGAAATTTTACAATGAGATCCATAGTCTAGAATTTTTTTTGCATTTGCCAAAAGTTGACACTAAATCAATAGTGCCCACTAGATATCGGATATCAATACGATCCTTGCATCTTTCAGACGACAGATGGCCCAGAAATACGTGTAATTTTTGGCTTTTTTTAAACGCGTGCGCGGAAAATTTGTCATAATTTGACAAGTAAATACATAGAAATTAGTTTACCATGGTTTCTACCAGGTCATCTGTGTAGAAAGCATGATGGTGTCAAAAGATGATAAAAAGTGTCAATTTTACGAATTGGTCATAGATAGACATTTGATTAATTAAAGAGTTGTAAATCAAAACACAGGCCACCCTTAGTAATAATTAAAAGGATCTATGTCAATATCAACTCGGGTATAGTCCGTACAACGGTCAAAAGATGACATGACATGGCAAAAAGTGCCATGCGTCGTCTTTAACACGTCCATCCACCAGTTCACAGTATTCGTCAAAGCACCGCATATACCTACAAAGAGATAAGCTAGAAGACCTAAAGAACATGATGACAATTTGGACCTTATGCGAGAATTTGCTTAATAGTGAATTAAGTGTCTTAATTAAGTTTTTATATACCTACATAAACACATACCTTGTATTCTTGTTAATATACCTTTCTTATTGAAGTATAAGAGTAGCTGACGCTTAATTTGGTTAAATACTTGTTTTATGATTTCTAAATTTCTGGGTCCAACCACGTCAATGACAATAAAGTTGTCAACGTTTCGCACTCTCTTGCAAGAGGCATCTTCAGGACGTTGCAGTAAGAGAGCTACGACGAGAAGAGATTCTCTTCATAGCTCTCTTACTGTTACGTCCTGAAGATGCCTGTTGCAACATGTGTGCAAAACTTTGACAACTTTATCGTTATTGACGCGGTTTTCTCTTTTATTTTATACTCAAAGTCCTATACCACACTATATAAATTATGAAAATTATCCAGAAGAAACTAGTTAATACTTTCACCACCAGAGCTCGCAGTGAATTTGAGATACCTGAATCGATTGGGATTATATTATTACATACACTATAGATTGCAATAAATCAAAAAGACATATGAAACAAAACACCTTTATTAATTTTAAAATTCATATATACAGTATACCCCCAAAAGTTGCACAATGTGTTGAAACCTTTTACACAAGTAAGCCGGACATATATGAAAATTAAAAAAGTATTACTTATCCTCATCGACACGGTTCTGCGAATGAGCACAAATAATTTATTTATACCCGCAATATTGGCGTAGCAAGTAAGCAAGCAACTGGCACTCAGGCTGCGCCGATTTTGTCGTTGGTCGAACATATGGCTTCAGTGCAGAAGAACGGCTATGTCTTCAGTCCGAGATACTTATGCTTCCCCACCATTCCTCGTATTTGCCTCATCGTCAGCAAAGTGCGTTCCCCAACGTGTTCCTTGGACATCGAACGATTGGGAAACTGATATGTCTTCATCTGACAGTCGACCAGACTAGACACGTACGACCCTTCCTGATTCCGAAGCTACATACGAGCGCTACGTTGTTTACCACGTCCGAATATAGATAAATCCCGGCAAGTTGTGTACGTAAATCCGAGCGTCAACTTTAGCACATTGACAAAAAAACCAACATATCACTATAATTTTATAAGAGCCACTTGGACAAATTAATTCTTTTCTAGTATTTTTGAGGACAGACAATTTCACAACTCGAGCCGCTTACTTACTTCTTATTACCACCCTTGTTTTCATCACCTCCGTCTTGAGTCTCAACACCATCGTTAGCTTTCTTGACATCCTGGTCGCCAATTTTTTTTGTCGATTCCTCACTCACACCTGGTATAAACGGCTTGTACAGCTTAGTTGGTCTTCTCTTCTTCAATTTGGTCTTCTCCTGCGGTGGATGAAGTCTTATCTCCGCCCCAACTTCCTGTTTCGGCGCCTTCGGTTGCTTCTGTTCATCCACCTTGATGCGAGGAACATCCTTAGCGATAGCTTCACGAACTTTACGCTCGACCTTCTTCGTGTAGGTAACCTTTACTTCAACGTTAACCTTAGGCTTGCCCTTCTTAACTCGTTGCTTCAACTTAGGCATGACTTTTGCACCACCTTGCACCGGTATTTGTGAAAGATTAATCATCTTTGGATCGGTTACCTTTGAATCAGCTACCACCTTTTGATCAGTTTCTTTTGACTCAACCTTCTTTTCCACGCCATACTTGGCGATGACTTCATCTGCTGCTTTTTGGTCAGGCTCCGCCACCTTTGGCTCGCTGACACCACCAACTTTGACCTGCTCACCCTCAATCCTTTTGGGATCAGCAACCAGTTCTGATTTTGGCTCGGAGGCGTTCGCCTGTCGAGCTTTTCTCAACGCGTCTGCGACCGCCGAGTCCCAGTTTACCCGGTTTTGATTGATTCTTATCTGCGAAGGGTCCTCAGGTGTTTGGTCTGGTGTCACAGGAGTTGCCGCTTTCTCGTCCATCAGCTTTGACACCTTAGCCGAGCTGGAGTCCTCAGGTGCTCTTTTGGTGATGAGTTCGTCTTTTTGGGCATCGTGTGTTGCTTGCATTTCTGCTGGTTGATCATCAGCAGGTTTTTGGTCAGCTTTTAATCGTTGTTCGTCGATCAGTTTCGCCATTCTTGCAGATTCTGCATCTATGGGCTTCTTATCCTTCATCAAAAATTCCTTTTCAGCCTCCTGAGGCTTCAGTGCGTTTTCTTCGACGAAATTTTGCTGCACCTCCGTTTTTAGATCTTCCTGGGCAAGTTGTGGGATCTGTTTAGCAACTTGTTCTATCGTTCCGACTTGTTCTTCGTCTTTAGCAACTGGTTGTTGTTTGGCGACTTGCTCTATGGTCGATGTTTGTTCAGCTTGTGCAGTTTTGTGTGTTTGTTCAGCTCGTTTTATATGCGAATCGTAAATATCTTTGTATGTGAACGTTGACTTTCCTTTCTCGTCTGGCTTCACACCAATGTTGTATTTATTCCTCAGCTCTTCTTCTTTTCGCCTCCTGTCGACTATTTCTTGTGCAGACAATAGCTGAGTATCTTCGATCTTCTTGGCTGCTGCTACGGTATGTTCATACACTGTTTCGTATATACTTTGCTGATCTGCTTTATTAGCTTCTATGGAATCTTCATCGACTTCTAAAGCTTTTGCTTCGTCTGCCTTTTGGTCCTTAAGGAGATTACTCTTAGAAAGGGTATCAGTGACGATATACCGTTTTGAAGGCCTCTCTTTATCCGCCTTTGCAGAATCTTCCTCAGCTTTCTTTATCTCCTCCAGAGATGCCATGTAAATGGCATCTGGAGGTAGTTTTACCTCTTTCTGTTTAGGTTTATCTTCAAGTTTAGCCTTATTTTCAAGTTCGGCCTTATCTTCAAGTTTAGGAGATTCTGGTTCTCGTAACAGCCATTTAGTTCTGCCATATTCTTTATTCTCTTCGACTGAGTCATCATCCAAAGCAACGGCTTTATCCCCACTTGGGGTAACTCCACTCATTTCAATCATGAGATTCATCTTCTCCACGTCTTCGGCCTTCATTTGATCAGATTTAACATATTCCGTAATCCTCTCGTCGACTTGTTCTTGTGACGACGACATAATCCGTTCTTCGATCGCGGCGGCCATTTGTTGTTCCTTGTTGTCTTCAACTGAGTCATCAGCGATTCCAATCAACTTGTTGTCCTCGGCTTTTTGCCCAGTTGGCTTCGCATCTCCTCCATCCATGTTTATTTTGGTGTAAGCAGCTGGCTGGTAGATGGTAGTCACTTCCTTCATCGCCATAGAGTTTTCCTCTTGTATAGCCTCGACGACGTCATCGTGGATGGTCATCTTGTCCGTCTCAGACTTCTTCGGTGTAGATGTAGCCTTCGACGCTTTCGTCGGACCTTCCAGTTGAGTCTGCTTAGCCTCTTGGTGTTGTTTCCTGAGCTTCGCCAAATACGCCTTTCGTCTTTCGGCAAAAGTCATCTTTGGTTTTGCTTCTTCAGGTTTACTCTCCTTCGGTTTTGGCGATTGGCCTTTAACAATGACATCTTGGTCAACACCATCGTGTTTTTCCACGTACATTTCTGTTATTTCAACTTGTTGTTCCTTCGTAACCATACCGGTGTCTTTGTCCACGATAGTTCTTTGCTTCTCGCGTTTTTTCCTTGTGGCAAATTTACTTTGCAAGGTCTCATCTGGAAGAGCATCTGGTGTAACGGTAATTTTTGTGGTTGATGTAGCTGGAGGAGCCTTAACTGCTTGAGTCACGGTCTTTTCTTCTGGCTTAGTATTTTCTTCTAGCTTGACCTTTTCTTCTGGTTTAGTCGTTTGTTCTAGCTTGATCTTCTCTTCAGGCTTGATCTTGTCCTCTGGGCGGATCGTCTTTGGAATGATACTATCCGGCCTCTTCCCAACGACGTGTTTTACAACAGGATGGATGGTTTTGGCTTGAGGTTTCGCTTGTTTGGTTGGTTCACGATCTACAGAGCTTTCGCGCGATGCTTTTTGTCTTCTAATAGGCTGTTGTGGTTTCTCCTGCTGTGTGGAAACTTGCTGTGTGGGAACTTGCTTTGTGGGAACCTGCTGTGTGGGACCTTGCTTTGTGGGACCTTGCTTTGTGGGAACCTGCTGTGTGGAAACCTGCTGAGCTACTTTCTGTGGAGTTTCTGGCCTGGGTGATCTCGATTTATATGCTCCTTTACCACGCTCGGCAAGATGTTTCTTGGAGGCGTATTCGGGATGTTGTTCTCCGCCTTTTATTTCCTCAGAGTGCGAAGCCTTGCTCGGTATTTTCTTCGCTGATAGAGCTTCAGATTCTGCTGCCTTTAGTTTCCTGTAGGCATCTTTATCAGCTGCAGCTTTAGCTTCCCTTTTAACTTTCTTTACGTGCCTTACATCATACACCTCAATTGGTTGTACTTCTTTCCGCACCTTGTCAGCTCTCTGCTTCTCGTGAACTGGAATTCTCGACTGGTGTTCCCTTTCCGGAATATTCTCTGAAGTCCTCTCATCTTTACGAGTTGACGCTTTCTGTCTGACCTCTCCTTCTGATCGCGATTTCTCCCTCTGTTTATTCGGCATCCCTTCAACTTTCATATTCTGTTTCCTCGGGATGCTTCGGCCGTCTTTCTTGGTGGGACTTGCCTTCGCAACATGTTCATCCTCGATTTTTGCTGGATGTTGCCCACGTGAATACTCACTTCGAGCAATCTCGAGGACTCTTTTTCGAACCTCTTCAGGGGAATCACCTCGCCTCTTCAGCTCAGCGTAAGTTTCTTCAGATACAGCTATTTTTTGCTTGCGTGCATTTGATTTGGCAGTTTCCTCCGAACGTCGCAGTAATTGCTGTTCCCTTTCCCTGGCAGCTATCTCCTGTCTTATCTGGTCAGGAGTCTTCAGTACTGGTTTGTTTTCTTGCACTGGTATCTTTTCTTGCACGGGTTCTTCCACTGCTGTCCCCATTTTTCGTGGCAAAACACCACCAGGCTTCAGGATGTGCTCGTCGTCTCGTTCAATTTTTGCCGTTTTCCTTGCAACTTCATCGCTTCTCCTTTCTGGCTTCATGCCGACGTCTGTTTGACCATGGTGTGGTTCCTCGAACTCAATGTCTATCCTTACCAACCTCTTCTTGGCTTCAATTTCTCTGATCTTCATCATCTCCACAGCCTTTTCTTCTTTTAGTTTATAATCAGGTTCGTCTGTTGATGGTAGGTTCTTAGCACCTTCTGACGATGGTTCTTGAGGACGATCCACTTCAACAGACTGCGTCCCAACTTTAAGCTTGATATGCTCAACATGGCTGTCCGTTATAGGCTTTATTTGATCAACATCTGGTTTCATTTGATCAACTTTTGCAGCGCTTTCCGCTTTTTCTTTTTGCATCGCCTCCATAAGTTGAACAGCCTTTTCTGCTTTGATTTTATAGTCGGGATCTTTCTGTTCTGGCTGTACTTCTTCGGGTCTTGTCTTTTGCAGAACACTTCTTGATTCATCTGACTCAAATTTCTCTTTCGGACCTCCTGAATCCATGAATTCATAATGCCTATTCTCTTGTGGGATGTCACTTTGCCCTTGATGGCTAGCGTCTTTTAAACCCAACATCTGGCGTCTGTCACGAAGATTTCCTTGTTCGTCCACACCCTCTTCTACTGCAGATGTATTTCTTTCCATCGCAGATACCTTCTTCATATTTTCTTGCTGATTTATTCTGGTATCTTCTTTATCACTTGCAGGAATGTTATCGTCTGTATATCGAATGCCTCTGAGTTTCTGTTTGTCTTGAATCTCACTAGGTGATACAGGTTGGGATGGTTGGGATCTAACCATGTCCTTGGGTTTTACATCTTCGCCTTTCATCTCAGGTGTTCTTGATTCTTGCGCTTGGTACAGACGGTCTCTGTACTTTTCTCCATCCTGACTTTCAGTTCTAGATGCTCCCAAGTCTTTTGCTTTAACATCTTGCTTCTGCTCAAGTTTTCTTTGTTGTGGATCTTGATATTGAGACTTTGGCATGTCCGTATCTCTAAGATCTTCAAATTTTCGTCTTCGGAATTCTTGTTCTTGGGGTTGAGCGCCTTTATGTTCGTGTTGTGCGCCTTTGTGATCGTCTTGAATCTCAGTAGCAGATGGCTTTTGGTACCCAGTTCTTTCTTCCGCCCCCCTACTGCCGTATCTTTGTTCTTCTTTAACTGTAGAGGTCTGCTGATACGGTGCAATATCTTTATCTCTAACATCTTCGTGTTTCAGCTCAGGCCTTCTTTGTTCTTGCTCTCCATATCGAGTGCTTCTGTAGCTTTGTTCCTCGTGAGTATCTGCTGCAGATTTCTTCTGAGATTTTGCCACATCTATATCTCTAACATTTTCAGGCTTCAGCTCAGGTCTTCTTTGTTCTTGCTGTTGATATTGACTGCTTCTGTACTTCTGATCTTCCTGAGTATCCGCTACAGCTGCCTTCTGAGTCTGTGCTAGATCTTTATCTCTAACATCTTCAGGCTTCAGCTCAGGTCTTCTTTGTTCTTGCTGTTGATATTGACTGCTTCTGTACTTCTGATCTTCCTGAGTATCCGCTACAGCTGCCTTCTGAGTCTGTGCCAGATCTTTATCTCTAACATCTTCAGGCTTCAGCTCAGGTCTTCTTTGTTCTTGCTGTTGATATTGACTGCTTCTGTACTTCTGATCTTCCTGAGTATCCGCTACAGCTGCCTTCTGAGTCTGTGCCAGATCTTTATCTCTAACATCTTCAGGCTTCAGCTCAGGTCTTCGTTGTTCTTGTTCTTGGTAGCGAGTGCTTCTGTACTTCTGATCTTCCTGAGTGTTTGCTACAGCTGCCTTCTGGTTCTGTGGCAGATCTTGATCTCTGACAGCTTCGTATTTCTGTTCAGGTCTTCTTCCTTCTTGCTCTTGATATCGAGGACTTCCGTACCTTTGACCTTCTTGAGCTTCAGATGTCTTCTTGGTTTGACCAAGATCTTTATCTCTAAGATCTTTATCTCTAAGATCTTTGCGCTCTTGCTCAAGCCGTTTTTGTTCTTGCTCTTGATATCTAGTGCTTCTGTACCTTTGACGTTCTTGAGCATCTGCTTCATATGCTTTCTTGATGGCTTGTTCAAAATCTCTATCTCTAAGATCTTTATCTCTAAGATCTTTATCTCTAAGATCTCTATCTCTAAGATCTTTATCTCTAAGATCTTTATCTCTAAGATCTTTGTCTCTAAGATCTTTGCGCTCCTGCTCAAATCGTCTTTGTTCTTGTTCTTGATATCGAGTGCTTTTATATCTTTGATCCTCATGAGCCTCTGTTGCAGCTGCCTTCTGGGCCTGTGCTGGATCTTTATCTCTAAGATCTTCATGCTTCTGTTCAGGTCTTCTTCCTGATTGATATCGAGTATGCCTTAGATCTTCTTGTACCTTTGATTCTTCTTGAGCCTTCCTGGCCAAATCTTTATCTCTAACATTTTCAAGCTTCTGCTCAGGTCTTCTATGTTCAGGGCCGTCATAACGATCTCTTCCAAGCCTCTGATCTTCTTGGGCATCTGCTAAAGACTTCCGCTCAGGTTTTTCTTCTTGATACTGATTGGTTCCGTACTTCTGGTCTTTTTGAGAAACTGGCGGAGATTCAGGTCTTCTCTCGTCCTGCATAGAAGCCTTCTCTCGCCTACCATAGTTATCTTCTGGTGCCTTATGTTCCTCTGGATACCGAGTACTTCTGTATTCCTGCTCTGCAGCATCCGCAGGAGGTCTATCTTTATCCACAGCCTGAACATCATCTCTCTTCTTCTCATGCGGTTTAGGTTCAATCCTATGATCAACCGCCAAGCCCGATATTCTATCCTGAGCCAACTTGGCTCGTTCTTCAGCATCTACCTTCGTCAGATTCGCCTTGATGGCTTTCAATTGTTCTTCTTTTAACCTCCGATCAGGTATGCGTTGTTTCTTTTCTTCACCATCCCTAACATGGCTTTCGGAATTGTACTTCTGGATTACATCCGAAGGTTTTTCCTCGTCTTGGCCTTTCTTCGCGCCTGGCGGCGATTCAGAATCGTCACCTTGCTTGGCCGCAGCGACAACCTTGTCTTTTCTTTTACCTGGGATCCAAGGTCTCTTGCGTTCGTTCGCCGGACCCGGCGACCTCATCTGATCAGCAACTTTCTCGTACTTGTGTTTGTACGGGATATTGTATGGGATTGTATAGTTAAGAATGATGTCGCTGGGTTTTTTGACATCTCCCTTGATCTCATCATCGTTTTTCTTCTTACCCTTCCGCAAGGAATCCGGGTCTTCGCCTTTCCTGACGTAATGATGCCTGTACTTCTCCTGCAGTTTCTGCAGCTCGTCGTCCTCTTTGGCCTTCAGCTTATCTCCAGCCTTCTTTTCATCTTTTTGGCCATGAACATCCGGATATTTGTACCTCTTGTCGTCTGGTGGGTCATCGTCATCTCTTCCTTGATTGCCTCCTTTACCGGAACCTTGATTTTCTCCACCTTTCCTACGGACGTATAGTCTAGGTGCAGAGCCGCCATGGTCACGGATTCTAGTCGGTTTTCTCGGCTTATCTTCAGCATCTGGCTTTTCCTTACGTTTATCTTTATCAGAAATATCTTTGGCATCGTCACCCTTGTCGCGCTTCTTCTCTAGCTTGACGACCACTGGTGATTGCTTCTCTTTCTTCTTCGGGTCTGTTGGTTCCTTGTGTACACTAGGAAAGACGTAGGAGTATTCTTTGATAGGCTTAGGCTCCTTAGGTTCCCGTCTTCTTTTCCCCGCTTCCAATTTCACCTCTGGTTCCTCTTTTGTTGCCGTTTCCTTGTCAATTTTCCTCTTCTTGTCGTTCCTAGCCGCAATCTCCATCTTGTTCTTCTCCACGGCCTTCCGTATCTTCTCTTTCAATAACTCCTTTTGCGCGACGACGTTAGACTTGTTGGTGATGGCCAAATTCTGGATGTACTCTTGAAATATCTTAAACGCCTTCAGGTTTGCCTCCATAAGCTTCAATCGCTCTCTAGCAGCATCCGAGTCTTCATAATCAATTGGCTTACTGCTCGCTGGTTCTTCCGCCTTAGCCTCTACAGGGGGCGCCTGCCATTTCTTCGGAACGTTAAACTTCTGAATATTCATTTGCTCGGGCTTCATGACGAAAACCTTCCTGGGCCTATGCTCTTGCTTCACCGGGAATTTCTCCATACCATCCATCTCGCAAATCTTGTTGATTTCTTTAGTCAACACCTGAAGATGCTTGAGTTTCGCTATTAAAGCCTCCCTCTGCTTCGGAGGTATCAACATGTCGTCAGTTTGTTGCGAAAGACGTTGCTCGTTGGTGTATCTGTCCTTCTCGATGTTGCTTAGCGCCCTGGCGAGCCTCTCCCTGCTTCTATGTAGAAGCGCCTTCCTAATTTTCTGCGATGCGTTCCTGTGGACCTCGAAGAAATTCCCCTTACTGGTTACTTGGTCACGATCACCCAAACTCTGTTGTATCAAGATTTGGGTGACTCTTTTCTCGAGCTTGTTGAAAGCCTGCTGATTGATGTTGATCAAGTTGCTATCGGTCTTCACCTGTTGCATCAACATATCAATATATTTGAAGACGTCGTCACCTTTTGAGGAACTCGACAGCTTCCTGAACGTTGTACTGTTGACGGTCTTTCCACGCAAGTGGATATCGCACGTCTGCCATGGCGCTTTAGTCTCCAACATTGGTGCTTCCGTTTTAGCTGCAATTGTCGAAGCTTCCTGTTCCTCTTGCCTCAGGAGCTCTTTATAGACCTCCACGACATCTGTACTGGTAAATTGCGGGTATATTCTTGTGTTGAACGCTTCCCAGCTGATGTCGCTACATGACTCTTCAGGTATTGGCGCCGCCCGTTCCGTCGTGCAAGCTATCTCCATCGTCTTGTTGAAGTTTTGCCAAGTGGTGTCTCTTATTAACTGGGGATATTCAGTGTTCACCTCGGGTTCTGCTGTTGTAGTGGTGAATCTTCTATCTTGCAGCTAAAACGAAGACGTAGCTATGTTTTCAAGTTGATAGAAATTGACTGAAATTGTAATGGTGGTCGAGCCAAATATATGAAATTTGTTAAGCAACATTGGATATGTAGGGAAAGAACGTACATTTGAAGTGAATGTTTCCCAGCTCGGGTCGATATTTGAGGGTCTGCTGGTTGGATGTTCTCCTAGGTCTTCTGTAGGATTCCGCAATATTTCTGTGGGACCGCACTGACTGCTGATGTTTTCGGTAAAGGTGTGCCAAGAAGTTTTGCCGATCTGCGCATCATTGGTCTCTGGTGGACCAACGAATTCAGCCGTTTCATCCTGAATGCAAGAAAACCAAGGTCTTTAATTAATAATTGGTCTATAACAAGTTTTTTGTGTGTTATTCGAAGATTGTGGATATTCGAAGAAGGATAAGCATAAAATGAAATATCCAAATTTGCCATTAGCATAGCGACCTATCCCCCATAGAGGTTTATCAAAAGAAAAAGCCAAATTATTTGGTTCTAGGCTACATGAATGGGATCTTTTCGCACGAGGTGTGTCTCCATTTGCAAAACGTAACGAGCCTTTTAAAACATATTTTAAAATGGAAGGATCTTTACGTGTATGTCACGATGTTGAGGGTCTTATGAACGAGCTTGATATTCCCCACATTCCTTCTGAATGGTCATTTTTTGTCGATTCATCAAAATACAGCTTGAAAGCTGTATCAGTTGTATCAGAAAGTTGGAAATTTGTTCCCTTGTTTAATTAATAATTGTGTAGTATGTACGTACTTTGGAATTTTGGTTGCTCTCGTCCATAGAGTACTGCTTGAAGAAAGAGTTATATGTGGGTGCGTTCCTCAGTAGATCGTTTATGTTGGCGTATTTGCTACACGACGACATCATACCAGTGTTCGTCATGACGCCTTCGCCGCAGTCCTTCAAAAAGTTACCATAGAAACACTGTCTGGTGTACTCCTGTTTTCTCAAGGAGGCAACCGTGTTAATGTGATCTCTCTTTGCCGAGGCCTGGGGTCCAATTGGCACCATTTTCTCCTCCATGGGTAGACTCAACACGTCAGCAATTGTATCCGCAGAATCCACAGCCCTTACATCCGGATGTAGCTGTGTCTCCACATCCTCCATAACACTTCTTAGGTCGATCGGTTTACCGTTTAGATCCTTGCACACGTCGCATCGTTCTTCCTTGTCCTTTAAATCTTCCGGCATGTAAGCGTCCAGATGGAGCGTTCTCGTTGCTGCATCGTCCGGTGCTTGCGTTTGACAGCTAGTTTCGCTGCAGACGTTTGTGGAAGGAAGATTTAGGTTCTCGATGGAGTTGTCTTCAGTGCGGGCATTGAGCAGCTCGACCATATTATCGTAGGGCTTCACCACCTGCGTGAGTTCCTCATACTTGCACGCCAGATGACGGTGAATCTTCACACTCTGATTGATGATAGCCAGTATGGTCCGACCTGTTGCGTATGTGATGAATTTGCCGCTCAAAAACAGAAATTTTGCGATTAGATCCATGGTCGAATTTAGCGTAAAGGTGACAGCCTGAAAATAAAACTGTCCACTAGACGCCCATTGTTATTAATAAAAGTGATACTACGATCTGAAATAAGATGACGGACACGTCGTTTTTTTTTTGACGTTCGTTGTTTCGTTCATTGACATGTGGCTATCAGATTAATATTTGATAAATTTGTTATCACTTCAAAGTCGACTGGTTTAGGACCCATCAAATTTATTATAGATTAAGGAAAGGGCAATCGAATGGTGTAGGTTTTGTTAAAATTGAGCTAAAGGTTATCGAGATACAGCCCTTTGAAAATCGAGATTTTAGCGAATTTTTGGTGTCATCGAGTCAGTTATTAATTAATTACTCATACTAATTATTATATTTCGAATCGGACTCATCAAGTTTTAGATTGGCCGAGGATTGCTGGTTATAGCGATGTTTGTTTCATTTCGATATCCTCAAGGATAGTCGAGTAATTGTCATATTTATATACCCATAGATTTCCATAAGAGGGGGCTTCCAGCCATAAACGCTACATATCGATGTTCGGGAACAAATACTACATCGAGTTCTCTAAATCTGGATCGGAGCCATCAACATTCTTATAGATTAAAGAAAGGGCAATCGAATGGTGTACGTTTTGTTAAAATTGAGCTAAAGGTCATCGAGATACAGCCCTTTGAAAATCGAGATTTTAGCGAATTTTTGGTGTCATCGAGTCAGTTATTAATTAATTACTCATACTAATTATTATATTTCGAATCGGACTCATCAAGTTTTAGATTGACCGAGGATTGCTGGTTATAGCGATGTTTGTTTCATTTCGATATCTTCAAGGATAGTCGAGTAATTGTCATATTTATATACCCATAGATTTCCATAAGAGGGGGCTTCCAGCCATAAACGCTACATGTCGATGTTCGGGAACAAATACTACATCGAGTCTCTAAATCTGGATCGGAGCCATCAAAATTATTATAGATTAAGGAACGGGTAATCGAATGGTGTACGTTTTGTTAAAATTGAGCAAAGAGTCGACGAGATACAGCCCTTTGAAAATCGAGATTTTAGCGAATTTTTGGTGTCATCGAGTCAGTTATTAATTAATTACTCATACTAATTATTATATTTCGAATCGGACTCATCAAGTTTTAGATTGGCCGAGGATTGCTGGTTATAGCGATGTTTGTTTCATTTCGATATCTTCAAGGATAGTCGAGTAATTGTCATATTTATATACCCATAGATTTCCATAAGAGGGGGCTTCCAGCCATAAACGCTACATGTCAATGTTCGGGAACAAATACTACATCGAGTTCTCTAAATCTGGATCGGAGCCATCAACATTCTTATAGATTAAGGAACGGGTAATCGAATGGTGTACGTTTTGTTAAAATTGAGCAAAGAGTCGTCGAGATATAGCCCTTTGAAAATCGAGATTTTTAGCGAATTTTTGGTGTCATCGAGTCAGTTATTAATTAATTACTCATACTAATTATTATATTTCGAATCGGACTCATCAAGTTTTAAATTGGCCGAGGATTGCTGGTTATAGCGATGTTTGTTTCATTTCGATATCTTCAAGGATAGTCGAGTAATTGTCATATTTATATACCCATAGATTTCCATAAGAGGGGGCTTCCAGCCATAAACGCTACATGTCGATGTTCGGGAACAAATACCACATCGAGTTCTCTAAATCTGGATCGGAGCCATCAACATTCTTATAGATTAAGGAACGGGTAATCGAATGGTGTAGGTTTTGTTAAAATTGAGCGAAGGGTCGTCGAGATACAACCCTTTGAGATTTCAGCGAATTTTTTGTGTCATCAAATCAATTATTAATTAATTGGAAACTGTTAGTTATCTGAGGGTTTGTGTTATTGCTGCTATATAAGCAATATTATACAATTAGTAATATTATTGTAATTAAAAATGATAAAACATGAAAACTGGTTAATTTTAATACAATATAAGTAGTGAGAAAAGATAATTCCACTAGAATTTAATCCTTTTAGATTATGATGCATTTTTATAACTTCTACCACGATTTAGAAAAAAAAAACAACAACCAATAACTTCTACGATTTATTTCGAGAAAAAATAGCTACATACATTTAGCTGGAAATATGAATCATACATTAAAGATTACATTCAAACAGGACATTTAAAAATAGTACGTTATATTCTACATAGGTATCAACATTTTTACTGACTAGTGTCAAAATATATACAACTGCCAACAGTACATGAGTCTTTTTATAGATAATTATCAACTATGCTAACAGTAAAGCATTAGCACCGTAATATTGCTGGATTACAATAAGAAGCCGATGTAAATGATCAGTGTCAACCAATAGGTGAATAACAGAACTTACAAATAGTCTACTAAACATAACTTACAAAGTCTAATATATAAATTAAATAGATACATACAAAATTACAAAAGTATAACTAACAATCACATTAAACTTAATGAAAATTATTGTACATAGTTAAAATACGAAAGGTTTATATACAAGATCTACATCACATTCATATACCCATAGATTTCCATAAGTGGGGGCTTCCAGCCATAAATGCTACATGTCGATGTTCGGGAACAAATACTACATCGAGTTCTCTAAATCTGGATCGGAGCCATCAACATTCTTATAGATTAAGGAACAGGTAATCGAATGGTGTACGTTTTGTTAAAATTGGGCAAAGAGTCGTCGAGATACAGCCCTTTGAAAATCGAGATTTTAGCAAATTTTTGGTGTCATCGAGTCAGTTATTAATTAATTACTCATACTAATTATTATATTTCGAATCGGACTCATCAAGTTTTAAATTGGCCGAGGATTGCTGGTTATAGCGATGTTTGTTTCATTTCGATATCTTCAAGGATAGTCGAGTAATTGTCATATTTATATACCCATTGATTTCCATAAGAGAGGGCTTCCAACCATAAACGCTACATGTCGATGTTCGGGAACAAATACCACATCGAGTTCTCTAAATCTGGATCGGAGCCATCAACATTCTTATAGATTAAGGAACGGGTAATCGAATGGTGTAGGTTTTGTTAAAATTGAGCAAAGGGTCGTCGAGATACAACCCTATGAGATTTTAGCGAATTTTTTGTCATCAAATCAATTATTAATTAATTGGAAACTGTTAGTTATCTGAGGGTTTGTGTTATTGCTGCTATATAAGCAATATTATACAATTAGTAATATTATTGTAATTAAAAATGATAAAACATGAAAACTGGTTAATTTTAATACAATATAAGTAGTGACAAAAGATAATTCCACTAGAATTTAATCCTTTTAGATTATGATGCATTTTTATAACTTCTACCACGATTTAGAAAAAAAAACAACAACCAATAACTTCTACGATTTATTTCGAGAAAAAATAGCTACATACATTTAGCTGGAAATATGAATCATACATTAAAGATTACATTCAAAACAGGACATTTAAAAATAGTATGTTATATTCTACATAGGTATCAACATTTTTACTGACTAGTGTCAAAATATATACAACTGCCAACAGTACATGAGTCTTTTTATAGATAATTATCAACTATGCTAACAGTAAAGCATTAGCACCGTAATATTGCTGGATTACAATAAGAAGCCGATGTAAATGATCAGTGTCAACCAATAGGTGAATAACAGAACTTACAAATAGTCTACTAAACATAACTTACAAAGTCTAATATATAAATTAAATAGATACATACAAAATTACAAAAGTATAACTAACAATCACATTAAACTTAATGAAAATTATTGTACATAGTTAAAATACGAAAGGTTTATATACAAGATCTACATCACATTCATATACCCATAGATTTCCATAAGTGGGGGCTTCCAGCCATAAATGCTACATGTCGATGTTCGGGAACAAATACTACATCGAGTTCTCTAAATCTGGATCGGAGCCATCAACATTCTTATAGATTAAGGAACAGGTAATCGAATGGTGTACGTTTTGTTAAAATTGGGCAAAGAGTCGTCGAGATACAGCCCTTTGAAAATCGAGATTTTAGCAAATTTTTGGTGTCATCGAGTCAGTTATTAATTAATTACTCATACTAATTATTATATTTCGAATCGGACTCATCAAGTTTTAAATTGGCCGAGGATTGCTGGTTATAGCGATGTTTGTTTCATTTCGATATCTTCAAGGATAGTCGAGTAATTGTCATATTTATATACCCATTGATTTCCATAAGAGAGGGCTTCCAACCATAAACGCTACATGTCGATGTTCGGGAACAAATACCACATCGAGTTCTCTAAATCTGGATCGGAGCCATCAACATTCTTATAGATTAAGGAACGGGTAATCGAATGGTGTAGGTTTTGTTAAAATTGAGCAAAGGGTCGTCGAGATACAACCCTATGAGATTTTAGCGAATTTTTTGTCATCAAATCAATTATTAATTAATTGGAAACTGTTAGTTATCTGAGGGTTTGTGTTATTGCTGCTATATAAGCAATATTATACAATTAGTAATATTATTGTAATTAAAAATGATAAAACATGAAAACTGGTTAATTTTAATACAATATAAGTAGTGACAAAAGATAATTCCACTAGAATTTAATCCTTTTAGATTATGATGCATTTTTATAACTTCTACCACGATTTAGAAAAAAAAACAACAACCAATAACTTCTACGATTTATTTCGAGAAAAAATAGCTACATACATTTAGCTGGAAATATGAATCATACATTAAAGATTACATTCAAAACAGGACATTTAAAAATAGTATGTTATATTCTACATAGGTATCAACATTTTTACTGACTAGTGTCAAAATATATACAACTGCCAACAGTACATGAGTCTTTTTATAGATAATTATCAACTATGCTAACAGTAAAGCATTAGCACCGTAATATTGCTGGATTACAATAAGAAGCCGATGTAAATGATCAGTGTCAACCAATAGGTGAATAACAGAACTTACAAATAGTCTACTAAACATAACTTACAAAGTCTAATATATAAATTAAATAGATACATACAAAATTACAAAAGTATAACTAACAATCACATTAAACTTAATGAAAATTATTGTACATAGTTAAAATACGAAAGGTTTATATACAAGATCTACATCACATTCATATACCCATAGATTTCCATAAGTGGGGGCTTCCAGCCATAAATGCTACATGTCGATGTTCGGGAACAAATACTACATCGAGTTCTCTAAATCTGGATCGGAGCCATCAACATTCTTATAGATTAAGGAACAGGTAATCGAATGGTGTACGTTTTGTTAAAATTGGGCAAAGAGTCGTCGAGATACAGCCCTTTGAAAATCGAGATTTTAGCAAATTTTTGGTGTCATCGAGTCAGTTATTAATTAATTACTCATACTAATTATTATATTTCGAATCGGACTCATCAAGTTTTAAATTGGCCGAGGATTGCTGGTTATAGCGATGTTTGTTTCATTTCGATATCTTCAAGGATAGTCGAGTAATTGTCATATTTATATACCCATTGATTTCCATAAGAGAGGGCTTCCAACCATAAACGCTACATGTCGATGTTCGGGAACAAATACCACATCGAGTTCTCTAAATCTGGATCGGAGCCATCAACATTCTTATAGATTAAGGAACGGGTAATCGAATGGTGTAGGTTTTGTTAAAATTGAGCAAAGGGTCGTCGAGATACAACCCTATGAGATTTTAGCGAATTTTTTGTCATCAAATCAATTATTAATTAATTGGAAACTGTTAGTTATCTGAGGGTTTGTGTTATTGCTGCTATATAAGCAATATTATACAATTAGTAATATTATTGTAATTAAAAATGATAAAACATGAAAACTGGTTAATTTTAATACAATATAAGTAGTGACAAAAGATAATTCCACTAGAATTTAATCCTTTTAGATTATGATGCATTTTTATAACTTCTACCACGATTTAGAAAAAAAAACAACAACCAATAACTTCTACGATTTATTTCGAGAAAAAATAGCTACATACATTTAGCTGGAAATATGAATCATACATTAAAGATTACATTCAAAACAGGACATTTAAAAATAGTATGTTATATTCTACATAGGTATCAACATTTTTACTGACTAGTGTCAAAATATATACAACTGCCAACAGTACATGAGTCTTTTTATAGATAATTATCAACTATGCTAACAGTAAAGCATTAGCACCGTAATATTGCTGGATTACAATAAGAAGCCGATGTAAATGATCAGTGTCAACCAATAGGTGAATAACAGAACTTACAAATAGTCTACTAAACATAACTTACAAAGTCTAATATATAAATTAAATAGATACATACAAAATTACAAAAGTATAACTAACAATCACATTAAACTTAATGAAAATTATTGTACATAGTTAAAATACGAAAGGTTTATATACAAGATCTACATCACATTCATATACCCATAGATTTCCATAAGTGGGGGCTTCCAGCCATAAATGCTACATGTCGATGTTCGGGAACAAATACTACATCGAGTTCTCTAAATCTGGATCGGAGCCATCAACATTCTTATAGATTAAGGAACAGGTAATCGAATGGTGTACGTTTTGTTAAAATTGGGCAAAGAGTCGTCGAGATACAGCCCTTTGAAAATCGAGATTTTAGCAAATTTTTGGTGTCATCGAGTCAGTTATTAATTAATTACTCATACTAATTATTATATTTCGAATCGGACTCATCAAGTTTTAAATTGGCCGAGGATTGCTGGTTATAGCGATGTTTGTTTCATTTCGATATCTTCAAGGATAGTCGAGTAATTGTCATATTTATATACCCATTGATTTCCATAAGAGAGGGCTTCCAACCATAAACGCTACATGTCGATGTTCGGGAACAAATACCACATCGAGTTCTCTAAATCTGGATCGGAGCCATCAACATTCTTATAGATTAAGGAACGGGTAATCGAATGGTGTAGGTTTTGTTAAAATTGAGCAAAGGGTCGTCGAGATACAACCCTATGAGATTTTAGCGAATTTTTTGTCATCAAATCAATTATTAATTAATTGGAAACTGTTAGTTATCTGAGGGTTTGTGTTATTGCTGCTATATAAGCAATATTATACAATTAGTAATATTATTGTAATTAAAAATGATAAAACATGAAAACTGGTTAATTTTAATACAATATAAGTAGTGACAAAAGATAATTCCACTAGAATTTAATCCTTTTAGATTATGATGCATTTTTATAACTTCTACCACGATTTAGAAAAAAAAACAACAACCAATAACTTCTACGATTTATTTCGAGAAAAAATAGCTACATACATTTAGCTGGAAATATGAATCATACATTAAAGATTACATTCAAAACAGGACATTTAAAAATAGTATGTTATATTCTACATAGGTATCAACATTTTTACTGACTAGTGTCAAAATATATACAACTGCCAACAGTACATGAGTCTTTTTATAGATAATTATCAACTATGCTAACAGTAAAGCATTAGCACCGTAATATTGCTGGATTACAATAAAAAGCCGATGTAAATGATCAGTGTCAACCAATAGGTGAATAACAGAACTTACAACTAGTCTACTAAACATAACTTACAAAGTCTAATATATAAATTAAATAGATACATACAAAATTACAAAAGTATAACTAACAATCACATTAAACTTAATCAAAATTATTGTACATAGTTAAAATACGAAAGGTTTATATACAAGATCTACCCTCTATGTCGAAATGATTATTTGTTTATCACTGATTATCATAAATATTAGCATATACATTTCATTACAGCCTACCAATTACTTATTGCTCTGTTCTATAATGATCTTATTCTTCTGTCTCGTAACTTTAGTTTGTGGTGATTGCATCCCATGCACCTCCCGTGGTCGAGCGTCATGCCTTACATACCTCGTACATTTAATCAAACTGCTCTTATCAACTTTACCACTACCCCCCGCAACTTGCATCGCCAAAGCCGTTTGCTTCGACCTCTCCAAAATCCTAGAAACAATACGACTATTCTCACCCTCATTCGCCAGATGGCGCATAACAACATGCAGATTATCTTCATGCAGCTGTTGCAAAGACACAATCCTTCGTTCAGACTCCAACCTCGCCTGCTGCAGCGAATGACTGAAAATCTGCACTCTAGTCATCAAATTCTCGATCTGCGATTCCATATCAATCACTTGCAACTCCAACTTTTTCCCGCTGCATCGCAAATCGACGATTTTCTCGAAGTATTTCTGCAGGAGCGCTCGTAGTTCATGCTCGTTGAGCTTCATAAGTCTCTCCATCAGCATTTTATCGACTAGTTTCTTCGAGTTCGTGACGAACTTCTTCAGGGAGCGACCGCACATCAACTCGTTCTTGTATTCAATCGCCAGATCGATGGCTTCGATCGCTTCTTCGTATTGTAAGAGTTTACGTTCCTCCACGGTGTCTATTATCTTAGAATCCATTTTGCAGCGTTGCTCGACCAGTAAATCTCGGGTTTTTCGAAGATTTCGGATCTCGTGACGTAGGGACTCTAACTTATCGGCCGGGACGTTGACAGGTTCCGATTCGTCATCAGACGACTTATCATCGATCGTTTTCGACTTGTCATCGATCGTTTCCGAAATCGTATCGATTTTATTCGTGTCGATCAGTTCTAGTCGTTCTTTCTTTTGCGATTGATTCTTCCGGTTTCGTTTCGCCTTTTCTAACTGTTTCTTCGAAGTGTGGAGACTCATCTCTAACTCGGTCAATTTTTTATTACCGTCTTCCGTTATGGTTTTGATCGATTTGGCGACTTTTAACTTTTCCTCGAGATCTTCGATTTCCAGTTTGCATTTCTCTTTTGAGTATTGTTCGTTTGATAGTTTGGCTTGCGCCGTTTCGAGTTGGTCTTGCAATTTCTCGCATTTCTGCTCGATTTTGTCTCTGGCCGACGATTTGGTTTCTTTGTGTTTCCTCAATTGCGCGAGTAATTTTTCTTTGACTTGTATCGTGTGCTCCAGCTCGGTTATTTGTTTCTCGCAGCCTTGCAAACTCGAGGAAATCTGTTTGAGTAATTTCTGTTTGGTCTCCTCGTTTATAACGCTTTTATCTTGCAGTTCAAACTCATCAATTTGTGTTGGTGTTGTCAAGGCAACATTAGGCGATAACTCCTCCACGGAATGTATACTATTTCTACGCCCCCTGGCGCCTTTTGAGTGAAACTCACTGTTCGAGCTAGCAATACTTTCCTTAACCGCTGATTTATTACCCGAATCAGAACAATTACAAGTCTTCAGCACTAAATTATCGGTTCTAAACTTAAAATCTTCGATTAACACATCTAATTTATCCATACAATTCTCAACGTCTTCCATTTCTAAATTCTCACTCTCAGAACTATCATCCGTACCTTCTATCTCTTCTTCTATCCGTTCTAAAGACCGGTGGGGCTCCGAGGACTCGCTCAAGCATTCCTCGCATTCCTGCTTTAGCGTTAACCATTGTGATATTTGATCTATGTCCTGTCTTGTTAAAGAACCTTTAGCTACTAATTTTTGAAATAATTCCTCTGCATTTGAAACTAGCTTAAACAATTGATTGGCGGCAAATTGCAACCCGAATACGTCCAAGTTATCAGGTGCTGGGTCTTGTGTGGTGTACGAATTCACCGTTACGGTGTTCTTAACGAGTTGGGCTCTCATGGCGAATTGTAACGTGTAATACGTCTCGGATATATCCCCGATTAACGGCGATACGCAACAGAGCAATAGGGTTTTAGCGCGGCCCCCGAAACTGTCTTTTAGTAGCATACTTAATACTGATTGGTGATAAGGTACGACGTTTATGGTGTTGTATGAATCAGTGAGTGACATGATACATTTTTGTAAGGTTTGCAACCCGGGGTCTGTAGGGACGCTTTGTGTAAACCCCGTACTATCCATAATGTGTATTTTATCACTACTGGCTAAATCTACAAAACTAGCGGTTGAAACCCGATGGTGGACCATTGTATCGACTATCCATCGTTGCTCCAAGGTTATAGTGAGTAGGGAATGCGCACAACGTGGTGCTAAATTCGACATACCTAATTGTATCAGTTGAAATGCAGCGCTGACGCTGTTACATTCCACGCTGCCAGCGCCTAGTAAGTCTTGAACGTTTTCTCCGCAAATTTGAGACCATGTTATGTGCACGGAGCAGTTTCTCTCTCGGTACAAGCCGATCTTCGCAAACATAGCTCGTAGGAACCTTGGGATGATTCCATATTCAGCTTCGCTCGAAGCAAAATTTAATCCGGGACCGAGTAGGGTGTAGGTTTTTCCTGAACCGGTCTGTCCAAAACCCACTATGGAGACGTCGCATCCCTCGAATAAATAGTTTAGGTACGGTGATACCAGCGTCGTGAAAATCGAGCTTTGGTTAGCATCCAGTGCCAGGGGAAAATTCACTGGAAAACTATGGGAATTCGCCAAATGTACGCAGTTATTGTAACTATCGGGTTGTACGCATAACATATCGCTGTTATTGCAGTGTATTGGACGCACGCGAACAGCAGTCTCTATATTCATTTCCATTTTTACGGATTTGTTTTGTAAACTAACACAAACATAACCTACAAGACAAACCAACTGACTTAATACGTCAAACGGTCGGCGACATCTATCGCGAACTATCTAAACCTGCTCTAAAGCGGTCGGTAAGTTAGGTAACCTAATAGAAAATACACCCTGATAAATTTAAATTTTTAATCGACAGCCCTCAAGTATACACTCACAAAAACCAAACTACAACATAAAATTCTACGTTTATATGGGGGGTATCATAAACGGGACGTCTAGCGATTTTTTCCCGTGGCCGAAGTATGCGTAACCGTACTTGGGCGTCCCTATTTTGTGATAGAACACGTATCCGGGCCAATACAGTGATTTCAGAACTGTTAGAATGCCTCCAGCGGATACGTGTATGACCCAACAGCCGTCTGGTATGTCGATATCGATCGGATCTAGGAAATCCATGGCGTAATTGTAATCACTTCTTGTTAATAAATTTGTGTTCCATTTTTGCGTGGGTATCCTATAGTGGAGGTACGATTGTATTTCTTGAGATTCCAATCTTTCCAAGCCTTCGAAACTTAAGTTTTCGACTACAACGCCATCTGGGCGCTTGAATAGGGAACCTCGGGGGATTATAACGACTTCTTCGTTTATGTAAAAAATTGTGGATGATAGACGGTCTTCTTCTTTTAATTGCCGGACTTGGGGAGCTTGGAAAATCTCACCCAAAGAAGTCTCGTCTTTCTCTATTAAGATATCGACTACTAAAGCGGGGTCTCCTTGAAATTTTGTAACGCATAACGGCGTTAATTGTTTTCCCTTTTCGGTTGGTTGGGGTAGTAGACCCCAGTCGGTACAGTTCGTGCTGTAATAAAATATTCTACCCAATAAAGCGTCCTTTACGAATCCGAACGCTACAAAGTAATCCTTGTCGACGCCGAAGATCCGTCCCCAAAAGTAAATTTTCCGAAAGTGGTTCTCATTTTGTAAAATTAGTAGGGAATTGTAAAGGATGATGCCTTCTTCGGTGCTCAGGACCTGCCCGCTCTGCCCCGTACTCTCTAGAGTGCACAAAAGCGAATCCAATTCCATCTGAATTTCGTTCACTTTTTGACTTTGACAGTCAGCCGAAACAATCGCGGTTTGAATTTGCCGCTTACGCGCCGAGTCATATGCTGTGCGGTCTAGTTCGGGCGTTCGCCGCACTGTAAAGATGTCTCTGGTATCGCTGCGCACTTTGACAGTGTGCATGTACCAGGCTGGAGAACCGTAGGTGAATGTAAAACGGTTTTTATTTACGTGTTTTATTTTGTGCGAACTTTCGTTCTAACTAGTGTACGGTAGTGTTTAGTTATATTACAATCATGGATATGTGAATACTTGAAGCAGAAGTAAGATGGTTTACATGTTTTATTATCGTTCTTTTTTTGTTGTTCGTTCACTTTGTGTCAGAGAGCTGTGTTCGCCCGTGTTCGCTTCATCATACCGTGTGGTGATAGTGCGAATCGCATCGAAAATTCTTTGTTTTAACACGTTAAATTGTTGTGATTCGGCGTGGCGTTGTTTCTTCCGTAAACAACTCGAGATCAGGCCTGAATTCGCATGACATGGGTTTTTATTCGCGGTGAAGCCGTGATCGATTTCAGTTCGATACGCGATAAATAATAAAAATGTCATCGAATTTAGGTTAGGTATTCGAGTAAACGTTATTATGAGTTTACAAGAACGACAATTTGACGGACCGTTTTCTATGAATTGTAGGACTTTGTGAGCTTGGGGCCCACTTCGTGAGCAGCCAGGGACTATAAGGTCACACGCAAAGGTGAGCTTACGTTGTTAACCTATAACTGTTAGACCTAGAAAATAATGTGCATTTCGTCTCTCTATCTCTTTGGTTGGTCTTGTTTCTTGCCACTTTACCGTTTCTCACACAATGTTGACACACATTGTGCAACACTTTTACACACCATTGCAGTAGCTAACTCACGAATGTGGCCAATTTTATTTTTCTAAAACATGTTTTTCTCCGTTTTTACTTGATAAATAGGTATTAATCGCGCAAAAAACGTGTTTACACTTTGGGGAAATGATTATTTTCTCTGTCCTTGTCCGTAGCTTCGTTATAAATAAATTCTTTGTTCTTACGAATTTATGCTTAAGAATAATCACTTTCTCGTGAATTTATACCATCAAATTACGTCTACTTTCACTGCACTATTTCTGTAATTGTTAGAATGCCAACGAACCACAAGATTTTTTTCTTTAAAGGTAGTAGTTCGAAGGCCAAATGTTGGACTAAAATGGCAATATTATTAACAGAGAATAACGATATGTATGTAGTGTATGTGCTTAAGAAACTACGGAAGTACATACATACAAGTTTTTTTCAAGGTTTGTTATTTGAATTCTTAAATTAGGTTGAACACGAATTATTTTTCATTTTATGCTTTATTTGATAGTCCTATTCGATATTAATAAAACTTATACGATATTAATACACGATTAACACTAAAATGTTGACTCACGACATTCCCAATTTGATAAAAAAAAGTAAAACGTAATTCGTAAAACATTTGAATGTCGCGATTTCAATTGTTACGCATATATTAATTGGCCACAGCCACGTGGAGGCGTTTTGTTTTTGTTTACAACTGTTTGAGAAACCCACCATGTATACTTTTGGGTTAAGAAACTGTTTGTTCGTTGAAACATGTATATTTTTCACCCAATTGATGTAAAACTTACATTTCTTACTTTTTAATATGTAGAAGAATAACATTTTCTTCGTCAGAGCAAGATATACTCAACATAATTAGAATAAAATATTATTTGTATGTGAACACAAAAAAAAGATCTAATGAACGAGTTGAACACAATAATCTGTAATTCTAAATAATAATATTAATAATAACACAGATCATAAATAAATAATTCATGTTTACTTTATTATATCGTCTCAATTTGAATGCATCACCCGGTATACTAAATACGAAACGACAATGGATCCTACGGCAGCGTCAATTGACTGACGTTTTATAAAATTTATTGCGTCCACATGCCGGCTTCACCTTGAATACAGGCGCATCGTTATATCGGTCAAATTGAGTCGATATTCTAAAGTACAAATATAACTCGGAAGAACTGTCTCCGATGTGTACGGCAAAACTTTGTCTATATTTGCCACAAGCTCTGCACAACGTGGCACAACTCTATCTCTACAAGATTCCAAAAATAACAAACCAAATCGCTCCTGAAGAGATACAGAAGTTTGTTTAGTCAAAGTCCTACTGTTGAAAACGTTTTTTTCCTTTAAAAACGTCTTATGCAATATGGATTTTTCGTTGTACTGTACTGCCTAGGTAGTATACGTCAAAATGTTGGATTCTTGCCAGGTTTTGTTAACTAAACTTGCCCGCAAGTCACTGTGATGTACATACAACACAGTGGTACGAAACTATTGTGAATACAACAAGAAATACACTAGTCAACAAAATAATAAAAGAAAATGTACATTAGATGCCACTATTTTTTTCTTAGATACCATGGCCCGCTAAACTCAAAAATCGCATTAAAAATTTTTTGAATGGATACGTTTTCGAGTTATGAATTTTTCTTTTTTTTTGTTAATTTTTTTGGAGGTAGTTCAACTATTTGGAGCATATCTCGAGTTCGGAACATCAAATCTTGTCGTTCGGTACATCAAATTAAAGCCAATTGAATCACCAATAAATGTTATTAATATTGTTTTACAATCGCTTCAGTGGTTTCAGTGCAATTGACCATAATTTGAAATTTTTTTAGTATAAATGAAAATCGAACATTCATTTAACCGCCAGGGAAAGGTAGAAATAGTAAAAATATGCTCAGTTTCTTATTTTTTACGTAGAGTTTGCCCTTTTACGAAGAGAACAAGGTATTTACGATGAAAAAATACCGAAGTTATGATCAATTATGACCAATGGGTACGAAACTACCAAAATTCGGCCTTTTCTCTATTTTGTATTTTTCGTCATTTATAGCAGTTTAAATGCATGGTAGAGGTCGGATCCATCCGGAAGACGAGTACGTCACGTGATTCGCACCAAGATACGCATGTTTTAGTCAACGTTTCGCACTCTGTTGCAAGAGGCATCTTCAGGACGGAGAGAATGAACGTGTGTGGAAGGGTGAGGGTATTTATCGTCGCTCAAAACACGTAGTGGCATATCTCACCAAAAAATGATATTCAGATATGTGAGTAGGTGTTTCGATCGACGTTATATGTACCTGGCGCAGGTGCCTGCGCAGGTGGTCAAACAACTATTGGTTGGGAGGGCGGTTTGGGGGTAGCTGTGATTGGCTGTGGTGGTCGTAAAAGTGGTTTCCAGCTATGATGCAAATGCCAACCGTCATCTCGATTGAGATTGGAGGGATCTTTAAAGATTTCGATCGCTTCGCTGATTCTACGAGGATAATAACGTGATTCCCGGGAGATGATTTTTATTTGGTCGAGAAGAATTGTTGTGTCTGTGCTCAGCAAGGGCTGAACTGGTGATCTGGCGCAGCCTTGTACAACGTTCATGTTCTGAAACCCCAACGCTGACAGAGCGCTTTATCTCATCAATGTAGACACTGCCACAAGCACATGGGATACGGTATACACCTGGAGCTAGCAGTTGAGAAGATTTCATCCTGAGAATCTTGGTGACGTCAGTGACGAGCATGGTGAGAGGTTTCACTAGGAAATGAAGACTATTGAGCGGCGCTACCAGGGCTTTTGGATTGAAAAAATGATGGGCAACTATATCTGGTTCCTCATAAGAAAAACAGATTTCGACAAGAATATAAAGCGAAGCAGCAATCAAACTCACTTCTAATCTCCTTTATATTGAAAACATCACATTAAAACTAAGCACAATGAATTAAACTTGTAAACAGAGAAAAAGTAGAATTTTGGTAGTTTGGTACCTATCAATCTTAAATGACCATAACTTCGCTATTTTTGCATAGATTTTAATCGTAAATACCTTGTTCTCTTCGTAAAAGTTCAAACTCTACGCAAAAAATATTAAACTAACTATATTTCCACGATTTCTACTTTTCACAGGTGATAGAGTAAATGTTCCATTTTCATTTTAGCCAAATTTTTATAATATCGTGGCCTATTGCCCTAAAACTACTGAAGCGATTGAAAAACTATATGAGTGACAATTGTTGGTGATACAATTAGCTTCAATTTTATGTGCCGGGCGACCAGATTGGACGTTCCTAACTCGAGATATGCTCCAAATAGTCGAACTACCTCCGCAAAAAAATTAACAAAAAAAAGAAAAATTCATAACTCGAAAACGTATCCATTAAAAATTTTTTTTATGCGATTTTTGAGTTTAGAGGGCCTTAGTATATATATATAAAAAAAATAGTCGCATCCAATGTACATTTTGACTGTTGACTAGTGATATTGAAGTAGCTAAAGTCTAAACTTTGTACAATTCTGTAATTCTATAAATCCATGTAACCGAGATTCTCACAAATAAAAAGAACCCATTTCGTCCCCTGGTAATTCTGCAATATGTAAACCAAATTTCAGCCAATATGTCACCATTTTTTTGTGTTAATTTCATTTTGTGTATACTTTATTATCGATTGTTTGCTGTCTATAAGCGAATATCTGTTGTGATGCATCCTACGTGTCTCGCGTGGAATTGGCAGGTGTTTTACACTGATAACGGTGAGGGCTTTATTTATGCCAAGAACACACGAGGCGGCGCGCGACGAAGCGGCCGCCGATTCGTCTGCCGACTTGACAGACAAATCCATTTGCAAACAGTTGTAGAGGACACACGGCTCAGCAGCGGCGCGGCGACGAATCGTCGAAGCAGAATTCAGCAACGAAATGTCGCTGCCTGCGTTTGCACACACGCAACCGTCGGACGAATCGGCGCCGCGCCGCCTCGTGCGTTCTTGGCATTAATTCAGTCATTTGCCTGTTGAGCGTTTCTTGAAAGTGCGCAAAACCTATATAATTTTCAATTAGGCCAGTTTTCACACGGATATGTGTTGAATGTATTATTATTATTATTATTGCTTCAACTTTCGCGTAACTAATCGTTTGATGAACACGTCTTTGGATTTCACTTTTTGCCTGTCTTCGCTACCAAGTTGTGTACGCCTGATATATGTAGCCAATAATAATACACAGAGAGAAAAGAATGCTCAGTTCAAGTCAAATTACTTTGAATCAAAACAGCGGTCGTTTTCCATATCCACGAAATACGTATCCACTTCAACCAAGACAAAATTTTTTCAGTAGAAGCGAGAAGAGAGTACACAGAATTTCAATATAATATGTAGTTATTTCAACGGCTGGTTATTCTACCGGTTTAAGAGTTTAGTATGTTTACTAGCTCTGTGTATAAGTCAAAATTTTCGAATTTAGTTATTGGGCATTCTAGAAATATGTGGTTAAGGCTTCCCACCTGTCCACATTCGTAATATGGACATTTTAGGATACATTTTAGGTTATCTGCTATCTGTTACTGTTGTTACGAATGTCCGGCAGGGGGCGTTTCGGGTTTGACGTTACTGTGGTAATAGCAGCAAAACACGGGTCGACAAAAATCGATTTTTTGGATCGAAAATTGTTTTTAAGACCGTTTTTTTGCTCAAAACTCTTTGCGAAGGGTATTTAGAGGGATCTTATCGTAAGATATGAGAGCGAGCGGCTTTTATAAGGTCGGCAGGAACGGATAAAAAATGTAAATTTTCGACGTTCATCGATCCGCTTGTCGGAATTTCTAGACGTCACGTGACATTTTCTCGAGGTTCGCCTTCACCCGAAGAGGTGCAAAAACGTGATTTTTTTTTTCAAAATTGACGCATTTAATTTACAAAATATCACGCAGTCCACGCGAAATTGTGTCCTTTTTTCAATTCGAGCGTCAAAAGTAATATCGAAAAGCCCAATTTTGCAGCTGCTCGAATGTCGACGAAAATAGGCGATTCCGCTGAACGCGCCCTACACTTGAAAGTTCGTAATTAGTATAGGTAGATATTGAGTATATTTTGCTCTGGACGAAGAAAATGTTATTCTTCTACATAAAAAAAAGAGTAAGACGTTCGTTTTGCATCATTTGGGTGAAAAATATACATGCTTCAACGAACAAACAGTTTCTTGACCCAAAAGTATACGTACGTATCGCTTAAAACAAACGTAATTCCTTTCAAGCAGTTCCTTCTCCGTCCTCTTACTCTGAGAATTTTTTATTTTACTTGAACGGATATAGAAACAAGTTTTGACCGTCAATTCTTCTAGATGGCGGATCCAGATCCAGAAACTTTGCTGGAGTGGCTGAGCAGCGGTCTTGGAGATGAGCGCGACATGCAGCTTATCGCCCTGGAACAACTTTGTATGCTGCTGCTTATGTCCGACAATGTAGACCGTTGCTTCGAAAGGTTAGTTTGATCATATTTTTTTAACAGCACCATATAGGAATTGTTGCATCGTTGAATTTAAATCAGCCTGACTCAACCAACGTGACTAATTTCGCGACAAATCTTTTCTTCTTGCGTACAGTTGTCCGCCAAGAACATTTCTGCCCGCGTTATGTCGCATCTTCCTGGACGATCAAGCGCCAGAAAACGTGCTGGAAGTCACCGCTCGCGCAATCACATACTATCTGGACGTTTCGGCCGAATGCACGAGAAGAATTGTCGCAATGGATGGGGCAGTGCGCGCAATCTGCAACCGATTGGTAGTCGCTGAATTAGCTTCAAGAACGAGCAAAGATCTGGCCGAGCAATGCGTCAAAGTATTGGAATTGATCTGCACTAGGGAAGCTGGTGCGGTTTTCGAAGCTGGAGGCTTAAGTTGCGTTCTGCCTTTTATTAGAGATAATGGTGAGTGACTGAACCATGTAATGGTCCATTTCCTTAAAGTATTTTGTGTCTACTTTTGTCCGAAATACAGTTTTTTTTTTTTTTGGTAATTTGTTCTGTAGGAAATCGTGTACATAAAGACACACTTCATTCGGCGATGGCGGTCGTTTCGAGATTGTGTACGAAAATGGAGCCTGGGGATGCAAATCTACCAACTTGCGTGCAAGCGTTGAGCACCCTTTTAAGACACGAGGACCAGCACGTTGCAGACGGGGCTTTGAGATGTTTTGCCTCCGTTGCAGACAGATTCACAAGACGTGGCGTTGACCCTGCACCTCTCGCCCAACATGGTATTGTATTTTTTTAATTTTAACCATTACCAACGTGATACTTCTTATAGTATTTTTCCTTTGAAAAAGAGTACATATTTTCTTCTAAGCAGTAAACAGTGTTCACTTTGACAAGCTGTAACTTGAAAAGTAGTGGATGTATCTTTCTGAAAATTGGCTTATTGGAAAGATCAAGGTTTTTCCAATCAGTCTATACCCCATATCATAATGGAAATAATCTTCCTTCTTATAGTATTTTTCCTTTGAAAAAAAGTACATATTTTCTTCTAAGCAGTAAACAGTGTTCACTTTGACAAGCTGTAACTTGAAAAGTAGTGGATGTATCTTTCTGAAAATTGGCTTATTGGAAAGATCAAGGTTTTTCCAATCAGTCTATACCCCATGTCATAATAGAAATAATCTTCCTTCTTATAGTATTTTTCCTTTGAAAAAAAGTACATATTTTCTTCTAAGCAGTAAACAGTGTTCACTTTGACAAGCTGTAACTTGAAAAGTAGTGGATGTATCTTTCTGAAAATTGGCTTATTGGAAAGATCAAGGTTTTTCCAATCAGTCTATACCCCATATCATAATAGAAATAATCTTCCTTCTTATAGTATTTTTCCTTTGAAAAAAAGTACATATTTTCTTCTAAGCAGTAAACAGTGTTCACTTTGACAAGCTGTAACTTGAAAAGTAGTGGATGTATCTTTCTGAAAATTGGCTTATTGGAAAGATCAAGGTTTTTCCAATCAGTCTATACCCCATATCATAATAGAAATAATCTTCCTTCTTATAGTATTTTTCCTTTGAAAAAAAGTACATATTTTCTTCTAAGCAGTAAACAGTGTTCACTTTGACAAGCTGTAACTTGAAAAGTAGTGGATGTATCTTTCTGAAAATTGGCTTATTGGAAAGATCAAGGTTTTTCCAATCAGTCTATACCCCATATCATAATAGAAATAATCTTCCTTCTTATAGTATTTTTCCTTTGAAAAAAAGTACATATTTTCTTCGAAGCAGTAAACAGTGTTCACTTTGACAAGCTGTAACTTGAAAAGTAGTGGATGTATCTTTCTGAAAATTGGCTTATTGGAAAGATCAAGGTTTTTCCAATCAGTCTATACCCCATATCATAATAGAAATAATCTTCCTTCTTATAGTATTTTTCCTTTGAAAAAAAGTACATATTTTCTTCGAAGCAGTAAACAGTGTTCACTTTGACAAGCTGTAACTTGAAAAGTAGTGGATGTATCTTTCTGAAAATTGGCTTATTGGAAAGATCAAGGTTTTTCCAATCAGTCTATACCCCATATCATAATAGAAATAATCTTCCTTCTTATAGTATTTTTCCTTTGAAAAAAAGTACATATTTTCTTCGAAGCAGTAAACAGTGTTCACTTTGACAAGCTGTAACTTGAAAAGTAGTGGATGTATCTTTCTGAAAATTGGCTTATTGGAAAGATCAAGGTTTTTCCAATCAGTCTATACCCCATATCATAATAGAAATAATCTTCCTTCTTATAGTATTTTTCCTTTGAAAAAAAGTACATATTTTCTTCTAAGCAGTAAACAGTGTTCACTTTGACAAGCTGTAACTTGAAAAGTAGTGGATGTATCTTTCTGAAAATTGGCTTATTGGAAAGATCAAGGTTTTTCCAATCAGTCTATACCCCATATCATAATAGAAATAATCTTCCTTCTTATAGTATTTTTCCTTTGAAAAAAAGTACATATTTTCTTCTAAGCAGTAAACAGTGTTCACTTTGACAAGCTGTAACTTGAAAAGTAGTGGATGTATCTTTCTGAAAATTGGCTTATTGGAAAGATCAAGGTTTTTCCAATCAGTCTATACCCCATATCATAATAGAAATAATCTTCCTTCTTATAGTATTTTTCCTTTGAAAAAAAGTACATATTTTCTTCTAAGCAGTAAACAGTGTTCACTTTGACAAGCTGTAACTTGAAAAGTAGTGGATGTATCTTTCTGATTACCAACGTGATACGATGTAATTTGACCGGTTTTTGTTGACCAATTTTACGTATGTTCCAAATTTGTTATTTAGGCCTAGTCACGGAATTATTAAGTCGTCTATCGAATGCCGCCGGCCCAGCTGTAGCAACCGGTACTCAAGGAACCCCAGGAAAGGCCACATCTGCGACAAGCGCTGCTGCCAACTTGCCAGACACAAAAGCGACAGTTTCCTCTGTCTCCACGATCATTAGTTTACTGTCGACGTTATGCAGAGGTTCACCATCTGTTACGCACGTGAGTTAACATAAAAACATCCCATAATAATAATAATAATAAGAATAATTATTATTATTTTTTCACAGGATTTGTTAAGATCTGAACTTCCGGAATCGATTGAGAAGTCTTTAAAAGGGGACGAGCGTTGCGCCTTGGACTCGATGAGGCTTGTAGATCTCTTGTTAGTTTTGTTATTTGAAGGCAGAACGGCTCTGGGAAAATCTGGATCTTCTACGAGCTCTGGACAACTCATGCCGAGAATTCGACGTATGGATTCAGCGGCCGAGAAATCGCATCGGCAATTGATCGATTGCATTCGATCCAAAGACACCGACGCTCTGATGGATGCTATAGAAACTGGAGGTGTTGAGGTAAGTTGTTTCTTGTGTATGCATCTTATGATGCTGTAAAAGTTAAACAAGCGCTGGTGGGCCTGTTCTTTGTTTACACACGATTAAATTTCTTTGAAAAGGTGTTAAAGTTAATAACATAAAATAAAAAGATTATTAAAATTGAATCAATTATTTCACAAAAAAAAACAAAACACCTTTTATTTTAGGTAAATTTCATGGATGACGTGGGCCAAACGTTGCTAAATTGGGCGTCCGCGTTTGGCACCCAAGAAATGGTCGAATATCTATGCGACAAAGGGGCAGACGTCAACAAGGGCCAACGTAGCTCCTCCCTACATTACGCGGCATGCTTTGGCAGACCTGCCATAGCGAAAGTTTTACTTAGGTATGGGGCAAATCCCGATTTGCGCGATGAAGATGGAAAAACTCCATTGGACAAGGCTAGAGAGAGAGTTGATGAAGGTAAATGTTCACTTAATCAATTAATAATAACGCATGTTCAGCAAAAGAACCTCTAATATGTCGTGATGTCATCGTTTTCTCGCATTTATGCTGACAATTTCCGTTGGGATGTGAGGTTAGGCGAGTCTAACCTCAATAAGTTGCGGAATGACACATTTTCCATGGCACGTTAGAGTAGTTTTTTTGTTATTATTAAAACTCATTGACAATTGAATAAAAGAATTTTGATAGAAGTAGAAAACAATGTGCACTTTGACAAGTTGTAACTTGAAAAGTAGTGGAGTAATCTTCCTGCAATTTAGCTTATTGGAAAGATCAAGGTTTTTCCAATCAGTCTATACCCCATATCATAATAGAAATAATCTTCCGTCTTATAGTATTTTTCCTTTGAAAAAGAGTACATATTTTCTTCTAAGCAGTAAACAGTGTTCACTTTGACAAGCTGTAACTTGAAAAGTAGTGGATGTATCGTTCTGGAAATTGGCTTATTGGAAAGATCAAGGTTTTTCCAATCAGTCTTTACCCCATATCATAATAGAAATAATCTTCCTTCTTATAGTATTTTTCCTTTGAAAAAAAGTACATATTTTCTTCGAAGCAGTAAACAGTGTTCACTTTGACAAGCTGTAACTTGAAAAGTAGTGGATGTATCTTTCTGAAAATTGGCTTATTGGAAAGATCAAGGTTTTTCCAATCAGTCTATACCCCATATCATAATAGAAATAATCTTCCGTCTTATAGTATTTTTCCTTTGAAAAAGAGTACATATTTTCTTCTAAGCAGTAAACAGTGTTCACTTTGACAAGCTGTAACTTGAAAAGTAGTGGATGTATCGTTCTGGAAATTGGCTTATTAGAAAGATCAAGGTTTTTCCAATCAGTCTATACCCATATCATAATAGAAATAATCTTCCTTCTTATAGTATTTTTCCTTTGAAAAAGAGTACATATTTTCTTCGAAGCAGTAAACAGTGTTCACTTTGACAAGCTGTAACTTGAAAAGTAGTGGATGTGTCTTTCTGAAAATTGGCTTATTGGAAAGATCAAGGTTTTTCCAATCAGTCTATACCCCATTAATAATAGAAATACTCTTCCTTCTTATAGTATTTTTCCTTTGAAAAAAAGTACATATTTTCTTCTAAGCAGTAAACAGTGTTCACTTTGACAAGCTGTAACTTGAAAAGTAGTGGATGTATCTTTCTGAAAATTGGCTTATTGGAAAGATCAAGGTTTTTCCAATCAGTCTATACCCCATATCATAATAGAAATAATCTTCCTTCTTATAGTATTTTTCCTTTCAAAAAGAGTACATATTTTCTTCGAAGCAGTGAACAGTGTTCACTTTGACAAGCTGTAACTTGAAAAGTAGTGGATGTATCGTTCTGGAAATTGGCTTATTGGAAAGATCAAGGTTTTTTCAATCAGTCTATACCCCATATCATAATAGAAATAATCTTCCTTCTTATAGTATTTTTCCTTTCAAAAAGAGTACATATTTTCTTCCAAGCAGTAAACAGTGTTCACTTTGACAAGCTGTAACTTGAAAAGTAGTGGATGTGTCTTTCTGAAAATTGGCTTATTGGAAAGATCAAGGTTTTTCCAATCAGTCTATACCCCATATCATAATAGAAATAATCTTCCTTCTTATAGTATTTTTCCTTTGAAAAAGAGTACATATTTTCTTCCAAGCAGTAAACAGTGTTCACTTTGACAAGCTGTAACTTGAAAAGTAGTGGATGTATCTTTCTGAAAATTGGCTTATTGGAAAGATCAAGGGTTTTCCAATCAGTCTATACCCCATATCATAATAGAAATAATCTTCCTTCTTATAGTATTTTTCCTTTGAAAAAGAGTACATATTTTCTTCCAAGCAGTAAACAGTGTTCACTTTGACAAGCTGTAACTTGAAAAGTAGTGGATGTGTCTTTCTGAAAATTGGCTTATTGGAAAGATCAAGGTTTTTCCAATCAGTCTATACCCCATATCATAATAGAAATAATCTTCCTTCTTATAGTATTTTTCCTTTGAAAAAGAGTACATATTTTCTTCCAAGCAGTAAACAGTGTTCACTTTGACAAGCTGTAACTTGAAAAGTAGTGGATGTATCTTTCTGAAAATTGGCTTATTGGAAAGATCAAGGTTTTTCCAATCAGTCTATACCCCATATCATAATAGAAATAATCTTCCTTCTTATAGTATTTTGTCTTTGAAAAAGAGTATATATTTTGTTTGAAGCAGTAAACAGTGATCACTTTGACAAGCTGTAACTTGAAAAATAGTGGACCTATCTACCTGAACATTGGTTTATTGGAAAGATCAAAGTTTTTCCATTGAGTCTACACCCCCATATCATAATAGAAATAATCTTCCTTCTTATAGTATTTTTCGTTTGAAAAAGAGTACATATTTTCTTCTAAGCAGTAAACAGTGTTCACTTTGACAAGCTGTAACTTGAAAACAGTGGACTGAACTGATTGACAATTATATAACATAATTCTTGAAGGTCATAGAGAAGTAGCGGCTATTTTACAATCCCCCGGCGAATGGATGATTCCGACGGATAAAGACCGGCATAGGAAGTCGGAATGCGAGTCTGAGGATGTCACAGAACCCAAAGGAGACCCGGAGATGGCCCCCGTTTACCTGCAGAGGCTCCTACCCGTGTTCTGCTCAACTTTTCAAGCGACAATGTTGTCTTCAGTCAGGAAAGCAAGTTTGGGACTGATCAAGAAGATGATTCATTACGTCCAGCCCAGTTTGTTGGAGGAGTTATGCAACCCCGAATCCAGCTCTAGCAGTTTTGGGACTCAGCTTGTCGAAGTTATTGCAACAGTACTTGATAATGAGGTAGGTTTGTTTAGTTTTTGAAACTATTTTTTTTATGAGGCGGGGAAATTTTTTGTTGTTTGGTGCACATGGTCGGCTGGTACTTAGTCCCATCTTAAAGGTAGCGTAATTTTAAAGTTGAGGCGTTTTGCAGATAACTTATAGCTGGCCGACAAGTCGCGCAGTCAGTTTGGGCGTGTTTGTCCGCACTCTTAGGGCAACTTTCTCGCATGACAGGCACATAGTGCACTCTTCTCCCGTCATGGTTAGTTATCGTTTGCCTTCCTCTGCCCTTTAATCGTTGAGTTTGTTTGGCTTTGTTTTGATAATAAAAGATAAGCGAGAGTAAACGAAAAACACTAGTTAAAGAAAGTGCCTGTTTTGTACTTTTTACGTCTATCTTTTTGTCTTTTTAACAATTCCTCGTTCACTAAATAATATATAATAGGATAAGCGTTTGCGATAGGTTAAAAAATCGAGGATTACTTTCGCTATCGTGAAGGTGATAAGTTTGTTTCTTGTCTCGTGTTTTAGGAAGACGAGGATGGTCATTTGATTGTCTTGGGCATCATACAAGATCTGATGGTTAAAGCTCAGGAAGTGTTCTTGGATCACTTCGCTCGTTTGGGGATTTTCTCCAAGGTTCAAAGTTTGGCGGGTCCTGCAGATGTCACGGACAGTATTGAAGAAAACGAACAATCCTCCGAACAAGGTACGTCTGTTTTTTATTAATAATTTGTCATAGTTTATTTGAGAAACCAGAGACTAGTATTTTTTCATTAAACAAAAATATTTTGATAGAAGTAGCAAATAGTGTTCACTTTGACTAACTGTAACTTGAAAAGTAGTGGACGTATCGTTCTGAAAATTAGCTTATTGGAAAGATCAAGTCTTTTCCAATCAGTCTATACTGCATATCATGTTAGAAATAATCTTTCTTATAGTATTTTTTCTTTGAAAAGGAATACATAGTTTCTTCGAAGCAGTAAACAGTGTTCACTTTGACAGGCTCTAACTTAAAAAATAGTGGACCTATCTGCTTGAAAATTGGTTTATTGGAAAGATCGAGCTTTTTAAAAAGAATACATATTTTCTTTGAAGCGGTAAACAATGTTCACTTTGACTAACTGTAACTTGAAAAGTAGTGGACGTATCGTTCTGAAAATTAGCTTATTGGAAAGATCAAGTCTTTTCCAATCAGTCTATACCGCATATCATTTTAGAAATAATCTTCCTTCTTATAGTATTTTTTCTTTGAAAAGGAATACATATTTTCTTCGAAGCAGTAAACATTGTTCACTTTGACAGGCTCTAACTTAAAAAATAGTGGACCTATCTGCTTGAAAATTGGTTTATTGGAAAGATCGAGCTTTTTAAAAAGAATACATATTTTCTTTGAAGCGGTAAACAATGTTCACTTTGACTAACTGTAACTTGAAAAGTAGTGGACGTATCGTTCTGAAAATTAGCTTATTGGAAAGATCAAGTCTTTTCCAATCAGTCTATACTGCATATCATTTTAGAAATAATCTTCCTTCTTATAGTATTTTTTCTTTGAAAAGGAATACATATTTTCTTCGAAGCAGTAAACAGTGTTCACTTTGACAGGCTCTAACTTAAAAAATAGTGGACCTATCTGCTTGAAAATTGGTTTATTGGAAAGATCAAGCTTTTTAAAAAGAATACATATTTTCTTTGACGCGGTAAACAGTGTTCACTTTGACTAACTGTAACTTGAAAAGTAGTGGACGTATCGTTCTGAAAATTAGCTTATTGGAAAGATCAAGTCTTTTCCAATCAGTCTATACTCCATATCATTTTAGAAATAATCTTCCTTCTTATAGTATTTTTTCTTTGAAAAGGAATACATATTTTCTTCGAAGCAGTAAACAGTGTTCACTTTGGCAGGCTCTAACTTAAAAAATAGTGGACCTATCTGCTTGAAAATTGGTTTATTGGAAAGATCAAGCTTTTTAAAAAGAATACATATTTTCTTTGACGCGGTAAACAGTGTTCACTTTGACTAACTGTAACTTGAAAAGTAGTGGACGTATCGTTCTGAAAATTAGCTTATTGGAAAGATCAAGTCTTTTCCAATCAGTCTATACTCCATATCATTTTAGAAATAATCTTCCTTCTTATAGTATTTTTTCTTTGAAAAGGAATACATATTTTCTTCGAAGCAGTAAACAGTGTTCACTTTGGCAGGCTCTAACTTAAAAAATAGTGGACCTATCTGCTTGAATATTGGTTTATTGGAAAGATCAAGCTTTTTAAAGAGAATACATATTTTCTTTGAAGCGGTAAACATGTTCACTTTGACTAACTGTAAGTTGAAAAGTAGTGGACGTATCGTTCTGAAAATTAGCTTATTGGAAAGATCAAGTCTTTTCCAATCAGTCTATACTGCATATCATTTTAGAAATAATCTTCCTTCTTATAGTAATTTTTCTTTGAAAAGGAATACATAGTTTCTTCGAAGCAGTAAACAGTGTTCACTTTGACCGGCTCTAACTTAAAAAATAGTGGACCTATCTGTTTGAAAATTGGTTTATTGGAAAGATCAAGCTTTTTAAAGAGAATACATATTTTCTTTGAAGCGGTAAACAGTGTTCACTTTGACTAACTGTAACTTGAAAAGTAGTGGACGCATCGTTCTGAAAATTAGCTTGTTGGAAAGATAAAGTCTTTTCCAATCAGTCTATACTCCATATCATTTTAGAAATAATCTTCCTTATAGTATTTTTTTCTTTGAAAAGGAATACATATTTTCTTCGAAGCAGTAAACAGTGTTCACTTTGACAAGCTGTAACTTGAAAAATAGTGGACCTATCTACTTCCAAATTGGTTTATTGGAAAGATCAAGCTTTTATCAATCAATCCATACCCCATTTTAGAAATAATCTTCTTATAGTATTTTTTTTCTTTGAAAAGGAATACATATTTCCTATGTCGATGTATCGAATAATGCTCACTTTGCCAAGCTATAACTTCAAAAGTAGTGGACCTATCCATCTGCAAATTGGCTTATTGGAAAGCTCAAGGTTTTTCCAATCAGTCTATACCCCATATCATAATAGAAATAATCTTCCTTCTTATAGTATTTTTCCTTTGAAAAAGAGTACATATTTTCTTCTAAGCAGTAAACAGTGTTCACTTTGACAAGCTGTAACTTGAAAAGTAGTGGATGTATCGTTCTGGAAATTGGCTTATTGGAAAGATCAAGGTTTTTCCAATCAGTCTATACCCCATATCATAATAGAAATAATCTTCCTTCTTATAGTATTTTTCCTTTGAAAAAGAGTACATATTTTCTTCGAAGCAGTAAACAGTGTTCACTTTGACAAGCTGTAACTTGAAAAGTAGTGGATGTATCTTTCTGAAAATTGGCTTATTGGAAAGCTCAAGGTTTTTCCAATCAGTCTATACCCCATATCATAATAGAAATAATCTTCCTTCTTATAGTATTTTTCCTTTGAAAAAGAGTACATATTTTCTTCGAAGCAGTAAACAGTGTTCACTTTGACAAGCTGTAACTTGAAAAGTAGTGGATGTATCTTTCTGAAAATTGGCTTATTGGAAAGCTCAAGGTTTTTCCAATCAGTCTATACCCCATATCATAATAGAAATAATCTTCCTTCTTATAGTATTTTTCCTTTGAAAAAGAGTACATATTTTCTTCTAAGCAGTAAACAGTGTTCACTTTGACAAGCTGTAACTTGAAAAGTAGTGGATGTATCTTTCTGAAAATTGGCTTATTGGAAAGCTCAAGGTTTTTCCAATCAGTCTATACCCTATATCATTATAGAAATAATCTTCCTTCTTATAGTATTTTTCCTTTGAAAAAGAGTACATATTTTCTTCGAAGCAATAAACAGTGTTCACTTTGACAAGCTGTAACTTGAAAAGTAGTGGATGTATCGTTCTGGAAATTGGCTTATTGGAAAGATGAAGGTTTTTCCAATCAGTCTATACCCCATATCATAATAGAAATAATCTTCCTTCTTATAGTATTTTTCCTTTGAAAAAGAGTACATATTTTCTTCGAAGCAGTAAACAGTGTTCACTTTGACAAGCTGTAACTTGAAAAGTAGTGGATGTATCTTTCTGAAAATTGGCTTATTGGAAAGCTCAAGGTTTTTCCAATCAGTCTATACCCCATATCATAATAGAAATAATCTTCCTTCTTATAGTATTTTTCCTTTGAAAAAGAGTACATATTTTCTTCGAAGCAGTAAACAGTGTTCACTTTGACAAGCTGTAACTTGAAATGTAGTGGATGTATCTTTCTGAAAATTGGCTTATTGGAAAGCTCAAGGTTTTTCCAATCAGTCTATACCCCATATCATAATAGAAATAATCTTCCTTCTTATAGTATTTTTCCTTTGAAAAAGAGTACATATTTTCTTCGAAGCAGTAAACAGTGTTCACTTTGACAAGCTGTAACTTGAAAAGTAGTGGACCTATCCATCTGCAAATTGGCTTATTGGAAAGATCAAGGTTTTTCCAATTGGTCCATATACCATATCAGAAATAATCTTCCTACTTATAGTATTTTTCCTTAAAGAAAAAATACATAATTGACCGAAGAAGTATCAAACGTATATACCTAAAAGTTCCAACAATCCCAAAACAAAACCAACCCCAATCCTTCCAATCCTTAATCCTTAATCACCAACGATAATTTACCGATCGCAATATTGCTGCGACTCTCGCCCAAAATTCAAATGTTCGCTCGATTATGTTGCAGATGTGTCTGAGCAGTCCCAGATGGAGGACGCAAAAGAAATTCTGGCGGGGAAGGCTTACCATTGGAAGGATTGGTGCGTTTGTAGGGGTCGCGATTGTCTATACATTTGGTCGGACGCGGCCGCACTCGAACTTTCGAACGGCTCGAACGGCTGGTTCCGGTTCATTCTGGACGGGAAACTCGCCACCATGTACTCAAGCGGGTCCCCAGAGGGCGGTGCCGACACTTCCGGTACGTGTTTCTTTTTTTTTATTTTCCCAGCTGAGCACGGTTTGATCAAAACTTTTTTGTCATCGCCTCTTCATTATCTTTTTAAGTTTTATCCATTTGCACTTTTTTTTTTTCATATAACACCTTTACTACTTCCACTTGCAAGTAGGGACAGTATTTTTAAGACTTTAAATATAGTATAAACAGTTAAGTATCTTGTCGGGCATGGAAATATTTTTTTTGATAGTCCCTCAGAAAAATATGTATGTATTCTTGTTTATTTTACTTTTTTTCCTGTTTTTGTTTCTTTGAATTGTGTAAAGAGAATAACACAATTGTGATTGTTGTTTTTGTTTTTTCCCATTTAGGCAAGGGTCGTTCAACAGATTCACACACCACAGACGGTAAGTGGATGGCATCCTTTTTATTTGTGGCTTTGTGGTCATGCTTAGAATCATTTTTATGGGGTAGCATTGAAAATCCTAACAAATTTCGATCGGATATTACAACTACACGTGTTTATCATTAAACTAATTGCTGATATTGACAGATTAGTGATGGATGTAATCGAACGATTCAAAGAATCGATCGATTAATCGTGTTCATTAGATACATTGGTAAAATATGTAAAGTTAACTAGTAGAACACAATCTAATACAAAAAGTAATCCCTGGACGCCCGCGCCAAAGGCGAACGACTTGCTCACTGCGCCACCGTGTACTTTATACGATCGCTCGAAAATCACTATTCGAATTCGCGACTTACCGAATCGATTACAATCGATTCTTTCCTTCGATTTCGCCCATCACTAAAGAATTCTTGCGATTTTCATAATCAGTCTCAGTGATGGTTCTCTTTCGTTTAGAAAATCGCGGAGAATTCTTGGAAAAGTTACAAAAAGCAAGAGCAGCCGTTCGAAACACAACTAACTCAACACCAATCCTATCGAAACCCGGCCAGACTAGACTAGTCGTCGGTAATTGGTCTCTAACCTCTCGAAAAGACGCGGAACTTCACATCCACAATTCCGACGGGCAACAGCAAGCCACGATCCTTCGCGAAGACCTTCCCGGTTTCATTTTCGAGTCAAATCGCGGTACCAAGCACTCGTTCACCGCGGAAACAAGCCTAGGTCCCGAATTTTCGACCGGTTGGTCGAATAAACGCGGCAAACGCCTCCGATCCAAGATGGAAGCCACCAAACAAAAAGTCAAGTATCAAGCGCAGACCATCTACGAGCAATACTTCAAAGCCGCGCAAGCGCAACCACGCGGCGTCGTCGCAAAGTTGGGAAATATCGTGGCGCAGATCGAACGCGCCTGTCAGAAACAATCGACCTATGGGAATAACAGGGAAGGCGGGAACTCGTGGAAGGAGATCTTGAGGAACGCCTTGGACGAGTTGACGCAAATCCTACAGGAAGATGGTGTCGTCAGCGCTTATGAATTGCATAGTTCTGGGTTGGTACAAGCGTTGCTTTCGATGCTCTCGACGAGTTATTGGGATCAGGGGTTGAAGTCGAATAAAACGAATAAACACCAGAAGCAGAGGGTTCACGTCTTCAAGAGGTGTTTTGAGGATAAGAATCAAAATGAGGAGCACAGCCCGACGCATATCTTGGTGCATAAGTTGATATCGGTATTGGAAAGTATCGAGAAACTACCGGTGTTCCTCTACGACACCCCCGGGTCGGGATACGGCCTGCAAATACTAACCAGGAGGTTGAGGTTCCGTCTTGAGAAAGCCCCAGGCGAGAGCTCTTTGATCGACCGAACGGGACGCGGTCTAAAGATGGAACCGTTAGCGACGATTTCGCAACTCGAGCGGTACCTCTTGAAGATGGTCGCGAAGCAATGGTACGACTACGACCGCGCCACCTTCCAGTTCCTCAAGAAACTCAAAGAAACCAAGTATCAAAACTTCAAGCACAACCACGATTTCGACGAGAATGGTTTGATGTACTTCGTCGGGACGAACGGAAAGACCTCTTCGGAATGGGTGAACCCCGCGCAATACGGCTTGGTTGTGGTGACCTCATCGGACGGGCGGAACCTCCCGTACGGCCGCTTGGAGGATATCCTCTCCCGGGATTCCTCGGCTCTGAATTGCCACACGAACGACGACAAACGCTCGTGGTTCAACATCGACCTCGGCGTGTTTATAATCCCGACGGCGTATACGTTGCGTCACGCGAGAGGTTACGGGCGTTCCGCGTTGCGGAATTGGCTGTTCCAGATGTCGCGAGATGGCGTGACCTGGACGACGTTGTACACGCATACCGAAGACACGAGTTTGAACGAGCCTGGTTCGACGAGTACTTGGCCGATTGAGATTCCGGCGGACGAGTGTCAGGGTTGGAGACACGTGAGGATACAGCAGCACGGGAAGAACGCTTCGGGGCAGACGCATTATTTGAGTTTGTCCGGGTTTGAGATTTACGGACAGGTGACGAGCGTTTGCGAGGATTTGGGGAAGGCCGCCAAGGAGGCGGACGCGATCCTGAAGAAGCAGAGGAAGCTGTTGAAGGCGCAGATGCTGAAACATGTCACTGTAGGGGCTAGGGTTGTCCGAGGGATGGATTGGAAGTGGAGGGATCAAGATGGACCGCCTCCTGGGGAAGGTAAGACTTTATTTGTTGTTTTTTCTTGGTTATTCTTTGTGTTTTGGGCATTTTAATCGGTGGAATAATAAACAACCTCGCAGGGGAACACACGTATACGTGACAGTGGTTATTTGTGTCGCGAGGTACCTTGTATTGTTACAATCCCAATATAGTTATTATTCTGTTCAATTCTGTATCAAAGTTACTAAAACTTAAACAGTGTGCACTTTGACTAACTGTAACTTGAAAAGTAGTGGACGTATCGTTCTGAAAATTAGCTTATTGGAAAGATCAAGTCTTTTCCAATCAGTCTATACTGCATATCATTTTAGAAATAATCTTCCTTCTTTTAGTATTTTTTCTTTGAAAAGGAATACATATTTTCTTCGAAGCAGTAAACAGTGTTCACTTTGACAGGCTCTAACTTAAAAAATAGTGGACCTATCTGCTTGAAAATTGGTTTATTGGAAAGATCGAGCTTTTTAAAAAGAATACATATTTTCTTTGAAGCGGTAAACAGTGTTCACTTTGACTAACTGTAACTTGAAAAGTAGTGGACGTATCGTTCTGAAAATTAGCTTATTGGAAAGATCAAGTCTTTTCCAATCAGTCTATACTGCATATCATTTTAGAAATAATCTTCCTTCTTATAGTATTTTTTCTTTGAAAAGGAATACATATTTTCTTCGAAGCAGTAAACAGTGTTCACTTTGACAGGCTCTAACTTAAAAAATAGTGGACCTATCTGCTTGAAAATTGGTTTATTGGAAAGATCAAGCTTTTTAAAAAGAATACATATTTTCTTTGGAGCGGTAAACAATTTTGGGCATTTTAATCGGTGGAATAATAAACAACCTGGCAGGGGAACACACGTATACGTGACAGTAGTTATTTGTGTCGCGAGGTACCTTGTATTGTTACAATCCCAATATAGTTATTATTCTGTCCAATTCTCTATCAAAGTTATTGATACTTAACCTTTAACAACTTCGCTTTCCTAGCAACCGAAATAGTATAGAAATGGGGGTTTTTTTTAGCAACTGAATGGTAACTTTCATACAGAATTGGACTGATTATCTTACGTTTAGAGTTTATAAATGTGTTATCATAATGTGTTTTTTCTTATATACAGGCACAGTGACTGGAGAGCTCCACAGTGGTTGGATCGACGTCACCTGGGACCACGGGGGCTCAAATTCCTACCGAATGGGGGCCGAAGGAAAATACGATCTCAAACTGGCGCCTGGCTACGATACAGAGCTCAAAGTAAAATCGAAAGACAAAGACAAACAATCTGTCCTAACCAGTCGAAAATCAAGTTCGACGCCTAGCCTTCCGGAAGCTACCGATACCAAGACCTCCGTGGCTTCAACGGAACAAGCAGCGTCCGCCGACAACTTAGCCGCGAAACAAGCAGCCGAAACGATCGCGGAATCTGTTCTTTCCGTGGCGAGAGCCGAGGCTATCGTTGCTGTTACCTCAGAGTCGCAAGCGGCCAATAACGATTCAGAACTTTCTGTGGTTGTGCACCCGTTACGGGATCCCCATCACGATCTATCCGCTATAAACAATTCGATATCGAGTGATTTGGCGACGATTGTTGAAACTTTGACGCTCACCGAAACAAAACCTACGAATTTTGGTTTTACGAGGAGACAGCTCAGTTGTACGGAAGATACACCGAATACTTCCGATTCGCATAAGACGAACATTGTCGGTAGTAATTCTTCTAGTAATTTGAATAAGCCGGTGCATGGCAGCCGGTCGAAGACTAGTCAGGTCGCTGCGGCCGCCGCGCAGAGTTTTGTCGAGGCGCTGGACAAGATTCGGGAGGGTTCGGACATCTTTAGGAATAATGCCAATAGCTTGTTATCAGGTGAGTTTTTTTTTTTTTAAGTTTTTATAGTTTTTGATACGTGTTTCGATGCTTGATATTTGATACATGTTTTGATAATTGTTTCTGTACTTGATATTTAACACAGGGGAACATTGATTTTGCGGCATGAGATTTATTAGTCAATATTTGGTAATTCTGGTGTACTAAATATGAAAATAGCAAAGTATTTGTTAAATTGACACCACTTCTTGAGATAAAGGCAATCCATTCATATTCTAAATTTTAAATAAATAAAAAATATTTTTTATTTTGACAAGAGTTGCAAACCCTCTTTTAACACTTAATAAAAACATATACTGTTGAATATTTAATATATCTGGGCAGCAAATGATGAGAAATAGTAATACCTACTTATTTCTTTGATAAGTCTGCTGACTACCGGTTGGCTTACAGACAAAGAAATATCTCGTCCTATGCTGGTTTAGTAACAGCAGAGAGTAAATACATATATAAATTTACAAGAAACCTTTAGGTGCAATGGAATTTTTGTTCTTTGGGTACTGCCTTGAACAAACTCTCCCATTTCTTCTATTAGATTTATCACGAGATCTTTCGACAGTCTGTACTGTTTTATAAAGAAGTCTTTTATTGTATATATCTGGGCAGCAAATGATGAGAAATAGTAATACCTATTTATTTCTTTGATAAATCTGCTCACTACTGGTTGGCTTACAGACAAAGAAATATCTCGTCCTATGCTGGTTTGGTAACAGCAGATAGTAAATACATATATAAATTTACAAGAAACCTTTAGGTGGAGTGGAATTTTTGTTCTTTGGGTACTGCCTTGAAGAAACTCTCCCATTTCTTCTATTAGATTTATCACGAGATCTTTCGACAGTCTGTACTGTTTTATAAAGAAGTCTTTTATTGTATATATCTGGGCAGCAAATGATGAGAAATAGTAAAACCTATTTATTTCTTTGATAAATCTGCTCACTACTGGTTGGCTTACAGACAAAGAAATATTTTGTTCTATGCTGGTTTGGTAACAGCAGATAGTAAATACATATATAAATTTACAAGAAACCATTAGGTGGAGTGGAATTTTTGTTCTTTGGGTACTGCCTTGAACAAACTCTCCCATTTCTTCTATTAGATTTATCACGAGATCTTTCGACAGTCTGTACTGTTTTATAAAGAAGTCTTTTATTGTATATATCTGGGCAGCAAATGATGAGAAATAGTAAAACCTATTTATTTCTTTGATAAATCTGCTCACTACTGGTTGGCTTACAGACAAAGAAATATTTTGTTCTATGCTGGTTTGGTAACAGCAGATAGTAAATACATATATAAATTTACAAGAAACCATTAGGTGGAGTGGAATTTTTGTTCTTTGGGTACTGCCTTGAACAAACTCTCCCATTTCTTCTATTAGATTTATCACGAGATCTTTCGACAGTCTGTACTGTTTTATAAAGAAGTCTTTTATTGTATATATCTGGGCAGCAAATGATGAGAAATAGTAAAACCTATTTATTTCTTTGATAAATCTGCTCACTACTGGTTGGCTTACAGACAAAGAAATATTTTGTTCTATGCTGGTTTGGTAACAGCAGATAGTAAATACATATATAAATTTACAAGAAACCATTAGGTGGAGTGGAATTTTTGTTCTTTGGGTACTGCCTTGAACAAACTCTCCCATTTCTTCTATTAGATTTATCACGAGATCTTTCGACAGTCTGTACTGTTTTATAAAGAAGTCTTTTATTGTATATATCTGGGCAGCAAATGATGAGAAATAGTAAAACCTATTTATTTCTTTGATAAATCTGCTCACTACTGGTTGGCTTACAGACAAAGAAATATTTTGTTCTATGCTGGTTTGGTAACAGCAGATAGTAAATACATATATAAATTTACAAGAAACCTTTAGGTGGAGTGGAATTTTTGTTCTTTGGGTACTGCCTTGAACAAACTCTCCCATTTCTTCTATTAGATTTATCACGAGATCTTTCGACAGTCTGTACTGTTTTATAAAGAAGTCTTTTATTGTATATATCTGGGCAGCAAATGATGAGAAATAGTAAAACCTATTTATTTCTTTGATAAATCTGCTCACTACTGGTTGGCTTACAGACAAAGAAATATCTCGTCCTATGCTGGTTTGGTAACAGCAGACAGTAAATACATATATAAATTTACAAGAAACCTTTAGGTGGAGTGGAATTTTTGTTCTTTGGGTACTGCCTTGAACAAACTCTCCCATTTCTTCTATTAGATTTATCACGAGATCTTTCGACAGTCTGTACTGTTTTATAAAGAAGTCTTTTATTGTATATATCTGGGCAGCAAATGATGAGAAATAGTAAAACCTATTTATTTCTTTGATAAATCTGCTCACTACTGGTTGGCTTACAGACAAAGAAATATCTCGTCCTATGCTGGTTTGGTAACAGCAGACAGTAAATACATATATAAATTTACAAGAAACCTTTAGGTGGAGTGGAATTTTTGTTCTTTGGGTACTGCCTTGAACAAACTCTCCCATTTCTTCTATTAGATTTATCACGAGATCTTTCGACAGTCTGTACTGTTTTATAAAGAAGTCTTTTATTGTATATATCTGGGCAGCAAATGATGAGAAATAGTTAAACCTATTTATTTCTTTGATAAATCTGCTCACTACTGGTTGGCTTACAGACAAAGAAATATCTCGTCCTATGCTGGTTTGGTAACAGCAGACAGTAAATACATATATAAATTTACAAGAAACCTTTAGGTGGAGTGGAATTTTTATTCTTTGGGTACTGCCTTGAACAAACTCTCCCATTTCTTCTATTAGATTTATCACGAGATCTTTCGACAGTCTGTACTGTTTTATAAAGAAGTCTTTTATTGTATATATCTGGGCAGCAAATGATGAGAAATAGTTAAACCTATTTATTTCTTTGATAAATCTGCTCACTACTGGTTGGCTTACAGACAAAGAAATATCTCGTCCTATGCTGGTTTGGTAACAGCAGACAGTAAATACATATATAAATTTACAAGAAACCTTTAGGTGGAGTGGAATTTTTATTCTTTGGGTACTGCCTTGAACAAACTCTCCCATTTCTTCTATTAGATTTATCACGAGATCTTTCGACAGTCTGTACTGTTTTATAAAGAAGTCTTTTATTGTATATATCTGGGCAGCAAATGATGAGAAATAGTTAAACCTATTTATTTCTTTGATAAATCTGCTCACTACTGGTTGGCTTACAGACAAAGAAATATCTCGTCCTATGCTGGTTTGGTAACAGCAGACAGTAAATACATATATAAATTTACAAGAAACCTTTAGGTGGAGTGGAATTTTTGTTCTTTGGGTACTGCCTTGAACAAACTCTCCCATTTCTTCTATTAGATTTATCACGAGATCTTTCGACAGTCTGTACTGTTTTATAAAGAAGTCTTTTATTGTATATATCTGGGCAGCAAATGATGAGAAATAGTAAAACCTATTTATTTCTTTGATAAATCTGCTCACTACTGGTTGGCTTACAGACAAAGAAATATCTCGTCCTATGCTGGTTTGGTAACAGCAGACAGTAAATACATATATAAATTTACAAGAAACCTTTAGGTGGAGTGGAATTTTTGTTCTTTGGGTACTGCCTTGAACAAACTCTCCCATTTCTTCTATTAGATTTATCACGAGATCTTTCGACAGTCTGTACTGTTTTATAAAGAAGTCTTTTATTGTATATATCTGGGCAGCAAATGATGAGAAATAGTAAAACCTATTTATTTCTTTGATAAATCTGCTCACTACTGGTTGGCTTACAGACAAAGAAATATCTCGTCCTATGCTGGTTTGGTAACAGCAGACAGTAAATACATATATAAATTTACAAGAAACCTTTAGGTGGAGTGGAATTTTTGTTCTTTGGGTACTGCCTTGAACAAACTCTCCCATTTCTTCTATTAGATTTATCACGAGATCTTTCGACAGTCTGTACTGTTTTATAAAGAAGTCTTTTATTGTATATATCTGGGCAGCAAATGATGAGAAATAGTAAAACCTATTTATTTCTTTGATAAATCTGCTCACTACTGGTTGGCTTACAGACAAAGAAATATCTCGTCCTATGCTGGTTTGGTAACAGCAGACAGTAAATACATATATAAATTTACAAGAAACCTTTAGGTGGAGTGGAATTTTTGTTCTTTGCGTACTGCCATGAACAAACTCTCTCATTTCTTCTATTAGATTTATCACGAGATCTTTCGACAGTCTGTACTGTTTTATAAAGAAGTCTTTTATTGTATATATCTGGGCAGCAAATGATGAGAAATAGAAATACCTAATTATTTCTTTGATAAATCTGCTCACTACTGGTTGGCTTACAGACAAAGAAATATTTTGTTCTATGCTGGTTTGGTAACAGCAGACAGTAAATACATATATAAATTTACAAGAAACCTTTAGGTGGAGTGGAATTTTTGTTCTTTGCGTACTGCCATGAACAAACTCTCTCATTTCTTCTATTAGATTTATCACGAGATCTTTCGACAGTCTGTACTGTTTTATAAAGAAGTCTTTTATTGTATATATCTGGGCAGCAAATGATGAGAAATAGAAATACCTAATTATTTCTTTGATAAATCTGCTCACTACTGGTTGGCTTACAGACAAAGAAATATTTTGTTCTATGCTGGTTTGGTAACAGCAGACAGTAAATACATATATAAATTTACAAGAAACCTTTAGGTGGAGTGGATTTTTTGTTCTTTGGGTACTGCCTTGAACAAACTCTCCCATTTCTTCTATTAGATTTATCACGAGATCTTTCGACAGTCTGTACTGTTTTATAAAGAAGTCTTTTATTGTATATATCTGGGCAGCAAATGATGAGAAATAGAAATACCTAATTATTTCTTTGATAAATCTGCTCACTACTGGTTGGCTTACAGACAAAGAAATATTTTGTTCTATGCTGGTTTGGTAACAGCAGACAGTAAATACATATATAAATTTACAAGAAACCTTTAGGTGGAGTGGATTTTTTGTTCTTTGGGTACTGCCTTGAACAAACTCTCCCATTTCTTCTATTAGATTTATCACGAGATCTTTCGACAGTCTGTACTGTTTTATAAAGAAGTCTTTTATTGTATATATCTGGGCAGCAAATGATGAGAAATAGTAAAACCTATTTATTTCTTTGATAAATCTGCTCACTACTGGTTGGCTTACAGACAAAGAAATATTTTGTTCTATGCTGGTTTGGTAACAGCAGATAGTAAATACATATATAAATTTACAAGAAACCTTTAGGTGGAGTGGATTTTTTGTTCTTTGGGTACTGCCTTGAACAAACTCTCTTATTTCTTCTATTAGATTTATCACGAGATTTTTCGACAGTCTGTACTGTTTCATAAACAAGTCCGGAACTTCGAATGGGAAATAATCTTGTAAATTTCCCCAAGAGATACCTCTTTTTCTCCTACAGTTTTAATTGCAAAAAATAGAAATATTCAATTGAAGTCATACTTAATTATCACATCGTTAATTGCATTAAAATTCGACATCACATCCAACAGATCCATTGCAAAGACAAGTGGAAAATATTTTGGAACTGTCAGATCCACATTTGTTACTTATCAACTCAGTTACTAAATATTTTAATAACACTTGGTTACTAAAAGGTACATACAGAATACATATTTTTCCGCAAAGTTATTATTTAAGAACTGAAAGTGTCATTTAATAACTTTTGTGGTTGCTATTCTAACGTTAGTAACTTTGATACAGAATTGGACAGATTGACTTGTGTATTGACTGTTTCTATACATTTCAATGAAAGATAAAACTTCCACCTCGTCGTCATATTAACGTACGCTTCTCGCAAATTTTAAAGGTGTGAGAATTTCAGTCACGGGCAACCAAGACCCCGACGAGGACAAGGGTAAAACCAAAGAGGATTCGGGGCGGGCGCAGAGCGTCGACAAGGATGACACCGTGACGAACAACGCCCGCAACAACAGCAATTGCCCGATCGTCGTGACGAATCCGATGAGCGTAAGTGTTCCTAATCTAACATCTTCGGAGGCGGGCAATCAGATCGAGCCGTCTGCGGCGGCGGGCCTTCTCGAAACGTTTGCGGCGTTGGCCCGACGACGCACCCTGGGCTCCGTCTCAACGACACACTCATCAAACACATCCGCCGGCAACAACACAGTCACCGCCATCATGGCTTCTAACGTGCAGAACAACGCCAACTCGAACAGCATTTACCCGCGCGGCCCTAACTCCGTCTCTAGTTTAGTACGTTTGGCGCTCTCTAGCAATTTTCCGAGCGGCATCCTCAGCACCGCTCAGAGCTATCCCAGCTTATCGTCCAGCAATAATGCCACTAACCAACCGTGCGGTGGCATTCCGACCACGGCTGGGGCCGCACACGGCTTAAGCCAGGCCTTAACCATGAGCCTAACGTCCACCAGTAGCGACAGCGAACAGGTAATTACGAGGCCGTCTTAGCTTCGCTTTAAAAATACACAATCATTTCGTCAAAGGTCTTATTTGACAATATGTAATTACAAGATATTGTAAAAAAAAAAATGGACTTAGTAACTTGCCAATATATACTAATCGTAATCCATCCATCCATATATATGTACTAATCGTCATCCATATATGCTAAGCGTGAAAACGCCATCTTGAATTGGGCGAATTCAGCGAAAACATAAAAGGTGCTTTCGATTTGACCAAAAGGGCGTCTCAAGTGCATAATGCCCCACCATAAAAGTGTTTGATTTGCCAAGAGCATAACGTTGGACAGCGTACGAAGTGCACTCCGTAGGCAGTGGTGGGGAGCACTCCAGCGTGTAACGCACCCAAATCGAAAGCATCTAAAGTAAACTTCATTTACAAGTCAGTAAATTACTTTAAAATTAATTAAGTAAATTAATTATTATTATTATTATTATTATTATTATTATTATTAAACTAAAGAATTTGTTAGGTGTCCCTGGAAGATTTCTTGGAATCTTGTCGGGCGCCGACGCTTTTAGCCGAACTGGACGACGACGAGGACATGGGCGATGACGATGAAAACGACGACGAAGAGAACGAGGACGACGTCGAGTACGAGGAAGTTATGGTCTCCCGAAATCTGTTGTCTTTCATGGACGAAGATGTTTACGAGCCGAGGCCGAGTAAACGGCGGTCTTGGGACGACGAGTACGTCCTCAAACGGCAATTTTCCGCGCTCATCCCGGCGTTTGATCCGCGACCCGGAAGGACTAACGTCAATCAGACGACCGATTTAGAAATTCCACCACCAGGTATTGTGTTTTTTTTTTTTGTTGAGGGAAATATATATTTATTCTTTAAAACAAAAGGGCAAGAGGAGAGTATGTCGACTACAGAGCATGAGCTGCTGCCCCAGCCGAGGTTGCAGCTGGTGTTGAGGGGCCCGAATTTGCCTGGTATACCGGATGTCGAAGTTGAGTTGAATGATCCCTCGTGGACGATATTTAAGGCTGTGCAAGAATTGGTCCAGTTGACTGAGTTGGGATCCAGGCAGGAGAAGCTGCGAAGGATTTGGGAACCGACGTACATGTGAGTCGAATTTTATTCAAAACTAAATATAAAAATGTTACCCGAGTTGATTTCACTCAGTCTAATACAGTATAACTTCGCTAATCCGGACATATATCGTTCCTGACCGTGTCCGGACTATTGAGGTATCCGGATCACTGGAGGTTTTTTTCTTTTGTTGGGAAGGGTCATTTTTTATGATGAAGATGAAAACAACTGGGAATATTTGAATATATGTGAGCCCGGACGCAAAAAGGGACCTGTCGTTACGTTATCTTGCACAATATTTTCGCACGTAAGGTCTCTTCCGATATGTACCGTTATGCTGCACGTTATTTTCGCACGATAGGTCCCTTTTCGCATCCGAGGTCACATATAACCAAAACATAAAATTAAAAACTAAATTCTGAACATAAATGGATAAAATAAGCAAAAGATTTCAGTTATTTTTTAAAAATATATCAATCTTTGTTTATATTCTTTTGGATACAGCTACATTAGTAAATTTTTCTCTGGGCCTTTTGAGAAGCAGGATTTCCATGGGAAAATTGTTTTCTGCAGACCACCTGATGCCCAAAGAAAACGCGTTGGCAGCATCGACATTAGAGCTTTTTGGGGCCTGTTAACCCCTGTTAAAAGTGTCTTAACCTCAGGCTTAAAATATTTTTCGAAACATTCAGTAAGCAATGTTCTACTCACCCGTCCTTTATCAGACGCCTTGTACACAACTGGTATTGAGCTCATTCTGCATTTAAAAGCTTCTAGATTTGCCGCTATTGCTAATATTAAGTGGCAATTTATGTGATCCGGTTGCTTTACAGTAAGACATTAATGTTAAACAATACTTTGGTATTTTCTACCTAGTTTTAACTGCAAATTATATTTTGTGTCCGAACTAGGGAGGTAAAATTTCTAAAATGTCCGGTTGACAAGAGCGTTCGGATTACTGGAGTGTCCGTACTAGAGAGTGTCCGATCTATCGAAAGTACAACTTCGATAGATCGGACGTTTTTACGTCGTTTTTTCGACAATTCCTCGCAAACTAACCTAACAATTCATCCTCAGTATCGTTTATCGTGAAGTAAAAGACGATGGCACCCTCGAAGAGGAAGGCCGTTCAACGCCAGTAGTGACGTTATTCTCGCGCAGCGGAAGTAGTTCCGTCGCCGGAACGACCCTCTCCCCTAGCACGCCCGTTCCGGGAACGCCTTCCGTCTCAAATTGCACCGTGGAAGACGTCCTACAGCTCCTCAGGCATCTCTTCGTCATAACCACAACGAAAGAAACGTCCGATCTCAACCAAACTCTCGACATGGACGTTTCCGTCACGCCCGACGAGTTTAGCTCGAAGAAGATAACCAATAAACTGCTCCAGCAGATCCAAGATCCGTTAGTTTTGTCCAGTTCCAGTTTACCGACGTGGTGCGAAGAGTTGAACCATTCTTGCCCGTTCCTGTTCCCGTTCGAGACGCGGCAACTGTATTTCAACTGTACCGCTTTCGGCGCGTCCAGGAGTATCGTGTGGCTGCAGACGCAGAGGGACGTGACCATTGAGAGACAGCGGACCCCGGGGTTGTCGCCACGGAGGGACGATCCGCATGAATTCAGAGTGGGAAGACTGAAGCACGAACGTGTTAAAGTACCTAGAGGTTAGTAACTTTTTCTTTTGTACCTTCTTTCTTCTTCTTTTGACTTCTTTGTTCTTCTCTTTTCATCTGTCTTTTTCCTTCAGTTTTGTACATTCTGACTTCTTATATTCTTTTTTAGTTATAAAATCCTCCATGATGTCCAATTTTCATAAAAAAACCACTTGTTCGTGTAACATCAATTTATTAATTAAAAAAGACGGGTGATCGATTTCGAAAACTTTGTTTTCATCTTCGGACCATTTTATTGAACTGTTAAACACTGGTGAGGTAGGTCGCCATGCGGGTGTGAGATATCTACCCGCATGGCGACCCACCTCACCAGTGTTTAACAGTTCAATAAAATGGTCCGAAGATGAAAACACTGGTGAGGTGGGTCGCCATGCGGGTGTGAGATATCTATCTCACACCCGCATGGCGACCCACCTCACCAGTGTTTAACAGTTCAATAAAATGGTCCGAAGATGAAAACACTGGTGAGGTGGGTCGCCATGCGGGTGTGAGATATCTATCTCACACCCGCATGGCGATCCACCTCACCAGTGTTTAACAGTTCAATAAAATGGTCCGAAGATGAAAACACTGGTGAGGTAGGTCGCCATGCGGGTGTGAGATATCTACCCGCATGGCGACCCACCTCACCAGTGTTTAACAGTTCAATAAAATGGTCCGAAGATGAAAACACTGGTGAGGTAGGTCGCCATGCGGGTGTGAGATATCTACCCGCATGGCGACCCACCTCACCAGTGTTTAACAGTTCAATAAAATGGTCTGAAGATGAAAACACTGGTGAGGTAGGTCGCCATGCGGGTGTGAGATATCTACCCGCATGGCGACCCACCTCACCAGTGTTTAACAGTTCAATAAAATGGTCCGAAGATGAAAACACTGGTGAGGTAGGTCGCCATGCGGGTGTGAGATATCTACCCGCATGGCGACCCACCTCACCAGTGTTTAACAGTTCAATAAAATGGTCTGAAGATGAAAACACTGGTGAGGTAGGTCGCCATGCGGGTGTGAGATATCTACCCGCATGGCGACCCACCTCACCAGTGTTTAACAGTTCAATAAAATGGTCCGAAGATGAAAACACTGGTGAGATGGGTCGCCATGCGGGTGTGAGATATCTATCTCACACCCGCATAGCGACCCACCTCACCAGTGTTTAACAGTTCAATAAAATGGTCCGAAGATGAAAACACTGGTGAGGTGGGTCGCCATGCGGGTGTGAGATATCTATCTCACACCCGCATGGCGACCCACCTCACCAGTGTTTAACAGTTCAATAAAATGGTCCGAAGATGAAAACAAAGTTTTCGAAATCGATCACCCGTCTTTTTTAATTAATAAATTGATGTTACACGAACAAGTGGTTTTTTATCTTATATTCTTTGTTCTTCCTTTCCAAATATCAGGAGAGAAATTGCTAGACTGGGCGATGCAAGTGATGAAAGTGCACTGCGATCGTAAATCAATCCTTGAAGTAGAATTCCAAGGAGAAGAAGGCACAGGCCTGGGCCCCACGCTCGAATTCTACGCTCTTGTAGCAGCCGAGCTCCAAAGACGCGACCTCTGTATGTGGATATGCGACGACGACACCACCACCCAAGAAACCATCGACTTGGGCGAGGGAGCCAAACCGCCCGGTTATTACGTCCGCAGGCACACAGGCCTCTTCCCCGCGCCCCTCCCGCAAAACTCGGAAATCTGCGACAAAGCCGTCAACTACTTCTGGTTCTTGGGCGTTTTCGTAGCCAAGGTTTTGCAGGATAATCGCCTGGTTGATTTACCGTTATCGAAGAGTTTCTTGAAGTTGATGTGTCACGGTGAAATTCAGAATACCGTCAACGAAAGGATCGGTTTCGCCGGCTTAAGACGGGTTGGCGATGACGATATCATGACTTCGAGTTTGATATCCGAAGAATCCGAGAAGGAATTAGAGTTTGATCCTCCAAAAGTTAATTTGGATGATAAAAGGCCTTGGTATAACGGTATTTTGAATCAGGAGGACTTGCACGACATCGACCCGATACGATCAGCGTTCCTCAAGCAAATACAAGAATTAGTGAGGGAAAAACATCGAATAATGCAAGACCATAACCTCTCGTGCGAGACGAAATCCCACCAGATCCAAAACCTGTGTTTAAATCATGCGACGGAACCTGTCTTGTTGGAGGATCTAGCGCTGACGTTTACCTACGCCCCTAGCTCGAATATCTTTGGGTTTTCCGCTGTGGAACTGGTGCATAACGGTGCGGATATCGAGGTTAACATCGAGAATGTCGAGGAATACTCGGAATTGACGAGCGCGTTCACTTTGGATAAAGGAATCGCACGGCAACTTGAAGCTTTCTACAAGGGGTTCGCGTTGGTGTTTCCCATGGAGAAATTGGCCGCGTTTAGTCCCGACGAAATGAGGATAATGCTCTGCGGCGATCAGAACCCACACTGGACCAGGGAGGACTTGCTGAACTACACGGAACCCAAGTTGGGTTATACGAAAGAAAGGTAAACCTAATCTTGCTTTTTTTAAGTCTGGCTATTAGTAGAGTAGTTTCAAACTAAGAAGAGCACAGTTGTATATGCAACCAATCATACCCAGTGTATGGTTTATAAATTGCCTGTGTATATTTGGTTGCATTTACAACTGTGCTCTTCTTAGTTTGAAACATCTATATATATGCCACTAGCAAAACAGATAAAATATTTTGCGAGATTTTTCCTGAAGCTTTAAAAAATTGATGTAATTATTTAATCTGTAAAAGAGAGTTTAAGTCTCCTTATCCAATAATTCCCTTAATTAAAGTTAATTTTTTTTTTGTATCTTTTAGTCCTGGTTTCTTGAGATTTGTGAATGTCTTGCTGGATATGTCGCCTGAGGAAAGGAAGGCGTTCTTGCAGTTTACGACGGGTTGCAGTTCGTTGCCGCCAGGCGGTCTGGCGAATTTGTATCCGCGTCTGACGGTGGTGAGGAAAGTTGATGCGGGCGAAGGTTCGTATCCGTCTGTGAATACGTGCGTCCATTATTTGAAATTGCCCGATTATCCGACGGAGGAGATCTTGAGGCAGAGACTGTTGGCGGCGACGAAAGAGAAGGGATTCCATTTAAATTAGAAACTGGGAAAGAGATAGTAAGCTACGAACGAATGACAACAACACTTGTTTCTATTTATTACCTTCTTATTTGATACAATGATGTATTTCAAATGGAATGTGCTGTAATATTTTTTATCATGGAATGTGTAAAATTAAACTTTTCTAGAGAAAGCGGAGCGTGGTTTAAAAAGAAATTTAAACTCCCCCTAAAGGGGAGCGGGGCATCGAATGATCACCGTCACTAGTTGAAACTTAGTGATAATTTAGAATACATTTACTTTTGACCAAAATCTACATTTTGTTTTTTGTTTTTCCTTGTTTTTTTTTTTTTTTTTTTCTATTACGTGATTACGTTATGTGATTATAATTTGCAATGTAGAATGAATATAAGTAGTGCACATGGGTATTTATGGTTTAGTCTTAATTTCTCTCCCCTCCCTATTTGCTTTGCAAACTAATTAATATTGTAGAAAATTATATATCTCTATGTATTTGATGTTAAGATATTCAATGTTATCCTAATACATATAAAAGAATAATAAATAAATACAATCTATGATTTTTATTTCCTTATATCAGTTCCAAAAGTGACGTGTTAACTTTGAGAAACACATTGGTAAGTCATCCGACTTTTAGTTTGTACATCTAACATTACATCTCAGCCATGTCAGAGCAATGGTTAAAGTCCTAGCCTTAGAAATATGTTAAACAGGTAAGTATTGACCACAAAATTAGATCGCGATGTTAGACGAAAGCACAACGTGTTACGCGTCCTAACTTCTTGCCACTTGTGTTAACTTCTTGCCATTGAAAAATGTTCTTAGAGAGACGCGTGAAAAGAAGATGGGTCGAGTGACACGAAAAGGTATAGAGTGACTTTCGATCGCGATGTTAGACGAAAGCACAACGTGTTACGCGTCCTAACTTCTTGCCACTTGTGTTAACTTCTTGCCATTGAAAAATTTTCTTAGAGAGACGCGTGACAAGAAGATGAGTCGAGTGACACGAAAAGATATAGGGTGACTTTCGATCGCAATGTTAGACGAAGGCACAACGTGTTACGCGGCCTTACTTCTTGCCACTGAAAATTTTCTAAGAGAGACGCGTGACATGAAGAGGTGTCGAGTAACATGAAAAGGTATACAGTGACTTTCATTCTAGATGACTTACAAGCTTTGATCGCGATGTTAGACGATGGCACAACGTGTCACGCGTCCTAACTTCTTGCTTCTGAAAATGTTCTTAGAGAGACGTGTGACATAAAATTCTATCGAGTGACTTCCAAGCTAGTCTGGCTCAAGGTCTGGGAATGTCAGGCAAAATGTTAAACTCTCTGCCACGACAAAGATATACGCAGTGACAAAAAACTTAACAGTACAGTCATCTAGTATTAAGAAATCGTAGCCACCAACATTCTTGCAGTATAAAACGTACAAAACAATTACTTATATAAAAAACGTCTTGATTCTAAATAAATTGATTATTTACATTATAACACATAAACACAGATCTGGAAATATGTCCTTAGTCACGTTACGGATTTAAGTTTTGATCGATTGGCCGTCTAAACAGCAACACGTGTGGTTCGGGCCCATGTAGCATATAATGCACCCAATTTGGACTCTGCTGCACTCCTAAATTTCTCCATTCCGTTTCAGTCATTAAATGGGGCCTCGGTACTAACTTTGCCAGATCAGGGGGCAGAATGACATGCCTGTATTCGTATTTCGTATCGGTGTACTTTTCCGAATACTGGATATTCTCTGTAGACATTCTTCAAGTGACCTAGAATTACATATAATAAGTATTTGTGTACATAATAACACTCAAAATTACTTTATTAAAAAAAACTTAACCTCACATTCAGTATTTCAAGCAATAAACAAGGCGTACCGGGTAAGAAAAAAAAACCCTAAACAACTTGACAGCTGTTACGTATATAAGTACTGATTTTAGTTTTCGAAGGTTTTCCACGTATGACATATTGATAAACATAACCTAAGTTTTTTTACACCTAATTTATTAATTGTCTTTGTAATTTTGCAAGTTCAAACGCAATGTCAAGCGATAAAAACGAATTATTGGACCTTCTGTTCCCCAACGGTTATACAGGTATAATTTTTTATATATCACTTACACCCAAAATAATTCAAGTCTTTCAGATGATTGGAACTATAACATTTCATTCAAAGAGTACATTTCGAAAGTAGGTACTTATAAACTCGACGATTTGATAAAAGAACCGAACAGGCTACGCGATGAACAGACAAGTATCGTCGAAACGACTCAAGAACTAGCCGTAAGCAATTACAAAACGTTTATCCAAACATCCGAGTGTTCGAAAGACCTTTTTAACCGTTTTAATACAATCGAGAGCGACTTGAATAAGTTGTTGAATAACGTACCACAGTTCGAAGAGAAATGTAAGAGTTTTGTCGAAGAAACTAGTGGTATTAACGCTATGAGGAAACTAAATACTTTGACGTTAACGCGAAACGCTCAACTGTTAGAAATTTTGGAGTTACCACAGTTGATGGATTCCTTTATTAAGGATAATTTGTACGAGAACGCTTTGGAATTGGCGTCTTACGTTAGAAGATTGTACCAAAAACATTCGGATATTCCAATTTTTAAGGTATGTTGTTTGTTTTTATTTAAATGTAAGACTTCTAATGGTAAAATTATGAATTTTAGAGCATTTTGAATGATGTTGAGCGATCTTGGTTGCTGATGTTACATCAATTACTCGGTCAACTTCGTGTCGATATGACTTTACCGAAAAGTTTACAAATCGTCGGGTATTTAAGAAGGATGGAAGTTTTCAGCGAACCAGAGTTACGGTTAAAGTTTCTACAGGCTAGGGACACCTGGCTCAATAATTGCTTAAATTCTATTTCCAAGGATGATGGTAAGATTATCTTACGCTAGATGGCGCCACCCACAGTCTATTCGCCTGAACAAGCGATTGTAGATGGCGCTATTTACCCCAATTTGTTTAATTCAAATTTCTACCACAATCAATCATACACTCAAATAATTAATTTTTTTGCAGCTGCACACCATCTCACCAAAACAATAGAGACAACCAGAGTTAATCTATTCACGATAATAACGCAATACAGATCTATTTTTAACGACGACGACAATAGCCCTTTGGGATTACCAAAAGCGACAAACGTAAATCAAAATGTGATATTCGTTAGTTGGATACGAAATAAGGTAATAAGAATCAGTCCAAAATCAACCGAAATATTAATTTCTATCCAATTTAGATTGCAGATTTCTTAAAAACGTTAGAAAACGATTTAAAACGCGGTGTGACGTCTCTAGACTCAATTCTGCACCAGTGCATGTATTTCGGTTTATCATTCAGTAAAGTCGGTTGCGATTTTCGATCGTCGATGGTGAATATCTTCGCCCGAGCGATCGAGGATAATTTCAAGACTTCCGTGGGGAAGGCAACGAGCAGTTTCGAACGAAACATGGAGAGGTTCACTTTGATCAACAAGAATCACCCGAGCGTACCTTGGAAGACAAAAAATCAAGACCAGATCCAACCTCCAGATTGCCTTATCGAGTTTTACCCATTAGCCGATTACCTCAATCAAATTTTAACAGCGTTTAACGAGTTAAGGCTATGTCCGCCGATTCCTATCGTTAACGAGGTGGTTTTATGCGTGCAGGAGTCGTTAGTTGTTATTTGCAAGGCGATTTTGGTTTTGTACGGTCAAGAAAAACAAGCGTTTGATGCTAATTCCAAAGATGCCTTTACGAGGTTGTGTATGTCTTTTGCTGATGATTTGGTTCCGTATATTCAGAAGTGTATTCATATTATTTTCCCGGTTAATGTTGTTGCTCTGCATTTAGGTGTTAGCGTGCAAAAGTTACAAAAAGATAGGATCACTTTTATGAATAGAGAGGAGATTATTGAACCGATAAAACATCTTTTGCCTGTTAAGATTGAGCCTATCTTAACAGAGAAAGATCCCGGCGAATTAAAAAATGATGTTGCAGATGTAATAACAGAAAATTGAGGTGGTTTATATTTGATATTGTTTGAACCATTGTATTTTTTTATTGTAAATAATGTTCTATTTATAATTCAATAAATTATGTATTATTATTATTATTATTATTATTATTATTATTATTATTATTATTATTACACCTTTCGTTTTTATTTGATCTGTTATGTGTGATCTGGAGATGTTAATGAGCCGAATTTTATTGGTGCTTGGCTGTGTAACATCTTTATGTTACGCGTCCGAACTTTTTGCCACTTGTGTTAACTTCTTGCCATTGAAAAATTTTCTTAGAGAGACACGTGACAAGAAGATGGGTCGAGTGACACGAAAAGATATTGAGTGACTTTCGAGTTTAATACATTGACACAAACCTTCTGTCAAAAAAATATGCCAAACGCTAAAATTGTAGCAGGGATAATCGGTAAGAAACAATATATAAGCAAAAGAGATTATAAAGTTTGTATGACTGCTGTATTGGGTCATACGCCATCAGATGTGGAAGTGACGATTTTATTTCAAAATAACTTCGCCTTGCCAACTGCAGACCTAAGAAAAATCATCAAATACCATAATACAGACATCGATCAGGAGCTCAAAGTGATCGAGATGTTCCAAAGTCTAGATGTGGAAGGGAAAGGATTTATCGATGTTTGCGACGTATACGAGATATGGAAGAATCAGGCGCAATTTTTAAGTTGGGATTACATTGCATCATGTTTCCACGAGATCTCAATTGATAATAAGATTTTCTATGACTCATTCAAACGAATGTATTTATCTCTTGTTCAATAAAATTACGAATTATGTATTTAGGCTAAAATAAACACCGACGATCGAAAAAAACACTTTATTATACATAATAATTTTAAAAAGGTGAATTAATATGACAAAATACACATACAAACAATTAGGTATCACGATTATTTATAATTCGGATATTGGACCCTCGACACTTGACATCTAAAGTTGCTTTTATTACAGACTCTGTGCCCGCGTGCTGTCCTGTACACCGTGCTGTAGGTTCCCCCACCCCAGAAACAATCGCGCGGTGCGAAGTTATAATAAAAGCTACTTCAGTCAACACCAAATAGTATACAACACGATCATCGAGAAACTGACCAAAAAGACGAAAGTTGAACATCAAAGACACACATTCATTGGTTGTTGAAGGTGGTCTCTGATGTCTTGTGTCTGCCACGGGAGTGTTCGTCAAGTGATCCACAGATTTCTTCTTCCAGAAGAATGTCCAATGTAAGCCTACGAAGAAAAATAATAAATCACGCAGTATACATTATCCTAAACAAAGTAGAAAATGTTTTTGTTCAGTACACAGTATACTGTATACTTGTACAGACTGTCTCCAGTGGTGACATATAAAATGCACCAGAAATAGTTGACCTTCTAGTTTGAACTGAGGCTTGCTGGTGGTAGCCACCAGCGCCAGCGGCAGCAGTACTTTTGCTGGTAAACAGCGTAATGCGACCACCAAATAGCCGCTGGCTGCTGTTGCTGCTAGCAGCAATGTGTAATCTTGTTACCTTCGATCCTCCCGTGGCATCCTATCTCAGCCCCCGTCGCTAGGTGGCAGCAGTGGGCAGCGGACTTGCGGAGAACTATTTCTATGGATCGGAATTGATATTAACGTAGTTGTAGTTCCAACCGACGTTGCGGATTCTCGTTTCTTGAAAATACTGCCACCGTGGTACAATCTATGGAAAAAATATCGTGTTGTCGAAATAAACGACATTTTACAGAGAAGCGTACGCACAAAGCTTATATACTCAATAATCAACAATACCTACTTTTTGTACTGTCTAATCAATGATCAAATAAAGTCTCTCACAATATGCACAACAAGAATGTCTCTTCAGGAAAGTAGATATGTTTGCAAATATTTGATATGATTTGCAATCAATATGACTTTAAATATTTATGGTTGATATGTATTCGTATCTAGTTCAGTAGATCATCGATCATCAAATATTAGCTTGTTGGATGGATTTTGAAAGAACGAAAGACGATGAAAAATTACACTAACCTCAAGCTGTCTTTGAATCTTGGCGAAGACCAATCCCTGCTGCTGTAACGCGTCCTTCTGGATCCTAATGATCTGGTGGTGTGCCAAGTCCGGAAGTGATGCTGGACAGTATTTTTGACTTCGGCGTTCATAAAACAATAGAAGAACGCGACTGAAAAGCCCTGGAAATTTGCCATCAGATTTAATAGTCCGAGAGTTAATTTAATAGTCGAGACAAAAATATGCCAAAGAAATAAATTTCTAGAGGTATTTTTTTCACACATCAACTCTGGATGTTTGCATAGCTAAAGCTTTCGGGTTTCGGGTTAAGAGGGTGTACAAAAGTGATCGATTGGGTACTTTAAATATAACCATTTTCCTTTGATACGTCACCTGGCAAAATTCACGCCAATCAACCGTGAATATACGGATTATGTCCACGTGGCCAATATATGTAGGTACAAGAATTAAAAAAGTTATCCGAGATAAGTTTAAATAATCAGCATTGCTCGAATTGCACCAAAAACACGAATCTCCTGGTATTTATGAATAATTTACTCAAATTACAAGGCTGGATGGGGGGAGGAGATATTTTACGTACCTGTATCGAGAGAAAGGCCGCCCTTACATGCTCGTAAATTTGCTTCGAAATGCCCTGGCTAGGTCCCATTAACATTAATATGTAATTTATTCCAAGCAAAGGTATTAGAACCAGCAGAGCTTTCGCAGCTTTCCTGTACTGTTGCGTTTCTACGTTTGTTGCAGAACGAAGCTTTGTGATCAACACCTGTGCAAAAGAGGCATTATTACAGGGTTTTTTTTATTACACTTTGTTATTTTACCCCTATTAAGTTAAAAACAACTGTCTAATGATTTTGGTGTACAGTGACAAGGTAAACGTGCTTTTATTATAGACTCTGTGCAGTGTGGTATGCTGTACACCGTGGCGACGGTTCCCCCACTACAGAAAATGAGCAAAACTGAGTTTGGAACCAAAACACAAGAAAAATATTATCTACCTATACTAATTACGAACTTTCAAGTGTAGGGCGCGTTCAGCGGAATCGCCCATCTTTGCCGACATTTGCGATCGAGTAGCTGCAAAATTGGGCTTTTCGATATTACTTTTGACGCTCGAATTGAAAAAAGGACACAATTCCGCGTGGACTGCGCGATATTTTGTAAATTAAATGCGTTAATTTTGAAAAAAATCACGTTTTTTCACATTGCCGAGTGAAGGCGAACTTCGAGAAAATGTCACGTGACGTCTAGAAATAACAAAGACAAAATACAAAATCGTGACATTTCCCTCGTTTCTCCTAATCGCGAACTTTGAAAAATTCCCCTGTCTAAACCAAATCTGATGGAAGCCTGTACTTTTCAGGATTAATTATCCAATCTTTCAGTTAACTAAAATAGTATAGTATAGTTTTTTATTCCATCAGCTCTGGTTGCTAGAGACAAAATACAAAATCGTGACATTTCCCTCGTTTCTCCTAATCGCGAACTTTGAAAAATTCCCCTGTCTAAACCAAATCTGATGGAAGCCTGTACTTTTCAGGATTAATTATCCAATCTTTCAGTTAACTAAAATAGTATAGTATAGTTTTTTATTCCATCAACTCTGGTTGCTAGAGACAAAATACAAAATCGTGACATTTCCCTCGTTTCTCCTAATCGCGAACTTTGAAAAAATTCCCCTGTCTAAACCAAATCTGATGGAAGCCTGTACTTTTCAGGATTAATTATCCAATCTTTCAGTTAACTAAAATAGTATAGTATAGGTTTTTATTCCATCAGCTCTGGTTGCTAGAGACAAAATACAAAATCGTGACATTTCCCTCGTTTCTCCTAATCGCGAACTTTGAAAAATTCCCCTGTCTAAACCAAATCTGATGGAAGCCTGTACTTTTCAGGATTAATTATCCAATCTTTCAGTTAACTAAAATAGTATAGTTTTTTATTCCATCAACTCTGGTTGCTAGAGACAAAATACAAAATCGTGACATTTCCCTCGTTTCTCCTAATCGCGAACTTTGAAAAATTCCCCTGTCTAAACCAAATCTGATGGAAGCCTGTACTTTTCAGGATTAATTATCCAATCTTTCAGTTAACTAAAATAGTATAGTATAGTTTTTTATTCCATCAGCTCTGGTTGCTAGAGACAAAATACAAAATCGTGACATTTCCCTCGTTTCTCCTAATCGCGAACTTTGAAAAATTCCCCTGTCTAAACCAAATCTGATGGAAGCCTGTACTTTTCAGGATTAATTATCCAATCTTTCAGTTAACTAAAATAGTATAGTATAGGTTTTTATTCCATCAGCTCTGGTTGCTAGAGATAAAATACAAAATCGTGACATTTCCCTCGTTTCTCCTAATCGCGAACTTTGAAAAATTCCCCTGTCTAAACCAAATCTGATGGAAGCCTGTACTTTTCAGGATTAATTATCCAATCTTTCAGTTAACTAAAATAGTATAGTATAGTTTTTTATTCCATCAACTCTGGTTGCTAGAGACAAAATACAAAATCGTGACATTTCCCTCGTTTCTCCTAATCGCGAACTTTGAAAAATTCCCCTGTCTAAACCAAATCTGATGGAAGCCTGTACTTTTCAGGATTAATTATCCAATCTTTCAGTTAACTAAAATAGTATAGTATAGTTTTTTATTCCATCAGCTCTGGTTGCTAGAGACAAAATACAAAATCGTGACATTTCCCTCGTTTCTCCTAATCGCGAACTTTGAAAAATTCCCCTGTCTAAACCAAATCTGATGGAAGCCTGTACTTTTCAGGATTAATTATCCAATCTTTCAGTTAACTAAAATAGTATAGTATAGTTTTTTATTCCATCAGCTCTGGTTGCTAGAGACAAAATACAAAATCGTGACATTTCCCTCGTTTCTCCTAATCGCGAACTTTGAAAAATTCCCCTGTCTAAACCAAATCTGATGGAAGCCTGTACTTTTCAGGATTAATTATCCAATCTTTCAGTTAACTAAAATAGTATAGTATAGTTTTTTATTCCATCAACTCTGGTTGCTAGAGACAAAATACAAAATCGTGACATTTCACTCGTTTCTCCTAATCGCGAACTTTGAAAAATTCCCCTGTCTAAACCAAATCTGATGGAAGCCTGTACTTTTCAGAATTAATTATCCAATCTTTCAGTTAACTAAAATAGTATAGTATAGTTTTTTATTCCATCAGCTCTGGTTGCTAGAGACAAAATACAAAATCTTGACATTTCCCTCGTTTCTCCTAATCGCGAACTTTGAAAAATTCCCCTGTCTAAACCAAATCTGATGGAAGCCTGTACTTTTCAGGATTAATTATCCAATCTTTCAGTTAACTAAAATAGTATAGTATAGTTTTTTATTCCATCAGCTCTGGTTGCTAGAGAGAAAATACAAAATCGTGAATTTCCCTCGTTTCTCCTAATCGCGAAATTTGAAAAATTCCCCTGTCTAAACCAAATCTGATGGAAGCCTGTACTTTTCAGGATTAATTATCCAATCTTTCAGTTAACTAAAATAGTATAGTATAGTTTTTTATTCCATCAGCGCTGGTTGCTAGAGACAAAATACAAAATCGTGACATTTCCCTCGTTTCTCCTAATCGCGAACTTTGAAAAATTCCCCTGTCTAAACCAAATCTGATGGAAGCCTGTACTTTTCAGGATTAATTATCCAATCTTTCAGTTAACTAAAATAGTATAGTATAGTTTTTTATTCCATCAACTCTGGTTGCTAGAGACAAAATACAAAATCGTGACATTTCACTCGTTTCTCGAACTTCGAACAAATCTGATGAAATCCAATCTTTCGGTTACAGACACGACAGATTTCCTTGAGGAAATATCCTTGAGGAAATTTCCTTGAACTTTCCTTCGGAAAATGCCCTTGAGGAATTTTCCTTCGGGAATTTTTTCCTTGAGGAAATTTCCTTCGGGAATTTTTCTTCGGGAAATTTCCTTGAGGCATTTTCCTTCGGGAATTTTCCTTCGGGAAATTTCCTTGAGGATATTTCCTTGAGGAATTTTCCTTCGGGAAATTTCCTTGAGGAATTTTCTTTCGGGAATTTTCCTTCGGGAAATTTCCTTGAGCAATTTTCCTTCGAGAAATTTCCTTGAGGAATTTTCCCGAAGGAAAATGCCTCAAGGAAATTTCGGAAATTTTCCTTCGGGAAATTTCCTTGAGGAATTTTCCTTCGGGAATTTTCCTTCGGGAATTTTCCTTTGGGAAATTTCCTTGAGGAATTTTCCTTCGGGAATTTTTACTTACTGCATTATGGCAGTGCTTGTTTATTTATAATACTAAAAATGACGGTTTTAAGAATATAATGTCGCTCTCGTTCAACATCCCAAGCTTTTAGGACAATATTTCGCAAAGGTTAAAATGAAAAAGTTGGATAAACACGTCGCTCGTTGCAAAAACAAAGGCTCACTTGAAAATTCGGTTTAAGCGTAGCCTCGTTAAAATTCGAAATGTTAATTGTAAGAAAACATACCCACATAATGACGAACAGAAATATCAAGTTGGCGACTAGAACCAACACGGCGGGTAGCTGGTAGATCCAGTCTATGGGGTGGGGACCCCACGGGCAGCTTTTAATCACTTGTTCCTGAAAGGGGATACATAAATCTCAGACAATAAGCTGTATTAATCTGTTGTGTTATTATCTCGCGTATACCTACGCTTCACAAAAAAAAAAATATAAAAATATTTAATAAGAATATTATTATATGCTCACGTTTTCGTCTTCGTAAATGATGGAGATTGCTTTTGCTATACCCCACATAACCACAAAGATGATAGGAACAACTGAAAACAGAAGATTTTCAGCGTAAAGAAAAACAGCCCACAAAAAATTTCGATCTCGAATAACTTTTGTAATTCTCAATGGATTTTGATGATTCCTTTGGCGAAATACACCCAAATTCTTTAAAATTCGTCCTTGATAATACAAATTTTGTTGTTCTTATCTTTGAGTGCAAAATATCACTTCGTCGCTAAGAAACTTATTGGATCTTATGAAGTTGAATTAATTAATTAAGTGACTTTGGGGAAAACGGGTTGGAAAGGGGGTCGATTTTACAGTCAATTAAAACTCTTCTGAGTGGCATAAAGACCAATTTAATGCCATAATAGATTTAATCTGCCGGGAGATTGTTATTTTAATGAGCGAAAATTACACAAGCCTCAGTGGTTTTATGGTATTCATTGCCCCTTTAAGACGTTGATTCTATAGTTTCAATTGCAATTTAGATTGAACACAAAATATTTGAAACAAAGATCAACGACAAACTTTATATGTTTCGGAGGTAATTGGTGGGGGTGTATTCTCTACTTACCCCAACCAATGATGAAATAAACTCGTAGTTTGATATTCTCACCAGCAAAGGCCTTTATGACCAATATATACAAGTACAGCCCTAAAAAAAGGAAAAATATTTTCTACTAGAACTAGAAGTTCTAGTAGAATTAATACATTACCTTCTACAAACATCCAAAAAAAGTTGGTCAAGTGAAAATAATGCAGTAACAGAAGTAGAAATATACAGGAGACTTTACTGGACGGTAGAGAGACCTGTAAGATAGAATATTGCACAATTGCATATTTAAAATAAATCCTAATTCGTAACGAGATAAGCTGTAGGCATAGCCGTGTCATATTCGAGGAAAATAAATTAGAGTATTTGTTTTAAAAAGTGTCGAAATCGAGACGCGATAAGGAATTTTATTTTAGACATACACACTCACAGGTAACGTGAACCTAAATTTCCCAATCTACGTGTATCAAGTATGTTTGCACACAGATAAACGCTATCACGTTACGTACAAAATACATATTTCGATATTATAGTATACCGTTTTCGTTTACTTAACTTCAAGATTTAAAATGACTAATTCTCGAAATTCTTTTCAAAAAGAAAAGGAAAACTTACTTGTACCAGGAATGTTAATATCCATATAAAGTTGGAAAGTATGTAGCTGATCATCAAATTCATATGTATTGAGTTCCGCAAGCATTTCAAGTCTCTGAAAAAGAAGTAGAATAATTAAAGAATAGCCTCTGTTGTAGTAGAGTACGAATATGATTTTCTTGATGTTCCAAGTATTACGTTTTCTTGTTTTAAGTATGAAGGAACTGCTTGAAAGGAATTACGTCTGTTTTAAGCGAAACGTACGTATACTTTTGAGTCAAGAAACAGTTTGTTCGTTGAAGCATGTATATTTTTCACCCAACAAAATATTATTGTTGATGTAAAACGAACGGTTTACTCTTTTTATATGTAGAAGAATAACATTTTCTTCGTCAGAGCAAAATTGTATTGAAATTTCTTGATATCCTTTTTTCGTTACTCTTTTCTTTAAATTTCTTTGCTTTTTTTGATATATTACTGGGTAATTATTCCTAAATATTACTGTCTGTTTTTTTTTTCACTTACGATTGCAGAAAATTCGTGTTTTTTTGCGGTGTAGAACAAGTGTTTCCTAAAGAGTAATTACAACCAGATTTTTAAAATTTATATTTCACCAACAACAAGTGTAGACCATAATGAGAAAAGAGGGGAAGCGTTGTCAAAAGGAAAGGCTAAAATAACACGAAAGATTATAAAACACAAAGTGAAGCTTTGTAAAGCTTGTAAAGGTAGAAGGATAAAGAAGTTAATTAAATTTTAACTTTGAAGTATTATATCTTCAGGATATTGTTGTTATTAGCTATTACATACTACACATCAAGTAAAAAGGCTGTAATAAAAAGTGTATTATACTTATAATAAACGATTATTCAATTTGTAATGATATCTTGCTAAATAATTACAAAGTTTTCCCAAATAATTACTTACAATTTCAAGCAAAGTTAGTAACAGTTATAAACTGTTATATAATTTATAATTACATTTATTACATGGAAATTCCACAGTACCTACACCAGCAAACGTACAATATTGTGGTACACCGAACGACAGAAGCAGACACAAAACGCACAAAGGCAAAAGATGACATCAAAGTAACAAAGGCAATTATGAAATGAACAACTGAACTGTTCGTTTGGAGCGGAAAATACTTAATAATTGAACGTTGACACGACATTTTTTACTTTCTGATATGTGGTGTACATATCTGGAATTACCAGGGGACGAACTGTATTATTTTATAAGACAATCTGGCAAGCAGAAGTGGCAAATGCTCCATGAATTTTATTTAACCAGATTGTAAATGCTAGTTCTGCAGAATTATTGACAACATGGATAAGTTTTCTTAAGTAACACTTAAGAAAGCTTAGGAATTTATCATTTTTGTTACATGTACGGTTGTTATGTAGTGACACTACTGAAAAAAAGTACGGAAGAGGTAAAAGCAGCTAACTGTCGCTATTTTGTATTTAGAATTGGAGATCTGGAAAAGCCATGTATTTCCTGTTAAATCAGACTTCTAAAGTGGATGAAAGGGGATATAGAAGTATATAATACTCGAAGAAGAATAAGCATAAAATAAAATATCCAAATTTGCCATCAGCATCGCGACCTATCCCCCACGGAGAGAACCATCCTCTCCCAAATGCGCCATCCACTTCATCATCTTCGATTTTTGACGTAGAAGAAATTTCGCCTCTTTAAAGAAACTTGCCTGATTGGACAGAGTGTTTGAACTCACTCTGTCAAATCAGGCAAGTCGTCAAGATTCACCATTTGAAGTTTTAGGCACACCTCACCTTCTAAACCAGAGCGAACTGAATGATTTGGTTAAAGACTTAGATTTGGTTAAAGACTTCGATTTGGTTAAAGACTTAGATTTGGATAAAGACTTTGAGAGGTTTTTCAAAAGAAAAAACCGAGTTATTGGGTTCTAGGCTACAGGAATGGAATAATTCGCACGAGGTGTGACAGTGTCTTCATTTGTAAAGCGTAACGATCCTTTTAAAGCATATTTTAAAATGGAAGGATCTTTACGTGTATGTCACGAAGTTGAGGGTCTTATGAACGAGTTTGATATTCCCCACGACCCTTCTGAATGGTGGCTTTTTATCGATTTATCAAAATACATTTAACAAAATACAGACAGTACTGCTTTCTGTATTTTGTTAAATGTATTTTGATAATATATATTTTGCATATTTCTAAACCGTTGACAACATCGCACGAGTGGTTATTAGCACTTGTCCCCTTTGTTGATGAAACGTACGTCTGTTCTAAGAAAATATTTACCCTAAGTTTACTGTAAACATTACGATAACTTTATATGTTTAGAGCAAATACAATGTCAACATCAAATAAGGCTTCTTATCGCGCTAAAGACATTCGTAACACCATAATAGTTAAAATATTTCATAAACTTTTTGATTTGATATTAATTTATGGCCCCAATTAGTCTATTGAAAATTGCAGGGCTTTTACAATTTCAAGGAGACATTTTCCAGAAAACTTTGTAATGGATTCATCTTTTCTTTTTCGTCGATTACACTACGATCTATACTCAAAAAACCTCTGGACTGTTCCTATTATAATAAATACTTATTCCACAAATACATCGATGTTATAAAGCTGATAAGCGGGTATGATTTCATCACGTATTTTTTATAATTCACCTGCAGTGTAAATATCTATTTTCGCTCCAATTTAATCTGTAACGGGAGATAAATTCCCGTAATCTATCCACACAGAATTTTATACGATTAGGTTACATTATCTGCCCAGTTTTCTTATAGACTCATATACCGATCTCAATTTTTATTCTAGTCAGATATCGATCACTTGTGTACATATTTGCACACTTGTTATTTAGGTCTACCTGTTTTAAAATCTCACCGCATTTCGGTGGACTTATTTATCTTGTATTCCATTAATTTATTTTTTACTTGATTAGATAATGATTGTTTTATGGCGCTGTGTAAACATGTGCTGATTACTGCGCATTTTACAGCTAAAATTATAGACACTTACGTCAAAATTTTAGGGAGTAATGCAATTTTTAACCAGTTACGAATTTATACTGTAGTTCTTGGTTTAATAGCTGGGATTGGTCGTGTTTATATTGGCTGAATTTTACATTATATTGCCCGATAACTTGGCTATGTCTATTGGAGTTTGGGATAAATTTAACATGAGCACAAGGGATGTGAGAACAAGCCCACCAAACCCTCGACAAACAACTTACTGTTTACTCTATGAATATTACAACTTTTAGTTTAGGGTTTCAGAACAGAGCTTTTGCTCCACAATGAAAATTATAAGTACTGTTAGACTTGTTCAACTACCAACATTCTACTTTTATGCCTACAAAAATAGAGGAAATAAATTGAAAAATTAAACGAAAAGAATGAGAGTAAAAAAAGGTGCTTTTATTTTGGCTTAAGCACGAATACGGGTAAAATGATCGTTTGATAAAACGTGCGTAGCGAGTTGCATTGATCTCTTCTGCTGCTTGAGTGGTTAGAATAAATTTAAGTGATTGGAAGGCTCTCGCCACAACATGGGAACTGCAAACGGCATTTTATTTTGTTTCTGTTATGAGAACGTATGGAATTTCAGAAATTTCCATTTTTACGAGATTTCTAGTTGCAATTTCATAGCGTTGCAGATGCACAACAAAATAACAAAATAACTAACTTTACATCATAATTTTATACCCTGGAGATACAGTAACGTCTTAATCTCAGTAGCAAAGCATCAGAGTCCACTTTATCAACGATTCAGGACAACCACCCTTTTCAGGATTCATGAATTTTCCATCCAAGTGAGTTTTTGAATAACCACCGTAGCCTTTACGCGTTACTTCACGTCATAGAGTGAGGTTGACAACGTCATTAAATAAATTATTCATCCGCGTCGCAATTTTTAAGTATACCGGTTGGCCCCACCCAACTTTCCGACTAAATAATTTCCATACAGTTTGCGAGAATTATAAAATGACTTAATCCATAAAGTTTGCAATCTAATCTATTCATGTATGTCCACAAAGACTCAAAAGTGTGCTAGTGTGGTATGGAGATATCGGTAAAGGAAGATAAACTTATTTTTTTCTCACACAAATAAACTCCACGTAAACGTATTTCGATCGATATGATTGGCCATCGATAAGGTAATATCAATAAAGGATTGTAAGCGTGTATAAAAAGTTGATGTAAGGTGACATTTTGATTATTTCGTCTCGAGAAGTCGCTCGAAAAATTTTAAGGTTTTCGACTCAAAGGTGGAAGGCTAGGTCTCAGGCATTTGCCCTTAAGTACTGCCAGATCTATTTCTTCCACTTTTAAGTCAAAACCGATTAACAACGGAGTGCATTCGAACAAAGTAAGTCCAGATCTTTCTATACTAAAATTCAAGATATCGTTGAGTAAATATTTGAGCTGTTAGATTAACCGTAAGAATGTACGAATTAATGTAGATTTTCGAGTAGTGTGCTTCCGTTGTTTAGTGTGAACAGTGGTTTTTAGGGAGTATCCCGGAGATTTGCGAGTTCAGAGTTCACGTAACTAAGTGGAGTAGTGGTCTCTTCACTTTTATAGAACAGTGAGATTCAACTCCTCCATCTTAATTTATGGACTCGCCTCTACGTTTGCAAATTTCTCCTCTATACACGCGTCCGCTACGATAAATTTCAAGTGATGACGTGGCACCTCAAGATAAGGTTAGTATAAATCACCGACTTAAACCCTTGCAATTTATTAGCGAGAATTTTATTCCATCCACGTAATTCTAAAGGAAAACCTAGCACGTACGTGACATACCTATTTTACATCGAGGAAAATTTCTAGAACCTCCATTTTTTTTTATTATAGTGTTTTCTTTACTTTTCCGAACAATCTGCAGTTTTCGTAGGTATTACTATTAAAATGTCATACATTGAAAGATTTTTAAATAGAAATTCCTTGGGTTGGTTTTAGCGTTAACTAATTAGCGTTAGTGATATTCATGATAAAAGAATTGGCTGTTTTTATGACTTTACACACCTGTTGAAAGTATAAGACCTGTTCTTTATACAAAAATTCGAATTCCGGCCGTCACAGTATGTACATAAGGTCAAACATAACCTAACACGCTCGGATACGTTCGAGATTTCAGGAATTTTATTATTATTTAGCAGCATGAGCTTATCTTTTTATTTCAACACAATTGAGAATAAATATCACATCACATAACATAAATTCGCCTTCAGTAAAGTAAAGAATATATAAATAGGAAAATATATATGTATATAAAAAATAAATATAGCAAGCTGTCTCCTGTATGATTTGCTTCAAAATCTTACATAGGTACCGGAAGACTAATAATTTGGTCATTAATAAATTATACAACAAATCCTGATTTAAATTTTCCCCATCGGTCTTATGCCTTGAGATACATCCTTCGTAATAATAAGTGACGTCAACAGGGCAAGTCGCTGGTTTCACTCTGGAAGCTTCGACAATAAAAAAGATACTAGCGTAGACCTGCGAAATCGGATATTCCTTATTGGGCATGTTCCACATCGTCTGATAAAAGTAATAATCCGAACAGTAATCGCTCTGCTTCAAAATCAAGAAAATCGAATGATTCCAATCCTCGCCAAAACACCAATAAGCCTCTATGTAATCCTCAATGGTATCCATACCAATCTGAGGTGTAAAATCCTCGACGGAAGGCCAAAATTTGAAGGCAGGACCCGTTCCGTCAGATTCTGAGGCATGTTCTACGTTTGCAAATTTCTCCTCTATACACGCGTCCGCTACGATAAATTTCAAGTGATGACGTGGCACCTCAAGATAAGGTTAGTATAAATCACCGACTTAAACCCTTGCAATTTATTAGCGAGAATTTTATTCCATCCACGTAATTCTAAAGGAAAACCTAGCACGAACATGACATACCTATTTTACATCGAGGAAAATTTCTAGAACCTCCATTTTTTTTTATTATAGTGTTTTCTTTACTTTTCCGAACAACCTGCCGTTTTCGTAGGTATTACTGTTAAAATGTCATACATTGAAAGATTTTTAAATAGAAATTCCTTGGGTTGGTTTTAGCGTTAACTAATTAGCGTTAGTGATATTCATGATAAAAGAATTGGCTGTTTTTATGACTTTACACACCTGTTGAAAGTATAAGACCTGTTCTTTATACAAAAATTCGAATTCCAGCCGTCACAGTATGTACATAAGGTCAAACATAACCTAACACGCTCGGATACGTTCGAGATTTCAGGAATTTTATTATTATTTAGCAGCATGAGCTTATCTTTTTATTTCAACACAATTGAGAATAAATATCACATCACATAACATAAATTCGCCTTCAGTAAAGTAAAGAATATATAAATAGGAAAAGATATATGTATATAAAAAATAAATATAGCTAGCTGTCTCCTGTATGATTTGCTTCAAAATCTTACATACCGGAAGACTAATAATTTGGTCATTAATAAATTATACAACAAATCCTGATTTAAATTTTCTCCATCGGTCTTATGCCTTGAGATACATCCTTCGTAATAATAAGTGACGTCAACAGGGCAAGTCGCTGGTTTCACCCTGGAAGCTTCGACAATAAAAAAGATACTCGCGTAGACCTGCGAAATCGGATATTCCTTATTGGGCATGTTCCACATCGTCTGATAAAAGTAATAATCCGAACAGTAATCGCTCTGCTTCAAAATCAAGAAAATCGAATGATTCCAATCCTCGCCAAAACACCAATAAGCCTCTATGTAATCCTCAATGGTATCCATACCAATCTGAGGTGTAAAATTCTCGACGGAAGGCCAAAATTTGAAGGCAGGACCCGTTCCGTCAGATTCTGAGGCATGTTCTACGTTTGCAAATTTCTCCTCTATACACGCGTCCGCTACGATAAATTTCAAGTGATGACGTGGCACCTCAAGATAAGGTTAGTATAAATCACCGACTTAAACCCTTGCAATTTATTAGCGAGAATTTTATTCCATCCAAGTAATTCTAAAGGAAAACCTAGCACGAACGTGACATACCTATTTTACATCGAGGAAAATTTCTAGAACCTCCATTTTTTTTTTATTATAGTGTTTTCTTTACTTTTCCGAACAACCTGCCGTTTTCGTAGGTATTACTATTAAAATATCATACATTGAAAGATTTTTAAATAGAAATTCCTTGGGTTGGTTTTAGCGTTAACTAATTAGCGTTAGTGACATTCATAATAAAAGAATTGGCTGTTTTTATGACTTTACACACCTGTTGAAAGTATAAGACCTGTTCTTTATACAAAAATTCGAATTCCGGCCGTCACAGTATGTACATAAGGTCAAACATAACCTAACACGCTCGGATACGTTCGAGATTTCAGGAATTTTATTATTATTTAGCAGCATGAGCTCCCTAACTTCCATTGAGTTTCCAATAATAATTATCTTTTTATTTCAACACAATTGAGAATAAATATCACATCACATAACATAAATTCGCCTTCAGTAAAGTAAAGAATATATAAATAGGAAAAGATATATGTATATAAAAAATAAATATAGCTAGCTGTCTCCTGTATGATTTGCTTCAAAATCTTACATACCGGAAGACTAATAATTTGGTCATTAATAAATTATACAACAAATCCTGATTTAAATTTTCTCCATCGGTCTTATGCCTTGAGATACATCCTTCGTAATAATAAGTGACGTCAACAGGGCAAGTCGCTGGTTTCACCCTGGAAGCTTCGACAATAAAAAAGATACTCGCGTAGACCTGCGAAATCGGATATTCCTTATTGGGCATGTTCCACATCGTCTGATAAAAGTAATAATCCGAACAGTAATCGCTCTGCTTCAAAATCAAGAAAATCGAATGATTCCAATCCTCGCCAAAACACCAATAAGCCTCTATGTAATCCTCAATGGTATCCATACCAATCTGAGGTGTAAAATTCTCGACGGAAGGCCAAAATTTGAAGGCAGGACCCGTTCCGTCAGATTCTGAGGCATGTTCTACGTTTGCAAATTTCTCCTCTATACACGCGTCCGCTACGATAAATTTCAAGTGATGACGTGGCACCTCAAGATAAGGTTAGTATAAATCACCGACTTAAACCCTTGCAATTTATTAGCGAGAATTTTATTCCATCCAAGTAATTCTAAAGGAAAACCTAGCACGAACGTGACATACCTATTTTACATCGAGGAAAATTTCTAGAACCTCCATTTTTTTTTTATTATAGTGTTTTCTTTACTTTTCCGAACAACCTGCCGTTTTCGTAGGTATTACTATTAAAATATCATACATTGAAAGATTTTTAAATAGAAATTCCTTGGGTTGGTTTTAGCGTTAACTAATTAGCGTTAGTGACATTCATAATAAAAGAATTGGCTGTTTTTATGACTTTACACACCTGTTGAAAGTATAAGACCTGTTCTTTATACAAAAATTCGAATTCCGGCCGTCACAGTATGTACATAAGGTCAAACATAACCTAACACGCTCGGATACGTTCGAGATTTCAGGAATTTTATTATTATTTAGCAGCATGAGCTCCCTAACTTCCATTGAGTTTCCAATAATAATTATCTTTTTATTTCAACACAATTGAGAATAAATATCACATCACATAACATAAATTCGCCTTCAGTAAAGTAAAGAATATATAAATAGGAAAAGATATATGTATATAAAAAATAAATATAGCTAGCTGTCTCCTGTATGATTTGCTTCAAAATCTTACATACCGGAAGACTAATAATTTGGTCATTAATAAATTATACAACAAATCCTGATTTAAATTTTCTCCATCGGTCTTATGCCTTGAGATACATCCTTCGTAATAATAAGTGACGTCAACAGGGCAAGTCGCTGGTTTCACCCTGGAAGCTTCGACAATAAAAAAGATACTCGCGTAGACCTGCGAAATCGGATATTCCTTATTGGGCATGTTCCACATCGTCTGATAAAAGTAATAATCCGAACAGTAATCGCTCTGCTTCAAAATCAAGAAAATCGAATGATTCCAATCCTCGCCAAAACACCAATAAGCCTCTATGTAATCCTCAATGGTATCCATACCAATCTGAGGTGTAAAATCCTCGACGGAAGGCCAAAATTTGAAGGCAGGATCCGTTCCGTCAGATTCTGAGGCATGTTCTTCATGTTCGTCATCATCAGAACAAGGCACATCTCTCCGCAAAGAAGCTGTTACCACTTCATCGACCACGCGTTTCGAGATAACATCTATATCATCAAATTGATCGCATGTTACCGGGTTCACTTCTTCGGGAAGTGGCTCAAAACTGTCATAGTCGATGTACTGAATCTCCAGGTCCATTTCGAACTCACTTTCTGGTGATACAGTTAGTGCCACAGCGCCTTCTATCCAAGCGTCGGGCGTCATTATACCCAACATCGCTTCGGCGTGTATTTGACCAGAAGCGCTTATTTCTATCTCCACCATCAATAAGACACTCATGAGCTCAGTGCTCGCTATAAAATCCATGAAGAATGGATTTTCGGTAATCATTTTTGACCGGTGTTAGAACGAAAAAAATGCGATTTGATAGCGTGATGATGAATGTTTTGTGGATCTGTCACTGTCAAGAATGTCAAGATCGAAAACTTTAGAGAACATTTTCCAAATCTTTTTTTAACTGGTTGCATAACAACAAAAGTAAAAAATAAAATAAAAAAATAAATTTCTTACTTGTATCGAAGAAAAATGTAGACAGCGACAACCAGAGCTACTAAGCTGATCGAATACCCACACAGATAAATGGTCGTTGTCAATTCGATCGCGTTTTCCTCTTCAAGGAGTTCGGTACAGTTACTGAAGTCGGTGTATAAATCCCAAGTGCTGTTGGGTCTGCAAAATCGGCTAGCATTGTCTGAAAAAGAAAGGCGGTGTTAGCTATAAGCTTATAGTCCGTATAAGCGTTCATAACGGCAGTGTGACAGAATCGTTAGGTTTATTTTCGTGTAAATGACTGATTGGATTACTCTGTTAAACATTGTCAAGATGACCACTATAAAAGGGCACTCTTTATCGGTCCAATTCGTCTTACTCATCAGTGTGTTCGATTTTTATTACCAGTGTCCTTTTTATGGTAGTATTGACCGTGGTCCTGCTGACTCAGAAGGACACCACATCCTTTCGTGTCCGTACAAAGTTTCAATTTCATCAATGCTTAATTTAAGTGAGCAACCTGTATTTCCCTTATACAAGATCATATCTCAAAAGTGGGAAACTTAAAACAGATCGTAAGAGGGAAATTGAGCTTTCCAATAAAAAAGTTGTTGGTCGATATCTGAATTTAATCAGCGGAGTTAATTAGCCTTGCTTAAACACTGCGTTCCAAGCTTTGATATCCACGTCATAGTTAATTTAAAAGCATCTAATTATAGTGCAGGTGCATAAAAAAAACAAACAAACAGAAAACACACAGTGAGGTATTTGTTTTCTTTTTGCTAGCACTGTGTTTACAACGAAGTAATTAACACTTTTCCGCCTGTCGAATGTTTTATATCGTACACGGGGTCCTTCAACATTGGTACCAGTAATTGGAAAAAAGTTGTTTGTCAAACAACCAATTTACAATCAATAAAAACGCTGGTATAAAATTTAGGTTGATAACATGGGTGTGTTGTTTTTATTATTTTAATGTATCTATTATCAAGGGTAACATTATAAAGAGGCGCAGAACATTAATAATTACATAAACATAGGTTATTTAGAATACAATTTCATTATGTATAATTAATTGAATGTGATATACTATGTCTGTGAATACGATAGCGCTTAACCAGTTTAATGCGGGCATAAATCTAAAAAATGTTTTTAAAAAAGGTTGTACAATTCATAATAAAAATTGACGTGCTTTTTCCCAAATACCTAGTGATGTTGTCACAAGTTATTTAGTCTGTTAGAATGCTACAACAGAAGTATTTTTAAAATCGATTAAAAAATCATGTGTTGGAAAAAGTATCTCTGGTAAAGTTTAGAAATTTGTTCGCAGACTACCGTGCAGTATTTTATGTTCGCACTTGAGACTTGGCGATAGTATAATAACACTAGCTCTGTGTATAAGTCAAAATTTTCGATTTTAGTTATAGGGCATTCTAGAAATATGTGGTTAAGGCTTCCCACCTGTCCACATTCGCAATATGGACATTTTAGGATACATTTTAGGTTATCTGCTATCTGTTACTGTTGTTACGAATGTCCGGCAGGGGGCGTTTCGGGTTTGACGTTACTGCGGTAATAGCAGCAAAACACGGGTCGACAAAAATCGATTTTTTGGATCGAAAATTGTTTTTAAGGCCGTTTTTTTGCTCAAAACTCTTTGCGAAGGGTATTTAGAGGGATCTTATCGTAAGACATGAGAGCGAGCGGCTTTTATAAGGTCGGCAGGAACGGATAAAAAATGTAAATTTTTGACGTTCATCGATCCGCTTGTCGGAATTTCTAGACGTCACGTGACATTTTCTCGAGGTTCGCCTTCACCCGAAGAGGTGCAAAAACGTGATTTTTTTTTCAAAATTGACGCATTTAATGTACAAAATATCGCGCAGTCCACGCGGAATCGTGTCCTTTTTTCAATTCGAGCGTCAAAAGTAATATCGAAAAGCCCAATTTTGCAGCTACTCGATCGCAAATGTCGGCGAAAATGGGCGATTCCGCTGAACGCGCCCTACACTTGAAAGTTGGTAATTAGTATAGGTAGAAAAAAGTTATCTGCAAGTTTCTTTTGTTACCATGATTTTTGTCGTTCGAGGTAGAAACGGCGCGCCACAATGTGTTATCTTCAATTTTTATTCAGTTATTTGCAATATCCGAGCACCAATATTGCAATTCTCGATTCCTATTTCAGATACAACCATTTTACAATGACAGATAGGACAATTGTTCCATTTCAATTAATTTCAACTGACTTTCTGCCATTGTTCTATGTTCAATATTATTCAGCGCAGAGCTCAATTCATCCTGAAAACCTGTTAGTTGATTTGATCTTTGAATATAACCCGAAATGTGCATCTTTTAGTCACACGTTTCATTCATTGGTTCTCAGATTTTATATGAAGTTACATAAAAATACCCGAAAAACACGATTCACATAAAACCGATTTCTGTTTTAGATCAACAACTAGCTCTGTGTATAAGTCAAAATTTTCGATTTTAGTTATTGGGCATTCTAGAAATATGTGGTTAAGGCTTCCCACCTGTCCACATTCGCAATATGGACATTTTAGGATACATTTTAGGTTATCTGCTATCTGTTACTGTTGTTACGAATGTCCGGCAGGGGGCGTTTCGGGTTTGACGTTACTGTGGTAATAGCAGCAAAACACGGGTCGACAAAAATCGATTTTTTGGATCGAAAATTGTTTTTAATGCCGTTTTTTTGCTCAAAACTCTTTGCGAAGGGTATTTAGAGGGATCTTATCGTAAGACATGAGAGCGAGCGGCTTTTATAAGGTCGGCAGGAACGGATAAAAATTGTAAATTTTTGACGTTCATCGGATCGCTTGTCGGAATTTCTAGACGTCACGTGACATTTTCTGGAGGTTCGCCTTCACCCGAAGGGGTGCAAAAACGTGATTTTTTTTTCAAAATTGACGCATTTAATTTACAAAATATCGCGCAGTCCACGCGGAATCGTGTCCTTTTTTCAATTCGAGCGTCAAAAGTAATATCGAAAAGCCCAATTTTGCAGCTACTCGATCGCAAATGTCGGCGAAAATGGGCGATTCCGCTGAACGCGCCCCACACTTGAAAGTTCGCAATTAGTATAGGTAGACAACAATGCATCCGCAGTAATAAATGGATATTTCGTCCCTCGATTTTAATTAGTTTTGACCGGCTTTGACCCATTGTTCAAGGTTTAATATCAACGAGGTCTAACGCAGAGTCCACTTGAATTTTCACGACTTTTCATCAACACTTGAGGTTGAAATATCGTCCGGAAACCGTGTTAGTTTATTTGACAACTGGACATAACCGGAAATTTATCTGCCGACTGTTCTCGACGTGTCCTGGAGCGCTATTCTTGAACCTCCGCTGTGTTGGGCGGTACGGTTTTTAATTTAAAAGGTTTTATTTCCAGTTTCAGTGCTACTTTTGACGTTATAAGGACATAAAGTAACAACTTTACGCTTGGATGTCAACAACAGGTTTCTACTTGATGTAAAAATTGTCGACGTTGAGACGAATTGATTTGAGTCTAAATTGAAATCCCTTTGTACCATTAAAATACAATAGCGGGGAGCTAAATTGAACGCTTAACTTACTTACGTCCCTTAGCGTATATCTGGGTTGTAACATCTCGTCGGAAATTAAATTAGTTCCTCTAGTTAATCAGTTTCTATTATTTGGAGTATCAGCTCATCTCGTAAAGGTAGGCCGCCATGCAGAACATTTCAACAGACTGAGATAAACTGCGAGCCTGTTGAGACCAGCTGTAGCCCCGAGATATTGCTTTTAATGAAGATCCTCGACGCAATTCTGAATTCCAACATAATTGATTTACTTACATTCGCGATAAAATCTGTATTGGATATTAGAGAGTAATTAGCTTGAAGCTATCAGGAGATATTTCCCAGAATTGAAGCGTCTAGAGGTTCAATGATTAAATCTTTTTCAAATCAATATTCAGTACCATCTAATACGGACAAAATGACAGACAGAAAAGTAATAAGATTTTGTGATATAAAGAGAGAATAGGTCTATGCCTGAACGACCTCAATATCGCCACCTTTGGCCTAAATTTGAATATTTGAATTATTTACGTGTCAACATATGCGAAGGAAGCATTGCGTAGCAATATTGTATTTCCCGAGCAAGTTTTCAGACGTTTTAATGAAAAATTCGTGTTGTATAATGTATACCACGTTGTGCATAGCAGCTCTTTCAATTAAAAGACTGTCTTGAGTCATGGATCGTCATGGATATAAAGAAACAAATTAAATTTGGAATCACCCATGCGAAATAAATTAAAAATCGCCAAAAGAAATGCGACAAAAGACTTGGAACGTCTGTCTTATTGTTTTCTTCGAGTTTGAAGAAGAAAAAAATCGAAGTTTTGAACCGTTGTTTGGTCATAGAGACTCACCACCAAAAGATAGATCTCGACGAGTATTTTATTGTAATAGGAATTTCAGTATGTTATAGTTATTTCAAAAGCTAATTATTCTTGCGGTTTAAGAATTTAGTATGTTTATATTTAGTGTATATCTTTCTCTGACGAAGAAAATGTTATTCTTCTACATATAAAAAGTGTAAGACGTTCGTTTTACAACAACAACAATATTTTGTTGGGTGAAAAATATACATGCTTCAACGAACAAACAGTTTCTTGACCCAAAAGTATACGTACGTATCGCTTAAAACAGACATAATTCCTTTCAAGCAGTTCCTTCATATTTACAACAAAAAAACGTAATACTTGGAACATCAAAAAAATCATATTCTTACACATTTCGCATAAAAATATTTACTAAAAACATGTTTCGTACTAATAAAATTGTGGGTCAGTTATTTCCATTTCGATTGTTGTTAAATTGTCATAGTAGATAATAAGTATGTATAAATTAATAAAAACATATAATATTAATAACTTTTTTCCCTGTGGACGAAATTGCTGTATAAAAACAAACGAAACAAACTATACTGTAGCCGAAGGCAGAGGTGCTGTATTGTGGTCTTATTTGTTTTTTTGTTTACGTCTTGTAACTTTGTGCGAAGGGCTTTATTAGCAACTCCCTCAGAGAGTAACTTTTCGTTACCCTTTTCATCCCGTTTCCCAAGTTAAAAACAAGCTTTCAAAAACATTCCAATCTGGACGTTTATTATTATACGTACGTCCATTTGAATTACAAAGAAAAATAACAAAGAATTGATTTAGAATAATAACCAGCGAGAAGAGAAAATTAAAATTAATGAAACGAAATCTCTAGTTGAAATTGCAGCACACAGTGGCAAATTATTACGAGAAAAAACTAGATGTGGATAGGTAAAATCGATAGTTTGAATTAATTACTCATTACCCTTGTTAATGGGGCGTGTAATTTTATACGTTCTCAATTATGTGCTGTAAATGTCAATTATTAATTCTAAACATCGTGATAATGGAATTAGGTGACATGAAATTGAGACAAAACAAACTGAACTAGTTTAGAGGTTCTATATAGAGTATAAGTTTTTTTAATTATTTTATAGAATAAATATGACCGTAGGAGAAGCTAATATCGTTCATGAACCATTGATAAGTCGAGAACAGATAATCCTTCCACCACTACATATTAAGTTTAGGCTTATTACAACAGTTTGTGAAAGGTTTATATAAGAATGGTGTTCGTTCCAAATAAATTTGTTAATCATTTCCTGGCCTCAATACAGGAAAATTAGAAGCCGGTATCTGTGATGGACCACAAATGATTTAGGTTGAAGCATGGACAAGCTTTGTATCAGTTATCGATTTTCTTTTTTGGGAAATCGCCAAGCTGAACCATATTAACAACACAAATCGTTGACAAAATGCTTCAAAATTTGGAAAACCTAATATGAGTACCAAGTTACATTATTTTCATAGTCATTAGATCAATTTCCTGACAATCTGAGTGAATACAATGAAGAACAAGGGTTTCAGCAGTATATCAAGATGAAGGTCGATGAAATTGCCGTATAATGTCAGACTACTGCTGCACCTTCGAAAGGGACTGTCCTGAACAAAAATACAATAGAAAACCACACACAAAACGTTTTCTTATATTAAATTTGTGGTTTTTTAATTCTTTTATTGCTAATTTGGTAAAAAAAAATGGTAAAAAATTTCAAATTACGTTGAATATGGACTTAGCAGGTTAACACTTTATGCCGACGAAAATTTTACAGCGTTATTTTGAATTCACATACAGAATTTGAAATATTTGAATAAAAGCTGTTAAATATAATGGGCACTTTTAGTTAACGTTATTTAAAATATTAATGGATTGCCATTGTCTCAAAAAGTGAAGTCAATTTAACAAATATTTTGTTATTTTTCGTATTTAGTAGACCAAAATTATCAATGATTGACTAATAAATCTCATGCCGCAAAATCAATGTTCCCTTACTGGCCATACTGACCAAACAAAAATTGCAAACTGAAGGTCTCAATAAGGAATTTCTACTGCGAATAATGTCCTCCAAAATACGGCTTTCAAACCCTATGGCGCGGAATAAAGGATTTATAATAAACCTCCCCGTTAGCAAAATATTTTCCAGGAGGCGACCCTTCATCGAATATGTTCAACCAACTGTGCAATCAATGTAATCATACATCTAACATCCTCCTTTATATGGCTTATTATAATGTTGGTCATGTGTTTAATTTCAATAGAACACAATGTAAATTACAATGTAAATTACAATGTAAACTACAATGTAAATTACAATGTAAATTACAATGTAAATTACAATGTAAACTACAATGTAAATTACAATGTAAATTACAATGTAAATTACAATGTAAGTTACAATGTAAGTTACAATGTAAATTACAATGTAAATTACAATGTAAATTACAATGTAAATTACAATGTAAATTACAATGTAAATTACAATGTAAATTACAACGTAAATTACAACGTAAATTACAATGTAAATTACAATGTAAATTACAATGTAAATTACAATGTAAATTACAATGTAAATTACAATGTAAATTACAATGTAAATTACAATGTAAATTACAATGTAAATTACAATGTAAATTACAATGTAAATTACAATGTAAATTACAATGTAAATAACAATTACAAGCTAAAAATACAACGAAAAATCACTTACTTTTTGAGTCGTATTTGATGCCATTCAACTGTTCAAAGCAAGGCATGACAGCCGTTGTATTTGGAGGTGTCTGTGGCCAACACATGATCGAGTCAAACATGATTTCGCAACCCGTACTGGGTGGAGCAGCCTTTCTTCTAGCTTCGCACGCATTGCTAGCGCTAATTTGTTCAATGTTGATGTCGTAGACACTATCTACCATTTTTTCCAACATGTTCTCCATATCTGAAAGAAAATGTTTATAGTTTATACGATCATATATTTTAAATCAAGTCCGGTGAACGTGGGGACCACTCGATAAACCACACACACACTCATAGACGATTTTTGTGGTGCGTATGTTGCCATTTTCGTTTCATTTCTAATTAACGTTATTGATTAGAGTTTAACCATAAACGAGTGTGGATTTAGTGCGACGTAAACCGATGAAATATGAAGGAAAACCGTGCTGTGTTTGAAGGTGTATTGGAATCGCAGCATTTTACGACCGGATATAATCTTCTTTTTTTTTCTTTTTCGATAAAATCGACGACGCCACTCGAGTGTGATAAAATTTACGATTTATTTTACGCGCACTTTCCGCATTTTCGCCTGACTTATTACATGGAAAACTGCAAGTTGACTGCATTTGATCATAACATGTCCTTGGAACCAACCACTATTGATCTTATGAAAAATTTAACATTCGGCAGTAATTATTTATTTATAAAGCGTAGGACATTTTACACAATACTGATTATATGCTACAATGAGAACCAACAAAATCTATTATTAAACTATTTTATTCAGTTTTCCATATTAGAATTACATTTTAGACTTGAATACCTAATTTAAATGATTATCAACATTATTTAATTTAATTATTAGGTACCGATATTAGTATATATAATCATTTTTATCAATTTACAACGTAATAAATAACCAATAAAACCATAAAAAATATTTTTTATAACATATCAAAACTTACTGATATTTCCGAAATGTATTTTCGCTGAATTCGCGAGCGTAAACTGTCGAAATTTCCCGAGGCGAAGCAAGAACCCCACAAGCGAGCGTTCTGATAGCGGAAAAGCGACTGCTTTCCACATTCCGCCGTCTAAAGGGAGGTATACTGAGACTCGCGCGTGCTCAGGGGTTGTATTTTCGACCCTTCGCTAAATACAAATACACTCGCACGGTTTTTTTTTTTTTTTGAATAAAACAGGACACTACAACCTGCTTACTTAAATTACTATTATTAACTAAAAGTGCACAATATATTTAAACGCTTTTATTCAAAGATTCCAAATTAAAATAACGCTATAAATTATCGTTCATATTCAATGTAATTTGAAATTTTTGTGTTTGCCCTGTGTTATCTTTCTCGTCTTTACCCCTCAGAAAATCGTCTTTTACCGCTAAGTGAGTAATTACCCCCAGGTTGGGAACCACTGCCTTAAACCAATCGCTATATTTCTCTTTGTAATAAGATGTATACGTCTCAAAGCGAATGTCTCAAAAATAGTAGTCCAGATTCTCCCTGGACTATTTCGGAGGTAAAAATCAAAATTTAATTAAAAGAAAACATACATTCAACGGTCATATTACTTCGTATCAACGTTACATCTATAATAAACTGAAACTCATCAGAAATTTTAGAAACACGAGTAATTTTTAACAAAACTTCTTGAAGGGGTAAAAATAAGGTGTGATTTTGGCATGATAGTCCCTAGTTTTTCAGACCATAGAAATTAGTTTTCAACAGTGTTATGTGAAAAATTCCGCAAAAAAAGAACATTGAAAGCAAAGGAACTTACCCAAAAGCAATGCGTACAAACTATTTCACATTTTTTTGAGTTTTCTTTGAGTTTTTGAGCACAAGCTTGCTGTTCAAGTGACAGTTCTGCTACGATGTACCAACTTAAGAAACCTGCAGTCGCGATAAATAAACCAAGCCCGTTAAAAATACCAATAATTATTTACCAATTAACCAATTGAATAAATCCACTGTCAAAACTAGCCGCAGCTGGCGCCATCTAACGAAAATCACGTGTATTACTTCTACTCTGGCTAAGAGATTTCAAGGTTATGTTATTGTTTACGAATTTACGTCTTTTTCACAATTTTTCACAAATTTTCGACGCAAATTTATTGAGGAGGCTTTATTGGTATCAAAATCAGAGAGTCTTCAAATCATCAGAATGGAAGAATTTTGCAGGTTATGTCTATCCATCACAACCGAACATTTCCATCAAATAAACGAGTCCAAATACAAGAAACAGTTGAAATCTTTAATTCCAGAGCTAGTAAGTCAAAGTAGCATTTAATAGGTTTAATAAACGCGCAATTCTGTATTTTTTAGAATATTGAGCTCGTAAAAGAAGCATTACTATGCCAGAAATGTAGCGAGGTTTTAGAAGCAGCGTACGAATTAAAGACCCGCTCGGTACGTGCAGAGCAGTACTTGAGAGTATTCGTCGATATTATGAAAACGGATGTGATTCCCGCGTCAGAAATTCTTAATATAAAGCGGGAACTAGATGGGAATTCAAATGCGGTAATAACAGATATCGTAGACTTAACCGGAGGTGACTCAAATGGTGAATTAAACACCGATAACAATGAAAATACGATTCGTATTAAAAATGATTCTTCTGACTTAGTAATAAAGATTTTGGATGATGATCATATAAATAGCGATCATCCTAAAGTAGATAATTTAAATATTAAAAGCAATGATGACATTATGCGTGAAATTGACCTCACAAAAGATGATCTATCCCCAAATGGAATAGCGTGTGTTATATGCTCAAGAAAATTTGATTCTTATAGACACAGGGACGTTCACATTTACAACTATCATGTAAAAATACATTACGTTGGTTTTACGCCGTATGAAATGCGATCTAAGAATAACAGAAAACATCTTACGTGTTTGCTGTGCGCAAAACAGTTTTTCACTCGAAATGGATTGGAAAACCACACTGCTGATAAGCATGTGAATCCAAATAAGGAATATTCTTGCAGGTTTTGTGCAAGGAAAATTAAGGGAAAGTCTAAGTTGGCTATCCACTATAGAAAATGGCATAAATCATACAATAATAATAATATAATAGTCGACTGTAAAAACTAATTCAGAGCAAGACTGGTGAAACATATTCTTAAAAATACGTAATATGTAGAGTAGTTTCAAACTAAGAAGAGCACAGTTGTATATGCAACCAATCATACCCAGTGTATGGTTTATAAATTGCCTGTGTATATTTGGTTGCATACACAACTGTGCTCTTCTTAGTTTGAAACATCTATACTACATAAAAACACAAATATGTATGTAAAATCACACAAATACGTATCAATTTTTTATATTATTATTTTATGTTACGTTACATTTATTTCATGTAAATGACGTATCAATTTTTTAAGAATATTAATTTTAGTTCTTGAGAAATATTAATTATTTTTATACTACTACATATACGTATGCAATAAAAACTGTAATATTTATGTTAGTTATGTTATTTATTTCTGTCCCCCTAGTTTATTACTGTCTCCCTAGTTTTTAGGCAAGAATACAACATTCCTGACCTACATAAGACACGTTTATTATTCAGACTACCTGTTGTTTTATTGCAGCTGGTTTTTGCGAATTAAATTCTTTCTAGTCATAAAATACAACATTCCTGACCTACATAAGACAAGTTTATTATTCAGACTACCTGTTGTTTTATTGCAGCTGGTTTTTGCGAATTAAATTCTTTCTAGTCATAAAATACAACATTCCTGACCTACATAAGACAAGTTTATTATTCAGACTACCTGTTGTTTTATTGCAGCTGGTTTTTGCGAATTAAATTCTTTCTAGTCATAAAATACAACATTCCTGACCTACATAAGACAAGTTTATTATTCAGACTACCTGTTGTTTTATTGCAGCTGGTTTTTGCAAATTAAATTCTTTCTAGTCATAAAATACAACATTCCTGACCTACATAAGACAAGTTTATTATTCAGACTACCTGTTGTTTTATTGCAGCTGGTTTTTGCGAATTAAATTCTTTCTAGTCATAAAATACAACATTCCTGACCTACATAAGACAAGTTTATTATTCAGACTACCTGTTGTTTTATTGCAGCTGGTTTTTGTCTTTCTAGTCATAAAATACAACATTCCTGACCTACATAAGACAAGTTTATTATTCAGACTACCTGTTGTTTTATTGCAGCTGGTTTTTGTCTTTCTAGTCATAAAATACAACATTCCTGACCTACATAAGACAAGTTTATTATTCAGACTACCTGTTGTTTTATTGCAGCTGGTTTTTGCGAATTAAATTCTTTCTAGTCATAAAATACAACATTCCTGACCTACATAAGACAAGTTTATTATTCAGACTACCTGTTGTTTTATTGCAGCTGGGTTTTGTCTTTCTAGTCATAAAATACAACATTCCTGACCTACATAAGACAAGTTTATTATTCAGACTACCTGTTGTTTTATTGCAGCTGGTTTTTGCGAATTAAATTCTTTCTAGTCATAAAATACAACATTCCTGACCTACATAAGACAAGTTTATTATTCAGACTACCTGTTGTTTTATTGCAGCTGGTTTTTGTCTTTCTAGTCATAAAATACAACATTCCTGACCTACATAAGACAAGTTTATTATTCAGACTACCTGTTGTTTTATTGCAGCTGGCTTCTGCGAATTAAATTCTTTCTAGTCATAAAATACAACATTCCTGACCTACATAAGACAAGTTTATTATTCAGACTACCTGTTGTTTTATTGCAGCTGGTTTTTGCGAATTAAATTCTTTCTAGTCATAAAATACAACATTCCTGACCTACATAAGACTAGTTTATTATTCAGACTACCTGTTGTTTTATTGCAGCTGGCTTCTGCGAATTAAATTCTTTCTAGTCATAAAATACAACATTCCTGACCTACATAAGACAAGTTTATTATTCAGACTACCTGTTGTTTTATTGCAGCTGGTTTTTGCGAATTAAATTCTTTCTAGTCATAAAATACAACATTCCTGACCTCCATAAGACTAGTTTATTATTCAGACTACCTGTTGTTTTATTGCAGCTGGCTTCTGCGAATTAAATTCTTTCTAGTCATAAAATACAACATTCCTGACCTACATAAGACAAGTTTATTATTCAGACTACCTGTTGTTTTATTGCAGCTGGTTTTTGCGAATTAAATTCTTTCTAGTCATAAAATACAACATTCCTGACCTACATAAGACTAGTTTATTATTCAGACTACCTGTTGTTTTATTGCAGCTGGTTTTTGCGAATTAAATTCTTTCTAGTCATAAAATACAACATTCCTGACCTCCATAAGACTAGTTTATTATTCAGACTACCTGTTGTTTTATTGCAGCTGGCTTCTGCGAATTAAATTCTTTCTAGTCATAAAATACAACATTCCTGACCTCCATAAGACTAGTTTATTATTCAGACTACCTGTTGTTTTATTGCAGCTGGCTTCTGCGAATTAAATTCTTTCTAGTCATAAAATACAACATTCCTGACCTACATAAGACAAGTTTATTATTCAGACTACCTGTTGTTTTATTGCAGCTGGTTTTTGCGAATTAAATTCTTTCTAGTCATAAAATACAACATTCCTGACCTCCATAAGACTAGTTTATTATTCAGACTACCTGTTGTTTTATTGCAGCTGGCTTCTGCGAATTAAATTCTTTCTAGTCATAAAATACAACATTCCTGACCTCCATAAGACTAGTTTATTATTCAGACTACCTGTTGTTTTATTGCAGCTGGCTTCTGCGAATTAAATTCTTTCTAGTCATAAAATACAACATTCCTGACCTACATAAGACAAGTTTATTATTCAGACTACCTGTTGTTTTATTGCAGCTGGTTTTTGCGAATTAAATTCTTTCTAGTCATAAAATACAACATTCCTGACCTCCATAAGACTAGTTTATTATTCAGACTACCTGTTGTTTTATTGCAGCTGGCTTCTGCGAATTAAATTCTTTCTAGTCATAAAATACAACATTCCTGACCTACATAAGACAAGTTTATTATTCAGACTACCTGTTGTTTTATTGCAGCTGGTTTTTGCGAATTAAATTCTTTCTAGTCATAAAATACAACATTCCTGACCTCCATAAGACTAGTTTATTATTCAGACTACCTGTTGTTTTATTGCAGCTGGCTTCTGCGAATTAAATTCTTTCTAGTCATAAAATACAACATTCCTGACCTCCATAAGACTAGTTTATTATTCAGACTACCTGTTGTTTTATTGCAGCTGGCTTCTGCGAATTAAATTCTTTCTAGTCATAAAATACAACATTCCTGACCTACATAAGACAAGTTTATTATTCAGACTACCTGTTGTTTTATTGCAGCTGGTTTTTGCGAATTAAATTCTTTCTAGTCATAAAATACAACATTCCTGACCTACATAAGACTAGTTTATTATTCAGACTACCTGTTGTTTTATTGCAGCTGGCTTCTGCGAATTAAATTCTTTCTAGTCATAAAATACAACATTCCTGACCTACATAAGACAAGTTTATTATTCAGACTACCTGTTGTTTTATTGCAGCTGGTTTTTGCGAATTAAATTCTTTCTAGTCATAAAATACAACATTCCTGACCTCCATAAGACTAGTTTATTATTCAGACTACCTGTTGTTTTATTGCAGCTGGCTTCTGCGAATTAAATTCTTTCTAGTCATAAAATACAACATTCCTGACCTACATAAGACAAGTTTATTATTCAGACTACCTGTTGTTTTATTGCAGCTGGTTTTTGCGAATTAAATTCTTTCTAGTCATAAAATACAACATTCCTGACCTACATAAGACTAGTTTATTATTCAGACTACCTGTTGTTTTATTGCAGCTGGTTTTTGCGAATTAAATTCTTTCTAGTCATAAAATACAACATTCCTGACCTACATAAGACAAGTTTATTATTCAGACTACCTGTTGTTTTATTGCAGCTGGTTTTTGCGAATTAAATTCTTTCTAGTCATAAAATACAACATTCCTGACCTACATAAGACTAGTTTATTATTCAGACTACCTGTTGTTTTATTGCAGCTGGTTTTTGCGAATTAAATTCTTTCTAGTCATAAAATACAACATTCCTGACCTACATAAGACTAGTTTATTATTCAGACTACCTGTTGTTTTATTGCAGCTGGTTTTTGCGAATTAAATTCTTTCTAGTCATAAAATACAACATTCCTGACCTACATAAGACAAGTTTATTATTCAGACTACCTGTTGTTTTATTGCATCTGGTTTTTGCGAATTAAATTCTTTCTAGTCATAAAATACAACATTCCTGACCTACATAAGACTAGTTTATTATTCAGACTACCTGTTGTTTTATTGCAGCTGGTTTTTGCGAATTAAATTCTTTCTAGTCATAAAATACAACATTCCTGACCTACATAAGACTAGTTTATTATTCAGACTACCTGTTGTTTTATTGCAGCTGGTTTTTGCGAATTAAATTCTTTCTAGTCATAAAATACAACATTCCTGACCTACATAAGACAAGTTTATTATTCAGACTACCTGTTGTTTTATTGCATCTGGTTTTTGCGAATTAAATTCTTTCTAGTCATAAAATACAACATTCCTGACCTACATAAGACAAGTTTATTATTCAGACTACCTGTTGTTTTATTGCAGCTGGTTTTTGCGAATTAAATTCTTTCTAGTCATAAAATACAACATTCCTGACCTACATAAGACTAGTTTATTATTCAGACTACCTGTTGTTTTATTGCAGCTGGTTTTTGCGAATTAAATTCTTTCTAGTCATAAAATACAACATTCCTGACCTACATAAGACTAGTTTATTATTCAGACTACCTGTTGTTTTATTGCAGCTGGTTTTTGCGAATTAAATTCTTTCTAGTCATAAAATACAACATTCCTGACCTACATAAGACTAGTTTATTATTCAGACTACCTGTTGTTTTATTGCAGCTGGTTTTTGCGAATTAAATTCTTTCTAGTCATAAAATACAACATTCCTGACCTACATAAGACTAGTTTATTATTCAGACTACCTGTTGTTTTATTGCAGCTGGTTTTTGCGAATTAAATTCTTTCTAGTCATAAAATACAACATTCCTGACCTACATAAGACAAGTTTATTATTCAGACTACCTGTTGTTTTATTGCAGCTGGTTTTTGCGAATTAAATTCTTTCTAGTCATAAAATACAACATTCCTGACCTACATAAGACTAGTTTATTATTCAGACTACCTGTTGTTTTATTGCAGCTGGCTTCTGCGAATTAAATTCTTTCTAGTCATAAAATACAACATTCCTGACCTACATAAGACAAGTTTATTATTCAGACTACCTGTTGTTTTATTGCAGCTGGTTTTTGCGAATTAAATTCTTTCTAGTCATAAAATACAACATTCCTGACCTACATAAGACAAGTTTATTATTCAGACTACCTGTTGTTTTATTGCAGCTGGTTTTTGCGAATTAAATTCTTTCTAGTCATAAAATACAACATTCCTGACCTACATAAGACAAGTTTATTATTCAGACTACCTGTTGTTTTATTGCAGCTGGTTTTTGCGAATTAAATTCTTTCTAGTCATAAAATACAACATTCCTGACCTACATAAGACAAGTTTATTATTCAGACTACCTGTTGTTTTATTGCATCTGGTTTTTGCGAATTAAATTCTTTCTAGTCATAAAATACAACATTCCTGACCTACATAAGACTAGTTTATTATTCAGACTACCTGTTGTTTTATTGCAGCTGGTTTTTGCGAATTAAATTCTTTCTAGTCATAAAATACAACATTCCTGACCTACATAAGACTAGTTTATTATTCAGACTACCTGTTGTTTTATTGCAGCCGGTTTTTGCGAATTAAATTCTTTCTAGTCATAAAATACAACATTCCTGACCTACATAAGACTAGTTTATTATTCAGACTACCTGTTGTTTTATTGCAGCTGGTTTTTGCGAATTAAATTCTTTCTAGTCATAAAATACAACATTCCTGACCTACATAAGACTAGTTTATTATTCAGACTACCTGTTGTTTTATTGCAGCTGGTTTTTGCGAATTAAATTCTTTCTAGTCATAAAATACAACATTCCTGACCTACATAAGACAAGTTTATTATTCAGACTACCTGTTGTTTTATTGCAGCTGGTTTTTGCGAATTAAATTCTTTCTAGTCATAAAATACAACATTCCTGACCTACATAAGACTAGTTTATTATTCAGACTACCTGTTGTTTTATTGCAGCTGGTTTTTGCGAATTAAATTCTTTCTAGTCATAAAATACAACATTCCTGACCTACATAAGACTAGTTTATTATTCAGACTACCTGTTGTTTTATTGCAGCTGGTTTTTGCGAATTAAATTCTTTCTAGTCATAAAATACAACATTCCTGACCTACATAAGACTAGTTTATTATTCAGACTACCTGTTGTTTTATTGCAGCTGGTTTTTGCGAATTAAATTCTTTCTAGTCATAAAATACAACATTCCTGACCTACATAAGACTAGTTTATTATTCAGACTACCTGTTGTTTTATTGCAGCTGGTTTTTGCGAATTAAATTCTTTCTAGTCATAAAATACAACATTCCTGACCTACATAAGACTAGTTTATTATTCAGACTACCTGTTGTTTTATTGCAGCTGGTTTTTGCGAATTAAATTCTTTCTAGTCATAAAATACAACATTCCTGACCTACATAAGACAAGTTTATTATTCAGACTACCTGTTGTTTTATTGCAGCTGGTTTTTGTGAATTAAATTCTTTCTAGTCATAAAATACAACATTCCTGACCTACATAAGACATGTTTATTATTCAGACTACCTGTTGTTTTATTGCAGCTGGTTTTTGCGAATTAAATTCTTTCTAGTCATAAAATACAACATTCCTGACCTACATAAGACTAGTTTATTATTCAGACTACCTGTTGTTTTATTGCAGCTGGTTTTTGCGAATTAAATTCTTTCTAGTCATAAAATAACATTCCTGACCTACATAAGACAAGTTTATTATTCAGACTACCTGTTGTTTTATTGCAGCTGGTTTTTGCGAATTAAATTCTTTCTAGTCATAAAATACAACATTCCTGACCTACATAAGACTAGTTTATTATTCAGACTACCTGTTGTTTTATTGCAGCTGGTTTTTGCGAATTAAATTCTTTCTAGTCATAAAATACAACATTCCTGACCTACATAAGACAAGTTTATTATTCAGACTACCTGTTGTTTTATTGCAGCTGGTTTTTGCGAATTAAATTCTTTCTAGTCATAAAATACAACATTCCTGACCTACATAAGACAAGTTTATTATTCAGACTACCTGTTGTTTTATTGCAGCTGGTTTTTGCGAATTAAATTCTTTCTAGTCATAAAATACAACATTCCTGACCTACATAAGACAAGTTTATTATTCAGACTACCTGTTGTTTTATTGCAGCTGGTTTTTGCGAATTAAATTCTTTCTAGTCATAAAATACAACATTCCTGACCTACATAAGACAAGTTTATTATTCAGACTACCTGTTGTTTTATTGCAGCTGGTTTTTGCGAATTAAATTCTTTCTAGTCATAAAATACAACATTCCTGACCTACATAAGACAAGTTTATTATTCAGACTACCTGTTGTTTTATTGCAGCTGGTTTTTGCGAATTAAATTCTTTCTAGTCATAAAATACAACATTCCTGACCTACATAAGACAAGTTTATTATTCAGACTACCTGTTGTTTTATTGCAGCTGGTTTTTGCGAATTAAATTCTTTCTAGTCATAAAATACAACATTCCTGACCTACATAAGACAAGTTTATTATTCAGACTACCTGTTGTTTTATTGCAGCTGGTTTTTGCGAATTAAATTCTTTCTAGTCATAAAATACAACATTCCTGACCTACATAAGACAAGTTTATTATTCAGACTACCTGTTGTTTTATTGCAGCTGGTTTTTGCGAATTAAATTCTTTCTAGTCATAAAATACAACATTCCTGACCTACATAAGACAAGTTTATTATTCAGACTACCTGTTGTTTTATTGCAGCTGGTTTTTGCGAATTAAATTCTTTCTAGTCATAAAATACAACATTCCTGACCTACATAAGACAAGTTTATTATTCAGACTACCTGTTGTTTTATTGCAGCTGGTTTTTGCGAATTAAATTCTTTCTAGTCATAAAATACAACATTCCTGACCTACATAAGACAAGTTTATTATTCAGACTACCTGTTGTTTTATTGCAGCTGGTTTTTGCGAATTAAATTCTTTCTAGTCATAAAATACAACATTCCTGACCTACATAAGACAAGTTTATTATTCAGACTACCTGTTGTTTTATTGCAGCTGGTTTTTGCGAATTAAATTCTTTCTAGTCATAAAATACAACATTCCTGACCTACATAAGACAAGTTTATTATTCAGACTACCTGTTGTTTTATTGCAGCTGGTTTTTGCGAATTAAATTCTTTCTAGTCATAAAATACAACATTCCTGACCTACATAAGACAAGTTTATTATTCAGACTACCTGTTGTTTTATTGCAGCTGGTTTTTGCGAATTAAATTCTTTCTAGTCATAAAATACAACATTCCTGACCTACATAAGACAAGTTTATTATTCAGACTACCTGTTGTTTTATTGCAGCTGGTTTTTGCGAATTAAATTCTTTCTAGTCATAAAATACAACATTCCTGACCTACATAAGACAAGTTTATTATTCAGACTACCTGTTGTTTTATTGCAGCTGGTTTTTGCGAATTAAATTCTTTCTAGTCATAAAATACAACATTCCTGACCTACATAAGACTAGTTTATTATTCAGACTACCTGTTGTTTTATTGCAGCTGGTTTTTGCGAATTAAATTCTTTCTAGTCATAAAATACAACATTCCTGACCTACATAAGACAAGTTTATTATTCAGACTACCTGTTGTTTTATTGCAGCTGGTTTTTGTGAATTAAATTCTTTCTAGTCATAAAATACAACATTCCTGACCTACATAAGACATGTTTATTATTCAGACTACCTGTTGTTTTATTGCAGCTGGTTTTTGCGAATTAAATTCTTTCTAGTCATAAAATACAACATTCCTGACCTACATAAGACTAGTTTATTATTCAGACTACCTGTTGTTTTATTGCAGCTGGTTTTTGCGAATTAAATTCTTTCTAGTCATAAAATACAACATTCCTGACCTACATAAGACAAGTTTATTATTCAGACTACCTGTTGTTTTATTGCAGCTGGTTTTTGCGAATTAAATTCTTTCTAGTCATAAAATACAACATTCCTGACCTACATAAGACTAGTTTATTATTCAGACTACCTGTTGTTTTATTGCAGCTGGTTTTTGCGAATTAAATTCTTTCTAGTCATAAAATACAACATTCCTGACCTACATAAGACAAGTTTATTATTCAGACTACCTGTTGTTTTATTGCAGCTGGTTTTTGCGAATTAAATTCTTTCTAGTCATAAAATACAACATTCCTGACCTACATAAGACAAGTTTATTATTCAGACTACCTGTTGTTTTATTGCAGCTGGTTTTTGCGAATTAAATTCTTTCTAGTCATAAAATACAACATTCCTGACCTACATAAGACAAGTTTATTATTCAGACTACCTGTTGTTTTATTGCAGCTGGTTTTTGCGAATTAAATTCTTTCTAGTCATAAAATACAACATTCCTGACCTACATAAGACAAGTTTATTATTCAGACTACCTGTTGTTTTATTGCAGCTGGTTTTTGCGAATTAAATTCTTTCTAGTCATAAAATACAACATTCCTGACCTACATAAGACAAGTTTATTATTCAGACTACCTGTTGTTTTATTGCAGCTGGTTTTTGCGAATTAAATTCTTTCTAGTCATAAAATACAACATTCCTGACCTACATAAGACAAGTTTATTATTCAGACTACCTGTTGTTTTATTGCAGCTGGTTTTTGCGAATTAAATTCTTTCTAGTCATAAAATACAACATTCCTGACCTACATAAGACAAGTTTATTATTCAGACTACCTGTTGTTTTATTGCAGCTGGTTTTTGCGAATTAAATTCTTTCTAGTCATAAAATACAACATTCCTGACCTACATAAGACAAGTTTATTATTCAGACTACCTGTTGTTTTATTGCAGCTGGTTTTTGCGAATTAAATTCTTTCTAGTCATAAAATACAACATTCCTGACCTACATAAGACAAGTTTATTATTCAGACTACCTGTTGTTTTATTGCAGCTGGTTTTTGCGAATTAAATTCTTTCTAGTCATAAAATACAACATTCCTGACCTACATAAGACAAGTTTATTATTCAGACTACCTGTTGTTTTATTGCATCTGGTTTTTGCGAATTAAATTCTTTCTAGTCATAAAATACAACATTCCTGACCTACATAAGACAAGTTTATTATTCAGACTACCTGTTGTTTTATTGCAGCTGGTTTTTGCGAATTAAATTCTTTCTAGTCATAAAATACAACATTCCCGAACTAAGTTAAATTTATTATTCAGACCACCTGCTATTTTATTGCGAGAAAACGTGTTTATTAACACATTCAGATGCTCTTAATCATGTAGATGGTTGCCATTTTTGCACGATAAGTGTCTCCGGATATTCCACGAAGGATAAGCATAAAAGAAAATATCCAAATTGTAAATTTGAAAAATGTATTATTTGTATCGAGAGGTCAGTCAGTCGTATTGTTATAATCCCGATATATTATGATTATCTCACCCCCTATAGTCTATACGTTTAGAGAGTTTATAAATGTGTAAGCAGTGTGTCAATGTAGTCGGAAAGTTGGGTGGGGGCACACCAGAAATGTTATAAATGTTTTAAATTTGTATATCCTCATCACATGAGAGTCATGTGATCATCCCATGTCGTGTACGTGCGCAGAACGTGTTTTGTTTGGTGAGCTACAAATTGAGGTTATAACTCTCTTGTTGATAAACAATTGAAAAATAAATTGGTTCCTGAATATTTAACAATGGACAAGTATTGTAGATTATGCCTCTCCATGACAGAAGGGCATTACACAGAAATAAACACTTCCAAATACCGACAACAATTAGAAATAGTAATACCAGAACTAGTGAGTTGAAATAATTAATTAATAGCTTGGTATTGCTAAACCATTTTTAAATTTTAGAATATAGGAATCATACAAGCACCGTTACTCTGCGAGAAATGTAGCGAAACATTGGAAACAGCCTTTAAATTTAAGAATAATTGTCTGGAAGTTGATAATTATTTGAGGATCTATGTAGAAGCAAACGATACAGATTTAGTTCCTTTATCGCAAATTCTTACAATTAAAAATAATTTAGGAAATCAATCGGATGATTTTACGGAAAGTATACGTAGTTCCATTAAAAGCGAAGACGAATTAAGTCCTATGAAGACAGACGACGAAGAAAATGATTTAGTTACACCACCAGATCAAGACGGCTACGACGAAAAACATTCCGTATACTTAACCGACAACCTGGACAACCAAAATCAAGAAAATCATCAGAAAAACCCCGAATCTCGAAACAAACTAAAGTGCGATCGCTGCGATAAAGAATTTTCAAACGCCCGTCAACTCAAGCGACATCAAACCTATCACCCGAAACGAAAATATAAATGCGACGTAAGCGGATGCAACGAGCTATTTTTAACAAGGACCGATCTCGTACAGCATAAAAAACAACATTCGGAATTAACATGCAGAACCTGCGGACACATTTTACGCACATATAGGTCCTATCAAAACCACTTACGTAAACATCTGGGGCTGTTTAAATGCGACATTTGCGGAATGAGTTTTCCAAACACCGCTCAGTTGAAATCGCACGAAGTCGTGCATACGGGGGCCCGGGAGTTCGTCTGCGATTTATGCGGGAAAGGTTTCGGACAGGCTTCGACGTTACGTATGCATATCGGTTGCGTCCACGCTACGGAAAGACCGTATTCGTGCGATGTCTGCGGGAGGTCGTTTACGCAATTGAAGCTGAAAAAGTTACATATGAATGCGATGCATTTGGAAAGGGATAGAAAATTTACTTGTACGATTTGCGGAAAGTCGCTTAGGTTTAAGTCATCGCTCAGCGATCATATGAAGCGACATTCCGGGGAACGTAAACACGTCTGTAAGATTTGTGATAAGCGATTTATCGATTCTTCTGGGCTGAAAAAGCACGTCGTTATCCATGGGAACGATAAACCGCATGAGTGTCAGTACTGTTTTAAAAGGACTAATCAAAAGTATAATTTAACGATACATTTGAGGACGTGCGTCAAAAAGAAACAAGCAGAACGAATGAATGTTGATTCCGCAACGGTTGTGGGTGATGTAAAGAACGAATTAATGGATAACCGACAATCTTGAATGTAAATTTTAACTATTAAATGGGTGTATTACATGTAAAAATATATCTACATTGCAATAAAAGTTATTTTATGTTTTTAGTATACAGATTTGACTCTTTATTACAGAAAAAGTATACTGTACTACCTTCGGCAAGTTATTTCAAAAAATGGGCCATTTAGTTAGGATTTCAAAAAGGTACAACACAAAAAAGTTTGACATCGATAACGCATAGTTTTTTTCACGCATGAACAAATCGTACGTCACTGTGCACGCAAAACTGCAACACGTCGTTATAAAATCACGAATTCTTGCATTAAGCATGCGCATGTTCACTTTGCGCATGCGTGGAGACATTCAACAATTTATACTCGAGTTATTTCTTTACATTTTTCCAAATTTATTGTTTATTGGCAACGCTGCTTAAACATTCAGGACGCGGAGCAACAAATTTTGGAATTGTTCAAATTGTTAAACAGTTTAAATCACAGCGTTAAACACTCAATTCATCAACGTCGAATATCGTCGTTGAACAGTCGCAAATTTTGACGTATATTCCTAACCTAAAACCTAGAAACAAACAAGCAACGGTGTCCTATTTTGCTGCAATCAGCTGTTATTTCGTTGCTATAAACATGCGAGAAATATGCCGTTTGTGCTTAGAATCGACGGGAACATACTTCCAAAACTTGAGCGTCTACAAAGAATTAATTCAATCAACAATACCTGAACTGGTAAGTAACCTAAAAATGAAAGGTATACCAAACGCAATTGCGCAACCTAAATAACCTAAAAAACACGAAATTAACTCGTTTGTTTCTAGAACTACAACTTAACCCCGATACCTTTGATCTGCGATAACTGTAGCGACTCACTGCAAAATGCGTACATCTTTAAGACGTGCTGCATGGATTCCGAAGAAAGAATTAAGAATCTACTTAACGGTAGAGACGCTGGTAACTTGACGTTGGACGATTTATTGAATAGACCCGCGGTTGTCGTGAAACGAGAAAACGTATGCGGCGTTATCGAAGAGTTGGCCGTACAAAATGAAACGATACCAAATGAAATAATAATAGAAAATGAGATAATACAAGATGAGATAATAGAAACTGAAATAGTGCAAGATGAAATTGATCCTTTGGGAGACGTTGAACCCGTGGAACATTTACAGCCGATAACCGTCGAAGGGAACGAACAATTTGAAGACGGAAAATTCCGATGCACGATGTGTAATTTGGATTTTATGGTCGAGACAAATTTTGAGATACATATACGTAGTCATACCGGTACAGCATTTAATTGCAATGTTTGTTGGAAAGGATTTGTTGATAAAAAGGAATTTCGTAAACATTGTGAGGGACACTCTGCCAAAAAATTAGAGGAAGTCAAAAGAGTGGACGTAGAAGCAGTGGAAACAGAAACAATGGAAGAAAAAACATCAGAAGTAGAAACAAAAAATAGAAAAAGAAACTCAAAATCAAGACGGAAAAGAAAAGGTAAGATGAAAGAAAGTAATGGGGTTATAAATGGGATATTTGGTAATAAAAGAAGAACACGTTCCATAGCAAATAATCAAAGGGTTCTCTTAGAAAATTATGATGATAACGATGATTTTTTGGATTTTGTGGGAAAACGTATTATTCAAAATTTCCTGGAAAATGATAGTGACACTGAGACAACAGGGCATGAAACAACAGAATGTCAAACAACAGAATTGAACCATGAAAGTACTGTGGCTGAGGCCAATCAAAAAGGTTCATTCGAATGCACCCTTTGCTACGTCAAAAAACACACAACACAAGAAATCACCGAACACATAAATCGTCATAAACTCGGTTATCGAAAACAATGCGAAATTTGCGGGGATTTATTTGAGACCATCACAGATCTTTGCAAACATGCTACCTACCAACATATGCCAACGTTATCCCTAACCAAAGTCTCCAATGAATACATTCAAATAAATCACATTCGACAAAAGTACATCAGAAAAAACTCCACTCGACAAAGAACAAGCCAAACAAACGACAGAAAGCGAAAAAAGAGACGAACGACCCAACCCAACAAAAAATCATCATTAGACGCCAGTTTTGACAAGATCGTCGATACCCTCTGCGAAGAATTACACGAACTGAGCACAAACCAGAGCTTTGCCTGCGAATTCTGCGAGAAATCGTATAAGATTTACGAGGCGTTACAAGAGCACATGAAGACGCATTTCGGCGAGGCCGTTACACGTTTCCCGTCGAGGGATTCCCCGATAACGTACGACCGGGCCTTCAACGACCAAACGGATCTCAATCGACACTTAAACGAGCATATTCCGTACGACGATCCGGATACGATCGAGCGGAAATATAATTGTCGGCTGTGCGATAAACGGTTTCGCGCAAAGCGTGATTTGACGTTGCATTACGAGCGGCACGATATCGTTAGGGATATTCGTTGCGAGTACTGCCATTTGCGGTTTGTTTCTGTCGGTCATCACCAACAGCATTTGAAGAATCATACGTACAAGTGTGAGTTTTGTAATGTTGAGTTGGAGTCGAAGGATGCTGTTGGGGAACATGTCGTTAGGTGTAAGAAAAACCCGGATTATATAGAGATTATTGTGCAGGGTAAAGGTGGGGAGCTTACTTGCACGCATTGTAATGAAGTTTTCGGAAACTTAGAGCTGTTGAAAGAACATTTTAGGATGGTTGTTTTATTTTAATTCTTTATTTTTAATTCTTCATGTGTACGTGTTTGAATATATGTTGAATATTCCCTAATTAGTTTAAAGTTATGTGTTCCTTTATGTTGCAATAAAATATTATTTTTTTTTAAATTTATTTTAATTTCCTTTATTTTACATTACCTATATTGATCAAGATGTTTTGATTTTGTCAGCTGATACTGAACAAACCTATGTACGACGGAAAAAAAGGGTAAATACGCGTTTTGGGGTTCCCTGAAACGATTGCAATGGTTTCTAGAAAATGTATGTATGTCTGTGTGTGTGTGGAACAACGGATCGGGCTGAAATTTTGCATACTTATTTAGAATTACCGGGGGACGAACTGGATTGTTTTTGGCCACAATATGACAACCGAAAGTGGCAGATGTTACATGCATCATCTTCGGGATTTATGCGAATTTGGCCAAACTAATATCCGCTCATACTCCAGTGATTTTAAATATCCATATTAATTTATTAGAGATCAATGGGATGAACAGTTTAGGACTTAGGCGCTATTAGCTTTTTTCTACTTTGCATTCACAATGCACACATTGTAACACCGTTTTTAGTAACTTTTTTCTAAGATTGGTGACATTGATATCAACTGCATGTCAAACGAAAATACACATAACCACAAAAGTAAGCACAAACTGATTTTTTAGAATCGCACAAACTGCGAAGTATGTATATTTTTATACATATTTAAACATGCGTGTTGCATCCTAGGTTTCGTACTACTAGTATATGATGGTATATAATAATCATCAATAATTACTTTTTCACAGATATTTGAATTTAAGTGACAGATGACAGTGTTACCAACGGTTGCACCCATAAATACTCTAGATTGGAATTTTACCTAATATACTTCTAAATTTTTATAAAATTAATGACGCAAAGTAGAAAAAATAGTATATTACACTCGTTTTATAAGACATATTGGCGCATTCGTTCAAACAACTCATGCGCCAATTTGACGTCTTATTAAACTTGTATAATAATATACTATTTTCTCCTTTGCATTCACAATGCACACATTGTAACACTGTTTTCGGTGTTACAATTAGCAAATTGTAACACCGTTTTTAGTAACTTTTTTTCTAAGATTGGTGACATTGATATCAAATGCATGTCAAACGAAAATACACATAACCACAAAAGTAAGCACAAACTGATTTTTTAGAATCGCACAAACTGCGAAGTATGTATATTTTTATACATATTTAAACATGCTTGTTGCATCCTAAGTTTCGTACTACTAGTATATGATGGTATATAATAATTATCAATAATTACTTTTTCACAGATATTTGAATTTAAGTGACAGATGACGTGTTACCAACGGTTGCACCCATAAATACTCTAGATTGGAATTTTACCTAATATACTTCTAAATTTTTATAAAATTAATGAGGCCAAGTAGAAAAAGTTTTATAAGACATATTGGCGCATTCGTTCATTTGGGGCCAAACAACTCATGCGCCAATTTGACGTCTTATAAAACTTGTATAATAATATACTATTATAGAAGCGGATTGACAGAATCCACAGCCTTCGTCGCTGTGTTACAAATTGTCAAATTTTGACAAACGTCAGTGACACTGACATGACACATGTGGCAATTATATCCTGGAGTGGGGATGGCCAGAGTATGAAAGCCATATGAAAGCACCATAAAACTGATGCTAACCTAAAAATTTTAACAACGACTAACTTCACAGATCTAAACCATAATCTGTCTGTCGTTATTAAAAATCAAAACAAATCAAAACTGATCAAAACAAACATTAAAATGACGAATACTTGCCGACTATGTTTACACTCAGACTCAGAAAAGTGTTACCCCATGGATACGGGTGGCTACCAAGAAAAAATGCAATCAATACTACCCGAAATGGTAATATTTGATACAAATTTTAAAGATAATTGTTAAATATTATTTGATATGTATTATCTTGTAGGATTTTCAGCTAGTGGAAGGGCCTTGCATATGCAAGAAATGCTCCGATTTATTATTAAGCGCGTATTCTTTCAAAATCAATTGTTTACAACGAGAAGAAGAACTGAAAATGTACGCAAAAGATAATCGAAAGCCGATACGGTTAGAAGAATTCTTGCGACAGAAAAACGAATTTCGTGGTGTTAAAATGGAGGATACAGATTCTGAATGCGATAATGGAGATGTACAGAAAGATAATTTCAATGTAGAAGACGATAATATAGATATTTCAGACGCAGAAGAAGTAAAACAAAATTACGTGAGTAACACAGAATTCATCAACTGCGATGAAGCCACAACGATATCTCAACCCAAAAAGGAGAAAAGTCCCAGGAAAGACCATAAACTCCCAAGTAAAAGTACTATAAGTACCACCACCCCCAAAGAAAAACCAAAATTCGTCGTGAACAAATGCGGAACGTGCAATAAAATTTTCCTGCGTAATAGAGGCCTCGAGGCACACCTTAGAACCTACGGGCACGAGAGAACACCACAAAACGACGCAACCCTCCCGGAAATAAAATCAAAACAGAAAAGCGCACCTTTGAAAATAAATCACGACACCGTTAATAAATGCCCGAAATGTCACAAAGTCTTTTTCCGGAAAGATACCTTCGACCACCACGTAAAGTGTCATAAAATGTACGAGTGCACGTTCTGCGATCACAGTTCCCCGTCGAAAACGGCATTGGATGAACATATACGTACCCACACAGGTGAACGTCCTTATAAATGTAATCAGTGCGATATGGCTTTTGCTCAATCCAGTACGTTAAGTACCCACGTGCGGAGTATCCATATGACGGAGCGTCCGTACGTCTGCGAGGTATGCGGTTTGGGATTCCCGGTGAGAGGGGCCTACACGGCGCATATGAAGAGATTGCATCAACCTGTTGAGAAGAAATTTGTTTGTAATGTTTGCGGGAAAGCTTTTAGGGTTAATAGTATGTTAAGTCAGCATGTTAAGCGACACACGGGTGAAAAAAATTATTTATGTCAGGTGTGCAGTAAGGCTTTTGTGTGTAATACGAGTTTACGGAAGCATATGCGTATACACACGGGGAAAAGGCCGTTTGAGTGTCCAATTTGTCAGAAGACGTTCACTCAGAATTATAATATGAAGGTGCATCTTAAGTCTTGCTCTAGGAACCATACGGAAATGGGTAATGTCTAGTGGAACTATTTTTTTTTCATTTGTATCTAGTTATTTGTAATCAATAAATATTAAGTGCTATTTAAACTTGTATTTTATTATCTACCTTTACTAATTACGAACTTTCAAGTGTAGGGCGCGTTCAGCGGAATCGCCCATTTTCGCCGACATTTGCGATCGAGTAGCTGCAAAATTGGGCTTTTCGATATTACTTTTGACGCTCGAATTGAAAAAAGGACAATTCCGCGTGGACTGCGCGATATTTTGTAAATTAAATGCGTCAATTTTGAAAAAAAATCACGTTTTTGCACCTCTTCGGGTGAAGGTGAACCTCGAGAAAATGTCACGTGACGTCTAGAAATTCCGACAAGCGGATCGGTGAACGTCAAAAATTTACATTTTTTATCCGTTCCTGCCGACCTTATAAAAGCCGCTCGCTCTCATGTCTTACGATAAGATCCCTCTAAATACCCTTCGCAAAGAGTTTTGAGCAAAAAAACGGCCTTAAAAACAATTTTCGATCCAAAAAATCGATTTTTGTCGACCCGTGTTTTGCTGCTATTACCACAGTAACGTCAAACCCGAAACGCCCCCTGCCGGACATTCGACACAACAGTAACAGATAGCAGATAACCTAAAATGTATCCCAAAATGTCCACATCGCGAATGTGGACAGGTGGGAAGCCTTAACCACATATTTCTAGAATGCCCAATAACTAAAATCGAACATTTTGACATATACACAGAGCTAGTTAATTACTACTAAGCATTATATTCCATCTGAACTTCAACAATATTTTTTAGAAATGTATTTTTACTATTTTACATGATAAATTTTAATTAATTTCAATAGATTTTTACATTCTGAACATATAATGCAAAAATAGACAGAAAAAAAGACATTAATTGTTTAGTAACTGATTCTGTAATTGTTGTAAAAATTTTGGGTATTTTATAGGGTACAAAATAACACAAGCACATGTAAAAGGTCGGTTTCTCTTTTTAAAATAATAAAACCAAAATTAATTTATCACTAAACTGATTAATAAAGATTTCTGAACACACCTCCGGTTTCATCCCATTGCTAACTTCAGTTAGTTGTCAGTTGATGGCGTTTTGTATTTTACATTTGAAAACATTTTCATAATATTAAAAGGAGCTTTAAAATGTCGAATATATGCCGATTGTGTCTAGAATCAGATTCAGAGAAGTATTTCCGAATGGATACAGCAGCATACCTACCAAAAATAAAATCAGTAGTACCAGAAATCGTAAGGTTTTGACAATATTATGTATCATACAATACATAATGATAATGATTTGATTTGATAATGAATTGGAGACATTAATCGTTTAGTAACTGATTCTGTAATTGTTGTAAAAATTTTGGGTATTTTATAGGGTACAAAATAACACAAGCACATGTAAAAGGTCGGTTTCTCTTTTAAAAATAATAAAACCAAAATTAATTTATCACTAAACTGATTAATAAAGATTTCTGAACACACCTCCGGTTTTCATCCCATTGCTAACTTCAGTTAGTTGTCAGTTGATGGCGTTTTGTATTTTATATTTGAAAACATTTTCATAATATTAAAAGGAGCTTAAAAATGTCGAATATATGCCGATTGTGTCTAGAATCAGATTCAGAGAAGTATTTCCGAATGGATACAGCAGAATACCTACCAAAAATAAAATCAATAGTACCAGAAATCGTAAGGTTTTGACAATATTATGTATCATACATAATGATGATGATGATTTCATAATAAATTGGAGTTTTTAGGATTTAGAGATCGTGGAGGAGCCTTTTATATGCGACAAATGTTCCCAACTACTATCAAGCGCATATACCTTCAAAACAAATTGCTTACTGACCAACGAAGAACTAAAAACATACGCAGTAGATGGAAATCCCATCAAACTAATCGAATTCTTAAGACAGAAAAACGAGGAAGAGACTTTAGAAGATACTTTACAAGATACTCTAGAAGATACTTTAGAATTAAGTGACCCGGACGACAATTTAGACTTTGATACATCGGACACTAAAATAGCTACGACCGACGTACCCCAGTTTATTAATTTAACAGCGGAAGTAAGTGAGACATTGATAGGTACATCTCGAGTAGAAATAGACGTGAACAAAACACCGATTGACAAGAAAAAACCAACCAGACATCAAAAACAAAGAATCGTGCTTAATAAATGCCACAAGTGTAACAAAATCTTCCTAAAGCGAAACTTCTTAGAGAAACACCTCCGAAGGCATAAACAGGACAATGCAAATCGACCCAAACCCAACAAAGCAAACGCCGTGAACAAATGCGAGATTTGCAAACGGGTCTTCCTAACAAAAATCGGTTTAACGACGCACATCAAATCATTCAAGCACTATCAATGTACCGTCTGCAATGTCCTCAAACCAAACAGGGGGACCTTAGTAGCGCATATGAACACACATACAGGTGAACGTCCTCACCAATGCAGCCAATGCGGTAAATCCTTCGGTCAGTTAAGCACTTTGAACACCCACATTCGTAGTATACACATGACGGATAGACCATACATCTGCGAGGTGTGCGGAATGAGTTTTCCGGTACGCGGTGCCTATACGGCGCATATAAGGAGACGACATCAACCCGTCGAGAAGAAATTTGTTTGTAGTTATTGCGGTAAAGCGTTTCGAATTAAAAGTATGTTGCAGACGCATGTGAAATGGCATACGGGCGAACGGGATGTTTTATGCAAGGTCTGCAATAAGGGGTTTGTTAGTAAGGGCTCGTTGACCAGGCATATGAGGATACATAACGGTTATAAGCCGTTCTCGTGTCCCATTTGCCAGAAAACGTTCAGTCAGAATAATAATATGAAGATACATCTTAAATCGTGTTCGCAGAGAGAAACGACGATGTCGGATGTTAAAGTTATACAAAGTGAATAGACCTAGATGTTGTATTACTTATAGAATTAATGGCAATACATACATTTAATATAAAAAATGTTTTTTTCTACTATACACTCCTCAGAGAGCATTCTATTATAGCAGTACTTATGTATTGGACTGCTGTGATTTCAAAAATGATATTACTTTTCTCTTAGAACCTACGGGTTGGCGATAAAATGCCAAAATATATGTTGAAAATTAAAAAAAACGATAATTTTTTTCGCCTTTTACTCACGAACGGTAGTAAAAATGTCGTAAAGTAGCAATTTTGACGCAATTCTCGAACATTGGACCGTCATAACTTTCGAACCGTTTAAGATAGAGAAAATCTAAAAGCACCGGTCGAATCACCGTGAAAAACTGAGTAATAAACCATGGTTTTCCTAGATTAGGCTAAATTAGAAATGGATCAAAACGTAGGAATTGTTCGAAAGGTACAAATTGTCCAATATTTGAAATTAGTTTTCACAACTTTGAAACGTCATAACTTTCGAAGCGTTTAAGATAGAGAAAATCTAAAAGCACCGGTCGAATCACCGTGAAAAACCGAGTAATAAACCGTGGTTTTCCTAGATTAGGCTAAATTAGAAATGGATCAAAACGTAGGAATTGTTCGAAAGGTACAAATTGTCCAATATTTGAAATTAGTTTTCACAACTTTGAAACGTCATAACTTTCGAAGCGTTTAAGATAGAGAAAATCTAAAAGCACCGGTCGAATCACCGTGAAAAACCGAGTAATAAACCGTGGTTTTCCTAGATTAGGCTAAATTAGAAATGGATCAAAACGTAGGAATTGTTCGAAAGGTACAAATTGTCCAATATTTGAAATTAGTTTTCACAACTTTGAAACGTCATAACTTTCGAAGCGTTTAAGATAGAGAAAATCTAAAAGCACCGGTCGAATCACCGTGAAAAACTGAGTAATAAACCGTGGTTTTCCTAGATTAGGCTAAATTAGAAATGGGTCAAAACGTAGGAATTGTTCGAAAGGTACAAATTGTCCAATATTTGAAATTAGTTTTCACAACTTTGAAACGTCATAACTTTCGAAGCGTTTAAGATAGAGAAAATCTAAAAGCACCGGTCGAATCACCGTGAAAAACTGAGTAATAAACCATGGTTTTCCTAGATTAGGCTAAATTAGAAATGGATCAAAACGTAGGAATTGTTCGAAAGGTACAAATTGTCCAATATTTGAAATTAGTTTTCACAACTTTGAAACGTCATAACTTTCGAAGCGTTTAAGATAGAGAAAATCTAAAAGCACCGGTCGAATCACCGTGAAAAACTGAGTAATAAACCATAGTTTTCCTAGATTAGGCTAAATTAGAAATGGATCAAAACGTAGGAATTGTTCGAAAGGTACAAATTGTCCAATATTTGAAATTAGTTTTCACAACTTTGAAACGTCATAACTTTCGAAGCGTTTAAGATAGAGAAAATCTAAAAGCACCGGTCGAATCACCGTGAAAAACTGAGTAATAAACGGTGGTTTTCCTAGATTAGGCTAAATTAGAAATGGATCAAAACGGAAGAATTGTTCGAAAGGTACAAATTGTCCAATATTTGAAATTAGTTTTCACAACTTTGAAACTTTCGAAGCGTTTAAGATAGAGAAAATCTAAAAGCACCGGTCGAATCACCGTGAAAAACTACACAGCAAATTCGCATAGAACCAGGTTCTATCTGTAATAGTTTCCGAGTTATAATTTATTGCTGGGACGTGCAAATCTTAAGAATCTAATCACAACTCACTTCAGATCATTGATCAAATGACAGAGCGCTAGGCGCTAGAGCAGCGCTAGCTATATGCTGAACTTGGTCAACAGCAGTTATCTGTCAAACATTGCCATCAAAACAAGTACCAAAACGCAACATGTCGAATATATGCCGTCTATGTTTAGAAACGAACATGAAAAACTACTACAGCATGGAAACATCTGACTATCGACACAAAATGCGTTCAGTCCTACCCGAAATTGTAAGTTTTTAATGTCTATGGTTAAGTTATGCATACGATCACAATAATATGCACATAACTGCTACATTTCTAGAACATTGACACGGTCGAGGACCCTTTAATATGCCTGCAATGTTCCGAATTATTGCTAAGCGCATATTACTTCAAAAGCAATTGTTTACAAACAAACGAAGAACTGGAAACATACGCAACAGACGCTGGAAAGCCGATAAACTTGGAGAAATTTTTACGAATGAAAAACCAAGCTGAATTGATAAACATTAAAGTTGAGCCTGACGAAAAATGCGTCCCGACTTTAGAACTGGATGAAGATTATTCTGACAATCAAGAAGCACCCCTTCCTGAGTTTGTTGCTAGTGATTTTGAGCAAAAAACAAATGAGGAAGTTAGTCTGCAAACAGAAGAAGTTATAACAGAAAAAGATATAAATCAAAAGGTACCAGAAAACAGTACAAGTATTACGCAAAAACCAAAATTTGTAATACATAAATGCATGTGTAATAAAATATTTACCTGTAAGAGAAACTTAGAGGCACATATGAAACGATTCAAGCATAAAGTTCCGAACAATGATGTCACCGGTCTTAAAAGAAACACAATCGGAGACAAGTGTACATTATGCAAACGAGTATTTTTGAATAAGAAAGCTTTAGAAAATCACATATTGAGACACGATCTTTACACATGTTCCATTTGCAAAAGAATCACGTCTTCTAAAGTGGCGCTAGAGGAACATATGCGAACGCATACCGGTGAAAGGCCTTTCCAATGTTCATATTGCGGAAAGGCGTTTGCGCAAGCCGGTACTTTAGGTACGCACATAAAGAGCGTACATAGTTCCGAAAGACCGCATGTTTGTAGTACGTGCGGTCAAAATTTTTCGGTACGAGGGAATTTAACAAAACATATGAAATCGTTGCACGGTAATCTCAAAAAGAATTTTATCTGTAGTTATTGTGGTAAGGGGTTTAGTATTAATAGTAAGTTGGAGCAGCACTTGAAATGGCATACGGGTGTTAGGAATTTTTATTGCCAGGTGTGCAATAAAAGTTTTGTCGATAAGGGATGTTTGACGAAGCATATGCGGATACATAATGGGGAGAAACCGTTCCAATGCCCCATTTGCCCGAAAACGTTCACGCAGAATTATAATATGAAGGTACATTATAAGTCTTGCTCGAGACGAAATGCCCAGAATACGGATTCTAAGTGATTTATTATAATTTTTTTTTTTGTAATTATTCTAAGTGATGAAAAGGTTTTTATTGTAATTTATATGAGCTTGAATAAAGAATAAGGAAGGATAATTCTGTTGTTTCTGTTGCCAACTTCATTATGGAGATTTCACATAAATCAGCAATGTTACCAGGGCAGGTACATACAATAGTGAGACAATGTTATTGTCTTTTGTCAGGTGAAGGCGTCGCAACCATAAAATATTTCATATTTGATACGAATTTGTGGGGTTTTATTGACTACCTGCCTTGAACCTGACTACATAAATTTTGAAAGCACTGTACCCGAGTGTAAATAACATAAGCAAGGCCACGATGGCAATAAAATTAGAAATTCTATATTTTAGAAATATTTAGTTGAAAAGTCGCAATGACTCTACTACAATTAGTAATTTACAAAATTATTTTAATTATTATTAAAATCATTATTTCAGTTATTAATTAAATTGTTTCCCAGTATATTTCTAAATAAGAAATTGTAAAAGAAACCTTGAGTAAAAAAAAATAGTGTTACTGTAGCCAACTTCATTATGTTGATTTGACATTACACAGCTGTCATAGCTATGGTCAACTTCATCAACTTCAAACAAAAATATTGGACCAAAAATGGCTCAGATATGTCGATTATGTTTTAAAATTGACTCAACAGATCCTAAACAATTCACAAATATGGATAATAAACAATTTCGAACACAGATGAAAGCTGTAATGCCAGAAATTGTAAGTCGTCGCTGCATCTGCGAGTTACTTCTGTGACATGGGTTATGCCCTATTATTAAAGCTCAACTTATGCTATTATTATTTGTTTTTTAGGACATTGATACCGTTGCACGTCCCCTTATATGTTCAGATTGCGCAGACTTTTTATCGCAGGCTTACACCTTCAAATCTAAATGCTTGGAAAACGACAACCGAATTAAAGATTTTTTGACGGATGGCAATAAAATAAATTTAGAGGAAGTCCTCATGGAGAAATGCATAGAACATGTGGTAGTTGAGCAAGGACAGGAGGAAACGCATGATATAAAAGTAGAATTACAAGAATTTGACGTGACATTTGATACACCTGATGCAGAAGAGACGTTAATCGAAGAAAACATCGAAAAAGTCAATACTGACTCTTCACCCAAGACAAAAAACGATAAAGAACAGTGTAAACTGTGCAGGAAATCGTTCAAATTCGGTCGGAGATGGTTCGACCACGTAAAATCCCATTTCGCTGAGCGATACGTTTGCGTCGCATGTTTCCGGGGTTTCAACATAAAATCCGAATTCCTTACGCATCGGAAAACCGAACACGACGAAGACTTACCCGCCGTCACCAAATGCAAGATTTGCAACAAGAAATTCATGTACGCGGTCAATTTAGAGAAACACATGAAAAAACACGAAGAAGACAATTTAGAATGCAAAGAATGCCATCTAAGGGTAAGCTCAACAGCACGGATGATAGAACACATGCGTGTCCACACAGGAGAACGTCCGTATCAATGCAACTTTTGCGGGAAAGCGTTTGCGCAGAATAGTACTTTATCGACCCACGTTCGAAGTATACATATGTCGGACCGTCCGTACAGTTGCGAGATCTGCGGGAAGACTTTCCCGGTGCGTGGGGCTTATACGGCGCATATGAAGGTACATGAACCTTTGGAGAAGAATTGCGTTTGTCATTTCTGCGGGAGGGGGTTTAGACAGCAGAGTTGTTTACGTAAGCACTTGAAGTGGCATATCGGTGATCGAAATTTTGTTTGTCAGGTTTGTAAAAAGGGTTTTGTTAATAATCACGGGTTGAAAAAACATATGCGGATGCATAACGGGGACAGGCCCTACGAATGTCACCTCTGCGGGAAGAGGTTTACGCAGAGCGGGAATAAGAAGATACATTTGAAAAGTTGTTCGAGGAGGCAACTCGATGGTGGAAGTGTTATAAGTAAAAATGCGGAAGGTAAAAATGTTGTAGATAGGAATATTGCTGATAAAAATGAGGTTGATGGTGCTGTAGTTAAAGATATAAGTGTTATCGGTTGTAGTACAGACACTACAGACACAACTGGTGTGTATGTCAATAACAAAGAGTATCAATTAGTGAATTATATTGATAATAATTGATACAAACATGTATTGTAAACGTTAATATTTAGTTATATGATATCTAGTAAATATAAGCGTTTTTTAAAATTATATTGTTTTCTTTGCTAGTTGCTGGTGTTGCTAGCAGCCAGCGGCTGGTCAACTATTTCTGGTGTATTTTATATGTCACCAGGTAAGTACATTCAACAGTGAGACAATGTATTGTCTTTTGTCAGGTGAAGGCGTCGCAACCATAAAATATTTCATATTTGATAGGAATTTGTGGGGTTTTATTGACTACCTGCCTTGAACCTTGACGTAAATTTTGGTAGCACTGTACACGAGTGTAACATAAGCAAGATCACCCTGTAGTTTTTCACGCTGATTCGATTGGTGTGTTTGGATTTTCTGTATCTTTAACGGTTCGAAAGTTATGACGTTTTATATACAATATAGAAATGTTAACATAACTCGGAAGCTATTAAAGATAGAGCCTGGTTCTATGCAAACTTGCATGTAGTTTTTCACGCTGATTCGATCGGTGTGTTTGGATTTTCTGTATCTTTAACGGTTCGAAAGTTATGACGTTTTATATACGAAATAGAAAAGTTAACATAACTCGGAAGCTATTAAAGATAGAGCCTGGTTCTATGCAAATTTGCATGTAGTTTGTCACGCTGATTCGGTTGGTGTGTTTGGATTTTCTGTATCTTTAACGGTTCGAAAGTTATGACGTTTTATATACGAAATAGAAAAGTTAACATAACTCGGAAGCTATTAAAGATAGAGCCTGGTTCTATGCAAATTTGCATGTAGTTTTTCACGCTGATTCGATCGGTGTGTTTGGATTTTCTGTATCTTTAACGGTTCGAAAGTTATGACGTTTTATATACAAAATAGAAATGTTAACATTACTCGGAAGCTATTAAAGATAGAGCCTGGTTCTATGCAAATTTGCATGTAGTTTTTCACGCTGATTCGATCGGTGTATTTGGATTTTCTGTATCTTTAACGGTTCGAAAGTTATGACGTTTTATATACAAAATAGAAATGTTAACATAACTCGGAAGCTATTAAAGATAGAGCCTGGTTCTATGCAAATTTGCATGTAGTTTTTCACGCTGATTCGATCGGTGTATTTGGATTTTCTGTATCTTTAACGGTTCGAAAGTTATGACGTTTTATATACGAAATAGAAAAGTTAACATAACTCGGAAGCTATTAAAGATAGAGCCTGGTTCTATGCAAATTTGCATGTAGTTTGTCACGCTGATTCGGTTGGTGTGTTTGGATTTTCTGTATCTTTAACGGTTCGAAAGTTATGACGTTTTATATACGAAATAGAAAAGTTAACATAACTCGGAAGCTATTAAAGATAGAGCCTGGTTCTATGCAAATTTGCATGTAGTTTTTCACGCTGATTCGATCGGTGTATTTGGATTTTCTGTATCTTTAACGGTTCGAAAGTTATGACGTTTTATATACAAAATAGAAATGTTAACATAACTCGGAAGCTATTAAAGATAGAGCCTGGTTCTATGCAAATTTGCATGTAGTTTTTCACGCTGATTCGATCGGTGTATTTGGATTTTCTGTATCTTTAACGGTTCGAAAGTTATGACGTTTTATATACAAAATAGAAATGTTAACATTGCTCGGAAGCTATTAAAGATAGAGCCTGGTTCTATGCAAATTTGCATGTAGTTTTTCACGCTGATTCGATCGGTGTATTTGGATTTTCTGTATCTTTAACGGTTCGAAAGTTATGACGTTTTATATACAAAATAGAAATGTTAACATAACTCGGAAGCTATTAAAGATAGAGCCTGGTTCTATGCAAATTTGCATGTAGTTTTTCACGCTGATTCGATCGGTGTATTTGGATTTTCTGTATCTTTAACGGTTCGAAAGTTATGACGTTTTATATACAAAATAGAAATGTTAACATTGCTCGGAAGCTATTAAAGATAGAGCCTGGTTCTATGCAAACTTGCATGTAGTTTTTCACGCTGATTCGATTGGTGTGTTTGGATTTTCTGTATCTTTAACGGTTCGAAAGTTATGACGTTTTATATACAAAATAGAAATGTTAACATTGCTCGGAAGCTATTAAAGATAGAGCCTGGTTCTAAGCAAATTTGCATGTAGTTTTTCACGCTGATTCGATTGGTGTGTTTGGATTTTCTGTATCTCTAACGGTTCGAAAGTTATGACGTTTTATATACAAAATAGAAATGTTAACATTGCTCGGAAGCTATTAAAGATAGAGCCTGGTTCTATGCAAACTTGCATGTAGTTTTTCACGCTGATTCGATTGGTGTGTTTGGATTTTCTGTATCTTTAACGGTTCGAAAGTTATGACGTTTTATATACAAAATAGAAAAGTTAACATAACTCGGAAGCTATTAAAGATAGAGCCTGGTTCTATGCAAACTTGCATGTAGTTTTTCACGCTGATTCGATTGGTGTGTTTGGATTTTCTGTATCTTTAACGGTTCGAAAGTTATGACGTTTTATATACGAAATAGAAAAGTTAACATAACTCGGAAGCTATTAAAGATAGAGCCTGGTTCTATGCAAACTTGCATGTAGTTTTTCACGCTGATTCGATTGGTGTGTTTGGATTTTCTGTATCTTTAACGGTTCGAAAGTTATGACGTTTTATATACGAAATAGAAAAGTTAACATAACTCGGAAGCTATTAAAGATAGAGCCTGGTTCTATGCAAATTTGCATGTAGTTTTTCACGCTGATTCGATCGGTGTGTTTGGATTTTCTGTATCTTTAACGGTTCGAAAGTTATGACGTTTTATATACAAAATAGAAATGTTAACATTACTCGGAAGCTATTAAAGATAGAGCCTGGTTCTATGCAAATTTGCATGTAGTTTTTCACGCTGATTCGATCGGTGTATTTGGATTTTCTGTATCTTTAACGGTTCGAAAGTTATGACGTTTTATATACAAAATAGAAATGTTAACATTGCTCGGAAGCTATTAAAGATAGAGCCTGGTTCTATGCAAATTTGCATGTAGTTTTTCACGCTGATTCGATCGGTGTATTTGGATTTTCTGTATCTTTAACGGTTCGAAAGTTATGACGTTTTATATACAAAATAGAAATGTTAACATTGCTCGGAAGCTATTAAAGATAGAGCCTGGTTCTATGCAAATTTGCATGTAGTTTTTCACGCTGATTCGATCGGTGTATTTGGATTTTCTGTATCTTTAACGGTTCGAAAGTTATGACGTTTTATATACAAAATAGAAATGTTAACATTGCTCGGAAGCTATTAAAGATAGAGCCTGGTTCTATGCAAATTTGCATGTAGTTTTTCACGCTGATTCGATCGGTGTATTTGGATTTTCTGTATCTTTAACGGTTCGAAAGTTATGACGTTTTATATACAAAATAGAAATGTTAACATTGCTCGGAAGCTATTAAAGATAGAGCCTGGTTCTATGCAAATTTGCATGTAGTTTTTCACGCTGATTCGATCGGTGCGTTTGGATTTTCTGTATCTTTAACGGTTCGAAAGTTATGACGTTTTATATTCAAAATAGAAAAGTTAACTTAACTCGGAAGCTATTAAAGATAGAGCCTGGTTCTATGCAAACTTGCATGTAGTTTTTCACGCTGATTCGATCGGTGCGTTTGGATTTTCTGTATCTTTAACGGTTCGAAAGTTATGACGTTTTATATACAAAATAGAAATGTTAACATTGCTCGGAAGCTATTAAAGATAGAGCCTGGTTCTATGCAAATTTGCATGTAGTTTTTCACGCTGATGGAAGCTATTAAAGATAGAGCCTGTGTCACGATGACAATAAAATTAGAAATTCTATATTTTAGACGTTTGTAGTTGAAAAGTCAATGGTTCTCCTACAATTAATTATTATACAAAATTATTTTAACGTGGATGTCTACCCTCAGTTATTGTGAATTTAGGGAATTTTAAATCTGTTGCTTTATATGTTAACTATAAACTGATTTGTATGTGTACGTGCAAATTAGCAGCATCGTACAGCTTCAATATTCAATTACAGTACAACTTCGATAGATCGGACACTCTCTAGTACGGACACTCCAGTAATCCGAACGCTCTTGTCAACCGGACATTTTAGAAATTTTACCTCCCTAGTTCGGACACAAAATATAATTTGCAGTTAAAACCAGGTAGAAAATACCAAAGTATTGTTTAACATTATGTCTTACTGTGAAGCAACCGGATCACATAAATTGCCACTTAATTTTAGCAATAGCGGCAAATCTAGATGCTTTTAAATGCAGAATGAGCTCGATACCAGTTGTGTACAGGGCGTCTGATAAAGGACGGATGAGTAGAACATTGCTTACTGAATGTTTCGAAAAATATTTTAAGCCTGAGGTTAAGACATTTTTAACAGGGGTTAACAGGCCCCAAAAAGCTCTAATGTCGATGCTGCCAACGCGTTTTCTTTGGGCATCAGGTGGTCTGCAGAAAACAATTTTCCCATGGAAATCCTGCTTCTCAAAAGGCCCAGAGAAAAATTTACTAATGTAGCTGTATCCAAAAGAATATAAACAAAGATTGATACATTTTTAAAAAATAACTGAAATCTTTTGCTTATTTTATCCATTTATGTTCAGAATTTAGTTTTTAATTTTATGTTTTGGTTATATGTGACCTCGGATGCGAAAAGGGACCTATCGTGCGAAAATAAGGTGCAGCATAACGGTACATATCGGAAGAGACCTTACGTGCGAAAATATTGTGCAAGATAACGTTACGACAGGTCCGGGCTCACATATATTCAAATATTCCCAGTTGTTTTCATCTTCATCATAAAAAATGACCCTTTCCAACAAAAGAAAAAAACCTCCAGTGATCCGGATACCTCAATAGTCCGGACATGGTCAGGAACGATATATGTCCGGATTAGCGAAGTTATACTGTACAAAGCATTGACATAATATCTGGGGTGGCCCTCATCCAACTTTCCAACCAGATAGTACAAAAGAAAACAGACTAATACAGTACAGCGTTGATAAAGATATTTATTAATACTGTTAACAAATAATAAATTTATATACACAAAATTTATACATCACCATTAATTACAATCTATAATTCTTTCTTTAGCTACTTTTGTTCGATCCATTCCTCACAATGCAAGTCTTCATATGAACCTTCCTATTAAAATTCGAATTTGACTTTTTCCCGCATATCGGACACTCATAGGGCTGCGTCCCGTTATGTATCCTCAGATGCCTCTTCAAACTAAGATTATTGATAAACCCTTTTCCGCACAGCTCACAAATACTATCCCTAACACCAGCGTGTCTCTTCTCGTGCTCCCTTAGCATGCTAGGTATCCGAAACGCCTTCCCGCATTCCTTACAAACAAAATTCTTCACCACCTCGCTATGCGTCTTCATATGGGCCCCGTAAGCACCGCGTACCGGAAAAGACTTCCCGCAGACCTCGCACATAAACGGTCGCTCCGTCGAATGCATAGTTTTTACATGACTCGATAACGTACTGCTCTGAGCGAACGATTTCACGCAGAATTGACATTTGAAGGGGCGTTCGCCTGTGTGGACGCGAACGTGCTCATCTAATCTAGCTTTTGAGTCGGTTTCCAAACCGCAGAATTTACATTTCAAGTCGCCAAATTTCTCGTGGTACTTCAAGTGTTTCTGTAAGTTGCCGTACGTGAGGAAGATTTTTTTGCAGATCGAACAGCTTAGGCTGCTTTGGTGCAACTCTTGCCGATGGGTGATGTATTCTTGGGAAGTATCGAAGCCCTTTGCGCACGGGATGCATATATAATTCGATTTTATGTGGGTGCGGATGTGTTCACGCATGTTGCGACCTAAAATTAACTGTTTGCAGACCTTACATTGGATTTTCGGTGCATTTTCTAGGTCTTTTTTTATTTGTGCGGGTTTTATTATAGTTTTATCGATATAAACGGCTTCTATGGGCGTTGCGGAACTTGTTTTGTCTTGTATTAATGTTTCATCTTGTTCAATTGTTTCTTCTTCTATTATCTCAGACTTCACAACAGTCAATTGTTCATGAGCTACTTCATCTAATTTGTTTAACACATCTTCTAAATTAATCTCTGTTTCACCTTTTTTGAGACACTGTTTCAACTGTTTCTCAATACGTAAACAATTGATTTTGAATGCGTGTGCCGTAACCAATATATCGTCACACTTTGAGCAAATTACAGGGTGTTTCACTATATTAATATTCTGAAAATAAATAGATAGAATATAATTTTAAATACACGCAAATTTTGAATACAACAAATATTTTTTAAACTTACAGTTTCAGGAATTAATTCCTTTATTCTAGTTTTGTATTCCTCTGTTTCTAAAGTATTGTAGCTCTCGTTGCCTATTTTCAAACAAAACCTGCATATTTTCGACATTTTTGAGACTGCAGATTTTTTTTTGCTTGATGTTTATGCTCGTGCTTAAAAAACTGCTTTGTTTATTAACAAAACAAAGCAGAAGTTAGACGTTTATTACTTTAGTTAGCAAGGAAAGTTAGTAACTTCGAAATATGAAATATCCCATGTGACATGTGTACAATTTAGGATTAAATTGATTTTGTTGCCCCATATTTACTTTCCGACTAGTACCCTATAAGGAAAGTATTGTAATCGACGGAAAAGGGCTGAAATTTGGTATACATATTTAGAATTACCCGGGGACGAACTGGATTGTTTTTGGTGACAATCTGACAGCCGGAAGTGGCAAATGTTACTAGCGTCTTCTTAGGGATTTATCCGATTTTGGCCAAACTGATATCAGCTCACCATCCAGTGACATTAAATATGTATACCAATTTACAGATCAATGGGATGAACGGTTTAGGCGCTATAAGCTTTTACAGAAGCAGTTTGACAGATCCACAGCCTTCGTCGCCATGTTGCAAATTGTCAGATTTTGACAAACGTCAGTGTCACTGACATGGCATGACATTAAATGTCAGTGTGACAAATGTAATTCTGTCACTGAAACTGACGTTAGGTCTGGCTTTACTAAATTAAATAATTACACACGTGTGCCAACGATTTTGTCGAAAAGTAGGGCGAGAGCCAGCCCAGATATGTTGCTTATAAAATTTAAGCACATGAGATATTTAGTGATACATAGTGACATTTCATATCACTAAGTTGCTAACTTTCCTTGCTATTGGTATGATTGCTAATTGACAGAAACTATAACAGAAACATGACAGAAAAATGACAGAAACCTCATGCCACAAAAGTAAATAAAAGCGAACAACCGCAACAGACACCAAAAATGTCTCAAATATGCAGATTATGTTTAAAAACAAACAATGGTGCTTACAATAGTTTGGAAACAGAACAATATAAAACCCAAATAACAGCGTTAATTCCTGAAGTGGTACGTTTTTTTTTTTGTTGTTTTCAGTTTTTTGTGTTTCTCAATATGTATAACACTACCCTAGTGTTTATATCATTTTCAGGATATTAACATAGTGGACAGCCCTGTAATATGTTCGTATTGCATAAATATATTATTAACTGCGCACACATTCAAAATAAATTGTTTACGTATTGAGAAACAGTTGAAAAACTATATGACAGTCGAAGGAAAAATCGATTTACACGATATTGTAAGTAAACTGAATGAAGAACCGGAAGAATCTTGGTGCGATATGAAGGTAGATGTTGAAGAAATGTTAAATTGTGAAGAAGTTATTTCTATAAAAGATTTTAAACAAGAAGACGACGATACAACACATAAAAAAGATAAAAAACAACAACCCTATAAGGCAATCACCTGCAAACTCTGTAAGACCGTCCTCCTTAATAATTCAGAATATAACAAACACATCGAAGCAATGCACGCAGACCTAATTTGCCCCATTTGCAAAAAATTATACTCAAACCCTAGCAATTTACAATTACACAAAAAAAAACACGATAAACTCGATTTACATTGCCCCGCGTGTGGCTTAAATGCCTCCTCCAAGAAAACCTTAGAAGAGCATTTACTAGCCCACATGGCTGAAAGTCGTTTTAAATGTAAACAGTGCAGGTTGTCGTTTCCCCAAAAAGATATGTTAAACACACACATGCAAACCGTTCACTTAAATACCCCTTGCGTATGCGAGATATGCGGTAAATCTTTCGATATAATAGCGTCGTATAAAGTCCACATGACGACCCATCAGAAAAATTTCGTCTGTAAGGTCTGCGGATATCGGTTCCGTAATATTTCGTTGCTCAAGGCGCACGAGAAGAGACACGCCGGTATTAAAGATAGCGTTTGCGAGGTCTGTGGTAAAGAGGTTTGCGATAATCAAGCGTTGAAGAGGCATTTGAGGATACATACAGGGCAAATGCCCTACGAGTGCCCGATATGCCATAAAAAATTCAATACGAATTTTAACAAGAAGATACATTATAAGTCTTGCCTGCGAAGAAATGGTGGAGAAATTGATCAGACTAGTATAAAAAGTGAATAAAAACTTGTTAATTGTATAAGTATAACTGAGAATGTATTTGTGTTGACAATAAATTTTTTATTTGGGACTTTTTGAGGATTTTTATTGGTTTTTTTTTGTTCAGTTTGCTGTTTTATTGTATCCCAGAACTTTATCGATAAATTCAAACTTCAAAATTGAAAAAATCACAATCAAAACGGTCATAATTTGTCAAAAAATACCTGAATTCCAAAAGACGAAAGTCAAATTTACTAGATTTCATTGAAAATGTTGTATCTTCTTTAAAAATTGACATATCGAAGTGAAACAAACGCCAGTATATTGCTAATTAACGTGGGTTTAACTGTGGTTAGGCAAAAACTAGACCAAGATCCCTAATTATTCCACAGGGTGTTCCAAATGCAGACTACAGAAACGTCGGTTGCGCATATCAAATGAGTTGATTGAAATGAGTTCGTGATAAAATGATTTTAAAAATTGTAATGGGTACAAAGAATTTTGAGGAATTTGTCTGCGATTTGGTGAAAAAATCATTAAAATCCATCAAAAATTGCAAAAGTTATTGGACATGAAAGTTTGTCAAAAATTTAGACGGGCGATTTATGTACTTCGTCACTGAGTCAGACAGGTTGGCTTTTGCGCGCTAAAGCGTGTTCGAGGACATGCAAAAAGTCATGCAGAAACACTTACAGAATTGCTGTAACCCATCATCCTTGTCAAAAAATCTCGTTCTTGATGCAAGAAACACCAGCAAAGTTGAAATATTAATTCCAGGACAGCATCCGCCATCTGCCATACCCAAAACAATATACGTATTACAATCTACACATTTTAGGGTTTGAGTTTTGAATAGATGAATAATTGTTGAGATAACATATACCTACAATAGAATCCAACCGAAATTTCAGTAAAATTTCTCTTGTTGAATGTTCGACAACCTACAATTTATACAACACACACAGAACTGTCAACAAACACGAAATACAAATGCAATTTTGATGATATAAAAACCAAAAAATTTAACTTACTTGATCGCTTTGGGCTTCGTAACGGTTAAAATCAGCTAAAGCGGTCGCATAAACTATTTCCATACAACACTAAGCACACAAACAACGTTTTTCACAAGCGGGAAATCAAAAACGGTCTACCGCAAATTTGCTAACGACTCGCACGACTCGGAAGGATCCGATTTCCCGAACACCTCAAACCACCACTTACGGACATAGCCGAAGTTCGCGTTTACGCATGTTCCGTCGATTCTTGTACACGAACATCGCGCGGGAATTTCAAAAATGAGAAACGTTCTCCCTTGGTGTAAACGATGCTTAATATTCGGTTAAATTTTATTTTATTTTACATCGTGCTGAAATTTGGTATATGTATGTACTTATTTAGGGGGATGAATTAGTAAACAATACAAAGAACTAGATAACTATTTATATATTACATTTCATCAAATATTTACAATAAATCTTACGATATTAACTTCTTATATTACTTATTCTCTATATATTAGACCTGTATTTTCACCGGATTTTCTTTTCATACAAGACTTAACATGTATTTTTCTATTATAACTTTGCGTGAATCTTTTATGGCAAAGCTGACATTCGAATGGTTTAATCCCATTATGTATCCGCATATGTTTTTTTAACCCGCAATTATTGACAAAACCTTTACTACAGACCTCGCAAACAAATTCTCTAACCCCAGTATGTCTACGAACGTGTTCTTTTAACTGACTCTCGATACGATACGCGTTCCCGCAAACCGAACAAACGAAATTCTTCTTTAGATTCTTATGCCGATTCATATGACCGGTATAAGCCCCTTTAACCGGAAAACTAACCCCGCAGATCTCGCATATATACGGACGCTCAGTCGAATGCACGCTTTTAACATGCGTGTATAAAGTACTGGATTGCGCAAAGGCCTTTTCGCAAACCGAACATTTAAAAGGCCGTTCACCAGTGTGAATACGAAGGTGTTCGATCAATTTCTCGCGATGTTTTAGTTTTAAACCGCAGGAATCGCACTGAAATTTCTTATCGCATTTTTCGTGACTTTTCAAGTGCTTTTCGAAATTCGTTTTGTATAAAAACGCTTTGTTACATACCGGACATCTATTAATACCCGAATTACCTTTGTGAATTTCCCGTCTATGGTGAAAATATTCCGTTTTTGTGTCAAAACCTACGCCGCAAATTATACAGATGAAGTTACTGTTTAAATGCGTTCTTAAATGGTCGGTGTATCGTCTGCCCGGCGTGTCGTACGTTTTACTGCAGAATTTGCAGGTTACTTTTGATTTCGGTTCGATTTTTATGGTTTTTCGATCGGTGTCCAGTTCTTCGGATGGGGTTTCGTAATTGAGGGGTTCCAACGGATCCAGAAACTCTTCTTTTACGGTTAATAACTTTCTTCCTTTTTCTTCAAATTCCAAAAATTCTTCTAACCGTATTTTCCCTTCGTAGTTATTCTTGTAACTTTCAAGACGTTCCTCTACTTTCAAACAGTTCTGTTTGAAAGTGTACGCAGTTGTTATTAGGTCAGAGCAGTCTGAACATAGTACTGGGGTATCGACAACGTCTAAATCCTGAAATTGTTAATTTGGGTTAATTTAATCAATGTTTTTCTAGACTAAATGGTGTATATTACAATCTCTGGTAATATCGCTGAGACTTGTAATCGATTTTCATCCGTGTTCAGACTTCGGTGATTGTCTAAATTCGTTTTTAAACAAAGTCTGCATATGTTATACATTTTTGATGGGCTGTGGTTAAGATTTACGTTAAAAATTGAAGTTTTTAAGAGAATTGTAGTTGTTATTGTAAACAGCTGTCTGTGTGACAGCTAAATAATGTTGGTACCGCTACGTTCACAACATACAAGTTTGTTGTGCCAACCTAAACTTTGGAACTGTCGGCGGTCAGATATTTTTTTCTATGGTTTGTGCTTAAAATTTTATGTGATATATCCATATTATATAATATATGTATTTATAAACTAAGACTAGATGTCTAGTTTAAGTTAACAGATGTCTAGTTTAGGTTGAAAGCACTGTTGACACTTTGACAGATTAATAATGTTGGCACCACTATTTCCACTGCATACACAGTTCGTATTTTCGTAATTCGTAAACTTTGCAACTGTCTGTTTTGTGTGTGATGTTTTGTGCAAATAACTTGGGTAAGTTCAAAATAGTATATTATTATACAAGTTTTATAAGACGTCAAATTGGCGCATGAGTTGTTTGGGGCACGAGGAGCGCCAGCGACGAGTGCCCCACATGAACGAATGCGCCAATATGTCTTATAAAACGAGTGTAATATACTATTTTTTCTACTTTGCGTCATTAATTTTATAAAAATTTAGAAGTATATTAGGTAAAATTCCAATCTAGAGTATTTATGGGTGCAACCGTTGGTAACAGTCATCTGTCACTTAAATTCAAATATCTGTCAAAAAGAGTGTGAAATCGCTGTTGCTTAAGCATTGCTTTTACAGCGTTGATGAATACATGTTGTATCAATTTTGATTTAGAGCTGTATTATTATTATTATTGTTATTGTATTGTTCTGTCTGACTTGTCCTATGTCTGTGTGATCTACGGGATAAATAAAGCATTTCATTTCATTTCATATACTAGTAGTACGAAACCTAGGATGCAACACGCATGTTTAAATATGTATAAAAATATACATACTTCGCAGTTTGTGCGATTCTAAAAAATCAGTTTGTGCTTACTTTTGTGGTTATGTGTATTTTCGTTTGACATGCATTTGATATCAATGTCACCAATCTTAGAAAAAAGTTACTAAAAACGGTGTTACAATTTGCTAATTGTAACACCGAAAACAGTGTTACAATGTGTGCATTGTGAATGCAAAGTAGAAAAAATACTTTATTACGATTATTAAAATATGTAATGTTCACACTTAGGTCAGAACTGGCTATATTTGACAGCTATAAGAAATATAAGCAAACATTCGATAAAATAAGAGGTAGTTTGGATAACAAAATTGTCGTCGGTCAGAAATATTGTATTTTATAGGTAATAAACCAACTAGATTACTACATAGTGAAAGAAATATGGTAAGAAATATTTATTGATACAGTTATTCACAACTTTTTTTATCGTCTCAAAAAAAAACTTATTTATTTCCTGGCTGTTATAGGTCTGTTATGCACATTATGTTTTCTCATACAACCTATCAAATGTATCTTCCTATTACAATTCGTCGTGAATCTTTTACCGCAAATTTCACATTCAAACCGTTTATCATTATTATGTATCCGCATATGCTTGGTTAAGGCACGGCAATTATCAAAACCTTTGTCGCAAACTTGACAAACGTAATCTCTAATGCTATTATGCACCTTCATGTGTAGCTTTAACTTACTAGCAGCATCAAACGCTTTGCCGCATATTATACAAGCATAATTTTTCCGGACGGTGATATGTTCCTTCATATGCGACATTAACCCTTCTGGTACAGCAAATGACTTCCCGCAATATTCACACACATGTGGACGTTCCGTTTTTTTGTTTTCTATACAGTGTACGTTCTTTTTGTGCGCGCAATATTCTAATTTCGTTTCAAAACCTATGTAGCATTGCACGCAGACAAATTTCGATTTTATATGCGTTTTTAAGTGATATTCCCACCGTTTTGGCAAGCAGTGGACGGTTTTATTACAAAATTTACAGATGATCGTTTTTTCCGCCATTTTAGTAGCGTTTTGTTCGAGTTCTTTTGTTTTTTGGGTATTTCCATCTGTATTGTTGTGTTTATAAATGTTTTCTGGAGGTTTTTCGTTGTTTATGTCTTCTAAAACTTCTACTTTTACCTTCCACAAGCTATCTTCATCCTTGTCATGTGTGTTAAAATCATTATAAATATTCCCAGCAGCCATTTCAGTAGCATTTTGTTCAAATTCTTTTGTTTCTTGTATGTTATCTGTAGTATAGTCGTTATAAAAGTTGTTTGGTGGTGCTGTATTTTCAAAATCCTCAAAAACTTCTACTTTAACTGTGGGTTCCTCAATTTTCAAGATATCTTGTTTTCCCAGACACTTTTCAAATTCTAAAAAGTCCTCCAAGTTTATTTTTCCTTCGACATTTTCTTTATACGCTTGTATCCGTTCTTCTATCTTCAAACAATTTTGCTTGAAACTATACGCTTGTGTAATTATATTGGAACAATCTAGACATATTACGGGCTGGTCCACAATATCGATATCCTAAAATACAATACATTATACATTTTTAATTATAAACTTAAATAAGACACGTACAATTTGTGGTATCATTGATTCAATATGTGTTCGTATTGAAAATGTGTTATTTTCTATACTTTTATAGTCTTCCAAATTCGTTTTTAGACACAGCCTACATATGGGAGCCATTTCGGTAGTTGGTTTCACTAGAATTTATCAAAAAAACAATATTCTTGCTATTGTTTTTAGAAATAGTTGTGGAAACTATGTAGCATTAACTATGTATGTAGTAAACAGTGTAAACACAACTAAACAGTTGTTTAATTGACATGAAGTTGTTCGCAGTTCTTTTAGAGGTGTGTTCAGAAACCTACTGCACGTGCCACCCTATAATGGCCACGTTCAGTATAGCAAACGCTCGCGCGGTCTGCGTTTATACCATTTTCTCAGTTGTTTAATTGACATGAAGTTGTTCGCAGTTCTTTTAGAGGTGTGTTCAGAAACCTACTGCACATGCCACCCCATAATGGCCACGTTCAGTGTAGTAAACGCTCGCACGGTCTGCGTTTTTACTATTTTCTTTTCATGTTTGTGTAAAAATGTTTTTTAACTTAATTGAGTAGAGATGATTTGAGTATACAAACTTAATGTGATGTATGTTATGGATACTTTATTAAACAAATAACCTATTTTACATAAATATACATATATTTCTGTTGGTAAAGTTAACTGTATAAATAAAATTTATTTAATAGATGTTTAGTAATAGTCTTTATCGTATATACTTATAAAATAGCAAATATGTATTACAAACAATTGCACTTGTGATAGATACGTCTCTCGTTTCAAATATGTATACTATGTTGTAAAATGTAACTCTATATTGTAAAATATATTTTCCTAATAATAATTCTAGCTAAAATGAGCCATGGAAGTAAAAAACGCACAAACAGGTAACACAAAAAAAATCATTTCTTATATAATAACATTTTTATATCATATTATACATAACACTTTAATAAATATATAAATTCTGACAACTTGCTAAACTTAAATCTAAGTTAAGGTTATACATACATGATGGGCGCGTTCAGAAAACTCAACGGCCAACAAAACAATTTTGACAGGAAGTCAAATTTCTTTAAGTCAGTTTCAAGTTTCTCTAAGTCAAGACAATCTAAGTCAGAAATATAGTCTGTATAGTTTACACAACCGTTGAGTTTGCTGAACGCGCCCATTATTTTATTAGATAATCCATCATCTAAATGAAAATACCCTACTACGTCAGCGTTTTTAATGTTTTTGAGATATGACGCATAACATGTGATGGCACAGCTTCAACCATTGCTTTATGGAACTGGCTATGTCCTGCCAACAACCCAAGCAACATTTTAGCATGTTTTCTGCAAACAAAATCACAAAATTCATTAGAAAAAGCTTTCCTATATAAACAATAGATTGAGTTACCTTGTCTCTAAGCTCCCTTCTGTCAACATATTAGCCCCTGTCGCCAAAATTCTATCCCTTGTGTCTTTTGGTAGTTGAAAAACCCTTTCCGGTCCTAATTTATGACACAGAGTGTACAGCAATCGCACTGCCGCGCAACGAACAATTGCGTTTTGATGTGTACTCCCTCTAGTGGTGATTACAGTCACCACCTTGGGTGGTGATAGATTTAAGCACATCACGTCTAAAGCAGCATTGGCGTCAGCTCTTAAGAACTTGTTAGTGTCAGCAGTTCTGTGAAGAAGTGGACTTGCCAATTCTTCAAGTTCCTATAACAAATGCTCATCTAGATATTTATGGTTAGAAAAACTCTAAACACTTACCATTTCGACTGACTTCTTGCATGTTTTGAACATATCACTAGCTGCGATACAAGCAGACCTAGCAACTTGCGATCTCAAATTCTTGATATGTTTCCCTAATGCCACGCAAACGGCATGGATGTTCGACTCCACAATCGGTTGATGATGTCGAATTAATCGAATCAAACCTTGTAGACCTTGGACATTACTCTCCCACTCAGCACTCTCCATTTGAGACAAAATTTCGTTTAGTGACTCCTTGGGTCTTGAAAATGGCACCTCAACTTCTTCGGGAGGTTTGATAACGGTTTTTATCGATCTTTTTCTGCTCAACTGGCGAGTTATGGTCTTCTTGCATATGGTTTTAGTTGGGCTTTTCTCGATGATTTCTTGCACCATTTCGATTTCTTGAAAATCGACTATGGAACCAGGTAGGGATGTTTTTGTTGACGACGAAGGTGTTTCTTCGTAATGATCGAAGTTTTGGTAAGTTTTATGGACGGTTGGGGCGGAATTTATCGTTTTTCTGGTATGTTCTGATGGTATCGTTAACTCAGCTTCGGATTTTGATGATAATATCTTCCTTTCGCCAAAGGCTTGCTTGGCTAGGAAGTCTAAGTCTTCAAAACTGGTAACACTTGATTGTCTCTGCAAGCTTTTCAGGGATTGTTTCTCAATTGGTATCACTGATGTCTCTCTTCTCTCTTCTGCCTCTTCTGCCTCTTCTGACTCTTCTGCCTCTTCTATATCTTCTGTCTCTTTTATATCTTCTATCTCTTCTATATCTTCTGCTTCTTCTATTTGTCCTTCATCTTGGTCTTCCTCAAAGCTGTCTTTATCCTCAGGTGATGATGCTCTATCTACACTATCTCCAAACACTTTCTGGTCTTGGAAGTCCACACTATCATACGAGAAATGTTGAACTGACGGTGCTGATTTACTCTTCAAATTTTCGCAGTATTCGTTATCGATTACAGTGAAATTCCCTTGATGAATTTTAGGTGTGGCTATAGGAACGAAACGTTCCGACTGGCTGGATTTTAATCTGGATGATGTATCCGCATTCTGGTCGAAGATATTTGGCAGGTGTGGCTCTGCAGGTGGTGTAAAATAGCCAGATGATTCGGAACCTGATGAGAAAGGTTGCCTGACCATAACTGGTCTGCTGTGCGGGCTGAATTTCTCGAGGTTTTCAACGGTTGAGGGCAGTTTACCGCTGAAAAGAAGAAGATAACATGTTATACAGTGTGAGGGCACGTTATTTTAATAAATAGCCTATGTAGTTATTTCAACGGCTAGTTATTCTTCCGGTTTAAGAGTTTAGTATGTTTATGTTGAGTATATTTTGCTCTGACGAAGAAAATGTTATTCTTCTACATATAAAGAGAGTTCAATCTTTTCTCATTGTTAAAATCAAAGAAACAAACTTACACATTATCGTATGGAATAACAGCAACAGAAATGACTGGTGTGTCCTGATCAACAGCAGAAACATCGTCCACTTTTCCATTTCGCAAGAAAGAACAACACTTGAAATGACTCCAATAGCTCGCTTTGAGTGTTTCGTCCAATCCCCATCCATTATCTTTTGGTTTTTCGATTTGACCGGACAAATTTCGTATCATTTTCGCGAATTGTCATGACACCAACAACACTATTAGCGGTTAGCGCGCGACTACACGCGTAAAGCGTCTGTTTTTATTGGGAAAAAACGGCGCAAATTACCATAGAAGTAAGCCGCATTGATTGTCTGACCCATGGTACTATGGTAGACCCCCCACTACCACAAATGAGGGCTATTTAGGTGGAATATATCGACTGGTGAGTACGCAGAACTTAAAGAAAGGAAGCCAGGCTTGTGGACTTGCGTGTCGACGCCGACGCCTGTGTTAAGGGGTCAGTTACTGGCGTCATTTGATTATTTACAACTTCTTGAAAAGAGTTTGTTAGGTTAACAGCCCTTATTAACCTGCCACCTCTATTAATTAATTCTTGGAGTTTATGTTTGACCATCGTGTTCAGTACTGAATGTACTCAATATGCAATTTTTATTATCCGTGTTTATATGAGAATTATAGGGGTTCAAGATAGTTACAGAAAGGTCGTTAACATTATCGTTTCTAAAGAATATGGTCATAAATATGTTTTTTTTTATCAATTTTGGTTTAGTCACAGGAATTTTTCAAAGTTTGCGATTGTGAGAAACTAGTGAAATGTCACGATTTTGTATTTTGTGTAAACAACCAAACTTGATGGAATAGAAATTCTTGCTATGTTGGTTTAGTGCACGGTTAGATTGGTTAATTAATTCTGAATATTACAGCCTTCCATCAATTCTGGTTTAGTCACAGGAATTTTTCAAAGTTTGCGATTGCGAGAAACGAGTGAAATGTCACGATTTTGCATTTTGTCTCTAACAACCAAACTTGATGGAATATAAATTCTTGCTACGCTGGTTTAGTTCACAGATAGATTGGTTAATTAATTCTGAATATTACAGCTTTCCGTCAATTCTGGTTTAGACACAGGCATTTTTCAAAGTTTGCGATTGAGAGAAACGAGTGAAATGTCACGATTTTGTATTTTGTCTCTAACTACCAAACTTGATGGAATAGAAATTCTTGCTACGCTGGCTTAGTTCACAGATAGATTGGTTAATTAATTCTGAATATTACAGCTTTCCGTCAATTCTGGTTTAGACACAGGCATTTTTCAAAGTTTGCGATTGAGAGAAACGAGTGAAATGTCACGATTTTGTATTTTGTCTCTAACAACCAAACTTGTTGGAATAGAAATTCTTGCTACGCTGGCTTAGTTCACAGATAGATTGGTTAATTAATTCTGAATATTACAGCTTTCCGTCAATTCTGGTTTAGACACAGGCATTTTTCAAAGTTTGCGATTGAGAGAAACGAGTGAAATGTCACGATTTTGTATTTTGTCTCTAACAACCAAACTTGTTGGAATAGAAATTCTTGCTACGCTGGTTTAGTTCACAGATAGATTGGTTAATTAATTCTGAATATTACTGCCTTCCATCAATTCTGGTTTAGTCACAGGAATTTTTCAAAGTTTGCGATTGCGAAAAACTAGTGAAATGTCACGATTTTGCATTTTGTCTCTAGCAACCAAACTTGATGGAATAGAAATTCTTGCTATACTGTTTTAGTTCACGGTTAGATTGGTTAATTAATTCTGAATATTACTGCCTTCCATCAATTCTGGTTTAGTCACAGGAATTTTTCAAAGTTTGCGATTGCGAGAAACTAGTGAAATGTCACGATTTTGTATTTTGTGTAAACAACCAAACTTGATGGAATAGAAATTCTTGCTATGCTGGTTTAGTGCACGGTTAGATTGGTTAATTAATTCTGAATAGTACTGCCTTCCATCAATTCTGGTTTAGTCACAGGAATTTTTCAAAGTTTGCGATTGTGAGAAACTAGTGAAATGTCACGATTTTGTATTTTGTGTAAACAACCAAACTTGATGGAATAGAAATTCTTGCTATGCTGGCTTAGTTCACAGATAGATTGGTTAATTAATTCTGAATATTACAGCTTTCCATCAATTCTGGTTTAGTCACAGGAATTTTTCAAAGTTTGCGATTGCGAGAAACGAGTGAAATGTCACGATTTTGCATTTTGTCTCTAACAACCAAACTTGATGGAATAGAAATTCTTGCTATGCTGGCTTAGTTCACAGATAGATTGGTTAATTAATTCTGAATATTACTGCCTTTCATCAATTCTGGTTTAGTCACAGGAATTTTTCAAAGTTTGCGATTGCGAGAAACGAGTGAAATGTCACGATTTTGCATTTTGTCTCTAGCAACCAAACTTGACGGAATAAAAATTCTTGCTATACCATTTTAGTTCACAGATAGATTGGTTAATTAATTCTGAATATTACAGCTTTCCATCAATTCTGGTTTAGTCACAGGAATTTTTCAAAGATTGCGATTGCGAGAAACTAGTGAAATGTCACGATTTTGCATTTTGTCTCTAGCAACCAAACTTGATGGAATAGAAATTCTTGCTATACTGTTTTAGTTCACGGTTAGATTGGTTAATTAATTCTGAATATTACTGCCTTTCATCAATTCTGGTTTAGTCACAGGAATTTTTCAAAGTTTGCGATTGCGAGAAACGAGTGAAATGTCACGATTTTGCATTTTGTCTCTAGCAACCAAACTTGATGGAATAGAAATTCTTGCTATACTGTTTTAGTTCACGGTTAGATTGGTTAATTAATTTTGAATATTACTGCCTTCCATCAATTCTGGTTTAGTCACAGGAATTTTTCAAAGTTTGCGATTGCGAGAAACGAGTGAAATGTCACGATTTTGTATTTTGTCTCTAACAACCAAACTTGATGGAATAGAAATTCTTGCTACGCTGGTTTAGTTTACAGATAGATTGGTTAATTAATTCTGAATATTACAGCTTTCCGTCAATTCTGGTTTAGACACAGGAATTTTTCAAAGTTTGCGATTGCGAGAAACTAGTGAAATGTCACGATTTTGTATTTTGTCTCTAACAACCAAACTTGATGGAATTAAAATTCTTGCTGTGCTGGTTTAGTTCAAATATAGATTGGTTAATTAATTCTGTATATTACAGCTTTCCATCAATTCTGGTTTAGACACAGGAATTTTTTAAAGTTTGCGATTGAGAGAAATGAGTGAAATGTCACGATTTTGTATTTTGTCTCTAACAACCAAACTTGATGGAATAGAAATTCTTGTTGTGCTGGTTTAGTTCACATATAGATTGATTAATTAATTCTGTCTATTACAGCTTTCCATCAATTCTGGTTTAGACACAGGAATTTTTCAAAGTTTGCGATTGAGAGAAACGAGTGAAATGTCACGATTTTGTATTTTGTCTCTAACATCCAAACTTGATGGAATAGAAATTCTTGCTATGCTGGTTTAGTTCACAGATAGATTGGTTAATTAATTTTGGAAATTGCAGCCATCCATCATATAGTTTAGTCAGAGAAATTTTCCCACAAAATAAAGAACTTCATTCATTAATTCCTTCTATTATTCAGGTACAAAAGACCCATTCTTTGATTCAGTGTAACGTGTTCAATAGTGGGTAGGTTGGGCCAACTATGCAAATGCATGAAACACCCTGCAGCCTCAACCAAGGTCGCCTTGGAAAACTCGGGAAAACCTGCCCATTTCCCAGGACGGTCAATAAATCACTCTATTATATATCTTACAAAAACCGCGAAAACAATTTCACTCACACTTCCACTTAATTTACGATCAATTATCGATCGAATTTACGTAGCTACGTGATGTAGGTCACCCCTTGGGTAAGGGTGCGAAAGTAGAACACTGTTTAGTGTTTTTTTTTTCGGGTGATTGTACCCCCCCCCCCAGAAAATAAACGTTTAGATGGCTCCTTTAGATTGCTTTATTGAGTCTTGATGAGTTTTGTAAGCGCGAATTTTAAACTGGAAATAATATAAGCCTTAAACAACAAATAATTACAATGAACAGACTTTTTTTAGCGGATATCCACCTTATGACGATAACCTTAACTGTCTGGCAAGAACAAACACAATCCAGAAATAACGGCCCTTATTCATATGCGGGTTTGTACGCCTACTGCTGATTTAAATACCATGTTCTAGAGTTTTCACGTTCTAGCAACATTTTTCAATTAACATGATAAATAATACATTAATTTTATGTCACTATGTAACGGATTAGACAAATATGCAACATAAATTTTATAGAACTAGCACAAACTTGATATTTCTAGAGAAAATATTATTTTTAATTAATTTATTATAACTGTGTGCAAAAAATTCTTAATTACAACTACGTATTTCTCTTAAGACTTACTTGTAATATTGTGGAGTGATAACAGGTCGTTTTGTGTCATTGTAACTGGTTCTGAATTTAAATCTACTGTCTGTATTGATGGGGACTGGAATTCCTGACTTTACATCTTTCAGCCAAGAACCACTTCTAAGTGAGGACCCTGAAAAAGAAAATCACACAAAAATACTTAATAAATCTGATTATATTTGAAATAAAGATCGACCTTGAGGTAAATAAATATTCTATTTCAAATTATTTGGAAGAGAAAGACGTATAGATTTGAATGAAAAGGTGCTTGAATCAAAAACGTGCGATCTCATTATAAATTATCGCTATTTTATCGATTTTAGAAAAATTTCAATTTTGCAACCGACGAGGTAGTCGGAAAGTTGTGTTAAAAATTTTTTCGGATTTCAGCGGAAATACGCGTTTTGAGCCCCCCCGGATCCATCGCGATGATTTTCGAAAAATGTCAATTTCGCAACCCGTACCCGTCGACGAGGTAGTCGGAAAGTTGGGTTGGGAAATTTTTGGGATTTCAGCGGAAATACGCGTTTTGAGCCCCCCCGGATCCATCGCGATGATTTTCGAAAAATGTCAATTTCGCAACCCGTACCCGTCGACGAGGTAGTCGGAAAGTTGGGTTGGGAAATTTTTGGGATTTCCGCGGAAATACGCGTTTTGAGCCCCCCCTTATCCATTGCGATGATTTTCGAAAAATGTCAATTTCGCAACCCGTGCCCGTCGACGAGGTAGTCGGAAAGTTGGATTGGGTTGGGTTGAAATACGCGTTTTGAGCCCCCCTGGATCCATCGCGACGATTTTTGAAAAATGTCAATTTCGCAACCCGTACTCGTCGACGAGGTAGTCGGAAAGTTGGGTTAGGAAATTTTAAAACCTACCTGAGTTTGAAGATGATCCAGAATTTCTATAGTTAACCCTCTGTATAGGTAGCAATTGATCAGACGAAAAGCTCTTATGGAATTGGTCACTCTTATAAAAGCTATTGCTAGTATCGTCAGTTTGGATAAATCTATCATTTTCGGGATTTTTCCGTTTCGGCGGCGAAAATGATCTACCCCTGACTTGTCTAAATTCTCTATTGTCTGTATTAGTTTGTTTGTGGTTTCTATTCGTTCCACTCGAGAATCTCTCACTTGAGGTGGTTTGTAAATCTGGTTGAACAACAAATACAGGTCTTAATGATCCTTAAAAAAAATATAATGTGTTATCTATATTTTTTTTTTGATAAAGAAAATATGTTATACCTGGATCTACTGCCCATAGTTGGGGCTGTAAATTTTTATTCTGAACGTCATCCTGAAAAAAAGAAACGACAATTCAGAAATACATTTGGGAAGCATATCAGTTTCAAACAAAATCCTTTTTCGTGCTTCTTTCTTTCTAATTTTTAGTCCTTATTTGAAGGGTTTATTTTCCACAAATAATTGTCTAAGAGAAAAAAGAAATACTTACAGCATAGATATTAGTTAAATTCACTGGTTTTAAAGTCAGTAATCTACATAACAACATTCTTTTCAACCATCTAGTTTATTCTGGGCCATCAGCACACACCACACCGCGAAATATTTTAAGAAAATGACAACCGAAGCGAAGTTTTGACCGAATCGATACAAAAATGGGAAACACTGGTGCCCTTACGTGACATTGCATGCCAGATAATGACGTAAAAATCGTCAAAACAAATCAATCCTCGCAAAAATTCTTACGTCACCGTATTTTTTAGACACTTTATTAACTTTTCCGACTAGTTTAATCAAAAAGAAACATATTTCGTTCGTATATTAGTAAATGAATTGTATGCGTATAATTTTCACTGCATCGACAACAAAAGCCCGATACAGACTAGGTGTTTGATCGATATTGGTGTAAATAAGGTACTAAAAATGGCACAGAATTCACATTTTACCATCATTCGATCAAAATAGGAAAACTTTGTAATATTTCTGTCATTAAAGAAATCATTTCGGTAATGTGTATCATTGCGGTGATGTGTATCATTGCGGTGATGCATAACATCATTTCGGTAATGCATACTGCCATATCGGTAATGTACGTTATTTTATTAAATAGCCTATTGGGGAATAAGATTTTTAACAAACTAACAAATAAATAGAGTAGTTTCAAACTAAGTAGAGCACAGTTGTATATGCAACCAATCATACCCAGTGTATGGTTTATAAATTGCCTGTGTATATTTGGTTGCATATACAACTGTGCTCTTCTTAGTTTGAAACATCTATACTAGCCTTGCTGTCCGGAGAATTCCGATCAATATCAAGTTTCCTGTTCGCCACATCGCTTTGTAGTTTCTTTTGTATCCAATAGTTCGCCTTTTCGTATGTAGGCGGCGCTGAATTTCTCCCGCCATATATTCGATTATTTGAATTGTCGCCATTTAAATTTTTATCGGCCGAATCAGCGGAGGAAGCGTTTGTTGCTTTTGACAGCCATTCGATTTCTGTTGAGCCAGCCGGTGTTGAGTAACTAACATTGCCGTTTAGGTCAACTGTTGGCAGTTGTTTCCTTGATAACCTAAAAAAAAAAGTTGACGGAATCTTATCATAAAATAAAATTGCAGAAAAATAACACTAAAAAGAAAAATAGTACAACCAACCTTGTTCTTATGACCCGTAACAGTATATCTTTATCAGGAAACTCATTGATGATTTTCGTAACAACATCTAGGACAATACTTGTTGAGCTTAATTGCGTCAAAGTTGCTATAGTTTCCAAAGCAGCTTGCCTGACCTTACGTTTTTTATCCCGCAGTAAACGCACAACGCAGTTAGAGCATTTTGTGATGTCCATTTCTGTGCTTGGAAAAATTCGGCTTATTGTCATCAGTATTTGTAAAGATCCCTCTCTAATCTAAAAGAATCATATCCATAAGTATTGATTATGTTAATTATCCAAACATCTCAACTGTTGGATTATTATTTCGTTTGGACCAGCTCGACATTAACGGTGGGCAAGGCCTAAACTTTCTATTTTTGTCCAACATTTGTATTACTATTTTATACCCTTGTTACATAAATAACTATAATACACACCTTGCTGCTTTTAGCACCCAATATAGAGTCGCTAAGTAACTGTTCTATCAAGTATTTTGCTGGAATTCTTTTCAAAATTACCAATGCTAGTCTGACCCCTATTGGCGAGCCTGTTTTGCTAAGGTGGTAGCCTATCTGTGGCAATCTATTGATGAGTGTTTCTTCTGGAAGATTCTTGAATATCTCATTGAGATTTTGCTGAAAAACCATATAATAAATTATGGATTTTGTTCAGAAATTATGAGTTTTCTTGACAAAATTTGGTCGAAGAGAGAATATTAAAAAAATACACCCTGTATATTTTCAGTATAAATATCAGCGTAGTTGATAATTTACGGCTTTAGCTGAAGCCTGAATTGAAGTCGCTTATTACGCAAATAATGGCATATTGGAATAAATTGGCTTGTAAAACATTTGCAATTTAAATACTGCGTCCGCTGTGGGGGAAAACCGTGGCCGGTAGATGTAGGCTCTCTTTTTCACCCTTATTTTTAATATTTTCATCAGTTTCCTTCCTTCTACGTGACGCATATTTCCACCTAATGTCACGCTTTCTGACACAAGGTATCGTAGTGGAATACCTTTAAGTGCTATGGTAATTATTTCCACGTTCTGCACTCGTTTTTGAATCCATGTTTTAGTAATTCTTCGGAATATAGGGAGCTCTAATTTATAAGAATAACAGCAAAAATAACAAGAATAACTTACCTCTGAGAGATTTTGTAATAATGGTAATTGTTCAGAAGAAAAGAGTATATTAAGTAGGAAAGGTAATTTGTCCTCTACAGACTTTAAAGTATTTGGGTCTTTAAGAGATTTCAGAAGTTCTTCTAGACCCCGTTGTTTTATCCTAATATCATCCTGAAAAATAAAAAAACATAAAAAGAATTTCGTCAAAGAATTTCAATATAGTTGTTTCAACGGTTAGTTATTCTTACAATTTAAGAATTTATGTATGTTTATGTTGAGTATATTTTGCTCTGGCGAAGAAAATGTCATTCTTCTATATATAAAAGGCGTAAGATGTTCGTTTTACAACAACAACAATAAAATATACATGCTTCAACGTACAAACAGTTTCTTGACCCAAAAGTATACGTACGTATCGCTTAAAACAGACGTAATTCCTTTCAAGCAGTTCCTTCATACTTAAAACAAGAAAACGTAATACTTGGAACATCAAGAAAATCATATTCTTACTCTGAGAATTTTGTATTTTGCTTGAACCAGCCAAATGATCTTTCTGCGGATATAGAAACAAGTAATTTTTCCCTCTGTGCACAGAACAATAAAAAAACCCCATCTAGCCTAAACTGTATATTCTCTTAACCTAAATTTCGATTAAATTCACCCCTACCTCTATAATAAATCACTAAAATTGACCTTGATGTCTCTTATAACCTTGTTAGCGAAATTAACGATATTTTGTTTGCGCGTGAAAAACAATTTTCGCAAACTCACGTACAAAGGATATGATGTAGTCGATAGGTCTATATAGGTGAGCTTCGCATGATTTAAGTGACTTTTGTAATTATGTTGGAGGTTAAAATTAATAGAGTAAAATGTTTGAAGAACTGCTCTTTTGGTAGGTATTACTATTAAATGTCATACATCGAAAGATTTTTAAATAGAAATTCCTTGGGTTCGTTTCAGCGTTAACGATTAGCGCTAGTGATATTCATGATAAAAGAATTGGTTATTTCTATGACTTTACACACCTGTTGAAAGTATAAGACCTGTTCTTCATACAAAAATTCGAATTCCGGCCGTCACAGTATGTAAACAAGGTCAAACATAACCTAACACGCTCGGATACGTTCGAGATTTCAGGAATTTTATTATTATTTAGCAGCATGAACTCCCTAACAATTATCTTTTCAGCGATGAATTACTACAGACGTACAATTCTGCTTTATTCCATCCCTATATCAAAAAACATTTCATGAGTGCGTTCCAATCTCCTAAACACTCTACCAGTATTGATAGTAATGTAGTCCAGGTCTTTTTTCCATCGGATATTGGTCGACGGTGACCAGTGCTGTGTAAACGATTCTGTGTCATTTTGCTTCGTTAAAATGCATACACGACAAAGTTTATTAACCCTTAAGTCACTAGTATGGGCTGTCAATGAACGTACACACGTAATATTATACACTGGTAATTCAGTTCATTCAATAAAATATTCAGAAGCTTACATACGATACTAGATCATGATTATTGCTCATGGTGTTGTACGTAATTCCAATTTAATTGACACCCTAAGCGATATGCATCTTACAAACTCATTGATTTTTATTATACGTTTTACATTGTAGAATGAATGAACTTTATCTTATTATTATTTTATTTTACATCCTTTTTTTATATCCCTAATAAACAAGAATGGAAAGATATCTTTCTCGGATATTTCCCTGTAAGTTACGACGTGATTTCGGTTAAAAATACTGCTTGGTAATTGCGTGGCATTTTATTGCCATTAATCACCAGAAATCGGAGCGAAAATCATGCAAAATAGTCTCGTCAAGTGGGAAAATGGAACTGCTGACCAACATTGTGGAAAACCCCCTTCCGTGACGTATGCCTTAACGAGTCAAAGTAGGTTAAGAGGTAGTACTATGAAAATTAGCTGTTACTGTATCGAGGGCAATGCTTATTAAACCTTGCTATACGTCACGTCACTAAAAGTCCAACTTTGCAACACCTTTATTAAGTATTAAATGTTTTATTTTTATTATTTTTATTAAGTGTTTTGGTATAGGAATTGAATAAAGCAGATTTGTACGTCTGTAGTAATTTATCGCTGAAAGGATAATTATTGCTGCTAAGTAATAATAAAATTCCTGAAATCTCGAACGTATCCGAGTGTGTCAGGTTATGTTTGACTTTGTTTACATACTGTGGCAGCCGGAATTCGAACTTTTGTACGAAGAACAGGTCTTATACTTTCAACAGGTGTGTAAAGTCACAAAAACAGCCAATTCTTTTGTCTTGAATATCACTTAAGGCTGAAACGAACCCAAGGAATCTCTATTATTAAAAATCTTTCGATGTATGACATTTAATAGTAATACCTACCAAAAGAGCAGTTCTTCAAACATTTTATTCTATTAATTCTAACCTCCAACATAATTACAAAAGTCACTTCAAGCAGTTCTTAGTTTGGTGTTACGTTTAGCACCGTAGTTTAGTAGTTTAGTGTTACGTTTAGCACCAATACTAAAGCAAATAAAAACAGAAACTTACCCTGTTTTGGATATCCAATAAAACCTTGTGACTTAACGACCCCACCCGCTCACAACTGGTCTTAACTTCACTTGTAGCATCACTTCCTGAACTAGAACAAGTCAGACATTCACCAGCATCCTTTGTTGGTATAGGAGAATCAGGCAATTCCTCCAGTTTACCATTACCATTGCTATACACATGGAAGCTATTGTAATTATTGATAACAACCACTTGGTTGCTAGTTGTTGCGTTGACTGAAGAAGTTCTATGCACAATATCAGCTGTATGAATCTGTCTGCGAATATTCGGTGGCAATCTTTCCAATAAAATTTGATCAGCCGTTGTCAGTTGTCTACTATTTTGATCAGGAGAGTCTTGCCCATTTTTGCGTTTTCTTTCTGGACTTCTGGTTAGATTGTGGAAGAGTTCTATTTGGTTATGAACAGGGATCGGTGATAGTGGTGATGGTGGTGATAGTTTTTGTACCTTTTCTTGAGATGGAGATTCTTGGTACTCGATTTGTTCGGTGTCAATTTTAGTTTGGCGTGTGTTCAGTTTGGGAGCTTCTAACTTTCTTGGGTGATCTTCTCTTTTGGTATTTCTATTGGATATTTTATTAACTTTGATTTTTATACTAGTCTCACTCTTTTTACTAATCTCACGATTTTTACTAGCCTCACCATTTTTAGCAATCTCTCGCTTTGTTGGTATCCTAGACCGTCCCAATTTCTCATAATCCCTCACCAAATTCGGACTTGATTCATACAATTTCGACACTTTAATCTTCCTCGGACTATTCGGCTCTGATTTCGACGTATCTCGCTTATTTGAAACCCGTACTGGAATATGACTTTTCGAAATCATCTTTGAGCTTGTTTTATACTGTATTTTAATCACCGGATTTAATTTCTTCGTGTTTATTATCAAAGTTTCGTCTGCATCGCTGGGATGATTACTGTCGGAATCGGGCGTTCTCATTTTTACAATTTCCCCACCAAATCTGACGCGCCTCGGAGTTTTTCGTAACAGTTCGTAATCTTCGTCGCTGTCGTCTGTTAGAACTTTAAACGTTCGAATACCTCTGAAATTTTAAGAGAGAAATAGATAATGTTTAATTAAAATTCGAAAAATTTGGTAACTCACCTAGTTTCATCGTCACTGTCACTTGAGTCATCGAAATGATTGCCTTCCTCGTGGATTTTCATGGTGATCGCTTGTCCTTCTTCTAATTTTATTTCAGTCTCCAAAATCACTTTATCGCTTGAGTTTTCTGCTTTTAAATCGATGTCTTCCTTATTTTGACCATCATATTGACCATTATGTTCAATATTATTTTGATTATGGTCATTCCAAAGTTTTTCATTCGAGTAATCATAAAAATCTATAGCGAAATCACATGCTGTGGGTTCGGGTAAGTTATAAATCTCGCAGAGCATTTCAAATTCTCTTTTTGCTTTATGCGTATCCAAAATTTCATCGAAATTTTTGTTCCCTATTATGCCCTTGATGCGTAAAATTGACCTCAAAATGCTGTCCTGATGTAAGATTTGCTCTAATTTATCTAATAACACGTGTATTATGTATCGTAATGCGTCAAATGACACTCTCTGGTTGATCAAAAATGGTATTGCTATGATTATCCCTAAACTTATGTTTGAGTTGACTTTATTTTGTGTTGAATGTTCAACACCTTTTCCTGTGAGCTCTCGTAAGATAGAATTTGGTTTATTGCTGTGTTGTAAATAGATTTTTAAAGAGTCGACAGCTCCTTTGCGAACCGCAGGTCCTATATGCCCCAAATTCCTTACGATGTCGTTCAAAACAATTTCGATTCGTTCATCTAATTCTCCTTGGTCGATTAGGGGAATTATATCTACTATGACGCGTAGGGCATGTTGACGCACCTCCCATTCTGGATTGCGAAGTTTTTGATTGATTATCGATAGCAAAATTTCCAAACTTAAGTTTTCTGGAAAGAAATAAGGTGGTTATAGTATTCTGAAAAATTAAAGGTGCATATATCGATATTATTAGGGCAAAACTATTTCACTAAAGTGGGTCGTTGTAATTTTATGAGTCACGAAATATAGCTGGTAGGCAAATAAAATTAGGGTGATTTAAAGTCACATGATGAATATGAATATCATCAATGTCAAACCTGGGATAGGTAACATGTAAGGTCGTTATGGTAAATAGTTATTTTTAATATGGGTAAATTGGAAAAGCTTGTACAAGCTTTTATGTTTACATTATAACCGTAGATGACAACATGCCAGTATTTAACAACGACCAGTCTTTGACTTGCTGGAGCAAATTCTACCAATTTTCGTTTCTCTCAATGTACATACATTCAACAAGTCCAGCAAGTCAAACGCAATAAATTCCTCGAATAGTTGGCGTTTTAAGCCACGAAAAACAATGACTATAACCTACAACTAATACAAAAGCTATCTGACCAACCTGGTAACTTCTTGTGCTTGACGACGAACTCCCAAAGTTGCGTCAAAGAAATCTTGTTCTCCGTCACCAAAAATCCGGAAGAATCGTCCCCATTTACATCCCCGTTGACACCCTCAATTAAACTTGCAATAGAATTACTAGAATTTGACTCATCCAGCTTTATCATCTTTTCCAGAACATTTTTTTCCCAATACAAACTTCAAAAGCCCGCGTAATACTAAATTTGAAACGTCACCAGTACTCCTATGTACAGTTATTACAGCCAACGTTTGTATCGCACAGTTGGTAGAGCGTGACTGAAAGCCTGAAGCACTATATACACCAACCAGGGTCCTTCTTGACCGCATATCGACTTCACATCGATTTTCTTTGCGCCTTGCTCTAGCTTGGCAGAACAATAACTAATTAGATTTGCCCATGAGAAATATACAGGGTGATCCAGTAGTTAGTTATATACATTTTTCATTGAGATTAGTATCAATTGATGACATGAAAATGCAGTATTATATATCACTAATAAAAAGAATAGAGCACATCAAGTTTAATTACCAAAGTAAACGTTTTATTGTAAGATTTGTTATGATAAAAACACCCTGTATGTGCCCTTAGTGAATTCGCGTGATCTTGAGCTAAGGAATCTTGCTATCACTTTAATTTCTTATCTATAATTGATGGCATATTGAATTAAGAGCCCCTGCCGATAGTTGCTGGCCTCGCCACCCCCAAACAAACATTGGGGTTGATTGCGCATCAAAATTAAATTGGATGGACTTTTATGCTAATGGAAAAGAGTCGATTCAATGAACTGTTGATGTCTTTACGTCGATATCGCACTACTACTGTCTGTATAGACATAAATAATAATAGACTTTTCTAGTGTCTAGAGTACAACGCAGTTTTTGCTCATTTCGTTTAAATTCCAAGTTTGAAAAATTCTCCTCACTAAACCACAACAGGTAGAACTCTACAATTTTCAGGCCTAATTACCCAATCAATCTGTGAACTAGAACTGTAAAGAAATCATTTTTATTCCGGTAAGTTTGCACGCAGTGACACATGAAGTGAAACAGTGCTTTTGATCAACTCTTCTCAATTCGCTTAAATACCAAGTTTGAAAAATTCTCCTGTCTAAACCTCAACAGGTAAAACTCTGCAATTTTCAGGATTAATTACCCAATCAATCTGTGAACTAGAACTGTAAAGAAATCATTTTTATTCCGGTAAGTTTGCTCGCAGTGACACATTTAGTAAAACAATGATTTTGATCAAGTCTTCTCAATTCGCATAAATCCGAAGTTTAAAAAATTCTCCTGTCTAAACCTCAACAGGTAGAACGCTGTAATTTTCAGGGTTAATTACCCAATCAATCTGTGAACTAGAACTGTAAAGAAATAATTTTTATTCCGGTAAGTTTGCCCGCAGTGACACATGAAGTAAAACAGTGATTTTGATCAAGTCTTCTCAATTCGCACAAATCCGAAGTTTGAAAAATTCTCCTGACTAAACCACAACAGGTAGAACTCTACAATTTTCAGGATTAATTACCCAATCAATCTGTGAACAAGAACTGTAAAGAAATCATTTTTATTCCGGTAAGTTTGCTCGCAGTGACACATTTAGTAAAACAGTGATTTTGATCAAGTCTTCTCAATTCGCACAAATCCGAAGTTTGAAAAATTCTCCTGACTAAACCACAACAGATAGAACTCTGCAATTTTCAGGATTAATTACCCAATCAATCTGTGAACAATAACTGTAAAGAAATCATTTTTATTCCGGTAAGTTTGCCCGCAGTGACACATGAAGTAAAACAGTGATTTTGATCAAGGCTGCTCAATTCGCATAAATGCGAAGTTTGGAAAATTCTGACTAAACCACAACAGGTACAAGTCTGCAATTTTCAGGATTAATTACCCAATCAATCTGTGAACTAGAACTGTAAAGAAATAATTTTGATTCCGGTAAGTTTGCTCGCAGTGACACATGAAGTAAAACAGTGATTTTGATCAAGTCTTCTCAATTCGCATAAATGCGAAGTTTGGAAAATTCTCCTGACTAAACCACAACAGGTACAAGTCTGCAATTTTCAGGATTAATTACACAATCAATCTGTCAACTGAAACTGTAAAGAAATCATTTTTATTCCGGTAAGTTTGCTCGCAGTGACACATGAAGTAAAACAGTGATTTTGATCAAGCCTTCTCAATTCGCATAAATCCGAAGTTTGAAAAATTCTCCTGTCTAAACCTCAACAGGTAAAACTCTGCAATTTTCAGGATTAATTACCCAATCAATCTGTGAACTATAACTGTAAAGAAATCATTTTTATTCCGGTAAGTTTGCCCGCAGTGACACATGAAGTAAAACAGTGATTTTGATCAAGTCTTCTCAATTCGCACAAATCCGAAGTTTGAAAAATTCTCCTGACTAAACCACAACAAGTAGAACTCTACAATTTTCAGGATTAATTACCCAATCAATCTGTGAACAAGAACTGTAAAGAAATCATTTTTATTCCGGTAAGTTTGCCCGCAGTGACACATGAAGTAAAACAGTGATTTTGATCAAGCCTTCTCAATTCGCATAAATGCGAAGTTTGGAAAATTCTCCTGACTAAACCACAACAGGTACAAGTCTGCAATTTTCAGGATTAATTACACAATCAATCTGTCAACTGAAACTGTAAAGAAATCATTTTTATTCCGGTAAGTTTGCTCGCAGTGACACATGAAGTAAAACAGTGATTTTGATCAAGCCTTCTCAATTCGCATAAATCCGAAGTTTGAAAAATTCTCCTGTCTAAACCTCAACAGGTAAAACTCTGCAATTTTCAGGATTAATTACCCAATCAATCTGTGAACTATAACTGTAAAGAAATCATTTTTATTCCGGTAAGTTTGCCCGCAGTGACACATGAAGTAAAACAGTGATTTTGATCAAGTCTTCTCAATTCGCACAAATCCGAAGTTTGAAAAATTCTCCTGACTAAACCACAACAAGTAGAACTCTACAATTTTCAGGATTAATTACCCAATCAATCTGTGAACAAGAACTGTAAAGAAATCATTTTTATTCCGGTAAGTTTGCCCGCAGTGACACATGAAGTAAAACAGTGATTTTGATCAACTCTTGTCAATTCGCATAAATCCGAAGTTTGAAAAATTCTCCTAACTAAACCACTATAGGTAGAAATCTGCAATTTGCAGGATTAATTACCCAATCAATCTGTCAACTAAAACTGTACAGAAATAATTTGTATTCTGGTAAGTTAGCTCGCAGTGACACATGAAGTAAAACAGTGACATTATTTAATTCAGCAGAACATCCACTACCCTATTAATTCGCGTTTATCGACTATTACAATATTTATTGCAAGCACATGTCTTGCAATTTGCATCTGCAGAGAATACTTCATACAACAGAATACTTCATACAACAAAGAGCGAAATTCTGATAAATTACGAGCAATTTAGCAAAGTCTCGGCTCCCATATGTCTCTTTTCTTTCTTCCTTATTCTTCTTCCTCCTGCTGCTACCGCTGCTGCATTGTCAAGTGGACGCTACACGTTTATAGTTTAGAGGTCATCGAATCCAAGAAGGTGTCTTGAATTTACCAGCAACTCAGGCTCAGTAGGCCATGATATGGCTTTGCGCATGAACCACTATTCGTTTGAACATTCCGGATAGATTTTTCTCGGTTTAGTTACTGTGAAAGAATGAATTTTGTGGAATAAAAACGTTTTGTCTTCTTGTGCCTGAGGAATAGGAGGTTATAGTTTGTGTGTTTTGTGTTTCTTTGTTCGTGTTTCGTGATTTTTACACAGGTGTTAATATTTTATAGGTTAGGAATTGGCTTGGTGTTGGATTTAACAGAGGTATGTTTACTTTCTGTTGTTTGTAACTTCGCGTGCAATTTCGCCTGCAATCAGCGTAGGATTATGTCTATATTTTTATATCGTCAAGGTCTCTTACTGCTTGTTTTATCTGTTCTATACAAACTTCCAGGAAGTGATTAGCTATTGCTAATATTATTTGGATTTTAATTGCATCAAAACAGATTCTTAAATGTATTATTTATCAAGATACTTTTGTGTTTTTCGTTCTTTAAGCGCAGTTCCCAAAATAACTGCTGCAGTGTTTAATAACATGAGCAGTATTTGACAGGCCATGTTCTAGTTTATAAATATAACCGAAAACCCGACAATAAATAGGGCTTATAAATTAGTATAGTGACTACTTAATGTTCCCACACGAGTCTTATTAATTATTATAACCTAAAACCACACGAGTGTTATTATAACCTGAAAATCTGGTATAAGACGCCCAACTTTCCGACTACCTCGTGGACCGGTACGGGTCGCGAAATTGACATTTTCCAAAAATCATCGCAATCGATCCAGGGGGGCTCAAAACGCGTATTTCCGCGGAAATCCCAAAAATTTTCCAAACCAACTTTCCGACTACCTCGTGAACCGGTACGGGTCGCGAAATTGACATTTTCCAAAAATCATCGCAATCGATCCAGGGGGGCTCAAAACGCGTATTTCCGCGGAAATCCCAAAAATTTTCCAACCCAACTTTCCGACTACCTCGTGAACCGGTACGGGTCGCGAAATTGACATTTTCCAAAAATCATCGCAATCGATCCAGGGGGGCTCAAAACGCGTATTTCCGCGGAAATTCCAAAAATTTTCCAAACCAACTTTCCGACTACCTCGTCGACGGGTACGGGTCGCGAAATTGACATTTTTCAAAAATCATCGCAATGGATTCGGGGGGGCTCAAAAAGCGTATTTCCGCGGAAGTCCCAAAAATTTTCCAACCCAACTTTCCGACTACCTCGTCGACGGGTACGGGTCGCGAAATTGAGATTTTTCAAAAATCATCGCGATGGATTCCGGGGGGCTCAAAACGCGTATTTCCGCGGAAATCCCGAAAATTTCCCAACCCAACTTTCCGACTACCTCGTCGACGGGTACGGGTTGCGAAATTGAGATTTTTCAAAAATCATCGCAATGGATTCGGGGGGCTCAAAACGCGTATTTCCGCTGAAATCCCAATTTTTTTTGTCGATTAGCTTAAAAATTTTATATTTTATTTTTGGTAACTTTATATTTTTGGTAACTTTATAATAATAATAATAATAATATTCTTTATTGCCCAACAGGTATCCCCAATTACAGGACAATTACAATTACAAAATGCATTGTTAAATTACAGAAAGAGAAAAAAAGAATCACACAGAAAATTAACAAATATATATATAGCAATCATAGCAAACTACAGAAATTACATAATCGTAATTTACATTTATATTTTTATTGTTGCAGGTTGCCTTTTTATGAGGCTTGAGGATATAATCATTTTACATAAGGTAAAGACCATCTATTTTTTTTAAAATTTAATTACAATAATACAACCCTTTCTTGCTATTATTATAAAGAAATGTAGATTTTTATGTTTATGAGGCGTGGTAATAGATCTAATTACAGAGGCATTTTGTTATATTTACTCTTAATTACTTTAATAATGGAAGCATTTATTTTTTGAAAGGTTTATTTAATAACATATTTTGTTATTAATTGCTGCTATTAAATAGAAAGTTGAGAAACTATCCAATCAAGATGTTTATATATTTCCTAAGCACATTTTTTATGGTTTTAATACATACTATGATGCTGTATGCAATGCAGTCAAACAACAACTAGAATGATTCATAGTTTCCTTTTTATCTTAAGCTGAAGTATACCACTTTATCTATCAAGTAAATAGAGTGGTAGATGCTAGTATGCAAGCATACACCATCTATTTTAATTGCCTCTGCAATTACTAAATTAACTTGCTCTATTTATAGAAGTACGTATTTCGTTTTTACGATTTTATAACATGTATATCTTCACTTATTTTATTTTTTAACGGTTTACGTGTTAAAAAAGGCATCTTCAAAGTATAAGAAACACATTTTCGAAATCCAAACGCAATACATCAATCTCCAGCCTTTAAATTTCAGTGTTTTCTGATGCACTACAATTTATCTGTTCTTCATCAGAAGACACCTAGTTTTCGAAACTGTAGTTCCAAAACTGTGTATTTATCGTCCATTAACCCAAGCTAACTTAAACACTCAATTGAATTAGAACCTAAATAGTCTACAGACTCTACAGAGAACGCTCTTAGCACGCGTGTATTTATAAAATAGGCTAGTGAGTGCTGTTCCTGGTTGTGCTCGTTTTCCCCCCTTCTTGATTAAATATTTGGCGAGAACTAATCATTTTAATAGCTAATGGACCATTGCTTTTACACCACTGCTTCACTTAAGTTCATAAATAAACGTTAGAGGGAATGAAATGGTATACTAAAAAATAAATTAAGTGTATTAAAACTAGTCATCGAGAGTTACCAATGAAATTAGTATGCCAGTAGCAATTCATTATCACGACCTTTCGTAGCGCGCATTACTAATGAGTTCCACGTAACATCTCGTTGGACAATGTGTATACAGCATGCTTGCATACACGTGACGAATTTTTAAATTCCTAATACCTCATTCCTTCGCAATTTCGTGATTCATTTAAATAAAAACGAAAGTTGTTCTTGTAAGATTATATTTTATATATAATTGTCTTGTAAATAATTTATTTTATGCGAATTAATTTTGGTTTAAAATTAATTTAGCTTATAGTTATTTCGTCTTCTATCATTTGCTTGTGGTTTTACTTTACTAAAAGCGATCTGTTGTCCATCTAAAGATTCTAAAGACCTTTTTCTTCGTCGTCCATTTAACACTCCTAACTGCAGAAGAACTGGATTTGTTGACAAAGCTGCGGCTGCCCCTAACAGGGCTATTCCTGCCAAAGGAATTAATAATCCTTTGAGGGAAAACGACTGCAAATTAAAAAGAGAGCAAGTCATAACACATCATACTAGTTAACATAATTTTGACTTACACCATATCCAGTTGATGGTGTGACTGTCCCATGACCACTTGGCCCTCTAACTGTATTAAATCCTGTGTCTGGGTAAAATCCATAACCGTGTGTTGAACCAAAACTGCTACTCCCCCCGCCGGTAGGTGGCGTGTGATACGGGGGTAGATAAGAGTTTGGATTTGAACCAAAACTAGATGTACCTACACCGGTTCCTTCATAAGCTTTTTGAATAAGAAATTTAGGATAATTTTTGTGTTATTTGTGTCAATTATTTGTGTTAATTATTTACTCACTTGGTGGTACATAAAATCTACTTCTTGGATCACCTCTCACGTCTTGACTGTTGGTAGCATCTAAAAAACTATCAGCACCTCTCCTTTCATCTCGTGTTATGATATTCTAGAACAAAGCCCCACGTTTTCCCTTAGAATATATTCAAATAGGTATGGATTGTGTTGCTATTTGATGGTGGTAACTACCCTCTAGTGTTAGCCACCCCAACTAGTCTACAGAGTTCTGTAACATCATATGCTTTGAACTTTGTATTGAGCATAGATGGAGGTACTCTACTTACTTTTCGTGTTTCCTCAAAATTTTCCTGAAAATTCGTAACACAAACTACACCATCAAAAAACAAAACACAACACAACACACTGAAGCACGACACAAAACATATTTTAAAGTCCATATTGACGACTAACCAAGACTAGATGAGAACATAGTAACTTTTACAAGATCTTCTAAAGTCTAGAGTTCTGTTATAAAACAATTCCTTTATATGCTTTATGAAATGGCCACTTAAATATGGCGGCCCATCCTATTGTATTGGCAAATATACGATGGTTAAGTTAAGAACTGCTGGTTAAGAACCTTGTATGTCTTCTTCCTCTGCAGAAGTTTTCTCTTATCTTTGAATGATGTCAACCGAGAAAAGTCATACTTCGCTGACTTTTAACAATTGCCAGGTATATAAGTTGTCCGTGACAGATTCGTGCATTTGTCAATTAGGATGTTGCGTGCAGTATTGCGTGTGGTGTCCTTTGATAATTTTAATTCTTAGATTGTAGACAGTGAACCATAAAACTAAGACAATCTTCTTATATTTGGTGCTTAACATTGTCTGTATGCTCGTCCTCGATCACCTTATTTCTACCACGCATTCCTCTAGAACTACCCATTATTCCGAAATTTGTTCAGCCTTCGAGTTTGAGGTCATCACAATTCTTTTGTTTTTTGTCAGATAATTTCAAGGTGAAAGTCAGATTTTTTTTTGAGACAATTTAAGCAATAATATAATGCTCATAGTAATATTTATTAGACACACAAAACACAAATTATAAACATGGCCAAGTCATTGTAAGTATTATATATATAAACTTTAAGGATTAAAATATATATAAACCATTTCCGGTTCTCTTTTTTGTTGGATCAACAGCCAAGAAATCTTCTATCTCTTCCACACTGAAAAAAAATATTAAACTTATTTATAATAATTATTGCCTTATAACGACATAATTACAATAATTGCCTTATAAAATCATAATTATCTTACGTTCTGGGTAAATCAGCGCTTAAATTTTCATGACCATCGTCAGTAACGGCTATACAGTCCTCAATTCTCACCCCACCACTCCCCCTGAACCTATCCACAACATCAGCAACTAGAAACTTCCCCAAAATTGGGTCTGCCATGGCTTCATCCAACAACTAAAAGAAATTAAGAAACATTGCATATAAAATCCACAAAAATCTTCTTAATTTCTTACGAAATCGATGAAATAACACCCTGGTTCGATGGTAAAGACATAACCCTTCTCAAAGGGTGCATTCAACCTTGGGTCTTGAGACTCTTCCGGTTTCTTGAATGATGGTAAATTACCTCCGACATCATGGACATCAAGACCAAGCATATGACCTAAACCATGAGGTTGGAAGGTCAGAGGTAACCCAGCCGCTAACATATCATCAATGCTTCCGGTTAATAAGCCAGCTTCTTGCAAATTTTCGAGCAAAGTTCGATTGGAAGCAGCGCTTAACTCGCTCATGCGGACTCCAGGTTTGACCATAGCTCTAGCAGCTAAATTGGCCTTAAGCACAGCGTTGTAGATGATCTTTTGGTCATTGGTGAACTTCCCATTTGCTGGGAAGGTTGTGGTGACATCAGCTGTATACCCGAAATATTGCGCGCCCATGTCATAAAGGCTAGAACATGTTTGAAGTGATTTCTGATACTGATCATACTGATTCGTTCCTTACCACATGTCTCCGTCTTCAATCCATCGATCGTTCGGAGCTGCCGCGTGCCCATAATGGAGTATAGCCGAATTTTCTCCAGTTGGACAAATACAAGTGTATCCTACGTGTCTACAGCCTCTTTGGCTGTAGCAGTAGTGGAGAAACTCTGATTCTGACTGGTACTCGCTCGTACCTGGCTTGGAGACACGCATTGTCTTGCGATGGCCCTCGCAAGTTGCTTGGATGGCATAGCGCAGGACATCGAGTTCGTAATCAGTTTTGACAGCTCTCCTGTGAGGAGAGAAAAAAAGAGAATCATAAATCTCTTCTACTTTAAAATTGGCGACAAGAGAACACTTACAAATCCCTCATTTCAGCATGAAGAACGTCGCCGTTGATGACAAAACTGAAAATAAAGGACATAGAGCGTTATATAGATTAGATAAAATGGATTAAAAAGGGATGCATACTTCTCAATTCCTTGGAATGTTGCTTCGAGTGTTCCAGAACCACTCCAAGAATTCCTTCCTCTCTAAAATCACGATTATCAGGATTATTTTATCGTAAAAACGAATTTATGAATAAAAAGGATGTACCAAAGTTAGGAGAGAACTTGGGCTCTTTTCTGCCAGAATGTTGGCTAATTCATCCACATAGTAGACCTCATCAACTTGATATTTCTCTTTGAAATCGTCTGTTGACCATATTGGGCCGTACCATACAGCGTAGCTCTGATCAAAACGTGGGATGAATAGGATTGCTTTACCAGTTTCGACTTCGATGGCACCATAAAAACCTGGTTCAACTACACCAAATGCCCAGATGAAATATGACTCCTAAATAGAAAATATATAAATTCAAAGAATAGTAGACCTCCTTTGTTTACCTGTTGAAAGAGATAGTAGTTTGATTGGTCATATTTCTGAATTTCATCTCCACCTTGTAGGAGGACAATGGCATTTCCCAGATTCTTGGGCGTTAGTTTTTCGACTAAACGAGCTCTATTTTCTGCGAACAGCTCCAATGGGACCTCCATGGTTCCCTCTCCCATCCATAGCCTCCCACTGGATTTTATTTCGGTTAGAAAATATTCTTAGTTTATTTTTGATCACTTACTTTGGCGAAATCCCAGGTTTTCTTGGTGTTTCTTCTCCAGACATCGTTGCAGATCATGCAGTAGAACAGAACAGAATACTATGGTGATATTTGTATCGAATACCATGGTTTATATAGGTGCTAAATGATTCAAAAATTGACGAATCTGACTTATCAATCCATTCCGATGTGTTTTGATAAGGCGCGGTACGTTTGACGGCGCATAAGCTTTTATATTTACCGAAATCATTATGAATTTTTGTCTAGTTAAGAATGTTACATGAATACACTATTAATTACAATTCTTGGTATATTTGCATCGTCATTTCTTTGATTTCAAACCGACGATTAAAAACCTCGTGTATACGTACATCGACCGTCTGTCGCGAAAAAGAAAATTCGGCCATTTCCAAGCTTGAACGTACAATTTATTCAACACTTCGGTCAAGAGGGGTAAAATTTGGCCAAGCTTGAAACTGTATAAGAATAAAAAAAAGGAATAAGGATAAAGTGGGTATTTTAAGTCCATTACTGGAGCACGTTGAGCAGAAAACGATAATGGCGTGCTGTTAGATGATTTTATTCTCTTCGGTCATGCCTGAAAAGAATTGGTGGGAAATCACCGTGATAGAATAGAGTGGAATCGCTAATATTAAAGGGAAAGTCATTCAAATTTACATACATAAACGTTATTCTCCCAATATATAAAGAGGATTTGCTGCTTGCTGTAGATTATTACCAGCAGTACTTTTGTTGGTAAACAGCGTAATGTGACCATTAGTGGCTACTGACATCTGGTTAGGATCCAGAGTGGCTGTGGCTTCACAAAATCGAAGAATTACATGTTTACACGCCTCATTGTGTGTTTATTCGTATTTTTACATCGTATTATGTAGTGAGATCATACAATATCAAAGATGGTGACAATATCGCCAACTATATGGTTGGTATGCTTACACATTTTTGCCCTTTTATTATCAGATGTCGCTTCGTTGGTGTTCACAGTATTGTTCCCTGCCATCTATTACCTTTTTTACCGTAATAAAAGAAAATAGGAGTCGACGCGGAATAGGGACTCGGAAAGCAATCTTATTACGCCGAGGTCCATATTTTCTTATACATAAACTATCGTTGGAGACGTTGGAATAGCGGTACGCTTACATGGTTCCTAGAAATTTGCCGCATCCTCTCCCGTATTTGGAGAAATTGGAATTTTGTGAATTTCCTAGAGAAATGCAATATTTTCCCCGGATATATCTATTCCTAGTTTATTTTCCGTTATGCGGATATGAGTATTGGTACTATTTATGTTATTCGCTGCTTCTGTTATGGGGTCTGTTTGATATCGTCGACCAACTTTCCGACTACCTCGTCGTCGGGTACGGGTTGCAAAATTGACATTTTAAAAAAGTCATCGCAATCGATTCAGGGGGTCTCAAAACGCGTATTTCCGCTGAAATCTCAAAAATTTTCCAACCCAACTTTCCGACTACCTCGTCGACGGGTACGGGTTGCAAAATTGACATTTTTCGAAAATCATCGCAATCGATTCAGGGGGTCTCAAAACGCGTATTTCCGCTGAAATCTCAAAAAATTTCCAACCCAACTTTCCGACTACCTCGTCGACGGGTACGGGTTGCAAAATTGACATTTTTCGAAAATCATCGCAATCGATTCAGGGGGTCTCAAAACGCGTATTTCCGCTGAAATCTCAAAAAATATCCAACCCAACTTTCCGACTACCTCGTCGACGGGTACGGGTTGCAAAATTGACATTTTTCGAAAATCATCGCAATCGATTCAGGGGGTCTCAAAACGCGTATTTCCGCTGAAATCTCAAAAATTTTCCAACCCAACTTTCCGACTACCTCGTCGACAGGTACGGGTTGCGAAATTGACATTTTTCGAAAATCATCGCAATCGATTCAGGGGGTCTCAAAACGCGTATTTCCGCTGAAATCTCAAAAATTTTCCAACCTAACTTTCCGACTACCTCGTTTTTTTTTCGTCGATTACTCTAGCATTGAATATATATTGAATATATATTTAAATTTACCTCACGACTGATCTTTATTTGAAACAGAGATGTATAAAGAACATCTCACCAACGAAAAAAATCCTGAGAGAAAATTTCGTAAATTGTAATAAAAGTTAGTACTGGATATTATTTTCCGTTTCCTTTCTTTATCTTATAACATCACCTTCATACCAGAGACAATTTCATTTTCCGGACCACCAACCATATAATCCAAAAACTTCACCAATAATTTCCAGCTGCAAATGTCATCCAACAATTTGATACGACAAGACACCCACCTCTACACTATAGGTAGAGATAATACAATATTTTGGTCCTAACTCATGTGAACGGGAGTCGCCTCCTCCAGCGCCCTCTCGCTGCTAGGGTGCAATTTTACATTCTTGAGAAATTGAACGTTCGCTCTAGTCGCCGTACCTTACATTTTTCCGCTTTTATTCCGTTGATTTATGGTTTCAATGTCTAGAATACTTATTGTAATTGAACGGTGCGACCGACAATGCGGTATATTGCATCTTGCGACGTACGATGTCGCACAACCTCCACAGTTCAAGTCCAATTACTTTGAATCAAAACAACGGTTGATTTCCATATCCACGAAATGACCATCCACTTCAGCCAAGAGAAAATTTTCTCAGCAAGTGCTTGATTCAAGATAAATTTAGTTGCAATGGGTAAATTACTAAGTCACACCAAACAGTCATCAACTATAAAGGACTATAATGTAGTTTTGCATGAAATTTTGTCTACCTATACTAATCACGAACTTTCAAGTGTAGGGCGCGTTCAGCGGAATCACCCATTTTCGGCGACATTTGCGATCGACTAGCTGCAAAATTGGGCTTTTCGATATTACTTTTGACGCTCGAATTGAAAAAGGACACAATTCCGCGTGGACTGCGCGATATTTTGTAAATTAAATGCGTCAATTTTGAAAAAAAAATCACGTTTTTACACCTCTTCGGGTGAAGGCGAAGCTCGAGAAAATGTCACGTGACGTCTAGAAATTCCGACAAGCGGATCGATGAACGTCAAAATTTTACATTTTTTATCCGTTCCTGCCGACCTTATAAAAGCCGCTCGCTCTCATGTCTTACGATAAGATCCCTCTAAATACCCTTCGCAAAGAGTTTTGAGCAAAAAAAACGGCCTTAAAAACAATTTTCGATCCAAAAAATCGATTTTTGTCGACCCGTGTTTTGCTGCTTTTACCACAGTAACGTCAAACCCGAAACGCCCCCTGCCGGACATTCGTAACAACAGTAACAGATAGCAGATAACCTAAAATGTATCCTAAAATGTCCATATTGCGAATGTGGCCAGGTGGGAAGCCTTAACAACATATTTCTAGAATGCCCAATAACTAAAATTGAAAATTTTGACGTATACACAGAGCTAGTTGTATTACTAAACTTCAAATATTTAAACATTTCGACCAAATTAATATTGTTTTATTTCAACCATTGGATGGATTAAAGAGAATAATAATTATCGGAATAAGGAATTGGTTGTTTTGCTTGGAAAACAAGTGTTTCAGAAAAAGATTTTTAGGTTTGGTTCAACACCTTCTGTGTTCTGAATAGAGAATTTCGTTCTCACTGTAAGTAACTGTCATTTTAAATGAAAGTAATTTACATTCAACATAATATATAAAAGTTCAACGAATGTCTTTATAATGATGTTTTTTTCTCTTATTTCAGGTGAAATGGCGAGTTTTATTCAGTTTCGGAGATCGAGACGGTCGTCTACGTCAAGTGTCTACATGCAGGTAAGAAAAGAATAGATTTTTCCTTCTTATTTTTTCACTTTACTCGCGAACCGTATGTACTAGTGCACCATTGGAATCAGCGTATAACACACTCACTAATAATGCGGTACACCCTGTATAAAACTAATTAGAACTCACATTTATTTGTACTGCATTCTTCGGTAAGCAGTTGCATGTTTTAACATTAATAGTATACTCGCATAACAAACATAAAATTACCAAAAGACCGAAACGCAGCCAGAATAATTGGATCAGTTTTAATTAAATTGGAAGCATTTCTGGTAAACCAGACTGGAAATCAGAGGTCCCAAGCGAGCGTCGCGGTGCCCGGCAAGCGTCGCATTCGAAAAAAGACGAGTAAATATACTCTGAAAATCAACATACTAATCAGATATTGTCGGGTAACTCGCATAGGGGAGTTAGCAATGCATTACACGTAGCTATACAATGCTGAAATGGTTCTCCCTGAAATCCTGAAGTATGGACAGTGTTGTTAGTTGAATATTTATTCAGACGACGAAAAAATCATTTTCTTTCACACATTTCGAAGTTTGAACTACTGGGAATTGCGAAATATAATGTCCCAATGACAATAAAATTGTAATTGAAGTGACTTTTGTAATTATGTTGGAGTTTAGAATTAATGGGGTAAAATGTTTGAAGAACTGCCGTTTTGGTAGGTATTACTATTAAATGTCATACATTGAAAGATTTTTAAATAGAAATTCCACAAAAGAATTGGCTGTTTTTATGACTTTACACACCTGTTGAAAGTATAAGACCTGTTCTTCGTACAAAAATTCGAATTCCGGCTGTCACAGTATGTAAACAAGGTCAAACATAACCTAACGCGCTCGGATACGTTCGAGATTTCAGGAATTTTATTATCATTTAGCAGCATGACCTCCCTAACTTCGATGGAGTTTTCATATTCTAGTCTACCTATACTAATTACGAACTTTCAAGTGTAGGGCGCGTTCAGCGGAATCTCCCATTTTCGCCGACATTTGCCATCGAGTAGCTGCAAAATTGGGCTTTTCGATATTACTTTTGACGCTCGAATTGAAAAAAGGACACAATTCCGCGTGGACTGCGCGATATTTTGTAAATTAAATGCGTCAATTTTGAAAAAAAAAATCACGTTTTTGCACCTCTTCGGGTGAAGGCGAACCTCGAGAAAATGTCACGTGACGTCTAGAAATTCCGACAAGCGGATCGATAAACGTCAAAAATTTACATTTTTTATCCGTTCCTGCCGACCTTATAAAAGCCGCTCGCTCTCATGTCTTACGATAAGATCCCTCTAAATACCCTTCGCAAAGAGTTTTGAGAAAAAAAAACGGCCTTAAAAACAATTTTCGATCCAAAAAATCGATTTTTGTCGACCCGTGTTTTGCTGCTATTACCACAGTAACGTCAAACCCGAAACGCCCCCTGCCGGACATTCGTAACAACAGTAACAGATAGCAGATAACCTAAAATGTATCCTAAAATGTCCATATTGCGAATGTGGACAGGTGGGAAGCCTTAACCACATATTTCTAGAATGCCCAATAACTAAAATCGAAAATTTTGATATATACACAGAGCTAGTAGTAGAACTATTCTACTCTAGAAAAATCATATGTAGCATTAACTATGTACCTTAAATATAAAATCAAAACAAATAAGCTATAAATTACATTTGTATATTATTCATTAATCACGAGATAGAGGACGCTGCAAAAAGCGAACCTAAATGCAGGAATCGAGTTTGGGGCCTGGTCGTGATTTATGATCGAATAGAATTAAACGTTTGACATTGATATTTGGGTTTTGAACCCCCAGAACGAGCTTATTGTTGCGAGCCGGTTCTGGCATTGAAATTCAACGCGAATAATGTTTAATGGTTCACGTACAGAAACTCATTTCCCTTCTCATAAATCGATAACAGCAGCATGGCATTGTACCAGAGAATTTATGAAATATGGACTTCAGATTCCTTCGGATGCTAGAGATTGCTTTATGTCCTGTTATAACTGAGGTCGTTGATATATAAATTTGAAGTATACACTCCAATATTAAAGATATTATTGTCGCGTTTGAGGCGTTTTTACATAGCAACAGTGACCTAGCTTAATATTATAAGTAACACGTGACATTTGCCACTTCCGGTGGTCAGATTGTCACCGAAAATAGTCCAGTTTGTCCCCCGATAATTCTAAATATGTACACGATCCAAGGCATTGTCCTCTAGCAAATTTTCATACCTAATTACATACACTATCAGGGTACAAGGGGGCAAACGCTTTTCAGGGAACAGGCTCCAATATATCCGCATATTGCCCATCGTATATTAACTGCAAGATAGTGCTATAACCTCACTCTAATTACAATTACGGTAATACTAAACTAGCCAGAATTATGGGCCTATGTTCTCTACCTCTCTCCTGCACTCTTGGTCAAGATTAGCTGCTATAGGAGCGAGAGCGACATCTGCCGGCTCAGCTGGGGTAATTAAAATGTAGTTACGCATAGCCCCCCAGACCGCACGCCCATGGTCATATGCGTTTAATGGCGAATTCCGTGGATTTTATTATCGCATCAGTGTCCATGCGTTGAATGAATTATGGGATCGCGAATCGCCCTACAGGCATTTTATACATTCATGTGGCGTTTGCAGACATTTTTATTACAGTCCAACATTTCTAGTAAGTATTTGAAAAATAAAGAGAAGAGTTTTCCATGGTTCATGATATAACACATTATCTTAAAATCTTATAGAATGTTTCTAAAAATACTAGGTTTTATTAGTGGTGTCTTCAGTCCGAAAAGGGGAGGCATTTCTGGGACAATGTGCATAACAACGGGGTCGTTTGCATCTGAATGCAGGTAGCTGAATTGTCATATAAAACAGAGATTTGCATCGAGGCCCCTCCGAACTGAATAGCTCTGAATGGCATAAATAACCCAACCTTAGAAGAGAAAAAATCCCTTTCATTCAAAACATGTTTTCATATCTCGAAGTGCAACAAAGAAAAAGCTCTGTTTTGTAAGTCCTTGATTTCTTATATTTTTAATATTCTACTTTTGTGGTACTTTTAAGCACAAAAGTGTTAGAGGTCCTTTTTACCAACATTAGGCGCATCCCCCCTAAAAAAAACCATCGAATCTTATTTATAACCCCCCTATGTTTCATGTGTTTGTATCATTGTTTCCCTGGTATTTTCGTCTGCCTCTAAGGTCATTACCGCCACACGGTTCGAATACAGAGTACACCTGACTAGGTTAATATCCACAAACACCCTTTAGTCCTTCTGAATTAAGAACGACAATCGCTTACACTGCGTTCTCGTTGTCCTAGCACATGGTACTCTGTGGACGGTGACGATACGAAAGTGAATGAAAGCAGCAAGGCGGTTGTAAGTCGGCTATAACACGCTCTAGCATAGGCCGGGTAATTAGATTTTTCCTGAAATTCTACGCCGTTTTTCGTCCTTGATTAGTGTCAATTTATATTTCTTGGTTTTTACTTTTTTTTGTGGGGGTTTGTTGACTTTCTACGTTGCGGTGTTGAGTGGTTTCGAGTGCTATTGTTCGGTTATGGTTGTGTTTTGAGGTTAGGTTTGATATCGATTGCTCCTGCCGACTGCAGGATTAAGAATTTGTGCGTGTAGATAGACAGGATGTCGCGATATTATGGGGTAAGTTTGTTTCTTTTTGTGGATAATTGTCTACAATTATAGGAATTTTTCTAAATCTGGATCGGACCCATAGATTAAGGATAGGGGAATCGAATGGTGTAGGTTTTGTTAAAATTGAGCAAAGGGTTGTCGAGATATAGCCTTTTGAAAATCGAAAATCGATTAATATTATCTACCTATACTAATTACGAACTTTCAAGTGTAGGGCGCGTTCAGCGGAATCGCCCATTTTCGCCGACATTTGCAATCGAGTAGCTGCAAAATTGAGCTTTTCGATATTACTTTTGACGCTCGAATTGAAAAAAGGACACAATTCCGCGTGGACTGCGCGATATTTTGTAAATTAAATGCGTCAATTTTGAAAAAAAAATCACGTTTTTGCACCTCTTCGGGTGAAGGCGAACCTCGAGAAAATGTCACGTGACGTCTAGAAATTCCGACAAGCGGATCGATAAACGTCAAAAATTTACATTTTTTATCCGTTCCTGCCGACCTTATAAAAGCCGCTCGCTCTCATGTCTTACGATAAGATCCCTCTAAATACCCTTCGCAAAGAGTTTTGAGCAAAAAAACGGCCTTAAAAACAATTTTCGATCAAAAAAATCGATTTTTGTCGACCCGTGTTTTGCTGCTATTACCACAGTAACGTCAAACCCGAAACGCCCCCTGCCGGACATTCGTAACAACAGTAACAGATAGCAGATAACCTAAAATGTATCCTAAAATGTCCATATTTCGAATGTGGACAGGTGGGAAGTCTTAACCACATATTTCTAGAATGCCCAATAACTAAAATCGAAAATTTTGACAGAGCTAGTATTTATATTAATTATTGTATTTCGAATCGGTCCCATCAATTTTTAGATTGGCCGAGGATTGCCAATATCAAATATGGAAACAATTTTTTGTTAACATCGTCCGACTTCGAGCAAGCCAGATAAAAATATTTCCTAAAACATTATTGTTATAGAAAGAAGACCTTGTGGGTCTTTTATGTATCTACAACATAATAATCTTGTGTTGTCACATCTCTGAACCAATCTAAATAATTGATTGCATGTTGACAGTAGACACCCTGTCGGTCCCCCTTTGGGTACGGTCAGTTCCTGTCTAGCTGTCCCATCAGTCTATTAAATATGGCGTGAAATACGTCAGCCAGTCTAACAGGCGTTGTTCCTAAACACCCCATACTCCGCTTTGTATGTAACAACGAAGAAGATAAGTCCAAAAATCGATTTTATCTGTCGCGTAGATAAATATTACTCATCGGGGTGAAAAATTATATATCAAGTCGATGAGAAATAGGGCAGTGAACTTTATCGATAAGGCAGGCAGGCTTCAGGAAGCGATGTTTTGCGCCGTTTGCATCCTTAAACCTCAAGAGACTTTTGTTGGTCCACGAAGAAAAGTTTAAAATTGATTTTTTTGCCGAAGAACGGTATTTTATTACACCGTTGAAATGGGTAATAAAGTGGATGATGTTAAAATGGCATGTCGCCGTTCCCCAAACGTTTCGAGTGCGCGTGAGGTTGCTCTAAATTTAGTTATGGCCTTTTTTATGTGCGGATCTTTTTAGGGTTACCTATACCGTGAAATGAAGAGGTAATCCTGAAAATTACTACTTTATACATGGCTCTACTTTTCCTGAAAGATCGTTTTTTATGTATACTGGGTTGAAACAACAAATTCTTACAGAAAACTATAGATAAATTCTTTGAAATTGGCCCTGGGGCTGAACGAAGAAATACCCACTGGTGACTGATACATGCCTCACAATCTACCAGCTCATTTCAGTTTAATGGTTCCTTTGTAAAAGCGCACCAGACAATGAGTTAATCTATGATTACATATGTCGTCGACAATTTATTTCAACTTGTAGGTGTTCTATTTTCTAAAATATAGGATTTCTAATTTTATTTTCATCGTGCCCTTGCTTATGTTATTTACACTCGTGTGTATAGTGCTTTCTAAATTTATGTAGTCAGGTTCAAGGCAGGTAGTCAATAAAAGCCCACAAATTGGTATCAAATATGAAATATTTTATGTTTGTATTGTCTTTATTTTCAGTTGCTGTCAACTCTTGCAAATGATCTGGATCATATGCTTAGCGAGCTGTGTACAACCCCACCACCCCCGTACGACCGATTATCAGACACCGATGTTCATTCAAGGTAAGTTCACACTTTAATCATCTACACATTCTTTAGTCATCTACACATTGCAATAAATAATAACTAATAAAAACACACATAAAACGTTAAAGTAACCGAATTTTACAACCAGACACATCCCTAATATTATATTCCACAAAAAAAGACATAAAACCTTTAACGGGGAAAGACGGTATCAACATTTCGCCATAAAATGACAAAATTCGTTTGCATTTCTGGACATATCTGTAAATTTCTGTCGCCACAGCCCTCAATTTTCTCTATTTTCGGTATTTTTATACCGCTCGAGAATGATTGAAGTCGCGGGAATGGCAGCAGGGGGTTGCAAGACCCAATATCGGGAAATAAAATGCACTAAGGCTCGTAATCTGAATCCCCTGAGGGTGCAGAGGTCGAGGGATGATCAGCAGTCATCGATGGGAAACCCTGGAAATATATAAATACATTTTTCGTCTGGTAGATATGGAGGCAGTGCCTGAATATGTAGTAAAAGACCGGAAAATTAAATTTATAAACTGTGATGAATTAGATTTCTCAAGGTTTTGGTGGTTAAATATAGCAAAAAAATAAATTTAAATGCGGCCACACATGTTCAGTTTAAACTGTACAGTTTAAACTGAACGTGTGTGGCGGGCATAACTTTGTATCATTTCATTGTCACGTAATTACGAGCTGTAATCAGGCGTGCGAATAAATGCAACCCACTCGCTATGCGAGGGCGATATAGAGGCATATGCGCGGGTGGGGGTGGAGGATAGCCGCCCCTTGCACATCCCCAAATGGAAACGTATTAATTTTCGAAAAAAAAAAGAGAACGGGCATCAATTTATGTGCGATAATCCTTTGAAAACACGGATGGTTCCGGTCCAGACGCATTTTCAACCCCCTCGATTCGCTGCGTGCGAGCAGACATTTTTAGGGATGTTTCAGCTCATGGATTATTTATTGGGACATTTATGAATTATCCACATGTTCATATACGTATATCATAGGTGATTTTTGCGTAACTGTTAAAAGAACAAAGATTTTATTTAAGGGATTTTTAGTTTAATGATAACAAAACTACTACTACAAAAAAGTAACATTTATATTTGGAAACGTCAGTTTATGATTTTTTAGAAATTTACAATTTTTCATTGGGTTTCAAACCTACCAATTCCTCACTTTTCTTCCAAATGGCCTCGCAAAACTGCTTATTTTTCGTGATGGGTGGTTGGAATGTCACCCTGCAGTCAGCAAAGAATTTTCCAGACACATTTTTAACTTCATCTGCCATTGCTAAGTATGCATGTGTTTGAGCTCCTTCATAAAGCGTTTTCCCGCAAATTTTTCCCAATTGGAAAATTAACTCTTTTCTGTACTTTTGATAGTTCACATCATCAAAACTGGTGTGAACGATCGGTGTCAAAACTATGCCAGGATGTAGAGCGTTAGATGTCACACCTGTACCTTGTAATTTTTCAGCGAAACCGTTTGATGTTATTAAGTTGCAGAGTTTTGTGTTACTGTATTGGATGTAGTGTTTGACAGGCTGTATCTTGAGATCGTTTAGTTTATTCAAGCCATCTATGCTTAGGTTATGAGTGTATACAGCACCTGATGCCACAAAAATTATCCTGCTGGGCTTTGATTTCTTCAAAAGATCTGTAAATAAGAATTTCAACACAGTTGTTTCAACGGTAAGTTATTCTTCTACATATAAAAGGAGTAAGACGTTCGTTTTACATCAATTGGGTGAAAAATATACATGCTTCAACGAACAAACAGTTTCTTAACACAAAAGTGTACGTACTTATCGCTTAAAACAGACTTAATTCCTTTCAAGCAGTTCCTTCATACTCAAAATAAACGAGAAAGAAAACATAATACTTGAAACATCAAGTTGTACCGAATAAATTTTTTTTCTTAGGTTTTTTTACACACATAAAGTACTCAACTAAGTTTAAATCCTTTCTACATACCTATTAATAAGTGTGTCAGTAGAAATGGTCCAAAATGATTGACTTGCATGTGAATTTGCAAGCCGTCTTCAGTTTGTCTGTCGTGAGCTGCAGCAATGCCTGCATTGTTTATTAAAATATCCAAACGATCCACTTCTTCGTTGATTTCTTTAGCAAATTTTCGTACTGAGTCGATAGAAGCAAGATCGACAAACTTGCTGATTATATTTTGGTTATTTGTTGTCTGTATAATCTTGTTTTTTGATTCTGTGCAATCATTTTTATCGGCTATGATTACTTTGGCACCTCTGCTTGCTAGGATAAGAGCTGTTTGATATCCCATACCTATAAGAAATGTTGGATCAAGTCAGGTCAACAACAAGTCAAGTTATTTGTAAGTTAAGTCAATAAAAATGTTCAAAATGTTTACCAGAATTTCCTCCAGTGATCAACGCTGTTTTTCCTATTAAGGACACATTACTTTTGTTAAATCCAACTGTCAAAGTGCACATTAATCTTATAACCACAGCTATGAATACTGTCCATTCCAATAAAACGAAAATAAGTCCGTCGAATAAGAACATGACTTATTATTTCATCTGCTCTCAAGAATTTAATATATCGAACTGAGATAAACACGGCACATCGACTGTTGTTTATGTTCTACAGATATCACAGTTTTGTCTCTATGTTATTGATAAATCGCACTGTCGAGTATGCTAGATTAACCGCAAAATACGCGATAAAATTTTGACATTGAAGAATATTACTTAACTTGCTTCAATTGTCTTAGGACAAGGTACTTGAAATTTAGTATCTAATCGTCACTCGACAAGCGTCGGAGAGGCTTATCGTGCAAAAATATCAATCATCTAGATGATTGGAAGGCTTTCGCCACAACATGAGAACTGCAAACGGCATTTTATTTTGCTTCCCCACCAAATATACTGCTGTATTTAGTCAGAATAACCTTACAGTTCATGTTATCTTATAAACCTCGTTCTATAAGTTAATTATAAACAACGTTTGTTTGTGACCAGTGGTGATAACACACTCAGTGATCATTTCCAGTAAAGATTATTATATATAGTTTAGAACAAACCGATTGACCATGTATATATTTGACGGATTTTTTTGGTCTTCCCTAGAAATAGTCATTATACTGGTTATTTTCGTAAAAATAATCAGTAAATTAACAATGGGATGGTGTAGAAGTAATACTTGTTTAATAGGAAAAACTGTTATTATAACCGGTGGAAATTCTGGTGAGTGATCAATCATTTAAAATAAAAAGAAAATCATAAAATTTTCACTTATTCTGAGTTATAATTAAATTGATAGGTTTGGGTTTTGATAGGTTTGGGTTATGAAACTGCTTTGGCGTTAGCTGGACGTGGTGGAAAAATAATCATCGCTGATGTTAATGACACGACAGAAAGTGTGAGAAAGATCAAAGAAATCACACATAATGACAACATAATAGGCAAACATTTAGACTTAGCTTCTCTAGACTCAGTCAGAGAATTCTCAAAAGAAATCCATGATGAAGCAGATAGATTAGATATCCTTATAAACAACGCTGGAACTGGAGGTTTACCATACACCCATACAAAAGATGGTATACAAATCCATATGCAGGTCAACTATTTCGGCCATTTTCTTTTGACGCATTTACTCATCGATTTATTGAAGAAATCTGGCTCTAGTCGTATCATTTTTGTGAGCTCAATAGCATGTTTTACACATAATTTAACCAATCTGGAGAGGGTTAACAACCCCATTGTATATGGAGACCATAGAAGAACGCACGCTGCTATCTACAGTAATAGCAAGTTGTGTTTATTGATTGCTTCGAATATGTTTGCCGAAAAATTGGAAGAATATGGTGTAACCTCCAACGCAGTTCATCCGGGTTGTGTGAATACTCCTATTGTGGTTAACACTTTAGGTGTTGATAAAATGAAGATTGAAAAGTTTATTGCGCAGGTTTTACTACACATTGGTGGAAAGGTTTGTTGTTAGAGTTCAGGGAAAATGTTGGATTGTTATTTTTATTTGTTGTAGACCTCATACGAAGGTGCCCAAACTCAAATAAACTGTGCCATTTCTAATAGCTTGCGAGATACTACTGGTAAATATTTTGTGGACTGTAAACCGTTCTTCCAACCGTCGAAGACTGGTGATAAAGAATTTTGCGAACAGCTGTGGGAATTATCAGAAAAACTAGTGAAGTTGACACCAGAAGAAAAACTATGATTAGAAATATTACGTTATTTTATTAAATAACCTATGTTAATACCAACAATTTACAACAATATTTTGTTGACTGAAATATATATATTCTTCAACGAACAAACAAAGTTTCTTGACCCAAAAGTATACGTACGTATCGCTTAAAACAGACGTAATTCCTTTCAAGCAGTTCCTTCATACTTAAAACAAGAAAAATAAAATTCTTTCTAGGATAACTTTATTTCTTCTTTCAGTTTTGCTTATACAACCTAAAATTTAACTTAAAATCCTTTCATTTCTCTCCAGTTTTACCAACTCTTCACTTCTACGCCAAACCTTGCTACAAAAATCCCTATCCCTTGCTTTGTTAGGTTGGTAGAATGGTCTACAATCAACAAAGTATTTCCCTGTTGTATTTTGCAATTTTCTCGACAACGCGCAGTTAATTTGAGTCTGTGCCCCTTCATAAGCATCCTGAAAAAACAGTCACCATTATAACAAATATAACTACTTATATAAAACAAACAAAAAGCCATACCTTTCCAAGTAGTTTAAAAATCGCATACGACAAAATAACTATTAATTTATTAGTCGATGGCCCTATCAATTTATTGTATATTGGTGTTACAACAAGTCCTGGGTGTACTGCATTACAAGTAACACCTGTTCCTTTCAGTTTTTCAGCGAAACCATTCGACATGATTAAATTCAATAATTTCGTATTTGCGTATGTTTGGAAATGGTTTACGGTTGGTATTTTGTGTCCACTAGCTTGATTGATAGTTTCCATGGTTAGGTTATCAAAAAATGCTGCTATTGAACTTAGGAATATGATCCTAGATGGTGAGGTGTTCTTCAATAGACCTATTAGTAGGTGCGTCAAAAGAAATGGCCCAAAATGGTTAACTTGCATATGCAATTGCAGGCCATCTTTGGTATATTTGTCTGGCACTGACCCAACGCCTGCATTGTTGATTAGAATGTCCAAACGGTCTTCTTCTTGGTTTATATCTTTAGCAAACGTCCTTATTGATGATAGAGAAGCAAGATCGAGATATTTGTATGTTACGTTGGGATTTTTTGTGGTTTTTATGATTTTATTCACTGATTCTGTTGAGTCATTCCTGTCTGCGATGATTACCCTTGCTCCTCTACCTGCTAATACCAAGGCTGTCTGATATCCAAGACCTGAAAACGATATCCAAACCCTAAAGTAGGCTTTAGTTCATAATAAGAAACGTCATATTTGACACTCAGAAGCATTTGACACTCAGAAGCTTGAAATTACCAAATATCGACAAACGACACAAATTCTAGGATTGAAAGTTTCAAGAAAATGTGATACTAACCAGAATTTCCACCTGTGACTATTACAGTTTTTCCTATTAGGCAAGTGTTACTTCTGCACCATCCCATGGTCAATTTTGTGAAGATTTTTACTGTAATTCCAGTGATAATTATGCATTTTGTTAAGAAGAAAACAGTATTCCAAGTAAACATTGTACCGATTACTGGTAATTTAAATTGATAGTTTCTAATATTTATCGAGTCATAGCCTTGTGTGTAACTAGTTTTTTGTGTAGTTAAGTTGGTACTAGAAAACTTTTATGGTTTAGCCTTCCTTTTCTCATAAATGGTTACTTAAAATCAGACCTAGAGGCAAATGAAGACTATAAATATTAATATTAAGCTTTATTAATTATTTAACATAGCGTATAATTAATCTATTTTTAGAAATTTGCTGAGTGAATCGGTAATTGCATTGTTTATAGATACAAAACGCCCGTGACATAGACAACTGAACGTACTAATAGACATAATTTTGTTATTTATTTTATTAACGTGGAAGTCTACCCTCAGTTAGTACCTATTGGAACTAATATGTTTATATTCGTTCATCATAATTTAATTTTACAAGCTCTTCACTCCTCCTCCAAATATCATAGCAAAATTCTCTATTTCTCGCCTTTTTGGGTTGACAAAAAGGTAGACAAGCAACGAAATATTGACCCGTTGTATCCACCAACTTATTTGACAGAGCGCAGTGTATTTGTGTTTGGATTCCTTCAAAAGTGTCCTGGAAAAGAAACATCGTTCACTGCTGCATGTTAACAGTCAATTTCCTGTTAAAACGCTGAAATAACACTTCTTTTATGGCAAATTTATCACAAATAAAAATAAAAATTCAAATAATCGACATACCTTTCCCACCAATTTCAAAAAAATTCGATTAGCGAAGAATCTATATAAATCCTTTGCTTTTGAACTTAATAAAGTGTCATAAATTGCTGTTACAACGATTCCTGGATGAACAGCGTTACTTGTGACACCTGTACCTTTCAGTTTTTCAGCCAGAACGTTAGAAGTGATCAAATTGAGTAATTTTGTGTTGCCATAAGTGATCAGGTCGTCTATAGTTTTGATTGACCAACCGCTATTAGCATTGATGTTTTCCACGCTTAAGTTTGCGAAAAATGCCATTATTGAACTCACAAATATGATTCTGCTAGGTGCTGATTTCTTTAATAGGTCTATAGAGAACATATTTTTATTAAAAAAATCATTTTATGAAGTAGTACTGACCTACTAATAAATGTGTTAGAAGAAATGGGCCGAAGTGGTTTACTTGTGCCTGAATTTGAAGACCGTCTTTCGTGTAAGAATTTGGCCCTCCTAATAATCCTGCGTTGTTAATAAGAATGTCCAAGCGGTCTTCTTCATACATAATTTCTTTAGCAAATTTCCGGATTGATTGTAAAGATGATAGATCCAAGAATTTACCAATCACGTTTGGGTTGCCTGTGGCTTTGATGATCTTATTGACAGATTCTGTGGAGTCCATTATGTCGGCTATGATGGTCCTTGCACCTCTTCCTGCTAGTGTCAATGCTGTTTGATATCCAAGACCTAAATTGCATTTTTGTTAGGTACTGATAGTGTACTTATCTACAATAATACACCTGTCACAACATTTTGATGACTTAAATAATTTCTTTGCGACAACTAAAGCTTTGTCTTTCATATCATACTAAGTATATTTACTAACCTGCATTTCCCCCTGTGACTATGACAGTTTTCCCAACTAAACATGTATTACTTCTGCATATACCCATCGTTAGTTTTGCCAGAATCTTTATTGCAATACAGGCTGCTATCAACCATTTGATCGCAGTGAAAAATATATCCATTAAATACATTTTGAAACTGTTAATTAGTATTTGACTTTGTAAATGTTTTATTGTTGATTTGGTTAACTTGCCTTTTTTCGTCAATGCTCGAATCAGTAATAACACAATTTTTAACATTCAGTTAATAATAAAACTGGAATTAAGCTAAAATTAAACATATTTATCGGTACGCTGCAATTAAGGAAATTGCTGTTATTGTAACTTGGTAAAGTGGGACTTTTTCTTAATTAATATCCATGTAAGGAAAGATAAACCTTTATTATTAATACATAATTTTACTGGCAGTAATAGTAATAATAAATAGTAATCATACAAAAAAAATATCACATGACAATAAATACAAAACAACAAATTCAAAAGAAGCGCTCATTTAAAATCTGTGGGTGAGGCCAATTCCGACCCCATAACTTGGCCTTCCTGTTCCAAAACGACCTCCGAAATGCCTGTTGTAGTTTCCTTCGGCAAAAACCTTCGTGTTGGGCCTATTGACAAAGTTATAACGGCCAGCAGCGCTGACATCAGTTCCAAATCCTCTCGTATTTGCAGCACCAAGATTCAAAGAACTCGCCGATGGTTTATGCATGTAGTCCAGTTGTCCACCAGTGGTAAGAGGTCCTTTGGGATTGAATTGCCTTTGGGCAAAGGCAGTTCCTTGCAGTGAGTGCCTATCATTGTTCAAAATAGTCCCAGTGTGTGATAAACCAACAGCACCACCACTATTGATAGTAGCAGACGTTTGCCTATGAAAGATTCACAATATTTGATTTAATAATAGAAAATTAATAGATTAGTGATAATATTTAAGATTAGTGATTTATTTACCTTCTGACACGGTGTCCATGGTCTAACTGTACCAAGAGATATTCTTGTTCGCCATCGGAGACCACCTCGTAAGCCAAGGTGTTGGCGAGACACAAAAGTGCAAAACAGGTGAAGAATTTCATGTTTGCTCTTTGGATATTTACTGTCAGATGAGACTGAAGTGAATGATTTGATTTGGTGGAGTTGAAGCTTTTATATCTTGTAAATAAGTTGTTCTGAGATAAGGGACTTTACATCGCGCTGGTTTGGTATAGTTTATTGACACTGCGAAGACGTATAGCGCATGTACTGCGGGAATTCCTGCAGAAATAAAGCCGTATCGGTCTTTTTTTGGCGTGATCAGCTGGTTGGTCGTCACTGTGTTTAATTCTAGACGGGATTTACAATTTTGTTTTGACCTTGCGAAATATGATAAGACATTATGTTGTGATGTTAATTATAGCAGAGCAGATTACAAGTTTTTTTTTTACTGAAACTTTGCAAATTTAACTTACATTTTCCAGAACTCGGGTATTTTTTGACCGATTGTGACGATTTTGTAGAGAAAAGAATGCTCAGTTTAAGTCAAATTACTTTGAATCAAAACAACAACGGTTGATTTCCATATCCACGAAATAACTATCCACTTCAGCTAAGACAAAATTTTCTCAGTAGAAGCGAAGATTCAAGATAAATTTGGTTGCAATGAGTAAATTATTAAGCCACACTAAACAGTCATCAACTTCAAAGGGTTATATGTAGTTTTGAATGTAGTATTACTTCAAATATTTAAACATTTCGGCCAGATTAATGTTATATTTCAACCATTAGATGGATTAAAGAGAATAATAATAATCAGAATAAATAATTGGTTGTTTTTTTTGGGAAAACAAATGTTTCAGAAAAAGATTTTTCGGTTTGGTTCAACACCTTCTGTGTTCTGAATAGAGTATTTCGTTCTCACTGCAAGTAACTGTCATTTCAAATGAAATGCGATCAATTATTCAAAGTAAGCAATAGTAATTTACGTTCAACATAATATATTGATTTGAAGTGAATAATTTTGTTGTTTTGTTGCTGCAAAGGGGTAAGAAAAGTTCATATGTACCAATACAGTAATTTATTATAAAAATACATTCAAAATAAGTACAAAATACATTGAAAAATATAAAAGAATTAAATGTTATCTGATACATTTCAAAGTATTAAATACATATCATAATTAAATAATTCCTCTGGTGAATTTGTTGTCATTGATTTGCATCTCTTAACTTGGACCATGCTATAAAAACACCTTGGTCCATTGTATGCAGTACTGTAGGAACTTTAGTACTACATCATATGCACCTGTGTGGTGAAATATAACATGTGCATACATGTTATAGATATATACGGTTTCTCACCTCAGATGTTTCCAATTCTAATAGCTTCACAGCTTCCTGGAAAGCTATACGATATCCAATAGCTGGAATAAGTTCTTTTACTTCTTCCTCTGTAAGTTTTCTTATGTTTTCCACAGTTATTTTATCGCCTTGAAAATATAGAATGTACATAGTGAATTAACATTTTCATAAAAAGAACTTATACGCATGTAGTTACTCTCCAATATCAGATGATCTAATGAGATTGATTTTAAAAAATCATAAATCATCAAAACGTGTCTTGTATCAACCAACCAATTTTACTTGTTTTGAAGCTCGTATTTCACATATGTGGTCTTGATTCAATGCAATGGTTCTTTTTATTAGAATATATAGAATTCTTCAATGCAAAATACTATATTCTTAAAGAACTCATAAGAACATTTAAAGCTATCCAACATAGTTTTATTTGGAAACAAAATCTTGTCGCTTCAAATGAGAAATTTGTTAGTTTTGAAGCAAAAAGCTCTTCTTAATTGAAAATAATTTTTGTATCTGGTCTAACTTACAACACGAAAAAGCTTTAGTTCTAATCTTTTCTATAGTGACATCAGCGCCAACTAGCGGCACCAGAAGGTATTAATCGAAGGTAGACTTCAACGTTAAGACATAAAAACTACTTTGTACGAAAAGAAACATTTATTTTGTCATATATATATATATATATATATAGCCTGCACAATATCACAAAAATTGACATAATAATAAATAACAAACACAAGTTAATCAAATGGCCACTTAGAACCTATGATTGACTCCAATTCCGACTCCATAATTGGGCCTTCCAGTTCCACCAGGTCCGCCGAAATGCCTGTTGTAATTTCCTTCAGCATAAACATTCGTGTTCGGCTTATTCACGAAATTATAACGACCAGCAGCGCTGACGTCAGTCCCATATCCTCTTGTATTTGCAGCACCAAGATTCAAAGAACTCGCCGATGGTTTATGCATGTAGTCTAGTTGCCCACCAGTGGTAAGAGGCCCTTTGGGTTTGAATTGCCTTTGGGCAAAGGCAGTTCCTTGCAGTGAGTGCCTATCATTGTTCAAAATAGTCCCAGTGTGTGATAAACCAACAGCACCACCACTACCGATAGTAGCAGACGTTTGCCTATGAAAGATTCACAATATTTGATAATAGAAAATTAATAGATTAGTGATAATATTTAAGATTAGTGATTTATTTACCTTCTGACACGGTGTCCATGGTCTAACGGTACCAAGAGATATTCTTGTTCGCCATCGGAGACCACCTCGTAAGCCATGGTGTTGGCGAGACACAAAAGTGCAAAACAGGCGAAGAATTTCATGTTTGCTCTTTGCTCTTACTGTCAGATGAAACTGAAGTGAATGATTTGGTTTGAGGAATTGTGTTTCTTTTATATGTTGATGAAAGTGTTGTTGGTAGATGAGGGACTTCACAACGCACAGAGTTAGTGGGGTTTGTTGACTCAAAGAGGTCAGCGTATGCTAACGAAAATCCCCTCACGCTGTAAATTGGAGTTTGCGAAATTGTGTTTTAGTCAATTTTAGTTGGGATTTACAATTTTGCGTAATTGATAACATAATCAACCTAAATATGTATCCCACAACAAGCTCTCGGGATATACGTTGTCCTATAAATCTGTCTTAGTCTTTTTATGTGGTCGTTCAATGAATGAGCATGATTGATTGCTAGAAATCGTTTTTTTTTTAATAGTTTTTTTTTTACTGTTAAGGCGAAGTTATCAACCGGTTACCAAGTCACGTACTACATGTAGGGGATTCCTAAATACAGCCTACACTAGTCTATAGGAGGCTGTCCATTTTAATCTTTTGTCCTACTTCAAACCACGCTGTGAATGATGCATGATTAATTAATTATATGCCTACAGACATTCACAGAAGTCATTCATATACCACAGTAACATTAGTACCTCTGCACTTGTTGCTATGTTCAAATGCGTTCACAAATTTTTATCACAAATGTATGTTTGTTCTTTTTGTTATAATTTGAAATTGAATTCTTGAATTTGAAATTATTTACGAAAAGACGAAAAAAGGCAATGGCAAAAGTCTACATACGACTTGAAAATGACCAGAAGAGATTTCACTAAGGCACTAAAAACAAATCAAAATTATTTTTTAATATTTGGTTGGCCCACTACGGGCATCTATCAACAGCCTGCAAGCGTTTGGATATTGAAGCAACTAAATTTCTATTTCAATTGGCGTTATTCGTTGCCATTCCTCTTGCAGTTTCTCTTTTAGAGTTGGAGCACAAGTAATGTCATGTTGTCTGTCTTATATTACGCTCAAAAATCTACTGAAACGTGCTTGATAACATTTAAGTCGGGGCTTTGAAGTTGTGAGTTAATTAAATTATGTTCAAAAATATGTTTATATTGATAACGATCGATATTCCCTTCAATAAACATCAAATTTCCTACTCCAGATGCATCAAATTCCAAGCGAAATCTTCGTTTTTTTTTTTTCGCTTATGTGTGGAGTTTTGCTGTGGAAACTTTTATTGTTCAAAGTTCTTTGAACAGTTCGTGGATACACAATCATATCTGATGTTCTTACTAGCCCTGCTGCCAACATACTGAAATTTATTTTCGGGTTTTTCATCCACTTTTTTTTCAAAATAAACGATACATCTCTACGACTTAGCCTCTTTGGGCGACCTTGTAGATAACACGAAATTTACACGGAAATATTAAAACGAAAATATCAACAAATTCAAATTTATTTCACAGATATGAAGTAACAAAACTAAAAGCCAAAATTACACATCAACATAATAAATAACATATAACAATAACAACCACTTAAAATCTATGTATGACTCCAAGACCGACTCCATAATTGGGCCTTCCAGTTCCACCAGGTCCACCGAAATGCCTGTTGTAATTTCCTTCAACATAAACCTGAGTGTTAGGCTTATTCACGAAATTATAACGACCAGCAGCGCTAACGTCAGTCCCAAATCCTCTAGTATTTGCAGCACCAAGATTCAAAGAACTCGCCGATGGTTTATGCATGTAGTCCAGTTGTCCACCAGTGGTAAGCGGTCCTTTGGGATTGAATTGCCTTTGGGCAAAGGCAGTTCCTTGCAGTGAGTGCCTATCATTGTTCAAAATAGTCCCAGTGTGTGATAAACCAACAGCACCACCACTATTGATAGTAGCAGACGTTTGCCTATGAAAGATTCACAATATTTGATTTAATAATAGAAAATTAGTGATAATATTTAAGATTAGTGATTTATTTACCTTCTGACACGGTGTCCATGGTCTAACGGTACCAAGAGATATTCTTGTTCGCCATCGGAGACCATCTCGTAAGCCAAGGTGTTGGCGAGACACAAAAGTGCAAAACAGGCGAAGTATTTCATGTTTGCTCTTTGGATATTTACTGTCAGATGAGACTGAAGTGAATGATTTGATTTGGTGGAGTTGGAGCTTTTATATCTTGTGAATAAGTTGTTGTTAGATAAGGGACTTTACAGTACACTGTACTGACCAAAGAGGTCAGCGTGTGCACTACAGGAATTCTCACATGCTGAAATATTGTTGTGCTTTGTTTTGGATGCAGATTTTGTTATCACGTCAGGTCGTTACTGGATGTAGGGGATTCCTAAATACACTCTACACTCTACAAGGTTAGACGTGCGTTTGGGTCTTTTATGGTATTTTAAACCACGCTGCGAATGAATCATAAAATCATACACAGGTGCATTCAGAGAAGTTATTCACGCTATTCAGTTTATCAAATCAAACGATTACTATGATTCTGTTCTTGCAGTTCTATCTTTAACTTTAAAGAATGTTTTGAAGCATATGAGCTAATGAGTCCACCATAATCTGTTATCGTGTTTTTCGACTACACATAATAAAATAATGATTTAATTAAAGAAAGATTACCCGTCGATGAGGTAGTCGGAATGTTGGGTTGAAATTTTTTTCGAATTTCAGCGGAAATACGCGTTTTGAGCCCTGCAGGATCCATCGGGATGATTTTTGAAAAATGTCAATTTCGCAACCCGTACCCGTCGACGAGGTAGTTGGAAAGTTGGGTCGGAAAATTTTTGGGATTTCCGCGGAAATACGCGTTTTGAGCCTCCCTGGATCCATTGCGATGATTTTTGAAAAATGTCAATTTCGCAACCCGTACCCGTCGACGAGGTAGTTGGAAAGTTGGGTCGGAAAATTTTTGGGATTTCCGCGGAAATACGCGTTTTGAGCCTCCCTGGATTCATTGCGATGATTTTTGAAAAATGTCAATTTCGCAACCCGTACCCGTCGACGAGGTAGTCGGAAAGTTGGTCGCGAATTTTATACATAATAATCTTTTATTGTGTTTTTCGACTACACTATGTTTGGATTATAATGAAGGTCCCATGATTACCTATAATCCAAATATAATAAAATAATGCTTTAATTAGAGAAAAATTATTTATTTTAATTTTACAAAAAATAATTCACGGTCGCAATATTTAACGAAAATTCATTTCTTTTGAAAATATTATGTTATTAAATTTAAGTTAATTAACGTTTATACAAATATGTTAGCTTTGAATTTAATCAATTTTTCCAAAGAAATACTTTCTTTGCGGCAACCTTTTGGTGCCACTATTTAAATTCGATCTTTCTTTAACTTGAATCAAATTACTTTACCAAGAAGCATTCATGTTAATCTAATATTTACTTTCAACTTTATCTGTTGCGTAAATCAAAATAGAAATTGTAAATCCCGCTGAATTTTATTAGTTAGTTTTGCTTGCCGTGCTCTATTAACTTAGCCATACTGTCGCCACTACAAAAGCAGTTTGGAGATTCCAGAATTTGACCTAACGTCATCCAAACTGCATCAACATTGCCAAAGTAAAGTCCCGTGTCGAAGAAACATGCTCATTTCAACATATAAAAGCTACGCATTCCCCAAACCAAATCATTCACTTCAGTTTCATCTGACAGTAAATATCCAAAGAGAAAACATGAAATACTTCGCCTGTTTTGCACTTTTGTGTCTCGCCAACACCATGGCTTACGAGGTGGTCTCCGATGGCGAACAAGAATATCTCTTGGTACCGTTAGACCATGGACACCGTGTCAGAAGGTAAATAAATCACTAATCTTAAATATTATCACTAATCTATTAATTTTCTATTATCAAATATTGTGAATCTTTCATAGGCAAACGTCTGCTACTATCGGTAGTGGTGGTGCTGTTGGTGTATCACACACTGGTACTATTTTGGACAATGATAGGCACTCACTGCAAGGAACTGCCTTTGCTCAAAGGCAGTTCAATCCCAAAGGACCTCTTACCACTGGTGGGCAACTAGACTACATGCATAAACCATCGGCGAGTTCTTTGAATCTTGGTGCTTCAAATACTAGAGGATTTGGAACTGATGTCAGCGCTGCTGGTCGTTATAATTTCGTGAATAAGAAAAACACTCAGGTTTATGCTGAAGGAAATTACAACAGGCATTTCGGTGGACCTGGTGGAACTGGAAGGCCAGATTATGGTGTGGGTCTTGGCGTCATACATAGATTTTAAGTGGTTGTTATTGTTAGATGTTATTTATTATTTCGATGTGTAATTTTGGCCTTTAGTTTTGTTATGGCTTATCTGTGGAATAAATTTGATTTTGTCGATATTTTCGTTTTAATATCTCTCGAAATAATTTAGATATACAACTGCTGCTTTTATACATGTAATCTACAATGTTTTCTGCATAATATATGTAAAAATCAACAATGCCTCTTGACTCATAAAGAAGTTATTGAAGACTATTTCTATTTATTAAAAAATAAATAGAAAAACAGCGACATATATCGAAAAATGAAATGTATAACTGTCCTACTCGGTTCTTCACTAACAATAATGTTATTTCGGAACATCCAATATACTATTATGCATTTGTAGGAAACAATTTTAGAAAAGGTATTGAATATTGTATTATGCGAAATGTGTTTACAAAAATGTACGCAGGCACAGCCACATCTGGCATGGTCGAAGTCAAAACCAGCGAACAAAAAATTGTGCAACGATAATAGGCCAAGTGGAGAGTATTTCACCCATGAAAAAAACACTTACACACGACGACTAGAACATGTTTTTGTCCTTCAAGCCAGCGGACGATGGAAAATATTATTTTCTATGCATTTTTTTGATTGGTTGTTTTCTGTTAGGTTTTCAAACAACAAATTCATTTCTGAAGAACTTGTGTAAAATTTTGACTTTGCTGAGACGAGCAAAAGCGTTGTTATATTATTTAAAATAAAAATTATAAATCACATTAAACCACCTTACATTTTGCATTCCAATCAACGTTGCAGCATTACTTTTCGGCCGGCGACTATTCATTATATGATCAGTATTTTAACAACTATATTAAGAACTATATTACCTCGCATAATATTTATAAAAGACATTACAAAAATACATAATTTCCTGAGTTAAACATTATTGCTGGTTGCTGTAAAAGTTAAACAAGCGTTGGTGGGCTGGCTGCTGCTAAACTCACTCACCAACTGGTAAAGCAGCGCTGCTGAGTGGTCACACTATGCTAGTCATTGGCGCAATTTTATATATTAATAACTGGGGAATCTCCGAGTCGGATTAACTTCTGTGAAACAGTTTATAATTCACTTAATCAGTGACTGCTGAGATAAGACGGGAATTACACTGGTGTTTGGGGCATTCAGAATCCCCAATGTAATTTGCTTCTTTTGCGCAATATTTATATAAGCACTCATCAAACACTTGCAACTTCAGTCTAACCAATTCAGAGAAACAACAAAGTCAAATAATGGATATCATCACTATAATTGGAGTTTTATGCTTAGCAACTTTTGGTGTAACTTGGCCACAACTTGAGTATCACTTTAGTCCGTTTTTAACCAAACCACATCGATCGAAAAGGTCCTGCCATGGAGCAGGATCATCATTAGGTTCGGGAACTATTCATGGAACCGCTGGTACAGAAACAGGACGTGTTTCTCTTGGTATCAAACATACCCCAATAAATAACCAGGTGCATAGATTGGATACAAATATTTTCGCCAGTGATAGTTTAGGTTTTAAAGGACCCAGGACAATAGGTGGTGAAGCTAATCTACTCCATAAACCATCACGTAAGTTCTGTTCTGAATTGCTTTGCGATCGTTGATTAATTTTTTGAGATTGAAATTTGTCTTAAATCTTAGAGAGCACTCTTGGGGTTAGTGCCATCCATACTATTGGTGCTGGTACTGATCTATCAGCTTCTGGAAAGTATAATATCAATCAAGATAGAAGTATTTATGGACAAGCAACTTTATCAGACCCTGGACGTGTAGTTATTGGTATGAAAGATACACCAATTAATAATGGTGACCATAGATTGGATACGCATGTTTTTGCCAGTGATAACATAGGCCTAAATGGCCCACGTACTATTGGTGGTGAAGCTAATTACCAACACAAACCATCGCGTAAGTTCTTCATACTAAATTCTCGTTTCGATATTTGATGGTTGTGTTCAGAAGAATAGCTCTGTCTGAGTAAGAATATGATTTTCTTGATGTTCCAAGTGTTACGTTTTCTTGTTTTAAGTATGAAGGAACTACTTGAAAGGAATTACGTCTGTTTTAAGCTGTTTGTTCGTTGAAGCATGTATGTTTTTCACCCAACAAAATATTGTTGTTGATGTAAAACGAACGTCTTACGCTTTTTATATGTAGAAGAATAACATTTTCTTCGTCAGAACAAAATATACTCAACATAAACATACTAAACTCTTAAACCACTTCTTCTTCTGAACACAACCAATAAATAGGCCATTATCATAGGTTATTTTCTTATCATTTTTTCTAGAGAGTACCCTTGGAGTTAGTGCTGTAAATACTCAAGGTTTAGGTACGGATTTAACCGCTTCTGGCAAGTTTAATATCCATCAGGATAAAAATTCTAACGTTAATGTTGAAGGATTTGCCTCAAAGCATATAGGAGGTGCACAGGGCAGCCAACCTGTAGATTATGGTGTGAAATTAAACGTTGAAGCAAAGTTTTAAATAAAATATACGTTTATTCCAATACAATTTCTTTTATTTCTTATATTCTATATACAATACTATATGTATTTATACAATACTACATATTTGTATTTTTACAATACTATATTATGTACAATTTTAGTTTTTGGCGCAGTTTTTTCGTTTTTCTATTCATCTCAGCTGTAATATATCCGTCTTCCATTCACAGTTGTTTTCTCTGTTACCACTAAATTTTTTGTGTATCTTTGACAGCTATAACGTCAAGAAAATTAAGATATTAACAAATGATTACAATATTATATTACAAAAGTATAACACAAAATGGTATCACAAATAATCAGAATTTTACCTGCACTTCTTTGAGACGTTCTCCATTTGAATTTCCTTCTTCCTTTCGTCAAAATTTGACATTTTGGACACTATTCTATAGTTGGCTAATGCTGCTAAGTTGTACATGTTGTCTGTTTTGATTTACAAGTCTATAGTTGAGTTGTAGAAGAACTTAAGTTAACTGTTGTAGTACAATATAATCTTGTATGCTTTTATATATAAATTTTATCATCATTATCACCGTATGTAAGCAGTGTGCCTCGTGTATTTACGTGATTTAAACCAAATAATGCGTTGCATAGTACCTTTATTTATTTGTTTATTTGGTACGCGGTGGAATATTTTAAATGCAGACTTTATTTCTGTTTAGTTTTAATAATGATTCATGTATTTATCATATATAGCCTGCAGTTGTATATCCTGTAATTATAAATACATTTTGACGACAATAAGTCTAGCCTTAGCTCATGGATGTTAATATTGTATTAACAATAAATGAGCTCAAATATTTGGGTGTGATAATAATAGTTTTGCATTAAATTTTGTTCTGGTTTCTATAAAAAAAATTATAGAAATTGTTTTATGAGGACACAAGTTTTGATTTTCCTTATATGGTATTCTGTATATCTATACATATCTCATTCATGGAGTACAAATTCTAACATCATTACGCTATCTTCTGTTCTAGATCAATCGTAATAATGTCGTGATTCCCCTAATCAAATGGAAAATTTTAAATACAGTCTTAAATGCATACGTGTCTTCGTAGTAATGCCATAAATGCACGTCAAGTTATTCTTCAATAAAAAAGTAAACGTTTGTTTTACAACAAAAAAATATTCGTTGGACGAAAAAACGAAAAACAGTTTCTTGACCCAAGATTCTTACTCTGAGAGATACATAGAAAGTTGTGTTATTACTTTACAGATGGCGCTAACAGTTTCTCGCGTCTTTTGCCACATATCACCGCTATATAAGCTTGACGATATTGAGTGTTCGTATATTGTTTGTTTACATCTATGCATGTGTGTTTTATTTCATGGGTGACTTACAAGGATTATGAGGAAAACCAGGATTGTAGTGGAATAGCCTGCACACAGAGAACTCTATTCTTTAAGACTTTTTGTTGAGTATACTTTGCTGTGACGAAGAAAATGTTATTCTTCTACATATAAAAAGAGTAAGACGTTCGTTTTACATAAATTGGGTGAAAAATATACATGCTTCAACGAACAAACAGTTTCTTGACACAAAAGTGTACGTACTTATCGCTTAAAACAGACTTAATTCCTTTCAAGCAGTTCCTTCATACTCAAAATAACCGAGAAAGAAAACGTAATACTTGGAACATCAAGTTGTACCGAATAAATTTTTTTTCTTAGGTTTTTTACACACATAAAGTACTCAACTAAGTTTAAATCGTTTCTACATACCTATTAATAAGTGTGTCAGTAGAAATGGCCCAAAATGATTGACTTGCATGTGAATTTGCAAGCCGTCTTCAGTTTGTCTGTCGTGAGCTGCAGCAATGCCTGCATTGTTTATTAAAATATCCAAACGATCCACTTCTTCGTTGATTTCTTTAGCAAATTTTCGTACTGAGTCGATAGAAGCAAGATCGACAAACTTGCTGATTATATTTTGGTTATTTGTTGTCTGTATAATCTTGTTTTTTGATTCTGTGCAATCATTTTTATCGGCTATGATTACTTTGGCACCTCTGCTTGCTAGGTTAAGAGCTGTTTGATATCCCATACCTATAAGAAATGTTGGATCAAGTCAGGTCAACAACAAGTCAAGTTATTTGTAAGTTAAGTCAATAAAAATGTTCAAAATGTTTACCAGAATTTCCTCCAGTGATCAACGCTGTTTTTCCTATTAAGGACACATTACTTTTGTTAAATCCAACTGTCAAAGTGCACATTAATCTTATAACCACAGCTATGAATACTGTCCATTCCAATAAAACGAAAATAGGTCCGTCGAATAAGAACATGACTTATTATTTCATCTGCTCTCAAGAATTTAATATATCGAACTGTGCATGTGTGTTTTATTTCATGGGTGATTCTTACTCTGAGAGATACATAGAAAGTTGTGCTATTACTTTACAGATGGCGCTAACAGTATCTCGCGTCTTTTACCACATATTACCGCTATATAAGTTCGACGATATTGAGTGTTCGTATATTGTTTGTTTACATCTATGTATAAGTATTTTATTTCATGGGTGACTTACAAGGATTATGAGGAAAACCAGGATTGTAGTGGAATAGCCTACACACAGAGAACTCTATTCTTTAAGACTTTTTGTTGAGTATATTTTGCTGTGACGAAGAAAATGTTATTCTTCTACATATAAAAAGAGTAAGACGTTCGTTTTACATCAACTGGGTGAAAAATATACATGCTTCAACGAACAAACAGTTTCTTGACCCAGAAGTATACGTACGTATCGCTTAAAACAGACGTAATTCCTTTCAAGCAGTTCCTTCATACTTAAAACAAGAAAACGTAATACTTGGAACATCAAGAAAATATTTTCTTAGTCTAAATTTTTCCCTCAGTGTATATTACCAAAGCTTTTATATACATATAGATCTTGATTTTACATTCATTGTGTTTGGGAAAGGTCATTGTCTTGCTGTGTTAAAAAAAGCCTTTGTAATTCATATCTTATTATTATTATTATTAGAATTAATCACGAGTTGACATTGGTGCAAAGTGTCAGTGTTTCTAAGTAAGTAATCATGACTAAATTTGTTATCAAACCCGTTTGATTGAAAAAGATATTAACGACAACTTATGTATATATATAGATTCTATTATCAATATCATACGATTCTCTTATTTTAACTTGGTTATTTACTAACTAAAGTAAACTTTTAGTTTGTGTGGATTTGTGATTTAGAGATGAATGCATTATGATATGACACATCATATACAAGGTGTTCTATAACAGTTGTTATACAGCAGTAGTATAAAGAGGGCTTTAAGGGATACAGTTGTTAAAATACTGATCACATAATGAATAGTCGCCGGCCGAAAAAATATGCTGCAACGTTGATTGGAATGCAAAATATGGGGTGGTTGTTAGTATTTGCTGCTTGCTGTAGATTATTAGTTAACCAGCATAGTCTGACCACTCAGCAGCCGCTATTTTTGCATACCGGCGAATGGTTTTGGCTGTTGCTTGTAAAGTTGAATATGTTGAACTTTTAACCGCTATTTTGAGCTTGCGCTGCTGGCTCAGGACAAATGTGGGTATTGTAGAAAACACCAACCATCGATTATTATAAATAATTTAAAAACAACTTTTGTTAAAATATTTATAAGTTGCTGTGACATGTTGAACTTTATTTGAAGTAGAAATGCATATCTTCTACCTATACTAATTACGAACTTTCAAGTGTAGGGCGCGTTCAGCGGAATCGCCCATCTTCGCCGACATTTGCGATCGAGTAGCTGCAAAATTGGGCTTTTCGATATTACTTTTGACGCTCGAATTGAAAAAAGGACACAATTCCGCGTGGACTGCGCGATATTTTGTAAATTAAATGCGTCAATTTTGAAAAAAAAATCACGTTTTTGCACCTCTTCGGGTGAAGGCGAACCTCGAGAAAATGTCACGTGACGTCTAGAAATTCCGACAAGCGGATCGATGAACGTCAAAAATTTACAATTTTTATCCGTTCCTGCCGACCTTATAAAAGCCGCTCGCTCTCATGTCTTACGATAAGATCCCTCTAAATACCCTTCGCAAAGAGTTTTGAGCAAAAAAACGGCCGTAAAAACAATTTTCGATCCAAAAAATCGATTTTTGTCGACCCGTGTTTTGCTGCTATTACCACAGTAACGTCAAACCCGAAACGCCCCCTGCCGGACATTCGTAACAACAGTAACAGATAGCAGATAACCTAAAATGTATCCTAAAATGTCCATATTGCGAATGTGGACAGGTGGGAAGCCTTAAACCACATATTTCTAGAATGCCCAATAACTAAAATCGAAAATTTTGACATATACACAGAGCTAGTATGTATACTAATATCTTTTGTAAAATATATCGGATTTTAATTATATCAATTGTATATTAAATTGTATAATTATATAATTCTATTATATTTTAATTAGTTAATTGGACGGAAAACTGATTGAATTACTTTTGTGTTTGAAGTTAACATAAATAAAACATTAAACAAACTTTATAATAACAATTTGTTATTTAGAAATATACTGGAAAACAACTGAAAATATTCCCTAAAAGTGTTTTTTCTTTTGTTTCAGGTATGTAGTACGTTTACCGTAAAAATCCGTTTACTGAACCGTATAGAAGGCAAACTTTTCCGACGTTCGGTCGGGAAAATAAATTGGAGGGTCCGGCAAAAGGCAAGTTAACACGTGTCAAGTACTTTTCCGCTTTCTTGAACACTGCGGACGGTCTAGAAAAGAAATCGGTTAAGTTTACGCCTGACTGCTAGGCAATACGTAAGCGAACGGTGCCTTACACATTGCAGCACTCCAAGGCAAACCACAATGTTAACAATTCGTAGAGGTACCTACCACATCGGGCATTTCGAGTAGTTTCAAACTAAGAAGAGCACAGTTGTATATGCAACCAATCATACCCAGTGTATGGTTTATAAATTGCCTGTGTATATTTGGTTGCATATACAACTGTGCTCTTCTTAGTTTGAAACATCTATAAGTAATAATTCGGCTAACATTTGATTAGAATTGAACACATTATCACCTGTCATCCTCCCTTTGGAACTTTTTAATTCAATTCTGCGGTGCACTGCTTTTGCGTAAAACCCGCGAACGGATTCGGTAGATAGAAGGGTGGAAACTGTTCGCCCAAGGGTCTCTCGGCTCTTTCGCATTTGACAAGCATTTCAGAGCCGTTCCTTCCATTGTTAGAGTGCCTTTCATTATTGGGGAAACTTTCCTACCAGTTGTTTATTAAAAGTTTTCGAATAATCCACTGTTTGGTAAATTGTAGCTATGGTTTTGCTTTAGAAGTTTAAAAGTTTTACTTTACAGGAGTTTCTGATCCATAATATGATCGTTTCTTCTTAAAAAATGTGTTTTTATATGATAAGTTTAACGTCAATTCGCATAAAATAGAAATTATTAAGGTCGGTAGTCTGCAATCTATTGTATAGTCCACTTTCGCACTAGGGACCTAAACCGTCGGACGCGATGTCTAAATAATGGCCCTTGGGGTCGTAGATGTGCCTGCAATTGATTCCTAACTTGTAGCTTTTGTTCTATCCTCCTAAACCATTGTATAAACTGAAATACCTCAAACCATATTAAAAACAATATTCCTCGTATGCCAAATACCGCCAAAGCGCGTGTCTTTTCGCTCTTATACACCTGAATACAATATTTTCATTCATCTTGGGAATTTAATTTCGCATCCCTCTTAAATCGCGCTGCGCCACGATAGATAGAAACCGCCCCCTGGGCCGGGAATGCTTAGGGGCGGTCTTCTTCTTCTGCATCGGGTACCGCATATGGAAGTCGCGCGTAGGTACAATTTTCAGGCGGTAGCGAGCTGTGAAGCGGAAGATTTATTTGGGGATTTTTTCAATCCCCCCTATGATCCACCCTTCCCCCGTTAAGAACATACTACGCGGCTACCTTTGTCAATAGTCGAAATCCGCTGTTCTTTATAACGACAGCGCAGGGCGTGATTCAGGGGTTTCTTCCGGCCGCTAGATTTTCGTTAGTTGCCTTCGGTCCAGCTGCTCTCCATCGGGCATTAGAGAATTGTATAGGAGTCAGGTGGATGATCTTTTAATTGGAGAGGAAGAAGCATTCTCCATTTTGAACATAGAATTAAGAAAACATGTTCAAATTGTCCGTTCTTTTACTCTATGAGGTACTGCACATCGAAAATAATCATCAAATCCTCATGAAACTCACAATAATTATTTCCAAGAGTCTAATGAACAAAACGAAGTCAAGAATAGTGGTTGAACCTACCATAACTGTCAGGCAAAACTATGTAAAGTTCAAGAAACACTGTATGAAGGCAAAGATATTAAAAATAATTATTTAGGCAAAGTTATTTCAACTATAAACTTGTCTTAGGTCAGAAATGTTGTATTTTCTTACCAGAACGAACTTAATTCTCTAAAACCAGTTGTAATAAGTCAGCAGGTGGTCAATAAAACAGCAGGTAGTCAATAAAATAGCAGGTAGTCGATAACACAAAAGGTAGTCAATAAAACAGCAGGCAGTCTCAATTGTAAACTAGTCTTAGGTCAGGAATGTTGTACTTTATGGCCAGGAAGAATTTAATAATCCAAAACCAGTTGTAATAAGTCATCAGGTGGTCAATAAAACAGCAGATAGTCAATAAAACAGCAGGTAGTCTATAACACAAAAGGTAGTCAATAAAACAGCAGGCAGTCTCAATTGTAAACTAGTCTTAGGTCAGGAATGTTGTATTTTATGACCAGGAAGAATTTAATAATCCAAAACCAGTTGTAATAAGTCAGCAGGTGGTCAATAAAACAGCAGGTAGTCTATAACACAAAAGGTAGTCAATAAAACAACAGGCAGTCTCAATTGTAAACTAGTCTTAGGTCAGGAATGTTGTATTTTATGACCAGGAAGAATTTAATAATCCAAAACCAGTTGTAATAAGTCAGCAGGTGGTCAATAAAACAGCAGATAGTCAATAGAATAGCAGGTAGTCTATAACACAAAAGGTAGTCAATAAAACAGCAGGCAGTCTCAATTGTAAACTAGACTTAGGTCAGGAATGTTGTATTTTATGACCAGGAAGAATTTAATAATCCAAAACCAGTTGTAATAAGTCAGCAGGTGGTCAATAAAACAGCAGATAGTCAATAGAATAGCAGGTAGTCTATAACACAAAAGGTAGTCAATAAAACAGCAGGCAGTCTCAATTGTAAACTAGACTTAGGTCAGGAATGTTGTATTTTATAACCAGGAAGAATTTAATAATCCAAAACCAGTTGTAATAAGTCAGCAGGTGGTCAATAAAACAGCAGGTAGTCAATAAAACAGCAGGTAGTCTATAACACAAAAGGTAGTCAATAAAACAGCAGGCAGTCTCAATTGTAAACTAGTCTTAGGTCAGGAATGTTGTATTTTATGACCAGGAAGAATTTAATAATCCAAAACCAGTTGTAATAAGTCATCAGGTGGTCAATAAAACAGCAGGTAGTCAATAAAACAGCAGGTAGTCTATAACACAAAAGGTAGTCAATAAAACAGCAGGCAGTCTCAATTGTAAACTAGTCTTAGGTCAGGAATGTTGTATTTTATGACCAGGAAGAATTTAATAATCCAAAACCAGTTGTAATAAGTCAGCAGGTGGTCAATAAAACAGCAGGTAGTCAATAAAACAGCAGGTAGTCTATAACACAAAAGGTAGTCAATAAAACAGCAGGCAGTCTCAATTGTAAACTAGTCTTAGGTCAGGAATGTTGTATTTTGTGACCAGGAAGAATTTAATAATCCAAAACCAGTTGTAATAAGTCAGCAGGTGGTCAATAAAACAGCAGATAGTCAATAAAACAGCAGGTAGTCTATAACACAAAAGGTAGTCAATAAAACAGCAGGCAGTCTCAATTGTAAACTAGTCTTAGGTCAGGAATGTTGTATTTTATGACCAGGAAGAATTTAATAATCCAAAACCAGTTGTAATAAGTCAGCAGGTGGTCAATAAAACAGCAGATAGTCAATAAAGCAGCAGGTAGTCTATAACACAAAAGGTAGTCAATAAAACAGCAGGCAGTCTCAATTGTAAACTAGACTTAGGTCAGGAATGTTGTATTTTATGACCAGGAAGAATTTAATAATCCAAAACCAGTTGTAATAAGTCATCAGGTGGTCAATAAAACAGCAGATAGTCAATAAAGCAGCAGGTAGTCTATAACACAAAAGGTAGTCAATAAAACAGCAGGCAGTCTCAATTGTAAACTAAACTTAGGTCAGGAATGTTGTATTTTATGACCAGGAAGAATTTAATAATCCAAAATCAGTTGTAATAAGTCAGCAAGTGGTCAATAAAACAGCAGGTAGTACTCTATTCTTGGATATCAAGAAAAATTATTCTTGCATATATAGTTTTGACACGGATTGTCACACTTTGACTGTCACACACGTAGACTGTCACTTTTCTTCATATTTTACTTGTCACTCGTAAGATCAGACGGTACCTCCACAAATCTTGACGTGAAAGATGTGACTTTAAAACTAAATCCGCCGTGAGATAGTAACTCATATTTCCGGGCCGTAAAATCTGACAAGCCAAACACTCCCATCGCGTATTAGATCGTCACACTTTGGCAAATGGTTTCCACCGAGCACCTCATAGAAATTATTAAGAAATATCCACCGTTGTACGACAGCCAGCATCCGAAATTCGGCAACAAGAAGTGTCAAGAAGAAGTATGGATGCGTATCGCGGGCATGTTCAAAGTTGACGGTGAGTTCTGATTCTTAACTAAAACACATTGATTCATAGATTGGTTCTTAGTTAAGACAGTTAAGACTGCTTGGGATAACATCAAAGAGACTTTTATCAAGTACATCAAAGACGAGAAGAGCGATTGTGACCGTCACATGAAAAAAGGATATAGCTATTTGCATTTCATCAAGTGTATGGAGTTTTTCAAACCGTTTTTTAACCTTACCAATGGCGGTAAACCGAAAAGATCTCTAACACCTTGCCCAAGGAGCAAGAGCAGGGAAAGAGAGTATTCAGAACACTCGGAATCAACAGACATCACCGTTTCCTTCAGTGATGACTTCCTCAGTGATTTGAAGAATCCCATAAAAGAGCGAGGGAGCTCAATCAAGAGCGAATTCCTCCATAGGAATATCGGTACTGCCGTTCCTATTATGGTCAACAAGAATAATTTGGCCCATCCAACAACTCAAAATCGCGAAGTCCAATCAGTTTTTGACGATGACCAATCAGACCTGCAAAGAAGCCAGCTGACTACTATGAAGAGACATCAAGATGTCTTCTTCCTCGACTATCCCATGAAGAGTTTTTACATGAATCACGAGCATAACAATACATTGGACGCTATAGAGTTGATTTTTTTGGGATACGCCAAAACTTTGAAGACCTTTTCGCCAATCAGGCAGACGTACACCAAGATGAAGATTGCCCAGATCATTATGGAGCAGGAAATGCAACATTTGGACGAAAATCCCAACTCACCAACGAAATTTACATCGAATCTGTTATTGGGGACTTGGACTGATGCCAATAATCGCGAGCCGAGGCCAAACCCGAAATGAATGTTCAAAATGTTATTTATAATTGTTTTACTTACAATTCGATGGTCTACTAACAAATTAATTGAGAAATCCGATGTGTTCTTGTTGTTATTGTCGCCTAGTTTTTGTATTTGCGAATGGAAAATTTCTCGAGTTGGATTTTCTGAACTTAGATTTGGATAAGGACTTGAGGGTCTTATGAACGAGTTTGATATTCCCCACGATCCTTCTGAATGGTGGCTTCAAAGATTTTAGCTTACTTAATCAAAGACCACTTTTTATGGAAAACCCTAGTTTAGTCCATTATCTCTTTAAGATAGGGGTGGCTTTCGATCTTAATTGCATTACTTGTTCTGATTAGGGGACGCCACAATTAGCCCTCGCTATGGTTTACCCCCGTCGGTCTACGCGGTCCTTTTTATTTAAGCAAAACGTGGCTGGTGTCCCCATGGGTTGATATTGGGCAAAGTTGCGTGACCGTTTGCGTTTATTTAAGTCCGACGTTGGGGAGGAATCACGTACCACGAATCAATTCGTGCTCAGGAGACCACAACATGTCAACCAACCCCCTCCTATCCCCCGTCTACCGCCCCTCTCAACAGACAAACACCGATAAAGTTTTATGAAAGTTTTTCGTGATACACGTCCATTATTAATAGGAATTCGGTGTTTTACAAGTAAATTTTGTAGTATTCAAGAACAATAATAATAAAATTAAAGAAAAAATTATACGCAGTCGGTAGGATTCGAACCTACGCTCCCAGAGGGAATCTGATTTCTAGTCAGACGCCTTAACCGCTCGGCCACGACTGCTTGGTGTTTGTTTGTCGATCCGGGCGTATTTTGTCGGATTTAGCTGCTGGTTTTTCACGTACGACAAAGTTGCGCGAGCAAGTATCAGGCATTCATGATAACGAGAACGTAGATTTTATATACACACCGCTTTGTAAACAGCTTCCGTATTATTCCATTCGATAAATATGTATTTAAAGAGTTGTAAATCAAAAGAGTCTAAGTATGAGTTATGACAATTTATGACATTAATAAATGGGTGAAGTAGTACATAAACTCATCGCAAATGAACGATAATCAATTTAATTGGTGCTCTATTTGCACATTATTCGAGGAAAACGTGTGTTTATATTCAATTTCAATCAGCTAAAACGTGTTTACTACTGTATGCATTACTACTGTATAGAGCAGTGTTTCCCAACCTTTTTTGAGCTATGCCCCACCGAAGCTGGTCTAAAAATCTCATGCCCCACTTCATTTTGTCTTTTTTTATACCTATAACAGAGTTGGAAATGAACCTTACTCGGAACGGTGTACGTTTCTCATTTCGTCATTGGTACACATTCTGCCCAACAAACTTTGACTAATTTCCTCTCTGTGAAGTAATGATAAACTTGCGCCATTGGGGGTATAAAAATAATAACATAAAACAATAATTTATTTGATTATTGAAATAAATACTAAGCATTTTAGCAGAAACAAAATTTGCTACATATTCTATTATAACAAAATAGAAATAAACATTCACTTAAAAACTAATACAACACAAATCTGCCATATTTTGTTATAACAACACAAAGTTAAACATTTACTCTAAAACTGAACTTGTCACTGCAAGTGTTAATCGTACCCTTGAGTCTGGTTATCAAATATTCGTGGTCATTGCTAAATCTGGAAAAAGCACAAAATAGGGGAACATTTAATTAAACTGTCAATATCAACATTTGTAAAAACGGTTTTAGAAAAAGATGACAAAGATGTGATAGCTGTGCCCCTTAGTAACAACACTGTCAGAAAAAGAATGGTTAAAATGAGCAAGACTGAGAGGCACTGAGGCCTTGTTGATAACTTATGTAAGGTACATTAATAAGGAACATTTTTTTGAGGAAATGTTATTCTGCAAATCATAAGAAAGCACCACGACCTCCAGAGATATTTTTTCTAAGCTAAAAAAATATGTTATTAATTATGTCGATAATATTCCAATACAGAACATAACATCTTGTGCTGCCAATCGTGCTCCTAACATTATGGGCAAGAAAAGTGGCTGTTTAAAGATGAAAATCCAGAAATGCTTCTTGTGCATTGTGTAATCCACAGGGAAAACTTGGTAGCCAAAAATATTTGTTCAATGAAGTATTAAATTTAGTTATAAAAAGTATGAATTATTTTGTACTTCACAAATTAACTTGAAATGTCACATTCGGCATTAGCTTTGATACAATTGACATATTTTATAACCGAATTTAATCTTCATTGAGAACTGGACAAACATTTTTGGTTACCAAGTTTTCCCTATGGAGCTATATTAGAAAATGCACAAGAAGCATTTCTGGATTCTTATCTTTAAACAGCCGCTTTTCTTGTCCATCATGTTAGGAGCACAGTCTGCAGTACAGGATGTTATGTTCTGTATTGGAATATTAAAGACATTGAAGTAATTATTTTGCTTATGAAGAATATCTCCGGAGGTTGTGAAGCTTTCTAATTTACAGAATAACATACCTTCAACAAAATGTTCCTCAACAATGTATCTGAAGTGGCATAGCTATCACATCTTTGACATATTTTTCTAAAAACGTTTTTACAAATATTGATGGCTTAATTAAATTTTTCCCTATTGTGTGTTTTTTTTTTTCAGATTTAGAATTGTGTAGGGATATTTAATAATTAGCCTCAAGGATATGATCAACGGTTGCAGTATGAACGGTACAAAGAGACTTTAAGGTAGGTTTTTTTTTTCAAAATTTTTCTATATTCGAATTGCCCCCCTCGAGAATCATATTGCCCCCCAGTGGGGCGTACGGCCCACGTTGGGAAACACTGGTATAGAGGAAGTTCCATATTATGTCACAAGTCCGGTATATCTGATGTCCGGTATTTTGAACAGCCAATATCCACTGTATGTATGTATATCTACAATACACACAGAATTATTGAACAGAGACCAGCTGTTTCCGCTTTAGTTTGATCGAATCTGTTGTTGGGCTTCTACACTATTACTCACTGTCCAGTAGTTGGTTTATTTTACCTTCAGAAGGACATGTTTTTCTATTTTCTCTTGGAGTTTGTTGCATATCAGGTATGAAAGGTTTATATGTGGTTAGACATTTGATTTGCTGTTGTTTTATGGTCTCTCTAGCTTAAATAAATCCTTAAATCGCTTAATTTTGTAATAAAACACGAAAAGTGAAAGGTGTGCAGTTTATAATAAACCGCAATATCCTATTTCTTGTTAGCAAGAAACACAATAATTACTGTGTTACAACTTTCTTATTTTTTTGTCACAGTAATTTTATATTTCAATATTGCATTGTTAGTCTGTTCGTAGATGTATGTACCGCATTATTCAGTTAAATTGGTATAAATAGTGTCACATGGGGGGCAAATAATCGAGATATATTGTTGGTGGACAGCAGTGCTTTGATGCATTCGCTCAATCGATCTTTATTAAGGCCCTGTTATTTGTTTCTATTTCAGTTTTAATGGACTAACTAACACTGTATCAATAACATGCTATTTTATGTTATGTTACGTTATGGTATAATCTAACACAAAGTTAGCAATAACAAAATAATATATAATATGTATAATAAGTTCAATGCACCTACAGCTAAACAATTCGAATTATCTTCAACCGCAGAATCGCCAGACCTAATAAACAACCCGAGCTAAGACGATTAAATCAACAGACAAATCAAAATAAACCCTGTAGGTAATTAATAAATTATATTTACGCGCATTCCAGCTCGGCAAACGAAAATAAACGGTCGTCTCCGCTAATCTTTGGCCGGGTTGAGTCAGATAAAGCGAGACTACCTACAGGCGCAGCGCATTGGGCCTAAGCAGCGACCCTGCGGAACACCGGCGGCACCTGTCCTTGAAGCTATTCCCGTTTGCGCTCATTTTTACGTTTAGTTCCTTGAATGGTTCGAAAGAAACGGAGTCCGCTGACCAATGAAGAGTCCGCTCGCACCAATGAAGAATACAAGACCTCTCAGCTGGTCGAGCAACAGCCACGATTAGACCAGCAATGATAATGACCTTGGAAGGCCTATCTGAACCAGTCAGTCGGTCCGGGAACGTTGTACTCGATACACCGAAATATATTTATATACCGTGGAGGCTATATTTGCAAAACAAAGCACCAAAACAAAGACAACGTCTCTATGGTGAAAGTTGCCGTTAAACAACATGACCAACCAATAATAATCTTATCGTGCGATAAACCTATTATATTATGTGCTGTGCCGCGACTGTAACTCTCAGTTATTCACTTGTTTCGCGTCGTGCGCTATGTGAGTCATCATCATCATCATCATCATCATGGACGACGAGGAACCGCTAACTCCAGCGGTTAAAAACGCCGTCAACTTCTTTAACAACCTCAATAAGTTCGACGTGGGTAAACCTAAAGTTAAACCTAAACCAGTGCACCCAAAACCGGTCGAGAGTGAAGGTAAAACTGTGAAGAATGCCATGAATTTGATCAGCCAGCTCAACGAGGAATTCAACCTCAAGCAGAGCTTCAAACAAAAGTTCAAAGGTGGTAGTAGTGAGATGTTAATCGAAAAATTCGATGATGATAACAAATACGATAAAGATGGAAACAAACCGGATTTGCTCATCCCTGTGGGTGGTGGTCATAAGCCTAAACCTTATCCGAAACCACGAAGTGTCAAAGTGAACACCGTGAACCATGATCATCGTAGAACGAGTGATGATGGTGTGCTGAGATCTTTCGAAAGTAACAATACAAATTTGGATGAGGCGATTCGGAATCTTCAAAAGGCAACTGAGAGCATCAATGTTGATCGTGGTAAAGTCGAGCATGGGTTGGGAGATCCAAAAATAAAGCAAAAGACCTTGCGCGTGATCATAAGAGATCGGGAAGACCAGATGGATGGTGGACGAGGCCAGAAACAAGATGGAAAAGGCCAGAAACAAGATGGAAAAGGCCAGAAGGGAGATGAAGAGGACCAGAAACAAGATGGAGACACCCAGAAGAAAAATGGAGACATCCAGACACAAGACGAAGAAAGTCATAAGCAAAATGGAGAAGATAAAAAACAAGGTGGAAAAGTCCAAACACAAGATAGAAATATACAAAATAGGAACCGAAATGTTGCCTCAACAAAAACCAAAACGTCCACGTTTATCAGCTATGTCCCCATGGAAGAATTAGCAACAAATTTGGAACCAAAATCAGGATGGTCAAAATCAGAACATCAAAAATCAGAAACTCCCAAATCAACATCCGAAATTCCCAAAGGAAACCCAGAAATTCCCAAACCAAACCCAGAAATTCTCAAACCAAACCCCAAACCTCCTGTCAAACCAAAAATCCGTCATCAAACCGAACCGGTCGCATTCAAAAGCTTAGAGAACGTTTTTCCCAATTCCCAACCACACCTGTTCCAAATATCGCGTAGTGTGGATGATATGGCTCTCAATGAAAATTTGGAAGACACCATCAAATATACGGAATTGAAGATACAGCAGAGTTTCCAGAGTTTGTTGCGTTTTGATCAGGAACCTGTGGAAGATTCGCATTTCTTGGATGCTTTTAAAAAGTCTCATCCAAAGAAGAAGAAAGTGGTGGCGAAAAGTGCTAGTGATGTGCAACCTTATGATACGTTTGTGATAAAAAGTGATTCTTTTAAGGAGTGTGTTGAGTTTAAGGAGTTAGAGTCGCCGAAAGTTGTGAAGAAGTTGTCGTTTAGGAAGAAAGGGATTTACAGGAAGGTGCAAGTCAGTGTTGATCATCAAGATAAAAGGTATGAGGGTGTGTTATTACCTTTTTTTACTTTTACTGGGTTTTGTGCAACTGCTAATAAAGTTTTGAAGCTCATATTTTACATATTATGTGATCTGGATTCAATGCAATGGTTCTTTTTATTAGAATATATAGAATTTTTCAATGGAAAACACAATATTCTTAAAAGAACTCATAAGAACATTTAAAGCTATCCAACATAGTTTTATTTGGAAACAAAATCTTGTCGCTTAAAATCCTTTATAAATAAAAACTACTGATAAATAATGAATAACAACTTTTCTGGAAGTGATTAAATTGTTTGTTACGGTTGCGAGAAAACGGTATTTAATTACGTTGGTATGTCAGATTCGTAGCATTTCTCCTGAGATAGCTTATCTAATCAAAATATTATAAATTGTATTAATCAACAATTGCTCTCGATAATGTAACATTAACATATGTCTACAGCCAGCCACGCACGTTCAGTTTCAACTGACAGTTTGAACTGTTCAGTTTTTTTTCAGTATTTTTTTATTTCTAATTAATCGAGGGAAATTCCCCCTACAAAAAAGTGACTAATTTTATTATCATCATTACGAAGGGAAGAGAAAAATAATTGGGTATGAGAAGTACAAATCGCGCTCTGCTGAAAAAGTGAGCAGAAACCATTAGTTCAAGCTTTCCCGGAAAAATTCGAGAGAAAAACTGCCATAACGACATTACTCAACGCTGCAGTTGAGTGGTAGATGCTTATTTTTATCCGCAGGTTCTGTCGTTGTCTCTTGTATCGAAAATGACCGTACATTATCATCAGTACTTTATTATAGCACGTGATAAATAGCATTAAAGACAAATTTTTCAAAATGTTTGAAGTACATATCTGTACTCATATCCCCTCTTCAAGAACAGCATGAAAACCATAAATTACTTTTACACCTTTTAGCAAAGGTTGACGCAATTTGGGATGCAAATATCGAATGCAGGACATGTACCATGCATCTGTAGTATATAGGGTGAAGGGACAGTGTAAAAGGGGCCAACACAAGGCGTGCTCTTCCTACTTTAAAGACATCATTTGTCTGGTTAACGACATATTGACGACACAGCGGTCATACTAATTTTGCGAGGCTTACAAAACAGGAAACAATTACCCACACGGTAATCTGTAGGCTGCGGTACTTGGGACAATGGGCCATCAACAACTGAATGCTAAGTACTAAAGGTGGCTCCACACGCAACGGAAAATACGAAGGTCTGCCTTGAGGCGCTAGGCCTCGAGGAAAACCTAAAAATAGGGGGTCTCCACACACTACGGTATATACGAAGGCCAGCCTTAAGGCATTCCAGTTTGTGCTCGCGCAATGTCGTCAACAAATGCTGTTGTTGATTTATTTTAGCTATAGAAAGTAATAAAAGGCCTTGAGGCCTACCTCACATCCCTCCACACAGTCCGGTCGGCCTTAGAGAAACGCATATAAGCAGAGGCAAGCCGAATGAGATTTTGTATTGGGATTTCCGGCCTCCAGGCGTCAGATCCGCAGGAATACCTCTACAAAATTCTCCATACACACATAGAGGTTTTCCTTGAGGTCTTGCGCCTCGAGGCATGCCTTCGGGTTTTCCGTTGCGTGTGGAGCCACCTTAAGACGCAGATGTGGAGTGGCGTTTTTAAAAATTCGGTAAATGGTGTGTCACTAAACACAGTTCAATGTGTGTATGACTCATACGGATCCTTTTGTGGTGTGGTGTTGATAACTTACGCGGAAACAATGTTTTGTTTTTTTTTTTTTAATCTTGTGACCTATTTGGTTTGTTGTTGAACAGAAAACTGGAAATTGGGTGGTCCTAATTCGTAAATTTGTCAATTTTTAGTGATTTATCCCATTGATTTGTAAATTGGTGTACGTATCGGTGTATACATGTAAGTTTTGTCACTTCCGGTTGTCAGATTATCACCAAAAACAATCCAGTTCGTCCCCTGGTAATTCTAAATTCAAAAAGTACATATTAACAAAAAAAATGCGGGCTATGTTGTAATAAATTGTACCCACTTTGTGTTGTTATACAAATACAATTTGCTTTGGTGATATGTTATCGTTATTAAGTTACGTCTGAGATAAAAAGGTCGTTACGGATTTGATGTTTGAAGTCGAATCAAAACTCTCTTATCTATTTATTTCATCCGACATTACGAGTGCTAGACAACACAATTCGTAATTTAATATTACTTATACGTTAATATATCCAATTCTGTATCAAAGTTACTAACTTTAGCAACCACAGAAGTTTATAACTGACAGTGACAGTTCCTGAATAAGAACTTTTCCGATGTTTGGTATTCTGTATGTGCCCCTTAGTAACTGAGTGTTTAGAATATTTTACAACTGAGTGGATATGTAACAACTGTCAATCTGATAATTATTAAATGACACTTTCAGTTCTTAAATAACAACTTTTAGTAACCAACTTGTCATCGCAATGACAATGGATGTGATGTCGAATTTTAATGCAATCAATGCAATAAACGATGTGAAAATTAAGTATGACTTCAATTAAATATTTCTATTTTTTTACAATTAAAACTGTAGGAGAAAACGACGAATTAATGTTGAGAGAAGCCATATAGAAAAATAAAATTGTAATTACTAAGGAAAATTTTGAGATATTTATGTACGAAAATGCTGTTATCGCTGTATGTAATCGTGAATATTCGACTTTGAATCACACCTATACCTGAAGGAACCTTTTAAGTACAAAAAGCAGCCCCCACTCCGGCAAACAAGGATATCGGTGCGCTCGAAATCGAAAATGCATGACCAATGTGTCGTTCGGGTCGGTGTGTTCGCGCGTGGTTATACTTTTGCTCGTATATTTATCTAAAATTCGCTAACTAATCAACTGCTTAATTAAAACAAGTGATCAGTGACTATGCCAAGTGCTTCGGCGATGGGATTTCGCGATTTTCCCAGGTTTTCGCGAGGATTTTCGCCGGGTTTCTTTGTATTAGCGGCCGGTTTTCCTCGCGCATCGTGTTCGCCTCGGAAACAACGTAAACGGTTCGGGAAACATCGGGAAAATGGATAATGGATCAATACTATTGAGTATAAAGGTTTTTTTCTAAATTATTCTGTTTATTTAAGACGAAATTTGGCAATTTTCCGTTTACTACGTAGTTGTATTGTCTGTTTTGTCTACGTATCGGTATCTATTTTATTTTATTCTACTTACCAACTTTTAACCAATAGTTATTGATTTTATTATCGTTTTCCAACACCGCGATGTGAAATACGGACTACGCAGTTTAATTTTCTCGGATTTTACTCGCGAAAAACAAGACGGACTCGTGGTAAGTGTTTGATCACAATATTATTATCGTATTTTGACAATTTGGCTTTGTATTGTGGCTTAAATTGAATAATTTAGTTCGAAAATGTTTTGAATTTGATGTAATATTGGCTCCACTGCATAAAATGCCTGAAGCAAGAATTGGTATAGTTGTAACATCACCCTAATATTTCTTTTAATATGCAATCTTACCACAGATTGATTTATTTGTTTTTTTCATATATAATCGTCCTTCGAGAATGGCTGGCTGGACTGTCTCGAGATTATGGTATTGAGGGCATTGTTGTCTTTATTTAGTTTTGGCCATAGTTGTTAGATGTCTTCAAAAAAAAAAAACAAGGCAAATTGTTGAACAGACAAAATGCTGAATTAGTTTCATGCAGTTCATATAGTATTTCATCATCAAGTATGACACCTTGGCCGTATAATAATGTACTTTATGGTATGTTTATGTTATTAAGATTGTCGTAGTTGATGATGGTTTTCTAGATTCTACAATTTGTCTTCTAAAAAAAAAAAAAAACAACAACAAGACAAATTGTTGAACAGACAGAATGCTGAATTACTTTCATGCAGTGCATATAGTATTTCATCATCAAATATGACACTTTGGCCGTATAATAATGTACTTTATGGTATGTTTATATGTTATTAAGATTGTCGTAGTTGATGATGGTTTTCCAGATTCTACAATTTGTCTTCTAAAAAAAAAAAAAACAAGGCAAATTGTTGAACAGACAAAATGCTGAATTACTTTCATGCAGTGCATATAGTATTTCATCATCAAATATGACACCTTGGCCGTATAATAATGTACTTTATGGTATGTTTATGTTATTAAGATAGTCGTAGTTGATGATGGTTTTTCAGATTCTACAATTTGTCTTCTAAAAAAAACAAAACAAATTGTTGAACAGACAATATGCTGAATTAGTTTCATGCAGTTCATAGAGTATTTCATCATCAAATATGACACCTTGGCCGTATAATAATGTACTTTATGGTATGTTTATGTTATTAAGATTGTCGTAGTTGATGATGGTTTTCCAGATTCTACAATTTGTCTTCTAAAAAAAAAAACAAGACAAATTGTTGAACAGACAATATGCTGAATTAGTTTCATGCAGTTCATAGAGTATTTCATCATCAAATATGACACCTTGGCCGTATAATAATGTACTTTATGGTATGTTTATGTTATTAAGATTGTCGTAGTTGATGATGGTTTTCCAGATTCTACAATTTGTCTTCTAAAAAAAAAAACAAGACAAATTGTTGAACAGACAATATGCTGAATTAGTTTCATGCATTTCATAGAGTATTTCATCATCAAATATGACACCTTGGCCGTATAATAATGTACTTTATGGTATGTTTATGTTATTAAGATTGTCGTAGTTGATGATGGTTTTCCAGATTCTACAATTTGTCTTCTAAAAAAAAAAACAAGACAAATTGTTGAACAGACAATATGCTGAATTAGTTTCATGCAGTTCATAGAGTATTTCATCATCAAATATGACACCTTGGCCGTATAATAATGTACTTTATGGTATGTTTATGTTATTAAGATTGTCGTAGTTGATGATGGTTTTCCAGATTCTACAATTTGTCTTCTAAAAAAAAAAACAAGACAAATTGTTGAACAGACAATATGCTGAATTAGTTTCATGCAGTTCATAGAGTATTTCATCATCAAATATGACACCTTGGCCGTATAATAATGTACTTTATGGTATGTTTATGTTATTAAGATTGTCGTAGTTGATGATGGTTTTCCAGATTCTACAATTTGTCTTCAAAAAAAAAAAAGGCAAGGCAAATTGTTGAACAGACAAAATGCTGAATTAGTTTCATGCAGTTCATAGAGTATTTCATCATCAAATATGACACCTTGGCCGTATAATAATGTACTTTATGGTATGTTTATGTTATTAAGATTGTCGTAGTTGATGATGGTTTTCCAGATTCTACAATTTGTCTTCAAAAAAAAAAAAAGGCAAGACAAATTGTTGAACAGACAAAATGCTGAATTAGTTTCATGCAGTTCATAGAGTATTTCATCATCAAATATGAAACCTTGGCCGTATAATAATGTACTTTAGGGTATGTTTATGTTATTAAGATTGTCGTAGTTGATGATGGTTTTCCAGCTTCTACAATTTGTCTTCTAAAAAAAAAAAAAAAAAAGACAAATTGTTGAACAGACAAAATGCTGAATTAGTTTCATGCAGTTCATAGAGTATTTCATCATCAAATATGAAACCTTGGCCGTATAATAATGTACTTTATGGGATGTTTATGTTATTAAGATAGTCGTAGTTGATGAGGGTTTTCCAGATTCTACAATTTGTCTTCTAAAAAAAAAAAAACAAAAAAAAAACAAGACAAGTTGTTGAACAGACAGAATGCTGAATTACTTTCATGCAGTGCATATAGTATTTCATCATCAAATATGACACCTTGCCCGTATAATAATGTACTTTATGGTATGTTTATGTTATTAAGATAGTCGTAGTTGATGATGGTTTTCCAGATTCTACAATTTGTCTTCTAAAAAAAAAAAAAAAAAAAAACAAGACAAATTGTTGAACAGACAGAATGCTGAATTACTTTCATACAGTGCATATAGTATTTCATCATCAAATATGACACCTTGGCCGTATAATAATGTACTTTATGGTATGTTTATGTTATTAAGATAGTCGTAGTTGATGATGGTTTTCCAGATTCTACAATTTGTCTTCTAAAAAAAAAAAAAAAAACAAGACAAATTGTTGAACAGACAGAATGCTGAATTACTTTCATACAGTGCATATAGTATTTCATCATCAAATATGACACCTTGGCCGTATAATAATGTACTTTATGGTATGTTTATGTTATTAAGATAGTCGTAGTTGATGATGGTTTTCCAGATTCTACAATTTGTCTTCTAAAAAAAAAAAAAAAAACAAGACAAATTGTTGAACAGACAGAATGCTGAATTACTTTCATACAGTGCATATAGTATTTCATCATCAAATATGACACCTTGGCCGTATAATAATGTACTTTATGGTATGTTTATGTTATTAAGATAGTCGTAGTTGATGATGGTTTTCCAGATTCTACAATTTGTCTTCTAAAAAAAAAAAAAAAAAAAAAAAAACAAGACAAATTGTTGAACAGATAAAATGCTGAATTACTTTCATGCAGTGCATATAGTATTTCATCATCAAATATGACACCTTGGCCGTATAATAATGTACTTTATGGTATGTTTATGTTATTAAGATTGTCGTAGTTGATGATGGTTTTCCAGATTTTACAATTTGTCTTCTAAAAAAAAAACAAGGCAAATTGTTGAACAGACAAAATGCTGAATTACTTTCATGCAGTGCATATAGTATTTCATCATCAAATATGACACCTTGGCCGTATAATAATGTACTTTATGGTATGTTTATGTTATTAAGATTGTCGTAGTTGATGATGGTTTTCCAGATTTTACAATTTGTCTTCTAAAAAAAAAACAAGGCAAATTGTTGAACAGACAAAATGCTGAATTACTTTCATGCAGTGCATATAGTATTTCATCATCAAATATGACACCTTGGCCGTATAATAATGTACTTTATGGTATGTTTATGTTATTAAGATTGTCGTAGTTGATGATGGTTTTCCAGATTTTACAATTTGTCTTCTAAAAAAAAAACAAGGCAAATTGTTGAACAGACAAAATGCTGAATTACTTTCATGCAGTGCATATAGTATTTCATCATCAAATATGACACCTTGGCCGTATAATAATGTACTTTATGGTATGTTTATGTTATTAAGATTGTCGTAGTTGATGATGGTTTTCCAGATTTTACAATTTGTCTTCTAAAAAAAAAACAAGGCAAATTGTTGAACAGACAAAATGCTGAATTACTTTCATGCAGTGCATATAGTATTTCATCATCAAATATGACACCTTGGCCGTATAATAATGTACTTTATGGTATGTTTATGTTATTAAGATTGTCGTAGTTGATGATGGTTTTCCAGATTTTACAATTTGTCTTCTAAAAAAAAAACAAGGCAAATTGTTGAACAGACAAAATGCTGAATTACTTTCATGCAGTGCATATAGTATTTCATCATCAAATATGACACCTTGGCCGTATAATAATGTACTTTATGGTATGTTTATGTTATTAAGATTGTCGTAGTTGATGATGGTTTTCCAGATTTTACAATTTGTCTTCTAAAAAAAAAACAAGGCAAATTGTTGAACAGACAAAATGCTGAATTACTTTCATGCAGTGCATATAGTATTTCATCATCAAATATGACACCTTGGCCGTATAATAATGTACTTTATGGTATGTTTATGTTATTAAGATTGTCGTAGTTGATGATGGTTTTCCAGATTTTACAATTTGTCTTCTAAAAAAAAAACAAGGCAAATTGTTGAACAGACAAAATGCTGAATTACTTTCATGCAGTGCATATAGTATTTCATCATCAAATATGACACCTTGGCCGTATAATAATGTACTTTATGGTATGTTTATGTTATTAAGATTGTCGTAGTTGATGATGGTTTTCCAGATTTTACAATTTGTCTTCTAAAAAAAAAACAAGGCAAATTGTTGAACAGACAAAATGCTGAATTACTTTCATGCAGTGCATATAGTATTTCATCATCAAATATGACACCTTGGCCGTATAATAATGTACTTTATGGTATGTTTATGTTATTAAGATTGTCGTAGTTGATGATGGTTTTCCAGATTTTACAATTTGTCTTCTAAAAAAAAAAAAAACAAGGCAAATTGTTGAACAGACAAAATGCTGAATTACTTTCATGCAGTGCATATAGTATTTCATCATCAAATATGACACCTTGGCCGTATAATAATGTACTTTATGGTATGTTTATGTTATTAAGATTGTCGTAGTTGATGATGGTTTTCCAGATTTTACAATTTGTCTTCTAAAAAAAAAAAAAGCAAGGCAAATTGTTGAACAGACAAAATGCTGAATTACTTTCATGCAGTGCATATAGTATTTCATCATCAAATATGACACCTTTGCCGTATAATAATGTACTTTATGGTATGTTTATGTTATTAAGATTGTCGTAGTTGATGATGGTTTTCTAGATTCTACAATTTGCCTTCTAAAAAAAAAACAAGGCAAATTATTAAACAGACAAAATGCAGAATTAGTTTCATGCAGTTCATATAGTAGTTCATCATCAATCATGACACGCTGACCGTTTAATAATGTATTTTATGGTATGTTTATGTTATTAAGATTGTCGTAGTTGATGATGGTTTTCCAGATTCTACAATTTGTCTTCTAAAAAAAACAAAACAAATTGTTGAACAGACAATATGCTGAATTAGTTTCATGCAGTTCATAGAGTATTTCATCATCAAATATGACACCTTGGCCGTATAATAATGTACTTTATGGTATGTTTATGTTATTAAGATTGTCGTAGTTGATGATGGTTTTCCAGATTCTACAATTTGTCTTCTAAAAAAAAAACAAGACAAATTGTTGAACAGACAATATGCTGAATTAGTTTCATGCAGTTCATAGAGTATTTCATCATCAAATATGACACCTTGGCCGTATAATAATGTACTTTATGGTATGTTTATGTTATTAAGATTGTCGTAGTTGATGATGGTTTTCCAGATTCTACAATTTGTCTTCTAAAAAAAAAAACAAGACAAATTGTTGAACAGACAATATGCTGAATTAGTTTCATGCAGTTCATAGAGTATTTCATCATCAAATATGACACCTTGGCCGTATAATAATGTACTTTATGGTATGTTTATGTTATTAAGATTGTCGTAGTTGATGATGGTTTTCCAGATTTTACAATTTGTCTTCTAAAAAAAAAAAAAACAAGGCAAATTATTGAACAGACAAATTGCTGAATTAGTTTCATTCAGTTCATATAGTAGTTCATCATCAAACATGACACATTGACCGTTTAATAATCTATTTTATGGTATGTTTATATTATTAAAATTGTCGTAGTTGATGATGGTTTTCCAGATTTTACAATTTGTCTTCTAAAAAAAAAAAACAAGGCAAATTGTTGAACAGACAAAATGCTGAATTACTTTCATGCAGTGCATATAGTATTTCATCATCAAATATGACACCTTGGCCGTATAATAATGTACTTTATGGTATGTTTATATGTTATTAAGATTGTCGTAGTTGATGATGGTTTTCCAGATTTTACAATTTGTCTTCTAAAAAAAAAACAAGGCAAATTGTTGAACAGACAAATAAGATTGTCGTAGTTGATGATGGTTTTCCAGATTTTACAATTTGTCTTCTAAAAAAAAACAAGGCAAATTGTTGAACAGACAAATTGCTGAATTAGTTTCATTCAGTTCATATAGTAGTTCATCATCAAACATGACACGTTGACCGTTTAATAATCTATTTTATGGTATGTTTATATTATTAAAATTGTCGTAGTTGATGATGGTTTTCCAGATTTTACAATTTGTCTTCTAAAAAAAAAAAAAACAAGGCAAATTGTTGAACAGACAAAATGCTGAATTACTTTCATGCAGTGCATATAGTATTTCATCATCAAATATGACACCTTGGCCGTATAATAATGTACTTTATGGTATGTTTATATGTTATTAAGATTGTCGTAGTTGATGATGGTTTTCCAGATTTTACAATTTGTCTTCTAAAAAAAAAGACAAGACAAATTGTTGAACAGACAAAATGCTGAATTAGTTTCATGCAGTTCATAGAGTATTTCATCATCAAATATGACACCTTGGCCGTATAATAATGTACTTTATGGTATGTTTATGTTATTAAGATTGTCGTAGTTGATGATGGTTTTCTAGATTCTACAATTTGTCTTCTAAAAAAAAAAAAAAAAACAACAAGACAAATTGTTGAACAGACAGAATGCTGAATTACTTTCATGCAGTGCATATAGTATTTCATCATCAAATATGACACTTTGGCCGTATAATTATGTACTTTATGGTATGTTTATATGTTATTAAGATTGTCGTAGTTGATGATGGTTTTCCGGATTTTACAATTTGTCTTCTAAAAAAAAAAAAAAAAAACAATGCAAATTGTTGAACAGACAAAATGCTGAATTACTTTCATGCAGTGCATATAGTATTTCATCATCAAATATGACACCTTGGCCGTATAATAATGTATTTTATGGTATGTTTATGTTATTAAGATTGTCGTAGTTGATGATGGTTTTCCGGATTCTACAATTTGTCTTCTAAAAAAAAAAAAAAACAAGACAAATTGTTGAACAGACAAAATGCTGAATTAGTTTCATGCAGTTCATATAGTATTTCATCATCAAATATGACACCTTGGCCGTATAATAATGTACTTTATGGTATGTTTATGTTGTTAAGATTGTCGTAATTGATGATGGTTTTCCAGATTCTACAATTTGTCTTCTAAAAAAAAAAAAGCAAGGCAAATTGTTGAACAGACACAATGCTGAATTACTTTCATGCAGTTCATAGAGTATTTTATCATCAAATATGACACCTTGGCCGTATAATAATGTACTTTATGGTATGTTTATGTTATTAAGATTGTCGTAGTTGATGATGGTTTTCCAGATTCTACAATTTGTCTTCTAAAAAAAAAAAACAAGGCAAATTGTGGAACAGACAAAATGCTGAATTACTTTCATGCAGTGCATATAGTATTTCATCATCAAATATGACACCTTGGCCGTATAATAATGTACTTTATGGTATGTTTATATGTTATTAAGATTGTCGTAGTTGATGATGGTTTTCCAGATTTTACAATTTGTCTTCTAAAAAAAAAACAAGGCAAATTGTTGAACAGACAAAATGCTGAATTAGTTTCATGCAGTTCATATAGTAGTTCATCATCAAACATGACACGTTGACCGTTTAATAATGTATTTTATGGTATGTTTATATTATTAAGATTGTCGTAGTTGATGATGGTTTTCCAGATTTTACAATTTGTCTTCTAAAAAAAAGACAAGACAAATTGTTGAACAGACAAAATGCTGAATTAGTTTCATGCAGTTCATAGAGTATTTCATCATCAAACATGACACGTTGACCGTTTAATAATGTATTTTATGGTATGTTTATATTATTAAGATTGTCGTAGTTGATGATGGTTTTCCAGATTTTACAATTTGTCTTCTAAAAAAAAGACAAGACAAATTGTTGAACAGACAAAATGCTGAATTAGTTTCATGCAGTTCATAGAGTATTTCATCATCAAATATGACACCTTGGCCGTATAATAATGTACTTTATGGTATGTTTATGTTATTAAGATTGTCGTAGTTGATGATGGTTTTCTAGATTCTACAATTTGTCTTCTAAAAAAAAAAAACAAGGCAAATTGTTGAACAGACAAATTGCTAAATTAGTTTCATGCAGTTCATATAGTAGTTCATCATCAAACATGACACGTTGACCGTTTAATAATCTATTTTATGGTATGTTTATATTAATAAAATTGTCGTAGTTGATGATGGTTTTCCAGATTTTACAATTTGTCTTCTAAAAAAAAAAAAAACAAGGCAAATTGTTGAACAGACAAAATGCTGAATTAGTTTCATGCAGTTCATATAGTAGTTCATCATCAAACATGACACGTTGACCGTTTAATAATCTATTTTATGGTATGTTTATATTATTAAGATTGTCGTAGTTGATGATGGTTTTCCAGATTTTACAATTTGTCTTCTAAAAAAAAAGACAAGACAAATTGTTGAACAGACAAAATGCTGAATTAGTTTCATGCAGTTCATAGAGTATTTCGTCATCAAATATGACACCTTGGCCGTATAATAATGTACTTTATGGTATGTTTATGTTATTAAGATTGTCGTAGTTGATGATGGTTTTCTAGATTCTACAATTTGCCTTCTAAAAAAAAAAAAAAACAACAACAAGACAAATTGTTGAACAGACAGAATGCTGAATTACTTTCATGCAGTACATATAGTATTTCATCATCAAATATGACACTTTGGCCGTATAATAATGTACTTTATGGTATGTTTATATGTTATTAAGATTGTCGTAGTTGATGATGGTTTTCCGGATTTTACAATTTGTCTTCTAAAAAAAAAAAAATCAATGCAAATTGTTGAACAGACAAAATGCTGAATTAGTTATGTATATTAAAATTTTCGTAAGGGATGATGTTTTTGCAAACTATAAAATTCGTCTTCTAAAAAAAGGTAAGACAAATTGCGTAATTACTTCTATGGACATAGTTCGTCGTAAAGTGTCGTGGGTTTTTTTTTTCACGATTTACTGACACGATGCCCTCAATACCGGTCATATTCGCCGGCGTTAAGCGAACACGTGTTGCTGTTTTGCCTGCACTGTGCCCCTTATTCAGTAATTTTAATATCATAAATCATATATCAGTAGTTTTAAATGCATTTGAGCCAAGTGATTTAACCTGGAAAATCTTTAGCTATATTCATTCCACACACTAAAGACAAAAGCCAAATGTGAAAATACCATGATATTATTTGTGCACAAGCACTTCTTTCGCAATGGAACGGAACCTGAAGCCGGAGACTACAAAGTCGGCCACCAATTCTGTGAGTAGTTTCTTTAACAACTTCACTTTGTTAGCAGCTGAATAGTGACTTTTATACAGAATTGGACTGAATATACAAGAAATAATGATTTATATCGCTTCATTGAAATTCTACAGCCTGCCACAGAGTGCAAGTTGCTATAAAAGGTCTCAAACAAAAATGAAAATTATCTCAACATGACATGTTTGTATAATAAACTACTTTATATACTATTCTCACCTGTCTTCTTGCTTACTTAATATATTTATTCGGCACTCCTTTCGAATGGTTAGCATTGGTAACTTAGCAAGTACTCTACAAGAACATTACAGCAGCAATTTCGTCAAGGCTGACTTTATACGAGACCAGTTCTGAAACTATAAAAATAAATTGGTTTATAGCAGGTGATTATCGTTATAGTTCTTTGCTTATCCAGGCCAAAGTCATTCCAGATTTAACTACTCAATACAGTTCCCTTTTACAACCTGTATCAATGTTCTTAACTGCTTTATTAGCCGCTAGTTGCTGGTGTGCTAGCAGCAATAGCACCCAGCGGCTATTTTGTGGTCACATTACGCTGTTTACCAGCAAAAGTACTGCTGCCGCTGGTGGCTACTACCAGCAAGCCTCAGTTCAAACTACAAGGTCAACTAATTCTGGTGCATTTTATATGTCACCAGGTAGGTACGTACAATAGTGAGAGAATGTGTTGTCTGTTGTCAGGTGAAGGCGTCGCAACCATAAAATATTTCATATTTGATACCAATTTGTGGGGTTTTATTGAAGTTGACTATATTCATTTGGAAAGTACTGTACACGAGTGTAAATAACATAATTTCCTGTGTTCACATTCATTCTGGTTGCTGTAAAAGTTAAACAAGCGCTGGTGGGCTGGCTGCTGCTAAGCACGCTAGTAAAACAGCCTAGTGTGACCATAGCATAAGGGATAACCAGAATACCAACGATACCTCAGGCCTATTGTTCTGTATGATTAATACCTTAACTAATTGTTAATAGCCATCTATTTCGGTGCCATTTATCCTGGAAGTGAGTCCTGGGCTTTGGCTTTCACGTGGCGGATATTAATTCCATAAATTACGAAGCTACAGAAGCTATGCTGCTTGCCAAGGGGTAGTAGCGGTTCTAAATCGTTTGTCTTTCACTTTGAGCCCCACTTTGAGAATATTCGGACCGTTTTGAATAAAGGGGAGGAATAATAACACCCCCCTTTGACTATTATAATGACAATTGATACCAAAATGAATGTCTCCATCTCTCAATGTGTCTTAGTTGAATAGTTCAATGGCAAAATTGAGATAGTTTCTTGTACACTTCCATTTTACCTTGGATATTGTTACATTATTAACCAAAACAAAATGGTTTCGAGTAAAAAAAGGCACACACACATCCGCTTAGTTTCGCAAGCGGTGTACAATAGATGGCGTGACCCAAAATCATTTGTTGTGGTGTTTTTTTTTTTTCTGACTATAATCGATTATCCCGAAGTGCCTTGTCTTGTATTTGTCTCGACATCAGCTAAGGAGGAAACACTTTACGCTTGTCATCAATTTATTACCATTTTACTACTTTTCCTCACGATCGATGGCTAAAACCCGTTATAATGAATCGACCCTAATGTCAGATAAACGTTCAGACCAATTTTATTGTTTCTAGTGGCCAGTTCCAATTAATTTCTTGTATTATTTACTGGATAAGTTCACTTGATATGTTATTGATGTCGTTAATAACGTTTTTATTACACTGAATGTGTCATAGATTTTTTTTTCATAGAAGAAAAATTTTATTTCAGTAAAACGTTTCTGTATTGTCCTAAACCTAAATTGCAAACGTCAAGATATAATTATCTGCTTGCGTTTATTGTGTAGAAGTGTAGAAGTGTCATATTTCGTTATTCAGTATTAATGCCTCCTGCATTATGTCGACAAATCCCTACCATTGCGGAAACTAGGGGGTGAGCAGGGAAATTAATCTGTAAAAGCTCATGTTTTGAACAATATTAGCGGGGATCAGGTGTCTCTGTAGCAACCCTAACGCGCCACCCTCACAGCAAGGGAATGTTTTTACTATCGTATTCTCGTAAATATTTCAGTACGATTGCACTTTTTCTGCGCCCTAATCAACCCCGTATTTGCTCACGTTCGACCCCTCTATCACCCAGTCTACTGCAATCTTCTTACCAGAGATAATCTAGACGGGTACGTGCCTCTATGGAAATCACATTTGGTACAGTTCTAACGAAATAAAAATCGAAAATCAATTATGATGTTAAGTATATTTTATTTTTCTCTGACGAAAAAAAAGTTATTCTTTAATAAACAAGGAGACGTTCGTCTTACAACACCTAAAATATTTCGTTAGTTTTCGCTTACGTAGTTCCAAAACCACGCTAATTAGGAATATTTTGGCGTTTATTTCATTTCGATATCTTAATTTTCAAAGAAGATACAGTGTTTTGAGACCATGAAAGTTTAAACCTCCATAACTTGGGTATTTTTGATCAATTACGATGATTTTTTTCAACTCGATGTATATAATATTGTCAGAATTAACACACCCTATAACTAGGACAAAATTTCGATTAGTTTTGAAGCACAAATATACCAAAAAAACAACTTATCCTTTACCGGCACCTCCGCCATTTTTGCCGCTCGAAAATATAATTTATTCCGCATAATATTTCACTCGTTTCTTTACTCGCGGAAATACTTTGGAGCCTTTGGGCGTTCGAGATTCTTCAGTAGTCTTCTTCGGTAGTCTAATAATTTTAGAACGCGGGGGGTGAACGGGATGGAGCGGGTAGTTAAATTTTCACGAAAGGTTCTCTTAACGACGGCGTGTACGGGGAATGGGGTAGGAGGGATTTAAGACCATCCTCACTCACCCTTGCCGTGTTTAGTTTTGCATATTTTATGCAACGCTTACCTGAGCTTTCGCCTGAAATTTAATGGCGCACTTCAGACGACGCGAGGGGTAACGTATGTCGTACACGTACTTTATTTAATACCCTAAATGCCTCGAAACGTTGGTTTCTAAAAAAAAAACGTTACGTCGTATAAGTACATAAATATAGCATTACGAAAGGTATTTTACCAGTTGACGAGTGAGTTTAACAGCAGCCAGCAGTAGTCAATTAAACCCCACAAATTGGTATCAAATATGAGATATTTTATCACTGTTGTATGTACCTACCTGGTGACATATAAAATGCACCAGAAATAATTGACCTTGTAGTTTGAACTGAGGCTTCAATAGAGTAAACGAACACTACCACTTTACCTACCGAATTTGAGCACTTAAGTGATGACTCGAAATTTCATCCCCCGAAAAGACGTTAACCCAATCATCATCCCTTGACCTCAGCTGCTTTCCCCTTACACCAGATGATAAAATTCATACTGCGTAACCTTATCTCGGAGGACAGTATTAAATTTAGCGACTGGGGACAATAAAAGTATCGAATATACCACCCTGTATCCAATGCTGTACCGTTGACACCGTTGTACCTGAAACGATATCCGCAGTAGGTATAATTTATTAACGCGAAGTTCGGTAAGTACCGAGCCACACCGTAATTCAGGCACTTTCAGTGGTGCTAGCGTCGCAAGACGATCCGTTTCCATAGTCCGACGACGATTTGTCTGTTTTAATAATAAATGAGCAGGTGGCTCAGTGTTTTATAGGTTGGTTTCGGAAATATATTTGTCTATGTTGTATCAATCCTATATATATATGTATATATGAAATTTGACACTTTCGGTTGTCAGATTGTCACCAAAAACAATCCAGTTCGTCCCTTGGTAATTCTAAATACGTATACCAAAATTTCTTCACATACATACCCACATACAGTTTTCAGAAATCATTGCAATGGATTCAGGGTACCCCAAAACGCGTATTTCCTTTGAAATCTCAGTTCTTTTTTCTATGGATTGCAATTTACTTCCCTTGTAGGGATTAGTCGGACAATAAAAATGATTGCGTACGTATATTTTTTCTGCTCTATTTATGCTATTGTAACAATAATTCCTATCTATTTCCGTCCATTCGTTACGGATATGAATCTTCGTGGTGATTTCATTGTTTTGTGCCATTATCAGCTACATATTTGATTGCAGTGGTTTCCTGTATACCAATCTATTATTAGCCCGCATTCTTTTACGCCAAATGGTTTTCCATAATTGAAGAGTTGTAAATCAAAATTATAAACCTTATCATACTAAATTAACCAAATTTCTCTTTACACAAATTTCCCTTTTAAGAATATCGAACCTCACTTAGATGAATTAATTCCTCTAACGAATTCCAAGCACCATTTGCGGGGTGAATTGATTATTTATTCTGGGGAAAGCAAGAATGAATCTTGCCGATGTAAATTCCTCTGCGCGTTCTGGAAAGATTTTCTACTTAGCGAGTCCTACCTTGTTCCCGAAATTTATTGGCTCTTAAATTATGCAGGAGAACGTTCTTCGACCACCTAGCGGAAAGTTCGAAAGTTTACCGGTAATTGATACTGTATAAATATTAAAAAAACTCCGTATTTTTTTGGGTTTTTCTTTGTTCGAAAGTTGCTTTTAACATTTGTGATTTCTTCCGCAAAAACGGTAAAACCCTTTCGAAATTAGCATTTTGCCCTATCGTGAGCGTGATTTATATTCGTTGAGCAGCGAAGGTACAAAGTTTTAAGCCCTACTCACAGACTGTCTAAAATATTAAACGGCTACGTTTGCTGGAAATCGGAGTTCAACATACCTGATAAATATATCGTTCTGACATTTCCCAGGCAGGGCATTAACATTCGAATTTGATGGTGACGTATAGTTTCATTTCACATAGTGCATCCTCCAATTTCTATCCACCCCTACCTTTAATCACAGCCCCAACCCCCACTCCGCATCATTTCACTCCAACCCCATCGCTCTGATGATCTGCCATCAACTTCCTTCCTTCGGCATGGTTAAATGGAGCGATGGTAATACACCCTCTTTGAAAAGGGAACTGTAGATATGACGATTCCTTAAAAAATACCAAACGTCACTTTGTAGGACCATAAATGGGATTCACAAGATTTTATCTGTTTGGGGATTGTTGTTTTGGCTGTAAAAACATAAATTGTCTCTTTAAAATCTAGCAGAACTTAATTTAAAACATTTTATTACATAGCTCGTGGGTAATTATGTATTAGTGAGTGCACAAGTAGGTTATATAATCACTCATTGGTTATACTAGAATTGCGCAAAACGTGAAGAAATTTGTTCTAGCGAAAGAGTTCCTTTGTTATTTGAAATCTAACTTCTCCAAATTGTCGCTACTTAAGACAGCAATCATCAGAGTTACCAAGATTTTGCAACTGAGATGTCTCCATCTTACATACGTAATGCGCATCTTACGTTCGCATTCAACATCTGCACACATAAAGTAATTGCCTTGTCAAATGTAATTAAGTATATTTTTCTGTGACGAAGAAAAAGTTATTCTTCTATAAAAAAATAATAAGAATTCCTGTATATGTTATAGTTATTTTAACGGCTAGTTATTCTTCCAGTTTAAGAGTTTAGTATGTTTATGTTGAGTATATTTTGCTCTGACGAAGAAAATGTTATTCTTCTACATATAAAAAGAGTCAGACGTTCGTTTTACATCAATTGGATGAAAAATATACATGCTTCAACAAACAAACAGTTTCTTGACCCAAAAGTATACGTACGTATCGCTTAAAACAGACGTAATTCCTTTCATGCAGTTCCTTCGTACTTAAAACAAGAAAACGTAATGTCTGGAACATCAAGAAAATCATATTCTTACTCTGAGAATTTTGTATTTTACTTGAACCAACCAAATGATCTTTCTGTGGATATAGAAACAAGTGATATTCTTCACTCAAAGATATTCGTGTTGTATCAATGTATGTATGTATGTAATAAATTCTCCCTCTGTGTAAAAACTAGAATCTCATAGAAACCGAAAATTTGCGAGAACTGAGTTTTAAAATTTTATCAAGTTCCAGAAACGAACATAAACCAGATGCAATTTCACACCTGATTTGGAATGCACGCTCCGAATAGCAGTAAAATGCGCTCAGATTTTCTTTAGCTAGTTTCGATTTGGTTGGTATAGCGCAGGCATCTGCTGCTTTTATATCATTTTTACAGCGAGACGAGGTAAAGTCAGCCAGATCCTTTGAAATATTAAATTCGGATTTTATTTCGAACCTTTTCTGATATACGATTTTAGTGAGTTGCCATAATAGTATATTATTATACAAGTTTTATAAGACGTCAAATTGGCGCATGAGTTGTTTGAAAATGAACGAATGCGCCAATATGTCTTATAAAACGAGTGTAATATACTATTTTTTCTACTTTGCGTCATTAATTTTATAAAAATTTAGAAGTATATTAGGTAAAATTCCAATCTAGAGTATTTATGGGCGCAACAGTTGGTAACACTGTCATCTATCACTTAAATTCAAATATCGGTGAAAAAGTAATTACTGATAATTATTATATACCATCATATACTAGTAGTACGAAACCTAGGATGCAACACGCATGTTTAAATATGTATAAAAATATACATACTTCGCAGTTTGTGCGATTCTAAAAAATCAGTTTGTGCTTACTTTTGTGGTTATGTGTATTTTCGTTTGACATGCATTTGATATCAATGTCACCAATCTTAGAAAAAAAGTTACTAAAAACGGTGTTACAATTTGCTAATTGTAACACCGAAAACAGTGTTACAATGTGTGCATTGTGAATGCAAAGTAGAAGTCTTTTATAACTAGCTAATTATGTAATTATCATCTACATTCTACATGATTGGAAGGCTCTCGCCATAACATGGGAACTGCAAACGGCATTTTCTTTTGCTTCCCTTTCGTCGACTTTAAAAGTACGATCTAACAGGAAATACAGCATAATTTAAGTGCGTAAAACTGGCAATCAATAATTAATAATGAATAATCAGTAGCAGAACTAGAGTTACCCAATATAATAATTGTTTTAAGTTCATTCTATTGCAATATGACAACAATGCTATCTATGTATTAGATAATATTGTTGCACAAAGAATTTTATTCAATTCAGATTCAGCATTTAATGCTTAAAATGTGTCTTGAGGTGTCGAAATGCCGTCTTATCTTATCTCGGTTATTTATTAATTGCAATTATGACACAAAGTTGCTTTGCCTATACAGTTCATATTTGTATTCGCAAGGCGTAAAAATTTAGTGCACCGTCTGCAGAATTTTCGGTTTGTGTATCAAGTTTAATTGTACTCGTATAAGCAAACTGTGAGACCAGGAACTTCGCGCTGTTTTAGTTCACAAAAGTGCATTAAATTAAAGTGAATGTAGGTAGTAGCAGCAGCAGCTGTCGATAACAGGAAATCGTGTACGACGGCGTGTGATTTTTATGCCATTCTGATTCTCTGGACAAATGAGATACTCGTTCTGCAGGTAAACTAGTGCTATTTAAAAACTGTAAAGTTGATAGATTTTATATGGACATCAAACTGTGTTTGTAATTTTATGGTTCTTGACCATACTTTACTTGTTTTGGTCTATAATACACAGAGGAAAAAATCAGAAAGATCAATTGGTTGGTTCAAGTAAAATACAAAATTCTCAGAGTAAGAATATGATTTTCTTGATGTTCCAAGTATTACCGTTTTCTTGTGTTAAGTATGAAGGAACTACTTGAAAGGAATTACGTCTGTTTTAAGCGATACTTACGTATACTTTTGGGTCAAGAAACTGTTTGTTCGTTGAAGGTTGTTGATGTAAAACGAACGTCTTAGTCTTTTTATATGTAGAAGAATAACATTTTCTTCGTCAGAGCAAAATATACTCAACATAAACATACTAAACTCTTAAACCGCAAGAATAACTAGCCGTTGAAATAACTAAAACGTATACTGAAATTCTTATTACAATAAAATATTATTTGGATAGCAAAAATGTCCTCTTCATACTACACTATATACGCAAGAGGTTTTCCTCATAATCCTTGTAAGTCACCCATGAATCGAACTTATAGCAGTGATATGTGGCAAAAGACGCGAGAAACTGTTAGCGCCATCTGTAAAGTAATTGTACAACTTTCTGTGTATCTCTCAGAGTAAGAATCTTGTGTCAAGAAACTGTTTTTTCGTTGAAGCATAAAAACATAAAGACTTCTTACAACAATTAAATTTATCGCTCTATTATGTTCAAGATCCTGTACCATTGCCTCTATAATTTCAAACGTTAATTTTTCCTCGTCCACCTCTCAAAAAAATCAGTTTTTCACTCAAAAACCCGCCTTTTTCTAAAGTCCTTTTTGCTTAGGACATGAACATCTCCTTTCATATTATCTAAGACAGGATGGGGCTTGAAGAGGTACGTTACGCGGTGGCTGTTAAGCGTTTTGCTCCCTTCTTTGTGCCGCCACCTGCCTCCTTTCTTATCCTAATAGCGGCCCGTCTCCATTCTTCGCGTTTTTGTCCCCTCTCGCAACGCCGCTAAATAGCTCATATAGCCCCCGCGTAGATTGGTCGTCTGCTAAAAAATATCGCTTAATAAAATACACCGAGAGGCGTCCTCTATGAAATTGCCCCCGGGTCGCCGTTATGCCTTTCATTCTTTCACCCTCACGATCTTTATTTAAGAAATCTCCACACTGCTGGTGGTGGCGGCGCTGCTATCAAGTGTATGGAGGCGGTTGTTGCGACTTTAGTGGAATTATTTCGTTCTGAGGTCTGGATTTTACTACTTATGAGGATGAGAGGGATTTTAAGTCCCTTTACCCAACAAAATTTGATATTAAAGATAATCAATCTTTGATATTTGATAACTATATTTCCCCTAGCTGGAAATAGTTAAAATATGACCGAAACGCTACCAAAAGCGTTCGTGATATTGCTTATTAATGTGTAATACAGGTGATTTAGTACGGTTTAACCTCAAATTTGACCCGAGTTGCCCGGCAAGTGGCCCATAGTTATGAGAAAACTTATAATATACGACAGGTATCCAGCAGCGGTGGCAACCCTCAAGAGGTCTCGATATTAAGGGATGTAAGTCACGCACAACATCACGTCAGTTTTTCTCGCCAACTTTCCTTTGGATATCCACTATACATTTTTTTTTTCGGGGAAAAGAAAAACACAAAATCACAGAACATGATTTTCTGGATGTCTTGTATTGTAAAAAAAATTAGGTGTGTCATGTGGCGTACAACCGATGCGTCTCGGCTGTTGCTAGACTCGGTGTCCTCGGTGATGGATCACGTTATTGAGAACTGCTGGAACATATGTGTGGCGAAGACACGACTGTATATCTGGTTGCAGACTAGGAGTTTAGCTTCTTCGGCTACGGGCAAAAAATTTAATAAGTATCGTGTGTGGAACTTGACGAATTGATGTCGCTGTGCCTTGAAGTTATTACGAAACAGATTTATGTCCGTTTTTTTTTTGTAGTAGATAAATGACACAGGCGGTTGACGTTTATTGAATGTATAAGTGATTGAATAGATATAAGAGTCTTCAAATTCAAATATTGCTGGATTAATAAATTTCAAATTAGGTCGGCGTGCGCGCACTTACAAGACCACTTGTTCGCTTATTGATTTCACGAGGGCTCTCGTATTAAAAAGAAAACGTAGTTTTAATGCAAAATATCATATTTTTCTACTTTGCATTCACAATGCACACATTGTAACACTGTTTTAGGTGTTACAATAAGCAAATTGTAACACCGTTTTTAGTAACTTTTTTTCTAAGATTGGTGACATTGATATCAAATGTATGTCAAACGAAAATACACATAACCACAAAAGTAAGCACAAACTGATTTTTTAGAATCGCACAAATTGCGAAGTATGTATATTTTTATACATATTTAAACATGCGTGTTGCATCCTTGGTTTCGTACTACTAGTATATGATGGTATATAATAATTATCAATAATTACTTTTTCACAGATGTTTGAATTTAAGTGACAGATGACAGTGTTACCAACGGTTGCACCCATAAATACTCTAGATTGGAATTTTACCTAATATACTTCTAAATTTTTATAAAATTAATGACGCAAAGTAGAAAAAATAGTATAGCCACTCTGTACCCTACCTAACGTCAGTCTCTGTGACATAATAACATTTTTCTACTTTGCATTCACAATGCACACATTGTAACACTGTTTTCGGTGTTACAATTAGCAAATTGTAACACCGTTTTTAGTAACTTTTTTCTAAGATTGGTGACATTGATATCAAATGTATGTCAAACGAAAATACACATAACCACAAAAGTAAGCACAAACTGATTTTTTAGAATCGCACAAACTGCGAAGTATGTATATTTTTATACATATTTAAACATGCGTGTTGCATCCTAGGTTTCGTACTACTAGTATATGATGGTATATAATAATTATCAATAATTACTTTTTCACAGATGTTTGAATTTAAGTGACAGATGACAGTGTTACCAACGGTTACACCCATAAATACTCTAGATTGGAATTTTACCTAATATACTTCTAAATTTTTATAAAATTAATGACGCAAAGTAGAAAAAATAGTATAGCCACTCTGTACCCTACCTAACGTCAGTCTCTGTGACATAATAACATTTTTCTACTTTGCATTCACAATGCACACATTGTAACACTGTTTTCGGTGTTACAATTAGCAAATTGTAACACCGTTTTTAGCAACTTTTTTCTAAGATTGGTGACATTGATATCAACTGCATGTCAAACGAAAATATACATAACCACAAAAGTAAGCACAAACTGATTTTTTAGAATCGCACAAACTGCGAAGTATGTATATTTTTATACATATTTAAACATGCGTGTTGCATCCTAGGTTTCGTACTACTAGTATATGATGGTATATAATAATTATCAATAATTACTTTTCCACAGATATTTGAATTTAAGTGACAGATTGACAGTGTTACCAACGGTTGCACCCATAAATACTCTAGATTGGAATTTTACCTAATATACTTCTAAATTTTTATAAAATTAATGACGCAAAGTAGAAAAAATAGTATATTACACTCGTTTTATAAGACATATTGGCGCATTCGTACATTTATTATTAGCTGCTCTTATATGAACAATATGATATGAAATACACATGGCATTCTAGCGTCTTGTAGGTACCACTACCTCCACTAGCTAATCACGTGCTTTCCCGTTACCAAGCAACCACGGTTTTCAGCGCCATGTTTGTTCATCTCGCGTGTGCATTTTTATCGCTCGTTTCTTTTTTTACACAATTTTCACCGCGAAAACGCAGAATATTACCGAATATTCATAGGAACGTTTACAATAGGTGATATGTGACTTTTTGTGTAACATTTCAAGTGATTTTGAGCGTTTTTCTGCAGAATGTTGGATGGTGCAATGTCTGACGTGTGTACAGGTTGGTTTTTCATCTGATTTCTTGTGGTTTTACCAGCGTTTTGAGCAATAGAAGGTTTCTTTCTTCTTAAGGTTTGATATTTGTTCACCAAACGCACAGAAAACTAGGTTATGTACGTCTAAAATGTACTAGTAGCATAATCAAAACTTTCGGGGGGGGGGGGGGTTATAATGGGTCCTTCTTGTTTCTGGATATAATTTAGAGGTTAGGATGTTAGGAAAAGGGGTGATCTCTACGGCAATCTGCATGAGACGCCAAAGCGTCCTCGAGGGTTATGCTAGTTATTGTTATGGCCGTCTACGTCGACAAAAACAAACTAATTTCGTTAAACAATGCTTCCGGGCGTCGTTTCGAGTGGAATTAAAGTTTTTTTTTTCTGTTCCTGGGAGTCTGCTTGACGTTGTTTTGTTCAGGCAATACGACGAAAACAGTTTGCTTGTCGGTTCTCGATTACTGTGTGCTTGTTTAATTTGTGTCCGGGTATTATTGTCTGACATTCGATCTGGGAGTTGTAATTAATTTGAAGGGGTAGTAAAGATGGGGAGAAAGTGGATATGAGGGGTTGTTGGTAAGGATTTTATTTATAGAGGGGTTATTTTGAATTCCCATTGCAAGTTTTAGCTTTACTTGTGCTGGTATCAGTTTGGTCAAAATCGGTTAAATCTCTAGGAAAAAAACACGTAACATTTGCCACTTCCGGTTGTCAGATTGTCACCAAAAACAATCCAGTTTGTCCCCTGGTAATTCTAAGAATGTATACCGTTTTACTAACGTAATATTTCTTTTGTTGCAGGTACGTTTTGACTCTTGACGATGTGAGCATATTACTCGAGGTAAAGTCTATTTTTGATTTAATTATAATAGAGAGAGAAACATCGTTCTAATATTCACCACCATTAAAAAAAGAAATGTCACTCACCCCGTAAACTTCCGGTGAGTTTACCATAAAAGAAAACAATGAAAAGTAACAATAAAAACTGGGCTGAGAAAAGAAAACCTTCGCTGGCATTTCTGGCTACAAAGATTCAATGGGGGGGGGGGTATAAGCAAAGACTCAATGGGGGAAATAATAAAGAAAATCTCTCTGTTTATCATAAATCAGCGGAATATAGAGCTTGTAGACCGTCAACTGCAAAACTGCCCCCTATAAAGCAATTCCCGCCAGAGCGGGAGATATTAAAATGTTCGCGTCGACATCGGCCGAAGAAAGGCAAAGAACTCGACGACAGGTCTCGCGGGATGTCGGAAATTATGCCCTCTAGCGGTAATAATCGTAACAGCGACCTCCTGCGAAAAGACGATGGGTCGTCCAACTATACGCGTTTAAGTTTTAAAATGTAATTATTTTCAATGCCTTGCTGGAACTAATGGGCCTTTTCCTTTATGATGTACAAATTTCAAAGCGACAGTTTCCTTGTATTTTCTTCATAGGCCCGTACACTTTTTATAGCACTTCTAGAGACCTTAGAAAGCATCTTTTCTAATTCTCTAATAGCCCCCTTATTAGCACTACCATAAAACCAATAAATCCCGCAAGACTAACTCATTCACCTACTTTCTTCCATATCAAATATGTCTGAAATGTAACCTTCAGTAAAGTAACTAATAATATGATCTCCAAAAGTAATCCGTCGCATGTTTACAAAGAAGGGTTCACAGACCCACTCGGTTTTTATTTAAAGCCCCGCTCATATTCCTTGCCTGTTTGTCAACAAACCATATAAAAGGTGTACGATATATATATATACGGTTGCCCGTTCCGTTTATAAACATACGCACACTAGACCGAGTCGAGATCCTCAAGGCCGATACTTGGGACCACAACTCTGTACGTACTGAGCTATGGCACTTACAGCAGGCTGTCGGTTTTGTACAGCATAGTGAATAGTCTTTCTGAAGCTTGTGTTGTGCACGGTTCGCGATAGTTCCGGGGTCTTTATTTCTCGTGTGGTGTTGAGAAAAAGATTACTTGTAAAAATTAATTAGTGGGGTGTTACAAAAAGTGTTGAGTGTTGCAGACGAAATTGTAGTTATATTTGGATGTATTGTGTTTGGATTCAAAATGATGATAACTAGATATACAGCGTTGCTGATGCAAACAGCTTCTGGGAAGGGATACAAGAGACATTCTTTTTCCTCTTCAACAGATGAGTAAGAATCTTTCTTTGCTATTGTATTCTATTCTATTTTGGTGAATTCTATTCTATTCTGAGGCAACATAGTATGGCCCAAGAAAAGACAACACTTTTATTTGTTATTCTCCTTTATTAAAGTAAAATCGAATCATTCTTGCACAAGGACATATCTGACGCGTCCTGCTTTGGTTTTGGTTTTCTACCACTCGTCCAGGTCTTGTACAGGTCCGGCCTAAAGCCAACTGGTTCATCTCCTGCCTTCCTGCAATTATTCAAAATCCATTTCTCCTCGCTAGCCGTTGGAATACGTAGTGTTACTCCACTATCAGCGCTGATCACAACTTTCATCCTTGGGTCAAAATAACCATCACCTGTATCGTACATTCCTTTTGGAATTTCTCTAGGCTCTGCATCACCTGTCACCCGCTCATGTGGGGAAGGATTAAAACCCTGATTTGCAGTAACAAAGTATCTCCTATCCCCGTTGATACAGTAGTCCCAATTATCATCCTTAAACTCTAAACCATCGGAGTATTTTAGCTTCATTTTATCGTCATCGCGGAAGATACTGACCACTGTTTGATTCTGTGGGTATGTGTATATTCCTTGACTAAATTGGCCATCGAAGAATTCCCCATCGAAGCGGACGTTATGTCGAAAAGTATACGTGCCATATCCACGATTTCCAGGCTTATTCCAGTCGGCGTTGTAGATGTTGTTGTGGTCCCCTAATAGTGCGGATGACGTGTTCAATGTTACGTTTGATGTTTCGTTATCGGCGTTGGAAGTTTTTGATTTCGTTTCGTTTTCGGGTTTGTCTATTTTCTGCAGGAATCCGGACAATGATTCCATGAATCTTGTGGGCTTATCCATGATTTTGAGGAATTTTGCACGACGAGCGGTTTTTGATGTTTTTTGGACATTGGTTTGTGGTGGGAAATTGTCCGTTTAATGTTTTCAAACCCCAAAATGGAAGAACAGTTGTACCGTTTATTAAAATAGTACCTACCCCCCCAAAAAAATTTCGACGGACTAAAACATATCTGTCAGATTTTGACAATGTTCTATTCAGTGCTGCCAATATCGAGATATAAAGGTGTAAGTTTTTGTGTTTTCTCTATACGTCACGTCGTATTTTGGTCTTTGATCTTCCTACATAGAATTTGTTTCTGTTATCGTACTCTCTCTCGAAAAACAAACAAAAATATTCATATCTGAAATCAATATGCCCAAGATGGTGTAAGCAAGCAAATTGCCGGTTTTCCGTTGAATCGGCTCGTATCTAGTGACCCAGTTTTACTAATCAGCTTATACTGGGTGGTGCGTGGAGATAGTAAAGACTCCCAGACCTCGAGGGAGGTCAATAAACTGTTTTTATTGTTCCGACGCGTTTGGCTGTGCAACGGTTTTGGGAGCTCAATCTTAATTAAGCTAATTGTTGACTGGTGTTATGTTTAATTAAAATCGAACGTAAAGTTTGGTCTAATTCACCTGTGGCGTGGAGGAAGTGAACGGATATCAGTTTTATGTCAAAATCACTCGTGAATGTTCCATTTTTATTAATACGCAATTTTATGGTCTACTTGCTGTACGACTTGAAAATGACCAAAAAAGACTTCACTAAGGCACTAAAAACTAATCAAAATTATTATTTAGTATTTGGTTGGCCCACTTCTGGTGTCTATAAACATCCTGCAAGCGTCTGGGTATTGAAGCAACTAAATTTTCTATTTCACTAATACGTTATTCGTTGCCATTCCTCTTGCAGCTTCTCTTTTAGAATTGGACCACTAGTAATCACATGTTGGGTTATATTACGCTCCAAAATCTTCCCAAAAATGCTTGATATTCTTGATATTTGTTCACCAAACGCACAGAAAACTAGGTTATGTATATCTAAAATGTATCAGTAACATAATCAAAACTTTCGGCCTATGCTACAGTCATAGCCGAAGAAGAACAATATTCGTTCATCCTACAGCTATGAGGAAACTTATTTCATGCAGTATTTTACAGCTGATCGTGCAGTTGGCGACGACAATTGAATATACAATTGGATTCTTTCGTACGTGAGTGGAAAGCGTTTGCAAATTATAGTACGATGTACCTCGCTAGTACCGTCGCGAGCGTGGCTGTAATTGTTTATTAAACTTAGAATTTATCGTGTCTGTCTGGCTGGCCATTTTTGGACAGTGTATTTTACGAACACCAGCCATTAGGAGGCAATTTATGTCTCCATGTTTATTTCAAATTAAACTCTGTAGGGGCCTTTATTATAAACTCCTTTGCGCCTCCGTGCGGGCTGTTTTACTAGCATGCTATTTGCTACTGGCTGCTAACAGCCTGACCACTCACTGTTTTACAGCAGCCAGCCCACCAGGGCTCGTTTAACTTTTACAGCAACCAGCGTGAATGTTAACTCGGAAAATTATGTATTTTATAAAATATATAAAAAGGGTTCTAGTTTGAACTGAGACTTGCTGGTTAACAATATGGGGTTGCTTAATTAACCCCTTGAAATACGACTCCCACCAGGGTATGTACACAAAATATCGTATCATTCGTCACCAGGGTTTCAGGGTTATGTGCACCGTACAATATACCATCCCTGTTTTTAAGGTCTCCCATGCGGATCTAGCTGCTGTATTTTATTAAAGACCCTCGGGCTGAAAGGGTTCAATTGCCAACAGTGCAGTGGAGGCTACGACCCAGCCTCGTTTAGATGTTTCAGTTTATTACAGTTGCCATCATTAGCCCAGGTGTTTCGCATAAGCACCTAGTTGTTACGGTACAGTGAATTTGTCTCTAGAATTTCTGCTTTTATATAGCGTTTTAACTATTATCTATTCTCAGTACACAGAGGGAAGAATTTATTCGATACAACACGAATTCTTTGAGTGAAGAATATCATTGGTTTCTATAACAAAATTGTCAGAGTAAGAATATGATTTTTTTTATGTTCACAGTATTACGTTTTCTTGTTTTAAGTATGAAGGAACTGCTTGAAAGTAATTCCTTTCAAGCAGTTCCTTCTGTTTTAAGCGAGACGTACGTATACTTTTGGGGTCAAGAAACTGTTTGTTTGTTGAAGAATGTATATTTTTCACCCAACAAAATGTTGTCGTTGTAAAGCAAACGTCTTGCTCTTTTTATATGTAGAAGAATAACATTTCGTCAGAGCAAAATATACTCAACATAAACATACTCTTAAACCGGAAGAATAACTAGCCGTTGAAATAACGACATATTTTCAAGTTCTTATTACAATAAAATATTATTTGGATAGCAAAAATATCCACTATATTCGCAAGAACAATTTTTCTTGATATCCAAGAATAGAGTTCTCTCTGTGTAGGCTATTCCACTACAATCCTGGTTTTCCTCATAATCCTTGTAAGTCACCCATGAAATAAAATACTTATACATAGATGTAAACAAACAATATACGAACACTCAATATCGTCGAACTTATATAGCGGTAATATGTGGTAAAAGACGCGAGATACTGTTAGCGCCATCTGTAAAGTAATAGCACAACTTTCTATGTATCTCTCAGAGTAAGAATCTTGCGTCAAGAAACTGTTTTTTTTTTTTTTTTTTTTTTTATTGAAGCATATAATGCGATAACTTTTGTACAGTCTTTGTTTGATATTGATGATTCTTTCAAACAATTACAGACACATTCTTTGAAATTCTTCAAATATAAACCCACCATTTCTATATTCAGCTGGCCTATTACGCAGGTCGACATTCACAAATGTCTCACCATCAATTCCCACAAACATTTCCTCCTGTTGTCTTCTTGGCTTGTCTTCAAGACCGTTCACCATTTCAACGCCATGCGGAAGAGTGGTAGACGCGTGGTAGCATCACTATTAGTAACCAGCGTAAATAAATGTCGGTACAGCGGGTCCCTTTTTAAGATAAACACGGCGCCTGTGGTCCAGACTAGTCTCCAACGGCCTCCAACTGCATCGATCTGCTTTCTCCATCCTTATCTCCACCGCAGTTCACTGAGTCACAAAGTGAAAATAGCCCGAGCGTGTCCTAAGATTAGGCTTAATATTTCCGCACGTTGCAGTTGGTCGAGGTCTCTTTTCCCTCTTTTTCTACGGTGAGGGTTTGCTTTAGGTTTGAGAGGGATGGGAAGTAGCGAAAGGAGATATCATCCCTGTGTCTCGGTTTAATAAATTTACGATGCCCTGCGGGACGGACGTTAATTATTTAATTTAATTAAAAGGTAGTTCTGGAGTTGTGGAGTGGAAACCGCTTTACAAAGTTTGCATGGTGTTGAGTTTCCGGTGAAAATTTGAATTATTGCTTTTTATCATTGGGGCAAAGGAATATTTTATTTCTTAGGTAAAAAAAAATGTTTTTCCATAATTTTCGTAAAGTTTGAATGAAATAAATCTGATTTTATTTGAAATAAAGATCGGCCTTGAGGTAAATAAATATTCTATTTGATATTACATATTTGGAAGAAAAAAACATAGATTTGAGTGAAGAGTGAAGTTTCAGACGCATGTCTACTACTCTGATCCACATTATTGATAATATAATTTACGATCTGATTCCATTCCATTAATAGGAAACTATAGACACGTAACTGTTCCACTTCTAAGAAATTTTATGTTAGCAATGCTGTCACTATGCATGCATTCAGTGAGACAGAGAGATTCTGTCGAGAAATGTGGTTTCAAGTCCCATATGGAGGCCTGGTATGCAAAATCTCGATTGGACGGAGATAATGTTGAATTTCTTGTAGGTTTAGCATGTGAAAAAATTTAACCAGCGTAGGTCGGTTTGTGTATAAATAATGATGACGTAGCGTTTTATGTACAATATGATCCCACACATGTGTATTTTTTGGAGAGATCTCTTATTATATTTGGAGATTTACAACTGTAATCACCAAATACTACTTTAAAACTATACTTTGATGAATCAGTAAAAAACCACCGTACAAGAGGCGCTTTTAATTTCGCTAAAATTTCTTGCATACCAACCAAAGGGGGTGGAAATCCTTTGAAATGGGAGTGAGTCATTGGACAACACTCAGTAGCATTGCCTGTAAAAACGAAGTATCAATATCAGCTCGACCTACGGCCCTATTAAGCTCGATCTCGTCTCGCAATGAAGGGCCGAGCAAAATCGTCTATAAAACACGAATTTAATTTGCTAGCGTACGGCCCAGGAATCCAATTAGAGAGGCCAGTTCCGACAAATGCATTCCTCGTTAGTTAAAAAAAAAGTGAGTCGCCGCCCCCGCCCTGGCCATCTCAATCCTCAATTCAATAACGCCCCTCGCAAAAAAGATCTCCGAGTGGAGTCGAGTCTCCGTGTCCGGTGTAAAATGTCTATAAGGGAAGAGGGATGCTCTCGATTTTCGGAGACTGACTGCCGCGTTTGCCGGCGGTGGCCATTAAAATAAATTGAACGTTATTGGGAACCGAAATTGACTTTTTAAGTTTTATTTTGGCTATTTCTCACTGGATGTATTGCTCGAATTGCGCTAACTTAGCTAACTTTATATACGTGGAACCGACCCAACTTAACGTGTGATTGATATAGCCAACCGGGTGCTGCTAGCAGCAAGAGCAGCCAGCGGCTATTTTGTGGTCACATTACGCTGTTTACCACCGCTGGTGGCTACTACCAGTAAACCTCAGTTCAAACTACAAGGTCAACTATTTCTAGTGCATTTTATATGTCACGTGTTAGGTACATACAACAGTGAGGCAATGTATTGTCTTTTGTCAGGTGAAGGCGTTGCAACCATAAAATATTTCAGCTTTTTTTTTGGCAAAATTTTGTCAGAATTAAAATACTCTTTATCGAATAACTGAACGAAATATCTGGTGTGAATACCACATAAACAAACCGTCAAATTCCCTGCATGCTTTACTGCTGCGTGACGTCCATTAAAAGCACTGCCCATGGCATTTTGCTATGAAAGCAGCAATGCTGGCCGACGACGTCCGTAGACTTTGCAGACAGCTAGACGCATTGTCGTCCGTAGACAAATGAACATCGTCGTCGGAAAATCCTCGGTCCTTTTGTTCTATTAATCAAGAAGGTAGGACGAAAACGAATGCCAGAATTGGACGATCGGCATGCGTATTGCTGCTGCATTCTGTTGTATTGTTGTGCGAACAATGCCCGTGAATAGCGAGCGCCTTAACGGGTGAATGGAGATGTTTATTTTGCAAAATTGCGACGGGGTTTCGCGGGCGGTAAGGTATATAGTTATAACAATGGGACTGAATAATATGTAAAGAGAATATGAATAAAGAAAGGAACTATTAATAAGGTCTACGTGGCAAAATAATATCACTTAAGAATCAACATCTTTTTTGTAGTACTTTTCTTCCAAACGTAATCCGATCCATTACGAGGGGTAATCTACCATACGCCATGTTTATTTTTATTTTACTCTCCACACATGATAACTTCTCGTTCCAAACAGTCGTTAGATTACGACTATACGACCGCTAAAGCCAAAGTGGACATCATCAACAGACCGTATCAGTTTTCCCGAAGCGGTTTCTCACGCATGTCAAACTTTCCACTTTTTCCCGCTGTTGTCTGCAGTTTAATGAAAGGTCAAGATACCAGGCCGATAAATCTTGCAGAATAACGCCCGGCGACGCTTACGATCTGATACCGTAGAGGGCAGCACTAGATGGATACACATTTGAATCTTATCGTACGTGCATGCTTGTAAATAAACATCTATTTGGGTCTGCTGAGAAATGTTTAGTAGTTTATCATGTTGCCCCCCAAGGGGATACGCCACTGCAATAATATATATAGACGGGGAAGTTAGTTAGGAAATTAAGAAATAATGATAATAAATAAAAATGCTAAACTGCTAAAAGCTAAATTTGTTGCATTGGCTATACAGGGTGAGTTAATTAATAAAACGTGTTGAAGGGTTATCGATTGTCTGACCACGCAACGGACCCCGTCCAGGGGACTAAAAGAAAAACAAGATTAGTCGTTGTAGAGGAAAATTATACTCCGGCAGGATTAGATTTCATCCTGCTAACTTCGTGGCGATTTTCCGACGAAAGTTTTGAAAGTATTTTGTACGAGAAGCCATGAACTCGTTATTAAATTAAGAACAAGCTGCACTAATGAAATTCCTTAATAATCTCTTGCCTCAGAGGGTAGTATGATACTGTCTAGACATAATTAAAATACTCTAAAGCTAAAATATTTATTATATAAAGAGAGATATATAAAGAGTGTATTTGGGCGTAATGTGACCACAAAATAGCTATAAATAATCAAACCAAACTCAATCAATTGCTTTATAACACCCACATAGCATGCAACACCGCGTTCCCCCACATAACGAAACTTTCCACATTATCGTAATACTTCGCGTGTTCCCTCCCCGAAAACTTTTTTTCTTTTAAGCGCCTGAATTTCGGAAGCACGCTACTTGTGCGAAAATTAAATTATCTACGTACTGCGAGACAATTCTGAGCAAGCTCGCGCGGGCTTTGGCATAAATAAAGACGAGAGGTGGCGAAGCAGACAGGGGGGCTATAAAAATAAATCATTACAGGCTAAAAGAACCCCGAAGTTTTCTATGAAAAGGTGCGCAAGAAGTGCCGCTTCCAGGGTTGCTAAAACATAAGTTCCCATCGAGTTTTCCCATAATTTATCTAACGCGGTACACGGGAAAATGGAAATGTTTAAAGGAACAACGGAAGTTGTGCGTTATAAGCACTTGACGTGGAGAAAAAGGTTTTTGGGAACGTTATGAGAGAAAAAAATCCGGCTCCTCCACCATTGTTGATAGTGCTTGTTTATATAAGGCCTATGGGGTAATAAAGGAACAAATTGACCACTAGACCTTAATTAATGATTACGTCATCAAATTTTATTAACGAGAGGCGCTATTTGTGATTTTCAAAGGATTTATTAAACGTCAACTCTACTTAAACTAACACCCATCAAGCAAAAATGTTCCTTCCACTTTTGAATCCATCGTTTCAATTATCGTTGGCAGACGGCGAAAGTCTTGAAGAATAATCGAACAGAAAACAAGGATTATATGAAAAAAAGAAGGAAAAATCCCTTATTGTTAGAAGCGTCGGGGCAAATTGCCAAGGGTGGGAGGGCATACCTGATGCAGCGCTAACAGAAAAAAATTCTATAGAAATTCCCGCTCCCCTAATCTATTTCGTGAACCGACCCCTATTCATTATTATCGGGACGAAAAGTTTTATCGAAAAAAAAAAAGAATTTTATAACGTGTCTCCACCCCTGGGTAGATAAGGGAACCCTAAGAGGTGAAAAGAGAGAGCAAATTGTAAAACTAATTTCCCTTCGCAGTGTCACAGACTTCCATGCAGTCTAGAGTACATTAAAAAGTTATTATAGCAAGATCACTTTTACAAAATTAATTACCTTTTAAAAAAGAATTTTAAGCTCCTGTCTTAACTTAGACCTGTAACACTAGTCTAGTATTTTGCTTTATGGTGAAACGTCATGGGTTGGGCTTAAACATTAACGATGGGCGTAATTATTTATCTATATATGGCATCCAGGCGCGGAAGAGCGTTTGTAATCCCATCTCAGAAAACAATGCCCACATAAAGATGAATATTTAAGCTGTACGCCACTGGTAAGCCACCTGAGCCACGCTCAACCCCTCCCACTTATCTCTCCCACACAAATTTATGCAAGAGCTCGAAGAACACGTACTTTACTTCTACCCGTGACCAGGTGTGTTATTCAAAAATGCCTCATTGTCTGTCGCTTTTATAGATAACGTTCTTGTGCAGTCTCCACTCTTGTATTAATGCAGTGTGTGTGTAATCCTTTGATGGACAAGCGTAACATATTATTAGGACCCGTCAAATGTAGGTGCCGGATGGCGTAGAGTTGTATTACAATTGTAAATGATGTATCTCAGGCAGGTATTTGCATATTATGGACAAATTATATAAATTCAAAGAATATGCAAAAAATACTACTTCAGAACTGTATTTTGATGAATCGATAAAAAAACACCATTCAGAATGATCGTGGGGAATATCAAACTCGTTCATAAGACCCTCAACATCGTGACACACATAAATATCCTTCCATTTTAAAATATACTTTAAAAGGCTCGTTACGCTTTGTAAATGTAGACTCTGTCACACCTCGTGCGAAGAGATTCCATTCCTGTAGCCTAGAACCCAATAACTCGGCTTTTTCTTTTGATATACCTTCTTTTGACAAACATCTTTAACCAAATCATTCAGGTTGCACTGGTTTATAAGGTGAGGTGTTCCTCAAGCTTCAAATGGTGAATCTTCACGACTTGCCTGATTTGACAGAGTGATTTCAGACACTCTGTCCAACGAGTTCTCCTGAGTCAAAAGTCGAAGGTGATGAAGTGGATGGCGCACTTGGGAGAGGATAGTTCTATTTTATACTTATCCTTCTTCGAGCTAGATGATTGGAAGGCTCTCGCCACAACATGGGAACTGCAAACGGCATTTTCTTTTGCTTCCCTTTCATCCACTTTAAATGTCCGATCTAAGATTTCGTTATAAGTTGTATTAGCTTCTAAGATTAAATAGAACACTTCACCAGCATTCTCAAATCATTCATGCGAAAGCACGAGTTCGCGAAAGGAATTTTAATATTCTGATACTTTATGATAATATCCCCCCCAATAAAATTAACTGAGAATGAGGAGAAGGCATAAAACAAAGGGTGGGAGATTAAAACAAAACGATCCCTTAGCATAACGAAGCCGACACAGGGCTGCAGACGTGACGTATTTACAAACGGGGTTTCCCCAATTTGTTTATTGCGGGCCGCTTGATGAGGGGCAATATATCCGGAAATATTCCTGTCAGTCCAACTCCGAGGCAAACTCGAGAAGCGGGCTGAGTTTCAGATTGCCGCCCCTTAAATTTCGGATTGCCCCCCCTCCCCGCCGGTATATATTCCCAAAATTTGTTTATCCCGGTGACGGAAGTTTATTTCGATGGAGTTATCAAAGTCCCCGGCAATAAAGTAATTTTTTCCCGTCTCGGAGAGTTGAAACGAAGTTCAGGCCGACTTTACTTTTTTTAAGGGATGATAAACCGCGCCACTAAAATTCCACGACTCGCCAGACTCGTATTTTAAGTGGAGAAGGTTGGTTGGGGACGTAGAATGTACAGGAGCTTTTGGGGTACATTAGCCAAACAAGGTTTACTTTCCATGACAAATGTGGTATGCCAGAACATGGGAATGTATTCGCTTGTGAATTATAGGCGCTTATAGAAAAGAGAATAAACAACTAATATATATAAACTATACATCAGTCAAGTAGATGGAAACAAGTCACGTACAAAAGGTGGTCGTAGTGTTATTAAAATCATCCAAACCTGTCAGAAACAAGCATCAGAAGCAAAAACAACAAGCATTTTCGCATTAGGGACCCTCCACATGTAATAATTGTTGGTGTTTCCTGAAAATTACCAAAGCGAATAACGTGAAAACTGAAACGCGAAACACCTCGACCCGAAAAAGCATTTGATAGCACACAGTTCCCCACGAATATTAATTAAAACGGGGTTTCTCTAGAATTGGAGTGGGCTCGCTCTGCAACAAACCGGTGATAATAATAACGGGGAAGTGGATATGAAGTCTCTAGTTTTGTTTTACTTCTATGTCGTTTCGGAGATGTACAGTGGAAAATATAATGTATATTTTCATTCTGTTCCGAGTAAATTACACTAGTCAACAAAATAATAAAAAAAATGTACATTAGATGCCACTATTTTTTTCTTAGATGCCATGGCCCGCTAAACTCAAAAATCGCATTAAAAATTTTTTGAATGGATACGTTTTCGAGTTATGAATTTTTCTTTTTTTTTGTTTCTTTTTTTGGAGGTAGTTCGACTATTTGGAGCATATCTCGAGTTCGGAACATCAAATCTGGTCGTTCTGTACATCAAATTAAAGCCAATTGAATCACCAATAAATGTTATTAATATTGTTTTATAATCGCTTCAGTGGTTTCAGTGTAATTGACCATAATTTGATTTTTTTTAGTATAAATGAAAATCAAACATTCATTTAACCGCCAGGGAAAGGTAGAAATAGTAAAAATATGCTCAGTTTCTTATTTTTTACGTCGAGTTTACGCTTTTACGAAGAGAACAAGGTATTTACGATGAAAATCTATGAAAAAATACCGAAGTTATGATCAATTATGACCGATGGGTACGAAACTACCAAAATTCAGCATTTTCTCTATTTTGTATTTTTCGTCATTTATAGCAGTTTAAATGCATGGTAGAGGTCGGATCCATTCGGAAGACGAGTACGTCACGTGATTTGCACCAAGATGCGCATCTTTTAGTCAACGTTTCGCACTCTGTTGCAAGAGGCATCTTCAGGACGGAGAGAATGAACGTGTGGAAGGGTGAGGGTATTTATCGTCGCTCAAAACACGTAGTGGCGTATCTCACCAAAAAATGCTATTCAGATATGTCAGTACGTGTTTCGAGCGACGTTATACGTACCTGGCGCAGTGCCTGCGCAGGTAGTCAAACAACTATTGGTTGGGAGGGCGGTTTTGTGTAGCTGTGATTAGCTGTGGTGGTCGTAAAAGTGGTTTCCAGCTATGATGCAAATGCCAACCGTCATCTCTATTGAGATTGGAGGGATCTTTAAAGATTTCGATCGCTTCGCGGATTCTACGAGGATAATAACGTGATTCCCGGGAGATGATTTTTGTTTGGTCGAGAAGAATTGTTGTGTCTGTGCTCAGCAAGCGGTGAACTGGTGATCTGACGCAGCCTTGTACAACGTTCATGTTCTGAAACCCCAACGCTGACAGAGCGCTTTATCTCATCAATGTAGACACTGCCACAAGCACATGGGATACGGTATACACCTGGAGCTAGCAGTTGAGAAGATTTCATCCTGAGAATCTTGGTGACGTCAGTGACGAGCATGGTGAGAGGTTTCACTAGGAAATGAAGACTATTGAGCGGCGCTACCAGGGCTTTTGGATTGAAAAAATGATGGGCAACTATATCTGGTTCCTCATAAGAAAAACAGATATCGACAAGAATATAAGGCGAAGCAGCAATCAAACTCACTTCTAATCTCATTTATATTGAAAACATCACATTAAAAATAAGCACAATGAATTATACTTGTAAACAGAGAAAAAGTAGAATTTTGGTAGTTTGGTACCTATCAATCGTAAATGACCATAACTTCGCTATTTTTGCATAGATTTTTATCGTAAATACCTTGTTCTCTTCGTAAAAGTTCAAACTACGTAAAAAATATTAAACTAACTATATTTCCACGATTTCTACTTTTCACAGGTGATAGAGTAAATGTTTCATTTTCATTTTGGGCAAATTTTTATAATATTGTGGCCTATTGCGCTAAAACTACTGAAGCGATTGAAAAACTATATGAGTGACAGTTGCTGGTGATACAATTAGCTTCAATTTTATGTGCCGAGCGACCAAATTGGACGTTCCTAACTCGAGATATGCTCCAAATAGTCGAACTACCTCCGAAAAAAAAAACAAAAAAAAAGAAAAAAAATTGTAACTCTTAAACGTATCCATTAAAAAATTTTTTAATGCGATTTTTGAGTTTAGCGGGCCTTAGTTTATATTAAAAAAATAGTCGCATCCAATGTACATTTTGACTGTTGACTAGTGTTATTAAGTCACACCAAACAGTCATCAACTACGAAAGACTTTAATTTAAAGACAAATAACTAATTTTAATTTCTCGATTTGAAATTACACTTCCAAGATAATTAATAAATTTCTCTTTAAATTACGGCTGAAATTTTCAGCGAAGACCGAAAACTGTATAATGAGTTTATCATCACTGGAAATACTAAAAACGGTTTTGACGGTACCGTCAGCAAAGTGGCGGGGTGTCATAATTAATGAAGTGCGACCACCATCAATCAACCGCGTTCGCGCGCGCCTGGACGGTGAAGTTTTTCATTTTACGGGCGCCAAAATCCATTTAGAGTGACATCAACGTTAGGCCTGGTATAGTTACCTTGCATTGATGTCGATAATGCGTTCAATTAGGTTCAAAGGGGACAATTTGGTCATATATTGAGACGGTTAATTGATTCTCCATAGCACAGGTAAAGCTACACAGAGAGAACTCTATTCTTGGGTATCAAGAAAAAATGTTCTTGCATATATAGTGTGGCATGAAGAGGATATTTTTGCTATCCAAATAATATTTTATTGTAATAATATGTAGTTATTTCAACGGTTAGGCTAGTTATTTTTCCGGTTTAAGAGTTTAGTATGTTTATGTTGAGTATATTTTGTTGTGACGAAGAAAATGTTATTCTTCTACATATAAAAAGAGTAAGACGTTCGTCTTATAACAACAACAATGTATTGTTGGGTGAAAAATATACATGCTTCAACGAACTAACAGTTTCTTGACCCAAAAGTATACGTATGTATCGCTTAAAACAGACGTAATTCTTTTCAAACAGTTCCTTCATACTTAAAACAAGAAAACGTAATACTTGCAACATAAAAAAATCATATTCTTACACTGAGAATACTTTACTTGAACCGTGTATAAAATTTATTTTGTTAAACGTTACAAACCACAAAGCAAATGACAACAAACGTGCCTTTCAGGAAACAAGGCTTTCGGGAAACGGCGTTCCTGTTTGACGTGTTCATTTGTTTTTTAATGAATAATAAGTCGAGGGACGGTCCCGAATGCTCCCCGCAGTAGTTTACATCCCTTACGTGTTTTGCGGGGAGGGTTACAAATTTCGTTGAATATTTCAAAAGTTGTTGTTAAATTATGCATGCCCTCTCTGTAGGTATACTTAGGTTTTTCGAAGTATGGTCTAGCGCCGGTCCCGGGGATGAAATTTTAAAATGTTAAATGTGTCGTGCGCGGGTGGGTAAAATATGTTTGGGAAATTTCGTAATGGGGGATGTTGCGAAAAATGTATTTCGTTCGCCGCACGCAAAGGCAATTCTTTATTTCCGGGAGACGTGGAATTTATATAGAAAGGGTGTATATCAAGGTGGTGGTGGTGATGTAAGCTTAGCTAATACATTTTTATCATAATTATTTCAACAACTCATTTTATTTGTGTAATAAACAGTCTGAGTTTCAGTATTGCGGTTACACGAGTAATATTTCATCGTATGAATTAAAATAGTCGAGCCAAATGAGGTTTCCACTTATGTATGGAAATAGTTTGGAGCTTCGGGCGTTTGCCGCAGGGCGTGGGCAACCAACCCCTTGTGGTTTAACCGCAGAATCTAGAGCCCTGAGCAATCTACCCCCCTAACCACACCATTCCGAATATATCAAAGACACCCTCAAGCCATAACCGCTTCTAGTCATTACGAATTTGTAAAGGACTTCCAAGTGGTGACACTCAATGTTAGTTCAAACTATTTTCACATGAACATATTTTCAAGTTATATAATAATCAAGTTATTCTTTTACAAGAATCAGTTATGATTAATCATTGTATAAAATAGCTGAATTAGGGCTGTATAATTCTTGTCACGTAGTGGTCAGATGTTGACACAAGTATAAAGCATCACGTGTATATTAAATAGATGCTTTAAATATGCTAATAGGCGGACATGCCTTTGAATAACTTCCTTCTTAAGGATATGACTTTACTAAAGCAGAAATACACGTGAAATATACGTCCCATATGCGCAAATACTCAAAGTTAGTTTGCGTTATTTATAAGGAAAGTCGTGCCTATTCTAAAAGAGTCCAAGTAAACAGTAGACGACACCATTTCAAAAGATTAGAGCCAAAAACACGACCCGAATACAAACAGTGTATAAACAACGCTCGAAACTTTTTTTTATTTACTACCCAACTTCCCTTAAGACAGAGGACTAGGTTTCCAGACTAATCCCGAAAACATATCGCTGGAATTCCGCGCTAATCCCTGGGATTTCCTCCCCCGGAAACAACAAAATATAGCCTCGCCGCCAAAAGACGGCGCTGTCATCGCACCAAAACAAAACCCTCACAAAAAAAGGGACGTTAAAAATTATTCATTATTCGTTAGATTTACGGAAGCGGAAAACCAGGGCTTAGGATAATTCTATTACCGGGTACTTATCACTCGAAAAACACTCGAGTATTATCGGGATTAATCCTGGGAGAGCGATCGGCGGGAACAATGGGAAATCCGACGTGACAATAATTTGACGTTAATGAAACAGGATGTTACGTAGGTACATTGATTAATGATTTTATGAACTCGCTGTGGAGTCTGTAATGGCAGTTTATGCGACAGGATCTGCCAGGAAGTGAGTTTAATGTGAACGCATCATTTCTAGTTGCATTCCAACTAGTGTTTTCCAAGTACATAACGCTGAGTATTTTGGTCAGCCTTTTGTTCTAAATATCCCACTATGCAAGGCAGCATTTGGGGAACAAAGGGCTCTAATTCCGTCGATCGATGCTTTTCAATTGTCTTGTTAATTAATGCCATTGTGCTTTGGTAATCGTTTTGACGTATAGTGTCAAATAGTACAAGATCCGGGCCTAGCTATAGCTTTACAAAATTGAATAATTGCAAAAGTGTTCAGATATTTTATTATGCCTATGATGTAGTCGGAAAGCCGGGTGAGGGCCACCCCAGATATTGTTTATTAAAACTTCTGCTCATTTGATATGTCAGTTATTATAAGGAATGGATTGATTATAAGCTTTCAGCTTTTCCTCGTCTCAGCAAAGTCAAAATTTTACACTAGTTCTTCAGAAATGAATTTGTTATTTGAAACCCTAACAATCTTTACAGATGTATACTAGAGCAAAGATATTTGGCTTGTTCGCAAGCGAATATCATATCGGTGTTATATTTTCACGATTGGTAGAAAAATGCATAGAAAATGATATTTTCTATCGGCCGCTGGCTTGTAGGACAAAAACATGTCCTAGTCGTAGCGTGTAAGTGCGTTTTTCATCTGTGAAATACTCTCCACTTGGCCTATAGTCGTTGCACGAAAACAATTTTTTGTTCGCTGGTTTCGACTTCGACCATGCCCAGATGTGGCTGTGCCTGCATACATTTTTGTAAACACATTTCGCATAATACGATATTCAATACCTTTCCAAAAATTGTTTCCTATGAATGCATAAATAATAGTATATTGTATGTTCTGATTTAGTCTCCAACTAGCTCTGTGTATAAGTCAAAATTTTCGATTTTAGTTATTGTGCATTCTAGAAATATGTGGTTAAGGCTTCCCACCTGTCCACATTCGCAATATGGACATTTTAGGATACATTTTAGGTTATCTGCTATCTGTTACTGTTGTTACGAATGTCCGGCAGGGGGCGTTTCGGGTTTGACGTTACTGTGGTAATAGCAGCAAAACACGGATCGACAAAAATCGATTTTTTGGATCGAAAATTGTTTTTAAGGCCGTTTTTTTGCTCAAAACTCTTTGCGAAGGGTATTTAGAGGGATCTTATCGTAAGACATGAGAGCGAGCGGCTTTTATAAGGTCGGCAGGAACGGATAAAAAATGTAAATTTTTGACGTTCATCGATCCGCTTGTCGGAATTTCTAGACGTCACGTGACATTTTCTCGAGGTTCGCCTTCACCCGAAGAGGTGCAAAAACGTGATTTTTTTTTCAAAATTGACGCATTTAATTTACAAAATATCGCGCAGTCCACGCGGAATTGTATCCTTTTTTCAATTCGAGCGTCAAAAGTAATATCGAAAAGCCCAATTTTGCAGCTACTCGATCGCAAATGTCGGCGAAAATGGGCGATTCCGCTGAACGCGCCCTACACTTGAAAGTTCGTAATTAGTATAGGTAGATAATTTCTTCACGAGTCAAGATGCATTGTTGATTTTTACATATATTATGCAGAAAACATTGCAGATTACACGTATAAAAGCAGCACTTGTGTATCTAAATTATTTTGTCGACAAAGTAATCAACGGTCCAACAAATGGTGGAGTCCCGGGTACATAATAAATCAACGGAACGAATATCTCTCTCTCTCTCTCTCAATCTTTCTTTAAATTCGTTCAGCACTCTCCATCGAGTACCTACACAGCAGAAAATATACTTACCTATACACTCTACCTCCAGCAGAACCTTATTTACCTCTGCACGTTCGATCACACTTGAAAATTCGTCCAGTTTGTATTCTACGTATACGTACGACGTATTCTTGCAGAATTCAATTCAATAAGCGTCACTTTCGAATGCGAGATTTCGATGGCTGTGCAAACGGTCTGAATAGGGCGCTAGGCGTGTCGGACGTCGATGCAAAATCGATGAGTTATTGTCGTTTGATACTGGGGGGGCTTTGCCGTCCCTATGTCGATTCTATTCCATTATATTCTGCGATATCTTTACGGTCAAAGTCCGCCGGTCGCGCTGCGAGCGGCATATAACGTCCGAAAGCCGATTTAAATATTATTCAGGCACTTTCATGTTTGGGGCTATTCATTATGCGATGTTTAGCAGAGAGAGCTCTCTTACTGTTACGTCCCGAAGATGCCTCTTGCAACATGTGTGCAAAACTTGGACAAGTTTATCGTCATTGACGCGGTTTCCTCCCGGAAATTTAGAACTTAGTGATTCGGACCGTGGAAGTCTCCAATCTAAATATACCTGATTTACGTTTGAAATAATACGATGTGATTCATAGCCCGTGGGTTGGTTCTGATGTCAGTTCGAGCGTTTTGATTATCTCGGCTGATGGTACTTAGACTCTTCTGCAAGGCTCCAAGTTTAATTTGGAACCTTAACGACATAATTAATCATATAGGCACATCAATTAAGGGAAGTACTCATTTTGAAATTTTATATAAAGTTTGTCAGTTTCCTCGGAACCAAATAATTGGTACTTTGATTTACAACTCTTCAAATAAGCAAGCATTTATCCAGTCTGAATTTATGTATTTGAAATTAGGCTGGACCGCACGTAGTCATTACCTAATGGTTTAGAGTACAATAATTGGTATACAGCGGTTGTAGTTGTTGCACACAGCAGCTGGTTACCAGAGGAAACTGTCCACTTCATTTCCGGTTTCCCAGTAGACCAGTAATCGCACTTTACAACCCTCACAGTTTCGATCAAATACAGACAATATTCGGAAATGTTTGGTCGAGAATTATAGCGGGGCAGTTAATATTATTAATGTATTTACTAGTATATACCCAATCTCCTAATTCAAATCAATAATTGTGATTTTCTTTTTCAGGTAAGTTTGCAGTATAAGCCTAAATATCACATCAGTGTTCTTCAGAGTAAGTAGATAGATAGTTATCTTTTATCTAAAATCAAACCGACACTTTTTTACCCCTTTGCAGCAGTGGTAGATACTTTGGACTAAACAACAATCAGTATAATATTATGTTGACCGTAAATTACTATTGCTTACTTTGAATAATTGATCGCATTTCATTTAAAATGACAGTTACTTGCAGTGAGAATGAAATACTCTATTCAGAACACAGAAGGTGTTGAACCAAACCTAAAAATCTTTTTCTGAAACATCTGTTTCTCCAAGCAAAACAACCAATTCCTTATTCCGATAATTATTATTCTCTTTAATCCATCCAATGGTTGAAATAAAACAATATTAATTTGGTCGAAATGTTTAAATATTTGAAGTAATACTACAAAGTTTTATTCAAAACTACATATAGTCATTTGTAATTGATGACTCTTTGGTGTGACTTAACAATTTCCTCATTGCAACTAAATTTATCTTGAATTAAGCACTTAACCGGCTTCTACCGATAATATTTTGTCTTGGCTGAAATGAATAGTTATTTCGTGAATAATTTCTAATATATTATTAACCTCTAACTTACTTAATCAATACCATTGCCATAGCCATCACTGAATACAAACAAAACCAACAATGACCAGTCCGACGTGAGGGTTATAAATCTTGACTATAGCAATTCCCACATAGACTATTATCGCATTCGGGCTTCAGGCAATTTGTAGAATGACCGGGGGAAGGGTAAAAAACGCCGGCGAAGAAATATTTCACCGCATTCTGCTTCTCCATAACAAAAAAAAGGCCTCTCGGACCCCGACCCTGAGTTCGAAAGGGTACATATACCGGCAATTGGAGTAGCCGGTAGTGCTTAATTCAATTTGGCGGGCATCGGGGTTGAAATTCAGCCGTGTCTGGGGCTAATTGACACCCTGATTGATTCTAGAATGTAACTGGGGGGTTGTCCTTTTATCTATAGGCCAAGCATACCAGTTTGGGGGATAGTATAGACTTTATATTATAGAGAGGTATAGAGACTATGGAGTATAGATACTATGGATGGTAGAGACACTATTGATGGCGTCTCTCTTTTCCTGTGATATGTAACTAAGCGTTAAAGTGGCTAAGGTTACCCCCTTAAACTTGGCTTGTTATAAACTGCTCTTGAATTGGGTGATTTAATGTAATAAACGTCATAGTCCAATTAAAATAGGGCTATGAAACTAATTGAAAGGTACTGAACGGTGGGCATGTTTGATGTTAATTGGAATAATTACACAGAGGGAAAAATTTATTCGATACAACACGAATATCTTTGAGTGAAGAATATCACTTGTTTCTACATCCGCAGATAAATCATTTGGTTGGTTCAAGTAAAATATAAAATTCTCAGAGTAAGAATATGATTTTCTTGATGTTCCAAGTATTACGTTTTCTTGTTTTAAATATAAAGGAACTGCTTGAAAGGAATTACGTCTGTTTTAAACGATATGTACGTATGTATACTTTTGGGTCAAGGAAATGTTTGTTCGTTGAAGCATGTATATTTTTCACCCAACAAAATATTGTTGTTGATGTAAAACGAACGTCTTACTCTTTGTATATGTAGAAGAATAACATTTTCTTCGTCAGAGCAAAGTATACACAACATAAACATACTAAACTCTTAAACCGGTAAAATAACTAGCCTAGCCGTTGAAATAACTACACATTATTACAATAAAATATTATTTGAATAGCAAAAATATCCTCTTCATGCCACACTATATAGGCAAGAACATTTTTTCTTGATATCCAAGAATAGAGTTCTCTCTGTGTAGCTTTACCTGTGCTATGGAAAATCAATTAACCGTCTCAATATATGACCAAATTTTCCTCTTAAACTCTTAAACCGGAAGAATAACTAACCCTTGAAATAACTATAACATATCCTGAAATTCTTATTACAATAAAATATTATATGGATAGCAAAAATATCCTCTTCATGGTACAACTCCTCATATACAATTCATGGTACGCAAGAACTTTCTTCTTGATATCCAAGAATATAGTTCTCTCTCTGTAGGTTTTCCACTACAATCCTGGTTTTCCTCATAATCATTGTAAGTCACCCATGAAATAAAACACTTATGCACAGATGTAAACAAACAATATAAGAACACTTAATATCATCGAACTTATATAGCGGTAATATGTGGCAAAAGACGCGAGAAACTGTTAGCGCCATCTGTAAAGTAATTACACAATAATTTGTGACATTTTAGTTTGTAATATTTTTGGGGGGGTAGGTATGATTTATAAGGGTCAGGGTGTTGAAGGATCGTAAATTCTCATGTACTGTCTGATGATAAAAACATTAATAATTCTCGGATTATGGACTCAAGCAGCCTGTGTAGGGGAGAAAATGCAGACTTTGCTCTGATAGTGCATTCCGAATAACTCTTTCCTATAATCTATTGTTCCGCAACCCCGACTGCAGGTCTATTAACGTCATAATTAAATGACGAAGCATTTTTTGTTCTGATAAAGGAAAAGTGCTTAGTGATATCTGATCTGTGGTACAATAATGGTTGATTGATTGTTTATTGACTTAGTGGTTACACAACTTTTAGTGCAGTTTGTTTACACAAGAGAACAAATTTCCAACTTTCTCATACAACTTAAAAAAATATTTGTTCCAAATGGATTTATTGTAACAGGTCTAGATTTACAAATAAAGCGATACTTTAAAAAATTGAGAAAGCTACAACAAAATTCAAGCTGTATTTTGATGAATCGAATAAAAAGCCACCATTCGGAAGGATCGTGGGGAATATCAAACTCGTTCATAAGACCCTCAATATCGTGACATACACGTGAAGATCCTTCCATTTTAAAATATGCTTTAAAAGGCTCGTTTAGCTTTGTAAATCAAGACACTGTCACACCTCGTGCGAAAAGATTCTATTCATGTAGCCTAGAACCCCGAATAACTCGGCTTTTTCTTTTGATAAACCTCTCTGAGTCTTTATCCAAATCTAAGTCTTTAACCAAATCTTAGTCTTTATCCAAATCTAAGTCTTCAAACAAAGCATTTAAAAAACTAAACCTAAAACTTCAAATGGTGAATCTTTACGACTTGCCTGATTTGACAGAGTGATTTCAGACCCTGTGTCAAAGTGTTACTGATACTAAGTCGAGCTGATCAGTTGTTTTATTGGTCGTTGACGAAAAGTACAACCGAGATTGTGTAAAGTGGAGAGACACTTAACACTTTTCTCGGCTTAAATCGCGGACGATATCACTGAAGGATATTATAGTACTTAAAAAATCCGCTGGGAATGCATCGGCGCAGTATTGTATCAGATTGTAATATTTGCTAATGTTTTCTTTTGAAGTGTTTGATCAAAGTCATGATAATAGATACCTAACTTACTGTTATTTTAGATGTTAAATTGTCTTATTATATAGTTCATTTCGTTCAGAACCGTTTGTGGCACACAAGCAGCAAAATAAGGATAAAATTTATTGAAAATTGTGACAAAACGTATTGATAAATCTCCTTAATAAAATTATGTTATGCTAAACATTGTTGGAACCTTGATGTATATGGAAAAATATGAAATCATATCTTAAACAATATTAATGTGACAATCAAATTAATTTAACAAAGTACTAACTGCTCATATTTTAGTCGATGTGGCGCGAATAACAATACAATGGAACAAATTTTCAACTTTCTGATACAACAAAACAAAAATTATTTGCTCCAGATTATATTTGCCTTACATACGTAGAAATTGAAACTAGATTTATTGTGATTTATAAGGTGAGGTGTTCCTAAAATTTCAAATGGTGAATCTTCACGAATTGCCTGATTGGACAGAGTGATTTCAGACCCTGTGTCAAATCAGGCTTTTTCAAATCAAATCAGGCAAGTTTCTTCAAACAGGCGAAATTTCTTCTCTGTCAAAAATCGAAGATGATAAAGTGGATGGCGCACTTGGGAGAGGATGGTTCTCTCCATGGGGGATAAGTCGCGATGCTGATGGCGAATTTGGATATTTTATTTTATGCTTATTCTTCGTTGATCACTTCTTTGATCACCCATATTTTAATGCACAGAATCTCTGTATAACTTGCTGGATCTTAGTCCTATCACAACACTTTGATGACTTGATCTATGGGCAGTGATGGTTGTAGGACCTTTGTTCCTCACTGTTATAAAAGCAGTCTGAATCCACTATATTCAAAAACACATGTAATCGCTGATAAAGCAAACATTAAATTTCCTATCGTGTCAAACAGTATTCACACAGCCAAGCTCTAATATTGTAGGAGTTTAGATCATGCAACGATAAGGCAGAACGCATTTATCTCAGTAGACAGTTCGGGTATATATGGAAACTTCAGTGACAGTGAATGGTGAACATCGAATTCCATTAACTGCTTATATCCAGTCCACTTTTATCTTTCCCCGCTTTTTTGTATTGTTTAAAAATTTGCATAGACAAGGGAAATTTCGCGTGGCACGACGTTGACAAATTGATGTCGGCCCTTCCGGTCCGTTTGGGGAATTTCGTTTTCCCGAACGATGAAACAAAAAAGAAAAAGTGTCACCCGCGGGTGATGGACTATTATCGAAACAAGCGTACGCCTGACGAGCACCAGATTTTTAATGCACCCTTTCGGACTCACTTAATTTACTTTAATGAACTGCGACAATAATTTCGGTAAAAAAATTGTTTGGTTGAAGAATTCTCTTTCGACCAGAGACATAATTACGCGTTCGCAGCACGTTCTATACATTTATTTATCAAGCTGGTGTGCAACACAACCCTCAACCCCAGAAAACGCATTACGTCGACGCCAGCGCCACATGGCGGCACTGTCACACGCCGGTAACTCTAAAGTTGGCCCAACTGGACCGGACAGCGAACCGCACAACCTGACGCTTACGGAAGTGACGTACGAACACATGTAGGAATCAATTCCGGACGGCCGGAACCAAAGGCAACTCTTGACCGGTGGAATGTCACCGTTAGTTTGCGATAGGTGCTGCAAAACTTCGATCGCATCAAATATGTATCACAGTAATCGGATAAAGGTGTTGTTCGAAGCGAATTTTATCCTTCCCTTTTTTTGTTGGTGTTGGGCGTATTGGGGAATTGGTTGTTTGAATTATTGACATGTGCAGGGTTGTCATACAATCGTGTAGACCAGTGTTTCCCAACCTTTTTTGAGCTATGCCCCACCGAAGCTGGTCTAAAAATCTCATGCCCCACTTCATATTGTCTTTTTTTATACCTATAACAGAGTTGGAAATGAACCTTACTCGGAACGGTGTACGTTTCTCATTTCGTCATTGGTACACATTCTGCCCAACAAACTTTGACTAATTTCCTCTCTGTGACGTAATGAAAAACTTGCGCCATTGGGGGTATAAAAATAATAACATAAAACAATAATTTATTTGATTATTGAAATAAATACTAAGCATTTTAGCAGAAACAAAATTTGCTACATATTCTATTATAACAAAATAGAAATAAACATTCACTTAAAAACTAATACAACACAAATCTGCCATATTTTATTATAACAACACAAAGTTAAACATTTACTCTAAAATTGAAATTGTCACTGCAAGTGTTAATCGTACCCTTGAGTCTAGTTATCAAATATTCGTGCTCATTGCTGAATCTGGAAAAAGCACAAAATAGGGGAACATTTAATTAAACTGTCAATATCAACATTTGTAAAAACGGTTTTAGAAAAAGATGACAAAGATGTGATAGCTGTGCCCCTTAGTAACAACACTGTCAGAAAAAGAATGGTTAAAATGAGCAAGAGTGAGAGGCACTGAGGCCTTGTTGATAACTTATACATTACATATATGTACATTAATAAGGAATTTTTTTTGAGGAAATGTTATTCTGCAAATCATAAGAAAGCACCACGACCTCCAGAGATATTTTTTCTAAGCTAAAAAACTATGTTATTAATTATGTCGATAATATTCCAATACAGAACATAACATCTTGTGCTGCCAATCGTGCTCCTAACATGATGAGCAAGAAAAGTGCTGTTTAAAGATGAAAATCCAGAAATGCTTCTTGTGCATTGTGTAATCCACAGGGAAAACTTGGTAGCCAAAAATATTTGTTCAATGAAGTATTAAATTTAGTTATAAATAGTATGAATTATTTTGTACTTCACAAATTAACTTGAAATGTCACATTCGGCATTAGCTTTGATACAATTGACATATTTTATAACCGAATTTAATCTTCATTGAGAACTGGACAAACATTATTGGTTACCAAGTTTTCCCTATGGAGCTATATTAGACAATGCACAAGAAGCATTTCTGGATTCTTATCTTTAAACAGCCGCTTTTCTTGTCCATCATGTTAGGAGCACAGTCTGCAGTACAGGATGTTATGTTCTGTATTGGAATATTAAAGACATTGAAGTAATTTTTTTGCTTATGAAGAATATCTCCGGAGGTTGTGATGCTTTCTAATTTACAGAATAACATACCTTCAACAAAATGTTCCTCAACAATGTATCTTAAGTGGCATAGCTATCACATCTTTGACATATTTTTCTAAAAACGTTTTTACAAATATTGATGGCTTAATTAAATTTTTCCCTATTGTGTGTTTTTTTATCAGATTTAGAATTGTGTAGGGATATTTAATAATTAGCCTCAAGGATATGATTAACGGTTGCAGTATGAACGGTACAAAGAGACTTTAAGGTAGGTTTTTTTTTCAAAATTTTTCTATATTCCAATTGCCCCCCTCAACAATCATATGGCCCCCCAGTGGGGCGTACGCCTCACGTTGGGAAACACTGGTGTAGACTATTCCTAGTTCTATAGTTTTCTCTGTATAGGCTATTCCAATACAATCCTGGTTTTCCTCAAAATCCTTGTAATTCGCCCATGAAATAAAATACTTATGCATGAAACCGATGATTTTCTTATGACCAGCTAGATTGGGATGTTATAAATTGCTAGTACGGTAAGAAGAGAAAGCGAAAATTTAATTTATATAACCAGGATAATCCCTCAAAGTAATACAGGGTAATTTTAATAGTGGAGATTAACGTTACGCGGCATTAAGAAGACGGGCGTTCGGGCGTAGCCGGCTTACCGCGAACATCTTGTAAATTATGAATTACCCACGGTCTAGTGAAAATTAAAATCCCCTAGGACGGTCTGGGGATAATCTGATTAAAATGAAATCCGTGTGTTGGCAATGATGGATGCCCCAGTTGGATAATTTCTAATGGCCACACACTTCCTCTTTAGCCCGCTAATGGCGGGGCCAAAATTAAAAAGTGCTCTCTTTTAACACCGGCCCCGCAATAATTTATTCCACCCCCGAAAAACGGATCTGGAACGATTAGTGCGCCCCCTGGTGGTCGTCCAGTACCCCTCTCTCTCTTTCGCTCTGCCCGAACCTCCCTGCGTTTTAATTTGTCGAGTTTACATATAAATTGCATCAGTAAACCGTGCAGTTTTTCACATGATGAGCCCCACTATTTGCCCGGGGTTTTCCGGTACTTTGTCGCCATTTGCGGCAGTTGTTACTTCCCGTCAGTCGCCCATTACGGGGTTCTGTATTGCCCTTTTTTATTAATCGCCAACATCAGTTGCTGTGCTGTAGAATTTTTCTCTCAAGTCAGGTATGCAAATTTGTTCAAGAACCAGTTAGTATAAAGACTAATTGAAGCACTTGCATGTGTTAGAGTTACCAGGGGACGAACTGGACTGTTCCTGATGACAGTCTGACAACGATGACAGTCGGTTCATTCCCAAAAAAAGTAACATCCAACTTTTTTTGGGAATGAACCGATTTTGACCAATCATATTGGAAAATGTTGAGTCCCATGCTATGTTGTGACCAAAACAGGCATCTCTTCTGTCAACTTCTGTCAACAGGCATCTCTTCTGTCACTTGCGAACAGCTGAATTTGTTCTTATCTATTTGTATTTGTTATTATCTACATAGGCTATTTAGTAAAATAACATACACACAGATTTTCTAGTCATTAAAATGTGAACGAAAGTGGTTAATAAAAAGTCGCCGTATCAGCAATTTGGTAGGATTATGTATAACGCATATACAAAGGATCGAAAATCGGATTACGTACCCACTTAATTATTATATAACACAGCTTTACAGCCCTCTTGTTCCGCCGTTAATCAGGCAAGTTTCTTCAAACAGGCGAAATTTCTTCTCTGTCAAAAATCGAAGATGATAAAGTGGATGGCGCACTTGGGAGAGGATGGTTCTCTCCATGGGGGATAAGTCGCGATGCTGATGGCGAATTTGGATATTTTATTTTATGCTTATTCTTCGTTGATCACTTCTTTGATCACCCATATTTTAATGCACAGAATGTCTGTATAACTTGCTGGATCTTAGACCTATCACAACACTTTGATGACTTGATCTATGGGCAGTGATGGTTGTAGGACCTTTGTTCCTCAGTGTTATAAAAGCAGTCTGAATCCACTATATTCAAAAACACATGTAATCGCTGATAAAGCAACCATTAAATTTCCTATCGTGTCAAACAATATTCACACAGCCAAGCTCTAATATTGTAGGAGTTTAGATCATGCAACGATAAGGCAGAACACATTTATCTCAGTAGACAGTTCGGGCATATATGGGAACTTCAGTGACAGTGAATGGTGAACATCGAATTTCATTAACTGCTTATATCCAGTCCACTTTTATCTTTCCCCGCTTTTGAAAATGTTGAGTCCCATGCTATGATGTGACCAAAACAGGCATCTCTTCTGTCAACAGGCATCTCTTCTGTCGAACAGCTGAATTTGTTCTTATCTATTTGTATTTGTTATTATCTACATAGGCTATTTAGTAAAATAACATACACACAGATTTTCTAGTCATTAAAATGTGAACGAAAGTGGTTAATAAAAAGTCGCCGTATCAGCAATTTGGTAGGATTATGTATAACGCATACACAAAGGATCGAAAATCGGATTACGTACCCACTTAATTATTATATAACACAGCTTTACAGCCCTCTTGTTCCGCCGTTTTTTTATATTCTTTTATTTTTATTGGTTGAGCGTTTTTTATGCCCCCAAAAAACAAATCGCGTACGTTATGTTGAAATTGCTTAATTGAGATATGAGGAAAAAAAGGAAACAAAACATAAACGAGCGTTTAGCCACCGTGGCATTTTTTCAACCCTGGCCAAGGGCTAATTTCGGTAAATCATCCAGAGGCACTGCGACGCGATAAAGTCGTTTTACCATTTGAATTTATGGCGGATTAACAGGGCTTAAAACTGTTAAAAAATGCGTAGCCATATTGCGGAAATGGTGTAACAAAATTTTTGATTCACAGTTTTGTTTCTGTATTTTTCTGCACTTAAAAACTGCCCAGTGACATTGAAATTGAAATATTGCTGGTTTAGGCGCTGTTTTCTATGGAAAGCGAATGTTATTCATATGGGATGCATCTAACTCGATGGCTGGGCGAGCAAAAATGCAAATGAAGACCGCCTTAATTAAAAGTGGTGGCCGAATTAATTTATAACTGAGGTTCTGCCTCCAGGGAGAGATGCAAAAGTTTGATGAAACATCCATCCTAACTGTTCCCGTCTCCGCTCTTTATGCCGCACAGGTCCTTTGAAGTGTTCGTCGGCTTTTGCAATTAATCTCTCTGCTTCTTTCCGTACACCCTCCCCCCTAAATAGTTAAAATGTATTTAAATTCAATTAAGTGTGAATCTCGTCATCGCTCTTTTTCATTTTCATTTCTTTTTCCGCGTTGCCTCCGGCAAAATTTTCGCTTTGATTATGCACGACGAAAGAAAAGCGCGTTAATGAACGAAGCAACGCGAAGTTGCAGTGACGACGAAAAAATCTGGACAATTGCGATAATTATGCACTGGTACTAATTGAGTTTTATAATTTAATTTATTAGAAATTATTATAATTTATTTAATTTAATTTTTATCAGTCCCAGTTCTTTTTTCTTATTTATTTTTCTCAGTTTTTACTCTAAATCAGCTTTTCTTCCAAATTTTTTTTTAATGTTGCTATTTTGTAGTTTTTTTTGTGCGCAGTTCTATCTTTTTTCACATTTTAATCGCGTAGAGCATTACCGAAATTACGCGTTTAAACATACGGTCTCAAACTACTTAATTGATGTCCTAATACATACAAATTAGAACTTACTAATCAAACATTGGTGTACCGTCGCTGATGCTAACTACTGTACCCTACATTGACCACATGCCAAGCTTGGCATTACCGAAATGACACAAAAGTGAGGTTTGGGACATTACCGTCATTTAATCTTGAGATATTTGTACAGAAACTCTAATATTTGTGTGAGCTACATGTAACACTACATTCACCTCTGTACGAATGAGGCTGCGTGCTGTATTTGTGATCCGAAATGAATTCTGCACGATTTATCTGCTATAATCTCGAAATAATTGCCGATAATGCCCTGGGTATTAAATTCCGATTGTTTTCGGGGTTACTGCATTTCCCAGTTCCATCCAGTTGCGTACGATTCGCAATGAAGCTCGTAATTGAATAGTGGAGGATGCAGTTGCCCGAACAGATTTTTCCTAATGGCTGTTTGATGTTAAATTGCGAATTTGGTATTATGTACGCATACGTGTATACGTAATAATGTTTTCGATGGTTTATTAAGCAGTTATACACAATCAGTATTATATTACGACCACTAATTGAAACTAATTGCAACTAATTGCAACTAAATACATAATTGAAATGTGATTTGCACCAAAATCACTCCCAAACAAGCCCACTATCACCCAAATCGTCGATTTTGCACCCCCTATGTCACCCCAGGAGAACAATCGCCAATTCCGACTGAATCCGAAGGGTCCTCGTCGCTCACGCATACGATTAACCCAACCTAAAATTTACGACACCAAATAAAAATTCCGTCCAGTGTCTTGTCAGTCTTCCGCTTGAATCGCCCGATATTAAACGCAATCAATTAAGAAACTAATCTGCACGTTATCAGTCACTGGACACTTGTCCCGTATACCGTACGCAAGACAGACGGAGATAGCTATATCGGACTGTGCTACTCTGTTGTCCGGGCACGCGCTCAGCGGTCTATCCCCCACGCGGGCCAAGCAATTCCGTCGCCGGTCGCAGAACGAGACGATCAGTTTGATACGGCCGTTGTCGTGGGACGTTTGTATTGTTCGTTTCCTTGGTAAAACCGGCGCGATTTCGGAGTTTTTGAACACACCGTGTGCATGACTGTTTCTTTCGCTGAATTTGTGAGCGTAATAATTGAGGGTAGTCCGAATACCTGACCATTTTTAGAAGCACTTCGTCATCAACGACGGTCTCGGTTGTGTTTACTTTCACTTCAAAGTTGAAGGTTTGTCTCTCTTTCTCTCTCTGTAGTCTTTCTGGTAGTTTTTGCGAATTCTCGTGGTTGGGTTTTGTGGAAATTATACTTTTTGCGAATCTACTGCTTCGAAACCCTTTGATTTGATTTTTTTTTTTCATGATAATACGTTTGTTTTTGTTTGTATTAAAAAAAATGAGAAAGGTGTTAAATGCAATTCGTTCAAGGTTGTTTTGATTTGTAAGTTGAATTATTATTATTTTATTATACAGTTTACAGTACAGTACAAATTATAGTACATAATGAATGATTCAAAATCAAACTTGTACACAAAAAATCGATAATAATTTCCTGAAAACGCGTTTATGAAAAAGTATGGTTTCCACAGAATCTGACTGTTAGTTATGATTATGAATCAAATTTAGTAGCATCGAAAACCTGTATTACTAATATATACCTAATCTCATCAATCCACCTTGGTTTTTTTTTGTGTTGATCGATGCTACTGATTAGATAAAGTATGTATGTCACTACAATTTGGAAAGGTTGCACAATCAAACGAATCAGTTTGTTTGTTTGTTTGTTGTATGCTGTTTTGATTAAGATTGGATAAAGAATTAAATGTTATCTGCTACATTTCAAAGTATTAAGTACATAGGTATAATATTGATCTCTTACTTTGGGCCATGCTATAAAAACATACTGCATACAATGGGCAGTCCTGTAGGAACTTTAGTAATGCATCATTTGAACCTGTTCAAAAGATTTTCAATAAATTGGACCAATACTTTTTCCGATGGTGTTTATTTAGAACATGATAACTTTTTTTTACACGCGCGCTGCAATATCGTAAATTTAAAATGCGATTTTGTTGCTGTATCATGGGAGTACAGTATGGATGGTACGAGCGCGTCCTTTGATGTCTCCGCACAACCCCCTGGGGTTGATGTTCAGCTACACCGCTCTTTTATCTTGCGGTTGGTTTCAATTTCGCTTGGGACCGCGACAGAGCGACATTTCGTTTGAAACTGAATAAAAATTCTACATGGTAGCTCGTGAAATAGAAGATCATAACTCCTACACAAACAACACGCATCTATAGAAATAATTAATTGCATTAACCATCAGTAACAAGCAAATATTTTACAGAAAACTCTATCAGAAAAAAAATGTAACATTTTTATCGTTTGGCTTTCACTTCTTAGTTTACTACGTGAGTCATTCACGCCGGACCATTACCATAAACTACGGTTTAGTTTACGTTCCTGTCGTGTTGGTTCGCGGAGCTTTTGTCAATGAGAGGATCTAATTTACAAGTTTAAGCATGGCTTGTTGAGTTCGGGATAGAGCTATACAGAGTAGCGTGTATTTTGCGGTGCTATAGAGCGAATGTACCACGGACTTGGCAAGCTTAATTATGGCGAACCGGCTGGTATAATCTATAGACCCGAACTATCCCTGAATAATTTATGTTTTACACTGACATCCATCTTGTACCGAACGATATGTCAGACTGATATGGTCTACGACAGTGGCCGACAAAAGTCTAAGTACACAGAGGAAAAAATTAAAAAGTTGTTTTAAATCCATTAGCTAAAAAATAAAATAGCTAGCTAAAATGTAAACTTTACGAATTATTCACAAAAAAAAACTGATTTCTGATTAAAATTTGATAATATTTGTAGGCATGTCGTGTAGCTCACACATCCACATTCAACGGATGTTATATATCGTTTACGTTGGTATTACAAGGTTGAAACTTATTCTTCCACATCTTTGTTCTTGTGTTCAGTCCTTCTACCTGCTATACCTAGGTCCTAGAGCATGCGTCATCCATTCACGCCTGCTAGTGACATTTCACCTTTACACAGTTTACGGTATTAACCCTTTCGCTCATATTGCCTACAAATGAATACATCAAATTCGTATTATTTTAATAAGTAACTTGAACACAATTTTACGGTTTCTTTATGTCATATTCAATGGTAGATACTTATATTTTCCATTAAAAATGTACACTGCCATCTATGACTAATCAGCGGTAGTTTAGAAAAGATTATAATAGATGGTGTTACAGTCAATTCGCACGTTGCTTGTAGAACAATGTTATCAAGATTCAAAATGAGAGAATGGCAAAAAAGTTATGTTGGTTGGCGTTTGGTAATGACAAAATAGAGTTATAAAAGTGATAAACGAAGTTGGCATTGTCCAAAAATTGACAGTTATTTATTTATGAATTGGGAAAGTTGACGTATTCAAAAGTGTACAACGTGACCAAAAGGATAAAATAGTCATGGTAATTATAACACGGATTTCACTGTGTTTTTTTTTCTGCAAACTGATATATTATGTTCAAAATTTTAGCGTCCAAAATATGATCGAAAAAAACCATTAACGGACGATGAATTGTTACAGTACCTCGATGATGATGATATATCTGATTTAGAATTTCTTAGTGATGATGATGATGAGGACGATAGGGATTTACAAACAAACAATGATATTTTGGATGTAATGAATGAAGATGAGGATGAAGTAGCCGATGATGCGGATGAGCAAGTACTGAATGAGAACGAAGAAACTGTAGAGCAGTTTGAAGTTCAACCATGCACTTCTGGTACTTCTATAAAACCATTGAATCCCATTTTAGACAGCAATGCCACAAGAAAAGCAGAGAAAGGTCAAAAGAAAAAGGAAAAATGTGAACAAGAACTAAGAGTTAAGGAGTTTATGAAGCAAAACGAACTAACAACAAAGAAAGACATAGGTTGGAGACAAGGACTCACCTACATTCCTCCAAAAATTGCATGGCACGATGAAGTCACCCTAGAAGTTGAAGATTTGGAAAGCCCCTTCTATTTTTTTAGCCAGTATTTTACTGAAGAACTTTTTACCATAATGACAGAAAATACAAATCTCTATGCAACACAGACGGGGAAGAGATTCCCACCTACCAAAAATATGGAAATGAGAATTTTTGTTGGAATTCATATACTAATGGGAAATTTACAATATCCTCGAATAAAATGTTATTGGCAACAGAAGTTGCTAATTCCCAGTATTGCTAATAGTATGCCAGTGAACAGGTTTTATCAACTACGCCAAAATGTCCATTTTGTCAATATTCTAGAACGTACACCTGAAAATAAAGACAGAATGTGGAAAGTAAGACCCCTTTATAATATTATAAGAAAAAAATGCCTTTCTCTTGATTTGGAAAAGCAACTTTGCATCGATGAGCAAATGGTTCCGTTCAAAGGAAGCCTCAATATAAAACAATATATAAAAAATAAACCATCCAAATGGGGAATCAAGATTTTTGCACTATGTGGGCGCAGTGGCATTATGTACGATTTTTTAATCTACCAAGGATCTTCAACTGTTTATCAAAAAGATCATCCTGCTGTTTTTGGACAAGCTGGAGCCGTTGTGTCTACTTTATCAAGAAGAATTACTGGACCTAATTTTCAACTGTATTTTGACAATTATTTTTCTAACTACAACGTTCTGCAGTACCTTCGCAATAAATATATTTATGCAACTTGCACAGCTCGCATCGACAGGTTCAGTAATCCTCCATTTTCAACTGATAAACAGATGAGACAGAAAGGCAGGGGTTCATGTGAACAGCTGATAAGTAAAGACGGTGAAATAATTTTGACAAAATGGTATGACAATAAATCCGTTATATTAGCATCAAATTATGACGGTATAGGAACCTTGGATACATGTAAGCGGTGGGACAAGGTGCAAAAAACGTATATTCAGGTTACCAGACCACAGGTTGTATCAAATTATAATTCAGCAATGGGTGGTGTTGACAAGTTGGATTTTTTAATAACACTATATAGAACCTTCATACGGTCCAAAAAGTGGACACTTCGAATGTTCACCCATGCTATTGATTTGGCATGTAGCAATGCATGGTTGGAATACAAGAAAAAAGCCGTGCAACTTGGAATTCCTAAACAAAAAATATTGGATCTCTTGCACTTTCGGGCATATGTAGCAGAGGTAATGATGAAGGCTGATGTTGCTACAAGAAAAAGAGGACGACCCACTTCAGACCAAAATGTTCCCACTTATATGCCACCACCATCAAAAAAATTGAGAGGTGAAGCTCAACCGGCCTCGGAGGTGAGGTATGATAACATAGGACATTGGCCTTCGGTTGACGGTAGGTCTTATGCCTCTAGGTGTAAAAACGGAGATTGTAAGGGGCAAAGTCGCGTTGAATGCCTGAAATGTGGAGTTCATTTATGTCTCACAAAGCAAAGAAATTGTTTTATCAAATATCATATAAAATAAATGTAATATTTTCATGCAAGTACATATGTTATTTAAATAAAGTTTGTGTAGAAATGTGTTCCTTTTGTTATAATTTTAGTTCGTACATTTTACCCGATAGTTCACAATGTATTCATTTGTAGACATGGTGTGTCTGAAAAATGGGACATTATAGAAATTTTCGTTGACCACCAAAAATCAGTAATTATATGTACTAAATTTTATATTTTTATCTTTAAAGAAAAAAATTCGTGAGCGAAAGGGTTAATATGTATATAATATTAATAATTATAATAGGAGTTCTATACAATATAATCAATCATTATTCAATCGGCGAAGTAATTATTTTATGTATTTAGTAATGTTGGGCTACCTTGAATCACCATACAAAAAAATGTAACAAGAATCGATCAAAATATTTGTTTAAAAGCGCGTAACGTTATTTACAAGTTAACAATGCACTTCAAACGTGTGTAACCGACGCTGTAGAGCGTTGATGCAACAACGCAAAGTTTATTGCCCCTTTTAAAATGCCGATAGCGTTATAATACGCGGTCTAAATGCGAACGCAGGCTATGCTACACGAAGTGAGTGAGTAACATTAGCAAAATTTGCATCCAGATCCACTCTGGCACACTGCAGACTTGATGGTCTGCCAAATGACCTCGGTACGAATATTTTTCTCCTGCCATTCGAGCCTGAATAAGCTCAATTATGCCTCATGTCATATCAAAAGTGAGATTGTGGGTAACAAAAAGGACTATTCACTCTTCAAGTGTGTGGAAGGCTTGGTTGTGCACTGGTGAACACTTGAACGACGAGATAAATCTATATAATATGTTCGCATAGGAAAATTTGTACGTATATTATGTTTATTCTTAGTTTAATTAAACTGTTTTATAACAAGTGTTGGCTATCGATTTTTGCCGCACTTCATTTTTTCATAATTACTAAAACAGGTTCATCTGATACCAAACTGCAACATGCTTAATAGATTGATAATAACTCACCGATATGACACGTCATTGGTAAATGGATTATCACGCTATTGGAAGGAATCCGCGGCTCTCCCGATCGGCACCGGACGGTTACACATCCCCGCGTATCATATAACAATATAGAAATACCCTCTTTAAACAGCGATAAACGATACAGTGTAAGGTTAACTTACCCGGGGACTCCTGTCCCCAGACTTCAGTCTCCAGTCCATGTCGTCTATTTCCTTGGACTCATAGGCTAGCTTGGTCATCTGCACACTTTATCTTATCACACCTAAAATACTCCAAATCAACCACAACCTGGATGGAACTTTACACACACAGTGAAGCAGAGCGGAATGCACTAGCCAGTGCCATTGCTACCATATACCGGTGCAAGTCATGGGGGAACCCGCATAATATCCTATTATGGCACCCAAGAAGATAGACAAGCCCAAGTCATATACGTCTGACTCCATGTCTATGTTCTCCTCGACAAGCCCAAGTCATATAACTCCATGTCTCCACGACAAGCCCAAGTCATATGACTCCATGTCATACTATTCTCGACAAGCCCAAGTCATATAACTCCATGTCTCCACGACAAGCCCAAGTCATATGACTCCATGTCATACTATTCTCGACAAGCCCAAGTCATATAACTCCATGTCTCCACGACAAGCCCAAGTCATATGACTCCATGTCATACTATTCTCGACAAGCCCAAGTCATATAACTCCATGTCTCCACGACAAGCCCAAGTCATATGACTCCATGTCATACTATTCTCGACAAGCCCAAGTCATATAACTCCATGTCTCCACGACAAGCCCAAGTTATATGACTCCATGTCTCCACGACAAGCCCAAGTCATATGACTCCATGTCATACTATTCTCCACAAGCCCAAGTCATATAACTCCATGTCTCCACGACAAGCCCAAGTTATATGACTCCATGTCTCCACGACAAGCCCAAGTCATATGACTCCATGTCTCCACGACAAGCCCAAGTCATATGACTCCATGTCATACTATTCTCGACAAGCCCAAGTCATATAACTCCATGTCTCCACGACAAGCCCAAGTCATATGACTCCATGTCATACTATTCTCGACAAGCCCAAGTCATATAACTCCATGTCTCCACGACAAGCCCAAGTCATATGACTCCATGTCATACTATTCTCGACAAGCCCAAGTCATATAACTCCATGTCTCCACGACAAGCCCAAGTCATATGACTCCATGTCATACTATTCTCGACAAGCCCAAGTCATATAACTCCATGTCTCCACGACAAGCCCAAGTCATATGACTCCATGTCATACTATTCTCGACAAGCCCAAGTCATATAACTCCATGTCTCCACGACAAGCCCAAGTTATATGACTCCATGTCTCCACGACAAGCCCAAGTCATATGACTCCATGTCATACTATTCTCCACAAGCCCAAGTCATATAACTCCATGTCTCCACGACAAGCCCAAGTTATATGACTCCATGTCTCCACGACAAGCCCAAGTCATATGACTCCATGTCTCCACGACAAGCCCAAGTTATATGACTCCATGTCTATACTATCCTCGACAAGCCCAAGCCATATAACTCCATGTCTCCACGACAAGCCCAAGTTATATGACTCCATGTCTCCACGACAAGCCCAAGTTATATGACTCCATGTCTCCACGACAAGCCCAAGTTATATGATTCCATGTCTATACTATCCTCGACAAGCCCAAACCATATAACTCCATGTCTCCACGACAAGCCCAAGTCATATGACTCCATGTCATACTATTCTCGACAAGCCCAAGTCATATAACTCCATGTCTCCACGACAAGCCCAAGTTATATGACTCCATGTCTCCACGACAAGCCCAAGTTATATGACTCCATGTCTATACTATCCTCGACAAGCCCAAACCATATAACTCCATGTCTCCACGACAAGCCCAAGTCATATGACTCCATGTCATACTATTCTCGACAAGCCCAAGTCATATAACTCCATGTCTCCACGACAAGCCCAAGTCATATGACTCCATGTCATACTATTCTCGACAAGCCCAAGTCATATAACTCCATGTCTCCACGACAAGCCCAAGTCATATGACTCCATGTCATACTATTCTCGACAAGCCCAAGTCATATAACTCCATGTCTCCACGACAAGCCCAAGTTATATGACTCCATGTCTCCACGACAAGCCCAAGTCATATGACTCCATGTCATACTATTCTCCACAAGCCCAAGTCATATAACTCCATGTCTCCACGACAAGCCCAAGTTATATGACTCCATGTCTCCACGACAAGCCCAAGTCATATGACTCCATGTCTCCACGACAAGCCCAAGTTATATGACTCCATGTCTATACTATCCTCGACAAGCCCAAGCCATATAACTCCATGTCTCCACGACAAGCCCAAGTTATATGACTCCATGTCTCCACGACAAGCCCAAGTTATATGACTCCATGTCTCCACGACAAGCCCAAGTTATATGATTCCATGTCTATACTATCCTCGACAAGCCCAAACCATATAACTCCATGTCTCCACGACAAGCCCAAGTCATATGACTCCATGTCATACTATTCTCGACAAGCCCAAGTCATATAACTCCATGTCTCCACGACAAGCCCAAGTTATATGACTCCATGTCTCCACGACAAGCCCAAGTTATATGACTCCATGTCTATACTATCCTCGACAAGCCCAAACCATATAACTCCATGTCTCCACGACAAGCCCAAGTCATATGACTCCATGTCATACTATTCTCGACAAGCCCAAGTCATATAACTCCATGTCTCCACGACAAGCCCAAGTCATATGACTCCATGTCATACTATTCTCGACAAGCCCAAGTCATATAACTCCATGTCTCCACGACAAGCCCAAGTTATATGACTCCATGTCTCCACGACAAGCCCAAGTCATATGACTCCATGTCATACTATTCTCCACAAGCCCAAGTCATATAACTCCATGTCTCCACGACAAGCCCAAGTTATATGACTCCATGTCTCCACGACAAGCCCAAGTCATATGACTCCATGTCTCCACGACAAGCCCAAGTTATATGACTCCATGTCTATACTATCCTCGACAAGCCCAAGCCATATAACTCCATGTCTCCACGACAAGCCCAAGTTATATGACTCCATGTCTATATTATTCTAGAAGAACAACAATACTTTCCACACATACTATACCCCTAGAGCCACTTTACAATACTCCAGCAACAACACATTTCACACAACTAGACCCCTAGAGCCAGTCTATGGTACTGCCTGGCCTCTTTTTCTCGAGCCTCTAGGTTACTTTCCCTAGTGTTTACATTAACCCTCCGCACGCCTTATCTATCGTACCAGATAAACCCTGGCTAGCAAAATCCGCATTGGTAAAATATCTGTGCAACACAAGTTTTATAACAGACGACCAAATGTATGTATTTATACATCCACAGATGTTCAAAGTGTTCAGCGAGTGATATTATGGGGCTATAGGCGATACACCGTAATATGTACTTCATTTTGCGTTCATTATTTAGTCGATTGCGCAACGGCAGTAAAATACTGTTTTACCGCGGTAATAACATAATATTTGACGTTTATATTGCCCGTTTCAAAGGCCGGTATATTACGCAAGAATCGATTTTGTTGGGCGCATACAAACCAATTTTCGAATTGATTGGTCAATGTGTTTATTCGTACACCATACGCTGTTTTGATACAGCTGTGCACACACAGAGAAAAGAATGCTCAGTTCAAGTCAAATTACTTTGGATCCAAAAAGTCAAAAAAGTCCAAAAAGTGGTTCTCATTGTTTCATATAAAACTGAATTCGAATATTCTACAGAATTGTACCAATTTTAGTTCAAAAGAATTCGCTGTAGCAAAGTCCCATGACAAAATAACATAATTTTAACATCTTCTGTTACATCAAGACTTGATATCAGAAACTTGTCCCTCCGTAAAGTACACTGTATCCATCACCCTTTGGACTTGAAACTCCGAATTTGCGAATTGGGATTAAATGTGTAGGTACCCGCTGAAATAAGAAACTTCATGGTAACTTAATGACAGTTGTCTGCGGCCAACCATCTCGGTTCTGAAACTCGTGCTGAGGGCAAAGGGAGGAACCGTAATCCGATTCCGAATTACGATTTTAAGTGTACGGAAACTTCGAATAATGGAGAGTGCGGATTACTACCGCGACAGAACGAACAGACGAATTCTCAAAGGTACCAGAACGAAGTAGGATTTCGGTTTCACTAAAACGCGCGGGCAAACTCTCTCTTCTCCAGTCGCCACGGCTCGTAGGCCTTCAGATCCGAAATTGTTTTACATATCGCAAGGGACCGGATTTAATTTACAATGGGGAAGTGGTGTAGTAGACCTTCTAGGTCCAGGCGACCCAGTATGCGTGAACAGTTTGCCATTGATTATTTTCATACTTGTCTTGTTCAAGTATTCTTGAATTGTTAGTAGCGCCAAAAGAAAACTTGCACGTCAAAAGAAACATTGAGTTCTAAAGCCATATTAATTATCAATGTAATTCCCCCTTTGATTCATTTGGATATGTCCATTTTCAAAGAAGATGGACTGTATTGTAACTGATATCTGCACATCTAACTGATATCCACACATCTAACTTTCACTTAAACTTTAACTGAACAAAAACAAACAAAAAATAGTATTCCTGCAGCTGACTTTTCGTCCTCGGGAAAAAGCAAGCAAAATTAATTACAGCAAAGAAAAAATTCATAAAACTTTATAATTAAAACCGTTCAGATTAAAAACTTTGCCCAGCAAAATACGAACCCAGCTAAGTACGAAAGTCTCAGGACAGCTTATCGGTTAAAATCCCTGTAGAATGTTGAAAATCATCTAATCTGCCGTGCAGAAAACATTACACGTTAATTACTTCCTACTTTTCATAATTAATCCGGACAGGTGGCGTTGTCAGTACAGCGTAATCGGCTTTCTTAAATCTTCCCAGAATAACTCCTGTACCGCCTACAAAAGATATTTTTAGAAGATTTAACTGTCTTTGACGAAATAAGATTTAGATTTACACCATAATTTTGAATAAGCGAAATCGTAAAGTTAATATTCAAGCAGTTTACGAGTAGATTTATAATCCAGGTGATATAATTTATTTGAGATATAATATGCTCATAAAATTTAGCGTATAACTATAGTGTATTCGTGCAACTGACCCACATTTTCAAGCAAACATGACTAAACAGTTTTATATCTAATAAGGAAATCCTTATTATCACTTTGAGAAAACAAGCTCTTAAGAAAAATCACCTTCATTATCTTCTATCTTAAGAACAGTGACTGGTAAGTCTGTACCACCATATGCTTGCTCGTGGAATGTAAGTGTTTTCCAATAAATTGGGAAGTGCCTTTCAAACGTCTGATATCTTTAGACATTAGATCCCAGATAGCCCATTCAATTTTATTGCTACTGCCGGATTGTAAACGCGTTAAAATAAACGGTATCAAACTAACTGCACGTATTGAGATAGCAGATTTCAAAGACACAGAGCGAAAAATTCATTCGCTTGGTTCAAGTAAAATACAAAATTCTCAGAGTGAGAATATGATTTTCTTGATGTTCCAAGTATTACGTTTTCTTGGTTTAAGTATGAAGGAACTGCTTGAAAGGAATTACGTCTGTTTTAAGCGACACGTATGTATACTTTTGGGTCAAGAAACTGTTTGCTCGTTGAAGAATGTATATTTTTCACCCAACAAAATGTTGTTGTTGTAAAACGAACGTTTTACTCTTTTTGTATGTAGAAGAATAACATTTTCTTCGTCAGAGCAAAATATACTCAACATAAACATACCAAACTCTACTCCAACTGCTACTCCGAAATTATTGATTGGTTGGTCACGCTATGTAAACAAGATAGACAGACGTTGATAGGATTTATCGATTCCCCTGGATAAAATACATATGATCCTGTAAATATATTCCTGATAACTACTCACAAACTAGTCTAGATAAGAAAACAGTTCAACGGTTCAATAATTTTCATCGTTTCTAATACAAGTTCTATGGTCTGGAATTCTCGATCTTGTATAGAAGAAAACGAATTATCGATCTTGTATAAAAGTTGTACGAATTCCACAAAAACTATACTCAATTTGGGCCTTATTACCACTTAGATCTGTATCTTGGTCTTCCCTAATTTGCTCGCTGATGGGAATTGATGGGTATTTTGCTAATGATCTTTACAGAAAAACGAAACAAGTTTTTTTTCGTTTGATTGAAATCTAATATTTGTTTTGCGGTGTGATTGGAAATTGAAATTCCTCAAGCGTGAAGGTGAAATATTATGTTTTTTCATCTGAAAAAGTGAATCACCAGTAGCGAGATCAGAAATGTAAAGCCACGGCCACACTACGCTGTTTTATTAGCCGCTAATTGCTGGTGCTACTAGCAGCACCAGTTTTTATATATTGGGAGAATATTACCTCGCATAATATTTATAAAAGACATTTCAAAAATACATAATTTCCTGAGTTAATTAAGTTGGTAATCGAGCTGGTTAAAAAATTAGTTTTGACAAGAACCCAGACGAAGAGTGGTAAGAAATCGTCGGCACCTAACGTTAGACTTCGTCCAGAACCAGTCAATTGAGTCGTTTTTACCTACAAAGAAAAAAAAATGTCACAAAATGCATCATGTTTTAATATGACAAGAAACTTACAGAGTTGAAAATGGCTGCAATTGCCGCAAGTAAATATTCTAATTTCTCTAATGGTGAATCAGCAGCTTGGAGACGATTCAAATATTGTTGAATCGTTTGTAGAGCTGCTTCATTTGGCAAGGTGATTCTTGGCTAGAAAAAAAAAACATAAACAATTATGCTACTGTCACATTACTGAGTTAACATTCACGCTGGTTGCTTCTAAAGTTAAACAAGCGCTGGTGGGCTGGTTGCTGCCAAACTCACTCGCCAACTGGTGAAACAGTGAGTGGTCACGCTGTTAGCAGCTAGTAGCAAATAGAACGCTAGTAAATCAAACTTGTGTAAAAAGAAATTACCTTTATGGCAAGTTCCGATGTCGGTCTTGTGCTGGCATACTGTATATTGTCGGCTAGTAGTCGTATAGCTCCTGTCTTAGTATACTTATCGATAAATAACTTATGCAGGTGATTCTTCAAAGGTGTGATCACCAAACAATGCAGAACACCTTCTAAAATAGCATATAAGTTCAGGAACTCTGTTGACTTAAGTTTATTCCTTTTCCTCTCCACTTCTTTGTCGAATCCTTTCTCTCCATGCTTCACCAGATAATTTTTCATCCCAGACATGAATTGTCGCCTATTTCTCATCACTACTTGGGGACTATCTTCTCTCGATTCTTTCGTACACGCTATGAAGTTATCGATATTTTGAGCAAACGTCGTCGCTTTGTCATTGGCTAAATCCAAAGCGTAGTTTCTTATTGCCGATCCTACAGCTCTTGAGTCACCTTGGTCTCTACTTCTCAATGCTTGCAATCGAGGAGCAGCTATAGAAAACGTCCACATGAGTAATCGTAATCAATCTATGAAGAAAAAATGTGAGTAGATTGAAAGAAAATTGAAGAATAAAGAAAAATAAACGAGAATAATAAAGAAAAATAACTTACAGAGTAAGGGATCGAGTCTGTCTTTGAAGCTTTTGGATCTGCTCACTGGAGGCGCCTTCATCGATGGAACATCAGAAAAACTGACGTCTTCAGGCTGGAAAACCAAAACAAAATATATAATTATATAAGTTTGGAGTTTTAATTCAATATTTTTACCTCGGTGTTTGAAACGCTGTGTGTTATTTCTGCCCAAGGATCGGAGAATTCTGTGAGTTCGCTGATTTCTGACGGTGGTGCTCTGGGTATTCTACGGTCATCGACGTTGTCGTAAGCTGACATCCTGCAAAGTTCGTCGTCCGTTGTATCCGCTGACATCCTTATATCAGGAAATCTGCAAGAAAAGACACGGGTTTTATAAATAGTTGCTGAATAACTGAATAAGAAAAGAATTTAAACCGATAAAAACTGCTTAATTTAAACAGATAAAAACTGCGTAATTTAAACAGAAAAAAAACTGTTAAATAGAGATAAAAACTTACTGTTTTGAAATCATTTCCTGGATGCTTATTCGCCTGTCTCCATGCTCTTGTTCGAAAGACGACAGTTGGTAATTTGGTATTGTAGCCGGCCAATCAGGTTCATAGTCTGGATCACTCGAGTCTACACTAACCTCAGGTTCTGTAACCATAAAGTGACACTACTGAACTTTAAACTTGTTCCTTTCCCTCTTGTCGAATCCTTTCTCTCCATGCTTCACCAGATAATTCTTCATTCCCGACATGAACTGTCGCATATTTCTCATCACTACTTACAGCCAGTAGCAAATAGCACGCTAGTAAAACAGCCTAGTGTGACCATAGCATAAGTTACAAGTATTGAATATTCTCAAACCATGTTTAACATCACACAAAATCTATTTAATAATAATCCCATCACAATTCAGAACATCAAGAACGCTTTATCGCCGGAACAATTTTCATACAGAACATAATTTCCGGTCCATTAACCAAATCCTCCCTTGGTTTTCATTTAAATAGCCTGTTATATTAAACCCAGATATATCATATCTGTTCATCTCTCGAAAGGCAAAATTCAATAAATCCAGAAACTCGGCAAGTAGACGTCGGGTCTTCCGGATTTTCGAGAAATGAAACCTTCCGGTTCAGTCGAGGGATCTCTTGTGTGTACATTACAACCCTCCGGGTCGGGGTTGTTTAATTTACCTTTCGGCACATCAAAAGATCCAATCGCACCACGTCTTTCACGGTTTGTTAGGATTTCTTAAGTGTGTCATACTATCTTGTATGCTTATACGACTTTTTTTCCTGAGATCTATAAAAGGTATATTTGGTATTATGTCATAAAAAATTCTAGTGTCAATATTTAGTTAGCTACCCTTTCTACTCCCAAGATTAGTGTCATTCAGATCCACCATACAATACCAGGCGTGTGCAAATCACGACATTTCAATCCTATAATACCTTTAGAACGTGATCTGGATATTCCACAAAAATCGCATACATAGTGCAGTACAACTTTCACGCTAACAATGAAACAGATTTCAACAGATTCCCACTGTACTGCAGTGCAATATGTCTCAGTCAGTGTGCAATATGTCCCAGTTTACACCACTCTTATAGCTTGTTAATATAATTCTTAATGTTTATACTTGCCTCCGTTCATTTTTGTTTATTTTATTCGAATATATGACTCATTATGTTTTGATTTGAGATCTATAAAGTTTATCCGTTAGGCATGACCTTTTGGGATGTCTTGCGTTTTTTTTTTGTTACTTACGTTGGATAAAGACGTGAAAATATGATAACGAATGAGTCATTTGATGATATTAGGCGTTGGCAGAGGCAATGTACTATTTAGAAATTAGTCCATTAGTGCTTGATACAAGTGTAGCATGATAGTCTCGACTTCCATCACTTGTTTATTTAGGTAATTATAACAATTATGCATAAAATTTTCATGGAGATTTGATCCCCAGTGATTACACGCCACTGATTAGTGTTTATCTTTTCACCGTTCATTATAATCTGCGATTTGGTGTCATTTGCACGTTAGGAGTTATCTGGGCCCTCGATTTTCGACCCTGATTTTTTGCGATTGTCACTTGACTGAATTTTTTTTCGGGTGTTTTTGACCCCTCGAATGGGTCCATAAAGTCCCACCCTTGTAGAGGGTTGGGGGCGGAAACGGCGGTTGAGTTAAAAAGATGCGGGCGTTTAGAGAAATGTCTATCGCAAACTTTCGACAATGGTTCCTAGTTATGACTAACTTGGGGAAGATAAATCTTAGTTAATGCGAATTTTTTTTTTCTTTCGGTTTGCCGGATTTGTCGAAGAGATTTTTTTGTTGTTGGGTGGTGTAGAAACATTAAAATATGTCTTCTTGGCGTGTGTTATTTTCGTGAAAGCACAAATTCCATTAAATTTCACATTAGCAGAAATATACGCGAATATACAATTTTAAATCGTATCTAATAATTAACGTGACTAATTTCACACTAGCTTAGGCACGTTTTATAGGAAAAGTTACCGACATCGTTCCATATAGAGCTGGTAATGCAATATAAATTACTTTACGAAAGTACATAAAATACATTACTCGTTACTTTGAGTGCACACGTAAGTTCTAACGAGCTACTAACTTGGGTAAATTAACATGCAGCTGTCAAGTGATAGCAAAACGGACGTCAAATTCACTCCATCACGACTTCTGCTCACGTCTACCCAACTATTACAACGCCAGTGCTTAAAGTTTGGTCTTAAATCTCAAAATTATTGATTCGAGATGTTGACTCTGTACTACTCCGTCTGCATACCAAATTTAACTACTCTAGTTAATTCTATAATCACCAAACTACCCATAGTTTATTCTTTATACACTGACAGTTCCAGTCAGGAAAAACCAAAGAAAAATCGTGGTAGATCGCTTGGAAAACGTAGGAAATCGTTCGGAAAAATCGTGGATTCTCAGCCCCCCTTTCAACCGATAAATAAAGCTATAAAAGGACGAAATAAATACAGTGGAATAAAAATCGAAAGTCGGTCAATTGAACTAAATCGTTCCGTCGTTTGTGTTGGGCTGTAAACAGCTGACAATTCGCGATTTAACGGTCATCAAATTGATTGTTATCAAGTATTTGTCGGGCCATAAAATACCCGGCAAATTAGTAGTAATTGGACAGATGAGAATATTTTAAAAGCGTTCTTGTATAATGGGAATAAGTGTCATGGTCGTGTCAAGAGTGTGTTGCTACTTGGCTTTAAAATCGTGAGAATTTTATGATACGTACCTAATACCTAATACAGAAGAAAATTGTAAATAAGTACAAGAAATTATAGATAAATTCGTAGAAATTCTATTCTTAATACAGTTTTCTCTAATACAGTTTTTTTTGTCTATTTTTGGAACATCCTGTGGGACTATCAAGGACTTTGGTCAAGTTTTTGCCTACTCATTTTTAAAGACAAATTAATTACCAACGGTTTGGCATTAGATTTATGTCGTTGTGTTAGTTTTCAAAAAAGATACAGTATTTTAACTGAAAGCTTGTACATATAGAAGTAGCAAACAAGATGCACTTTGACAAGCTGTAACTTCAAAAGTAGTGGACGTAGCTACTTGGAAATTAGCTTATTACAAAGATCAAGGTTTTTCCAATAGGTCTATCCCATATATCAATTAGAATTAATCCTCCTTATTATAGTATTTTTTCTTTAAAACAATACATATTTTGACCGAAGGAATAGCAAACTAGAGTAGCAAACAAGATGCACTTTGACAAGCTGTAACTTCAAAAGTAGTGGACGTAGCTACTTGGAAATTAGCTTATTACAAAGATCAAGGTTTTTCCAATAGGTCTGTCCCGTATATAAATTAGAATTAATCCTCCTTCTTATAGTATTTTTTCTTTAAAACAATACATATTTTGACCGAAGGAATAGCAAACTAGAGTAGCAAACAAGATGCACTTTGACAAGCTGTAACTTCAAAAGTAGTGGACGTAGCTACTTGGAAATTAGCTTATTACAAAGATCAAGGTTTTTCCAATAGGTCTATCCCGTATATCAATTAGAATTAATCCTCCTTCTTATAGTATTTTTTCTTTAAAACAATACATATGTTGACCGAAGGAACAGCAAACTAGAGTAGCAAACAAGATGCACTTTGACAAGCTGTAACTTCAAAAGTAGTGGACGTAGCTACTTGGAAATTAACTTATTACAAAGATCAAGGTTTTTCCAATAGGTCTATCCCGTATATCAATTAGAATTAATCCTCCTTCTTATAGTATTTTTTCTTTAAAACAATACATATTTTGACCGAAGGAATAGCAAACTAGAGTAGCAAACAAGATGCACTTTGACAAGGTGTACCTTCCAAAGTAGTGGTCGTAGCTACTTGCAAATTGGCTTATTGGAAAGACCAAACACATTACTATTTAGAATTGTTATAAAGCATACTATCATCAACCGTAGCAAGCATACAACCAACAGCAATCTTTCCAAATTGTGGCGTTTCTCAGCGAACGCGCTATTTCTCACTTTCAAAACCCCGATTTCTCTTCTATCCACAGGACGATAACGCACCCCCTTTTTACCACGATGAAGTGACAATACACCTTCACCGTTTAAAAGCTAGCCAAACACCATGATTTTTTACGTGTGAGGATACACTTTACAAAACAACCATGTTACCAGAAACGCTAGATAACTCTGGTTTTCGCAGCCCCAATAACAACACAGGCCTACCCCGTACAAGGGGTAGTTTGTGCCTGAGCCCAGTCAGCGCCGCCACGGTCACCGTCGACAACAAAAGACGTAGCTGGTGTGGCACCCCTTCTGCTACACAGTTCCCTCAGAAGAGATATGGCGAGTTGGGACACTTCAAACCACGGTAAATTGATATAGTCTGTCACCTAGGTTACTTTTAGATCTTTTGTGGAGGGGTTGTTATGCTTGAGTGTGTGTTAAAATGTAAGGGGATCATAAATTTTGCAGGGGTAAATTAAGTAGGTGCCTAATGGAGATTTTATGCAAGTCAGAGTGTTGAGTTAGTCTTTGGTTGTAGCTAGGTGTAGGAAAATAGAGGATATTTTTTATGATTTAATGAAATTCGGCTTTGAATCAAAACAAGGGTTGATTTCCATATCTACGAAATAACTATCCACTTCAGCCAAGACAAAATTTTATATGTCTATATGTAGTTTGAATGAAACTTTGTAGTATTACTTCAAATATTTAAACATTTCGACCAAATTAATATGGTTTTATTTCAACCATTGGATGGATTAAAGAGAGTAATAATTAATAATACGTTTGATGATTTATTGTAATTCGGATAATAAACCACAGAAAAATAATCATCCACTTTAAGTCTGTCTTCTATCGTCGTCTTCTTGGCTCAACCACCTTCAACTGTCTATGCTCGCAAACGAACTCGTATCATCCAAACATATCAAACTATTCGTGTTTTTATTCCGACCACCGCTTGTCCATTTCTCGTAAAGTTCTGGTTTATAACCAACAGCCTGGTCACCAGATTTCCTGCAATGTTCCAAAATCCACTTCTCCTCACTTGCATTCGGTAATCTAACGATAGTTCCATCCAACGCGCTGATGACACATTTCTTTTCCGGGTCGTAAAATCCATCGATGGTATCGTACATCCCATTGGGTATTGGCCTAGCAACACCATCAGCTGTTACTCTTTCAATAGGTGTTGCGCAAAAACCCTTTTTTATGGTCACGTAGTACCGTCTATCATCCCCAGTACAGTAACCCCAGTTTTCTTTTTGGAAAAGCAGACCATCAGCAAATTCGAAAGTACCTTCGTCGCTGTTGAACACCTTCTTTACTCTTTGGTCGTTGGGGTAGTGATACGTCCCTTCTATAAATTCGCTGTCATGGAATGTCCCTTGAAATGTCACATCGTGGGCAAAATTGAAGACTCCTTCACCGCATATACCTAAGGTGTTGAACTGGTCGATGTAGGAGTTGTTATTGGAATATGAGACTTCTTCTGAACATGGGACTTCTTCTGAACATAAAAATTCTTCTTCACTGTCACGGAAGTACCCTTCGAAAGTCGCATCGTGGTCAAAATTGAAGATGTCTTCACCATATATACCCAAGGTATTCCAGTGATCGTTGTACGAGCTGTTATTGGAAAACAGGAGTTGTTCTGAACTCGACAGTTCTTCTGCTAGTGTTGAGCTGGAAGTATCACTCAAGCTTGGTGATGTCATATTATAGGCATTCACTGATTGATTTGATCAACCTGATTTGACCAACCACACTCATCAAAATCGATCAACTAAACGTTGAACATGCCCAAGCAAAAGTCTAGTGGGAATTTCGAAGTTGAACACCTCGAAAATGAAAAAAAGAAACAGACCTTTGTGAAGCCTCTTGGCATTTGTTAGCGAGTTATAACACGAAGAATGTTTGTTCTTTGTTACCATGGTGTTTCTTTATAGGGAAATACGATTACCAATTCATCAAATTTGACCATATAGTTAACCTTGACATTCTTAAAGAATATACAACTTGTTGTTTGGGTACGCAAAACTGATACAATCAAATTTACCAAGGCCAAATCATTTGTGGTGATCAGATCGAACTGGTTTATTATGAAATTAAGCGTTATTTTCCTGATGTGTACCTTAAAAATATCAGTACATATATGGTAAAAAACAACCATAATTGATGCTCACCAAATGCGCATTTTATGTCTGAATTTAATGCGAATTAATTGTTCGTGTAATTGTTGTAAATTCGGCTGCGGTTAGGGCACAAAATGATTTATCTCGACAATCGATGTTACTGAAATCCATTAGTTATAGGCTGAACGCGGCAGTTTTAGCGATACACTGTCCTACGATGCGTCCAGTGGCGTCCGCTATAATTTTGTTAGGGAATTATTTGATGGCTCGTAGATCACCGCGATTGTGCGCGCCCTTTTGTACTGTCCCAGACAGATTTTTGCCATATTTTAACCGGGTTTTGTTCACAAACCAAAAGCAATATGCACAGGTTTCGGTGCACACAATTTTACACACAGAGAAAAGAACGTTCACTTGTTCAGTTCAAGTCAAATTACTTTGAATCAAAACAACGGTTCATTACCATATCCACGAAATAACTATCCACTTCAGCCAAGACAAAATTTTCTCTGTGGAAGCGGGTTTAGTGCTCACTTAAGAGCAGTGTGAACTCGTGTGATAGAAGAGCACGAAACAGCGTGTTCGTTCCGCTGCATTGCGGTTGGTGTATGTGTGCACAAACGGTCGCAAAATGTCAACTTTTTCTCATACAATGCTAAGTTGAGCGCAAGCATTCGCTCAAGCGTGCGTTCCAAAAGCCAGTCCCCAGCTAGCGAGCGTCTCCGCATTCCAACTTTCATAGTTCGGATTGTTGTTCACTCGCCGTTGCTGAATGTGCTGCCATGTCGGCATTGCAAAGCCGGAAACTATTTGACGCTTTTTCGGCCAAAAAAGTATTGCACGTCAAACTATACAATGTTTTTTGTTCGCACATTTCTTGTCAGTATTAGGAATGAGCATTCAAAGATATACTGCTGGTGCTGCTAGCAACAACAGCAGCCAGCGGCTATAGGAAATAGTACGCTTGTAAAACAGCCTAGTGTGACCATGGCATTGGTTTACACAACTGCCAAACTGATTGACAACCGCTCCTTAGAAGTCAAATCACTCCTAGTGGGCACTCTGTGCTATTTCTTTAACTACACGGTACAAATCCCTTACAACCATTCTACATATACTCTCGGTATCCAGGCATCAGATCGCAGATCGATCGAAACATCGATCGATGGTGATCAACACAAAGAAAAAGCGTACAACGCTGTCCAAAGATTGGGAAACTATTTTTCGAAGAGAAGCCACAGCTACAGTCCATCCAGGTAACCGTCTGGTTGAGCGACCAATGCGCAAGTTTTGCACGAACAGTTCGTATGCTGGGACATGGAATGGCGTGAACATGTCAGGTTTTGGGACGTATATAATGCCCCATAAAGTCGAGTTTGAGGGCCATTTGGAAGAAGGGGTCTTCCACGGTGAGGGAACTCTTCAATACCCAATGGGCCAGAAGATAGAAGGCATCTGGGACAAAGGAAACCTCATCAAGTGGAGATTTCGCTTTGCAGACGGTCTTCTGTATGATACTCCATGGAATTATTGTATGATGCCTGATCGGAGATTTTATATTTCTATCGATGAAGGGTTAAGACCAGCTGGCGAAGAATTGAGGACAAATGAATACGAACCTAGACCCATTCCTCCAGGTTGTTATGACACGTGTGATGGGTTCTACGACCCTGAGATTCACTGCGTCGTCAGTGCCTTAGATCAGAAGACTGTTATTCGTATTCCCACTGCTTCTGAGGAGAGATGGATTGTGGAGAATTGCAGAAAAGCATGGGATGAACCGGTTGGATACAAGCCGCAACTGTTTGAGAAATGGACCACTGGTACAACGGATGACTTATCCGACTCTGATGAGGACTCAGACTCTGATTCGTCTTCTGATTCGAACGAATCCATGTTCACATGGCATAGCAGAATGGCCATGAGGAGAAACATGAGGAGTAAAGTTGGCGAGGCCACTTCACGTATGATATCATCGACTGTTAACGTGTGATATCTTAATTTAAGGGGATAGTGTATTGGTTAACGATATTATATATTTTTATGGTTTAAATATAAAAAAAGTTTTTTGGGTTTACTTGCACTTAGTTCTTGTTAATTCTTCGAATGTATATCAAAGATTTTTTTATGTTTATTATCGTTTTTTTTATTAATATAATTACACTACAAATAATCAGAGAATGACGATATAGTTTCCAACTCTGTGTACTTCTCGTTGTCACATCTCCTCCCTGACGTCCATTTCTCGTATAAATCAGGCCTGTATCCCACAGGACCATCCCAAGCCTTCCTGCAATGTTCCAAAATCCATTTTTCTTCAGTAGCTGTTGGTATCCTCAATATAGAGCCATCTACCGCACTAACAACGCACTTCTTCTTCGGGTCGTAAAACCCATCGCATGTATCGTAGCATCCTGACGGTATCCGTCTAGGTTCTGGGTCACAAGTCAACCGTTCGTTAGGTGAAGCATTCAAACCTTCATTTAGACTCGCCATAAAACGTCTGTCATCGTCTATACAGTAAGGCCAATTCTCTTCCTCAAAAGTGAGGCCATCAGAGTATTTGAATTGCATTTTCTCGTCGGAATATAAAACGCTCGCTACTTTTTCACCCTGAGGGTATGTGTACACCCCTTTGGCGAATTGTCCATCGCAAAAATCACCGTCGAATCTGACGTTGTGCCGGAAAGTGTATGTCCCGCAACCACGTGCTCCTGGCTTGTTCCAGTCGCCTTCGTAGAAGTTGTTGCGCGTGCAACGAAGGGATGTGGTGCTCGCTGCTGTTTTGGATACAGCTTTCTCGGGTAAAGTTAAAGTTAAGGCCCGTTGATCGTTGGGGTATAATTCGTCCAAACGTTGCAAGAGATCCGTTAGTTGTGCCATGAATTTGGCCCCCTCCATGGTTTTTGGTAAATTTTTGAAGACGACCAATTTTTTCGTTAAGATGTTAAGAAGTTACCAAGAAACATCCACCCAAGAGAAGTTGAAAAATGAACCCCTTAAATAGCACCCCCCAAATTTTAGTGCGTACTAGCTAGTTCATTATCTTTTGACAGTGATATCTCTCTGACATTTTACCTAATCTGTCTACTGGCTGTTCTACTTGATTGGTTGCAAACCATGGATGCAAACTACAGAAACATATTAATAGAAAAAAACTGTCTGAGATCCTATATTATTCTTGGCAGGGTCCATTAAGTCTTGTGAAATAGCTAATTGATGTCATCATCAAATATTCTTAGATTAGCGTTGTTTACCAGTAACCACAAGCGAGTGTATCGAATTTCTAACCACACATGTCGAGAGGGAGTCACTGATTCGTTGGCAAAACTGTATGTGGTTTTGTTCTATTTTAGTTTTGTTCTTTTTGTACCATTTCATTCCAACAATAGTACACTCGAGTGATTTTGCAAGATATATAGCACTATAAATCATGAAATTCCTCCATGAAATAGAAAGATTTGTATCAAATAAATACTCTATTATAGATATTATAACAGCTATTTAAACCGTTAACCAATTTCTTCCCTTTTCTCGCAGTCTATCAACCACATACTCCAACTACATTTCTAATTAACGACCAATTAACACTACCACTCGTTCGTAACAAACGACTTATGATAACTCAACCGTGTACCTTCCTGGCTAACTGTGAACCTATCGACAAAAAACATACGTCCAGCCAGCAAAAAAAAAAATCGTTCCAAACAGTTAGCGCTCAACGCAGCTCGTATAAAATTTTAATAGGGCTTCAGATGAGATCCCGGATCAGTAAATATTAATTCTGTTGAGTTCGCACTGCCGTTGAACGAACCAAGGGGGATGGATGACGTCATAGGCGCTTTCCACCAACCCTTCGAGCGAGAGCAAGGGTCAGAACGGTGGTTTATCCTTTCCTACTTGAACAGGGAACGAGGGACTCCAGATATTATGCATTACTGATAGAGCAAGAGCGTAGAATATAAGTATTCAACTGTTAAATGAGTTTTAAAGTCAAATAGAGTGGCACAAGGTACCGTTCTTGGTCCAATTCTGTATCACTAGACAACGATACGCATCTCAGAGGTTTAAAAACTCATCTATTGAAGCAGTCGGGATATTATATCGAGCACACACCGTGATATTGTCTAGGATTACTGGCAATTACCGAAACGAAATTGGAAGCGCATGATTTATCTGAAAATCATGCTGCTCAAATTGGCAGGATTAATGGTGTCTAGGGTCGGTATTATATTTGGTCGATGCCTTATACAGTCTGCACGAAATCGAAAGATTATTACAACATGTTATGTGAGAGAATGTCTTGAAACTATGCGTCAATCTTGCGAATAATCCTGACTTATCGTGAGATAATAATGTGATTATCGCAGACGATGCAAATAGCAGCTCACTGCTGCTATTTTGGATTTAGAGATCTGAAAAAGTCACCTAATATATGCTCTAATATATGCACCTAATTTATGCATCAAAATTCTTAGTAAGTATACACTTTTCTTCAATCTAAACAGAAAAAAAAATAATAATCTAAACAAAAATCAAAACCAAGCTGCATAAGGATTTATTATATCTTAGTACACACATCACTTGTACATACACTTCCCAAACCCATTACCTTTATCCCACCGGCAACTTTGGATTTCCGAAATCTGTATTCCTTTTCGCCCACCCCTCCCCGGGCCACACCTGTTGTGGGGTCCCGATTTTCCGGTGAGAAGATCTCCAGACTCCAGCCTGAGGTTTTCTCGACTTTCCTTCCCCCTCACTCCTATCTCTCTCTTTATTTCGCTGCTCAAAGCAGTCACTTCGTTTCCTGTAATACCGGATGATGCAAGGACAATACTCAGTCCTTACATAGCCATGGCAACACCAGGAAAGCCCTATGTGGAGGGAATCCACGGAAGGCTTTCTTTGGTGTGTGTGTTTGAGCTCACAGAGCCCTCTGGTTGCGTTTTCGTACTCGATAACCCTCATTAGGGTAAGGTACATTAGGTAGAGGTTGTTTTTTTTATGAATAGAGAGAAAAATCGAAGACTTTTTATAGTTTTTCTACACATTGACTTTGCGTTGTATTGTTTATTGTCTTTATAGGTTTTGTATACATTACTCAGCTGTAAAACACGATGTTTGACCTGTTTTGAACTTGTTACTAGAGAAGAGAAAATATAACTCTGCACTGAACTCTGTTATATAGCTGTATGAAATTTCTCAGGGGATTCTCACAGCATATAGTGCAGCTTACTTAAAACTTTAAAACTTGATATCGTGTTAAGTGTACTCTATTGGAGCTAGTCTGGGAACAAAGTTAATTTACGGTTCAATGGTGTAGACTAGACATACAGACGTCTGATCTTTAAATAAAACATCACTACATGAAGCATGAGAGCAGAACTTTTCCTCTTTTGCAGACTTTATACAGAAGCAAACAAATATAGTAAAAACTGAATAAGACACGAGGTTGTTTCCATATTAACTTAATTGGGAGTCAGATTTATATTGGACCAGACGTAGTAGTGCGACTTTTAGTTCAGACTTTTGCTAAATGTGCCATGAGTCTTTCTCGTGGGAGAAGTTAGCAGATCGTGTCACAGTTGGGAACGTTTCACTAGCAACGACAGTTCTAGAACTAATTTTCCTTTGTCAAAATCACCAATTCTGAATTGTTCTAGTCAAGGAACGTACTCGTCAACATAAGTATAAGAGCAGATGTAGTTTTTTAGACAACACTACTCCAGTAGTTTTTTATTAGACAACACTAAACGCTGTAAACTTTATCACTATTAGCTAAACATAATTCCGTTAACACAATGTAAACCGAACTAAGAAATTATTGTAGCAGACCTTGTTTGAATATGTATGTATATACATCGTTGATACGTTTTCCCTGTAGGTAAATGTATCTAACCGCTAACGAAATCCATCGTTTAATATACAAAACCCCGCAGGGCTGTATAAGGGACCAAATACCGATGCGGGGGCATACTAATAGAGGACGAAATTGACTCAAAGCCGGAAGCTCGAAATTCATATCGCGATTAAACATCCTTACGCAAACAAACGTTAAATTCAGAGCCTGTATTTCTACAGACGGTGTTGAACAAAGAAACCTTTTATGCCTCGATCACACTAGGCTGTTTGCCAGCAAAAGTACTCTGCTGTCAAACTATAAGGTCAAAAATACTAATTTCCTGAATTAACATTCATGCTGGTTACTATAAAAGTTAAACAAGCGCTGGTGGGCTGGCAGCTGCTAAACTCACTCGCCAACTGGTGTGTGCCAACAGTGAGTGGTTACACTGTTAGCAGCCAGTAGCAAATAGCACGCTAGTAAAACAGCCTAGTATGACCATTCAACCGGTCAAAAAAAAGGAATAAATACCATTTATTAACTTTACACAAAAAACGATATATTCTCGGTCCACACCGCTTCTAAAATTTTAATTATTTCACCAGGAATGATCCAATAAATTTCGCAACGTCGCCGCTACATATGTGGGGGGCGCCACGTCCGCGTATACTGCATATTTGAACACCGACCGCATACATTCGCATTTTTTCATGCGGTTGGAATTTTGTGTAAGCCCTGTGGGGCAAACCCGCGTCCGTATTATCTAGACACGTACAGACAACACCTGATTTCAGTACAAAATCGATAGTAAAGTCGCAAAATGACGCCGGTTTGCATCTAAATAACAGTCTGATGCACCCCAAACCGAATAGATGACAACTGCTTGAGGGAAGTACCGGGGAAACGGTCAACAGTTGCCGGAAATAGTCGATTATTTGCATAATGGGCCACCAGGGGGTGGAATGTTACATTGATATACCATTTTTCACCAATCTTCCCTTAAAAAAAAAACATATTTCTATTGCACTGGCCAAAAGTAAGCCTTTAAAATTGAAACAATCACGAATAAAATCGTGAATAATAACAATAATATCATCACCCATATATAATTATCACTAAATTCACTCAGAAATTATGTTTATAATCCCTTCGTAAACACCTCGTTCTGCCATAATGATAATCCAGGCTCTTTAGAAACTGTTCCAGAAGGGCATTAACTTGTGGGGTAAGTGTAGAGGGGAAGGGCAAGTCGTCTGAGAGCACAGATGAGTGGCAATTATCTTATTACGATTATATGGGCAAAGTTGAAGCCATGACATTAGGGAATAAGTGTAAAAGAGTCATTACAGCGAATAGTCACCTTACTGCACGAGCAACTTTACACCTGTTCCAAATTTTATCAAATGAGACAGTAGATGAAGGAATTTTGCTAGCAAGTCATAAAAAATTTTTAATGCCCATTTTTTTTTTTCGAGTCAGATCAGTATAAGTAACTAGCTCTGTGTATAAGTCAAAATTTTCGATTTTAGTTATTGGGCATTCTAGAAATATGTGGTTAAGGCTTCCCACCTGTCCACATTCGCAATATGGACATTTTAGGATACATTTTAGGTTATCTGCTATCTGTTACTGTTGTTACGAATGTCCGGCAGGGGGCGTTTCGGGTTTGACGTTACTGTGGTGATAGCAGCAAAACACGGGTCGACAAAAATCGATTTTTTGGATCGAAAATTGTTTTTAAGACCGTTTTTTTGCTCAAAACTCTTTGCGAAGGGTATTTAGAGGGATCTTATCGTAAGACATGAGAGCGAGCGGCTTTTATAAGGTCGGCAGGAACGGATAAAAAATGTAAATTTTTGACGTTCATCGATCCGCTTGTCGGAATTTCTAGATGTCACGTGACATTTTCTCGAGGTTCGCCTTCACCCGAAGAGGTGCAAAAACGTGATTTTTTTTTTTCAAAATTGACGCATTTAATTTACAAAATATCGCGCAGTCCACGCGGTATTGTGTCCTTTTTTCAATTCGAGCGTCAAAAGTAATATCGAAAAGCCCAATTTTGCAGCTACTCGATCGCAAATGTCGGCGAAAATGGACGATTCCGCTGAACGCGCCCTACACTTGAAAGTTCGTAATTAGTATAGGTAGACTAGCTCTGTGTATAAGTCAAAATTTTCGATTTTAGTTATTGGACATTCTAGAAATATGTGGTTAAGGCTTCCCACCTGTCCACATTCGCAATATGGACATTTTAGGTTACATTTTAGGTTATCTGCTATCTGTTACTGTTGTTACGAATGTCCGGCAGGGGGCGTTTCGGGTTTGACGTTACTGTGGTAATAGCAGCAAAACACGGGTGGACAAAAATCGATTTTTTGGATCGAAAATTGTTTTTAAGACCGTTTTTTTGCTCAAAACTCTTTGCGAAGGGTATTTAGAGGGATCTTATCGTAAGACATGAGAGCGAGCGGCTTTTATAAGGTCGGCAGGAACGGATAAAAAATGTAAATTTTTGACGTTCATCGATCCGCTTGTCGGAATTTCTAGATGTCACGTGACATTTTCTCGAGGTTCGCCTTCACCCGAAGAGGTGCAAAAACGTGATTTTTTTTTTTCAAAATTGACGCATTTAATTTACAAAATATCGCGCAGTCCACGCGGTATTGTGTCCTTTTTTCAATTCGAGCGTCAAAAGTAATATCGAAAAGCCCAATTTTGCAGCTACTCGATCGCAAATGTCGGCGAAAATGGACGATTCCGCTGAACGCGCCCTACACTTGAAAGTTCGTAATTAGTATAGGTAGACTAGCTCTGTGTATAAGTCAAAATTTTCGATTTTAGTTATTGGACATTCTAGAAATATGTGGTTAAGGCTTCCCACCTGTCCACATTCGCAATATGGACATTTTAGGTTACATTTTAGGTTATCTGCTATCTGTTACTGTTGTTACGAATGTCCGGCAGGGGGCGTTTCGGGTTTGACGTTACTGTGGTAATAGCAGCAAAACACGGGTGGACAAAAATCGATTTTTTGGATCGAAAATTGTTTTTAAGGCCGTTTTTTTGCTCAAAACTCTTTGCGAAGGGTATTTAGAGGGATCTTATCGTAAGACATGAGAGCGAGCGGGTTTTATAAGGTCAGCAGGAACGGATAAAAAATGTAAATTTTTGACGTTCATCGATCCGCTTGTCGGAATTTCTAGACGTCACGTGACATTTTCTCGAGGTTCGCCTTCACCCGAAGAGGAGCAAAAACGTGATTTTTTTTTCAAAATTGACGCATTTAATTTACAAAATATCGCGCAGTCCACGCGGAATTGTGTCCTTTTTTCAATTCGAGCGTCAAAAGTAATATCGAAAAGCCCAATTTTGCAGCTACTCGATCGCAAATGTCGGCGAAAATGGGCGATTCCGCTGAACGCGCCCTACACTTGAAAGTTCGTAATTAGTATAGGTAGATATAAATCCTTCTAGCACAGATGAAAATCCTTCCTTTTTCACGTCGGAATGCAAATGTGGCGACTGGCGACGCATACATCGATTTTCCATTTCTATCTTTCGTCGCATGCGGAGTCTAGAATTTTGCTGTTGATAAAAAAAAGTCATCTAACGTTGCTGGTGACATCTACGGCATAAATTCTAAGAAGAGCGAACACCCCGTCCCTCATCAGTCATCCCCTCAGCGGCGCTTCTTGTATTGGAAGGTGGGGGTGGACACAATGACGTATAAAGTGCAAAAAATTGCTGCAATCTTTTATGAGTTTGGTGTATAAAATATAGAAGATACGATAAGATACGATAAGGACTCGTAAGAACATTTAATGCTACCCAACATAGTTTTATTTGGAAACAAAATCTTGTCGCTTCAAAGGAGGAATTCGTGAATTTTGAATCAAGAAGCTCTCCTTAATTGAAAATTTTATTGATTTGTCCGGAGTAAATTTTTGCAAGACAACGAATGTCTTAAATATGTCTCTGTGTATTCCTCAACACGGAAGCAATAACAATACCCAACGGCTTGAAACGTACAAACGTTTAGGGATTGGCGAACAAAATATTTAAATTAATAAACAGGACACTCAATATTCCTACCGCCCAAGGACCAGTCTACCGCATATGCGTTCAAATCGTTCAACCACGAAGCAGGCACAACACAGCCTACATAACAATGCTTTTATCCGTCTATAAAACATATGATGGGAGACCGGTGCGCGTAACGGGAAGTTTGTAATCCTCAGGCACCGTAGAACAAACGGAAATATCGTGATTTATTTACAAGATAAACCCTTCCGTAGCGCCCAGAGAAAAATAAACACCGCCCTGTATGTGGGAGACGATCTGGGTTGGTCCTACTTTTTTTTCGCAGGGTTAAGTTGGTATTTGGTTGGGTATTTGGTTAAGTTGGCCATTCTGAGTTTCTACAAACTATATTATCTACCTATACTAATTACGAACTTTCAAGTGTAGGGCGCGTTCAGCGGAATCGCCCATTTTCGCTGACATTTGCGATCGAGTAGCTGCAAAATTGGGCTTTTCGATATTACTTTTGACGCTCGAATTGAAAAAAGAACACAATTCCGCGTGGACTGCGCGATATTTTGTAAATTAAATGCGTCAATTTTGAAAAAAAAATCACGTTTTTGCACCTCTTCGGGTGAAGGCGAACCTCGAGAAAATATCACGTGACGTCTAGAAATTCCGACAAGCGGATCTATGAACGTCAAAAATTTACATTTTTTATCCGTTCCTGCCGACCTTATAAAAGCCGTTCGCTCTCATGTCTTACGATAAGATCCCTCTAAATACCCTTCGCAAAGAGTTTTGAGCAAAAAAACGGCCTTAAAAACAATTTTCGATCCAAAAAATCGATTTTTGTCGACCCGTGTTTTGCTGCTATTACCACAGTAACGTCAAACCCGAAACGCCCCCTGCCGGACATTCGTAACAACAGTAACAGATAGCAGATAACCTAAAATGTATCCTAAAATGTCCATATTGCGAATGTGGACAGGTGGGAAGCCTTAACCACATATTTCTAGAATGCCCAATAACTAAAGTCGAAAATTTTGACATATACACAGAGCTAGTCTACCTATACTAATTACGAACTTTCAAGTGTAGGGCGCGTTCAGCGGAATCGCCCATTTTCGCCGACATTTGCGATCTTGTAGCTGCAAAATTGGGCTTTTCGATATTACTTTTGACGCTCGAATTGAAAAAAGGACACAATTCCGCGTGGACTGCGCGATATTTTGTAAATTAAATGCGTCAATTTTGAAAAAAAAAATCACGTTTTTGCACCTCTTCGGGTGAAGGCGAACCTCGAGAAAATGTCACGTGGCGTCTAGAAATTCCGACAAGCGGATCGATGAACGTCAAAAATTTACATTTTTTATCCGTTCCTGCCGACCTTATAAAAGCCGCTCGCTCTCATGTCTTACGATAAGATCCCTCTAAATACCCTTCGCAAAGAGTTTTGAGCAAAAAAACGGCCTTAAAAACAATTTTCGATCCAAAAAATCGATTTTTGTCGACCCGTGTTTTGCTGCTATTACCACAGTAACGTCAAACCCGAAACGCCCCCTGCCGGACATCGTAACAACAGTAACAGATAGCAGATAACCTAAAATGTATCCTAAAATGTCCATATTGCGAATGTGGACAGGTGGGAAGCCTTAACCACATATTTCTAGAATGCCCAATAACTAAAATCGAAAATTTTAACATATACACAGAGCTAGTTGTAGGTTATTTGTGAAAAAAAAATTACTGATATAGTTATAACGGGTGGGTCAATTTGTAACAGACAATTGGGACGTTATGATAATGCTTTCGGCCGAGAAGGCGCTAACGAATTTCTTATCGTCGGGGACAAACTGTTTTCCAAGTGGGGTGGATCGTATATAAACATTCCCCTTGCAACATTCCAAGTGGCACGGAGTGGCTTTTTGCCCTTTTAGGTGCTGCTACTACCTCTTGCGATTGCATCGTCCCCGAAGGCGGTCGGTTACTTTATTTGATTTCATTACTACGGGCGATTTGAGCACCATCATTTCTCCCGGTGCAGTCTACTCTCAGTGCCTTTAATTTGGTCCCCTGTGGGTTATAAAACAGGATGTGACACGAGAGTAAATTAGATGGCGTATGTCGAGGAACCAGGCAAATTATTTTTAATCAGCACGGGGACAGATTAGAGTGAAGATGTCGGAAAAATACAGCCCTTACTTGCTTGCAACGGGGGGTAATAAAACGTACTGCACGTTTCTACGAAATTGCTAGGATTTGTTCGGTTTTATTGGTGCTCGTGGTCGTCTACTATAAAACTACGTCAAAGGTACAGCGATACTTAAAAAACTGAGAACAAAACCAGTTAACAAATTATATAAATTCAAAGAATATGCAAAAGTACTGCTTTCATGCTGTATTTTGATGAATCGATAAAAAGCTATCATTCAGAAGGATCGTGGGGAATATCAAACTCGTTCATAAGACCCTCAACATCGTGACATACACGTAAAGATCCTTCCATTTTAAAATATGCCTTAAGAGGCTCGTTACGCGTGGTAAATGAAGACACTGTCACACCTCGTGCGAAAAGATTCCATTCCTGTAGCCTAGAACCCAATAACTAGGCTTTTTCTTTTGATAAATCTCTCTAAGTCTTTTTTCCAAAATCTAATTCTTTATCCAAATCTGAGTCTTTATCCAAATCTAAGTTTTTAGCCAAAGCATTCAGTTCGCACTGGTTTATAAGGTGAGGTGTTCCTAAAACTTCAAACGGTGAATCTACACGACTTGCCTGTTTTGACAGAGTGATTTTAGAAAAAATATATAGATATTTTAGGCAAGTTTCTTCAAACAGGCGACATTTCTTCTGTGGAAAAAATCGAAAATATTTGTTTTCCTTCTTCGAATATTCGGAGGCGCTTATCGTGCAAAAATAGCAATCATCTAGATCTAGATGATTGGAAAGCTCTCGCCACAACATGGGAACTGCAAACAGCATTTTCGTTTGCTTCCCTTTCATCCACTTTAAAAGTCCGATCAACAGAAATTAGAGCAGACTTTTCCAGATCTCTTGTAGGAGGTCAAAATGGCAGGAACCACCACGACTCCCTAACATGGTAGCATTTTGGCCAAGCGCGGCTTAAGGGCTTTAATTACTGGTCAAAATTCTAATTCATCAAATCTCTTCCAATTTATTCGAAGGCAAAACTAACTGGGTTCTTTTTCTTGAACCTTGTGAACACATTTTCTGACTACTAACTGACGCGTTTAAGTATTTAACATTTAATAAGGGCTGATAAAGCAAAACTACTCAAATGAAACGAAACACTTATCAAAACAATAACATCTATTAACAATAATAATCAACAATCCCGTTTGATAGGTTACATAGAAAAATGAATGAAAGCTTTGAACATATTGACGTTTAAATTAAACCTAGGAGTTGATTTAGACAGACACACTTTTAGCAGAAATATGAATAATTTAATTTACAATGAAATGCGAGACGAGTTGAAAAGACTTACCAGGGATAAACTTAAGCGCCTAAGAACGCTCCACAAAAACGTGTACTTTACATGACGGTGGTTGAAATGAGAAGAGCGAGATCTGTTCGTTTGCATCCCTCGACCCCAAAGGAAGCCGGAAGCATTTCTTCTTAGCCAATGACAACTCTTCAATTTTAAACTTATAACACGCGGTCAAATCCTAAACCAGATGTCCAACCCTAGCAAAAACCTTTGACATTCCCGAATGTTCTTACAAATATCTCGCTTAATTTGATCATATCTTAATAAATAAATAATGGGTTTCCGACCCATTACAATTTTTTTCAGATGTGTCACATCTTTGATCACACAACATCTTTGATCACTTTCCATATTTTAACGCACAGAATGTCTGTATAACTTAACTTGGTAAAATAACACAAAAAAAACTTGTTGATTCGTAATTTTTTGAACAAACCTTAGGACCCTTCTTCCCTTTTATGAAACGACCATAAAAATTCTAACAAATAGGGTGTCAAATTTCATCAAAAACCGTATCTTCTAAATCAATGTTGTACCTATTCTAGATTGTATATTGATTTTCGACGCGATCTATATTGTTGTCGCCGAGACGCGTTTATAGTCTCGCTTCTTGGGCGTCTTGCCAGAGAGAGATGGCGCGATTTAACGCCGTTTTTATTTATCATTCTAGACAGTGATGAACGTCGCGTAAAATTTTTACAACCTGAGCTAGCGACGCTGCCGCATATTTTCGTCTGGACGCGTAGACGGGAAACTTTGTGTCCGAAAATATATCGCCAGTAGGTTAATAAACTCGGCGTGTCGCAAGACACGCACGTGACCCCGTTTCTCACCGTCTCTAGATGATGTTATGGCTTCGTGAAATAGACCATGCCGATGACATAAGGGCCAAAAAAGTGTCAAGTATTGGGAGAATGTCCCATGCTATCCTATGATCAAAACAGACATCTCTTCTGTCAAAAATCAATGTTAAGTTTGGCCAAAAACGTTTACTCTTGTGCTTGAATGTAATGTTACATGTAGTTCAGACAAATATTAGAGTTTCTGTACAAATATCTCAAGATTAAATGACCATTATATTATCCCACATGACTTAATAATTATCGAAATTTCTGATTTTACTTACCCTTACGATAAGATTCCCCTAAATACCCTTCGCAAAGAGTTTTGAGCAAAAAAACGGCCTTAAAAACAATTTTCGATCCAAAAAATCGGTTTTTGTCGACCCGTGTTTTGCTGCTATTACCACAGTAACGTCAAACCCGAAACGCCCCCTGCCGGACATTCGTAACAACAGTAACAGATAGCAGATAACCTAAAATGTATCCTAAAATGTCGATATTGCGAATGTGGACAGGTGGGAAGCCTTAACCACATATTTCTAGAATGCCCAATAACTAAAATCGAAAATTTTGACATATACACAGAACTAGTTGTAGGCTATTTGTGAAAAAAAAGTTACTTGTACATAAGGGCCAAAAAAGTGTCACGTATTGGGAGAATGTAAGTCCCATGCTATCCTATGATCAAAACAGAAAATCAATGTTAAGTTTGGCCAAAAACGTTTACTCTTGTGCTTGAATGTAATGTTACATGTAGTTTTTTACTTACCCTTACCCTTCGAATAAATACTCGTACACACAACCAAACATTTAATTAAATTTTACAGTGCCATGCTAGTTTATTTTTGTCTTTTTCCAGCATTAAACTGTTTTGTAATTCAATATGCCCTTCAATTCTATTGTTTTCCGGTTAATATGCGCTGGAACGAGCGGCATTCCAAACACAAAAGCACTCGTAATTAGGGTCTTGCAAACACGGGCACATTTAAACTTTATTAGTGGCCATCATTGTGCACCAGTATTAAAACTGTACAGCGTAGGTACAATTACGAATTCACGCAACACTCGACGATTCAATTAAATTGTAAAATGCCAATTGCATAGTTGATATAAACGAGTTTTTGTATGTTTTTTTGTATATTTTGAAGTGTAGTGGTTGTAAAATTAGAGGGATGGATTTTCTGTTTAGACAAGAGTAAATCGATCAACAGATAAACATCTTTCGCTACTGTTACAGGATATTTTTAACGCTGTGAAAATAATAAATTGGGTGCCATGGACTTATAGTGTCTCCACGTTGAGTTATTTATAAACTCGATAAAATTCTTGCTGTGTTATGAAACTAAGCTCCTTTTGGTCGATGTTGTATGTAAAAAAAGTTATTCTTAGCTTGATCTGTGTCGTGGTTTAAAAATATTATAACAAAAATCGTTATCTTATGCATTATTACGAGTTATTTTACATTCCATCAATAACTTTCAATATTTATCTCCTACACATAAAAATTGAGGACAAGCATGTAGCAATAGTAACACCTGTTTTAAAATATCGCCTACATAACATTTAAAGCCCACCATATAAGGTTGGTCATAACGTATTTTATACAATAATGTTTATAGAATGGTTTTATCCCTATCCCATCCTAAAGGACAACTGTACTTCACAATGGGATAAAAACATCAAAGAAATATTCATAAACAACAAAATTACCCACGAATAATGCAAATTCCCTAGACCGCGAAACACAGCAGCGTAACAAAAAGGGCAACAGAGGTAAAAATATATCCAACCGCCCTGAAAAAAAAAACACACACAAACAAAAGGTCCAAAGGGAAAAATACGCGGTATGCTTTGCTAATGAGAGCCCTCTTTTGGGAGTTCCTCGAATTTCGCAATATTCGGGGGCGAATTAAAAAAGCCAGCCATTTGGCAATAATTAATTTTTCGCTCAATTAATTATTTTGATGTTGCGAGGGTTGAGACTCTGGAGCATGAAGGGATGCGAGAGGTGCTATAAAAATTAGGGGCATCCTTTCAGGGTGTACTTAAAAACGTAATTAACCAATTAAGGATGCTAATTATCACAGCAATTTTCGTGTTTTATTTAAGAAATTATAGAGTAAAATTTGAATTGCTTATGACGAATTGAGCTCATAAACTTAGAAAATATTTTCTATAAGAATAAAATACTCCTTCAAATGCCCCAACAGTCTAACTTCTAACTGTTTGCTGTTGAATAAATAGCCCAGTGTATCCCAGTGTTTGTGTTAGGATGTTTAATCGCGATATGAATTTCCTACTTCCGGTTTTAAGTCAATTTTGTCCTCTATTAGTATGCCCTCTCTTCGGTAGCTGAGTCCTTGTACAACCCTACGGGGTTTTGTATATTAAACGAAGGATTTTGTTACCCCTTAGTTTCATTTACCTAAAGGGAAACTGTATCTACAATGTACACATACATATTCAAACATGGTCTGTTACAAGTTAGTTTAGTTTACATTGTGTTAATCAAATTATGTTGGACTAACTGGTTTCTAGAAAAAAAGACGCTGCTGCCAACATCTGCTCTTATACTTATGTTAACAAGTACGTCCAATGAGTAGAACTATTAAGAACATTGGTCTTTTTGTGTGAGAGAGGACTAGTTCTCGAACTGTCGTTTAGATGTCGTTGCCAGCGAATGTCCCCAACACGATCCCCTAAAAGTTTTGACTTCTCCCTTGACGAGAAAGACAAGTTAGTTCTCATGGCACATTTAGCAAAAGTCTGAACCTTTTAAGGCAATTACCGAGGTCTCCGAGAGACTTTGTTCATCTGCTGTGCTAAAACTGCTAAAACTCATGCTTCACTATTGATTTTTACTCCAGTGCAATGTTTTATATCCTAATTTTTAACCTGCAGAGCATATTTCAGACAAAAGAACCAAAAAAATAAATCATGACGCCAGGTAACGCTTCTAATCTGATTTCGTTACAAAATCGATGGTGAAGTCGCAAAATGACAACTGTTTGCATGTAAATAACATTCGGATGCACCCCAGAACGAATAGGTGACAACTGCTTGTGGGAAGTATCGAGAAAACGACCAGCAGTTACTACATTGATATACCATTTTTCACAAATCTTTGCCCTTGTCGAAAAAATCGTATTTTTAAGTCACTACGTTAGATATCCCACCGGATTTTATATAAAAATAAAATCACAACCGCTTTCATTAAACCACTCAATAAGTTCCACTTTCACCAATTATCTCAGAGACTCAGGAGACACTGTACTTTCCGTTGGTGTACCACCTATCGACGTAGATAATACGGGCATATCGCAAGAAAGCCGACATCAGACACTCGCTAATCCGTGAATTCTAACTACAATCGCATTTCTCTATATTATTTATCAGAACGCTTCGACTCCGCACACCATATGGTCTCAAAAACCACGTTTTGTTCGTCTATTTTCAATTTATAAAGATAACTACTCTCCATGGGTTATTTGTTTACCCATAAAGAAAGCAAGCGAAAGCCTGCAGTTCGCGATGTATATAAAACATTCCCCATGGCGGCATTGTGACTTCGCTTGGTTAAATCCTTTGGCTACCCCTCGATCTTAAAGGGTTTCGTTTCACTCCCCCTCTCGGCTCAATACAGAAACTAATAATGATGATGCTTCTGGAAACGCGAACAATGGGCCAAAAAGGCATTGACCGGCCAGATGAAAAGTCCTTATTGCGTGTTTGAGATGACAGAAGTGAAGAGTCGGTTTTAGAAGATTTAGAAGGTTTAGAACGTATTTCAGAACTCACAAAAGGGGGAATAGTGTTTAAGACAGTTTAATTACAATGAGAGTTATTTTTCATTTTTAATCTTGTAAATGTACGTACCTAACTAACTCTTCGTTTAACTATCTGTTTGTTTAATTATTCGTCTAGAATCCCATCTAAATTAGTATTTAAATATACCCAGTCTCCAAAGAACTAATCGATAACCCATTATATTACTAATCACCTTTTAAGTACTGTATCACATTACACACTCTGTCTGTAGCTCATACTCAGGCTCAAGTGGTCATAATAGTAACAACACCCAGTGATATGAGGTTAGATTATAGAATATAGATATTTATTTATATATTTTTAATAATATTTGATATATTTCTAATATATATTTGACATATTCTTAACAAAAAATCTATAATGTTTGTTTATTTTCCTTTCAGAAGTGATGTATTTCTGGAACCCCACTTCCAAGGGCTTGGAGACCGCCAGAACCCGACGATAGGAGGAGCGCCGTCTCCACCGGCGGCTCCATTGTTAAGCCTGGCTCCCTTCTTGCTCCCAACAACTCCATCCAGGTCTCCATCCAGGGAATCCCTGATCTCCTCCAACGGAGGCTCGGACGCTGGTAGTGAAGACAGCGGAGATACAGGTTTGTTTTATTTTCTCTTTTCATGTCTTAAACATTTCTCTGTGTGCGTGTTTAAAGTCACTGGAGGATGAGCTGGCATCGCTTTGGTCAAATTCGGTTAAACCCCTAAGAGAACGCAAAATTTCCTCCTTTCTAGGTTATGGTGCTGCATGTGATATAGGCTTAGTTGAGCGTTTGATTCGCTCGCACCCAATATGGTTCCTCCCAGGAATCCAGCGAGCTGGAGCCTTCCACCTCCTGCAAGGCAAAGAAGAAGGTTGCTTCGTGGTCAGGCAATCCTCCCAAACTGACACGATGGCCTTATCTGTCCGATTACCCCCAGATAAGGGACCCTACATCGAACACTACCTCATCCAATCAACCAACGGACGATTAGGCTTAGAAACAAGCGAGAATCGCTTCGATAACATGCCTGCTTTGATAGCCCACTACGCAAACTGTTGTGACGAACTACCAGTACAACTTACCCTGCCAAAAGCCATCAGGGAAGCAAGATCCAGACAACAGCTGTCTTCCTATGCGTTATTAGGACAGGAGTTTTGGAGATACAGCCCACCACCATCAGCTTCTTCAAGCCCAGACGCTGATTTAGTCCTGAACTTGAATCCTTTGATGAGTACGTTCAAAACAGCTGAGCCATCAACTCCAATCAGCAAAGATAAACCAATACGACCGAATACGCTAAATTTAATTAACAATCTCGAGCAAAAGAGCGATATAAAGTGTATTCCTTCGTATAAAAACGAAAAAACACCACCAGCGCCGCCTCCGAGGTGGTCTAAACCCAGTACTCCCCAAAATAACTTCACAGTAACCACAACTGTCACTTTTAGCGTAAATTCGCAAAGTCCGAGGAACGAACAGCAACCTGAACCCGATCAGCAAGCTTTCGAGCAAAAGCTATCGAACAAAAGGATGTCTCCTGAGGGACAGACATCGACGTTGTCCTCGAAAGGTAGCTTGAGGAGAGGTCCTGACAGCATAACTTCACCCAATGGTTCGATTTTGTCGCCGAATTCTGACCCTAATAGTCTGATGTCACCTGATACGCTCTCTCCGTTGTCTGTGACGAAAACTAGGCAGAGTAAACGGGGGAAACACAAGATTTCCAAGCATTACCAGGAGAGTGACATCCTGGATTCGCCTACTGTTTATTATAGGAGCGCTGTGGGTGATAAAATAAGCGATTATGAGGATTTGTGGACCAATGAGCATAGTCAGAAGGTGAAGAATAATTTGGCGTCGCCGGATTTGCTCCAGCATACTGGGACTGTGGTTTCGCTGAATAATAATGTCTTAAGTCCTACCGATTCCTCACATACAACAGGTGAGTTTTTTTTTTCTTCTTTTAAGCTGTATTTTGATGAATTGGTCAAAAACCATCATTCAGAAGGATCGTGGGGAATATCAAACTCATTCCTAAGACAGATTGGAGATTTCACATGTATTTGGTCAATTTTTACAACATCTTCTTTGATCACTTCTCACAGAATCTCCGTATAATTTAACTTTATAAAAAAACACAAAAAAAACTTCTTAGGTTCTCAACATTCGCACTGCAGCACACCAAACGGCAACCACCAAAAGTTCCAATCGCCCCTGTCGGAGGAAAAAGAAAACACGCCATCGCCAAAGCAAGGAAGTCCTTTTTACGCGGAGCCTGCAGACTCGCTATCGCAGATTTCGGTGCCTCGCAGGATCTTTCCCAGGAATGTTATTTCCATGCAGCAGAGGCACTCGAATCCCGCCGCTTTGCATTCGCATGGCAGTCTGTTGAGCCCGGGATTTGAAAGGGTCGAGCATACCGAATTTAATGGTGAGTTTTGAGGGATGGATTTTGTGAACGGGGTGTGTTATAATATGGGATGGGGATGATTCTAGGGACCATATCGTCGTCGGTGGACAATCTGAGTCCTAAGCAGAGGCTTCTGGGTCTCAAGAAGCCAGAGGTGAAGCCTGTTATGCCGCCGAGCATCAAACCGAAGAATAGTGACACGTGGCAAGTGGATAACAGCTGGAAGTTTGTCGGTGAGTGACTTTGATATCTAAATTTCATGTTCTACCAACAATAGAAGTATAGTGCAAAGAAAAATGAGCAATAAGGTTCAAATATACTAAAAAATATCCACATTTTACAGTAAAAGTCTGGGCGTATGTTTAGTTTTTGTGTTTGTTTGTATTACTTTGTGATAAGCGTGGATAAGTACGCTATCGTCAATTTATTAGGGCTTGCCGTTTTACAGCGCACATAATGTACAATTTTACAACACTAAACATCGTTCTAACATAGTGTGTAACGCAGTTATGTTCAGTGTAGTGTTTCTATTACTTTCGTAAAAGTTTGTTTGTGATATTCGCTCTGTAAGTTATAATTTCAATCAAGATTTTATTTGTAAGCGTTTATACTACGATATAAGCATTACACAATAGTTGTATTACTAAATTTTTCACTTTTCCTTATTCGTAAATAAACAACAAACACCCAAACTAATTAGTAAACCAGTCTAGTCTAAACCCTTGTTTAGATAATGGAAGTGTAACTTCACTTAATTAAAATTCAGGCTATGCATTTAGCATTAGCATAAAGTCTGATTTTGCTTAGCTTCACTAATTAATAACGTCTTAATTGGCAAAGTTTCGGCGAATTTAGGCGACACGACCCGTTAGAACAGAGCGGATATTAATTCCCCTGTATATATCCGAATACTACGGCTAAGGCGAGTTTAATTTACTGCATTGTTTCAATTACAATTGTGTTTGGATTACGACCCCACTCGTGATTATGTACATCTTTAGGTTTGTGTATGATACTATGGTATTTAACCTGGAACATTTTCCAATCTGGTACCGTTGGAATCATCCATATCGCGCGATTAGATCAGTCACAGTTTGTTTCACTACTTTTCGTTTGTTTTACTCGCGAACCGTTCATCTTAGAGGAACGAGGTCTTCAGGAATAGGTTCCTGGGACGATTTTCCATATGGTACCGTTAGAATCATCCATATTGCGCTATTAGATCAGTCACAGTTTGCTTTGAAAGGAGAAATGTTGCTGTCTTTGATTTTCACTACTTTTCGTTTGTTTTACTCGCGAACCGTTCATCTTAGAGGAACGAGGTCTTCAGGAATAGGTTCCTGAGACAATTTCCCATATGGTACCGTTAGAATCATCCATATTGCGCTATTAGATCAGTCACAGTTTGCTTTGAAAGTAGAAATGTTGCTGTCTTTGATTTTCACTACTTTTCGTTTGTTTTACTTGCGAACAGTTCATCTTAGAGGAACGAGGTCTTCAGGAATAGGTTCCTAGGACAATTTCCCATATGGTACCGTTAGAATCATCCATATTGCGCTATCAGATCAGTCACAGTTTGCTTTGAAAGTAGAAATGTTGCTGTCTTTGATTTTCACTACTTTTCGTTTGTTTTACTTGCGAACCGTTCATCTTAGAGGAACGAGGTCTTCAGGAATAGGTTCCTGGGACAATTTCCCATATGGTACCGTTAGAATCATCCATATTGCGCTATTAGATCAGTCACAGTTTGCTTTGAAAGTAGAAATGTTGCTGTCTTTGATTTTCACTACTTTTCGTTTGTTTTACTTGCGAACCGTTCATCTTAGAGGAACGAGGTCTTCAGGAATAGGTTCCTGGGACAATTTCCCATATGGTACCGTTAGAATCATCCATATTGCGCTATTAGATCAGTCACAGTTTGCTTTGAAAGTAGAAATGTTGCTGTCTTTGATTTTCACTACTTTTCGTTTGTTTTACTTGCGAACCGTTCATCTTAGAGGAACGAGGTCTTCAGGAATAGGTTCCTGGGACAATTTCCCATATGGTACCGTTAGAATCATCCATATTGCGCTATCAGATCAGTCACAGTTTGCTTTGAAAGTAGAAATGTTGCTGTCTTTGATTTTCACTACTTTTCGTTTGTTTTACTTGCGAACAGTTCATCTTAGAGGAACGAGGTCTTCAGGAATAGGTTCCTAGGACAATTTCCCATATGGTACCGTTAGAATCATCCATATTGCGCTATCAGATCAGTCACAGTTTGCTTTGAAAGTAGAAATGTTGCTGTCTTTGATTTTCACTACTTTTCGTTTGTTTTACTTGCGAACCGTTCATCTTAGAGGAACGAGGTCTTCAGGAATAGGTTCCTGGGACAATTTCCCATATGGTACCGTTAGAATCATCCATATTGCGCTATTAGATCAGTCACAGTTTGCTTTGAAAGTAGAAATGTTGCTGTCTTTGATTTTCACTACTTTTCGTTTGTTTTACTTGCGAACCGTTCATCTTAGAGGAACGAGGTCTTCAGGAATAGGTTCCTGGGACGATTTCCCATATGGTACCGTTAGAATCATCCATATTGCGCTATTAGATCAGTCACAGTTTGCTTTGAAAGTAGAAATGTTGCTGTCTTTGATTTTCACTACTTTTCGTTTGGTTTACTCGCGAACCGTTCATCTTAGAGGAACGAGGTCTTCAGGAATAGGTTCCTGGGACAATTTCCCATATGGTACCGTTAGAATCATCCATATTGCGCTATTAGATCAGTCACAGTTTGCTTTGAAAGTAGAAATGTTGCTGTCTTTGATTTTCACTACTTTTCGTTTGTTTTACTTGCGAACCGTTTATCTTAGAGGAACGAGGTCTTCAGGAATAGGTTCCTGAGACGATTTCCCATATGGTACCGTTAGAATCATCCATATTGCGCTATTAGATCAGTCACAGTTTGCTTTGAAAGTAGAAATGTTGCTGTCTTTGATTTTCACTACTTTTCGTTTGTTTTACTTGCGAACCGTTTATCTTAGAGGAACGAGGTCTTCAGGAATAGGTTCCTGGGACAATTTCCCATATGGTACCGTTAGAATCGTCCATATTGCGCTATTAGATCAGTCACAGTTTGCTTTGAAAGTATAAAATTGCTATTTTTTTTTTGGCACCATTTTCACTGTTTTGAATATTACATAGCTAATCAATTTGGCTTCAAGTTTAAAGTTCAGTGGTGTCATGTTATGGTTACAGAACCTGAGGTTAGTGTAGACTCGAGTGATCCAGACTATGAACCTGATTGGCCGGCTACAATACCAAATTACCAACTGTCGTCTTTCGAACAAGAGCATGGAGACAGGCGAATAAGCATCCAGGAAATGATTTCAAAACAGTAAGTTTTTATCTCTATTTAACAGTTTTTTTTCTGTTTAAATTACACAGTTTTTATCTGTTTAAATTAAGCAGTTTTTATTGGTTTAAATTCTTTTCTTATTCAGTTATTCAGCAACTATTTATAAAACCCGTGTCTTTTCTTGCAGATTTCCTGATATAAGGATGTCAGCGGATACAACGGACGACGAACTTTGCAGGATGTCAGCATACGACAACGTCGATGACCGTAGAATACCCAGAGCACCACCGTCAGAAATCAGCGAACTCACAGAATTCTCCGATCCTTGGGCAGAAATAACACACAGCGTTTCAAACACCGAGGTAAAAATATTGAATTAAAACTCCAAACTTATATAATTATATATTTTGTTTTGGTTTTCCAGCCTGAAGACGTCAGTTTTTCTGATGTTCCATCGATGAAGGCGCCTCCAGTGAGCAGATCCAAAAGCTTCAAAGACAGACTCGATCCCTTACTCTGTAAGTTATTTTTATTTATTATTCTCGTTTATTTTTCTTTATTCTTCAATTTTCTTTCAATCTACTCACATTTTTTCTTCATAAATTGATGACGATTACTCATGTGGACGTTTTCTATAGCTGCTCCTCGATTGCAAGCATTGAGAAGTAGAGACCAAGGTGACTCAAGAGCTGTAGGATCGGCAATAAGAAACTACGCTTTGGATTTAGCCAATGACAAAGCGACGACGTTTGCTCAAAATATCGATAACTTCATAGCGTGTACGAAAGAATCGAGAGAAGATAGTCCTCAAGTAGTGATGAGAAATATGCGACAATTCATGTCTGGGATGAAAAATTATCTGGTGAAGCATGGAGAGAAAGGATTCGACAAAGAAGTGGAGAGGGAAAGGAATAAACTTAAGTCAACAGAGTTCCTGAACTTAGATGCTATTTTAGAAGGTGTTCTGCACTGTTTGGTGGTTACACCTTTGAAGAATCATCTGCATAAGTTATTTATCGATAAGTATACTAAGACAGGAGCTATACGACTACTAGCCGACAATATACAGTATGCCAGCACAAGACCGACATCGGAACTTGCCATAAAGGTAATTTCTTTTCACACAAGTTTGATATACTAGCGTTCTATTTGCTACTAGCTGCTAATAGTGGACCACTCACTGTTTCACCAGTTGGTGAGTGAGTTTAGCAGCAACCAGCCCACCAGCGCTTGTTTAACTTTTACAGCAACCAGCATGAATGTTTACTCAGTACTTTTGCTGGTAAACAGTGTAATGTCACAGTAGCATAATTGTTTATGTTTTTTTTTTCTAGCCAAGAATCACCTTGCCGAATGAAGCAGCTCTACAAACGATTCAACAATATTTGAATCGTCTCCAAGCTGCTGATTCACCATTAGAGAAACTAGAATATTTACTTGCGGCAATTGCAGCCATTTTCAACTCTGTAAGTTTCTTGTCATGTTAAAACATGATGCATTTTGTGACATTTTTTTTTCTTTGTAGGTAAAAACGACTCAATTGACTGGTTCTGGACGAAGTCTAACATTAGGTGCCGACGATTTCTTACCACTCTTCGTCTGGGTTCTTGTAAAAACTAATTTTGTAGCTGCCGAGATAGAAGCTGAATATATGTGGGGTAAGAATATTTCAAATTTGTTTTTATTTAAATTCCTTAACAATCTTTTTTTTTTTTCTTGAAAGGTTTGTTGCATCCTTCATTACTGTCAGGAGAAGGCGGTTATTACTTAACAACGCTGTCCTCGGCGGTCCACGTACTTAAGAACTTCAAGGAAAACTCTGAAGAAAATTTCAAGAGTAATCCAAAGTCTGATGTGAGTGTTCTCAAAGTATGTTTTGTTTCTTGTCTTCTTTGATTTATGTTTTTCTTTTATTTTTTTTTTGCTTGAGTTAAAAATAATTGGTTTTCTTTTCGGTTTTGCAGTCTGTGCTCAAAGTTGTCGTGCCTGATGAACTCCACGGGTCAATTTTAACGAAAACTCTACCTGCCAGGCCTCATATGACCACGAAAGAAGTATGCAAGATCATCGCTCATAAAGCTAGGATTACCAATCCGCAAGATTATGCGTTGTACAGGCTTGTAGATGGAGAAGGTAAGTGAATACAATTTTTTTCTATTATAATATATAAGAATAAATTAAAAATAATTTAGATACACAATTGATGCTTTCAAATACGGAATCTACAATGTTTTTTGCATAATATGTGTAAAAACCAGCAATGCATCTTGAGTAGTAAAGAAGTTATTAAACACCAAAGAAGTTATAGACCAAATAACAATAAATTGGAAAGCAGTGATATTTGTCGAAAAAATTAAATATCTCCCGAAATAATTTAGATACACAATTACTGCTTCTACACACGTAATCTACAATGTTTTTTGCATAATATTTGTAAAAATCAACAATGCATCTTGAGTAGTAATGAAGTTATTGAAGACCAAAGAAGTTATAGACCAAATAACAATAAATTGGAAAGCAGTGATATTTGTCGAAAAAATTAAATATCTCCCGAAATAATTTAGATACACAATTAATGCTTTCAAATACGGAATCTACAATGTTTTTTGCATAATATGTGTAAAAACCAGCAATGCATCTTGAGTAGTAAAGAAGTTATTAAACACCAAAGAAGTTATAGACCAAATAACAATAAATTGGAAAGCAGTGATATTTGTCGAAAAAATTAAATATCTCCCGAAATAATTTAGATACACAATTACTGCTTCTACACACGTAATCTACAATGTTTTTTGCATAATATTTGTAAAAATCAACAATGCATCTTGAGTAGTAATGAAGTTATTGAAGACCAAAGAAGTTATAGACCAAATAACAATAAATTGGAAAGCAGTGATATTTGTCGAAAAAATTAAATATCTTCCGAAATAATTTAGATACACAATTACTGCTTCTACACACGTAATCTACAATGTTTTTTGCATAATATGTGTAAAAATCAACAATGCATCTTGAGTAGTAATGAAGTTATTGAAGACCAAAGAAGTTATAGACCAAATAACAATAAATTGGAAAGCAGTGATATTTGTCGAAAAAATTAAATATCTCCCGAAATAATTTAGATACACAATTACTGCTTCTACACACGTAATCTACAATGTTTTTTGCATAAATGTGTAAAAACCAGCAATGCATCTTGAGTAGTAAAGAAGTTATTAAACACCAAAGAAGTTATAGACCAAATAACAATAAATTGGAAAGCAGTGATATTTGTCGAAAAAATTAAATATCTCCCGAAATAATTTAGATATACAATTGATGCTTTCAAATATGTAATCTACAATGTTTTCTGGAAAATATATATAAAAACTAGCAACGCATCATGACTAATAAAGAAGTTATTAAAGATCGAAAAACAAAAAAACAGAATTTTGTTGAATTTGTTGTCTTAATTTTTGTTCTTTGTTTCAGAAACTTTACTGGGAGATAACGAGTGTCCTCAGGAGTTCATGTCTGAAGGAAAGCATGTAATGCTTGCCTACAAGAGGATAGACGCGAAAATTGCATGGCCTAAGCAACAGTCAAATTAATGGAAACTAGTCATTGTCTTATATCATTATGGCTGTTCATGTACGCAAAGGAAGAATCATTGAATCATTTACATTACAAATAATAACTGCTATATATATATGTAAGTGTGTAATAATTTATATATAAATTTCTATTGATGATACGATTTCGATGTCTCCTACAAACAAATTCTTCTCTCTTTTGTATATATACTATCTAATGTTTGTATACCACTTATAAATAACAAGTGTAATATTTGATGTTTTTATACTGTTATTAGCTTAGTCCCAAACTCAGTATTTATTGTTTTTTTTTTTGTTGTCTTTAAATAATTAAAAACCCTTGTGAATTTGTATCTTCTAATAACCGAAAACTTTTGTATTTATTATTTTAAAGTGTACTAAGTATCGTTTAATAAAATATATTCTTGAATTATTAAAGGTTTTTCTTTTCCTTATAAAATTTATTAAGCCTAGTAACATCCCATCGTAACATGTTTTAAAAAGTAAAGAAAAAAGAAAGTAAAGTGTTTCCCCATTAGCCAAATCGCAAAATTTTTCGATTAGCCAAGTCGCAAACCGCGATTTTTCCCGATCGTCAACGCCATCTATCGAACAATAGCCGCAACTAACACCAAATCACGCCGGTTTGCGTCTCGGCTAACGGTGCACTAGTAACATACCACGTGACATGTTACGTGTCAGGTTTGCGACAAGGCTAAACCCCTACAATTTCACTTTGTGGCGCCCCCTGGCGGAATACCCGCGAACTACGACACCGTTAGCCGAGTTGCAAACCGGCAGCAACTTCGGCCTTAGTTCAGCTATTTCCCGCTAGGGGCGCCAACGTCGCGTAACTTCGGCTATTGTCCGCGAGAGGGCGTCAGCGACGCGTAATTTTTTTTTTTGTAGTATAGGTATTAAGCGAGAGCAAATATATTATTTGTATATTTGGTTGCATATCTATCAATCTTATGTACAAAATAGTTTAGCACTTTCGTTTGGTACGGAGTCGTGATGCAGTCGGGTGCTCCCGGAACTTTTGGATCATATCTATGTTTCCCGTATGTATTTTACTTAGATATCGATGGTTTTCCGCATTTTCTTAACTTTGACATTGCAAATTGTGCACCTATGTTTATGAACTGTCAACTGATAATACAGCAACTCTACTATACCGACGCCACCAAGGTTTTCACCTCAGAAAAATACCTACATAGGTTGACCAACCGCGTTCGAGCGCAAGGTTGTTCGAGTAACTGGGTACGTCGTGACGTCACTGGCGTGACCCAGTGACGTTACTGCGGGATGAAAATACATGGCTAAACAAAGTGGCAATTTGCAGCCACAGTCGATGGGATACAAATTCTGTCTGTATTGTTTTAGTTCAAAGATAGATTGGTTAATTAATCCTGAAAATTACAGCCATCCAACATTTCTGGTTTGGTCACTGGAAATTTTCAAAGTTTGCTCAACTCCTCTTCGTGTCACGCGTCGCTCTAAGAAAAACATTTTAATATATCAATACTTTCCGTACATCATTTTAATTTAAAATTTACCTACCATACACCGGACAAAGGAGTAGCAGTGGAAATAATTCACAATATAGGCGTTTTGTAAATATTTGTTTTGTATAAAAATATAACAAATAAAAAAAAAATAAGAAATAAATTATGCTGTAATGAGATGGAACAATAGAACAATTCATTTGGTTAAACAACCGCCTAGGACGCAATCGTCGAGACGAATACAGGTTGACAAACGGCGCTGTGATGACAAAAAAAAAGACGATGTCATCTCTTTTTTTTACCTTTTATGTAAAACTATCATTTAAACAGTTAAAGAGACAAAAAATCGCAATAATACATTTCGTTTTTTTCGTTAACAGTGAAATAAAATAGTAACATCTAAAATTATTTCCATAAAAGGTACATAACAGTTATATAAATGAGACAAACAGTTTTCCTTGTATATAAATTTGTTAATTATCACCATAGTCACGATCACCAACGTTTATTCGGTCCTGGGCCGCAGTCACATTAAATCCTAGGATCCTAGCGTCTACCCTTGTCATTTTCGATTTTTTACATTTCTTTCCTTTGCCCTAAAAAAAAAAAACCCCCAAAATAAATTACAAAAAATTAACTACTATAAAATTAACACTAACCTTAACTTCTTGGAATTCATTATTGTGTTGAGAAGAAGGCGTTATTGCTGGCGCGGGGGAGCACATATCGTCTTTGTGGGCGTTCAATTTTGGCCTAAAGGAACGTCTCTTCTCGAGGAATTGTTGCATAAATTGATGCATTGCCGGACTCTCTCCCAAATAATCCCTGCAATAGTCTTTCACTTCCGCTGCAGACTCGATATCTTTCAAGAAACCAATGAATGTCGGAACTAAAAACAAAATTATACAAAATGATTCAAAATTTCAAGTAAAAGTAATCCAAAATTGTCAAAAATTGTTCATAATTATTAAAAAATAAAATAACAACTTACTATCTACAGTACTGGTCACATTCGACAGGGCCCTGATGCACCAAGCGGTAAACTCTTCAGTGGCAGGTCCGTTCATGTTATTCTTAGTGATGACGGTGGTATGAGGTTCCTCTTTCTTTGTCTTCACCTTGACCTGCTTGGGTGGTTGCTGCTGCTGCTGTTGCTGTTGAGGTTGCTTATGTGAGACTGTCATGGCACTTGATGAATTGCTTTTAACTATATTGGACGGTTTGCTGACGGCTTTTGGAGAGGGAATGTCATCCCAAAAGCCAGAATTGTTCGTCGTCGACCACTGAGAGGCCGTATTCGCCCAGGTCAGGTTTTGACCCTGCCAGATACCGGTGGATACCGAAGTGGTATTCGATTCCTTCTCTCTTTGTTGCTGGGCAAGTCTTTCCGCAGCTTGCTACAAGTGATGTGAGGTTCAATATTATACAATTTTGTTGTGAAAGTGATTAAAAATTGCCAAAGTTCATAATTGTTCATAATTATATTAAATTTTTACAATTGATAGTCAAAAAAGTGTTGATTTTATGAAATGGTTCAAAATTATATACAAGTTTGTTGTGAAAGTGATCCAAAATTATTTCATAATTGACAAAAATCTTTCACAATTATGAAAAATTGTTCAAAATTATACCACTTTGTTGTGAAAGTGGTTCAAAATTGCAAAAATTGGTCATAATTATCCAAAATTGATCTTCAAAAAAGTGTTGATTTTATGAAATGAGAACTCACCTTTGCCAGTTTTTCCTGTTCTTCAGCCTGAATCTCAGCTAACGACTTTACCTGACGCGGATGTAACGGTTTATTGGCCCAGCTCAACTGGATAGAAGCCTTTTCGATTGTCTGTTGTTCCTAGAAAAAAAAAATCAGAACGAAAATAATTCTTCAGTCTTTATTCAGTCTTCGTTCAGTCTTCATTCAGTCTTTATTTAATCTTTAGTCTTCAGTCAGTTTTTATTCAGTCTTTATTCAATCTTTATTTAAGCTTTATTCAGTTTTTATTCATTCGTTATTTGATCTTTATTTAGGCTTTATTCAGTCTTTATTTAATCTTTATTTAAGCTTTATTCAGTTTTTATTCATTCGTTATTTGATCTTTATTTAGGCTTTATTCAGTCTTTATTCAGTTTTTGTTCAGTCTTTATTTAATCTTCATTCAGTCTTTACTCAGTCTTTATTCAGTTTTTATTCAGTCTTTATCCTACCTTTATTCAGTTTTTCCTCAGTTTTTATTCAGTCTTTATTCAGTCTTCGTTCAGTCTTCATTCAGTCTTTATTTAATCTTTAGTCTTCAGTCAGTTTTTATTCAGTCTTTATTCAATCTTTATTTAAGCTTTATTCAGTTTTTATTCATTCGTTATTTGATCTTTATTTAGGCTTTATTCAGTTTTTATTCAGTCTTTATTCAATCTTTATTTAAGCTTTATTCAGTTTTTATTCATTCGTTATTTGATCTTTATTTAGGCTTTATTCAGTCTTTATTCGGTTTTTGTTCAGTCTTTATTTAATCTTCATTCAGTCTTTATTAAGTTTTTATTCAGTCTTTATCCTGCCTTTATTCAGTTTTTCCTCAGTTTTTATTCAGTCTTTATTCAGTCTTTATTCAGTCTTTATTAAGTCTTTATTAAGTCTTTATTAAGTCTTTATTCAGTATTTATTCAGTCTTCCTCAGTCTTTATTCAATCTTTCCTCAATATTTATTCAGTCTTTATTAAGTCTTTATTCAGTCTTTCCTCAGTATTTATTCAGTTGTTATTCAGTCTTTATTCAGTCTTTCTTCAATCTTTATTCAGTATTTATTCAGTCTTTATTAAGTCCTTATTAACTCTTTATTCAGTCTTTCTTTCATCTCAATCAAATTTCCTCACCTGGATTTGCTGAGCTCGTTGCTGCTGCTGTACAACAGCCTCAGCCAATCGCCTCTCCCGTTCAGCCTTCTGGATATCAGCAAGACTTGGTCCAGAGTTGACATTCGCCTGACTCCAAGGAGCAACCTTCCCCACCTTACCAGAATTACTCTCCTGCGATTGCTTCACCATCTCCGCCTGTCTCCTGGCCTGCTCTTCCCTCTGCCTCTCCCTATCCTGCTCCTCCAGCTTCTTCAGCTCCTCAGCCTTCTTCCTTGCGTCCTCCTCAGCCTTACGTTGCTCCTTTGCCCTCCGTTTCTCCTCCAACTCCCTTTGCCTTTTCTCCTCCGCCTCCTTCTTGGCCTTCTCCAATTCCTTCTTAATTCGGTCCTCCTCCTTCCTCTTCTTGTCTTCGGCGGCCTTCTTCTCCAACTCTTGCCTTCTCTGCTCCTGCTTACGTTTTTCCTCCGCTTCCTTCTTCTGCTGTTTCTCCTCCTGCTCCTTTTTCTTTCGTTCCTCGCGTTCCTTCTCCTTACGGCTGGTTTCTTTCTCCTTGGCCGGTTGAGGCGGCTCTTCCTGCTGTGTTGAAGGAGTGGAAGGTTCGTTCTGAATGTTGGGTTTGGGAATTGAGGATTGGGGTAGATCCCACATGCTTAAGGGGGCGTCGTTTGACTGTATCGGTTGCTGATTCTGCGGGGGCTGTGTCGGTGGTGCTTGCTGCTTCTGCTGTTGCTGCTGCTGCTGCTGTGTCTGTTGTTGCTGTTGCTGCTGAGGCCACTGATTGTTGGATTGTGTCTGTGGAGGAACAAATTGATTTTGCTGCCACAGCGAATCGATCTGGAAGATTTTTTATACGTTTTACTGCTATGTTCTATTGAGAATTTGAGGTAATTGTGCCAAAATGTTCGTTTTTTGGCAGAAAATATTGATTTTTAGACCGAAAATTTCAGGCAATCTTTCAGAAATCTTAATTTTTTTAGCACAAAAAACACTCACCGATTGAGAAGCCTGTATATTCTTGCTCTGCAACTGTCTCAGCAAAGTATTGATGGGATTCTCGTCATTCGGTATAGTAATTCCCTCGAGGCTGGTCTGCGAGACGGGCCCCGGTACGGGGCCACTATGTCCGGGAATTCCCCCCGCCAGACCGGTAATATTCGTCCCGCTTAAATTATGAACAGGTAGAGTGCCGTGTACTCCGGCCATGGCCATTATATTGTCCGACGGAATATTGGGCGGAAGCCCCATTCCGGGCATGCTGGTAGCCGTCGGCTGTATCCTCTGGAGGGACATCTGCTGCACGAGTGCTTGCAAAGGGTCTAATTGCATCGGCAAAGAGTTCTGCTGTTGATCTGATAACGTTTGACCAGGTAATTTATTTACCTAGCAAATTTGTTAGATTACTAAACACTACGGATGGAATTTTTTTATGGAAAACCTCACCTGCTGCATTTGCGAGATCATGTGCATTAGGGGATTTGTCGCGGCTGTCGGTTGCGGCGGTTGCTGTAAATATTGGAGGTCCACCGGCGACATCTGTACAGAAAATAGATCTTAGAATTTGTCAAAAGCTGTCCACAAAAGTTTACAATTGATAAAAATTGTTCATTATTTCAAAATTATACATAATTATAGTTTTTTTATACATAAATTATACAGTATAACTTCGCTAATCCGGACATATATCGTTCCTGACCATGTCCGGACTATTGAGGTATCCGGATCACTGGAGGTTTTTTTCTTTTGTTGGGAAGGGTCATTTTTTATGATGAAGATGAAAACAACTGGGAATATTTGAATATATGTGAGCCCGGACGCAAAAAGGGACCTGTCGTTACGTTATCTTGCACAATATTTTCACACGTAAGGTCTCTTCCGATATGTACCGTTATGCTGCACGTTATTTTCGCACGATGGGTCCCTTTTCGCATCCGAGGTCACATATAACCAAAACATAAAATTAAAAACTAAATTCTGAACATAAATGGATAAAATAAGCAAAAGAGTTCAGTTATTTTTTAAAAATGTGTCAATCTTTGTTTATATTCTTTTGGATACAGCTACATTAGTAAATTTTTCTCTGGGCCTTTTGAGAAGCAGGATTTCCATGGGAAAATTGTTTTCTGCAGACCACCTGATGCCCAAAGAAAACGCGTTGGCAGCATCGACATTAGAGCGCTTTGGGGCCTGTTAACCCCTGTTAAAAATGTTTTAACTTCAGGCTTAAAATATTTTTCGAAACATTCAGTAAGCAATGTTCTACTCATCCGTCCTTTATCAGACGCCCTGTACACAACTGGTATTGAGCTCATTCTGCATTTAAAAGCTTCTAGATTTGCCGCTATTGCTAATATTAAGTGGCAATTTATGTGATCCGGTTGCTTTACAGTAAGACATTAATGTTAAACAATACTTTGGTATTTTGTACCTAGTCTTAACTGCAAATTATATTTTGTGTCCGAACTAGGGAGGTAAAATTTCCAAAATGTCCGGTTGACAAGAGCGTTCGGATTACTGGAGTGTCCGTACTAGAGAGTGTCCGATCTATCGAAGTTGTACTGTAGTAACTTTTTAATAATTCGTACATACAGAATTGGCAAATGTAGTCAAGTTACTATCAAAGTTACTAAAACTTAACCACTTTTTTAGCAACTGTAAGCAGTAAATTGGAGATAAAAAAAATTCAATAAACAAAGTTAATTAGACGCAAAATTAATCTTTTTAATAACATTTACATCATTATTTAGCCAAAACAGCGGGATAAGAACGTCTATAATCGACAATAAGTAATTTTAATTTGCGCTAAACATGTACTCTGTAGTACTAAATTTAGTACAGTACTATAATATAGTAACTATATGTATGACTAAAAATTCTCAAGTCAACACTTGACTGTTTGCTTTGAGACTCACAGGAAAATTAGACAGAGATATGCGACCTTTTTTTTATCAAAAACGTACTGTAAAAATGTACTGTACATACCTGCGGGTGTTGCTGTGGCATCATATGCTGCGAGAGCAAATCCCGTTGCTGGACGGCCGACAGGCTGGCCCACTCGGCGGGATTGTAGGCTCGCGGGGCCACCTGCCTGAGCGCCATCTGCGCCTGCAGATACTGCAGATTGAGCATGTCCTTCTTGGTGGGCTGCGGCGCCTCCTTCAACGGCGGTATGATCATCGTCGACAAGAACGGATTTCCGTTGCAGATATTGACGAGATCGCCCAAACTGTAAAAACTATTGTCGCAGCGACGTCGCACCAGCAACGACAGCGTAAAGTAGCCCGCCTTGAACCACTCGGCCATCTCCGTCGAGACAAACGGCCCTTGCAGTTCGCCCTGCGGGTCCTGATAGTACCACTTATCCTGGATGGGCGGGACCAAATTGGGAGGCGGCTGCTGCGAGACGACGCCCACACCCGGAATGTTCATGGAGGCGGGCAAAGACGGCTTCGGACTTTCTTCTTCGACGACCAGTTTCGAGACGAGGTCTTCTTGGAGTCGGTCAAAGTCTTCTTCCACCCTGTTAAGTGTCAATTGAAGGTTTTAATTTCATTAAATTAACTGTAAGGATTAGGTATAGGCCTGAAAACATGTGTAAGTGAAAAAAAAATGTCCAAAGAGATAGTAAATTGACAATTATAAGTCCAACTTTGTTCAATTATGTCTACATTGGTCAAAAGTTGTCTAAAGTGAACAACAAATGTTCCTAATTTTATTCAATTCAATTTTAATGTCTTAAATAGTTCCCCAATAACTCTAATAATGAAACAAAGCCCTTAAAACCTGTGTTAAGTGAAAAAAAAAATTAGTAAACAACCAGTAAAAATGCACTATATAAATATAAAAAAAATACAAACCTGTTGGTTAAGCCTTGATCGGAAATAATGCCATTGATGTTCATAATATGCGAACCAACAGGGCCAACCTTGTGGAGGGGCATCTCGTTGTTGTCCCTCCTATCCGATGCAGAGGTTAGCTTCTGCTCGTTGGCGTTCAACCTGTCACTGTCTGATTTGAACTTTTCAGGTGGATCTTGCCTATCTTTAGAATCCTGCACGTCCTTCATAGACGTCTCCAGCACCATTTCCTATAGAAATCCGAAAAAAAAACCACTAAATTTTGACCTCCATCACAAAATAATAAAAAAAATCACTAAATTTTGACCTCCATCACAAAATAATAAAAAAAAATCACTAAATTTTGACCTCCATCACAAAATTAAAAAAAAATCACTAAATTTTGACCTCCATCACAAAATAATAAAAAAAATCACTAAATTTTGACCTCCATCAAAAAATAATAAAAAAAATCACTAAATTTTGACCTCCATCACAAAATAATAAAAAAAAATCACTAAATTTTGACCTCCATCACAAAATAATAAAAAAAAATCACTAAATTTTGACCTCCATCACAAAATAATAAAAAAAATCACTAAATTTTGACCTCCATCACAAAATAATAAAAAAAAATCACTAAATTTTGACCTCCATCACAAAATAATAAAAAAAAATCACTAAATTTTGACCTCCATCATAAAATAATAAAAAAAAATCACTAAAATGACCTCCATCACAAAATAATAAAAAAAAATCACTAAATTTTGACCTCCATCACAAAATAATAAAAAAAAATCACTAAATTTTGACCTCCATCATAAAATAATAAAAAAAAATCACTAAAATGACCTCCATCACAAAATAATAAAAAAAAATCACTAAATTTTGACCTCCATCACAAAATAATAAAAAAAAAATCACTAAATTTTGACCTCCATCATAAAATAATAAAAAAAATCACTAAAATGACCTCCATCACAAAATAATAAAAAAAAATCACTAAATTTTGACCTCCATCACAAAATAATAAAAAAAAACCACTAAATTTTGACCTCCATCACAAAATAATAAAAAAAATCACTAAATTTTGACCTCCATCACAAAATAATAAAAAAAATCACTAAATTTTGACCTCCATCACAAAATAATAAAAAAAATCACTAAATTTTGACCTCCATCACAAAATAATAAAAAAAAATCACTAAATTTTGACCTCCATCACAAAATAATAAAAAAAATCACTAAATTTTGACCTCCATCACAAAATAATAAAAAAAAAATCACTAAATTTTGACCTCCATCACAAAATAATAAAAAAAAATCACTAAATTTTGACCTCCATCACAAAATAATAAATAAAAATCACTAAATTTTGACCTCCATCACAAAATAATAAAAAAAAATCACTAAATTTGGACCTCCATCATAAAATAATAAAAAAAAAATCACAAAATTTTGACCTCCACACACATTATCTAGAATCTACATATTCCTACCTCTTTTATATCATTATCCAAATGCTTGTTCAGCGACCCGCTCGATTTACTCGACGACAAACTGGGAGGCTGCCTGGGAGAGATATTTTGCTGGGAGGCGGACTTCTGGAGCTCCTTGCGACCAGGTGTGCCCCCTCTATGCTGCTCCCTGTCCTGCTGACGGTCCTGCTCGTCGTCCGAGCCGTGGTAGGCCCCCGAAGAGTCAAAAGTACCGCCGCTCTCGCCCACTTGCTCCGTGAACCACTCGGGCTGCGGATGGTCATCCTCCCAGGCCCGTCTCTGCTGGTTGTGGATGCCGCCGCGGCCCGTGGACCCGTCGTGCCAATTCCTGTTGTTCCTGTCGTGTTGCGGTCCGCCCCTGTCGTCCTCCTTGTCCCCGTCCCTCCAGCTAGTGGACCGGCCCCACTTCTCGGCGATCGACGACGTGCCGCCGCCCCTCGCGCCCGCCGCACGCCAGCCGTCGTCCTCGTCGGGACGCGCGTTGCGCCGCCAATTATCCACGGACGCCGACCTGCTATCAACAAAATAAACATTTTGTGCCACCTCGAGGAAAGTTGATGGGATAAACTTCATTTCTCTACAGTTCTAGTTCACAGATTGATTGGGTAATTAATCCTGAAAATCGCAACGTTCTGTCTTATGTGGTTCAGTCAGGAGAATTTTTCAAAGTTAGCAGTTAATTTAAATAAACAGAATGTCACGATTTTATATTATGTGCCACCTCGAGGAAAGTTGATGGGATAAACTTCATTTCTTTACAGTTCTAGTTCACAGATTGATTGGGTAATTAATCCTGAAAATCACAGCATTCTGTCTTGTTTGGTTTAGTTAGGAGAATTTTTCAAAGTTAGCAGTTAATTTAAATAAACAGAATGTCACTATTTTACATTATGTGCCACCTCGAGGAAAGTTAATGGGATAAACATTATTTCTTTACAGTTCTAGTTCACAGATTGATTGGGTAATAAATCCTAAAAATCACAACGTTCTGTCTTGTGTAGTTTAGTTAGGAGAATTTTTCAAAGTTAGCTGTTAATTGAATCAGCAGAATGTCACGATTTTACATTATGTGTCACCACGAGCAAAGTTGATGGGATAAACTTTATTTCTTTACAGTTCTAGTTCACAGATTGATTGGGTAATTAATCCTGAAAATCACAGCATTCTGTCTTGTGTGGTTTAGTTAGGAGAATTTTTCAAAGTTAGCAGTTAATTTAAATAAACAGAATGTCACTATTTTACATTATGTGCCACCTCGAGGAAAGTTAATGGGATAAACATTATTTCTTTACAGTTCTAGTTCACAGATTGATTGGGTAATAAATCCTAAAAATCACAACGTTCTGTCTTGTGTAGTTTAGTTAGGAGAATTTTTCAAAGTTAGCTGTTAATTGAATCAGCAGAATGTCACGATTTTACATTATGTGTCACCACGAGCAAAGTTGATGGGATAAACTTCATTTCTCTACAGTTCTAGTTCACAGATTGATTGGGTAATTAATCCTGAAAATCGCAACGTTCTGTCTTATGTGGTTCAGTCAGGAGAATTTTTCAAAGTTAGCAGTTAATTTAAATAAACAGAATGTCACGATTTTATATTATGTGCCACCTCGAGGAAAGTTGATGGGATAAACTTCATTTCTTTACAGTTCTAGTTCACAGATTGATTGGGTAATTAATCCTGAAAATCACAGCATTCTGTCTTGTGTGGTTTAGTTAGGAGAATTTTTCAAAGTTAGCAGTTAATTTAAATAAACAGAATGTCACTATTTTACATTATGTGCCACCTCGAGGAAAGTTAATGGGATAAACATTATTTCTTTACAGTTCTAGTTCACAGATTGATTGGGTAATAAATCCTAAAAATCACAACGTTCTGTCTTGTGTAGTTTAGTTAGGAGAATTTTTCAAAGTTAGCTGTTAATTGAATCAGCAGAATGTCACGATTTTACATTATGTGTCACCACGAGCAAAGTTGATGGGATAAACTTTATTTCTTTACAGTTCTAGTTCACAGATTGATTGGGTAATTAATCCTGAAAATCACAGCATTCTGTCTTGTGTGGTTTAGTTAGGAGAATTTTTCAAAGTTAGCAGTTAATTTAAATAAACAGAATGTCACTATTTTACATTATGTGCCACCTCGAGGAAAGTTGATGGGATAAACATTATTTCTTTACAGTTCTAGTTCACAGATTGATTGGGTAATTAATCCTGAAAATCACAGCATTCTGTCTTGTGTGGTTTAGTTAGGAGAATTTTTCAAAGTTAGCAGTTAATTTAAATAAACAGAATGTCACTATTTTACATTATGTGCCACCTCGAGGAAAGTTGATGGGATAAACTTCATTTCTCTACAGTTCTAGTTCACAGATTGATTGGGTAATTAATCCTGAAAATCGCAACGTTCTGTCTTATGTGGTTCAGTCAGGAGAATTTTTCAAAGTTAGCAGTTAATTTAAATAAACAGAATGTCACGATTTTATATTATGTGCCACCTCGAGGAAAGTTGATGGGATAAACTTCATTTCTTTACAGTTCTAGTTCACAGATTGATTGGGTAATTAATCCTGAAAATCACAGCATTCTGTCTTGTGTGGTTTAGTTAGGAGAATTTTTCAAAGTTAGCAGTTAATTTAAATAAACAGAATGTCACTATTTTACATTATGTGCCACCTCGAGGAAAGTTAATGGGATAAACATTATTTCTTTACAGTTCTAGTTCACAGATTGATTGGGTAATAAATCCTAAAAATCACAACGTTCTGTCTTGTGTAGTTTAGTTAGGAGAATTTTTCAAAGTTAGCTGTTAATTGAATCAGCAGAATGTCACGATTTTACATTATGTGTCACCACGAGCAAAGTTGATGGGATAAACTTTATTTCTTTACAGTTCTAGTTCACAGATTGATTGGGTAATTAATCCTGAAAATCCCAGAATTCTGTCTTGTGTGGTTTAGTCAGGAGAATTTTTCAAAGTTAGCAGTTAATTTAAATAAACAGAATGTCACGACTTTATATTATGTGCCACCTCGAGGAAAGTTGATGGGATAAACTTTATTTCTTTACAGTTCTAGTTCACAGATTCATTGGGTAATTAATCCTGAAAATCACAACGTTCTGTCTTATGTGGTTTAGTCAGGAGAATTTTTCAAAGTTAGCAGTTAATTTAAATAAACAGAATGTCATGATTTTACATAATGTGCCACCTCGAGCAAAGTTGACGGGATAAACATTATTTCTTTACAGTTCTAGTTCACAGATTGATTGGGTAATAAATCCTGAAAATCACAACGTTCTGTCTTATGTGGTTTAGTCAGGAGAATTTTTCAAAGTTAGCTCTTAATTTAAACCAGTAGAATGTCACGATTTTACATTATGTGTCACCACGAGCAAAGTTAATGGGATAAACTTTATTTCTTTACAGTTCTAGTTCACAGATTGATTGGGTAATTAATCCTGAAAATCACAACGTTCTGTCTTATGTGGTTTAGTCAGGAGAATTTTTCAAAGTTAGCTCTTAATTTAAACCAGTAGAATGTCACGATTTTACATTATGTGTCACCACGAGCAAAGTTAATGGGATAAACTTTATTTCTTTACAGTTCTAGTTCACAGATTGATTGGGTAATTAATCCTGAAAATCACAACGTTCTGTCTTATGTGGTTTAGTCAGGAGAATTTTTCAAAGTTAGCAGTTAATTTAAATAAACAGAATGTCACGACTTTATATTATGTGCCACCTCGAGGAAAGTTGATGGGATAAACTTTATTTCTTTACAGTTCTAGTTCACAGATTGATTGGGTAATTAATCCTGAAAATCCCAGAATTCTGTCTTGTGTGGTTTAGTCAGGAGAATTTTTCAAAGTTAGCAGTTAATTTAAATAAACAGAATGTCACGACTTTATATTATGTGCCACCTCGAGGAAAGTTGATGGGATAAACTTCATTTCTTTACAGTTCTAGTTCACAGATTGATTGGGTAATTAATCCTGAAAATCACAACGTTCTGTCTTATGTGGTTTAGTCAGGAGAATTTTTCAACGTTAGCTCTTAATTTAAACCAGTAGAATGTCACGATTTTACATTATGTGTCACCACGAGCAAAGTTGATGGGATAAACTTTATTTCTTTACAGTTCTAGTTCACAGATTCATTGGGTAATTAATCCTGAAAATCACAACGTTCTGTCTTATGTGGTTTAGTCAGGAGAATTTTTCAAAGTTAGCAGTTAATTTAAATAAACAGAATGTCATGATTTTACATAATGTGCCACCTCGAGCAAAGTTGACGGGATAAACATTATTTCTTTACAGTTCTAGTTCACAGATTGATTGGGTAATAAATCCTGAAAATCACAACGTTCTGTCTTATGTGGTTTAGTCAGGAGAATTTTTCAAAGTTAGCTCTTAATTTAAACCAGTAGAATGTCACGATTTTACATTATGTGTCACCACGAGCAAAGTTAATGGGATAAACTTTATTTCTTTACAGTTCTAGTTCACAGATTGATTGGGTAATTAATCCTGAAAATCACAACGTTCTGTCTTATGTGGTTTAGTCAGGAGAATTTTTCAAAGTTAGCTCTTAATTTAAACCAGTAGAATGTCACGATTTTACATTATGTGTCACCACGAGCAAAGTTAATGGGATAAACTTTATTTCTTTACAGTTCTAGTTCACAGATTGATTGGGTAATTAATCCTGAAAATCACAACGTTCTGTCTTATGTGGTTTAGTCAGGAGAATTTTTCAAAGTTAGCTCTTAATTTAAACCAGTAGAATGTCACGATTTTACATTATGTGTCACCACGAGCAAAGTTAATGGGATAAACTTTATTTCTTTACAGTTCTAGTTCACAGATTGATTGGGTAATTAATCCTGAAAATCACAACGTTCTGTCTTATGTGGTTTAGTCAGGAGAATTTTTCAAAGTTAGCTCTTAATTTAAACCAGTAGAATGTCACGATTTTACATTATGTGTCACCACGAGCAAAGTTAATGGGATAAACTTTATTTCTTTACAGTTCTAGTTCACAGATTGATTGGGTAATTAATCCTGAAAATCACAACGTTCTGTCTTATGTGGTTTAGTCAGGAGAATTTTTCAAAGTTAGCTCTTAATTTAAACCAGTAGAATGTCACGATTTTACATTATGTGTCACCACGAGCAAAGTTAATGGGATAAACTTTATTTCTTTACAGTTCTAGTTCACAGATTGATTGGGTAATTAATCCTGAAAATCACAACGTTCTGTCTTATGTGGTTTAGTCAGGAGAATTTTTCAAAGTTAGCTCTTAATTTAAACCAGTAGAATGTCACGATTTTACATTATGTGTCACCACGAGCAAAGTTAATGGGATAAACTTTATTTCTTTACAGTTCTAGTTCACAGATTGATTGGGTAATTAATCCTGAAAATCACAACGTTCTGTCTTATGTGGTTTAGTCAGGAGAATTTTTCAAAGTTAGCTCTTAATTTAAACCAGTAGAATGTCACGATTTTACATTATGTGTCACCACGAGCAAAGTTAATGGGATAAACTTTATTTCTTTACAGTTCTAGTTCACAGATTGATTGGGTAATTAATCCTGAAAATCACAACGTTCTGTCTTATGTGGTTTAGTCAGGAGAATTTTTCAAAGTTAGCTCTTAATTTAAACCAGTAGAATGTCACGATTTTACATTATGTGTCACCACGAGCAAAGTTAATGGGATAAACTTTATTTCTTTACAGTTCTAGTTCACAGATTGATTGGGTAATTAATCCTGAAAATCACAACATTCTGTCTTATGTGGTTTAGTCAGGAGAATTTTTCAAAGTTAGCTCTTAATTTAAACCAGTAGAATGTCACGATTTTACATTATGTGTCACCACGAGCAAAGTTGATAGGATAAACTTTATTTCTTTACAGTTCTAGTTCACAGATTGATTGGGTAATTAATCCTGAAAAGCACAACGTTCTGTCTTGTGTGGTTTAGTCAGGAGAATTTTTCAAAGTTAGCAGTTAATTTAAATAAACAGAATGTCACGACTTTATATTATGTGCCACCTCGAGGAAAGTTGATGGGATAAACTTTATTTCTTTACAGTTCTAGTTCACAGATTGATTGGGTAATTAATCCTGAAAATCCCAGAATTCTGTCTTGTGTGGTTTAGTCAGGAGAATTTTTCAAAGTTAGCAGTTAATTTAAATAAACAGAATGTCACGACTTTATATTATGTGCCACCTCGAGGAAAGTTGATGGGATAAACTTCATTTCTTTACAGTTCTAGTTCACAGATTGATTGGGTAATTAATCCTGAAAATCACAACGTTCTGTCTTATGTGGTTTAGTCAGGAGAATTTTTCAACGTTAGCTCTTAATTTAAACCAGTAGAATGTCACGATTTTACATTATGTGTCACCACGAGCAAAGTTGATGGGATAAACTTTATTTCTTTACAGTTCTAGTTCACAGATTCATTGGGTAATTAATCCTGAAAATCACAACGTTCTGTCTTATGTGGTTTAGTCAGGAGAATTTTTCAAAGTTAGCAGTTAATTTAAATAAACAGAATGTCATGATTTTACATAATGTGCCACCTCGAGCAAAGTTGACGGGATAAACATTATTTCTTTACAGTTCTAGTTCACAGATTGATTGGGTAATAAATCCTGAAAATCACAACGTTCTGTCTTATGTGGTTTAGTCAGGAGAATTTTTCAAAGTTAGCTCTTAATTTAAACCAGTAGAATGTCACGATTTTACATTATGTGTCACCACGAGCAAAGTTAATGGGATAAACTTTATTTCTTTACAGTTCTAGTTCACAGATTGATTGGGTAATTAATCCTGAAAATCACAACGTTCTGTCTTATGTGGTTTAGTCAGGAGAATTTTTCAAAGTTAGCTCTTAATTTAAACCAGTAGAATGTCACGATTTTACATTATGTGTCACCACGAGCAAAGTTAATGGGATAAACTTTATTTCTTTACAGTTCTAGTTCACAGATTGATTGGGTAATTAATCCTGAAAATCACAACGTTCTGTCTTATGTGGTTTAGTCAGGAGAATTTTTCAAAGTTAGCTCTTAATTTAAACCAGTAGAATGTCACGATTTTACATTATGTGTCACCACGAGCAAAGTTAATGGGATAAACTTTATTTCTTTACAGTTCTAGTTCACAGATTGATTGGGTAATTAATCCTGAAAATCACAACGTTCTGTCTTATGTGGTTTAGTCAGGAGAATTTTTCAAAGTTAGCTCTTAATTTAAACCAGTAGAATGTCACGATTTTACATTATGTGTCACCACGAGCAAAGTTAATGGGATAAACTTTATTTCTTTACAGTTCTAGTTCACAGATTGATTGGGTAATTAATCCTGAAAATCACAACGTTCTGTCTTATGTGGTTTAGTCAGGAGAATTTTTCAAAGTTAGCTCTTAATTTAAACCAGTAGAATGTCACGATTTTACATTATGTGTCACCACGAGCAAAGTTAATGGGATAAACTTTATTTCTTTACAGTTCTAGTTCACAGATTGATTGGGTAATTAATCCTGAAAATCACAACGTTCTGTCTTATGTGGTTTAGTCAGGAGAATTTTTCAAAGTTAGCTCTTAATTTAAACCAGTAGAATGTCACGATTTTACATTATGTGTCACCACGAGCAAAGTTAATGGGATAAACTTTATTTCTTTACAGTTCTAGTTCACAGATTGATTGGGTAATTAATCCTGAAAATCACAACGTTCTGTCTTATGTGGTTTAGTCAGGAGAATTTTTCAAAGTTAGCTCTTAATTTAAACCAGTAGAATGTCACGATTTTACATTATGTGTCACCACGAGCAAAGTTAATGGGATAAACTTTATTTCTTTACAGTTCTAGTTCACAGATTGATTGGGTAATTAATCCTGAAAATCACAACGTTCTGTCTTATGTGGTTTAGTCAGGAGAATTTTTCAAAGTTAGCTCTTAATTTAAACCAGTAGAATGTCACGATTTTACATTATGTGTCACCACGAGCAAAGTTAATGGGATAAACTTTATTTCTTTACAGTTCTAGTTCACAGATTGATTGGGTAATTAATCCTGAAAATCACAACATTCTGTCTTATGTGGTTTAGTCAGGAGAATTTTTCAAAGTTAGCTCTTAATTTAAACCAGTAGAATGTCACGATTTTACATTATGTGTCACCACGAGCAAAGTTGATAGGATAAACTTTATTTCTTTACTGTTCTAGTTCACAGATTGATTGGGTAATTAATCCTGAAAAGCACAACGTTCTGTCTTGTGTGGTTTAGTCAGGAGAATTTTTCAAAGTTAGTATTTAATCAAAATCAGCTGAATTTTTTAAAGTGAGGAGAATCTGATGAACTAACCTGTAACTGTAGTCTTTCCTGGGGCTCCACTCTTGCTGTTCCCCGTTGCCCCAGCCGCTACTAGGCCCCGCGGCATTTTCGTACCCCACGTTTCTTCCGTACGAATTATAACCGCCCCTGCCACGACCGCCTCTGCCACCCCTTTCCAAGGAAGAGCCCCGACTGCCTCTAACTGAAGGATTGATTGGTGGAGGTCTATTCTGCCACATTCTCTATTTACAAAAAAAAATAAATCAAACGTAAAATTAAACATTTTCTTATTAACAGAAATTAAGTATGTAAATACCTCTTCTTCTGTTGTGGGTGTTAAGACGAGCGGAATCAATGGCTGCTCAGAATACAATGTCGTGAAATTAGACAATGAGGCCGGGGGCTTAAATCCTTTTTCGTAAAGTCCTAACATCTCCTCTCTGCCGTAACTAGCACGAAAAGAATTATTTAAAAACATTGCTTACGTTGAAAACTGTACAAATTACCAAACATCTCTGGTTTTAAATCACAAAAATATACAAACTTGGACAAAAATTGGTGGTTTCTGAGTGACATTAGGATTTTATAACATTGCCATGAAGAGAACTGTCAAAATGACGCGACTAAAAATCATTTGTTCCTAGTAACAAGCTATAATATAATAAAAATTTTAATTATTTGTTACAATTTCCTAACATACTATTAGAATTCCTTATCAATAGCTGATGACATGTCATAAAATCGCTATAATTGCAAAAAAACTGTAATCTAACCTAAAATATAACTTACCGATATCCGGATAGCTGGTAGCGTACGGCTCCTCCCGTTCCCCCTGTGGTCGAGCCGTCGGAGGATAAATTTCTTAACCATTCCGGTCCAAAATTCATGGAATCAGTCATCCTGTCCCTAAAAATACACGATACTCTATATAAGGGCTAAAGGTAAAAAAATCTTTGTATAAATATTTCCATGACATAATATACCAAAATAAATATTAACATGGGAGAAAGATATAATTCCGCGTTCCAGATGTTCGGAGTCGAATTATAAATTGATCTAGGCCTATCCATACAACGAAATATTTTAAAGTGCAGGAAATATGGCACTATTATTAAGGCAGTGTGGTCGTTACTATTTTTAGTTAGTTTTAATGCCGATATCTAGAGTGATTGCCACGGATTCCTAAGTTAAAACTGGTCAAATCAATTCTGTATCTATTCGTTACCGTTAAGGTTATGAAATTTTTGATTCACGAGGCTGTGAAATATTTCAATCTTGCACGAAAATGCCTTAGCTTAGGTGGCAGTTTATAACCGTTTTCATGGAAGAACTTGCGGTATAAATGAAGGTTAGATTAACCGCGATGTACCAAGTTTATTTCGGCCAGTGATCGAGTAATAAATAAATCAGTTTTTACACATACCTGAATAAATTATTTCACAGTTGATAAATGGATCAACAACAATGGCGAAGGTACTATTATAGGTTAATGCGCATGAGTCAAAATGTCAAATGGTCTCGAGATGGGTACATTCGAATGTAAACGCTCACATCGGCTCACATAACTCACTCGCTCACGCTTCAAATTGAGCTTAAAACGACCCACAGTTGCACCTAATTGCGAATTATAATTAACAGTAAGTTATAAAATAATTAGAAATATAGAATAAATTGTCAACAGTGCCTAAAGACACACGTCAGTTACGTCGCCGATCCCGACATTCATATTTCCCGCCCGATTTCCGACCATGGACCTACACGCTCCAAAACCGCCACGCACATTTCGATTTACAAAATCCGAAATATGTAAATACACGTATACAGGGTTGAGATTATAATTCATTATTTTAAAATATAATTGTAGCGTTTATAAGTTTGTTTTATTTCGACATAAAGTAACGCGTAATTATTGGGACCCTGTTTGAATAGAAAGAGAGAGACATTTAAACGAACTGACAAATCGATTCGAGAGTTAAATTTAATTTTCAATTTTTATTCTTCCATGTACACGAGCAATTAATAAATATAGATACATGGAAAATTGTGGTAAATCTCTAGCAATAATATTCTAGAGACGATAATTTTGAAATCACGACTATCTCTATCTCACTTCTTGAATGTCACCAACCGGAAATCATTTGGTGAAAAAATACCATAAATTTCTTACATAATTTCTATAATATACATAAATTAACTCCTATTTTAATCATTATTTCAATAAATTTAAACAAATAATGGTTTGTTAGTAAATATTTCATTATCTGAATGTAGACATAACCTATACGCAAGGAATAATTTGTATGCAGCACACGCAGTATGACGAAATTTAATTAATCTAATTAATGTAATCTTTATTATCAGTCACTCTTTACGGTTGTCAGGTGATTTTATAGTTTATTTTGGTTTATAGATTGAGTCAGGGTAAGTATGACTGTAGTTGACTTTGAGTTGATAGTACGTTGCCCTATGCCCTAAAGGTAAAAAGGTGAATTACCCAAGGGAGCTAGAAAAAGGTTAAAACCAACGATTTAGTTTACTCAATTGACGTAATATGTTATGTAGAATATCATAATGAAGTTCATTATTAGGTACTACTTACATGTATCTAATAAAACACATTTTCTCATTAAAAATTTTAAACTCACATCGTGTTTATTTTTGATATTTAGTCGGGGAACCCCTTGCATGAAGAATAAACATTTATCTGGAAAAAAAAATATCGACACACTTCATATCACAGACGAAAAAATTGCTTAAAAATTTTCGAATTTGATCCATGAATTGAACTGAGATACTAAAAAAAATTGTGCCACCCAATAATGACAGAAAGGCTCGTGGCACAGTAGCAAGCATCATTTTATCACCTCGTACGGGAATGACTGGAAAATATCTGATTGGTCAGTGAAAACCATCATCATCCTACGGTAGAAAGTTATCGTAAACACACCGTGTCGAAAGTGTGTTACAGTCAGTGTCTGTTACAGCTAATACCATCTACAAGATTCAGTCAACTTAGTAGTCTCTCTTTAGCAGTGGTCAGATGCATCTCGCGACCAAATAGCACAAGAAAACGAAGAAAAACATGTTTCTACTCATCAGTTTTATAGTGATTTGCATCGGTGTTGCAATAGCACTATGCAGATCGGAAAAACCAGCGAAACAAATATTCGCGGAAGCGAAATTTGAGATCGTCTACGCTCTGGTTGGTTCGAAATCACTATTTGAAGATATATGGATGATGAACAGGAATAAAACCGGTACGTTTCACTTCTTGAATCATCGGAATAGCGTGTCTCTTACCGAGGATAAGATTTTATCGAATTTTTATAGGATTTCGCATCAGGTTTTTAATGCGTAAGGTCAAGGAGATAAATTGTTGTTTTTTTTGCGAAATATTTAATAGGCTTAGCTTGGATTGTAAGATATGTAACTTTCTATTATTAGTTGCAAACCTGTTACCTGTTTTTAGCTTTTGAGGAGAAAATCCGTGAGTGATTTAAATTCTAAACTCACTACTTTATAATTTAGGCATTTTATGCCCTCTTTTTCGTTATTTAATCGTCTGAAAGTGTTTCCAAAGATAGGGAACAACTTTGACATCGATTTTGAGTTGGGAACTCAAGAAATTAATGTTCTTTTCGCAGATCTGCCAAGTAAACCGGGGAAAGTTGCTGTTATCACTGGTGGAACACGAGGCATCGGCGCTGAAGTGATAAGAATGCTGTTACAGTGCGATGTGACAGTTGTAATTGGTAAGGAAACAATGGGGCGATTATAAAAATCACCGCGTTTTAAATAGTATAGTCATGCTTAAAATTTACGACCTGATTAAGGCTAATAACACAAGAGCCTAACGACACTTTTCATAGAGCAAGTCATCAAAGTGTTGTGGCAGGTCTAGTTGTTTCAGAAAGTTGAAAATTTGTACCCTTGTATATTTAGTCGACCTAACTTTCAAGTGTAGGGCGCGTTCAGCGGAATCGCCCATTTTCACCGACATTTGCGATCGAATAGCTGCAAAATTGGGCTTTTCGATATTACTTTTGACGCTCGAATTGAAAAAAGGACACAATTCCGCGTGGACTGCGCGATATTTTGTAAATTAAATGCGTCAATTTTGAAAAAAAAAATCACGTTTTTGCACCTCTTCGGGTGAAGGCGAACCTCGAGAAAATGTCACATGACGTCTAGAAATTCCGACAAGCGGATCGATGAACGTCAAAAATTTACATTTTTTATCCGTTCCTGCCGACCTTATAAAAGCCGCTCGCTCTCATGTCTTACGATAAGATCCCTCTAAATACCCTTCGCAAAGAGTTTTGAGCAAAAAAACGGCCTTAAAAACAATTTTCGATCCAAAAAATCGATTTTTGTCGACCCGTGTTTTGCTGCTATCACCACAGTAACGTCAAACCCGAAACGCCCCCTGCCGGACATTCGTAACAACAGTAACAGATAGCAGATAACCTAAAATGTATCCTAAAATGTCCATATTGCGAATGTGGACAGGTGGGAAGCCTTAACCACATATTTCTAGAATGCCCAATAACTAAAAACGAAAATTTTGACATATATACAGAGCTAGTTTTCAGGTTGTAGAAATGTTGAAGTCGGAGAAAAACTGATCGAGAAATATAGAGAATACGAAGGTATTTACTCAGGTGAAGCAGATGTCTCACAACTGGACGTTGCTTCTTTGAGTTCGGTGAAAAAATTCGCCGAATATGTTAGTAAAAAATACGCTTCCATCGATGTTTTAATCAATAATGGTTGGTATTTAATTTTACGCGAAATAGTTCGTAAAAATAACGCGAAATCTTCTATTTCAGCTGGAGTTATGTATGTACCTTTTGAGGAGACAGAAGATGGGTTTGAATCACAAATAGGGACGAATTTCCTTGGTCATGTCATGTTGACACACTTGCTCATGGACAGGCTAAAAGCTGGAGGAACTGAGGACGCCAAATCAAGAATTATTAACCTTTCTTCAATCGCCCACGAAGCTGGGAATATCAGTTTTGATGATTTTAATAGCAAGTATGTTTCATATTGCATTTTGTATTTATATATTTAGATATTTACTTCAAACCAATAATTTGATGAAAACTAAACAAGAGGCTCAAAGAATAAGACATGAGAATAAAAATAACGGTTTGTATTGTTTTTTTTTTAGGAACCACTACATGCCTTTTGCTGCCTATGCCCAATCCAAACTTGCTATTTTATTATTCTCGAATTATCTGAATAAAGTTCTTAAGGAAGAGGGACATAATGTTGAGTCTTTTGCAGTCCATCCAGGTGTGGTCAATACAGAGTTATTCAATGGGACCTATGTGAAGAATTTAGCACCATGGGCAGTAGCACTATTTTTTAAGGTAAAAGGTTTTTTCGAGCAGGGAAAAAACTAGTTTGAACAAATGATGAAAAAACATCATTTGTTCAAACTAATTTATCAATTTGTCATAGCAGATAACACAAGGGAACAAGGGCCCAACAACCAGAACAAAGATCACATATTTTACTAAACATCATTTTTCATAGATCAAGTCATCAAAGTGTTGTGACAGGTCTAAGATCCATTTTATACATTCTATAGATGTTTCAAACTAAGAAGAGCACAGTTGTGTATGCAACCAAATATACACAGGCAATTTATAAACCACACACTGGGTATGATTGGTTGCATATACAACTGTGCTCTTCTTAGTTTGAAACTACTCTAATAACAGATTTTTTGTGCTATTTTAGCACGTTATGCAGACATTCTGTCCAAATAACTTTTGTTATATGTAATTTGTTCCCTAACACAGTAATAAAGTGCAATAATAAACTTATTATGTATAATGCATGTCCTACCTTTTTTCTAAGCTGGAATAATAAACCTCTAAGTTTTCGTGTGCTTTTTCCAGAGTCCTGAGAAAGGAGCGATCCCCATTGTTTTTGCAGCGGTGTCACTGAAGGCAGAAGGTCTGGGAGGATCTTACATTAGCAACTGCGAACCTAGACCGACAAGTAAAACAGCGCAAGATGTAGAGTTACAACAGAAGTTGTATGAATTTACCTTAAAACTCCTAAATATTAAAGAGTTCGGTAAAACCGAATAAAAACTTACTTAATCTGTAATATTTAAGCATAAAAATAAAAGTATTACCTAAGATCGTGTTTTTTTTTTATTATTTTTTTCCTGCTTGTACATAAATTTAATTTAGGTATAAAGAATATAATAAAACGTACTAGACAATTGACCTAATAAAATAAATAGAAACTTTATACATATTTACAAAGTCCGTATTTACTAGAAAAGGAAATCGTCATTCCTTCAGGATTAAGTGATTTATCGTGGAAATTATTTTCGAACCGCGATCGTGATGCATCAAATTCAACAGAGGGTCTTTGATTTTTTCCTCGAGCAAGGCGATTAGCTCCAGGCGCATCATTTTTATCATTTCCGCTATTTTATGATCGTCGACCCGAAACGATATCCAACCGTCCTCGATTATCAAAAATGTCATACCATTATGGACGTTTATATCGATATCAAACCCAGAGAATAAAACCAAAGCCAGAATTGAGACCATACTACATTCCCTAATAAAAATTCGGCTAGTTTTGAAAATCTCTTGGTACACCAAGTACGGACTTTCATACGAACCCAATTGATATAATACCGAACTTGGATGTAGGTTTACCTGAAAAGAATTAAATAATTACATCAATTTGTTAAATCTTCAGGAAAAAAAAAGATTAGTTATCTTGCAAAATAGATTTGTCCGTTTAAGAGAACATTTGCTAGATTTTGGTAATTTTTTTGTTGTTTTATAACAAAGAGTGTGCAGAATGACCAATAATTTTAGTGGAAGCGACAATACCTGTTCATTTTTCGTGAAAAACTTCAATTCCTTTGCATCTACGGACTTTGGGACAGCACCCGAAGAACTGGCCACAAACGACATGCCTGGTGTTAAAATTTTCACTATATTCGGATATAAAGCAGCAGTGAGAATTGCCGTTAACAGTCTTGGATGGTCACCATTTTTATTAAACTAAAATCAACAATTGTATAATTACAACCAGTTTTAAAATCACCCAAAAAGACAGACTCACTTCATGACCGGTGATTTCCAAAATATCATCTTTACCATTCTTATTCCTGCCTTTCATGTCGATGGGAACAAAGCCTATACTCACCAAGAGCTCCAAGAACTGGTATTTAATATCGACAATTGTCAATAAAGTTTTTATCGACATATAATTCTCGTTTGCGAAATTTTGACCGGCCGTGTAGCTTTTTTTATGCATCGTTAACCATTTCTGTTGTTTGAAAATAATCATAATATACCACATAATAATCATAATATACCACATAATAATCATAATAATTATTTACCTTATAGGCCCTTAAAGAAGTGATTTGATCGCTTGGAAAACTAGCAAAATCTTTTCTTTTCGCGTCAGCTTGGTTCTTATTCTTAAAAGTCGATACAAAAGGACTCTTGTGGCTCAAAATTGCAGCCATTGTTAAAGCGGAATCAACACAACCGAAAATAGCACCGTACAACATCAATTTACCAATTTTAACATCGACAGGAAGCAAGGCTAAATGGTGACCCAGAGGTGTCAAATTATCGTCCTGATCAAAAGCACCGACATTCTTTAACCTTACAATAGCAGAGGAGATGTTTTCATTTGTCGGAGGCTCCAAAACAGTCGCTACAAAGTATAGATGTTTCAAACTAAGAAGAGCACAGTTGTATATGCAACCAATCATACCCAGTGTAAGGTTTATAAATTGCCTGTGTATATTTGGTTGCATATACAACTGTGTTCTTCTTAGTTTGAAACTACTCTACCAAGATAATTTCTGTCTTGTATATTGTTTTGTTGAGACTTACCCAAGACGCCGTTAATGGTTCTATTGGCAAAATTCGGTAAAATCTTGATGTCTAGAAGGACAGGCTCCAGGGGAATCCTGTGGATTTCTGGGATTGGCTGTGCCAGCATGTTATGGTTAAATCTGTGGCTCGAGAACAGATGCACGCATACTCCGGGCATTACCCTGCCTGCTCGGCCTTTCCTCTGCAAGGCGTTCGCTTTCGTGACCCAAACTGTCTCTAGACTTTCCATGTTTCGGTTGGGATCGAAGTGTTTCTCCTTCATTTTGCCCGAATCGATCACAAACACGCAGTCTTCTATCGTTATAGAGGTTTCCGCTATGTTTGTGGATATTACGATTTTTCGGACGCCTTCTTTAGGTTTTCTGGATGAATTATTAGATAAAGGAATAATTACATCGATTTGTTAAAACTTTGTTATCTTGATCATCAAAATGAAATTAACGATACAAAATGGGGTAATTCCAGACTAAATTCTGTTAAACTTACTTGAATACTAAAGCTTGCTCCTCACTGGTCAAAGTAGAATGCAAAGGAATCAATAAAAAATCCCCAGTTCTATGTCCAAACCTGCCGCTTTCTCTCAAGGCGTTGTACAAAGACGTAATCTCCCCAATACCAGGTAGGAATATTAAGATAGAACCCTTTCTAGGGTGATTATGTTCCCCATCAACAAACCACTCCAAGACCTTTTCAATTAAATCATAATCGATTTTTGTTTGATCCATCAAAAACATACTTTCGCAGGTCAAATCGCTATTATCTAAAAACCAACACATCAACCACACAAGAAAACAGAATAATCGACAAATTTACAATAATATCGTCCGAACATTTGCTCTACGGTTAAATTTTCATCTCGTACGACATCTTTAGGTACGTTCTGATCTCGAGTCATGGCAGCGTGCGACAATTTGGCCTCAAGATCGTCGGGTTTCATAGCAATGTGTCGACGGTATTGAGAATCGTAACTTATCTTGTAGCCGATTTGGTCTAAAATATCTTCGAGGTAGTACTGTTCGACAGGGAAAGTACGACCGGGTATTTCAAATACCGGAGCACCACCAAAATATGAGGAGAATAGGTCAGAGTTTACGGTGGCACTCATGAGTATTACTTTTAAATCGGATCTCTTTTGTAAGAGATCTTTTAGGACCAATAATAAGAAATCACTGAAAAAAAAAATGGGAAAAAGTTAGCACATTAACATTATTCATAATATTAATGTTTATTATTGATTTTGATAGCGATTTAGAGTAGTTTTAAACTAAGTAGAGCACAGTGACATATGCAACCAATTATACCCGTATATTTGGTTGCATACACAACTGTACTCTCCTTGGTTTGAAACATCTATATACAAAGTACACACGTTGTAGATCTACAAAATTTCACTAATAATTCTCTCCAATAAAGGGTTTCAGTGCAACTTTATTTACTTCATTGTTAGTATTAACATAGACTATTATTATACAGTGCGGAGTACCGCAAGGCCACGTGTTTGGCCCACTCTTATACACAAGCACATTTGAGTTTGTGTTTTTCTATAAATTATAAATACCTTTCTACGCTTCGTTCGTGGACCTCATCCACGATGATATGGCTCACGTTGGACAACATGGGGTCGACTTCCAGCCTCCGCAGTAAAATCCCAGTCGTGCAGAACGTCAACCTGGTAAAATTCGAAACTTTGCTCTCCAAACGAATCTGATACCCGACGGTCTGTCCAATCTTCTCGATTCTCTCGTTCGAGACGCGTTCGGCAACGCCGATCGCCGAGATCCTCCGAGGCTGCGTGCACACGATCTCCGCGTGCGTTTTTCCATTTTCCCCGTCGTCGAATCTCCCCAACCAATCGTCGAGGATGAACTGCGGGACTTGCGTGCTTTTCCCGCAACCCGTTTCCCCGCAGATCACGATAACTTTCGAACCGTTCACGGTTTTGATGATTTCCTCTTTCATACTCCAAGCGGGTAATTTCTTCCGGTATTCTTGCATCTTTTTATATTGGTTATCTTTGGATTTTGCCAAAAAATCCCTCGCGATCTTCGTATCGTTTTTTAGGGTATCTTCAAAGCTGAGATTTCGATTTTGACGGTTCGTCGTACCCTTTTTGTAATGCGAAGCCCGGATCGTCGTTACGATCTCGTCGTTTTTCGGGAATAATTTTGACGAGGCTTTAAGGAAATTAACGGGATTTGTTTCGATGAATTTGAGGATTTCTTCGTCGTTTTGGAGCAATTGAGCGACGGAATAAACACTTCCCATGCCGTGTTCGGCTAAATTATCGGCTTCCTCGTATAATCTCCGACAAATATGTAGATTCATCTGTTCAGGTAAGATTAGGTTAGTTTTTAGGAAGATTAACGGGGCCTCGTGAGGGTATTTCGAATTTTTCGGGAACCTAACCTCCAATTCGAAACTATAATCGCTCAAATGCCCGTTAACGACCGGTTTTTCTTTATCTTCTTCCTCGTGTGAAAACCGACACTTTGTTCCGAATTTACAAGTCCCACTACGCACAAAATTCTTGCATTTTTCCTTCTTTTTCGCCGTTTGCGTTTGCTTTTTGACAGGATCCGCCTTTTTCGGGTAGAAAAAATCAACTAAATAGTCTAGTTTAAACGTCAAAATCCACACTTCGTCTTTGACTTTTTCCTTGAACACCTTCGACTCATAAATTGATTCTAGAACGGATTTTTCGTCGTCGCGTTGTTCTAAAAGTTCTTTTTCGCTAAATTCTTCGAGTTCTTTTCGTTTTATATTGAAATATTTTGAGTATAATAACGCTAGAGCGTCTTCAATTTCCGGGAAGTGTTCCAAAGCCTCTTCGCAATGAGTTTTGTGGAAACCGTAACTGAAATAAAGAAGTTCTTTATGTATTACTTACCTTTCTAACCGTAAAACTCATTTCTCCGAAATTTCATAATATTTCATTTCATGATATTGTGCAATATTTTGTTACCTTTCTAACCGCATAATCTGGAACATCTTCATCCTGTCGACTTCATTCTGCGGTTCGTTGTTCGAGTTTGAAAAATCCGTGATACCCTTAATAACCAAGTTCCCGCGTTCCAACCAATACCGTTTCATATACTTAGTCCCTTTATCGACGTATTTTTCGACGCTGTTCAACTCGAAATCGTCGCCGTGTATGTATTTCAACGTATCCATGATCATTTCCTGAGAATCGTTTGTAAGATGCAATAGTTTCAATTCCTCCTTGACAACGGGTCTCTTGTGCTCGATAACAGGTGCACTAACCACCCAAAAATCCAAACAATATGTTGAATTCCATCAGAATATAATAGATATAACACGAAACCACTTACCTAATTTTTACATTGGGTATATCCCTTAGAAAAACGTCGGATTTCATTTGGGCCTCTTCGGAATTCATCGTTGATGGTTTTACGTCGAATTTCGCAATCGAGAAACTGGTTGAAATTGGGGAAAATTGCCTAATTGCAGCCTCAAAGAGACTCAGATGACGAAACGTTGAGGTTAGGAACAGTTTCCACACGAACTGTCCACTGAAAGGAAACAGCTGATCTCAGGTGTTGATAATACAGAATTCTAGATATCGACGAGGTTGTTCAAGCGCGTGGCGTCACTGGAAGTTGTGACGTCACTGTGGGTTAGAAATTATTTATTTAGTTTTTCATGTTAGAGGATTGTAAATAAAAAGAATTGTTTTTTTGGCAAGTCGAGTGTTATCTTGGATATTCTTCCCCATGGACTTTTGGTTTAATTATTCTGATATGGGTACAATCTATTGCTTCTACAGCTCCAGTATCATCCAACTCTCTTTAGCTAATTTAATTTCGTACCCCAACATCTACACTAACACCTTGTTGAAAATATATTTTGCTCTGATGAAGAAAATGTTATTCTTCTACATGTAAAAAGCGTAATACCTTCGTTTTACAACAATTGGGTGAAAAATATAGCAATATTTCTAAATCCGGCCCTGAGAACACGCAATAATTATTTGATTCTTGACTAAAAGGCGATTTGAACATGCGCGCATGCATTAAAAATATTTTTTTGCATGTAGAACATACACCAATTTACCAGCTACGAGTGAATTAGGTTTTTTATTGGCTTTAACTTTTTTTTAGGAAAACGTCTTTTGTTGAATTTATGGCACTTATTATAATGGACGATTTTAGTTACCTATATAGGTTCTTAATGCCCCATGAAGAGAACCTGGGACGACAAGAACCGCACGTAAGTAAAATATTAAAAGAAACGATACCTTCTAATAGAATAAAATCACGATTCCAAATGTTTGTAAACATTACGTTCACATTACCAAGGATTTCCAAATAGATCGAATAAAAGACTTCTTAATAATAAATACAGACAGTGACGTTTTGGCACCAGAAAGTTAATATTTATCTGTCAATAGGTATATCTGATACTGTATATTGTAACATTTATAACGCCTTTGTTGTAATAATAATTATATTTAAGTAACTTGTTAAGAAACTTGTTAGGAGTGACACAATTGCTTAAAAAAATCGTGAATTTTTAGTGTATTTATGTATTTAATTCATACTTGTGACAATAAATGGTTGCTAATGCCTTGAATTCATGCAATTTAGTTCAAGTATGATTCTCTTGTATTTTACGCATGTACGACTATTTTCTTTTCGTGTTTTACTGCGATTTATGTTGAACAGAAAGTTACTTTGCGTCATCGTTACGCATCACGTGAATCTTGAATAAAATGTTGTCGTATATGCACGTCTGGTCCCGAAAATTAACAAAGTATTGCTAATTTGTTCTCTTTATAACACGATAACGCAATATAGTATATTATTATACAAGTTTTATGAGACGTCAAATTGGCGCAATAGTTGTTTGGGGCACTCGTCGCTGGCGCTCCTCGTGCCCCAAACAACTATTTTTTCTACTTTGCATCATTAATTTTATAAAAATTTAGAAGTATATTAGGTAAAATTCCAATCTAGAGTATTTATGGGTGCAACCGTTGGTAACACTGTCATCTGTCACTTAAATTCAAATATCTGTGAAAAAGTAATTATTGATAATTATTATATACCATCATATACTAGTAGTACGAAACCTAGGATGCAACACGCATGTTTAAATATGTATAAAAATATACATACTTCGCAGTTTGTGCGATTCTAAAAAATCAGTTTGTGCTTACTTTTGTGGTTATGTGTATTTTCGTTTGACATGCATTTGATATCAATGTCACCAATCTTAGAAAAAAGTTACTAAAAACGGTGTTACAATTTGCTAATTGTAACACCGAAAACAGTGTTACAATGTGTGCATTGTGAATGCAAAGTAGAAAAATGTTATTATGTCACAGAGACTGACGTTAGGTAGGGTACAGAGTGGCTATACTATTTTTTCTACTTTGCGTCATTAATTTTATAAAAATTTAGAAGTATATTAGGTAAAATTCCAATCTAGAGTATTTATGGGTGCAACCGTTGGTAACACTGCCATCTGTCACTTAAATTCAAATATCTGTGAAAAAGTAATTATTGATAATTATTATATACCATCATATACTAGTAGTACGAAACCTAGGATGCAACACGCATGTTTAAATATGTATAAAAATATACATACTTCGCAGTTTGTGCGATTCTAAAAAATCAGTTTGTGCTTACTTTTGTGGTTATGTGTATTTTCGTTTGACATGCATTTGATATCAATGTCACCAATCTTAGAAAAAAGTTACTAAAAACGGTGTTACAATTTGCTAATTGTAACACCGAAAACAGTGTTACAATGTGTGCATTGTGAATGCAAAGTAGAAAAATGTTATTATGTCACAGAGACTGACGTTAGGTAGGGTACAGAGTGGCTATACTATTTTTTCTACTTTGCGTCATTAATTTTATAAAAATTTAGAAGTATATTAGGTAAAATTCCAATCTAGAGTATTTATGGGTGCAACCGTTGGTAACACTGCCATCTGTCACTTAAATTCAAATATCTGTGAAAAAGTAATTATTGATAATTATTATATACCATCATATACTAGTAGTACGAAACCTAGGATGCAACACGCATGTTTAAATATGTATAAAAATATACATACTTCGCAGTTTGTGCGATTCTAAAAAATCAGTTTGTGCTTACTTTTGTGGTTATGTGTATTTTCGTTTGACATGCATTTGATATCAATGTCACCAATCTTAGAAAAAAGTTACTAAAAACGGTGTTACAATTTGCTAATTGTAACACCGAAAACAGTGTTACAATGTGTGCATTGTGAATGCAAAGTAGAAAAATGTTATTATGTCACAGAGACTGACGTTAGGTAGGGTACAGAGTGGCTATACTATTTTTTCTACTTTGCGTCATTAATTTTATAAAAATTTAGAAGTATATTAGGTAAAATTCCAATCTAGAGTATTTATGGGTGCAACCGTTGGTAACACTGCCATCTGTCACTTAAATTCAAATATCTGTGAAAAAGTAATTATTGATAATTATTATATACCATCATATACTAGTAGTACGAAACCTAGGATGCAACACGCATGTTTAAATATGTATAAAAATATACATACTTCGCAGTTTGTGCGATTCTAAAAAATCAGTTTGTGCTTACTTTTGTGGTTATGTGTATTTTCGTTTGACATGCATTTGATATCAATGTCACCAATCTTAGAAAAAAGTTACTAAAAACGGTGTTACAATTTGCTAATTGTAACACCGAAAACGGTGTTACAATGTGTGCATTGTGAATGCAAAGTAGAAAAATGCTATTATGTCACAGAGACTGACGTTAGGTAGGGTACAGAGTGGCTATACTATTTTTTCTACTTTGCGTCATTAATTTTATAAAAATTTAGAAGTATATTAGGTAAAATTCCAATCTAGAGTATTTATGGGTGCAACCGTTGGTAACACTGTCATCTGTCACTTAAATTCAAATATCTGTGAAAAAGTAATTATTGATAATTATTATATACCATCATATACTAGTAGTACGAAACCTAGGATGCAACACGCATGTTTAAATATGTATAAAAATATACATACTTCGCAGTTTGTGCGATTCTAAAAAATCAGTTTGTGCTTACTTTTGTGGTTATGTGTATTTTCGTTTGACATGCAGTTGATATCAATGTCACCAATCTTAGAAAAAAGTTACTAAAAACGGTGTTACAATTTGCTAATTGTAACACCGAAAACAGTGTTACAATGTGTGCATTGTGAATGCAAAGTAGAAAAATGCTATTATGTCACAGAGACTGACGTTAGGTAGGGTACAGAGTGGCTATACTATTTTTTCTACTTTGCGTCATTAATTTTATAAAAATTTAGAAGTATATTAGGTAAAATTCCAATCTAGAGTATTTATGGGTGCAACCGTTGGTAACACTGTCATCTGTCACTTAAATTCAAATATCTGTGAAAAAGTAATTATTGATAATTATTATATACCATCATATACTAGTAGTACGAAACCTAGGATGCAACACGCATGTTTAAATATGTATAAAAATATACATACTTCGCAGTTTGTGCGATTCTAAAAAATCAGTTTGTGCTTACTTTTGTGGTTATGTGTATTTTCGTTTGACATGCATTTGATATCAATGTCACCAATCTTAGAAAAAAGTTACTAAAAACGGTGTTACAATTTGCTAATTGTAACACCGAAAACAGTGTTACAATGTGTGCATTGTGAATGCAAAGTAGAAAAATAGATTTTAATACGGAATGCTTACAGAATAAATAAGAGTTATAATAATCAGTTATCGATAAGGAATTCTTAAGGTTAGAATTTAAGAATACAATGTGATTTTTTTATTCAGTTGAAGTGGTTATTGAACAATAACTAATAAGTAATAACATACTTCAAGGATTGTTTTACAAACTGTCATTATTTGCTTCTGACTTCTCATTTGTCTCCAATCATCTATCGAATACATAATTCTATTGATTTTATTTGAAATATCGCTGCATGGACTGTTTAGAAACACAATTACATCAGCTATGAATATTGTTTGTAATTGTGCATTGGATTTAATGCCAAATGCGATAATACCAATAATAAATCGCTGGCAATTACAGATCTTAGAATTTGAAACCCGCATTTGACTTTTAAACACAGAAATATAATGTGCAAGTGCGATTTAACACAGACCTGTCGATATATTGCAGTTTCTTTCAATACTCGTAAGCATTATTTAGTACTATACTTTACGATTCTCATGATAAAAAGCATACTTTTGTCTTTGTTGCTATTTTATGACATATTTTGCACTATTTAATTCTATCCACGAATGTTAAATTGTCGTGCTCAAGCATTTTTTACGTTCTCATAACAGACTTTTCAAAATATTACGAATTAACAAGGTTTTTTTGTGTTATTTGATCAAGTTAAGTTATACAGACATTCTGTGCATTAAAATATGGGAAGAGATCAAAGAAGATGAGCCTTCCAAACATCTAAATGATTGCTATTATTGCACGATAAGCGTCTCCGGATATTCGAAGAAGGATAAGTATAAAATAAAATATACAAATTTGCCATCAGCATCGCGACCTGTTCTCCATGGAGAGAACCATCCTCTCCCAAGTGCACCATCCACTTCATCATCTTCGTTTTTTGGCACAGAAGAAATTTCGCCTGTTTGAAGAAACTTGCCTGATTTGATTTGAAAAAGCTTGATTTGACACAGGGTCTGAAATCACTCTGTCAAATCAAGCAATTCGTGAAGATTCACCATTTGAAATTTTAGGAACAACTCATCTTATAAACCACAATAAATCTAGTTTCAATTTCTACTTATGTAAGGCAAATATAATCTGGAGCAAATAATTTTTGTTTTGTTGTATCAGAAAGTTGAAAATTTGTTCCATTGTATTGTTATTCGCGCCACATCGACTAAAATATGAGCAGTTAGTACTTTGTTAAATTAATTTGATTGTCACATTAATATTGTTTAAGATATGATTTCATATTTTTCCATATACATCAAGGTTCCAACAATGTTTAGCATAACATAATTTTATTAAGGAGATTTATCGATACGTTTTGTCACAATTTTCAATAAATTTTATCCTTATTCTGCTGCTTGTGTGCCAGAAACAGTTCTGAACGGTACTACAACCTGAACAGGAATCACATATTTTTGTTGACCTAACATCACTTTTCATAGATCGAGTCATCAAAATGTTGTGACAGGTCTAAGATCTTGAAGTCATATATTTTGCTGGAACTAGCCTTCTGTGCATACGTTCTCATAACAGATTGTTCAAAATATTACGAATCAACAAGTTTTTTTGTGTTATTTTATCAAGTCAAGTTATACAGACATTCTGTGCGTTAAAATATGGGACGTGGTCAATGAAGATGTTGTAAAAATTCACGGAAAAGCCATGGACAACTAATATAAGCTGTATTTCCTATTAAATCGGACTTTTGAAATTGATGAAAGGGAAGCAATGTTGTGGCAAGAGCCTTCCAATCATATAGATTAGATGATTGATATTTTTGCACGATAAGCGTCTCCGGATATTTGAAGAAGGATGCATAAAATAAAATATCCAAATTTGCCATCAGCATAGCGATCTATCCCCCATAGAGAGAACCATCCTCTCCCAAGTGCGCCATCCACTTTATCATCTTCGATTTTTGAGAGAGAAGAAATTTCGCCTGTTTGAAGAAACTTGCCTGATTTGATTTGAAAAAGCCCGATTTGACACAGGGTCTGAAATCACTCTGTCAAATCAGGCAATTCGTGAAGATTCACCATTTGAAATTTTAGGAACACCTCACCTTATAAACCACAATAAATCTAGTTTCAATTTCTACTTATGTAAGGCAAATATAATCTGGAGCAAATAATTTTTGTTTTGTTGTATCAGAAAGTTGAAAATTTGTTCCATTGTATTGTTATTCGCGTCACATCGACTAAAATATGAGCAGTTAGTACTTTGTTAAATTAATTTGATTGTCACATTAATATTGTTTAAGATATGATTTCATATTTTTCCATATACATCAAGGTTCCAACAATGTTTAGCATAACATAATTTTATTATGGAGATTTATCAATACGTTTTGTCACAATTTTCAATAAATTTTATCCTTATTTTGCTGCTTGTGTGCCAGAAACAGTTCTGAACGAAATGAACTATATAACAAGACAATTTAACATCTAAAATAACAGTAAGTTAGGTATCTATTATCATGACTTTGATCAAACACTTCAAAAGAAAACATTAGCAAATATTACAATCTGATACAATACTGCGCCAATGCATTCCCAGCGGATTTTTCAAGTACTATAATATCCTTCAGTGATATCGTCCGTGATTTGAGCCGAGAAAAGTGTTAAGTGTCTCTCCACTTTACACAATCTCGGCTGTACTTTTCGTCAACGACCAATAAAACAACTGATCAGCTCGACTTAGTATCAGTAACACTTTTAGTATCAGTAACGCTCCATCAATTGCTACAAAAGTAGCCCGCGCCGTGCCAGTTTCAATTCTCTTTAAACGTTTATTTACTTGTTTTGATGCGTCGATAACATGTGCGGAAATTACAACAATCGCTCGAATACAACAAATTGGTACCGCCGCACCCCGAAAAGAGTGTATTATAGTTTGGAAATCGTTCAATCGTTCAGGCTTCAGTACTGCCCACATTTTGACAACTCATAACAGTGATTTTTTTGGCCGCAGTTCTTCTTGAACGTGGGCAATTCGTTTTATTTGTATAAAGTAAGTAGTATAGTTTTTATTTTCGTTTGTGTTTGATCTTTTTGTTGAGCTTGAATAAATATTTAAGCAATTGTCTCAAAACAAAAAAAAATCTGGTCATCTTAATTCTCTAGAAAGATTATTTCCAATCAGCCTGCGAACTCGTGCAATTTTAATAAAAACTTTAAACATTCTGGACATTTCACTCCAAGAATTTTAAACTACCAAAGAGTGTTAATTATGTTCATTATCACCACATTTAAACGACGACGACATAAGCTATTGACAGAACATTAATATTAAACATCCATATTTGCGAATGTTTATTTCTAACACCATTTTTATTCCTTGCGATTGAAAAGTTTGTTTTCGTTTCAGTTTCTCACACCTATATCGTACAAAATGATGTCCAAGAAGCAGTGGTTTGTTCTTCTGTGTCTTTTGATAGTTTATATACTCCTAGGGGCTGTGTTTTTCTATCAGATAGAGACGCGAGAGGAGGCTATAAAACGCGAAGGGGAAAAAGAAGAAAGAAGAATTATTGAAGGTAATTATTTTCCGAATAAAAATGTTTGTAATTACCGTATCTACAAGGGAAGTTGGTTGATAAATAAATTATTATAGCAGTGATATTAAAAGCGATAACTTATATAGCACTCAAACTTATAGCACAAGGGAACAAGGTCTAGATTTACAGATACCTACAACGATACTTTAAAAAAAGTGAGAAAACTGTATTCAAGCTGTATTTTGATGAATCGGTAAAAAGCCACCATTCAGGAGGATCGTGGGGAATATCAAACTCGTTCATAAGACCCTCAACATCGTGACATACACGTAAAGATCCGTCCATTTTAAAATATGCTTTAAAAGGCTCGTCAAGCTTTCTAAACGCAGACACTGTCACACCTCGTGCGAAAAGATTCCATTTCTGTAGCCTAGAACTCAATAACTCTAAGTCTTTATCCAAATCTAAGTCTTTAACCAAATCTAGGCTCTCGGTACAATAATGCCACAACATTGCTTCCCTTTCACCCACTTTAAAAGTCTGATTTAACAGGAAATACAGCATAATATTAGCTGTCCATGGCTTTTCCAGATGTCTAAATCCAAAATAGCAGCAGTTTGATCTTGCACTTTGATCACTTCCCACACGTAAACATACACGTAAAGATCCGTCCATTTTAAAATATGCTTTAAAAGGCTCGTCAAGCTTTGTCAATGGAGACACTGTCACACCTCTTGCGAAAAGATTCCATTCCTATAGCCTAGAATCCAATAATTCTGCTTTTTCTTTTGATAAACCTCTTTAAAAGTCTTTAACCAAATCTAAGTCTTTATCCAAATCTAAGTCTTTAAGCAAATCATTCAGTTCGCGCTGGTTTATAAGGTGAGGTGTTCCTAAAACTTCAAATGGTGAATCTTTACGACTTGCCTGATTTGAAGAGAGTGATTTCAGACCCTGAGTCAAAGTATTACTGATACTAAGTCGAGCTGATTAGTTGTTTTATTGGTCGTTGACGAAAAGTACAACCGAGATTGTGTAAAGTGGAGAGACACTTAACACTTTTCTCATCTTAAATCGCAGACGATATCACTGAAGGATATTATAGTACTTAAAAAATCCGCTGGGAATGCATTGGCGCAGTATTGTATCAGATTGTAATATTTGCTAATGTTTTCTTTTGAAGTGTTTGATCAAAGTAATGATAATAGATACCTAACTTACTGTTGTTTTAGATGTTAAATTGTCTTGTTATATAGTTCATTTCGTTCAGAACTGTTTCTGACACACATGCAGCAAAATAAGGATAAAATTTATTGAAAATTGTGACAAAACGTATTGATAAATCTCCTTAATAAAATTATGTTATGCTAAACATTGTTGGAACCTTGATGTATATGAAAAAATATGAAATCATATCTTAAACAATATTAATGTGACAATCAAATTAATTTAACAAAGTACTAACTGCTCATATTTTAGTCGATGTGGCGCGAATAACAATACAATGGAACAAATTTTCAACTTTCTGATACAACAAAACAAAAATTATTTGCTCCAGATTATATTTGCCTTACATAAGTAGAAATTGAAACTAGATTTATTGTGGTTTATAAGATGAGTTGTTCCTAAAATTTCAAATGGTGAATCTTCACGAATTGCCTGATTTGACAGAGTGATTTCAGACCCTGTGTCAAATCAAGCTTTTTCAAATCAAATCAGGCAAGTTTCTTCAAACAGGCGAAATTTCTTCTGTGTCAAAAAACGAAGATGATGAAGTGGATGGTGCACTTGGGAGAGGATGGTTCTCTCCATGGGGGATAGGTCGCGATGCTGATGGCAAATTTGGATATTTTATGCTTATCCTTCTTCGAATATCCGGAGACGCTTATCGTGCAAAAATATCAATCATCTAATCTATATGATTGGAAGGCTCTTGCCACAACATTGCTTCCCTTTCATCAATTTCAAAAGTTCGATTTAACAGGAAATACAGCTTATATTAGTTGTCCATGGCTTTTCCGTGAATTTTTACAACATCTTCATTGACCACGTCCCATATTTTAACGCACAGAATGTCTGTATAACTTGACTTGATAAAATAACACAAAAAAAACTTGTTGATTCGTAATATTTTGAACAATCTGTTATGAGAACGTATGCACAGAAGGCTAGTTCCAGCAAAATCTATGACTTCAAGATCTTAGACCTGTCACAACATTTTGATGACGTGATCTATGAAAAGTGATGTTAGGTCAACAAAAATATGTGATCCCTGTTCAGGTTGTAGTAGCCTTGTTCCCTTGTGTAATAAATCAAACCAAAAGACAGGAAATGATGTATATCGATGGTATATCGCTCATTTAATTGGTCTTCCGAAAATTACTAGCGAAATTTTGCACAATATTGGTCGTTCAGGAAAATATTATTACCTATTATGTGGACAATAGGTTGCTCAATTTCGCAGATTTACAACATGTGTACTTTGTAAATCACAATGAGAAATGAAGCGGTGTGTAAAAACGTCAGACTAGTGGGTTTGTTGTACAAAACAAACCAATTTGCATATTTGGTATACACATTTAAAATAACAGAATATTTAGAATTCTTCCATATCTATTTTCCCGAATATTATAGTTAATTATTACCCATTACGTCAATGAAATAATTTTTTTAAAGATAAGAAAAAATCAGCTGTCCGCAAGTGTCTGTATGCTCGTGCTCGATCACCTTATTTCTACCACGCATTCCTCTAGAACTACCCGTTAATTGTTCCACACTTATATGACTTTCTTCATTATCCGATGATGGTGGTGTATTTCGATTCAATAAGACTCTTGTGTCTACCTCTAAGATCCTTTGTCTTGTGTATGTTTTCTTCTGCTGTTGCTACTCTCCACTTCTTCCGCCTGATACGCTTTTCTTTTGCATCAGACCCCTTTATACTTTTTATCAGTCCCAGTTCTTTTTTTGTTATGATACCGTTCTAGGTCTTTTCTCCGTTTTTACTCTAAATCAGCTTCAGAAATTTTCTTCCGAAATTGACAATCAATATAAAAGTGAACGACACCACCTTCTTATATGATAATACTTGAGAATAAAAGTGAGGCTTTATTCAGGCTTATATGGCCTGTTTTATCACTACATTAGTTTTTCTTCATTCAACAAGTGCTAATTACATAGAGCATTACCAAAATGACGTGTATTAAACATACGGTCTCAAACTACGTAATTGATGTCCAAAGACACACAAATTCAAGAACTTACTAATCAAACATTGGTGTACCGTCGATGATGCTACTTTACCCTACATTGACCCATCAAAGGTTGTGGTGTATAGGTAACCACATGCCAAGCTTGGCATTAACCGAAATGACACAAAAGTGGTGATCAAAGAATAACGTTTAGTAGGACTATTCTACTCTAGAAAAATCACAAATTAGGGCAGTTAATGCTCAGGTGTAGAAGTAAATTACATCATAAATGATGTTTAAGACCATGAGAGAGAAGATCATGAGATTATTTGTACCTACATAAAACTCTTGTGTGAACTACTACAAAATGATTTTTTTAGAACATGGTCAACATTACGTCTCAACTACCTTGTGTATTATTTACTAATTTGCATATATTTGAACCTTTTGGACGAAAAAAATCTGACGTGTATCTGCATACGTCATCAAAGTAATATATACTAAGTTTTTTCGCACCTTAGTTTTTGATTAGACATCAATAAGCAGTTCTTTTTTGTCCAAATGACTTTTCTGGGTATTTTAACACAAATTTGTTTTCAAATCATGTGTTTCGCTAAAAATTGTAATACATCTTGAGTCAGTCAGGTTTCCATTAATTAGTTTATCTATTTGGGTAATAGATAAACTAATTATTGGCAAAAATAAACCTCTCGTTTTTAACTTCTAGAATTACTTCACAAGCACTACATACCAAACGAAGCCGATACAGAGGAAGAAATTTTCGAAAAACTGCAACATTATTGCGGAAAACCAATGCATTCGAATGTCACAGATGATGATGACCCACCAAAGTGGGACTTCTACCATTCTGTGTTCTTTGTCATAACTGTAGTGACCACAGTAGGTAAATATAACAAATATTTCATACAATTTTCTGTGTTTTTTTAATTTAGAAACCTCTTTTTTTTGTGTTTTTTTAGGTTATGGAAATTTGGCACCAACGACAATGTTAGGCCGTATGGTCATGATATTCTATGCTGTGATCGGTATGCCAATAAATGCACTCATTATGGTGACGTTGGGCGATTATTTCGGCAAATCTGTAAGTGTGTATTAATTTGTTTATAATTTTTTATTAAGATGTCGATCTTTATCGAATAGTTGATTATCATTTAGATATAAATTTTACACAACTGTTTGACGTTATGGAATTATTGTAACTTGCACAATTTTTTCTTTAGAATGACGACAATATCACAGAGTTTTTATTTGGGTAGTTTTGCCCACACAAATGCATAAAAACAGTGTAATAACTGTTTGATAAATATCGACGTCAATAATGCTGAAATAATCCATTCTATAATACATTCTAAAGAAATAGAAAATTCCCAATCGGTTACAATTAACATATCGATGATCTACACGCTGTAATACGAATGAGTTAATAAATTATTGTCAATATAAGCGTGTGGCCCAGATACAAATAGGGACGAGAATTATTTATTAATTATTATTAAAAAGAATACATTATTATTCGCGAATTGTCCCATATAAATTAGGTATAACAATTCTCAAGTCTTCATGCAGATTTTTGTCCTTGCCATGAGGACAAATTCGCTCAGCGATTGTAATCTGTACGAAATAAAAATTTCCGAATTAATCATAAGTGAATTGTACCGACAATTTGTACTTTCCAATTCAAAGAATATGCAAAAGTATTGCTTTCAAGCTGTATTTTGATGAATCGATAAAAAGCCACCATTCAGAAGGATCGTGGGGAATATCAAACTCGTTCATAAGACCCTCAACATCGTGACATACACGTAAAGATCCTTCCATTTTAAAATATGCTTTGAAAGGCTCGTTACGCTTTGTAAACGCAGATACTGTCACACCTCGTGCGAAAAGATTCCATTTCTGTAGCCTAGAACCCAATAACTCTAGTCTTTATCCAAATCTAAGTCTTTAACCAAATCTAGGCTCTCGGTACAATAATGCCACAACATTACTTCCCTTTCATCCACTTTAAAAGTCTGATTTAACAGGAAATACAGCATAATATTAGCTGTCCATGGCTTTTCCAGATGTCTAAATCCAAGATAACAGCAGTTTGATCTTGCACTTTGATCACTTCCCACACGTAAACATACACGTAAAGATCCGTCCATTTTTAAATATGCTTTGAAAGGCTCGTTACGCTTTGTAAACGCAGACACTGTCACACCTCGTGCGAAAAGATTCCATTTCTGTAGCCTAGAACCCAATAACTCTAGTCTTTATCAAAATCTAAGTCTTTAACCAAATCTAGGCTCTCGGTACAATAATGCCACAACATTGCTTCTCTTTCATCCACTTTAAAAGTCTGATTTAACAGGAAATACAGCATAATATTAGCTGTCCATGGCTTTTCCAGATGTCTAAATCCAAAATAACAGCAGTTTGATCTTGCACTTTGATCACTTCCCACACGTAAACATACACGTAAAGATCCGTCCATTTTAAAATATGCTTTGAAAGGCTCGTTACGCTTTGTAAACGCAGATACTGTCACACCTCGTGCGAAAAGATTCCATTTCTGTAGCCTAGAACCCAATAACTCTAGTCTTTATCAAAATCTAAGTCTTTAACCAAATCTAGGCTCTCGGTACAATAATGCCACAACATTGCTTCCCTTTCATCCACTTTAAAAGTCTGATTTAACAGGAAATACAGCATAATATTAGCTGTCCATGGCTTTTCCAGATGTCTAAATCCAAAATAACAGCAGTTTGATCTTGCACTTTGATCACTTCCCACACGTAAACATACACGTAAAGATCCGTCCATTTTAAAATATGCTTTGAAAGGCTCGTTACGCTTTGTAAACGCAGATACTGTCACACCTCGTGCGAAAAGATTCCATTTCTGTAGCCTAGAACCCAATAACTCTAGTCTTTATCAAAATCTAAGTCTTTAACCAAATCTAGGCTCTCGGTACAATAATGCCACAACATTGCTTCCCTTTCATCCACTTTAAAAGTCTGATTTAACAGGAAATACAGCATAATATTAGCTGTCCATGGCTTTTCCAGATGTCTAAATCCAAAATAACAGCAGTTTGATCTTGCACTTTGATCACTTCCCACACGTAAACATACACGTAAAGATCCGTCCATTTTAAAATATGCTTTGAAAGGCTCGTTACGCTTTGTAAACGCAGATACTGTCACACCTCGTGCGAAAAGATTCCATTTCTGTAGCCTAGAACCCAATAACTCTAAGTCTTTATCCAAATCTAAGTCTTTAACCAAATCTAGGCTCTCGGTACAATAATGCCACAACATTGCTTCTCTTTCATCCACTTTAAAAATCTGATTTAACAGGAAATACAGCATAATATTAGCTGTCCATGGCTTTTCCAGATGTCTAAATCCAAAATAACAGCAGTTTGATCTTGCACTTTGATCACTTCCCATATTCTAATGCACAGAATGTCTGTATAACATAACTTGATCAAATAACACAAAAAACTTGTTGATTCGTAATATTTTGAACAATATGTTATGAGAACGTATGCACAGACTAATAAGATACTAAGACTAATTCAAGCGAAATATATCACAAGTACACATCTTTTGACAATTATAACATGTTTTTTGAAGATGTCGTTTCATCTCTATTAAAAGATGTCTGTTTTTTGTTTTAGTTCATCAACTTATACGACCGATGGAAACAGAAATCATCAAAAATGCATTATGATACAGCCAGGTTGGGTCTGATCGGGCAAATTATCCTTTATTTAGTCCCAGGATTCACATTTTTCATATTTTTACCATCGTTCATCATATCAGCGTTCGAAGGCTGGGATTACAACGTTGCAGTTTACTACGCCTTTGTGACCTTGACTACAATCGGTTTTGGAGACATTGTAGCAGGTATGTTTATAAAACACGAGAACCTCGATCATAATGAAAGATAGAGTGTTTCTAGGTAGACAAAATCACTTGAAACCATATCGATAACACTCATATCTCAAAGTACAAAAGTACTAAATAAATTTTTATTTTCAGGTGTAAATAAACCGCATCAACAAGCCCCTATGTACCTAGTTTATAAAATCTTCCTGTTAGTCTGGATTATCATAGGTCTTGGGTATGTCCTGATGGTTCTTGGTTTTATATCCAGAGGTCTTCGCAGTAAAAGAATGCACGCCATCGAGCACGCGTTAGCAGTGAATATAAAACGAACTCCTCAAAAGATCAGGCAAGAATTGCGAAGTCTGGTGCACGAATTTCTACTTATGAAAGTCAAGAGAGTATATAAAAGCGAATTTGTTTATACTCCTACTAAAATTGACCGAAGTCAGAGTTGTCCTGACTTCACAATCTTCACTCAAGAGTCCCCACAAGATTCCCCATCCCTGCAAAGGAAGCGAGCCTTTTCTGAATGCATTCAGATAGGTCCAATGCTCAGGGTACAGTCAGAAACCGATTTGAGCCTCATTGATATGGAGAGAACTTTCACTAGAAAGATGTCAGAACAAAATAGTTTATTGTTAAGGGTTGCAAACGCTTTGGGTACTTTAGATCTGGGAGAGGATACAGTTTTGCCTGATACCACGCCACGTTTTGTTAGGAAGAGAGCTTGCAGTGAGATACAGTTTCCTTTTGGTGGCAAGATCAGTCAGGACAACAACTTGACGTGGTATGGGAAACCGAACCTCACAAAACTTCAAGGGATTACAGAGGAAGGCCACGGGAAAGCAAGAAGTCGCACCTTGCCTATTCAACCACCGAATTTCATATCAAAGATTAAGAATACGATCAAAGGGAGTGAAGAAAAACCAAGCAGAGAGTTTGATGTTGAAAAACAGGATTTCGACAATGGACCACCTGCTCCAAGGTCTAGATTGTATAGTGACTCAAATACTAGTCGATATCTAACCAGTACAAGTGCTGGAAGACACTCCATGTTCCCAAGAAGTGATAACGTCCTGGAAGACACCTCACTAGCTGATTTCTTACGATTACTAACTGATATAACCGATGATGATAGCAATTCGCCGACTCCCATTAGAAAATTAGGTTTGGCGAGTTTGACACCTCCAGATTTGTCACCATCCAGGTCTAGAAGAGCCCCGATACGCCCTCCCATGCAAATGAGGAAAGGGTCGTTGATGCCACCACCTCAAAATAACTTGAGGAGGTTTTCCCTAAGACCTACTGACTCTCCTCCTTTGAGGAAAGGCTCTACGTTACCCATTCCTTCAATTTCAACGTCTTCCCATGGGGATAACAGTCCACCACCACCGTATACGCCATTTGCTGTTGACATTCCAGGTAGGAGGTCTATAAGAGTGCCTGGAAGTAACAGGCGGTATTCTTTAAGACCTGTGACTAATTTTGTACCATCGACGAGTCCTGTACAAAGACAACTGAAGAAAAAGGAGGAATCTAAAGACTCTTTTAATGAGAGGATGTGATATTTTCTTGTAACTGTCATAACACGCGTTTTAGTGTGATGTTTTTGTTAATTTATTGAGGCCTGCTCTTCGAGGACAGACACTGCAGAGTTTGTGTTTAAATTAGTAATAAGAGAGATGAAACTGGTGATTATTTAACTATCTCAATCGAGATCTGGTTAGTTTATTTATCGTGCAAGGTAGAAGTGATATTGTTGAATATTGAAGACTTTTCTGATATTTATATGCATAGAAATAAAGTTATATTTGTAGAGTGTGGTTTTCTTTCCTGGAAACATGTTGAGGCCCTGCGTTTCAAAACTAATTTAAAAAAATAGTTTAGGAATTCAATGTCTCAAACCATAATTAATAATCTAGATTTAATATCAATTTATTCCAAGCATTTTTCTGTACCTATATTGTAAGTGTCTGTATCCCTCTCCCCTTAACAAAAGTACGCGGACTCTGAAGAAGCCTCGCCTCCAAAAGAAAAGAAAATAGACACTCACGTAGTAAACCCAATCCTCTGTGTGCAACAAACAAAAATTCCCCTAAAGTGAACTAACCCGAATATTTAAATATGGCTCGTGATCGTCAAAACTCAAACAAATAGGTAGGACCCCCACAACTACGTTATGAAAACAAAGAATTATGCACACAGAATGTTCAGGATCCAACTGGAGAAAGACATAGAAACGTTCACTTACCTTTACAAGAAAAATACTAACACAACACAATAAATAATACAAGTAATCTAAAGGAATTAAGAAAAACAAGAGAATATAGTTATCTTCGATTTATTGAAGGATTTAACTATAGTTGAAGTATGTCGTAACATTCGTTGATTTCATGTTTATGGTTATTGAACGTTGTTATATTATCTCCAGTTTATATGATTGATAGTTGCTCCCTTTGTACTTTCAGTTTTTGCTTTGAAGTTATGCTGCCTTGGAGTTTCCAAAGTGGTGATAATGTTTAATTGTTGTGATCAGGGGACTCTGGCTTTTTCGATTTATTATTTTGCACGGTAGGGCTTTGCTGTAGGTCAACCATCGAACATTTGGCATAAATAGAAAGTCAAATAACGAAACTTAACAAAGGAAAAGCGTTGCTGGTTATTGCCGGGTTTCGGAGCTTTTCGGGTACCGCCTCACCGCTCTCTGCACTCCACAACGATGTTCATTTGAACTATTCGTTATTATGAATGAATGACATTCTCAGGTCAATCCAAATCAGCAAAGAATAATAATAATAAAACAATAATAATGAGGCTTATAAGTGAAAAACGTAGCAGAGGTACTGACGGTGTGAGCCCACTGTCTTCGCATTAATAAGCATTAAGCATTAATCTTATGCCTTGCCTTGTCTAACACATTGGAAATCCCTATCCGCACGTCGATGGTGTTCACACATATAATAAGTCTGTTCGCGGTAACAGTTTCTAACGGTTTGTAAACGGTTTGCAGGCTCGGCCAATGCGATGCCTTGCTCACCTCGCACTATTGCCACAGAAGACGGAACAGAAGATTAACTAAGTTGCGATCAGCTGACTAAAGAGCCGTTCTATTACCACTTTGACAGCACTCAATATGATGCGCTCAGTTCCCCCTTTTCCCCTGAAGCACAACCCGAAAAACCAGTTGAATATAGATTCACACTCAATATGATTTCACACAAATTTGACCCTTACGAACGGAAAGCGGTTACGGTTCGATTAGATCAGTTCAATACATGCATATTCTAAAAATAACTTTGTACTTGAATTTGTCTACTGATTTTTCAACAAATCCGAGGTATATTAGAAGCTATATTGCGTTTTCTCGTTGGGAGAAGGTTGTGTATCGTACCCGGCCAAAGTCCGAGTCGGCTACCCGGGTTTTGGCGGTGCCACACGGTTTGTAGCCCGTCAAGCGGAACGCAGACGTTCGGTAAAAGCGTAACGATATAATTAGAGGTTAGAATTGAGTTTATATATAGATTTATGTTGATTTTATATCTATTTTGTATTTCTATGTAATTTTTTTGTTACATTTAAAGCGCTTTTATTCAACGTTGTACAAAAAATAACTTCAAATTTCTCACATTTATAGCATGCACATGCATTGTGTACTACATATCACACGCATATTGTGATTAATTAATAAGTCTGTTCGCGGTAACAGTTTCTAACGGTTTGTAAACGGTTTGCAGGCTCGGCCAATGCGATGCCTTGCTCACCTCGCACTATTGCCACAGAAGACGGAACAGAAGATTAACTAAGTTGCGATCAGCTGACTAAAGAGCCGTTCTATTACCACTTTGACAGCACTCAATATGATGCGCTCAGTTCCCCCTTTTCCCCTGAAGCACAACCCGAAAAACCAGTTGAATATAGATTCACACTCAATATGATTTCACACAAATTTGACCCTTACGAACGGAAAGCGGTTGCGGTTCGATTAGATCAGTTCAATACTGACGGCGCTCAATACGAGTGCGGCCGGTAATCGAATCTAACTCATGTGTCGCATGCGCACTAAAAATCTGGCGACAAAACCACGCCTTAGTTAATCTTCTGTGCTGTGTCTGTGCTATTGCGTCTGTTCCAATATAAATCTGACCCCCACCCGTTAGAAATTGTTACCGCAAACAAAGCTGTCATCCTGATACTTGCTACTCGGAAACAAATTCTTTTACAAAGTGTCTTTCGGAGAGCCTTTTGGGAACATTGAAAATTCGATTGACCATGGTTGATTCCTCAGTATCATTCTTAAGTCGGTCAAATTTGTTATTGGAATTTGAGCGAACATGCAGATATTTTCCTCAGCCGTGAAGATCATACGGAGGATCCTAGCGAAGTCAGTCCATTCGACAGCCTGTATGCAGTTTTTCGGGGCCGAAGGCTCGGTTGTTGACCACGTAACTGATGGAATAATCCCATCATTTAACTCAAATTTTAGTGACCTTTTACTTACTGACGCAATATATCCTAATATGTTCACCAACAGTGTTCCCACTTTCTTCACTGTTTTAAATCGTCCCAAATCCATTGTTTTCTGTAGTAATTTTTATCTCTTAGATAGTTAAGGACTCTCAATGATCCGTTAATTGGACGAATCAGCTATTTATACCTATGATATGCAAATTTCAAATTTTATCAGTTTGTCGATAAGAAAAGCCTTTTATTTTATCACAACTACAATCCGCCTCAACGAACGAAAGAGTCTCCGCTCTTGTAGTAGAAATTTGAATTAAACAATTCGAAGCAAATAGCGCCATCTACATTCGCCCGTTCAGGCGGACGTAAACGACATATAAAAGATCGTATATATAGAGTTGAACGCTAGTACATATGTGACTAGAGCTCTTTAAAAATGTTGATGTTTTTTGAAAATGAGCTTTTTAACTGTTACTTTTCTTTTACAATCTTCTTGTAAAAGTTTACTATAACCGTTCCTACCGATTTTCGTAGTAAATTACTTGACCGTTTTCATGTTAATATTCATTAGGAGAAATTGTAAAGCACCGACCTTCGATTACTATATATTGATAATGTCCTGGTGATATTTCCAATACTTGACAACACTTTCTGGTGTTTTTCCAACAATTGGCAAAATTGGGCTTTCTTAAACAAGGTAGATAGAGACGGACTGAGTTTTTTACTTTCCGACTAGTCCCTAGAAGGAAAGTATTCGAGATTTTAGCGGAAATACGCGTTTTGGGGTCTTTTCTACTTGCAGTGCTCGCGGACTAGATCGGCCCACTAAAAGTCGGGTGGGGTGAAAGTTCCCCCGCGACAGCGGTCTGATTCAGTGTGATTGGAAATGTGCCAGCGGCGTTTGAATACCGTAGGCGGGGTCTAAATACCCTGCGGACTTCAAACGGTTATCGGCTATAGACGCGGTACAATGCATATTCTAAAAATAACTTTGTACTTGAATTTGTCTACTGATTTTTCAACAAATCCGAGGTACATTAGAAGCTATATTGCGTTTTCTCGTTGGGAGAAGGTTGTGTATCGTACCCGGCCAAAGTCCGAGTCCGCTACCCGGGTTTTGGCGGTGCCACACGGTTTGTAGCCCGTCAAGCGGAACGCAGACGTTCGGTAAAAGCGTAACGATATAATTAGAGGTTAGAATTGAGTTTATATATAGATTTATGTTGATTTTATATCTATTTTGTATTTCTATGTAATTTTTTTGTTACATTTAAAGCGCTTTTATTCAACGTTGTACAAAAAATAACTTCAAATTTCTCACATTTATAGCATGCACATGCATTGTGTACTACATATCACACGCATATTGTGATTAATTAATTACTCAGTTCATTAAAATATAACACAATGAAGATATTTTATTAGAAATGTACCTACCTATTTGTTATACCTCTTTTAGGCCTCGATGATTTTATATTCCTTGCAAGAACATGTATATACATGTTATGGTTATCTAATGGTGACTAACTATATGTTAGGATGTTAGTCACCATTAGATAACCACATTCATTTGTTAATTAAAGCAATTTCTCTGAAATATATAAATATAAGATATTATTATATTGCAGAGAAATCATAAATGTAGATGAAACAAAGAGACAATTTTATAACAAGCTTGTTTTGTTCAGTGGACATTGAGTATTTTAGTTTTAATCACTTTTTCTGTCTATTATATTTTAACAATACTGTATTTTATCATATTTTTCCAAATGTATTTGATCTGACATGCTGATTTATATTATTATGATTATTAATAGATGTTTGGGTTTCTGTTTTTGATTAAATTTATTTAAAATTGGATAATGTTTTTTCTTCTTTTACCTCTCCATATAATACATATAATTTCCCTCAATTATATCGAAGGAACTCAATATATTTTAAAAGGCACATATTATAATAAAATAAGCAAAATTACTATTCCAATCCTCGTTGAAATTGGGCACAACTAGCGGGTTGCATACTCATCGCCTGACATTTCCCCTTACCCCACTTGGCATCATTTAAGTTCTCCATAAACGCACTTCACGCGACCTCTAGGGTGCGTTCAGATTGACTGGACGTTCGTCGGGTAAACGCCGCCTGGAACGCGGTAGTCAATTATAAAAAACGGAGACGTTTAGTTCCCAGCCGAAGTCGGCATTATAGATGGCGTTAGGAGTATCGAAATGAAGAAAAATATCGATCGCTCAAGTTTCAGGTGGTGACTGCGAGTTTAGCGTGTTGGCGGGGGGGGGGGCAAGATTACTGTAGATAAGGTTGCGCAAAGGCCGCAATACCAGTAATGTATTAGCGAACAGTGACGTCATCGGAGTAATGTCAAACCAGCCGAACAGCTGGCACCAATAGGAAGGCGATGCGTTTGACTGTTGACGGATATTTTTTTGACAAGCACATCTACTTTTAGATTTGAAGTCTGTCATCTAACTGTCAATCAGGAGAATTAGTAGAATTGTTGCTTTTACTTTCCCATTCATAGAACGAAATGATGAGTATTGATTGTATAGTTACAAAAAAATAACATATGTATTATTTTTCTTCTTCTGTAAAATTTCCTAAAAATATTTTTGTGGTAAGTAGTGCACATGATCAAATTTTATTCTTGTCTTTTTAAGATCAGTTCCAGTTTTACCAGTTTTAAGATCAGGACAATTCAGTTCCCTTAAAATCTCAAATTAAAATGTAATTTAAAAACGTCCAGATTGTTACCCAGTTCTTGGACTCTTACTCCACACTATGTCCAACACGTTCAACTTTAAGACTTTGCTGGTAATATTGCAAGTTTTTGACTTGCCATTATTACTATTTTTTATTATAATAATTGCGCCAATATTTCTTTAATTTCTAAATTATATTCATCAACTATAAAAAACGATTTTAAAATATTGATAAAAACGGAGAAATTACAAAGCATATTTGGTTGCATATATTTGTCCTTCAGTTTTCCAGGCACTCTAGCAATACGTGCTGCTATTCCGCCAGTGACGTCATCGCAAGCACATCACAAAATCGCTGAGGTGGGTGGGGGGGTGCGAGGAAGGTGTTATTGTCGATTTGAATTGATTTGAATCTTGCCGCGGCGATTGTTTCCCGTATAGTTTCTCCTGTTTCCGTTATCTTTCATAGTTATTGCATTTAATTTTTTTGTTCTTCGTTATTGTTTAGTGCGTTGTTGGCATAGTGTAACTATTTTTACATGGTGGGTCAAGAACTCCCCACTTTTCCGACAATTCGCAGAGGAAAGGGAAGTGTTGCCAACATACTCTGTAAGGAACAAACATAGGACAGTAATATTTTGCCCTTCAGTTGCATGCGTGCGTGCGAATGCGAGATTTTGATTCCTATTTAAAAAATTAAACCATAATCTTGTCTTTCAACTATTCCAAATACTCCACATTGAATAACTTTGTTCAAACCGCAATACATGGAAGTTGTCGTTGCTACTATGGCCATCTATGGCTGCTACTCGAAGCTACATAGGTGACACCATTACAGTATTCTATAATAACTGTAATAATTTGTATTCTTTAAATTTTTCTTTCTGTGCTACTATACGTCTTACAAAACGAGTGCCTACATTTATCGTTTATAAATTTAGTAAATGTGAAAGCTATATTGGTTGGTGGATTCCATTGTTACCAAAGTCAGAAGTAAACACTGAGAACTGAGTCTACTGTGAACCAAAGTAGAAAAATTCGAAATTCTTATTGCGAAAATTTCAAATGGTCAATATTGTTCTAATTGCAAAGCACCGACCTTCGATTACTATATATTAATAATGTTCTGGTGATATTTCCAATACTTGACAACTTTCTGGTGTTTTCCCAACAATTGGCAAAATTGGGCTTTCTTAAACAAGGTAGATAGAGACGGACTGAGCTTTTAGAAAGAGATCGTTGCGTTCTTGGCCCACCATGTAAAAATAGTTACACTATGATCAGTCTATATTTCGCGAGATTCAACACTAGACACCGTAGCCGACGTTTTTTTTTGCTTTTTGCTACTCAAATGAGCAAATTGTGAGAAGATACTCTCCTCACAATTTTCGGTATTGAGCCATAAATAAATTTGGTCACGGCTTACAGTGATAATACGATCGTAATGTTAATATTAATATTAATTTATTTTTATTTCTACTTTATATACTGTTAACTAATATACTTTTTTGTATGTTAAGTTATTAATCAAGCTTCCCATACAATCGAGCAATTTATCTGAACATTCGCGTAAAAAAACCTTTTCTGGTTTTAACATCTTCAGCATGTCATGCCAAACTATCATTTAAATTACTTAAAACATTAAGGTCCAGTATTATAATGCAAATCATTTCTGTAGCGAGCAATTGTTGTAACTATATGTTAAGAACTATCGTTATGTTAAATAAATTAACACTCACCGACATGTTCTGGTGCTGCATTAGCCAAGATCGAGCAAAAATGCCCAAAATTTCGACTTGGGCGGCTCAAAAAAGTAACGCCGTCAATTAGTAAAATGTCTGCGCATTATCTAAGCACCCAATAAATGACGGATATACGCGTAAACTATCAGAAAACTCTTACACCGACACTGAAAGCTTCGCGATCAGCTGAGCTGCTTGGTTTCGCTTGGTTAGAGTCAAAACTATACGTTGCAGTGTCTGCAGGTGTGGGCGTGGCCTATCAGAGACCGATCAAGAATGCAACTGACAAAATTCGTAGGTATCTGGCATGAATATTTACTGCCTAACATGATAAATATCATAAATAAAATAAAGCAAGTCATTTTTGAAGTGTTCAAGTTAGACCTCTTTGAAAGATGTTACACAGCTAAGAATTGAGACCTACTAACAAAATTCTTAGTTATCTGGCATGAATATTTTCTGACACATGGTAATAAAGCAAGTCATTTTGGAGATATTTAAGGTACTCTTTGAAATTCATGTTAGTCTTTGAAAGATGTTACACAGCGAAGAATTGAGACCTACTGACAAAATTCGTTGTTATAGGAGTTTCAAACCAAGGAGAGCACAGTTGTGTATGCAACCAAATATACGCGGGTCAATTATAAACCATACACTGGGTATAATTGGTTGCATATGTCACTGTGTTCTACTTACTTTAAAACCACTCTATCTGGCACACATATTTACTGCCTAACATGATAACAGAGCAAGTCATTTTAATAAAATAAATAACAAAATAAAAAGCAAGAAGTTTCTTATGAGTGCATTTATTTTAATATTAAGTTACAAACATCTTATTATAAGACAGGGTCACTTCCACATTCCGCAGAATATGCACGGAAGAACAGAAGAAGCACGATGGTAGGATGAACAGATTTCTTTAGAAATGACATAAATAAAACGAAAAATAAATAACGTATGTACAGCTTACATATCTTCAGCCTACTACTAACAAAAATATTACGTTTGTTTAACATCAAGTCACGCTTATTAGTAGAAGGCACTTACATTACAACATCAGTCACACTTAAAATACTAAAAAGTCTCTCTTCAAACATCAAAACAATAAATAATCAGGTCACTGTATCGTTATTTCTTCCCCCACCTCTCCGGAGTCTTGAGACAGAAGAGGTGGCGGTGTCACACAAACCGGCTGTTGTTCTAACATCGTCACAAAAATCGATATCAAATTGTTCACACCTATCAAGTAACCATCCTCGTGATTCCCAACCACCCACTTCGAGTTGTGGTCAATTTTTATGTTATCCGGCAGAAGAACTGTCTTCGCGAAGTCAATCAACCACACATTCGCGTTGAAACGGTCGTGAACGAACAGAAGGGAACTCCCAATAACCTAAACAACGAAAAAAAAACGAATTAAAACGCTTTAAAAACGGGTTTAAAACCACTTTAAAACGATTTTAAAACCAAAGTCGTTTTGAAAACGTTTCTGGACTAGAAATACATACCTCATGTGTGGCAAAGAACTGCGACGATTCAAGAGTGGCTTTGATGGCCTTTAATCTTTGGATATATTTAGGCTGGAAATAAAAAAAAATATTTAGACTTCATACAACCTTTTTTTCCTTAAAAAAAAAAAAAAAACTCACTATTGCGTGTGGGAAACCGTCTGTAAACTCTTTAAAAGTCTTGATAATTTGTTCTTTAGTCTTGGTGGTCTTAAAATCCTTACTGGAGGTGCCGTCGGCCCTTCTAAGGCCTTCTATCCGAAACCCTAAGGTGGCAGTCGAAGATATGGTTTCCCTCCACACCATATACCTAGGTTTAGTCACGCCCTTAAGTCTGTGTTCCTCTTCAGTTGGCGCGTCCTTGTCAATTTGACACATTTTCTCGTACATGTCTTTCCGTAATTTCGGTTTTTCTTTAGCCTTGGCCAATTCTTCCTCCAGATAAGTCCGCACGCCAATCTTGCAGTCCATAACGCAGGGAGATACAAAGTCGCCAAGGAGATCTTGCAACTGTAGGTAGGAACTATCTCCTTCGCTCTCTACTAAACCCTTAAACTCCGGTACGTAAGGCCTCAGTACGTCCCTCATTAATATCTGTAAGTAAAGATTCTACTTATTTCTTGAAAAAGGAAGAATTTAGGTTTAATTTAGTGAAGGAATCATCAAAATCGATCATGGATTACAAGAGTTATTGCAGTTAAAACGGATTTGGTTTTAAAGACGTTTTGAATCCGTTTTAAATCCGTTTTGAAGCCGTTTTTAATCCGTTTTAAAGCAGTTTTGAAACGGTTTCAAACCCGTTTTGAAGCCGTTTCAAAGCCGTTTTGAAACCGTTTTGAATCCGTTTTGAAGCCGTTTTTAATCCGTTTTAAAGCAGTTTTGAAACGGTTTCAAACCCGTTTTGAAGCCGTTTCAAAGCCGTTTTGAAACCGTTTTGAATCCGTTTTGAAACCGTTTTAAAGCCGTTTTGTATTCGTTTTAAAGCCGTTTTGAAACCGTTTTTAACACGTTTTTATAACCATTTTCAACACGTTTCGAAAATCGTTTTCAACATGTTTTTAAAACCGTTTTCAACATGTTTTTTGAACCGTTTTCAAACGACTTGTGTTACAAATCGTTTCTTTAACATTTTTTTTTAAACATGATGGGATCTTACCTTAAAACATCGTTCTTCCTTTGAACATAACTTCTTGAGGATGGTACCTTGGTCTGGCCCGGCTTTGAAGTTGCCTTGGTGTCCAGCTAGTTGGACCCATGGGTACCTTTGTTTCTTGTAAGTTTGGAAAAACGGGGTCCACTGTACGATGTTCCTAATTTTTCGCCAACCAGATGGCTGAAAAAGAAAGACAACATTGAAACTGGTGACCTAGTGGGGTTTTTGAAATATTCAACCATGTTTTCTTGTGTTGTAAATATACAGGGTGATGTTGATGTTCTTCGTAGTCGATCTTTGTTGTTTCATGTTTTGTTATTATTTTCGACTAGAAATTTTATTTTAAACGCAGTAATCCAAAGATAAATTAGGAGAATTAAAATTTTACATGTTGTAAAGCTTTGGCCTCTCTTGCGCAACTAATTATTGCGGTATATATATATAGCTTTGACGTTAGCTACGAAGCGAATTTGATAAAATGAAATGGGAAACGCGACTTTGTGGGGGAAATTACCACCACAGGATGTTTTATTTTGTTTTCATCTGTGGTTGAAATAACCGCAAATGTTGCAGTAGGATCTAATCAAGAAAAAAACAACAATTGTACACAGTACACCGGATGTTCCGCCACGATAACACAGTTTAATGATAACGTGTAAACCACATACTTTTATCATCAAAAACCAAGGCGTAAAAATTAAATAAAATAACTACTGTCATCCAGCTTGATGAAATCGTTTTTTGGAATATTTCTCTGATGTCAAAAGCGTGGTTAATGACGAAAATTCGCATGTTTTACCTAACACCATAAAATATTGACATTTTGTGCTGACAATAAATAAATACTAAGCAGAATTTAGCCAGAATTTTGTGGTAATTGTACGTCAATCGAATATTTAGGTTCAAATATTAGTTCGAATAGTTCAAATATAGGTTATATAGTCAAATAATTACTATTCATCACGTAATTGGTTGTAGAAAGCTAGGTTAGCTACTTAAAGGGATAACTATACATAAATTCTATACATAAGGTCGTGTGTTATTGACAAATTTGATTGCATAATCAAACGGCACGCACCTTACGTCAAATACCAATGGAAATAGCGATAAATATTTATTTAGAAAATCCTCTGCTATATATGGTTGTCATTAACAACTCTGTTCTTGACGCACATGCTATAGCATTGTGAATAGACCACCTCGTCCACGTGTTTCATCGTTTTTTGGACAACTGCGACGACAACATCAATTTGGAGTTGAATTTCTACATTATCGACTTTGAAGGCGTATTGTGTTTCAACTGAAGGTTGTTAGTATTCTAACCAAATGATATTTGATACTTTATACTTTATAAAATGCACGTGGCCTTACATAGAAAAGATAGGAATGCATTAATATGCAGTGAAAATTAGTAAAACAAAAACAATAATAGTATATTATTATTATACAAGTTTTATAAGACGTCAAATTGACCCAAATGAACGAATGCGCCAATATGTCTTATAAAACGAGTGTAATATACTATTTTTTCTATTTTGCGTCATTAATTTTATAAAAATTTAGAAGTATACTAGGTAAAATTCCAATCTAGAGTATTTATGGGTGCAACCGTTGGTAACACTGTCATCTGTCACTTAAATTCAAATATCAGTGAAAAAGTAATTATTGATAATTATTATATACCATCATATACTAGTAGTACGAAACCTAGGATGCAACACGCATGTTTAAATATGTATAAAAATATACATACTTCGCAGTTTGTGCGATTCTAAAAAATCAGTTTGTGCTTACTTTTGTGGTTATGTGTATTTTCGTTTGACATGCATTTGATATCAATGTCACCAATCTTAGAAAAAAGTTACTAAAAACGGTGTTACAATTTGCTAATTGTAATACCGAAAACAGTGTTACAATGTGTGCATTGTGAATGCAAAGTAGAAAAATGTTATTATGTCACAGAGACTGACGTTAGGTAGGGTACAGAGTGGCTATACTATTTTTTCTACTTTGCGTCATTAATTTTATAAAAATTTAGAAGTATATTAGGTAAAATTCCAATCTAGAGTATTTATGGGTGCAACCGTTGGTAACACTGTCATCTGTCACTTAAATTCAAATATCTGTGAAAAAGTAATTATTGATAATTATTATCTACCATCATATACTAGTAGTACGAAAGCTAGGATGCAACACTCATGTTTAAATATGTATAAAAATATACATACTTCGCAGTTTGTGCGATTCTAAAAAATCAGTTTGTGCTTACTTTTGTGGTTATGTGTATTTTCGTTTGACATGCATTTGATATCAATGTCACCAATCTTAGAAAAAAGTTACTAAAAACGGTGTTACAATTTGCTAATTGTAATACCGAAAACAGTGTTACAATGTGTGCATTGTGAATACAAAGTAGAAAAATGTTATTATGTCACAGAGACTGACGTTAGGTAGGGTACAGAGTGGCTATACTATTTTTTCTACTTTGCGTCATTAATTTTATACAAATTTAGAAGTATATTAGGTAAAATTCCAATCTAGAGTATTTATGGGTGCAACCGTTGGTAACACTGTCATCTGTCACTTAAATTCAAATATCTGTGAAAAAGTAATTATTGATAATTATTATATACCATCATATACTAGTAGTACGAAAGCTAGGATGCAACACTCATGTTTAAATATGTATAAAAATATACATACTTCGCAGTTTGTGCGATTCTAAAAAATCAGTTTGTGCTTACTTTTGTGGTTATGTGTATTTTCGTTTGACATGCATTTGATATCAATGTCACCAATCTTAGAAAAAAGTTACTAAAAACGGTGTTACAATTTGCTAATTGTAATACCGAAAACAGTGTTACAATGTGTGCATTGTGAATACAAAGTAGAAAAATGTTATTATGTCACAGAGACTGACGTTAGGTAGGGTACAGAGTGGCTATACTATTTTTTCTACTTTGCGTCATTAATTTTATACAAATTTAGAAGTATATTAGGTAAAATTCCAATCTAGAGTATTTATGGGTGCAACCGTTGGTAACACTGTCATCTGTCACTTAAATTCAAATATCTGTGAAAAAGTAATTATTGATAATTATTATATACCATCATATACTAGTAGTACGAAAGCTAGGATGCAACACTCATGTTTAAATATGTATAAAAATATACATACTTCGCAGTTTGTGCGATTCTAAAAAATCAGTTTGTGCTTACTTTTGTGGTTATGTGTATTTTCGTTTGACATGCATTTGATATCAATGTCACCAATCTTGGAAAAAAGTTACTAAAAACGGTGTTACAATTTGCTAATTGTAACACCGAAAACAGTGTTACAATGTGTGCATTGTGAATGCAAAGTAGAAAAATGTTATTATGTCACAGAGACTGACGTTAGGTAGGGTACAGAGTGGCTATACTATTTTTTCTACTTTGCGTCATTAATTTTATAAAAATTTAGAAGTATATTAGGTAAAATTCCAATCTAGAGTATTTATGGGTGCAACCGTTGGTAACACTGTCATCTGTCACTTAAATTCAAATATCTGTGAAAAAGTAATTATTGATAATTATTATATACCATCATATACCAGTAGTACGAAACCTAGGATGCAACACGCATGTTTAAATATGTATAAAAATATACATACTTCGCAGTTTGTGCGATTCTAAAAAATCAGTTTGTGCTTACTTTTGTGGTTATGTGTATTTTCGTTTGACATGCATTTGATATCAATGTCACCAATCTTGGAAAAAAGTTACTAAAAACGGTGTTACAATTTGCTAATTGTAACACCGAAAACAGTGTTACAATGTGTGCATTGTGAATGCAAAGTAGAAAAATGTTATTATGTCACAGAGACTGACGTTAGGTAGGGTACAGAGTGGCTATACTATTTTTTCTACTTTGCGTCATTAATTTTATAAAAATTTAGAAGTATATTAGGTAAAATTCCAATCTAGAGTATTTATGGGTGCAACCGTTGGTAACACTGTCATCTGTCACTTAAATTCAAATATCTGTGAAAAAGTAATTATTGATAATTATTATATACCATCATATACCAGTAGTACGAAACCTAGGATGCAACACGCATGTTTAAATATGTATAAAAATATACATACTTCGCAGTTTGTGCGATTCTAAAAAATCAGTTTGTGCTTACTTTTGTGGTTATGTGTATTTTCGTTTGACATGCATTTGATATCAATGTCACCAATCTTAGAAAAAAGTTACTAAGAACGGTGTTACAATTTGCTAATTGTAGCACCGAAAACAGTGTTACAATGTGTGCCTTGTGAATGCAAAGTAGAAAAAAAAATATAATAATCGTACGTTTATTATAGCTAATCTCTATCATATCGAAATTTTATATTGACGTACACCGACTACGTCATATGTGTTCGGATATCAGGTCTAAAATAAATGTCCCATTAGTCGTAACTCGTAAATCACCTTAAAACAAAAAGTGGTTATCGGTTGGCCTCGTTTTTGCCATACTTATGCCATATTGTTGCAATAAAAGTCAAGTACAAACGTTTACCGCATGTTGTAATGTGTATGTAGAACAAATTTGGATAAAATACCGTCTGAAAATTTTTCGTTGCTCGTTTATTTGGACGATCTAGTTCTTATGTTGCACAGGAAGTGGTTTGAGAACAACTAAGTCAACTAATAACTCGAAAATGGGTCGAGTTTTGTCCACACTGTACTTGATAATGTATATATTTATTTATATATATATATATATATATATATATATATATATACAGACTGTAGACTGTAGACATAGAAAGTTCATGGTATTTGCAATTTGTAAACAGTTTATAACATTGTGTTTGCATCTATATCAGCTGTTGTAAAACTGCTATAATAAAATGGCGTGAGCTACTTTGCTTCAATAATACAAGGGATCAAATTTTCTGATGCAAAAGTACTGCTTTTATTATCTACATAAGCGTTAAAACATTTTTCAATAAAAAAAGTTATAACCGCTAATTGAAGATAAGTGCCTTTTAAACTCTATTGGTTATTCATATGCATACAAATCTATATTAAGAACTTGTCTAATAGACTAGAATGTTTATTATCAATCACATATAATCACCTATAATTGCAAATCCTGTTCTGCGGGTAAAATAACAAATCGTGCATTTTACTATAGACTGTGATTAGCATTAGTAACTTTTAGAATTTGAACTTACAAGTTTAACTTACACGAAAAATGCATTTCTTTGTCCTTAAAAACCACGTGAAAACATCGGTTTTGATATCCTATTATGATCACAAGAAAACCAAACAGGAAAAAATACTTAAATGCAGATAGGTTGCGTACACAAATTTATTCCGCGGTTAATTTAAATGCGCGCGAACATTGTAAGTAAATGAGGTATTGCACTATAATAAACGCCTGTCCAATTTTAATTTATTGTTGAATCACTATTTACGTGAACCAATCGACAACGCTGTACATTTAACACTTTACGATGTGAATAAATAACACTGTCGCAAGTAATAGTATATTATTATACAAGTTTTATAAGACGTCAAATTGGCGCATGAGTTGATGAACGAATGCGCCAATATGTCTTATAAAACGAGTGTAATATACTATTTTTTCTACTTTGCGTCATTAATTTTATAAAAATTTAGAAGTATATTAGGTAAAATTCCAATCTAGAGTATTTATGGGTGCAACCGTTGGTAACACTGTCATCTGTCACTTAAATTCAAATATCTGAGAAAAAGTAATTATTGATAATTATTATATACCATCATATACTAGTAGTACGAAACCTAGGATGCAACACTCATGTTTAAATATGTATAAAAATATACATACTTCGTAGTTTGTGCGATTCTAAAAAATCAGTTTGTGCTTACTTTTGTGGTTATGTGTATTTTCGTTTGACATGCATTTGATATCAATGTCACCAATCTTAGAAAAAAGTTACTAAAAACGGTGTTACAATTTGCTAATTGTAACACCGAAAACAGTGTTACAATGTGTGCATTGTGAATGCAAAGTAGAAAAATGTTATTATGTCACAGAGACTGACGTTAGGTAGGGTACAGAGTGGCTATACTATTTTTTCTACTTTGCGTCATTAATTTCATAAAAATTTAGAAGTATATTAGGTAAAATTCCAATCTAGAGTATTTATGGGTGCAACCGTTGGTAACACTGTCATCTGTCACTTAAATTCAAATATCTGAGAAAAGGTAATTATTGATAATTATTATATACCATCATATACTAGTAGTACGAAACCTAGGACGCAACACTCATGTTTAAATATGTATAAAAATATACATACTTCGCAGTTTGTGCGATTCAAAAAAATCAGTTTGTGCTTACTTTTGTGGTTATGTGTATTTTCGTTTGACATGCATTTGATATCAATGTCACCAATCTTAGAAAAAAGTTACTAAAAACGGTGTTACAATTTGCTAATTGTAACACCGAAAACAGTGTTACAATGTGTGCATTGTGAATGCAAAGTAGAAAAAGAGAATTTATTTGAGAAACATTGACGTTTGTTCTACTGTAGCCGCCCAAATACAATAGTGGGCGTGCGAAATAATAAAACTATAAGTCCTTAAAATGCGTGGGACAGCCTCATTACCAGCTGTCTGCTTTAATATTCTCATGGTATGTCGAAATTATAATTTCAAAATACACAGATCGATTAATAAATTATGAAGTAACATCAGCCACCACATAAAAGCAACACTAAAAGAAGATAGATACACAAGGTATTTAATTTAAAGAACAATAAAAACACGTTTTAACGTCCATATTAACGCCTTTTCTTAACGCTTATAAGTAAGCGCTATTCCATTATTATGTATTTAGTTTGTTTTTGTTTATTAGCAAAAACCCGTCTGTAGGAGCTGTTTTTTCGAGCAGAATGTCCTTGAATCCTATCCATCATACTCATACTAAAAGAGACAATAACACGAGAACGTCAGAACAGCGAACTTGGTGTTACATAATACCAGTAAAGCCGCGTTTACATTTTATGTGCACACACAGAGACAACTCTCTTCTTGGATGTCAAGAAAAATTATTCTTGCATATATAATTTAATATAGTTGTTTCATCGGTTAGTTATTCTTATGATTTAAGAATTTAGTTTGTTTATGTCAAGTATATTTTGCTCTGACGAAGAAGAAGTTATTCTTCTACATATAAAAAGAGTAATACTACTATAACTTTTTAAATGTTACGAACTGGGACACCTTGTGCGATGTGAACACGCCTTAACACATTAAATAATTCCTTAACCTGTATATTAACCACATTATCAACTATAATCACAGAAGATTGACAAACCGACGATTTGCATACATATTTTTTTGCATACAATATAACTCTAAATCTAATTCAATATAACAGCTATGCTGTTTATGTTTATTTTCTCAATACATCCAAAATTAATTTGATAGATCGATAGGTCACGAGTTCATGATTAAAGTACACTTCCCAACAAGTCCTGGGCGCCATTTCAAAGTCCAAAAGAAAGCCGATATAAAAAAAATTGTAATGGTAAACACACGACACAAATAGCCATGTAGTTACAGATAAGTTTTTATTCTAAACGAAAAAAAAAAATAATGCTTGTCACAGCAAAATTGGTGATTAGCAAGCTTATATACACATAGGGAAACATTTATTCGATACAACACGAATATCTTTGAGTAAAGAATATCATCATTAAAAATTTCCTCAAGAGGCTAAAGAAGGATTTTGGACAAACACCAATCAATCTTATCAGGCGAACTCAACTTCTTGAAAGAAATATTGCACCAATGAATGTCCAAAGGGTTGTACATCAGAAGAAATTTCCTCAACAGGCTGAAGAAACCTTTTGGACAAACACCAATCAACTTCCTCGGCAAATTTAGCACCTACGAGTGTCCAAACTCATCTAAGTCATTAAAAAATTCCTCAAGAGGCTGAAGGAAGCTTTTGGACAAACACCAATCAAACTTATCGGACAAACTCAATTTTTTAAAGCAAATACTGCACCAATGAATGTCCAAAGGGTTATACACAGGAAGAAATTTCCTCAAGAGGCTGAAGCAATCTTTTGGACAAACACCAATCAACTTTCTCGGCAAATTTAGCACCTACAAGTGTCCAAACTCATCTAAGTCATTAAAAAATTCCTCAAGAGGCTGAAGGAAGCTTTTGGACAAACACCAATCAAACTTATCGGACAAACTCAATTTTTTAAAGCAAATACTGCACCAATGAATGTCCAAAGGGTTATACACCGGAAGAAATTTCCTCAAGAGGCTGAAGCAATCTTTTGGACAAACACCAATCAACTTCCTCGGCAAATTTAGCACCTACGAGTTTCCAAACTCATCTAAGTCATTAAAAAAAATCCTCGAGAGGCTGAAGGAAGCTTTTTGGACAAACACCAATCAAACTTATCGGGCAAACTCAATTTTTTAAAGCAAATACTGCACCAATGAATGTCCAAAGGGTTATACACCGGAAGAAATTTCCTCAAGAGGCCGAAGCAATCTTTTGGACAAACACCGATCAACTTCCTCGGCAAATTTAGCACCTACGAGTGTCCACACTCATCTAAGTCATTAAAAAATTCCTCAAGAGGCTGAAGGAAGCTTTTTGGACAAACACCAATCAAACTTATCGGGCAAACTCAATTTTTTAAAGCAAATACTGCACCAATGAATGTCCAAAGGGTTATACACCGGAAGAAATTTCCTCAAGAGGATGAAGCAATCTTTTGGACAAGCAGCAATCAACTTTCTCGGCAAATTTAGCACCTACGAGTGTCCAAACTCATCTAAGTCATTAAAAAATTCCTCAAGAGGCTGAAGGAAGCTTTTTGGACAAACACCAATCAAACTTATCGGGCAAACTCAATTTTTTAAAGCAAATACTGCACCAATGAATGTCCAAAGGGTTATACACAGGAAGAAATTTCCTCAAGAGGCTGAAGCAATCTTTTGGACAAACACCAATCAACTTTCTCGGCAAATTTAGCACCTACAAGTGTCCAAACTCATCTAAGTCATTAAAAAATTCCTCAAGAGGCTGAAGGAAGCTTTTGGACAAACACCAATCAAACTTATCGGACAAACTCAATTTTTTAAAGCAAATACTGCACCAATGAATGTCCAAAGGGTTATACACCGGAAGAAATTTCCTCAAGAGGCTGAAGCAATCTTTTGGACAAACACCAATCAACTTCCTCGGCAAATTTAGCACCTACGAGTTTCCAAACTCATCTAAGTCATTAAAAAAAATCCTCGAGAGGCTGAAGGAAGCTTTTTGGACAAACACCAATCAAACTTATCGGGCAAACTCAATTTTTTAAAGCAAATACTGCACCAATGAATGTCCAAAGGGTTATACACCGGAAGAAATTTCCTCAAGAGGCCGAAGCAATCTTTTGGACAAACACCGATCAACTTCCTCGGCAAATTTAGCACCTACGAGTGTCCACACTCATCTAAGTCATTAAAAAATTCCTCAAGAGGCTGAAGGAAGCTTTTTGGACAAACACCAATCAAACTTATCGGGCAAACTCAATTTTTTAAAGCAAATACTGCACCAATGAATGTCCAAAGGGTTATACACCGGAAGAAATTTCCTCAAGAGGATGAAGCAATCTTTTGGACAAGCAGCAATCAACTTTCTCGGCAAATTTAGCACCTACGAGTGTCCAAACTCATCTAAGTCATTAAAAAATTCCTCAAGAGGCTGAAGGAAGCTTTTTGGACAAACACCAATCAAACTTATCGGGCAAACTCAATTTTTTAAAGCAAATACTGCACCAATGAATGTCCAAAGGGTTATACACCGGAAGAAATTTCCTCAAGAGGATGAAGCAATCTTTTGGACAAGCAGCAATCAACTTTCTCGGCAAATTTAGCACCTACGAGTGTCCAAACTCATCTAAGTCATTAAAAAATTCCTCAAGAGGCTGAAGGAAGCTTTTTGGACAAACACCAATCAAACTTATCGGGCAAACTCAATTTTTTAAAGCAAATACTGCACCAATGAATGTCCAAAGGGTTATACACCGGAAGAAATTTCCTCAAGAGGATGAAGCAATCTTTTGGACAAGCAGCAATCAACTTTCTCGGCAAATTTAGCACCTACGAGTGTCCAAACTCATCTAAGTCATTAAAAAATTCCTCAAGAGGCTGAAGGAAGCTTTTTGGACAAACACCAATCAAACTTATCGGGCAAACTCAATTTTTTAAAGCAAATACTGCACCAATGAAGTCCAAAGGGTTATACACCGAAAGAAATTTCCTCAAGACGCTGAAGCAATCTTTTGGTGAAGCAGCAATCAACTTCCTCGGCAAATTTAGCACCTACGAGTGTCCAAACTCATCTAAGTCATTAAAAAATTCCTCAAGATGCTGAAGGAAGCTTTTCGGACAAACACCAATCAAACTTATCGGGCAAACTCAATTTTTTAAAGCAAATACTGCACCAATGAATGTCCAAAGGGTTATACACAGGAAGAAATTTCCTCAAGAGGCTGAAGCAATCTTTTGGACAAACACCAATCAACTTCCTCGGCAAATTTAGCACCTACGAGTGTCCAAACTCATCTAAGTCATTAAAAAATTCCTCAAGAGGCTGAAGGAAGCTTTTTGGACAAACACCAATCAGACTTATCGGGCAAACTGAATTTTTTAAAGCAAATACTGCACGAATGAATGTCCAAAGGGTTGTACACCAGAAGAAATTTCCTCAAAAGGCTGAAGCAATCTTTTGGACAAACACCAATCAACTTCCTCGGCAAATTTAGCACCTACATGTGTCCAAACTCATCTAAGTCATTAAAAAATCCCTCAAGAGGCTGAAGGAAGCTTTTCGGACAAACACCAATCAAACTTATCGGGCAAACTCAATTTTTTAAAGCAAATACTGCACCAATGAATGTCCAAAGGGTTATACACCGGAAGAAATTTCCTCAAGAGGCTGAAGCAATCTTTTGGACAAACACCAATCAACTTCCTCGGCAAATTTAGCACCTACGAGTTTCCAAACTCATCTAAGTCATTAAAAAAAATCCTCGAGAGGCTGAAGGAAGCTTTTTGGACAAACACCAATCAAACTTATCGGGCAAACTGAATTTTTTAAAGCAAATACTGCACCAATGAATGTCCAAAGGGTTATACACCGGAAGAAATTTCCTCAAAAGGCTGAAGCATCGACAAATTTAACACCTACGAATGTCCAAACTCGCTTATATCATTAAATCAGCCTTTAGCCACTGTAATTCTTATATACGTAATAACACTATAATCATAACATAATCGATGGCTAACCTTAGAACTGCTCAATTCATTAGCGTCAGAATCCCATTCGGAACTTAAATCATCACTTGAGGCATCTCCGTAGTCCAAAATCGATGGTACTTCCAGCAAACTCTTGGAGTACTGTTCATAACCACTTGGAGAGGCATTTGAACTCCTTCTGGAGCTGTTTAAACTCCTCCTGTTCAATCTAGGTGAAGCATTCAAGGAATCACATGGTGAAGGGGTCCTATTTTCCATTCCAACACTCTCGTTATCATCAAAAACGCAAGGATAAGGGTAGCAAGTGATAGATGGAGATGTGGCTTTGCCTGTGCTCGAATCCATGAAGCCGTCTGACTGATGATGGCTCATTATGATCTGGGGAAGTGTTATTCTAGCGTAGAGGACCTCTTTGGACATCACATCACAGGTTAGGGCGACACAAAACGCGAACTGCCGAGCGGAAGGCGAAGTGCTATCGCTTATGTTGAACGTTGAACTGAGTGGCACTGAGCAAGTACACTGTGAAGTAGACACACACATATGGGGCTTCACTTTTTCGATGAGCACGTCAATGGTAGGAGGGGCGGGCCAGACAGTGGCGTACGTATCTCTACGGTCTGTGTCTTCGGCCTTCTTCGGGCTGCGGTATAGTTTTGTATGGGTTGAGGACCCAACAGCCGGAAGTGGTGTCTGACGTATATACGGTGAAAGTTTATTCGAGGAATTTGGTCTACATTTAATGGCTATCGTTTAAACGCCTATAGGCAAACTTCTTTCATCTCCATACAAGCTATTAGATTTATTGAAATCCGTACGCTGGGTTTCGAGATATGGATCGACTTCTCAGACTCTAGTAATTGACGAATATATGTCGATTTGTAGAACTGTATAATTTGGTAACTCATTTTGTCATCAACTGGCAGTTTTTAGTTACGTAAGGCAAATATAATCTGGAAGATATTACATTTAGTTGCCCGACCCTGTTTTAATGCAAACATTGATGACTGTAAGCAAATTGTTCAAACGTATTTCTGTGAAATAACCGATGATTCTATCAGTGTTTCTTTATAATGTGAATCAAGTATTGTTCCATTGTAATTTGGTGATATAATTATGACGACAAACAAAATCCGTATCATCAAATAGATCACTTGGTTCGTTCAAGTAAAATACAACATTCTCATGTTCCAAGATTTACGTTTTCTTGTTTTAAGTATAAAGGAACTGCTTGAAAGGAATTACGTCTGTTTTAAGCGATACGTACGTATACTTTTGGGTCAAGAAACTGTTTGTTCGTTGAAGCATGTATATTTTTCACCCAATTGATGTAAAACGAATGTCTTACTCTTTTTATATGTAGAAGAATAATATTTTCTTCGTCAGAGCAAAATATACTCAACATAAACATATTAAACTCTTAAACTGGAAGAATAACTTCTCTGTGTAGGCTATTCCACTACAATCCTGGTTTTCCTCATAATCCTTGTAAGTCACCCATGAAATAAAACACTTATGCATAGATGTAAACAAACAATATACGCACACTCAATATCGTCGAACTTATATAGCGGTGATATGTGGCAAAAAGACGCGAGAAACTGTTAGCGCCATCTGTAAAGTAATAGCACAACTTTCTATGTATCTCTCAGAGTACGAATCTTGGATCAAGAAACTGTTTTTTGGTTGAAGCATACATATTTTTCGTCCAACGAAATGTTTTTGTTGTAAGACAAACGTCTACTTTTTTTGTACTACGAACGTCTGCGTATGAGCGTATAAAAAATGATGTAAGATTGGTTAGTGATTTCTAATTCCGTAAATACAACAAATACAGCATAAATTCCATATCAATAAATAAACTGTCCTGTACTTTAGACAAGAAATGTTATTGACATGATTTCAAAGTGTATTTCCCAAGGAAGTACAAAGTCGGCAGACAACTGATAAAATAGTCTAGACTAAAATGCGTCTCAATATCTATTCAGTAAAAATTAATTTTAGTAGTAACACTAGCTCTGTGTATATGTCAAAATTTTCGACTTTAGTTATTGGGCATTCTAGAAATATGTGGTTAAGGCTTCTCACCTGTCCACATTCGCAATATGGACATTTTAGGATACATTTTAGGTTATCTGCCATCTGTTACTGTTGTTACGAATGTCCGGCAGGGGGCGTTTCGGGTTTGACGTTACTGTGATAATAGCAGCAAAACACGGGTCGACAAAAATCGATTTTTTTTGGATCGAAAATTGTTTTTAAGGCCGTTTTTTTGCTCAAAATTCTTTGCGAAAGGTATTTAGAGGGATCTTATCGTAAGACATGAGTGCGAGCGGCTTTTATAACGTCGGCAGGAACGGATAAAAAATGTAAATTTTTGCCGTTCATCGATCCGCTTGTCGGAATTTCTAGACGTCACGTGACATTTTCTCGAGGTTCGCCTTCACCCGAAGAGGTGCAAAAACGTGATTTTTTTTTCAAAATTGACGCATTTAATTTACAAAATATCGCGCAGTCCACGCGGAATTGTGTCCTTTTTTCAATTCGAGCGTCAAAAGTAATATCGAAAAGCCCAGTTTTGCAGCTACTCGATCGCAAATGTCGGCGAAAATGGGCGATTCCGCTGAACGCGCCCTACACATGAAAGTTCGTAATTAGTATAGGTAGACTAGCTCTGTGTATATGTCAAAATTTTCGATTTTAGTTATTGGGCATTCTAGAAATATGTGGTTAAGGCTTCCCACCTGTCCACATTCGCAATATGGACATTTTAGGATACATTTTAGGTTATCTGCTATCTGTTACTGTTGTTACGAATGTCCGGCAGGGGGCGTTTCGGGTTTGACGTTACTGTGGTAATAGCAGCAAAACACGGGTCGACAAAAATCGACTTTTTTGATCGAAAATTGTTTTTAAGGCCGTTTTTTTGCTCAAAACTCTTTGCGAAGGGTATTTAGAGGGATCTTATCGTAAGACATGAGAGCGAGCGGCTTTTATAAGGTCGGCAGGAACGGATAAAAATTGTAAATTTTTGACGTTCATCGATCCGCTTGTCGGAATTTCTAGACGTCACGTGACAGTTTCTCGAGGTTCGCCTTCACCCGAAGAGGTGCAAAAACGTGATTTTTTTTTCAAAATTGACGCATTTAATTTACAAAATATCGCGCAGTCCACGCGGAATTGTGTCCTTTTACAATTCGAGCGTCAAAAGTAATATCGAAAAGCCCAATTTTGCAGCTACTCGATCGCAAATGTCGGCGTAAATGGGCGATTCCGCTGAACGCGCCCTACACTTGAAAGTTCGTAATTAGTATAGGTAGATAGATAAGGAAGATTATTTATTCAAAAAATTCCAAATAAATACACTAGGCAAGGTATCTATAATTATTACAGGAACACCAGAATTGCAGAACTGTTAAAAATTTTGTTGACAACAAACTATTTGGACGTCAAATAGAAAGAACGTAACAAAAAAATGCCTGGTAGGTATGTAATAGCAACATTCGATATTTTTCTGTCGATGTCAGTTAGATTATTTCTGGAATTTTACCTGTACCAATTTAGGTGCAAACGTGGGGCATTTTCTAACCATAAAATACTGACGCATGTACTGAAATGGTGATGTCAGATACTTTCGGAAACGACGTATTTATTTTCGGATATGCCATTACCTCTAACGCGGTAATGACTTCGATAATGTTTATGTCGTCTTGAGTCACCTATAAATCTTTACTTGAAAACATTTCTTTGACGTAAATAAGAGGAATTTAAGCAGAGAGAAATTTTTATATACCTGAAGACAAGCACGTTCACCACGAATGAGCAACAGTATTTCAGTCTTGCGTATGTTATTTACACTCGTGTACAGTGCTTTCAAAATTTATGTAGTCAGGTTCAAGGCAGGTAGTCAATAAAACCCCACAAATTCGTATCAAATATGAAATATTTTGTGGTTGCGACGCCTTCACCTGACAGACACAAAATACACCAGAAATAGTTGAGCTTGTAGTTTGAACTGAGGCTTGCTGGTAGTAGCCACCAGTGGCAGCAGTTTCTTCTGCTGGTAAACAGCAAAAGAAGTTATGGTGCATGAAATAGTAAGAACAGCTGATCCGGAATATCGAGAATGATGACGGTGTATGTATAAATGTACAGTCATTATGTTGACGCAAGTAACAGGTTAAAAACCGCGTATTTATGCACCTTATGCTAACTATAATAATTGTTTACTTTATGTCCAGGCGCATACCTACGTAACATTGATCCATACAATTCAGCAAACGACTTTTTACTATTCTGTCTTTCCCATTTTCTCCCATTAGCATCACGAATGATTCAATTTAGTAATAGCATCATCATTCTTTGTTATTCACCGTATCTTTTGATGCCACCTGAGCAATAAAAATTAATTTTCCTTATCGTAGTGATGTCATTAATTGTCGTGCGGTACAGAATTTTGCTTCCGGCGCAATCACTTGCATTTTACAGCTAGAATACCGCAGCGGTGTGTTGTTATTTTTCCTGTTTGCGAATTATGCTAATAACGATTCAGAAGAAACGTTCTCTTGGCTGATAAAATGCGAGATCAAAGTACATATAAAAGAAATTCCAACTTCCGTATAGCAATATTAGCCGAGTGTTGCGTTGAGTTTTTAGAAGTCAAAGTGTTAGAGGAGATAATTATAAAGTTCTTTAGGTACTATAAATAGATATCGAGAGACATCTAACATTCAAATATGCAATATAAAACTCACCCTTTCGAAATTATACGAAACTAAAGTCACATTTAAAGGCTCTGTACACTCAATATGGCGACAATCACACATAATATCAGTACTTAGAAGCACAAAATATCACTTTTAAACTAGGAAAAATTCCCAAAAACTAACTAAAATCTGACAGCGCAACGCCACGTGTTTAACATTTCTGGGGAGGCTTCAAAGGCAGGTATAGGGTGACTAAAGCCCTTTCTACAAAGTCCTACGCATCCCTAGTCACGTCCGCTACACAATGTGTACTGTTAGTTTTTATGAAGGACCATATTGGGTGCATAATAGTATATTACTAGCTCTGTGTATAATTTTCGATTTTAGTTATTGGGCATTCTAGAAATATGTGGTTAAGGCTTCCCACCTGTCCACATTCGCAATATGGACATTTTAGGATACATTTTAGGTTATCTGCTATCTGTTACTGTTGTTACGAATGTCCGGCAGGGGGCGTCTCGGGTTTGACGTTACTGTTGGTTACTGTGGTAATAGCGCAAAACACGGGTCGACAAAAATCGATTTTTTGGATCGAAAATTGTTTTTAAGGCCGCTTTTTTGCTCAAAACTCTTTGCGAAGGGTATTTAGAGGGATCTTATCGTAAGACATGAGAGCGAGCGGCTTTTATAAGGTCGGCAGGAACGGATAAAAAATGTAAATTTTTGACGTTCATCGATCCGCTTGTCGGAATTTCTAGACGTCACGTGACATTTTCTCGAGGTTCGCCTTCACCCGAAGAGGTGCAAAAACGTGATTTCTTTTTCAAAATTGACGCATTTAATTTACAAAATATCGCGCAGGCCACGCGGAATTGTGCCCTTTTTTCAATTCGAGCGTCAAAAGTAATATCGAAAAGCCCAATTTTGCAGCTACTCGATCGCAAAGTCGGCGAAAATGGGCGATTCCGCTGAACGCGCCCTACACTTGAAAGTAATTAGTATAGGTAGATTATACAAGTTTTATAAGACGTCAAATTGGCGCATGAGTTGTGAACGAATGGGCCAATATGTCTTATAAAACGAGTGTAATATACTATTTTTTCTACTTTGCGTCATTAATTTTATAAAAATTTAGAAGTATATTAGGTAAAATTCCAATCTAGAGTATTTATGGGTGCAACCGTTGGTAACACTGTCATCTGTCACTTAAATTCAAATATCTGTGAAAAAGTAATTATTGATAATTATTATATACCATCATATACTAGTAGTACGAAACCTAGGATGCAACACTCATGTTTAAATATGTATAAAAATATACATACTTCGCAGTTTGTGCGATTCTAAAAAATCAGTTTGTGCTTACTTTTGTGGTTATGTGTATTTTCGTTTGACATGCAGTTGATATCAATGTCACCAATCTTAGAAAAAAGTTACTAAAAACGGTGTTACAATTTGCTAATTGTAACACCGAAAACAGTGTTACAATGTGTGCATTGTGAATACAAAGTAGAAAAATGTTATTATGTCACAGAGACTGACGTTAGGTAGGGTACAGAGTGGCTATACTATTTTTTCTACTTTGCGTCATTAATTTTATAAAAATTTAGAAATATATTAGGTAAAATTCCAATCTAGAGTATTTATGGGTGCAACCGTTGGTAACACTGTCATCTGTCACTTAAATTCAAATATCTGTGAAAAAGTAATTATTGATAATTATTATATACCATCATATACTAGTAGTACGAAACCTAGGATGCAACACTCATGTTTAAATATGTATAAAAATATACATACTTCGCAGTTTGTGCGATTCTAAAAAATCAGTTTGTGCTTACTTTGTGGTTATGTGTATTTTCGTTTGACATGCATTTGATATCAATGTCACCAATCTTAGAAAAAAGTTACTAAAAACGGTGTTACAATTTGCTAATTGTAACACCGAAAACAGTGTTACTATGTGTGCATTGTGAATGCAAAGTAGAAAAAATAGTTTTTTGTTTACGGAAGAGTACATACTACCATTTCGGTCTATATTAAAGATAAGAAAAAAAAAATATTGCAAGTCAATAATCCCATTGGAAATAAAACCGTGACGATGCGCCACTGGTTATTGAAAGACAATTAATGGGGTTACTAGCACTAAAGATTTATTAATAATGCTTTCTATAAAATATCGGTATACTTCATAATACTGAAGCCACCATTCAGAAGGATCGTGGGGAATATCAAACTCGTTCATAAGACCCTCAACATCGTGACATACACGTAAAGATCCTTCCATTTTAAAATATGCTTTAAAAGGCTCGTTACGCTTAATGAAGATACTTGTTACGCTAAATGAAGACACTGTCACACCTCGTGCGAAAAGATTCCATTCCTGTAGCCTAGAACCCAATAACTCGACTTTTTCTTTTGATAAACCTGCTTTTGACAAAAATCTTTAACCAAACCATTCAGTTCGCCCTGGTTTATAAGGTGAGGTGTTCCTAAAACTTCAAATGGTGAATCTTCACCACTTGCCTGATTTGACACAGTGGCGAAATAATCTTCTGTGTCAAAAATCGAAGATGATGAAGTGGATGGCGCACTTGGGAGATGATGGTTCTCTCCATGAGGGATAGGTCGCTTTACTGATCGCAAATTTTTATATTTTGCACAGAAGGCTAGTTCAAGCGAAACAAACACAATCAATAAGGAAATAGTCGATTTCAACATTTTAACGAGGTGTATTAGTGCATGAAACTTGCTATTAGACACAATTACGTTATTGGTACAGCATTGTTGTTATTAGTAATATCGATTAGCAAAATTACCTTAGATAATAACAATATTGGCGCAATACGCAAGGCGTAGCGGCAATATTCCAAATTTGTTATTAATAAACGAATATTAAATTAATAACGAATGTTAAGTACTCAAAATTAATTATTAATGAAGCGGTATGATTTATTGGCAATTGAGTTTTTTTGTGCAGACTCCGACCTGGTTCCAATAAACGATTTTACACTTTTTTTCGTAATTGCATAACTTTAAATTTACTTAAGTTTAAATTTACACTTTCTTGGGTTATTATATAACGCTTGAGCAAAAAAAAATCTTCATACATCAAAAACATCACAAGATTCAAATTTTTTCGAGATATGCCTCAAATTTTCGTAATCATCTGACAATAAAACAGTAGTGAAAGTCGCAATCCAAATATTGCAAACGACAAATTTAGTCACACTCCAGCAACGATGATAAAAACTCCTGCACAAAAAACATCAACCAACTCAGTATAAATACACTTTGCATTGACCAGGTAAGTGTCAGTTGTGTTTCGTTCCAACCAAAAACATGTTGATCAGATTGAGTTTGCTCGCCGTTGTGGTGGCCATACTGGTCATCCAGGCCGAATCCAAGAGTGTCTCCTACGACTTGGAAACAGCAGCTTCCGGCCACGGGCACGAATGGAAAAAGGGCGGTGGTAGTGACCACCACTCGGGTCACCACAGCAGCAAAGGAGACAAAGGCGAAAAAGGTTACAAAGGTCACCACGAACACGAAAAGGGCGAAAAAGGTCACCACGACAAGGAAGGCCATAAAGGTCACTACGGAGAAGACGGCGGTCATAAGAAATCCAGCCACCACGATGATGGATACCACGCCAGTCACCACAAAGGCGAAAAGGGCGAAAAAGGACACGAATACGGCGAGAAGGGATCTTATAAGAAGGGTCACAGCACCAAGGGAGGACACGATGTCCATAAAAAAGAAGAATACAAAAAAGATAACAAGTTCTACGACGAGGATCATGATGAAGGACACCATGAGGCATACGGTGGTTACCACCATGAAGATGGATATAAGAAGGGAGGCCACAAGAAGGGAGGACACCATAAGGGTGGACACCACGAGGACCACTATGGCAAGAAAGGTCACCACGAGAAAGGAGGGCATTACAGCGATCATGGCGGACACAAGAAAGGTGGCGGACATGATGAACATTACGAACATGGGTCGAAGTATGGAAAGAAAGGTGGCGATGAGGGACACAAGAAATGGGGAAGTTCCCACTCTGAGGAAGATGATGGAGGCAGTGGAGGTCATGGAGGTGGTGGAGGTCATGGTGGCGGAGGTCATGGCGGCGGTGGAAAATACTAAATTGTCCCATGTACGCGAATTACAGCTATGTGTTCTATTGTTATTAATACCCGTTGTTAAATTATTAATATAAAACTTAACCTTAGAGATGATGAGTTTTTTGTTGGACGTTGTCCATTGCCATTCATCTGTTTTTACACAAATGTTTTTACAGCAGTTTAAAACTAAAAAAACTGAAAAAAAAAAAGATAGAACTGCGCACAAAATAACTGCAAAATAGCAAGCGCTACAGCTCGGCAAAAAGTCGATATTTTGGACAAATTCTGACGTTTCTCGATCGCGCGGTTGCTGGGTACGTTCCTTTGCGGCCTTTTACTGTGCCTTTTACAATAAAATTTTCTTTAAAACGACACATTTTTAAAAGAAAATTTATAGCCTATGCACTGCAGAACGGTACTCTGTAACGATTTCAAAAGACGAAATCGAAATTGAAAAAGGCGTTTTCCCGTCTACCTCGTCATAAGTTTTGCAATTTTTGAGGGTATTACTGAATGTGGGCAGAATTGTGATTTAGAATTTATAGATAGACTAGCTCTGTGTATGTCAAAATTTTCGATTTTAGTTATTGGGCATTCTAGAAATATGTGGCTAAGGCTTCTCACCTGTCCACATTCGCAATATGGACATTTTAGGATACATTTTAGGTTATATGCTATCTGTTACTGTTGTTACGAATGTCCGGCAGGGGGCGTTTCGGGTTTGACGTTACTGTGGTAATAGCAGCAAAACACGGGTCGACAAAAATCGATTTTTTGGATCGAAAATTGTTTTTAAGGCCGTTTTTTTGCTCAAAACTCTTTGCGAAGGGTATTTAGAGGGATCTTATCGTAAGACATGAGAGCGAGCGGCTTTTATAAGGTCGGCAGGAACGGATAAAAAATGTAAATTTTTGACGTTCATCGATCCGCTTGTCGGAATTTCTAGACGTCACGTGACATTTTCTCGAGGTTCGCCTTCACCCGAAGAGGTGCAAAAACGTGATTTTTTTTTCAAAATTGACGCATTTAATTTACAAAATATCGCGCAGTCCACGCGGAATTGTGTCCTTTTTTCAATTCGAGCGTCAAAAGTAATATCGAAAAGCCCAATTTTGCAGCTACTCGATCGCAAATGTCGGCGAAAATGGGCGATTCCGCTGAACGCGCCCTACACTTGAAAGTTCGCAATTAGTATAGGTAGATAGATAGATAGATAAAAAAACTTCTGAAGCTGATTTAGAGTAAAAATACCGAGAACGATATCATAAGATGATAAAAAGTATAAAGGAGTGTGATGTAAAAGAAAAGCGTATTAGGCGGAAGAAGTGGAGAGTCGTGAAAGTACAAAACGCCATTGCTCGAGCTTGACAAGCGTGCAGCACGACATCTATCGGCGTATTATGGAAATGCAGACTTCGGCCGCGCTTCAACAGATGGCGCCAAGCTAGCAATTCACTTCCCTATAGTTTCTAATGATGTGCTATGTTCTAAAGATGTTTAATTTCTCAATTATATTGGTGAAAATGGAAAAAAACCAAAACATACCTTCTTCTTTGCCTGTTTTCCTTGTGTCTTCAAAGTACCACCAAAATAAGTATCTCCAATGCCCAGCAAACAATCGTCACATTTGCAAAATTCACTACTAGTGGCTGAAGACTGTACAGAACTACTCATGGAGCCAGTAGAGTCGACGCTATTCGTTCTGAAGAATGGATTTTTCACTCCTAACGAAGCCTGCTCCATTTTGGCTACTAGTAGAGTCTCCATAAGTGATTTTGAGCGTTGCTGCGTTGATAGGGCGGCACTTGTTGACGCTGTATTGTTGTTTTGATTGTGTAGTTGACATTTTGATTGCTGCGTCCCGGATTTTAGATGAGATGTCATATTCTCTTCAGGAAATTACCACACTCACCGAACATTAGTTTATCGTCACATTTAAATTTAGGTTTTTAGTTTATTCCGGCACTATTAAGGAGGGTGTTCAGGCCCGCAAATATGCATGTTTGCAGAGAAAATCTAAACGAAATACTAAATCACTATATTCTTGACCATTCGCTATTGAAACGTGTACGTTTCAGAGCGATGGTCTCAAGAATAGGTCTCCAGGTGTTTTAAAAGCAGTGAAAATTGACGGCCCAACCCAAAATCGAACTATCTTAATTATATTAACACCTGGTATAATCAATACAATTCGTATTTCTTGAGTGTGTGTCCTAGAAAATTGCTTTAGAAAATAGCAGATCTCATATAATTGCTTGAGTTTGTTCAGGCTATTGAATTAATCCATTAAAATGGTCATTATGAAATACATCTGCGAAGAATGGTAATGGAGTCAGGTTCCTCTCAGGAGCTTATTATATGTATAGAAGAGAATGAGATAATCAAGACCACTTTGATTGGAGAGTACTCGTCAAGAAGTGACAGTTATCCTGAATTATGAGGCTCCAGATTATTATAACTGTTGTTTGTCTTAATTTGATTGACACCAATTGACACCTAGATTGGGAAAGTGTTTAACTTTAAAATAGTTCAAAGTAAGGATTAGAAAATGAATTTAATGAGGTGCATTAAATTTTGCCATAGCTGAGACACATTGTTAACGAATGGTTTCTTTACTACGATTCACGACAATTAACTCACCACCTCAAAGTCGAGTTATTGGGTTCTAGGCTACAGGAATGGAATCCTTTCGCACGAGGTGTGAAGGGTGCCTTTTAAAGCATGTTGAGGGTCTTATGAACGAGTTTGATAATTTTTCGTTTGTATCAGAAAGTTGGAAATTTGTTCCTTTGTGTTATTATAGTAATTAATAAATGAATTTACAAGAAGAACACGGTTGTTTATTTGGGGGAAGTACACATTGAACGATAGACAGAACAATAGGTACCTATACGGTCACATAGCTATGAAGATCGACATTTCTTCTGCTCAAGAACAAACATTAAAACCAAGTTCTAAACATATGTAAGAAGCCGCATATCGGGCAAATCTGAAAAGAGAAATTTAAATTTAATAGAAATTCGCTCGTAAAAATGCTCAAAAACCATCGGAGTATAAAGCCTCACCAATTAGTTTAATTAAAACTTAGATGTTGATGGCGCTGATAAAAGCTTTCATTAAGTTTACAATTAATTAGTTATTCTACTGGTTTATCATTAACAAGACATGGTAAACTGGTAAGCTTGTGCCATATTTATCAATGGTACGCGAGGTAGTCGTGGGAATATTGCACTTTTACGGTCTAGATTTCTTGTGAAATTCTAAAGCCCATGTCCAGTAATTACAATTGTGATAAAGGTGACTGGAAAAATTTAATTGGAACGGCCGTTGTAACTCATTCGAAGCAGTGGATACTCGACAGCCTTATGAATGATTGTCGTTCATTTTACAACGTATGTAACAAATTGCTCAGCTCATTAGTGTCGGTTCAAGTAAAACACAAAATTCTCAGAGTACGAATATGATTTTCTTGATGTTCCAAGTATTACGTTTTCTTGTTTTAAGTATGAAGGAACTGCTTGAAAGGAATTACGTCTGTTTTAAGCGATACGTTCGTATACTTTTGGGTCAAGAAACTGTTTGTTCGTTGAGGAATGTCTATTTTCAACCCAACAAAATATTGTTGTTGTAAAACGAACGTCTTACTCTTTTTATATGTAGAAGAATAACTAGTAACTAGCCTATAACATATACTAAAATTGTTATACAATTATAGTTATAATTGTTATAAAATATTAGTTCTTTCTATGTAGGCTATTCCACTACAATCCTGGTTGTCCTCATAATCCTTGTAAGTCAACCATGAAATAAAATACTTATGCATAGATGTAAACAAACAATATACGACCACTGAATATCGTCGAACTTCTATAGCGGTAATATGTGGCAAAAGACGCGAGAAACTGTTAGCGCCATCTGTAAAGTGATTGCACAACTTTTATGTATCTCTCAGAGTAAGAATCTTGGGTCAAGAAACTGCTTTTTTCTACTTTGCATTCACAATGCACACATTGTAACACTGTTTTCGGTGTTACAATTAGCAAATTGTAACACCGTTTTTAGTAACTTTTTTCTAAGATTGGTGACATTGATATCAAATGCATGTCAAACGAAAATACACATAACCACAAAAGTAAGCACAAACTGATTTTTTAGAATCGCACAAACTGCGAAGTATGTATATTTTTATACACATTTAAACATGCGTGTTGCATCCTAGGTTTCGTACTACTAGTATATGATGGTATATAATAATTATCAATAATTACTTTTTCACAGATATTTGAATTTAAGTGACAGATGACAGTGTTACCAACGGTTGCACCCATAAATACTCTAGATTGGAATTTTATTTATTTATATTTGAAGGATATATATTTTTCGTCCAACGAAATATTTTTGTTCTTATCGTACACATTGTCCCCAGACTCCTCAGCCATCATGCGATTTACTGTACGTTTTTGCCTCGGGCATTTGCGTCACAAATACTGAAGGTACTCGTCGTGCGGTTGACATTCGCGACATGTGTTTGTAATGTAAATAGGCAACGATCAGATTCAGTACACGCACTAATCTACCAAACCAGCATCTGCAACGATCACCCAGTCTCCATAATGTGGTATAATGCAAAGATACGAATGGGCCTTTAACTCCGTTGTTTATGTTTATAGCCAGGTATTTACTTTATTTGGTTTGAAAGAATACTACTACTACTTGCTTCAACACGTCGGCACATACGTTATATTTAATATAAGTTTCAATAAGAGTTTTCTATCATCGTTCACGCAATAGTATATTATTATACAAGTTTTATAGACGTCAAATTGGCGCATGAGGTGTTTGGGGCACGAGGAGCACCAGCGACGAGTGCCCCAAATGAACGAATGCGCCAATATGTCTTATAAAACGAGTGTAATATACTATTTTTCTACTTTGCGTCATTAATTTTATAAAAATTTAGAAGTATATTAGGTAAAATTCCAATCTAGAGTATTTATGGGTGCAACCGTTGGTAACACTGTCATCTGTCACTTAAATTCAAATATCTGTGAAAAAGTAATTATTGATAATTATTATATACCATCATATACTAGTAATACGAAACCTAGGATGCAACACGCATGTTTAAATATGTATAAAAATATACATACTTCGCAGTTTGTGCGATTCTAAAAAATCAGTTTGTGCTTACTTTTGTGGTTATGTGTATTTTCGTTTGACATGCATTTGATATCAATGTCACCAATCTTAGAAAAAAGTTACTAAAAACGGTGTTACAATTTGCTAATTGTAACACCGAAAACAGTGTTACAATGTGTGCATTGTGAATGCAAAGTAGAAAAATGTTATTATGTCACAGAGACTGACGTTAGGTAGGGTACAGAGTGGCTATACTATTTTTTCTACTTTGCGTCATTAATTTTATAAAAATTTAGAAGTATATTAGGTAAAATTCCAATCTAGAGTATTTATGGGTGCAACCGTTGGTAACACTGTCATCTGTCACTTAAATTCAAATATCTGTGAAAAAGTAATTATTGATAATTATTATATACCATCATATACTAGTAGTACGAAACCTAGGATGCAACACGCATGTTTAAATATGTATAAAAATATACATACTTCGCAGTTTGTGCGATTCTAAAAAATCAGTTTGTGCTTACTTTTGTGGTTATGTGTATTTTCGTTTGACATGCATTTGATATCAATGTCACCAATCTTAGAAAAAAGTTACTAAAAACGGTGTTACAATTTGCTAATTGTAACACCGAAAACAGTGTTACAATGTGTGCATTGTGAATGCAAAGTAGAAAAATGTTATTATGTCACAGAGACTGACGTTAGGTAGGGTACAGAGTGGCTATACTATTTTTTCTACTTTGCGTCATTAATTTTATAAAAATTTAGAAGTATATTAGGTAAAATTCCAATCTAGAGTATTTATGGGTGCAACCGTTGGTAACACTGTCATCTGTCACTTAAATTCAAATATCTGTGAAAAAGTAATTATTGATAATTATTATATACCATCATATACTAGTAGTACGAAACCTAGGATGCAACACTCATGTTTAAATATGTATAAAAATATACATACTTCGCAGTTTGTGCGATTCTAAAAAATCAGATTGTGCTTACTTTTGTGGTTATGTGTATTTTCGTTTGACATGCATTTGATATCAATGTCACCAATCTTAGAAAAAAGTTACTAAAAACGGTGTTACAATTTGCTAATTGTAACACCGAAAACAGTGTTACAATGTGTGCATTGTGAATGCAAAGTAGAAAAATGTTATTATGTCACAGAGACTGACGTTAGGTAGGGTACAGAGTGGCTATACTATTTTTTCTACTTTGCGTCATTAATTTTATAAAAATTTAGAAGTATATTAGGTAAAATTCCAATCTAGAGTATTTATGGGTGCAACCGTTGGTAACACTGTCATCTGTCACTTAAATTCAAATATCTGTGAAAAAGTAATTATTGATAATTATTATATACCATCATATACTAGTAGTACGAAACCTAGGATGCAACACGCATGTTTAAATATGTATAAAAATATACATACTTCGCAGTTTGTGCGATTCTAAAAAATCAGTTTGTGCTTACTTTTGTGGTTATGTGTATTTTCGTTTGACATGCATTTGATATCAATGTCACCAATCTTAGAAAAAAGTTACTAAAAACGGTGTTACAATTTGCCTAATTGTAACACCGAAAACAGTGTCACAATGTGTGCATTGTGAATGCAAAGTAGAAAAAAACAATTTCCGTTTCAAAACTAGATTGCGCATAATTATCTTCACGCATTCTGACCAAGCTCATTTCGCAGTAATGTATGTCATTATATTCATCATACAACATCTATATTACAATAATATCTTGCTATCACTCTATGAATTTTGACAGTTAGTTCTTCCTTGCAAGCGAGACGAATAATTACATCAAAGGGAACTCCACCAAATATTAATATTCTGTTTGTGGGTTTAATTTTCTTGGATCAATAAAATTATTTAATATTCAGTGAAGCTGTCATATTCGTACGTTATTACACTTGAAATCGCATTGATATACATACTATGTGTTACTGTGATATAAAACTTGTAGTTAACACCAACTTTGATACGATATCAACATATTTTGTTTGTAATCAACCGCAGTGAGATAATGGCAAGAGAAAATTAGTTAGTTCCCTTTAATTATTTTTATAACATGTATTATTTACCCAAATTTACAGACCAGCACTTAGAACATAGCACACTTTTTTTAAAATTTATTTAAAAACAAAACTGTTCACAATAGCATAAATTCTGTCACTTATAGATTACAAATTTGCGACTGGTTATATTTGAGTATTAGTTTTGCCCGTCGCGGTCGCGAAGTTATATCATACTGCAGCGTGCGTGTGGACACTGCGGACTTCCTACATGCCAGAGAGGTCCCAGCCTATCGAAATGCCCTACCTTAAAGCATGGTGAAACTGTCTACGAACATAAACACATACGTACGTACCCACCACATATGTGGCTGCTAACAGTGTGGACCACTCACTGTTTTACCAGTTGGCGAGTGAGTTTAGCAGCAGCCAGTCCATCAACGCCTGTTTAACCTTTACACCAACCAGCTGTAATTTAATTAACTCAGGAAACTATGTATTTTCCTCCCAATATATAGCGTTAAGCAATACACTTGTCTACCTATACTAATTACGAACTTTCAAGTGTAGGGCGCGTTCAGCGGAATCGCCCATTTTCGCCGACATTTGCGATCGAGTACCTGCAAAATTGGGCTTCTCGATATTACTTTTGACGCTCGAATTGAAAAAAGGACACAATTCCGCGTGGACTGCGCGATATTTTGTAAATTAAATGCGTCAATTTTGAAAAAAAAATCACGTTTTTACACCTCTTCGGGTGAAGGCGAACCTCGAGAAAATGTCACGTGACGTCTAGAAATTCCGACAAGCGGATCGATGAACGTCAAAAATTTACATTTTTTATCCGTTCCTGCCGACCTTATAAAAGCCGCTCGTTCTCATGTCTTACGATAAGATCCCTCTAAATACCCTTCGCAAAGAGTTTTGAGCAAAAAACCGGCCTTAAAAACAATTTTCGATCCAAAAAATCGATTTTTGTCGACCCGTGTTTTGCTGCTATTACCACAGTAACGTCAAACCCGAAACGCCCCCTGCGGGACATTCGTAACAACAGTAACAGATAGCAGATAACCTAAAATGTATCCTAAAATGTCCATATTGCGAATGTGGACAGGTGGGAAGCCTTAACCACATATTTCTAGAATGCCCAATAACTAAAATCGAAAATTTTGACATATACACAGAGCTAGTTAAAATACTGATCACATAATGAAAAGTTATGCTGCTACGTTGATTGGTTGCTGCTAGCAGCACCAGCAACTAGCGGCTAATAAAACAGTCATCTAAGGCCTTTGTGGCCATTTCTACGTCCCATAACCACGTCACCTGGGTACCTACGCAATAATTACCAATCTTAAGCTGGCTCCACACGCAACGGAAAATCCGAAGGTCTGCCTTGAGGCGTTAGGCCTCGAGGAAAACCGAAAAATAGGGAGGTCTCCACACACTATGGTATATACGAAGGCCAGCCTAAAGGCATTCCAGTTTGTGCTCGCGCAATGGCGTCAACAAATAATGCCCTTGCTGTTGTTGATTTTAGCTATAGAAAGTAACTAGCTCTGTGTATATGTCAAAATTTTTGACTTTAGTTATTGGGCATTCTAGAAATATGTGGTTAAGGCTTCCCACCTGTCCACATTCGCAATATGGACATTTTAGGATACATTTTAGGTTATCTGCTATCTGTTACTGTTGTTACGAATGTCCGGCAGGGGGCGTTTCGGGTTTGACGTTACTGTGGTAATAGCAGCAAAACACGGGTCGACAAAAATCGATTTTTTGGATCGAAAATTATTTTTAAGGCCGTTTTTTTGCTCAAAACTCTTTGCGAAGGGTATTTAGAGGGATCTTATCGTAAGACATGAGAGCGAGCGGCTTTTATAAGGTCGGCAGGAACGGATAAAAAATGTAAATTTTTGACGTTCATCGATCCGCTTGTCGGAATTTCTAGGCGTCACGTGACATTTTCTCGAGGTTCGCCTTCACCCGAAGAGGTGCGAAAACGTGATTTTTTTTCAAAATTGACGCATTTAATTTACAAAATATCGCGCAGTCCACGCGGAATTGTGTCCGAGATTTTGTATTGAGATTTCCGGCCTCCAGGCGTCAGATCCGCAGGAATACCTCTACAAAATTCTCACATAGAGGTTTTCCTTGAGGTCTTGCGCCTCGAGGCATGCCTTCGGGTTTTCCGTTACGTGTGGAGCCGCCTTTAGGCAACATATTGCAGCGTAAAGCAAGATCGGGCTCTTGAGAACGCTAAAAAGGTCCTCGATAAGGACACCGATGGCAAATCTTGACTCACGGTGACATCTTTATAGGCTATTTGAAACGGTTCTTTGGAATCTGTGATTCTACTCGAGCCAACAGAGATTCCTATATACGTTTTTATACCGGATTACCAATTTTCTATGGTACAGAAAAATTTCTAATATGTGACACCTACGTCTTCTTACAAAATAAAAAACTTCACATAATTAATCCTCGCAAAATGATCGAGTGCCGCTGTATAACCGAAACAAAAACTAGCATAGTAAGTCTGTAATTTATTTGAACAACCGTTCCCGAACACAGCATGGGTCCGAAGAACATATGTTTGAATGATTCAAGAGAAAATATAGACGACTGGGCGGAAACTGTTTGAAATAATCATTCAAATGACCATTGAAATCATGTAACCATGTATCATTAATATTTATATTACTTTATGATGTGTTTAATCGCCCTTTTATTGGAGAGGTCCTACTTTATTACGAGATTAGGTGTATGTTGTATAGTTTATTTCGTTATTTGAACAATTTATTAGTGAACCGCGAGGATTTTCATTGTTTATTAGAGATCGTGAAATGTGTTTAATACATAATTTTATATTTCAAGCATTATCTAATTCATTTCGGTCTAACTTATTAAGTTATTCATTGAAATATAACGAAGAATAATTTATTTTAAATTTGGCCACATTTGTCTTCCGAATTAAAGCTATTTATTTTACACTGGGAATAACTAATGGTCCAATATATCTTATGTTGTTTACCGAGCGGAATTTGAGGTCAAATGAAAAACCGCTCTCAAAGGTGTGTATCGATATACAGGCCGTTCCAAGCTACTGGTTTATGAGAACTAAAAAATTTTGTGGCTAGAGGACGAACTGGATTGCTGTTGGTGACTATCTGACATCGGTCTTGGCTAGTTGCTGGTGCTGTTAGCAGCAACAGCAGCCAGACAAAAGACAAAAATAGCGGCTGCTGAGTAGTCACACTATGCTGGTTAACTAATAACACTAGTCAACAAAATAATAAAAAAAAATGTACATTAGATGCCACTATTTTTTTCTTAGATACCATGGCCCGCTAAACTCAAAAATCGCATTAAACATTTTTTGAATGGATACGTTTTCGAGTTATGAATTTTTCTTTTTTTTTGTTAATTTTTTTGGAGGTAGTTCGACTATTTGGAGCATATCTCGAGTTCGGAACATCAAATCTTGTCGTTCGGTACATCAAATTAAAGCCAATTGAATCACCAATAAATGTTATTAATATTGTTTTATAATCGCTTCAGTGGTTTCAGTGTAATTGACCATAATTTGATTTTTTTTAGTATAAATGAAAATCGAACATTCATTTAACCGCCAGGGAAAGGTAGAAATAGTAAAAATATGCTCAGTTTCTTACTTTTTACGTAGAGTTTGCCCTTTTACGAAGAGAACAAGGTATTTACGATGAAAATCTATGAAGAAATACCGAAGTTATGATCAATTATGACCAATGGGTACGAAACTACCAAAATTCGGCCTTTTCTCTATTTTGTATTTTTCGTCATTTATAGCAGTTTAAATGCATGGTAGAGGTCGGATCCATTCGGAAGATGAGTACGTCACGTGATTCGCACCAAGATGCGCATCTTTTAGTCAACGTTTCGCACTCTGTTGCAAGAGGCAACTTCAGGACGGAGAGAATTAACGTGTGTGGAAGGGTGAGGGTATTTATCGTCGCTCAAAACACGTAGTGGCATATCTCACCAAAAAATGATATTCAGATATGTCAGTACGTGTTTCGATCGACGTTATATGTACCTGGCGCAGGTGCCTGCGCAGGTAGTCAAACAACTATTGGTTGGGAGGGCGGTTTGGGGTAGCTGTGATTGGCTGTGGTGGTCGTAAAAGTGGTTTCCAGCTATGATGCAAATGCCAACCGTCATCTCGATTGAGATTGGAGGGATCTTTAAAGATTTCGATCGCTTCGCGGATTCTACGAGGATAATAACGTGATTCCCGGGAGATGATTTTTGTTTGGTCGAGAAGAATTGTTGTGTCTGTGCTCAGCAAGCGCTGAACTGGTGATCTGGCGCAGCCTTGTACAACGTTCATGTTCTGAAACCCCAACGCTGACAGACCGCTTTATCTCATCAATGTAGACACTGCCACAAGCACATGGGATACGGTATACACCTGGAGCTAGCAGTTGAGAAGATTTCATCCTGAGAATCTTGGTGACGTCAGTGACGAGCATGGTGAGAGGTTTCACTAGGAAATGAAGACTATTGAGCGGCGCTACCAGGGATTTTGGATTGAAAAAATGATGGGCAACTATATCTGGTTCCTCATAAGAAAAACAGATTTCCACAAGAATATAAAGCAAAGCAGCAATCAAACTCACTTCTAATCTCCATTATATTGAAAACATCACATTAAAACTAAGCACAATGAATTAAACTTGTAAACAGAAAAAAAGTAGAATTTTGGTAGTTTGGTACCTATCAATCTTAAATGACCATAACTTCGCTATTTTTGCATAGATTTTAATCGTAAATACCTTGTTCTCTTCGTAAAAGTTCAAACTCTACGCAAAAAATATTAAACTAACTATATTTCCACGATTTCTACTTTTCACAGGTGATAGAGTAAATGTTCCATTTTCATTTTGGCCAAATTTTTATAATATCGTTGCCTATTGCGCTAAAACGACTGAAGCGATTGAAAAACTATATCAGTGACAATTGTTGGTGATACAATTAGCTTCAATTTTATGTGCCGGGCGACCAGATTGGACGTTCCTAACTCGAGATATGCTCCAAATAGTCGAACTATCTCCGCAAAAAAACAAAACTCGAAAACGTATCCATTAAAAAAAATTTTGTGCGATTTTTAAGTTTAGAGGGCCTTAGTATATATAAAAAAAAATAGTTGCATCCAATGTACATTTTGACTGTTGACTAGTGTAATCTAACAGCCAGCACCAAGCAACTTTTCGGCCGGCGACTATTCATTATGTAATCAGTATTTCAACAACTGTATCGCTTAAAGCCCTGAGAATATTACCTCGTATAATATTTATAACAGATATTTAAAAAAATACATAATTTCCTGAGTTAATTAAATTCGAGCTGGTTGCTGTAAAAGTTAAACAAGCGCTGCGCTGGTGGGCTGGCTGCTGCTAAACTCACTCGCCAACTGGTAAAACAGTGAGTGGTCCACACTGTTAGCAGCCAGTAGCAAATAGCACGCTTGTAAAATAGCATAGTGTGACCAGGGCATTTAAGAAGATAAATCTGTTTGTTGCCTGATGGTAAATGTTTTCTTTTGTTAAAAAAGCAAAAGGCAATCTATTAAAAAAGATATTTTTACGTTCACCACTTCTTTGTAATGGAAAAATGATTACCAGCAAAGACACAAACATATATTACTGCTATTAGTTTGACTAGTCGTTAGCATTGTGCGACAAAGTATTTATGGCTGTATTTTTGTATTTATGGCTGTATTTTTGTATTTATGGCTGTATTTTTGTATTTATGGCTTCGCATCAAGTTCAATGGCAAGTTGAAACAGTTTTTAAGAAGCCTCTATCTGCTTGCAAGTCACGTAGGTATATAGTGAAAATCTAGAGTTGGACTTACTTGAATTGAAAACGCACTTCCAATAATTGTCGACATAACAGAATTTATGATTTTTATAAGCCTGGCTAGAGACCATCTTTGGAGATGTTATAAATAACGTACGTTCTAGGGACAATAAGTCATTGATAGTTGATGAGTATGCTTTGGCATGACCGGCATACCAAAGCAGAAATATCTCTTGTGGACCTCACTGTCCCCACCCTACTTTCCGACTATTATTCAAGTTTGTGAAGTCAAGTTCGCATATTATTCATATCTGTTCCCAAAAAACAATAACATTAACATAAAATATACATAATCTACGTCCATTAGCTCTACAACAAAACCTATAAACTTTGTTTACGACTGAGGCGTCACAAAACAGTCGATGACGTCAAATGTCATATGTCACAAGAAGAGGCAACATTCCACCAAGCGGTTTTTGTATAAAAAAAAATATGAACAACATTGATGATGAGCAGCAACTTCTGAATTTAAGAAACAAGAATTGTGTGTACATAAAAGCAAATAGTCTGTCGGCAAGTCTTATTGGCATGTTGAAAGTCGGCCAAACTGCCTTTGCACACTCGTAGACCAATGGCTGTAAGATATCATTGACCAGATTGTGAAATGTACGCCTTTTAAAGCCGCCACCACGTGTGCGTGTAGGTATGCCACTCTCAACAGCAGCGTAAAGAAATATTTACGACAATGTGCTATCAGTATTTGCGACGAGATGAAAAAATGTGCGTTCGCGATTTACAGCACTTATAGGGCCTAAACCGTTCATCAAGATGTTATTATGTAATACTAGCTCTGTGTATAAGTCAAAATTTTCGATCTTAGTTATTGGGCATTCTAGAAATATGTAGTTAAGGCTTCCCACCTGTCCACATTCGCAATATGGACATTTTAGGATACATTTTAGGTTATCTGCTATCTGTTACTGTTGTTACGAATGTCCGGCAGGGGGCGTTTCGGGTTTGACGTTACTGTAGTAATAGCAGCAAAACACGGGTCGACAAAAATCGATTTTTTTGATCGAAAATTGTTTTTAAGGCCGTTTTTTGCTCAAAACTCTTTGCGAAGGGTATTTAGAGGGATCTTATCGTAAGACATGAGAGCGAGCGGCTTTTATAAGGTCGGCAGGAACGGATAAAAAATGTAAATTTTTGACGTTCATCGATCCGCTTGTCGGAATTTCTAGACGTCACGTGACATTTTCTCGAGGTTCGCCTTCACCCGAAGAGGTGCAAAAACGTGATTTTTTTTTTTCAAAATTGACGCATTTAATTTACAATATATCGCGCAGTCCACGCGGAATTGTGTCCTTTTTTCAATTCGAGCGTCAAAAGTAATATCGAAAAGCCCAATTTTGCAGCTACTCGATCGCAAATGTCGGCGAAAATGGGCGATTCCGCTGAACGCGCCCTACACTTGAAAGTTCGTAATTAGTATAGGTAGATAATATAGCTTGATGCAAGAGAAAATCGTATTAAGCTGAAGAAGAGGAGAGTCGCAACAGTAGAAGAAAACAGACCTTAGAGGTGGAGACAAGAGTCTTTTTGAATCGAAATACACCACCATCATCGAACGGGTAGTTCTAGAGGAATGCGTGGTAGAAATAAGGTGATCGAGCACGAGTATACAATTATAGATGTTTCAAACTAAGAAGAGCACAGTTGTGTATGCAACCATATATACAGAGGCAATTTATAAACCACACACTGGGTATGATTGGTTGCATATACAACTGTGCTCTTCTTAGTTTGAAACTACTCTAATGCTGTATTCTTATACTATAAAGAGGAAAAGGGTTCAGTTACTACGATTTTCTGAACGAATCATCAAAACACACACACACTAGAATCACTAAATACCTCCTCACTGACATTAGTAACGCACCATTTCCCACTTTTGCGATATTTCCCAAATACGCAAAATATAGTCACAAAAACTCATACATAAGTCCCGGATTCACACAAACGAACGATATGATGTTGTATGTATGTATCTACAACCAGAAAACAAAACGCGAGCGTTCTCGATGGTCCCGCAAATCCGACTAAACATTCAATGACGCAAACGCCGCCAATTTATGTCGTGTAGCTTCGCATACTAATTTCCCATACGTTTTAATTTATACAGTCGGTGATTTTAACAACAGATGACTCCCAACATAGTTCAACACGAACTAAGAGCGACGTATCGCGAAGCTAAGAGGTCCATATCGCGAAAAATTTAATTCTGTCCGCAAGAAATAACAATCATCATAAGAAGGTATTTATAGAATGTCCGGACAACTTTGGAATGTATAAAAAAAACAGAAAAATGCACCAAGAAATGCGGTATATCGTTGTCTTGTTTTCTAGATTGTCTATCTTTCTTGTTCATACGGCATCGTTGACGTCAAAGCTGACTCTGAACACTCGACAGGTGCTGCGTGTTAAGGTCAGTTTATGTACGACGCGACGCGAATGCAACGCGACGCGAACGCCACGCGACGTGAACAGAAAACGCAAACATGAAATAACAGTGTTTATGTAACCCGAGACGCGAACGCAAGCTCAACGTTTTTTGTGTTAAAGGGTTGGCATTTGTTGGGTTGGATTTTTGACAGCAGACCTTGAAGTAACTAACTTCATACTAACTTCCCCACCATGTTTGCTTATAGCATTACTATTGGTTGTTGTAAGCAATGCTGCCACCATTGTGACTCAGCAGTTGTCAAATATGAGGTTATAATCGCGACTGTCACATATGGGAACGCTGTGATTGGCTAGACGCGAACATCAAGACGTGATGCAAACGCGAATAGTTGAAAAAATGAGAACTATTCGCGTTCGCGTTACGTCTTTGCCTTTTGCGTTGCGTGGAACATAAACCCATGTACGTGAATTGTATGATTCAACTTTTGACGTTTTGCATTCGCGTCGCAAGCTCAAAGTTTTTTCTGCTAAAGGGTTGGCATTTGTTGGGTTGGATTTTTGACAGCAGATCTTGAAGTAACTAACTTCATACCAACTTTCCCACCATGTTTGCTTATAGCATTACTATTGGTTGTTGTAACCAATGCTGCCACCATTGTGACTCAGCAGTTGTCAAATATGAGGTTATAATCGCGACTGTCACATATGGGAACGCTGTGATTGGCTAGACGCGAACATCAAGACGTGATGCAAACGCGAATAGTTGAAAAAATGGGAACTATTCGCGTTCGCGTTACGTCTTTGCCTTTGCGTTGCGTGGAACATAAACACATGTACGTGAATTGTATGATTCAACTTTTGACGTTTTGCATTCGCGTCGCAAGCTCAAAGTTTTTTCTGTTAAAGGGTTGGCATTTGTTGGGTTGGATTTTTGACAGCAGACCTTGAAGTAACTAACTTCATACTAACTTCCCCACCATGTTTGTTTATAGCATTACTATTGGTTGTTGTAAGCAATGCTGCCACCATTGTGACTCAGCAGTTGTCAAATATGAGGTTATAATCGCGACTGTCACATATGGGAACGCTGTGATTGGCTAGACGCGAACATCAAGACGTGATGCAAACGCGAATAGTTGAAAAAATGGGAACTATTCGCGTTCGCGTTACGTCTTTGCCTTTACGTTGCGTGGAACATAAACACATGTACGTGAATTGTATGATTCAACTTTTGACGTTTTGCGTTCGCGTCGCGTTGCGTTCGCGTCGCCTCGTACATAAACTGGGCTTTAAAACCGGCGACCTTAAGCAAGCATATTATAAATTCAAATCATCCGCAATGACGCACGTAGCGGTGCCTCTTACAATAATTGTAGGCGTGTCCTCAAAGAAGCTGTATATTTAAAAATATATATATTTAAAGATTATATAAGCGTCCTTTATCCTGGAAATCATATATAAACATACAAATCATAAATAAACATACAAATCCTACCTTAGCTTTATAATGACAAGGCGTATCCAAATCCCCTTCATCACCACTGACAGTTGAGCACGTGGAACAGTCCGAACTCTTTCTGAACGGCTGACACCTGATGTATTCAGCATCCAAGGTACTAATCGACGACCCAATATAATTCAGATTGCTGCAGGAGCTGTGCAAGCTCGAATCGGGCGACGACGACCTCTCCTTCCGCTGATTCCGGAAGTACTCGATATCTTCAAGCGTCAACCCCATAACGTCATCGGAATAATCGCTGACGACCACAGAGGGAGTCCTCCAGTACCGATACCTCGGCTGCTCGTCCCCGTCGTCAGTAAAAGTGCTATGCCTTCGCGAAGGATCATATTCGACATCGCTAACATCGCTCGATTTTCGATCGTACGGCAACGGGACGCACTGCGCTTCGATTATCGTCTTTGTGGGTACGTTGTAGTGATCTATGGAACCCCTTGGGCTGTACGGCGAGTAAACAGAGGCAGGATTCGCGTTTTCTTCGCGTTTCCAAGCGTTCGTGTTTGTCAAATCCTCATCGCTTTGCGTCAAACCAACGGCCGAATCAGAAGACGCAGAACGTTCAACTCTATTATAAAAGCAATTTTTCTCGTCGTCACTACCAGCTGACGAACTGTAGTAGCCGTAATTCGGCGGTGCCAACCTCGCGGCTGCCTTATCATGCAAGATACACAAGTTCTCAATGTATTTATCGCGTAGCTCTTTAACGCTTGCGAATTTCGTTTCTGTAGGAGTGTCGTAAACGCAAGACTTCCTCTGTACACCCAGAGCTTCGTCATCATCCATCATTTCATCGCTTATACACTCCTCATAGCATAGTTCGTTCTGAACGTTCCGATCTTGACAAGACGCGCCCAGCGCCATCTCTGAATCAACGGCTATACTCTCGCCATCGGGAACTAGCGACCTGTAATATTCACGGTGTTTCTCGGCTTTGTAACGGACTATTTCGCGTAGGTCCGTCGGTTTTGTTCTTGAGTAGTTTATTGTTGGATAGTCTGCTGTGGTATAGTTCTGATTCATCTTGGTTAGGTTGCTCATCGATGTTCTATAAGGAGATTCCACCTCGTAGAGGTTCTCAACTTTGATGATGCGCTCGGAATCGTTGGAATTCGTGTACCAAACGTGGACAGGCTCGCGTGGTGGCCTCCTGGCCCAGAAAACACTGAAACTGAACAGGAGAACACTGGATTAAACTATGATAAACGTCTCTTTAAAGTCTTTAAACATTAAATGTATCGTCTTTACTTTGTGAGAGATGCAGCAAAGTTGAACGAACGCGCAACTAATACTAAAGAATAGGAAGCGATAGAAGCGCTTTAGTTCTTCGTGTTGCAGTTGCCTGCGCTAAGAGTAGCCTTTGTGGTGACCTGAGCGGTGTATTTATTAGGTAGAGGGTGTTGAATTCCTTTTGTAATCTGATGCTCCCCTGATAAGCATGGTCTACAGTGTACACCTTTGTGCTAAGAATGGTATACCTTCGTGGTGGACTGTAAACTTCGTTACTGTCCATTTGTTGGTACTGGAGATTTTAAAATGATGATCGCTGGTTTTTGGATGCAAAATTTAGAGCATTACTACAAATTTTGGTGTCGTTCTTTCTTTCGTCGATTGTTGACGTTAGTTTTTTAGGCTAATACTGCCTGACAGATTTATGATATCTGACACAATATCCCATGCCATGCTGTGATCAAAACAGGCATCTCTTCTGTCAAAAATCAATGGAACGTTTGGTCAAACACGTTTATTCAATTTATTTTCTTCTACACCGTTCGTCAACAATAAAAATATTTCGTTGGACGAAAAATATTATATGCTTCAACGAAAAAAACAGTTTCTTGACCCAAAAGTATACGTACGTATCGCTCAAAACAGACGTAATTCCTTTCAAGCAGTTCCTACATACTTAAAACAAGAAAACTTGGAACATCAAGAAAATCATATTCTTACTCTGAGAGTTTTGTATTTTACTTGAACCAGCCAAATGATCTTTCTACGAAGATATTCGTGTTGCATCGCATAAAATTCCCTCTGTGAAGCAGTGATATATGACACGTTAAAACTGTAATAAATAAATAAACATAAATCGTATAATAAACCATTAGTTACTACAGATTAAGTATCATTCCTGTCGTGTCAATTTAAACTTTATTAACAAACTAATTTTAATAGACTAATTACGACTTTAAATTGCGGCAATTACAAATAAATCACACCTTGTTATGCCACACATCAATCAATCAAATTTACCAAGAATTACCTATTTTAATAAATTACTATTAATCAATTAAAATATAAATCATTTCTATACAATTTCGAAGTAGCATTTGCCACTTCCGGTTGTCAGATTGTCACCAAAAACAAACCAGTTCCTCCTCTGGTAATTCTAAATATGTAAGCCAAATTTCAGACCGATCCGTTGTACCGTTTGATCGTTTAATTACGATCTTGATTTTGAGAGATGTATGACAGTGTTTTATCTGTCTCTAAGTTGCACGTTTCACTCGGGAACCGTGCATCTTAGAGCAACGAGGTCTTCAACATTGTATTCCCCAATTAATTTCCTATCAGAAACCGTTTGAATCATCGATATCGCACGATTATTTCGAACATAATTTGCTCTTGAAGTAGGATATGCCCATCGGCAATAACACAAACGATAAGATCAGGTAATTAGTCTGTACGCTGAGAACGTATAAATCACCGATTCATTCAGTAAAATGTGATAGTAGGTATTGCAAGTTGAAGACCTTTCATTTACTCTTGACTTTAGTTGGTTAGTATAGCCGACAGTACAGCCCACGCGAACAAAGTTAATCGATCTTAATTCCTTAATGGCAAAGCAACAGATCGCCATTTTACTCGTTCAGTGTTCCATTGACCGTGCATTTGGCGCAACCTTGCGAAGTTTATCATTGGCCTAAATACATATTTACCAGATCGCAGATCGTGGTATTACAGACAGAACACGTTACATAGATAGGTGTTGAAATTCTATACTTTAGAAGTACTGTATTGTATATAATTATATATAAATTTTAAAATATGACGTAGGTTTTTGGTGATGAAAATTTTAACCAAACTGATACCAACTCATCCTCCAGTGACTTTAACCAAGTATGCCAACGTTCAGAACAGTGGGGTGAACGGTTTGGGCGTTATAAGCGTTTATAGAAGCTGTCTGATAGAATCTACAGTCGCTGTGCTTTGAAATCGATTGCTAAAAAAATTGCTAAAAAGAAATCGAAATATGTAACACAAAAATGCTTTGTTAACATCTTAAAATTTCAAGTGTGGGTGGATTTTATACCTAAATTAACTTTTTATCTAATCCTTTAAACAAATAAAGACAAAATGGCAGAAACGACATCCTAGTACCACGGCTAGTACAAAGTATCCAAGCTTATTCAATAGGCTATTTCAATGTGGCTCCTGTCAAAATATTTATACGGCAATTTGTATTCCCACACACGCAAAAGAGAATGGCGTTTCCATTTTATTGGTTATACAGAAAGCAGGTGCCTCAACAAACAGTCAGCAGGTTTGTTTATTTTTAGAAGCACACCACTTTTTGCCTGGCGATCATTTGTAAGCAGAATTTAAATAAAAAAAAAGTGTAGGTACGTATATGCTTTTTATGTTTCAATAATTATATGCAGTCCCCTTTAGTCTTTGTGTTGTAAAGGAAAACATGTTTATTGTCTACGTAAATTAAGATTGGTGACTATGTTTAATGAATTGTAAACGACTCACTAGAGGGCGCTGTCTCTGGTTGAGAAGAGCTTTTTGAGAACTTATTCCGGCACTCGTCGCTGGCGCTCCTCGTGCCCCAAATGAACGAATGCGCTAATATGTCTTATAAAACGAGTGTAATATACTATTTTTTCTACTTTGCGTCATTAGTTTTATAAAAATTTAGAAGTATATTAGGTAAAATTCCAATCTAGAGTATTTATGGGTGCAACCGTTGGTAACACTGTCATCTGTCACTTAAATTCAAATATCTGTGAAAAAGTAATTATTGATAATTATTATATACCATCATATACTAGTAGTACGAAACCTAGGATGCAACACGCATGTGTAAATATGTATAAAAATATACATACTTCGCAGTTTGTGCGATTCTAAAAAATCAGTTTGTGCTTACTTTTGTGGTTATGTGTATTTTCGTTTGACATGCATTTGATATCAATGTCACCAATCTTAGAAAAAAGTTACTAAAAACGGTGTTACAATTTGCTAATTGTAACACCGAAAACAGTGTTACAATGTGTGCATTGTGAATGCAAAGTAGAAAAATGTTATTATGTCACAGAGCCTGACGTTAGGTAGGGTACAGAGTGGCTATACTATTTTTTCTACTTTGCGTCATTAATTTTATAAAAATTTAGAAGTATATTAGGTAAATTTCCAATCTAGAGTATTTATGGGTGCAACCGTTGGTAACACTGTCATCTGTCACTTAAATTCAAATATCTGTGAAAAAGTAATTATTGATAATTATTATATACCATCATATACTAGTAGTACGAAACCTAGGATGCAACACGCATGTTTAAATATGTATAAAAATATACATACTTCGCAGTTTGTGCGATTCTAAAAAATCAGTTTGTGCTTACTTTTGTGGTTATGTGTATTTTCGTTTGACATGCATTTGATATCAATGTCACCAATCTTAGAAAAAAGTTACTAAAAACGGTGTTACAATTTGCTAATTGTAACACCGAAAACAGTGTTACAATGTGTGCATTGTGAATGCAAAGTAGAAAAATGTTATTATGTCACAGAGCCTGACGTTAGGTAGGGTACAGAGTGGCTATACTATTTTTTCTACTTTGCGTCATTAATTTTATAAAAATTTAGAAGTATATTAGGTAAATTTCCAATCTAGAGTATTTATGGGTGCAACCGTTGGTAACACTGTCATCTGTCACTTAAATTCAAATATCTGTGAAAAAGTAATTATTGATAATTATTATATACCATCATATACTAGTAGTACGAAACTTAGGATGCAACACGTATGTTTAAATATGTATAAAAATATACATACTTCGCAGTTTGTGCGATTCTAAAAAATTAGTTTGTGCTTACTTTTGTGGTTATGTGTATTTTCGTTTGACATGCATTTGATATCAATGTCACCAATCTTAGAAAAAAGTTACTAAAAACGGTGTTACAATTTGCTAATTGTAACACCGAAAACAGTGTTACAATGTGTGCATTGTGAATGCAAAGTAGAACAATGTTATTATGTCACAGAGCCTGACGTTAGGTAGGGTACAGAGTGGCTATACTATTTTTCTACTTTGCGTCATTAGTTTTATAAAAATTTAGAAGTATATTAGGTAAAATTCCAATCTAGAGTATTTATGGGTGCAACCGTTGGTAACACTGTCATCTGTCACTTAAATTCAAATATCTGTGAAAAAGTAATTATTGATAATTATTATATACCATCATATACTAGTAGTACGAAACTTAGGATGCAACACGCATGTTTAAATATGTATAAAAATATACATACTTCGCAGTTTGTGCGATTCTAAAAAATCAGTTTGTGCTTACTTTTGTGGTTATGTGTATTTTCGTTTGACATGCATTTGATATCAATGTCACCAATCTTAGAAAAAAGTTACTAAAAACGGTGTTACAATTTGCTAATTGTAACACCGAAAACAGTGTTACAATGTGTGCATTGTGAATGCAAAGTAGAAAAAAATCTTTTTCTGAAGCATTTATTTTTCCAAGTAAAACAACCAATTACTTATTCTGATAATTATTATTCCCTTTAATCCATCTAATGGTTGAAATAAAACAATATTCATTTGGTCGAAATGTTTAAATATTTGAAGTAATACCACAAAGTTTCATTAAAAACTACATCATAGTCCTTTGTAGTTGATGACTGTTTCGTGTGGCTTAATAATTTACTCATTGGAACTAAATTTATCTTGAATAAGCACTTAACTCACTTCTTCTGAGGAAATGTTGTCTTGGCTAAAGTGTATAGTTATTTCGTGGATATGGAAATCAACCGTTGTTGTTTTGATTCAAAGTAATTTGACTTGAACTGAGCATTCTTTTCTCTGTGTGTATGAGTATTACATAGCAAGTAAGTACTTTGTATTGAAAGTCAATCAAAAACAACTAAATATAGCAGTACCTAGCCTATTTGGGATATTAATTTATTAGGTGTTGAAATCTTGAAAACATGACTAAGTTTAGCGAAATGGTATTTCCAAATTGACACTGATACTGTCAATTGTACATAGCATACTTTTTAATCGGCTCTATTCAAACATATAACCTTCAATACCTATCTAGAAATGATGAATCAAGACTTACTGGTAGTAATTACGAATTACAACAAGAAAAACATTAGTACAATTTAATTAGAATGTTCGGAATACAGAAATTTAATTCTATGGACTGCTTTTTAGCATTTCTTTGTGGAATATCATGGAAATATTTTTTATCTTTACATAAAGCACCAGACCGTATGGCACCATTAATATATAAATAACCTTCACTAGTATTTTTTCTATCCAAATAATCTACCTATACTAATTGCGAACTTTCAAGTGTAGGGCGCGTTCAGCGGAATCGCCAATTTTGGCCCACATTTGCGATCGAGTAGCTGCAAAATTGTGCTTTTCGATATTACTTTTGACGCTCGAATTGAAAAAAGGACACAATTCCGCGTGGACTGCGCGATATTTTGTAAATTAAATGCGTCAATTTTGAAAAAAAATCACGTTTTTGCACCTCTTCGGGTGAAGGCGAACCTCGAGAAAATGTCACGTGACGTCTAGAAATTCCGACAAGCGGATCGATGAACGTCAAAAATTTACATTTTTTATCCGTTCCTGCCGACCTTATAAAAGTCGCTCGCTCTCATGTCTTACGATAAGATCCCTCTAAATACCCTTCGCAAAGAGTTTTGAGCAAAAAAACGGCCTTAAAAACAATTTTCGATCCAAAAAATCGATTTTTGTCGACCCGTGTTTTGCTGCTATTACCACAGTAACGTCAAACCCAAAACGCCCCCTGCCGGACATTCGTAACAACAGTAACAGATAGCAGATAACCTAAAATGTATCCTAAAATGTCCATATTGCGAATGTGGACAGGTGGGAAGCCTTAACCACATATTTCTAGAATGCCCAATAACTAAAATCGAAATTTTTGACTTATACACAGAGCTAGTATTTTATTCTAATAAGAAGTTCAATATAGTTGTTTCAACGGTTAGTTATTCTTACGATTTAAGAGTTTAGTATGCTTATGTTGAGTATAATTTGCTCTGACGAAGAAAATGTTATTCCTCTACATATAAAAAGAGTTTTACATCAACAACAATATTTTGTTGGGTAAAAAATATACATTCTTCAACGAACAAACAGTTTCTTGCCCCAAAAGATATCGCTTAAAACAGACGTAATTCCTTCCTTTCAAGCAGTTCCTTCATACTCAAAACAAGAAAACGTAATACTTGAAACATCAAGAAAATCATATTCTTGCTCTGAGAATTTTATATTTTACTTGAACCAACCAAATGATCTTTCTGGGGATATAGAAACAAGTCATATTCTTCACTCAAAGATGAGGAAAAACTCAACACAGCGTACTGCTCGCTTTCCATAGCTCAGCTTATATACCCGTAAGACAAGCCAAGGTGTGACTAGAGGCTGTCTCAGCGCCATCTCCCGGCCGGTAAACGTAACATCTTCGTTATGTTTACCGGCGTCGGTAAGAAAATTCCGTGGACTAGTTTGGTAAATGAAGGGCACAAATATTAGCTTATTTTAAATAGTACATGTTTTAGATTGTGCCATACAAATACGGCACCGTATTTTTTACGCACGGCAATTGTTTTTTGCTGACGTTAGAGCCTCAATTTACGTTAATTTGATAAACGTTTTTCTAAAAACGTTCGCACGAGCGAAAATACCAACAAATATTGACCTAATCTTACATTGTTTTATACCTACGAGTGCGTTATATTGTTTTCTGTCGGCAAATAAAGATAAAAACGGCACGTTTGGCAATACGATATGGTGACAAACAAGATGTTTGCGAAATTATAGCACTTATTCTAGTTTTTGTGCTGGCAAACGATGTGTTCAATGACACTACTTACGCAGATACTCATTAATAAGCACAATTATAAATTATTATAGTATTATTGCAATTGACAGCGCGGGATAAGGAATTATTCATAACATAAAGTAGTGGCCGTTCACTTTAATAATAAAACACAATCCTGTCAAAGAAATCTTTATAAATTTGCAAACTTTGGCCAAAAAAAAATATGTAAGTTAAGTTAAATTGCTAATTTTGCTTCTTCAGTGCATCTGTCAACTCTTGTATCCAGAAAAAATCAAATTTTGACGTGTTACGATAACCTCTTACAGATTGCAATGATTTACCAGACAGTTAGGAAGATATCTCTTGCAAAAAAAAGCCTTTACATTTGCGTCAAGATTCATTATCAACTTGTCTTGTTTTGCTATGTATGTGCACACTGTATACATTCAAAATGTGTGTAATTATTGCGATATCACAAGTCAGCAAAATCAGCTGACGTTAAAATTGCTAAACACCCCGTTTAACACTGAATTTAATAATCAAAACTTACCACTCCATGAAAATCACGTTGTATTACCAAATTCCTGAAATACAAACAGAAAAATTTGATGAGTTTTACTTACATGCTAGTGAAATGTGCGGCGGTATACGAATAAAATTGTAAGTTTCCTTGCTGGCAAAGTAGCGGACACAAAATGAAATGTTTTGTAGGCAAAAGTGCGATTTATAATGAGAATCTTTTATCTGTATCTATGATCTGTCACGAGAGAGATTACGGGTTATAAAAGTTACGCTGTTTACCAGCACAAGTACTGCTGTCGCTGGTGGCTACTACTAGCAAGCCTCAGTTCAAACTACAAGATTTAAGGTTTACAAGGTACTATTTCTGGTGCATTTAAAGCCCTCTTTTTATATCTCGGGAGAATATTACCTCGCCATAGTACTTATAAAACACATTTCAAAAAATACATAATTTTAACATTCATGCTGGTTGCTGTAAAAGTTAAACGTCATTTCCATAAAAAAACAAGCGATTGATGGTTATAAGTTATAACTACTGAGTCTGTTATTTTTTTACAAGATGTAAGTTCTTTGTTTATAGTATTTTTCTGATGTCAACGTTATAATTTTGTCGTTTATACGATAGCTAATCGAGTGCTACGAATCAATTGGACTGGACAATCAATCTATTAAATATGAAAATGGTTGTTAAATGAGTATAATTTGATACAATGATTACATGTTTTGATTAAACGCTAAATTGAAGTTTATATGTAACCATATGTACTCAAATGCAGTATCGTAATATGAATATAAAATATAGTGAATTACACAGACTAGACAGACACCGCAGCTAGATAGCAATAAGTGCACATCCCTCTGTCTTTTTTCCATCCAATTAAATCGGTATATTGGCATCTTTATCGTTTTTTGTTAAACCGTTGCCCAGGGGGCGCTCGGTTGATGGACAGAGTTCCCATAGAAATCTAAATCTCTAATCTAAATTTTAACTAGCTTATTAATTCGACAGATTTATTTCAAATATGGCGCCAACGTGCCCCAAGCGCCCCCTATGTCACGGTTTCATGCTTTTAGAGTGAAATCGACGATAGTTGAAGAGAGAAACGAGATATCGGGGGTCATGGAAAATAACGTTTACTGCGCTGTCTGTCTAGTCTGTGCATCCCTCTGTCTTTTTTCAATCCAATTAAATCGGTATATTGGCATCTTTATCGTTTTTTGTTAAACCGTTGCCCAGGGGGCGCTCGGTTGATGGACAGAGTTCCCATAGAAATCTAAATCTCTAATCTAAATTTTAACTAGCTTATTAATTCGACAGATTTATTTCAAATATGGCGCCAACGTGCCCCAAGCGCCCCCTATGTCACGGATTCATGCTTTTAGAGTGAAATAGACGATAGTTGAAGAGAGAAACGAGATATCGGGGGTCATGGAAAATAACGTTTACTGCGCTGTCTGTCTAGTCTGTGCATCCCTCTGTCTTTTTTTCCATCCAATTAAATCGGTATATTGACATCTTTATCGTTTTTTGTTAAACCGTTGCCCAGGGGGCGCTCGGTTGATGGACAGAGTTCCCATAGAAATCTAAATCTCTAATCTAAATTTTAACTAGCTTATTAATTCGACAGATTTATTTCAAATATGGCGCCAACGTGCCCCAAGCGCCTCCTATGTCACGGTTTCATGCTTTTAGAGTGAAATAGACGATAGTTGAAGAGAGAAACGAGATATCGGGGGTCATGGAAAATAACGTTTACTGCGCTGTCTGTCTAGTCTGTGCATCCCTCTGTCTTTTTTCAATCCAATTAAATCGGTATATTGGCATCTTTATCGTTTTTTGTTAAACCGTTGCCCAGGGGGCGCTCGGTTGATGGACAGAGTTCCCATAGAAATCTAAATCTCTAATCTAAATTTTAACTAGCTTATTAATTCGACAGATTTATTTCAAATATGGCGCCAACGTACCCCAAGCGCCCCCTATGTCACGGATTCATGCTTTTAGAGTGAAATAGACGATAGTTGAAGAGAGAAACGAGATATCGGGGGTCATGGAAAATAACGTTTACTGCGCTGTCTGTCTAGTCTGTGCATCCCTCTGTCTTTTTTCCATCCAATTAAATCGGTATATTGGCATCTTTATCGTTTTTTGTTAAACCGTTGCCCAGGGGGCGCTCGGTTGATGGACAGAGTTCCCATAGAAATCTAAATCTCTAATCTAAATTTTAACTAGCTTATTAATTCGACAGATTTATTTCAAATATGGCGCCAACGTGCCCCAAGCGCCCCCTATGTCACGGATTCATGCTTTTAGAGTGAAATAGACGATAGTTGAAGAGAGAAACGAGATATCGGGGGTCATGGAAAATAACGTTTACTGCGCTGTCTGTCTAGTCTGTGCATCCCTCTGTCTTTTTTCCATCCAATTAAATCGGTATATTGGCATCTTTATCGTTTTTTGTTAAACCGTTGCCCACGGGGCGCTCGGTTGATGGACAGAGTTCCCATAGAAATCTAAATCTCTAATCTAAATTTTAACTAGCTTATTAATTCGACAGATTTATTTCAAATATGGCGCCAACGTGCCCCAAGCGCCTCCTATGTCACGGTTTCATGCTTTTAGAGTGAAATAGACGATAGTTGAAGAGAGAAACGAGATATCAGGGGTCATGGAAAATAACGTTTACTGCGCTGTCTGTCTAGTCTGTGCATCCCTCTGTCTTTTTTCCATCCAATTAAATCGGTATATTGACATCTTTATCGTTTTTTGTTAAACCGTTGCCCAGGGGGCGCTGGGTTGATGGCCAGAGTTCCCATAGAAATCTAAATCTCTAATCTAAATTTTAACTAGCTTATTAATTCGACAGATTTATTTCAATTATGGCGCCAACGTGCCCCAAGCGCCCCCTATGTCACGGTTTCATGCTTTTAGAGTGAAATAGACGATAGTTGAAGAGAGAAACGAGATGATTTTCTTTCTGCATACAGAGAGAAAAGAAATCAAATAAATCTATTTCTTTGCACATATGTTTTACGTGTTTAACATAAACTTGGAACGTATATTAAGCTATTCTCATTAAAATTGTTTATGCTAGCTAGCTACCTATGACCTAAGCAAACCCACATAATTAGAATACCCGCGCTTTTCAGTTAATTACTCTATTTTAGTTTTGTTTTTGCAGTTAATTGTGTACTTGAAAAAATCGTCTGTGTAATACATAACCTGCATTACTAATGTCACTATTTTTTTGTGTACACTTGCTTACGTGTTAAAATAAATGTAGATATTTTTTCTTCTTATAATGTGGTGTAAATAAAATGCTTATAAATAATGTAGAATGCAATATTGAAAATAAACATCTGTGTGACCTTCTTTCGTGCTTAAATGGATAAAGGCTAACAACTTAATTATTATTAATAATAATAAGAAAAATCAAAAAAAGGAGAAAGTTGCATGTACCTAAGAAAAAAAAGGCAATAATTAAACTGTTCATTATTTTAGTACCGAATAATTAAATTTTTATTGTCAGTAACCTACGTACGAACATACGGGCAACATACAAATAATTTAACTATTATTAGCGTTTCCTTATGCCATACCATAAATTACGTAAAAATAGCTCTCTTTATTGTAAAATAGATATATAAACCTCGCAATTTTCTATTGACGTAAGTACTTCCTATGTCCTATGCCAATAGTTTATTTAAATTGAATAATTCGCAGCAACAATTGCCTTTAACACCGCACAAAACAATCTCCAACATAACCCTAACCTACAATCACCTTACAATCACTCGAATTACACATACATAACCTAAATACAAATCTACCAAATAAAAACTAAAAATACGAATGCATACTAACATAAACATGGTAATCCATCCGTCCTCCGAAATAAAACACGGCACTGTCACTCGAAAACCCCGTCACATCACGCGCGAAAAACCGTTTGAACTAGTTTCGGGCATGATTCAAATCGCGTATCGGCGAACCAAATACAACACGGTCAAAAGCGAACTGCACCGCCGACAAATTTGTAAATGGTCGTACGCTAATAACTTCGGTGCGCATGCGCGCGCGCCACATTTGAAATCGGCCGACACAGTTCGATTTTATCGATGTTTCTCTTCGCCGTTCGTTTTATTGGTTTTATATTCGGTTGGTTTATTTTTAGCAGGCCCGTTTTACGAATTAATCGCGCCCGTTGTCGTCATAAGACTTTTTAATTATTCTCTTTTCTCGTTCGCAACGAAAGATAACCATGACCTACTGTTATATAACGCGCGATTTTGGAACGTATAATATCTACAGGCGATTAATAATGGTAAATTTATGTGTGTGTATGTATAAATGTATAATGTATATCTACGTCATCTTTTTCATTCTGATTTATTGCGAACTCTTGTTGAATCAGCTATTTTTAATCTCTGATTGGTTATAAAATGAACAAATTTAATTGTAATATTTGATTTGACAGATGCAACTTCACCACATTCGGTTTAGTTTATACTACGAATTAGGAGTAACCATGGCAACCTAACAAAAACTATTTTTGGCTTAATCAAAGATAGCGCATAACAGCTTTATTAAGTGTTTTCTCTTTTATGAACCCTAATCAACACGTATTGTTTGAATCACCGACAACAATCCAATCTATTCATTCAAAACACGTTCTGTTTGTTTACGGCATATAACAACGATTAAATTTCTTCACGCATATTCAGGCGAAAAAAATATCAACAAAGAGAGATGGCAATACCAGAAATACAATACAAACCGTATTCTGTTATTAACGCACTTCACATCGATCCACTTTACTATTCTACGACTACATTCACGTTTTTCTAGCGTGTGCCGTGTGTACTCGCATTCCTGCGTTGTTTCGCCTAATTACCGCCTAGGTGGCGCGTCGTCCGCAAATACCTATGTAGATGCCATAAACAGGCGTGTATTATATCGATAATTTTGCGATTTTCGCGTTAATCGCTCGCATCGATAAAACAACGGTGGTACGCGTGATAAAAGGAAGGAACGCCGGGCCTTGTCATGCCCGTCAACAAGGCGAAAGTGAAAAGGTTATGTGTACTACATATGTTCGATTTTTTGCGTGGTAACAACACGTAAAAACTGTTTATTTCTGGCAGTGTTTCTCGTAGATTAACCACCGAGATGTTCTCTAAAAAGAAGAAGAAACCCCAAATATCGTCGCCTACTAATTTCGAGCATAGAGTCCACACCGGTTTCGATAAAAGGGAAGGAAAATACGTAGGTCTTCCGTTACAATGGGCCTCGATTGTAGGCAACAATCAGATTTTAAAGTCGACTAACAGGCCTTTACCGCTTGTCGACCCATCGGAGATCACCCCCACGGAGATTCTAGACTTAAAAACCATCGTTCGGGGCGATCACAAATCAGAAAATCGCTTGAGCCTACAACAAACTAAACCGAACGGAATAGTCCTTCCGAAAACCTCAAATGTCGCAAGATCGAACTCTTTACGCTCGTCGAGCCCCCCGAGGATCCGTAGAGACAACCGTCACAACGCAAATGTGCCCCCGGCCGTACCCGAAGAACAAATATTACAGTATCCGTCGATGCGAAGAGACCCCAGTATTAGCAAGCCTCAAGTAAGGGACGAATCCCCCACAGAAAAGTCAATAAATCAGGAAACGATAAATGGGAACTTCCAGGATACCGGTTATGTTCGAGAGCAGATTTCACCGGCTGGATCCATCAGTTCGGGCCCCCCAACGGGACTCTCGCACCTGGGGAATCACTCGCACGCAACTGGATCACACCAGAGTTTACCGGGGTACCCGGCAAGGCCTGATCAGAACCAGAACGTTAAGAATGGCGTGCAAGGGCCCCCGACCAGTGCCGCTAGTACGTCTTCTGCTTCTAGTAAGCATCACGAGCAACGGTTGACTCATGAACAGGTGAGTGTTTCCTTTTTGATTAATTTTGGTCAAAATTGGATTAGTTTTTGTTTTGTATCCAAAATACGCCGTAACACTTCTCTATTTCATTAATCAGTTCCGAGCCGCTTTACAAATGGTGGTATCGCCGCGGGACCCACGCGAAAATCTGGAGCAATTCGTCAAGATCGGGGAAGGTTCGACAGGCACGGTATGCATCGCGCGCGAACGCAATACGGGCCGGCAAGTCGCCGTCAAAAAGATGGACCTGCGCAAGCAGCAACGCCGCGAACTACTCTTTAACGAAGTGGTCATCATGCGCGACTATCACCACCCAAACATCGTCGAGATGTTTGACAGTTACCTCGTGAACGACGAACTATGGGTCGTCATGGAATTTTTGGAAGGTGGCGCCCTCACAGACATCGTAACGCACTCGCGAATGGACGAAGAACAAATCGCAACCGTCTGCAAGCAATGCCTCAAAGCTTTGGCGTATCTCCACTCCCAAGGCGTCATACATCGCGATATAAAGTCCGACTCGATCCTGCTAGCTCCCGATGGCCGTGTCAAGCTCTCCGACTTTGGGTTTTGCGCGCAAGTTAGTCAAGAGTTACCGAAACGCAAATCTTTGGTTGGCACGCCGTATTGGATGAGTCCTGAGGTTATCTCAAGGCTACCCTACGGTCCCGAGGTTGATATTTGGTCGTTGGGGATTATGGTGATCGAAATGGTCGATGGGGAACCACCGTTCTTCAACGAGCCCCCTCTGCAAGCGATGCGAAGAATTAGGGAAATGCCGCCGCCGAAATTGAAGAATGCCCATAAGGTTTCGCCTAGGTTGCAGGGCTTCCTGGACAGGATGTTGGTCAGAGACCCGGCGCAGAGGACCACGGCTGCTGAACTGCTCCAGCATCCGTTCTTGAGATTAGCCGGGCCCCCTGCTCTCCTGGTGCCGCTGATGCGAGGGGCCAAACACGCAGCGTATTAGACAGGTAGTTTTTATTAAGATTTGACTAATTTTAGGAAAACCAACCTACACATGCCATTTTGTTCTTTTTGTTGGTTTTTGTGTCAAAGTGACAGGTATCAATTTTGACAGATGTCAAGTTTGACAGGTGTCACATTTGATAGATATTAATTTTCACAGGTGTCACTTTTGACAGATGTAAATTTTGAGATGTCAACTTTGACAGATGTCACATTTGATAGGTATCAATTTTGACAGGCGTCACTTTTGACAGATGTCAAATTTGACAGGCGTCACTTTTGACAGATGTCAAATTTGACAGGTGTCACTTTTGACAGGTGTCACTTTTGACAGATGTCAAATTTGACAGGTGTCACTTTTGACAGGTGTCACTTTTGACAGATGTCAAGTTTGACAGGTGTCACATTTGATAGGTATCAATTTTGACAGCAGTCACTTTTGTCATATATCAATTTTGACAGGTGTCAATTTTGACAGATGTCACTTTTGACAGGTGACACCTGTCAAAATTGATGTCTATTAAAATTGACACCTGTCAAACTTGACGTCTGTCAAAAGTGACAGCTGTCAATCTTGTAATTAGACAGGCAGTTTTTATTAAGGTTTGACTAGTTTTTTAAGAAGGAAAATCAACCCAGACATGCCATTTTGGTCTTTTTGTTGATTTCTATAGAAATTATTGATTTTTTTTTTCTTGGATATACAGTGGCCGACAAAAGTCTACGTACGATTTCTGCTATCTGACTAGTCGAAAAGTGTTACAATGAGAAATAATGATGCAGTTTTGTTTTAAATCCTCCTTTATCTAGCCAGCTGATAACAAAATTCCTATATCAAAATTTTCTAATCGTCTAAAAATTTTATGGTCAGTAGCTCAAAATCTATTATCCCTCAATGTTTGTGCACTCATCATATGTTACGCCCTGTATATCATAGTTAGTAATGTACATAAGCATGTTTATGAACACCTCGAATGTTTCATTTGATTGTTATTTGTTTTTTACATATCTATTTTTATCGTTTTATTATTGGTTATAATCACTAAACGTTGAAAATAATTGATCATTAATTATTATAAGGATATTGTATATTCCCAAACTTTAAGGATATTGTATATTCCGAAAAAAATGACCAGTATTAGATAGAGCCGTCCGAAAAAATGTGCCTTTTTGAAACACTTGTGGCTTAAAAATACACTGGACATGAGTTATTCTCATTAAGTATGTAGATTTTATATATTTACTTGTCTTTATATCATATTGAATTGAATATAGTGATAAAGGTAGCTATCGTGCTTGTATTAACTTGACAAGTCGCCATTTTTTTGGGTGTTTTTCATTGAAATTTTATGATATTTTTTGTAGAAGACTGATAGAAGGAATAATAAACGTATGTTGCTTGCTTTAATTGTTGAAATGGCGACTTGTGTGTTTTTTTTTAACATGTATATTTTCTCAAATTTATTATTATGCACTGTGTAAGTATGTATACATGGCACAATATATTTTTATTTTTTAAATATTTTGTGTTTTATTCATTCATACTTATACTTGATTCATCCATACTTACCTTTTGAACCTTAGGAATACAAAAAAAAAACAACTGTAGTTTTATGATTTATTATGAACAATTTAACAAAAGCAAAACATTGTTAACATAATCGAGGCACCTTTACAAATATACAAATATATTATTGCTGTCTACCGTAACTGTATATCATATATAGTAAGTACTGAATACGACTGAAGCTATATTGTAATGTGTTATGTTTTATCAGACATTCTAAATTCTATTTTTTGACATCTTGCAAGTAGAATGAGACACACTATGTCTACCTTCTACCGTGATTGATAAATAATGGTAACGAAAAACAAATCGTGATATGTGTCATGAAGCTTCTCATCCCGCTCGCAAGATGTCACAACTATCGATTATTTCAATAAGTTCTAAGAACAATTCATGAGCGATTCGGCTGTTGAAATTGTGATAATTTATATTATAATATTTATTATCTGAATATTACAGTCCGATTTTTTCTTGGTTATATTATAATATTATTATTATTATCATCATAATTATGTAATAATTAATATTTGATTGTTCGTTCTTTACCATTTCTTTGCGCTAGTCAGGCCAAAAATCTATATAGAAAACTATACAATCCGTCATTCAATTTTCTTTTTCCTGGAATGTTAATCTGTTATGTTTATTACACACAATAGCAAAATTAGCACTGAGTAACAAAACCCTAATTTTGCATGTGTGTTTTTTTTTAAATGACAATCCTTCCTAAACAAAAATATAAAGTCAGTCAAATATTCTCTATAAAAGTAATAATTCCTTCTTAACTTACATTGCGTTACGACAAAAACACAAATGTTCTGTGCAAACTTAACTGTTTTTCCAAAAATCATTGTTTGAACTAATTTCTGTGTATCTACAAAATTGACCCATCGTGTCACATCATGTCTAAACATTTTGTGAACATCTAAACGCGTCAACGAATACAGCTGTGATTATTATAATAGTTTATTATATTAATACATTAGCATACATTCTAGAAAATGCTACTAGAAAACTCTAGAAAATTCTACTAGAAAACATGTACGCTAAACATTAGTGGCATCGATGCATTTTGAATTCTATACTCCTACGGTCATTTAGGCACTATTGCACGAAATGTTGCACGCTCTACTTTTTTTTATTTTAATAATTAAATATTAATAATAAATATAGAATGTCAAAGCTGGAAGACATTCAAGATTTTCTTCTTTATTTTTACACTGTATTCATTGACTTATTATGGTATTATTTATTATTACTAAATTCAATATTTTTTTTATTATTTTACCTTCTGCTTATTAAATCTATTATCTACTTGACAATTCCACTTGACAAATGCACGGCAATGTTCTACTTTGGCAGTTCGTTTATTCGTTTTTTTATTAATATCAATAATTAATATAATAAGTGCTTACTTATGTATTTCGATCACACCATTCATTTGCCCAGAAAATTGCACTTACGTATTTTTTTGACACATCAACCAGTGTTCCATTTCACAAATGATCTTTATTTCGCAGTCTGTTATTCTAACATTTTCGGTTTCCCGGTGTTCATATTTTGAGGTTAGATTTTCTTTTCTCTAATGACCGGTTTCCCATACGATATTTACCCTATAGTGGGTTAACAACTGATTTTTGACAGGTGTCAGTTTTGACAGGTGTTATTGTTGACAGGTGTCACTTTTGCCAAACGTCAATTTTGAAATGTCACTTTTGACAGATGTCAATTTTGACATGTCACTTTTGACGGATGTCAATTTTGAAATGTCACTTTTGACAGATGTCAAATTTGACAGGTGTCAGTTTTGACAGGTGTTATTGTTGATAGATGTCAATTTTGAAATGTCAGTTGTGACAAGTGTCATTCTTGACAGGTGTCACTTTTGCCAAACGTCAATTTTGAAATATCACTTTTGACATATGTCAATTTTGACAGATGTCAATTTTGAAATGTCACTTTTGACAGGTGTCAGTTTTGACAGGTGTTATTGTTGACAGATGTCACTTTTGACAGAAGTTAAATTTGACAGGTGTCAGTTTTGACAGGTGTTATTGTTGACAGATGTCAATTTTGAAATGTCAGTTGTGACAGGTGTCATTTTTGCCAAACGTCAATTTTGAAATGTCACTTTTGACATGTCAATTTTGACAGATGTCAATTTTGAAATGTCACTTTTGACAGGTGTCAGTTTTGACAGGTGTTATTGTTGACAGATGTCAATTTTGAAATGTCAGTTGTGACAGGTGTCATTCTTGACAGGTGTCACTTTTGCCAAACGTCAATTTTGAAATGTCACTTTTGACATATGTCAATTTTGACAGATGTCAATTTTGAAATGTCACTTTTGACAGGTGTCAGTTTTGACAGGTGTTATTGTTGACAGATGTCACTTTTGACAGAAGTCAAATTTGACAGGTGTCAGTTTTGACAGGTGTTATTGTTGACAGATGTCACTTTTGACAGAAGTTAAATTTGACAGGTGTCAGTTTTGACAGGTGTTATTGTTGACAGATGTCAATTTTGAAATGTCAGTTGTGACAGGTGTCATTTTTGCCAAACGTCAATTTTGAAATGTCACTTTTGACATGTCAATTTTGACAGATGTCAATTTTGACAGATGTCAATTTTGAAATGTCACTTTTGACAGGTGTCAGTTTTGACAGGTGTTATTGTTGACAGATGTCAATTTTGAAATGTCAGTTGTGACAGGTGTCATTCTTGACAGGTGTCACTTTTGCCAAACGTCAATTTTGAAATGTCACTTTTGACATATGTCAATTTTGACAGATGTCAGTTTTGAAATGTCACTTTTGACAGGTGTCAGTTTTGACAGGTGTTATTGTTGACAGATGTCACTTTTGACAGAAGTCAAATTTGACAGGTGTCAGTTTTGACAGGTGTTATTGTTGACAGATGTCAATTTTGAAATGTCAGTTGTGACAGGTGTCACTTTTGCCAAACGTCAATTTTGAAATGTCACTTTTGACAGGTGTCACTTTTGACAGATGTCAATTTTGAAATGTCACTTTTGACAGATGTCAAATTTGACAGGTGTCACTTTTGACAAGTGTCACTTTTGACAAGTGTCAGTTTTGACAGGTGTCATTTTTTATAGATGTCCATTTTGAAACGCCAATTTTGACAAGTGTCACTTTTGACATGTCAATTTTGACAGATATCAATTTCGACATATATCAATTTTGACAGGTGTCAATTTTGATATCTGTCAAAAGTGACATATGCCAAAATTTATATCTGTCAAAATTGACACCTGCCAAAATTGACACACGTCAAAATTGATATCTATCAAATTTGACAGATAAAACAGAAACCGGTCATTAATCTGAGCACCTTGAACCTTCATATTTCTGCAACGTTATTATGGAAACATATATTTTATGGGCGAAGCCACGCGAAGATATGTTTCTATACAATTTCTAACCTAAAACCTATCGGGTTTACATGGATTCCATCTGTTCTGTGAGCTCCAGTATCGGACTTTCGCTAAGGGGCAGAAGGGGTGGCCATCCTGTTGCTGATAAGTGGGGTCCCTGTCATGTAAAGTTCACTTTACATCATCAAGTTCAATTTACATCAATATCAAGTTCAGTTTACATCAACATCAAGTTCAATTTACATCAATATCAAGTTCGCTTTACAACAAGACAAATCTCGCTAGAGTTATGGGTTCAGCTAGCAAAACTCATGCGGTTAAGGAGTGTTTTTGTAACAGGTTTCGTAAAATAGAAAAAGGGTTGCAATGTTGCAAAGAAAAACAACAAAAAATAAACGAAAACGTAAGGATTATAGTGGTATATTTTATAAACATGTACAATAATAATAATAATAATATAATAATAATAATAGTAACAACGATCACAAAACAAAAACGTAGTTAGGTACTTAATAAAAAAAAATAATACAGATAGTTTGTACTAAAAATGGTGATGGAACTCACCCAAAATTATATCTTAACTGATTTTTAATAATATTATTATTTGTAATATTATTACATTAAAAAAAAAAAGAAACGACACATTTAAAACGAAAAATACTATCCAAGATCTGAAATGTAACATACTCTAGGTAAAAGTAACTTGTCTAAATTAAATACTGCTTAACAACAAATAAATAATCGTTTCCACTAGTTAGGGAATGCAAAAACAACATGCATTAAAAAAAAATCCTTCGTAACTCATAACTCAAAAAACAAACCACAAGATAGCTAAGCTAAAGTAGCTAGATCTATAAATGTACCTGGTTCCAAGAAGCAGGTGTCTGCCAGGTGGCCACCGACGGCACCGGTTCAGAAATCTGACAGGAACTCTGCAAGGAACCAGGAAGCGCGTTCCAAGCCTCTCCAGATCCTTCCACCAACGCCTGGAAGGCCATCAAGTCTTTATTCTCAGTATCGCTTAAGGGCAGCGGCGGTAAAACCTGCTGCTGCTGTGCTATTTTATAACTAGCCTGTCTGAGCATCTGCCTCCTTATAATAGGATGATCACTGCTTATACTAGGACTCTGATGCGTCATGGCACATTGTTTCTGCAATATTTGTCTCTTCTGCTGCAGTAACCGATGCTGCATGGCCGTCTGCAGATGTAAGGGTTGTTCTGTATAACTGAAGTTGTCAGGTAGACTCACTCGTTTACTCCCTCGTGGTTGTAAATACTGATTGTGTTGTTTCTGACGTTGGGAAACCTGTAAGTGATATAAGTTTTGGTTTAGTCACAATACACGGCCAATATATACCGCCAACTCTACCTCATCTGGATGTTCTCTCGCCTGGTATTGACTCTGCAACCTTTGTGCTTCCCTCTGCACTAAATTCATATCCAACACTCCTTTGGTCTTGCAATTCTCGTTCAACTTCTGCGAATTGAAGGCAATCACTCCACCACTAGCATCGACAACTTGCTGGGCAACTAAACCATCACTAGCTCGTCTACCTTCACGAAAATCAACTGGACTTCTTGTCAAACCTCTAGCTGACTTGTAGCTTGACATATGCACCAATGGCTTGTGCTTTTGCACCATGCCAGTCCTTGCATTGATGGTATAACCTGGTATCGTTGATGATATAGCGCTGGAACTGGTCAGAACAGGTTCTGCCAACGTCCTATCTTGCGTGGTACAACTTGGTAAGCTACTAGCCAATTCATTCGACTCTGACAGCGGATATTCAAGACTTTCGAAGTTGCTATCGCAACTTAGGTTTTGACTGAGGGATTTTGATGTGTTAAAAGTTGCTGCTACGCCACTGGAGGAACTTGAAGAGGCGTAACTCAGGCGTGGGGTGTGATCTTCCACGTCTGTTTCGACGCCTTCGTCCGTGGAACTGGAGTACTGCGTTTGGATTTCGCCACTTCTGTAACCGCTGGAACAGGAAAAAGAAACATCCTTACGAGTTTGTTTTACTAGAGTGCTAGAAAATAGTGGCTAGTGTGTGAGAATCTAAATTGAGATATACAGAAGACAGAATAAACTTAAATTCTTACCCAAATCGACTTAGAGACCCCTTGCTATCACCCAAGCTTGACCCATGCTGGCAAATCGCATTCTGCATGAAACTATAAGTCTGCATGTGATTCGCAAAATCCCGAAACGGCGGTATCTCCGTTTGAGAACTAGGTGGAACAGGCGTTTGTTGTAAAGTTGACATCAGTTTCGACGCTTCTGTTGATATATTGAACGCAGCACTGTTGGCCTGTTGAAGAATTTTCAACGCATCCTCGCTCGTAGTGGCTGATAGTAATTTAGCAGCATCTATACCATGTATTGGGGGCGATTCACAGTTTCTGGGCGAAGTGTTCAACTTGCTATTACTAGCCGTTGGCGCTGTGGTGGTATGCAGCATTCTTCTGCAGTCTTCGCTCGTGCTGGCGCGGTTTATCTTCCTCATGGCTTGCTCGGCAATGTTGGAGGGCCTTCTACGCACCTCCCTGGCACCAGTTTGGCTCTCACCGCTGATCAGTTGGTTCCTCAACTTGTCCAAAAGGAGGTAGTAGATGGCTGCATAGTGGTCGTAATTTCCCAACCTTATAGACTGGAAATAACATGTGGTTTCGGAACTATATTTAACTGGCTTCTTTTATATTTAATTGGTTTCTTCTATAGAGGAGTTGGCAACTTACCTCTCGAGTTTTTGTGCTGTCTATACCCAAACTTTGCATTAGCCTAAGTATCTGCTCGCTGGGCTGCGTTGTAGAAGTGGGGACGGACTGTGGTACGGTAGGGGGGACCTCAACTTGCATCCATCGGTGCCGTTTTATCTGCGCTACACAGTAGCGCTTGCTAGGCTCCAACACAAGCATTTTTCTTATTAGAGATTCACAGTCTATAAAGAAAAAGTAGACGTTCGTTTTACAATAGCAAAAATATTTCCTTGGACGAAAAATATATATATATATATATATATGCTGCAACGAAAAAACAGTTTCTTGGGGCAATCATCAGCATCAAAATCATCTAATAATAATCGAAAAGGCAACTTATTTACTAACCAAGTCGATCCACAGGTGACCGTGTCGTTTGCCCTTGTGAAATTAAAGGACATGCGTCACTAGACTGTATCTATAATTCAGGGTGTGTGCTGAAAATAGACGCGCTATTACGAAAAACGTAATGACATTGCCGATGGAATAAGTGATGAACGTGGTTGCACAAAAAAGACACTCATTAAACTGCAGATGTTATCCCATGCTAAGCTTAAACAGGCATCTCTTCTGTCAAAAATCAATGTACAGTTTGACCAAACTTTTGTGTTATTTCGGCAATGCCAAGCTTGAGCCAAATTAAGAGAAACCAGAGTATTTTTTACCAGTGAGTAACAGTCATCCAAGAAAAACTGTAACATTTATAATAAATGACAGATTTAAAATTCTTCATAAAAGTTATTTCTACATCAAAGATTCAGTCAAAGCAGTCAAACACTCATTTCTGTTTCCACTGAGACAGAATCATGATGGAATCATGACAGAATCAGCACAGAGTGATCATGGATCACAGACAGAATCAAACATCATCTCAAACAAACAACCTCAACCAATCAGAAAGGGTAATTTAAACAACAAAGAACATGTTCACATCCTATAATATGGACGTCCTGTAAAAACTAGCTCCTTTAATGATCTGAGTTGGTACCTTTACCACTCAAAAAATAACAGTTTGACATATCACCTGTCACGATCACTTAACCAAAATTTCGACCCAATCCATCTGTCATGAACGACAAAATCAACTGTTCCCTCTTACCATTCAACTTATTAAAACCGAAGGAGAACGACCGTCGCGACTTGGAAAATGAATGCTTGCCTTGCGATCTGTCAATACCTTCCGCAAGAGCTCTTCATTACGTCCTCAGGGTCACGGACAGATCCTCGTCCATAGATTTTTTCACGAACATCCTCGGTATGAAGGTGATTAGACACGAAGAGTTCAGTGAAGGTTGTGGGCCAGCTTGTAAAGGTTCATGCGGTACTCTATGGAGCAAAACCATGGTCGGGTACGGGCCTGAGGACCATTATTTCTGCTTGGAGTTGGTTTACGATTATAGTGTTATGTCTACCATAAAAGGGAATGCAGTAAGTGGGATTTATATCAAAAGTAGGGAGAGTTTGCTGCGAGCAGCGCATAGAAACTACCCAATAAGGAACGGGAATTATCTGATGTCACCAGCTGGGTATAAGATTTACATATCGGAGGAGCCACAACCTAAGAGGAAGGATCCCATTGAGAAGATATGCCTGTTGACCAGAAACATGCGGATGTGCATCAAATTCTGGCATGATTTGCTCGGGTTTGAGATGATCGAGCTCAACCATAGGAAGAAATTTGTCGGGTTTTCTTATAAATCATGCGCTATAATCATACAGTTCCAAGAAACCGCCGATATCCTCATCCATAACTATGGACGAATGGTTTTCACCTGTCCTGGTTACAACTTACCGAAAATCGAACGCCTGATTACAAGAGCTCGAGGAACCATTGTCCATCCTTTAACCACAGTTAAACCACCAGGTCAGCATTCCTATCGTATCCTGGTCATTGCAGACACTGACGACCACGAGCTTTGCTTTTACGATGAGCAATCGTATAGAAAAATAGCTAAATATTCACCAGATGCTGGGAAAATTGTTAGGAGGTACATAGCGTTGGAGAAAGGCGTCGATTTGAAAGAAGGGATTAAAACTTGCTGCTCCCCAACTAGGAACTCCAGTGTTAAAGGCTCAACCAGAAGCTCACACAAAGAAGGGTCGACACAGTCAGATCCTACAGATTCGAAATCGATCAGCACCTATGCTTCCGTCAATACGATCAATACTGTTGCAACCATTGAAGACCAAAGTCAAAAAAACCAAAGTCCAAAAGATCAAAGTCCAAAAGAGCAAAGCCTGAACGACAAAAATCCAAAAGATCTGGAAACTAAGCCATATAACGCATCTTTTACCTCGAAGAGCACACAATCAGAGCGTAGTAATACCGAATACCACTTTGGTCCTATTGTCTATGAAAGAGAGGCTGAAGCTGAAGATCTACCCAGAAAATCTGTCAGTACTTACGCTGATGATGGCTCTAGTAGGAATTTAGCTAGTTCACCCAGAAGGGGTTCAGATGCCGCTAGTAGAGATGTATCTAGACGAAATAATGATGATGCTACTAGTAGAGATGTATCTAGACGAAATAATGATGATGCTACTAGTAGAGAGGTATCTAGACGAAGTAATGATGATTCTACCAATAGAGATGCTACTAGTACTAGTAATAGAGATGCTACTACTAAAGATAACACCAGTAAAGACCTATCAAGATCTAGATCAGCGTCCAGAACAACATTTTCACCGAAGACACGTTCTACCCAAGCAAGCACACAAAGTGTAAACGCTGTGACCCAGTGGGAACAACCTGACGTTAAAGATACAGCTGAAAATGCGTCAGTAAACGCAAGTATGTCAGCAAATCCGTCAGAACCGTCTGAACCCAAGATGGTCGTTACGAAAAGAGCTGCTTTCCACAGTGCTGCACAGTGATCTAAACTCTATAAAACTAAACTCTATCGCAATAAATAATAATAAAACTTAATAATTAAAGGATTAATAACTTAAATTAACGTTGTGTAATATGTAGTTCTGTTTGATATGTTGAAATGTCGCCGAGTTTATTGATTTAATGAACCGAGATTCTTAAGGGAAATAAAACTTTGTACCGTGGGTTTTTCTACAATTTTTTTTTTTTTGGACCCAACTTTAAGCTTTAAGCCAGATTTGACCCAAACAAAAAATACAAAGACATAGTGCGATGTGCTGGCATCTCGCGGTGGTTAGGAGAACTATCACGTTACTACGGGTTACCAACTCTGTACCCGCTGTCAAAAATGACAGGACAACATAAAACGATGAAATTCCCTAAACCCCAAATTATTAGTGGATACTTTCACCACCAGAGCGGCGACTCTTTCGCTCGTTGAGGCCGAATTGCGTCATACATGACGACACGGTTTCTTACACGAAAATTAGGGCTAGTCACGAAGATTGTTTTTGTTGATGATTCAGGCATAACATCGCGTGGAAGATCGAACAAAATCGACGTACCTAATATTTCACCCAGTCTATAGAGCATTTATTCATTGGGGGGGTGGGGGTTTGTTGATGGAAAAAGGGTGATGGCATTTATTATTCTTGCGTCAAAGGCTTCGCTTTGTCTCCTTCCATACCTTTGAGGTCGTAAGACAGTTTGGAAGGCTCTAAGAGACTCACAAAGCATGATTTATTGCTAATGGTGTTAATTGGATGTCCCCTTTCGAAAGATTTAGTTAAAAAAAGGCCGTTTCTATGTAGAAAAGGTCAAATTTTAGTTCAAACGAATTCATTGGCGTACATTTAGAACAATATGCAGAAGTGTTGATGTTTAATGGAAGCCTCTTCATGTAAATAAAGTTGTCCTATGCCTGGTGATTCATTGTATGTGACGTCCTTTGCAAAAGGTTATTAAGTGGCCCGTGAGTGGCGTCATTTTGCATGCGCGTCATCGCTGTGGTCAAACACTCGAATGGTTATTGAGAAATTGATTTGAGAGAAGTATAAAATAAACCTGTTGACGTTTTTTTTCCTGGACTATACCAAGATGACGAATTGATTTCTTATGAGTAACGTGAATATTTCTTGGAAATAATTCTTACCTGAGCTCATAAAATATGGGATTCTAAATCGTCCTGACAGGACTCTATCACGAAGGGCCTGCAAGGAACAGCCGTCGAAAGGCAAGGCCCCACAAACCAAGACGTAGAGCACCACTCCCAGACTCTAAACAAGAAGAAAAAGATCATTAGAAATAGACTAGCTCTGTGTATATGTCAAAATTTTCGATTTTAGTTATTGGGCATTCTAGAAATATGTGGTTAAGGCTTCCCACCTGTCCACATTCGCAATATGGACATTTTAGGATACATTTTAGGTTATCTGCTATCTGTTACTGTTGTTACGAATGTCCGGCAGGGGGCGTTTCGGGTTTGACGTTACTGTGATAATAGCAGCAAAACACGGGTCGACAAAAATCGATTTTTTGGATCGAAAATTGTTTCTAAGGCCGTTTTTTTGCTCAAAACTCTTTGCGAAGGGTATTTAGAGGGATCTTATCGTAAGACATGAGAGCGAGCGGCTTTTATAAGGTCGGCAGGAACGGATAAAAAATGTAAATTTTTGACGTTCATCGATCCGCTTGTCGGAATTTCTAGACGTCACGTGACATTTTCTCGAGGTTCGCCTTCACCCGACGAGGTGCAAAAACGTGATTTTTTTTTCAAAATTGACGCATTTAATTTACAAAATATCGCGCAGTCCACGCGAAATTGTGTCCTTTTTTCAATTCGAGCGTCAAAAGTAATATCGAAAAGCCCAATTTTGCAGCTACTCGATCGCAAATGTCGACGAAAATGGGCGATTCCGCTGAACGCGCCCTACACTTGAAAGTTCGTAATTAGTATAGGTAGATATTTTAGAAGTACGTACAAACTTACCCATATATCAATTTCGGGGCCTGTGTACTTCTTGCCCTCGAAAACTTCGGGGGCGGCGTAAGGGGGCGATCCGCACCAAGTTGACAGCTGGCCGCCCACTTTGAAATAATTCGAAAATCCAAAATCGGCTATCTTTATCTTATTATTACTGTCTAATAGGAGGTTTTCAGCCTGAAATTTAAACAAAATTCATTTAGATATTTATATACATAGTGAGTTTTTGCCAGAAATAACTTTTTTTTGTGGAAATTTCGTCTGATCCAGACTTTTTAAACGTTATATTTAATGTTTAAAACCCAATTTGGCAGTAAACAATAAAAAAAAACATAACAGATGTAAAAGGAGACAATAAACTGCAAATTCTGTCCATGGTAATTGTATTATCGTACAATTTTGGGTAGTGAATGGGATAATGTGCGTATACACGCATTATTTCGTTAATGTCTCTTTAATTTATCGGGTATTATCAATTTCGGTCCCCAGAATTCGGGTAATATCTCAAATCCAGCTCTTAGCCCTCCAGTAATGGAACAAGCTGAAATTTATGTACTAGAAGAATCGGTCGATGCTGACCAAACTAACGACTTCAATCGGCAACCTTTAAGAAGATTTACGACCCCACACTAGCGTGTATATATAGCCCTTTCACCCCTGGCAACAATGAGAAAAGATCGACATATTTTGAGAAGGCAATTTAACGTTTTTATAGAAAAGAAGTGCACTAAAATCACAGAGCTGTCTGCCAAACAGATATAAAATTTACAGCACATATCAACAAAGCGATAAACACTAAACAACCCTAAAAGTAAGGTCAGATATGTATATCACGCCAAATAACAGCTAGTAGCTCTTTTTCAGTAGAAATCGCGTTTTGTTTCGCTCGTGTGTTAATTTTTTCCTGAGCTTCCGGTTGTTTTTTAAATTGAACTTTTCGCCGAGCTTTTTTGGGGGTTGTCTGCACGCCGTGACGCTTCCGTCGGGCGAAATCGATCGACGCTGTAATGACGTCATCACAGTGGTGGTTCTTCACCGTGTAGGTGTACTAGGTCCCGGATTTTCCCGTTGATGTGCCGGAATAGTGCTTTAGGAAGAGATTTATCGTGTTTTTTTTTTAACCCTCTAAAGAGGGGTTTCAACGGTTAGTTATTCTTACGATTTCAGAATTTAGTATGTTTATGTTAAGTATATTTTTCTCTGACGAAGAAAAAGTTATTCTTCTACATATAAAAAGAGTAAGACGTTCGTTTTACATCAATTGGGTGAAAAATATACATGCTTCAACGAACAAACAGTTTCTTGACCCAAAAGTATACGTACGTATCGCTTAAAACAGACGTAATTCCTTTCAAGCAGTTCCTTCATACTTAAAACAAGAAAACGTAATACTTGGAACATCAAGAAAATCATATTCTTACTCATGATCATGATCTTTCTGCGGATATAGAAACAAGTGATATTCTTCACTTAAAGATCTAAAACCTGTAGCCAAGAGTGGCTGTGGCTTCACGAAATAGATTTTTCGACAAAAACAATATCAAATGGAACTGGGTGGGTTCTAAAATGGTAGATTTATACAGTTTTAAAAGAAATAATTATACTGAATTAACGGAATTGTATAATTATTTTATTTTGACGTCGAACTCTTAATAGAAAACGTGTAATTTGTAATGAGATCATTATTTAAAATAAAATTTAATTATAAATGTTAGCTTAATAGTACTAACACGCTTAGTAATTTGCAAGCATAATAATATAACAAACATAAACGTTAAAACTTATAAACTGGTGTAATCATAGCGTAATGAATATAAACACACTCTGGCGGCAAAAAATGCAATTAGTCATACCTATTACACGCGCAATGACGTTTGTTGTACCCTCAAACATGTATAAAAAGTTATGATGAACATTAAAAACAGATTATGAAAATAATTTTATTTAAAACTCGATAAATAAAGAATATACTATTTTTTCTACTTTGCGTCATTAATTTTATAAAAATGTAGAAGTATATTAGGTAAAATTCCAATCTAGAGTATTTATGGGTGCAACCGTTGGTAACACTGTCATCTGTCACTTAAATTCAAATATCTGTGAAAAAGTAATTATTGATAATTATTATATACCATCGTATACTAGTAGTACGAAATCTAGGATGCAACACGCATGTTTAAATATGTATAAAAATATACATACTTCGCAGTTTGTGCGATTCTAAAAAATCAGTTTGTGCTTACTTTTGTGGTTATGTGTATTTTCGTTTGACATGCATTTGATATCAATGTCGCCAATCTTAGAAAAAAGTTACTAAAAACGGTGTTACAATTTGCTAATTGTAACACCGAAAACAGTGTTACAATGTGTGCATTGTGAATACAAAGTAGAAAAATGTTATTATGTCACAGAGACTGACGTTAGGTAGGGTACAGAGTGGCTATACTATTTTTTCTACTTTGCGTCATTAATTTTATAAAAATGTAGAAGTATATTAGGTAAAATTCCAATCTAGAGTATTTATGGGTGCAACCGTTGCTAACACTGTCATCTGTCACTTAAATTCAAATATCAGTGAAAAAGTAATTATTGATAATTATTATATACCATCATATACTAGTAGTACGAAACCTAGGATGCAACACGCATTTTTAAATATGTATAAAAATATACATACTTCGCAGTTTGTGCGATTCTAAAAAATCAGTTTGTGCTTACTTTTGTGGTTATGTGTATTTTCGTTTGACATGCATTTGATATCAATGTCGCCAATCTTAGAAAAAAGTTACTAAAAACGGTGTTACAATTTGCTAATTGTAACACCGAAAACAGTGTTACAATGTGTGCATTGTGAATACAAAGTAGAAAAATGTTATTATGTCACAGAGACTGACGTTAGGTAGGGTACAGAGTGGCTATACTATTTTTTCTACTTTGCGTCATTAGTTTTATAAAAATTTATAAGTATATTAGGTAAAATTCCAATCTAGAGTATTTATGGGTGCAACCGTTGGTAACACTGTCATCTGTCACTTAAATTCAAATATCTGTGAAAAAGTAATTATTGATAATTATTATATACCATCATATACTAGTAGTACGAAACCTAGGATGCAACACGCATGTTTAAATATATATAAAAATATACATACTTCGCAGTTTGTGCGATTCTAAAAAATCAGTTTGTGCTTACTTTTGTGGTTATGTGTATTTTCGTTTGACATGCATTTGATATCAATGTCACCAATCTTAGAAAAAAGTTACTAAAAACGGTGTTACAATTTGCTAATTGTAACACCGAAAACAGTGTTACAATGTGTGCATTGTGAATGCAAAGTAGAAAAATGTTATTATGTCACAGAGACTGACGTTAGGTAGGGTACAGAGTGGCTATACTATTTTTTCTACTTTGCGTCATTAGTTTTATAAAAATTTAGAAGTATATTAGGTAAAATTCCAATCTAGAGTATTTATGGGTGCAACCGTTGGTAACACTGTCATCTGTCACTTAAATTCAAATATCTGTGAAAAAGTAATTATTGATAATTATTATATACCATCATATACCAGTAGTACGAAACCTAGGATGCAACACGTATGTTTAAATATGTATAAAAAATATACATACTTCGCAGTTTGTGCGATTCTAAAAAATCAGTGTGTGCTTACTTTTGTGGTTATGTGTATTTTCGTTTGACATGCATTTGATATCAATGTCACCAATCTTAGAAAAAAGTTACTAAAAACGGTGTTACAATTTGCTAATTGTAACACCGAAAACAGTGTTACAATGTGTGCATTGTGAATGCAAAGTAAAAAAAAATTATTCTCCACAAGTTTTTTGTTTGTTTGAGAGGTAAAAATGTATGTATGCAGTAAAAATGTGTCTAAAAGCAGTAGAAAATAAGACAATTAACGTTTCCTTACCTTTAAATCTCGATGTACTATGTTACGACTATGGCAATACTCAACGGCAGATAAAATCTGCCAGAATTTTTCTCTGGCCTGCTCTTCTGTCATTCGACCATATCTTGCGATGTAATCTGAAAGAAAAACGAAAAAAATGATTATATTAGTAAGTAAGACGGTATAACAACCTTGAAAATGTAATATTACGCGTATACGCGATCATCTCCTATATATATATTTATAAATTGGCGTGGTGCCAGAGAAATTTGGATAGAGAAAAAAATGATAAGCGACGTTATTGAGTGTTTGGGCCAATATTTCCGAAAGTAAGTTGTATAATCCGCATACGGGGTCGGAAAATATCGCCCCTGGCGCGAAAATATCAAAATATAATTTGACATCTTAGCGAAAAAGATACCAGAAACGATTAAATACAGGATTTCTAGTTTTTAAAGTTCGCGCCTTTATCTTGCAGCCGCCCTCTGGTGTCAGTTATCTTTTACCCTTGACAGGTGCTGTTACACGTCTCCATCCTCCGTGATTTATCCGTGATTTATCGCAATAATTAGAAGTGATACCCACCGCGCGGGTGCTCAATCGTGTAAATCATGTATCTTGCTACCCCGTGTACCGTCCGCAACGCGAAATTCCGCGTAAGAACGCCGCAATTTTAAAACATCGCTTCGCGCATATGTTCACTCGAGTTCTGAGTTTGCTAGTAACAGCGCGCCATGCGGCAGTTCCGCGGACTAGGTAACGTTGCAAGATGGACGTCGCGCAGTTTGACGTTTCGCTCGTCTCGAATGTTCAACGCAAATTAAGCGATTATTTAACATTTCCGAGCGGGTTTCTGTATTGAAATATTATCTTTGAGGCCTTTTGTGCATACTTTCACTTAGGCCGCAACCTGTCTCACGCTAGAGCGGTAAGATTTTCTGTGCGAACCTTTTGTGTGCATTCGTGTCCAGTTTTGTGTTCTTACACGATTTTATCATAGGATTTTACCGGTGTTTTGTGTCTTTGGTGTAATAATACGCGTGTGCTGTTTGTATACTGACGTGAGGTAGTGCAGTGAGGACTGTATAGTGCAGTGAGGACTGTATAGTGCAGTGAGGACTGTATAGTGCAGCGAGAACTGAATTTATAGGTTATGTATGACTTAAAACTTGCTTGTGTTTGTGGATGGACAGCTTCCAAATCTCAAGACATCATGTGCAAGGTAGGTTCATTAGATGACTTCCAACGTTGGAGGAGTAAAGGGCAAGATAAGGTAGGATTTCTATTGTATTTACCTACCAATGTGTCATTGGAAAACATGAAGCATGGGGTGATGCTTGAGGTGATGTCAAGAAGTGGGGCAGTAGAATTTTATGGTTTAGTGTACTCCAAATGAAGAAAGATGCTCTAAAAACGTCGAAAACGAAGTAAAAAGGTCGGCAAACGCGTATTAGTGAGAAAAAAGTGGGTTTAAAATTATATTTTTTAGGTTATGTTGACAGTAGTTGTGTTAGTAAAATTGGTTATGTTTAGTGGATTTTTACGTCTGTGTGGTTGTAATGTTGTTTTGTGTAATAAGGAAGTTTGAGGAATGGGGCGCAATTTTTGCAAAATTTTTACACTTCTCTAGCAATGTATCGAAAATTATCTACTTTATACGTTTTGTTTTAACTAATAATAAATTTCGCCCCATATATAGTTCTAAGGTCATACATCTATAACTATATTAATACTACATTATCTCTGAAAGGTAATAGAAATATAAATAGATAATTATAATTAACATCACTAAAAATATCAGATCTGCTCCAAAGTGTCTACATGCATATATTTGTACGAATATAACCTTCCGAATTTTATCTAAATCGATTTATAGATTAACCATTCTAGGTCAATGATAATCAAAATTTCATGGACAAAACATGAGGGACGATACTGAACGCAATATTTTGCAAAATATTTCAAGAAAAATTATTCTTGCGTATATAGTGTAGCACGAAGAGGATTTTTTTCTATACAAATAATATTTTATTCTAATAAGAATTTCAGTACCTATAGTTATTTCAACGGCTAGTTATTCTTCCGGTTTAAGAGTTTAGTATGTTTATGTTGAGTATATTTTGCTCTGATGAAGAAAATGTTATTCTTCTACATGTAAAAAGAGTAATACCTTCGTTTTACAACAATTGGGTGAAAAATAGACATTCTTCAACGAACAAACAGTTTTTTGACCCAAAAGTATACCTACGTACGTATCGAATAATTTGTATCGAATAATTTTTTTCCCTCTGTGTATACATTTTCATATTAATATCAATTTTGTTTTCGGATGAGAATTGCACACGATCTCCAGTTTAAATATAATCAAAAACAGCAGCGCCGTGCTCCGAAATAGATAGACGGAAAATCGAATAAACAAATAATTAAATTTAGGTTTTAGGTATACGGGACCAGTCGTGTTATTCAATTTTTCCGATCGGACGTCATAAAACCGTTTGCCTAAAAGCTAGACGGCATTTTTCGCGCTTTTTATGTTTTTATTTCGCCCCTTTGACGTCCGAACGCTGACGTTCCGTTCGCAATAAAAGCCGACTTCTAAAAGGACCTTGCGGATCTTTTATTTTGGCATCGCGAGATATGAGATGTTGACGCTTGACACTCAAGATCTCTCTATTTATAAGAGGGAGATATCCGACGTTGAGTAGGTGTCTAAATACCGAAATGCGTCACTATACCGGCGAAAAGTAAACACAGTTTGTTATTTGCTACTTTAAGCTGTTTGTTTATGTACATTTTTCAAATGTGTACCCAAAAGTCTGTTGGCGATGTTACGATTTTTGATCAGCATCGCGACCTATCCCCCTCGGAGAGAACCATCCTCTCCCAAGTGCTCCATCCACTTCATCATCTTCGATTTTTGACACAGAAGAAATTTCGCCTGTTTCAAGAAACTTGCCTAACACAACTTGCCTAAGTTGATTTGATTGCCTGATTGATTTGAGTGTCTGAAATCACCAGGCAAGTCGTGAAGATTCACTATTTGATGTTTTAGGCACACCTCACCTTATAAACCAGTCCGAACTGAATGATTTGGTTAAAGATTTTTGTCAAAAGAAGGTTTATCAAATGAAAACGTCGAGTTATTGGGTTCTAGGCTACAGGAATGGAATCTTTTCGCAGGAGGTGTGACAGTGTCTACATTTACAAAGCTAAACGAGCCTTTTAAAGCATATTTTGAAATGGAAGGACGTTTACGTGTATGTTGAGGGTCTTATGAGCGAGTTTGATATTCCCCACGATCCTTCTGAATCGTGGGGAATCACGATCCTTTTTATTGATTCATCAAAATATGAAAGTACTTTTTGAAGGTTGAAAATTTGTTCCCTTGTGTTATTAAACCAATTTATAACATGTTTAGTAATCATAACCGTTTATGAAACTATTTGTGAGCAAAACTAGGATATCAATCTCAAGAAGGGATGGAAAATAATTTAGTGGAACGTGGAGGAATTTGTGCAAATTTGCGCCGGAAAATAGCACGTTAAGCATCTATGATGTCATAAGCAATGTTCGGAATTCCGTCAGTCTGTCTGTGAATGCGTCACAGGAATAAAGCGTGTCAGATATCTACTTACCAAATATCTCTCCCTGACTTGCATACTCTGACGCCAGATACAGCATATTCTTTGTTTCCATGACCTAGAATGAGGAAAGACATAACAGTATAAGTTGTCTAGAAAATATATAAAAATACACATTAAATTAACTATTTTTATTACAATACAATGGATTCAGGGGACCTCAAAATGCTACTCCATCTTTCATTATCTTTGAGGCCTTTTGTGCATACTTTCACTTAGGCCGCAACCTGTCTCACGCTAGAGCGGTAAGATTTTCTGTGCGAACCTTTTGTGTGCATTCGTGTCCAGTTTTGTGTTCTTACACGATTTTATCATAGGATTTTGCCGGTGTTTTGTGTCTTTGGTGTAATAATACGCGTGTGCTGTTTGTATACTGACGTGAGGTAGTGCAGTGAGGACTGTATAGTGCAGCGAGAACTGAATTAGTAGGTTATGTATGACTTAAAACTTGCTTGTCTTTGTGGATGGCGGCCTTAGATGATCAAGGACGAAGGACAATGCGTAGGAGGATGGACAGCTTCCAAATCTCAAGACATCATGTGCAAGGTAGGTTCATTAGATGACTACCAACGTTGAAGGAGTAAAGGGCAAGATAAGGTAGGATTTTTATTGTATTTACCTACCAATGTGTCATTGGAAAACATGAAGCATGGGGTGATGCTTGAGGTGATGTAAAAATACACATTAAATTAACTATTTTATTACAGTACAATGGATTCAGGGGACCTCAAAGTGCTACTCTATCTTTCATTATCTTTGAGGCCTTTTGTGCATACTTTCACTTAGGCCGCAACCTGTCTCACGCTAGAGCGGTAAGATTTTCTGTGCGAACCTTTTGTGTGCATTCGTGTCCAGTTTTGTGTTCTTACACGATTTTATCATAGGATTTTGCCGGTGTTTTGTGTCTTTGGTGTAATAATACGCGTGTGCTGTTTGTATACTGACGTGAGGTAGTGCAGTGAGGACTGTATAGTGCAGTGAGGACTGTATAATGCAGCGAGAACTGAATTAGTAGGTTATGTATGACTTAAAACTTGCTTGTGTTTGTGGATGGCGGCCTTAGATGATCAAGGACGAAGGACAACGCGTAGGAGGATGGACAGCTTCCAAATCTCAAGACATCATGCGCAAGGTAGGTTCATTAGATGACTTCCAACGTTGAAGGAGTAAAGGGCAAGATAAGGTAGGATTTTTATTGTATTTACCTACCAATGTGTCATTGGAAAACATGAAGCATGGGGTGATGCTTGAGGTGATATAAAAATACACATTAAATTAACTATTTTATTACAATACAATGGATTTAGGGGATCTCAAAATGCTACTCCATCTTTCATTATCTTTGAGGCCTTTTATGCATACTTTCACTTAGGCCGCAACCTGTCTCACGCTAGAGCGGCATTCGTGTCCAGTTTTGTGTTCTTACACGATTTTATCATAGGATTTTGCCGGTGTTTTGTGTCTTTGGTGCAATAATACGCGTGTGCTGTTTGTATACTGACGTGAGGTAGTGCAGTGAGGACTGTATAGTGCAGCGAGAACTGAATTTGTAGGTTATGTATGACTTAAAACTTGCTTGTGTTTGTGGATGGCGGCCTTAGATGATCAAGGACGAAGGACAACGCGTAGGAGGATGGACAGCTTCCAAATCTCAAGACATCATGTGCAAGGTAGGTTCATTAGATGACTTCCAACGTTGAAGGAGTAAAGGGCAAGATAAGGTAGGATTTTTATTGTATTTACCTACCAATGTGTCATTGGAAAACATGAAGCATGGGGTGATGCTTGAGGTGATGTAAAAATACACATTAAATTAACTATTTTATTACAGTACAATGGATTCAGAGGACCTCAAAATGCTACTCCATCTTTAATTACTACTGTGTTGTAATCTCCAAGAACAAGTCTCTTCCGCTAGGGCAACGGAAAACAAAATAAACCAGCACAAAGGTCCGTAGTAATCTGTGTATAGTAAAGCAAAGCAAAGGGAAGGTAGCGAATGTATTGGTTGCCAGGCGCCTCGCAGTAGACAGAATCTAGTCATGTGCTGAATGGAGGATACCTATCCTCCAGTTTAAAATCGATTTTCAGGAGTTTCAGGATTTCAGGATTGGTATTACTTGTTCCAGGACTCTTATACATACCTACCTGGTATAGTTTTACTATGTGTGGGTGGTCAAGTCGCTTCATTATGTCGACTTCTCTGTAAACCTTCTGCAGATTGCTGGCGTCCAGTTTTGATTTGTCGATTATTTTGATAGCCACCTGAAAATCGAAAGAAAAAGATATTATTACGCGATTATTTTACAAATACATCTATTATCTGATTGTATCCTAGTGATAAAAATAACTTTTCGCCGGTCCCATTTTTTTTTTAACAGGTTAAACTTTAAAATAAGTGTCCTGAATACGTGCTTGACTGCGACAAAAAAGAGATTTCGGCAAAAAATACGCGTTTTTTTTCTGTTTTCTAAGTTATAATAATTTGATTTAAGTGGTACAGATATACAAAAAAATCGATGACTTTCAATACTTCTGTGTGGGTCCTGGGTTTCACTGACGTCTTTAGTGACGCTAAACGAAATCAGTCTTTTGTTACGGAATAAAAAAAAACATCTCTGTACACGGTAATGGTCAATGAGTAAATACGCGGACACATTGTGTTCATTTGTGTACCAGCTCAGCAACACAGGCAGCATTTGCGTCAATGGATTTAAAAGTTAACCTCAATGGAGTAGAGTAGATACACATAACAATCCAAGTTTACAAAAGAATAAAAAGATCGTACGGAAAATTTATGAAGTCATAATAAATCTCAAGTTTATTATTATTGTTATTATTATTATTATTATTGTTATTATTATTATTATCGTACACTTTCTATACTGCACATTGGGATGGGGTTTTCGCCTCAAATGATTATGATATCCGTCTTACGGCAGCTACGGCATTGACGTCACGGCTGACGCACGTTTCGCTCTCTATACACTACTGACACGCACCAAAATGATGCCTCGTTGATTACACTATCAATTTGGATTGATTCGGAGACGCTACGTATCATTCCCACTTGTTTATAATTTATGTAATATAAGTGACAATAAACACCGGTTTTATTCTGTGTGTAATGTGTCTGTTATCGCAAATACCCAAAAAAATGCTGCAATTACCTACACAGAGAGAACTCTATTCTTGGATATGAGGAGGATTTTTTTTCTATCCAAATAATATTTTATTCTAATAAGAATTTCAATATAGTTGTTTCAACGGTTAGTTATCCTTACGATTTACGAATTTAATATGTTAACGTTAAGTATATTTCGTTGGACGAACAATATATATTCTTTAACGAAAAAACAGTTTCTTGACCCAAGATTCTTACTCTGAGAGATACATAGAAAGTTGTGCAATTACTTTACAGATGGCGCTAACAGTTTCTCGCGTCTTTTGCCACATATCACCGCTATATACATAAGTTCGACGACGATTTTATTTCATGGGTGACTTACAAGGATTATGAGGAAAACCAGGATTGTTGTAGTGGAATAGCCTACACAAATAATATTTTATTGTAATAATATGTAGTTATTTCAACGGCTAGGTTAGTTATTTTTCCGGTTTAAGAGTTTAGTATGTTTATGTTGAGTATATTTTGCTCTGATGAAGAAAATGTTATTCTTCTACATATAAAAAGAGTAAGACGTTCGTTTTACATCAATTGGGTGAAAAATATACATTCTTCAACGAACAAACAGTTTCTTGACCCAAAAGTATACGTACGTATCGCTTAAAACAGACGTAATTCCTTTCAAGCAGTTCCTTCATACTCAAAACAAGAAAACGTAATATTTGGAACATTTCTTTCCTAGTTATCATAATTTTTCCGTAAGGAAAATGCATAATACCTAGCAGAAGAGCGTAATTTGTTTAGTCTACTTCCTCTACTTTCCGGTGCACAGATCTGGTTAGAGTGTAGCACCTTTGAGCAATTTGCAGGTTAATTTTAGCTTATTCGGTGACATTACGGCAAGGGCATTCCTTGGACACTGTGACTCACATACCAAACAGTTCTTGTGCGTTGACGCAGTGGCGTACGTCAGCGTTATACGCCGATCGACGTCGGTAAATGCTGTCAACGAAAATAAATGGGTAAAAAATTATCTGGTAGCTGATAAGATAGCACTGAAGAGTTGGATTTATGCGTGCACACAAATCAAAACGCGGATTCGTTCTTTTTTTCTATCGTTTGGTTTTATTTTGCAATGTTTGACGTATTCATTATACGTCAATTCTGTGACGAAATAATCGGGTTTTCCTGTATTGAGGCCAAGAAATAATTACCAAATATATTTGGAACAAGCGTTATTCTTATATAAAGTTTTCACAAACTGTTCAATGAGCCCAAACTTAATATGTAGTGGTGGAAGAATTACTTGTTCTCGACTTATCAATGATTCATGAACGATGTTAGCTTTTCCTACGGTCATATTTATTCTCGACGGCCAGTTTTTCCTATCACAATGTTCATTTTTTGCACGACTGTCTCACAGACAAAGAAATCAGGGATATTTAGTGTATCCATTTTGCTGACCCAATAAAAAAGCAGCAGCAAGTTGTAGGGTAACATGTTATATATCAAAAAGTTCGTTCAAAGATTGGTTTTGAAAAATAAAATAAAGACTTGCTATTTAGAATTACCGGGGGACAAACTGGAGTGTTTTTGGTGACACTCTGACAACCGGAAGTCTTACGTATATTTTCTTAAAGATTTATCCGGTTGTGACCAAATTGATACCAGCTTATCCTGCGGTGACTTTAAATATGTACATGTACAAAATTGTTGTATTTGTTTAAGATTAACGTTAAACCTAACCTAAAAGTTTCGCAACTGTCAGTTTGACATATGTCAAACATTATCAAAAAACAACGTACAAAATGTACAAAATTGTTGTATTTGTTTAAGATTGACGTTAAACCTAACCTAAAAGTTTCGCAACTGTCAGTTTGACATATGTCAAACATTATCAAATAAACAACGTACAAAATGTACAAAATTGTTGTATTTGTTTAAGATTGACGTTAAACCTAACCTAAAAGTTTCGCAACTGTCAGTTTGACATATGTCAAACATTATCAAAAAACAACGTACAAAATGTACAAAATTGTTGTATTTGTTTAAGATTGACGTTAAACCTAACCTAAAAGTTTCGCAACTGTCAGTTTGACATATGTCAAACATTATCAAAAAGCAACGTAGAAAATGTACAAAATTGTTGTATTTGTTTAAGATTGACGTTAAACCTAACCTAAAAGTTTCGCAACTGTCAGTTTGACATATGTCAAACATTATCAAAAAGCAACGTAGAAAATGTACAAAATTGTTGTATTTGTTTAAGATTGACGTTAAACCTAACCTAAAAGTTTCGCAACTGTCAGTTTGACATATGTCAAACATTATCAAAAAGCAACGTAGAAAATGTACAAAATTGTTGTATTTGTTTAAGATTGACGTTAAACCTAACCTAAAAGTTTCGCAACTGTCAGTTTGACATATGTCAAACATTATCAAAAAGCAACGTAGAAAATGTACAAAATTGTTGTATTTGTTTAAGATTGACGTTAAACCTAACCTAAAAGTTTCGCAACTGTCAGTTTGACATATGTCAAACATTATCAAAAAACAACGTACAAAATGTACAAAATTGTTGTATTTGTTTAAGATTGACGTTAAACCTAACCTAAAAGTTTCGCAACTGTCAGTTTGACATATGTCAAACATTATCAAAAAACAACGTACAAAATGTACAAAATTGTTGTATTTGTTTAAGATTGACGTTAAACCTAACCTAAAAGTTTCGCAACTGTCAGTTTGACATATGTCAAACATTATCAAAAAGCAACGTAGAAAATGTACAAAATTGTTGTATTTGTTTAAGATTGACGTTAAACCTAACCTAAAAGTTTCGCAACTGTCAGTTTGACATATGTCAAACATTATCAAAAAACAACGTACAAAATGTACAAAATTGTTGTATTTGTTTAAGATTGACGTTAAACCTAACCTAAAAGTTTCGCAACTGTCAGTTTGACATATGTCAAACATTATCAAAAAGCAACGTAGAAAATGTACAAAATTGTTGTATTTGTTTAAGATTGACGTTAAACCTAACCTAAAAGTTTCGCAACTGTCAGTTTGACATATGTCAAACATTATCAAAAAACAACGTACAAAATGTACAAAATTGTTGTATTTGTTTAAGATTGACGTTAAACCTAACCTAAAAGTTTCGCAACTGTCAGTTTGACATATGTCAAACATCAAAAAACAACGTACAAAATGTACAAAATTGTTGTATTTGTTTAAGATTAACGTTAAACCTAACCTAAAAGTTTCGCAACTGTCAGTTTGACATATGTCAAACATTATCAAAAAACAACGTACAAAATGTACAAAATTGTTGTATTTGTTTAAGACTAACGTTAAACCTAACCTAAAAGTTTCGCAACTGTCAGTTTGACATATGTTAAACATTATCAAAAAACAACGTACAAAATGTACAAAATTGTTGTATTTGTTTAAGATTGACGTTAAACCTAACCTAAAAGTTTCGCAACTGTCAGTTTGACATATGTCAAACATTATCAAAAAACAACGTACAAAATGTACAAAATTGTTGTATTTGTTTAAGATTGACGTTAAACCTAACCTAAAAGTTTCGCAACTGTCAGTTTGACATATGTCAAACATTATCAAAAAACAACGTACAAAATGTACAAAATTGTTGTATTTGTTTAAGATTGATGTTAAACCTAACCTAAAAGTTTCGCAACTGTCAGTTTGACATATGTCAAACATTATCAAAAAACAACGTACAAAAACATGATTCTAGCATACTTTCTTGAGGAGAAATACTATTCTTTCCGTTTATACCTTGAAATATTCCGCTTATACCTTGAAATATTCCGCTTATACCTTGAAATCTTCCGCTTATACCTTAAAATTCTCCGTTTATACCTTGAAATTTTCCCTTTATATCTTGAAATATTCGATAAAACAATGATACAAAGCAGGTACTGACCTCAGTCTTTGTTATACGATGTCTGGCGAGTTTTACCACGGCAAAGTTCCCTTTGCCGATGGTTCTATCGATGTCATAGAAGCCGATACGAATGGCCGACGTCTTGGTGCCTCTTTCGCCCATTTTAAAACGTTCGGGAAACAACGGGGTAGTAGGGGAAACTCTTCAGTTGTCAAAGAGACCGGAATTCGTCATCTCACGCGGAAGCCGCCGGCTTTCGTTCCTTCGAAACGAGCTTGTCTCTGTGTTATTGTTCATTTAGCCGGGTCATACTCGTGCGCGCGTAGTTAAGGCTGTGGATTTTTAGTTCCACGCCCGGTCACCGCACCGTTTTGTGCACAACTGAGGCAACTGATTCCCGTCGTCAGCTGTTGTTTAGGCCAAACGCGAGTACGCGAGAACACCGCGATGCTCCTACGTCTTTCCCGCGGGGACCAATCGTAAACGAGCGTTGCTATGACGCACGAGAAGCGTCCCGCAATAGCCCCAAAGCTAAATTGCACCGCAAAAAATTTAATCTAAAATTGTATGTGGGTACCGTTTTGTGGTTGTATCTGGACGTTGTGTTATAGTCTCTGGTCGTTGTCATATTAATCGACGCCAAAAAGAAACAAGTTTGTCGTGAAAACTCAACTAGGAAGTTCTTTTTTTCGGGGTTTTCGTACGTTTGGCGCTACTGTGCGGTCGTCGCGACGACGGCATGGGCGCCGCAAGGCGGGTTTTATTACTTGAACTTGGAAGGCCGGCATTTCGCTAGGTCTTGTTCAAGGATAGCGGTTGTGTTGAGCACTGCTCGACCCGTTTGATGGCTATTGTAATGATTTGGACGTTTCTTTCGGGACGCGGTTGGAAAATGGATGAGGGTCCTTCACGGGCATGAACTGCCGCTATCTCCTTTCTGAATTATGCGTGCAATCTTACGTTATTAAGGACGAATGCGACGTTGTGTACCTTGTCGCTCCTTTTCAGGCAAAATTGCAAGTTGTCGCCTTTCGTTTGTGTGTGGTTTTCTATTGTATTTTTGTTCAGGACAGTCCCTTTCTAAGATCCAGCAATAGTCTGCCATTATATGGCCGACCTCCGTTATCTTAATATACTGCTGAAACCGTTGCTCTTGTTCTTCATTATAATCACTCAGATTGTCAGAACGGATTTTTGATTATAAATGCCTTGACTTGTTGTCGGTGAGAAGTGTGGAATTTTTGATACACATAAAGAGAATTGGATATGTATTGCTAAGCTATCTTTGCGTATAATAACACAGGGAAACATTGATTTTGCGGCATGAGATATATATTAGACAGTTTTAGGTAATTCTGGTCTACTAAAGACTCCACTTGTTGAGATAAAGGTGTTTTTCTACTGTATTTTTGTTCAGGACAGTCCTTTTCTAAGGTCCAGTAGGTGTCTGCCATTATATGGCAATACAATCGGCTTTCATGTCTTTCCTTCGTTATGTTGATATACTGCTGAAACCATTGCTTTTGTTCTGCATTGTAATCACTCAGATTGTCAGAACGGATTTTTGATTATAAATGCCTTGACTTGTTGTCGGTGAGAAGTGTGGAATTTTTGATACACATAAAGAGAATTGGATATGTATTGCTAAGCTATCTTTGCGTATAATAGCACAGGGAAACATTGATTTTGCGGCATGAGATATATATTAGACAGTTTTAGGTAATTCTGGTCTACTAAAGACTCCACTTGTTGAGATAAAGGTGTTTTTCTACTGTATTTTTGTTCAGGACAGTCCTTTTCTAAGGTCCAGTAGGTGTCTGCCATTATATGGCAATACAATCGGCTTTCATGTCTTTCCTTCGTTATGTTGATATACTGCTGAAACCATTGCTCTTGTTCTGCATTGTAATCACTCAGATTGTCAGAACGGATTTTTGATTATAAATGCCTTGACTTGTTGTCGGTGAGAAGTGTGGAATTTTTGATACACATAAAGAGAATTGGATATGTATTGCTAAGCTATCTTTGCGTATAATAACACAGGGAAACATTGATTTTGCGGCATGAGATATATATTAGACAGTTTTAGGTAATTCTGGTCTACTAAAGACTCCACTTGTTGAGATAAAGGTGTTTTTCTACTGTATTTTTGTTCAGGACAGTCCTTTTCTAAGGTCCAGTAGGTGTCTGCCATTATATGGCAATACAATCGGCTTTCATGTCTTTCCTTCGTTATGTTGATATACTGCTGAAACCATTGCTCTTGTTCTGCATTGTAATCACTCAGATTGTCAGAACGGATTTTTGATTATAAATGCCTTGACTTGTTGTCGGTGAGAAGTGTGGAATTTTTGATACACATAAAGAGAATTGGATATGTGTTGCTAAGCTATCTTTGCGTATAATAACACAGGGAAACATTGATTTTGCGGCATGAGATATATATTAGACAGTTTTAGGTAATTCTGGTCTACTAAAGACTCCACTTGTTGAGATAAAGGTGTTTTTCTATTGTATTTTTGTTCAGGACAGTCCTTTTCTAAGGTCCAGTAGGTGTCTGCCATTATATGGCAATACCATCGGCTTTCATATCTTTCCTTCGTTATGTTGATATACTGCTGAAACCATTGCTCTTGTTCTGCATTGTAATCACTCAGATTGTCAGGAAATGTATCTAAATGACTATGAATATAATGTAACTTGGTGCTCATATTAGTTTTTCGAAATTTTGGAGGATTTTGTCGAGGATTTGTATTGTTAATACTGTTCAGCTTGGTGATTTCCCAAAAATTTCGATAACTCATACAAAGCTTATCCATGCTTCAACCTAAGTCATTTGTGGTCCATCAAAGATACTGGCTTCTAATTTTCTTGGTTTGAGGCCAGGAAATGATTAACAAATATATTTGGAACAAACACCATTCTTATATAAAGCTTTCACAAAATGTTCCCAAATTTAGTATGTAGTTGTGGAAGAATTACTTGTTCTAGACTTATCAATGATTCATGAACGATGTTAGCTTTTCCTACGGTTATAGCTTTTCCTACGGTTATATTTATTCTCGACGGCCAGTTTTTCCTATCCCAATGTTTATTTTTTGCACGAGTTTCCCACAGACAAAGAAAACAGGGATATTTAGTGTATCCATTTTACTGACCCAATAAAAAAGCAGCAGCAAGTTGAAGAGTAACATGTTATATATCAAAAAGTCAGTTCAAAGGTTGGTTTTGATAAATAAAGACTTGCTAGCCGCACGAAAAGTAAAAATATTTTTTTATTGAGGTTTAAATTAAAATAATTTAATTTGTAGTATACTTTTGATTGCATCGTTTATCACGAGAACTGGAGTCAATTCAAACAAACCTCACCCGGTATATGTATATAAACGAGCAGACACAATCATTTTACGTCAAAGAAAAGTACATAAACCCAATTAAAAAAAAATATTACTCATCTTTTATCGTCACAGACTCACAGAATTGTAACCTCATTCGCAAAAAACATAAGCCGTTAAATAAAAGTCAAGGTATGTATAGTGATTATGCTATAAAGTCTGTCGCAATTTTCAATGCAATTCAAGAAATTTGCATCATATCTCACTCTGTTTGTTTATTATGAAACTGTGACGCAATAACGCCAGTACTTTTGAGATTATTTTATACAAGGATCGTAAAAAGTATTGAAAACAAGTATTAGTTGCTAAAGGTAGTAAATTATTAATTAATAATAATAATAACAGAAATGCAAGAATAAAACAACAGAAAAATAATTTGTAAAACATTTTATTTACACAATTCGAAATAACGATTATTATTATTACATATCGAGAATTTGTACTAATTTTTCGCACATTTTTTTGAGCTAGAATTTCACGCCGTTAAGATATGTGAATCAATGTTTAAAACTACAAAAAAAAAGATAAAAAAAACAACCACAAATTGAAAAAACTAAAGTTATAAATAAAATACAAATTTTATGTACTTAAATAAACCATAGGAATTAAAATTGACTTATTTTACACAATAAAAATCTAAAACAGTCGTTAAAGCTGAAAAGGCAAGAGTTATTTACAATATTTTATAATCCAAATCTAAAACGAAAGTTAGTTAACCACACACTCACTGCTCTTCAAATCTGAAATTTCAAACCAAATAACCACTGAAATAAAAAAATAAATTGTTAAATTAACTTATAAAAACAAAGACTAAAGCAATAAATACACGATGAAGAATATAATCAACCCAAAAAAACATTTTTTTAGACTACTTTTCCCCTGTCGTCTGTTCTAATTTTTTTGTGGGCTGCGCTGTGGCCATTATGGTGTCGTTGCGTAGGCTGCATACAGGGTGTTCTGCTGGTTTTCTTCAGTAGAGAGCTAGAACCATTGAACCAATACTCGAGAGAGTATAGTGAAGCCAACTGTCCCAATTTATCGTGTTTTGCGCCCGTTAAACGCAACTCTACCCTGTTGGAGTCTTGCAGAAATTTGGCAACACGTTCATTCGCACCTGTACTTATGCTGAAACCAGGTCGTTCCTCGCGCAGCCTTCTACAACCTAAGAGAACAACTGTCAAGAGGAGAATTCTATTTCTTTGGAGGCTAGGTTTGAAAAGCAGGACACAAAAGCAAGCGAAATAAAGTTAAAAGTTCAGAATCTTTTCATTCATTTTATTTTCGGAGCTTCGTAGGATTATTTTTGTCGGTTCCGGTTCTTTCCGTCAGTAGATGGCGCCACCAATGACACTACAATCCTATTTTATTGCGGGTTTAGGGAATTTTATCGTTTTATGTTGTCCTGTCATTTTTGACAGGGCGTACAGAGTCGGTAACCCGCAGTAGCGTGATAGTTCTCCTAACCACCGCAAGATGGCAGCACATCGCACTATGTCTTTATGTTTTGTTTTTTTTTTATAACAGGGTGCGTCCCGGCTTATTTTTTTATATGAATTGATAGATAACACTATATCACTCTTTTTCCGAATTCCTTGAAAAATAGTAAAACTTACCTATAGAACTATTGCCAGCAAATAATCATTCGTTAATTTCCTTCCCATTTCTTCTCTTTAAACCAAAAAAAATCAACAGCAAAAACACGAAAAAAAAAATCTCACAAATTAAAACCCTAAATCTTTCGAAAAATTTATTATCCAATATTCAAAAAAACAAGAAATACTGAACAATGACCACATTTCGCACGTACCGTGACAAAATCCATCGATTTTTTTCACTCGAGACCGTCTCGTAGTCTCAGAATTACGAACAAAACAAAAAAAGAACTACAAACAAAATTCTAACCTCCTATAAATTAAAGAGAAAAGGAACGTGAAACTATGTACAGTCGAAAAACAGCGAGAAGTGCAATCAAACAGCCAGAATAAAATTGTTATAACCTGCTCGTATTTCGCGTGGATCTGTATCGCTCCAAGATTGGTCCATCGCTGCGGAACTACCCTCTTGCGGGGGTGCCCAATCCGTCAATTCGTCGTCACCCTCGTGCCCTTCATCCCCTGACCAGCTGACACTGCTTTCGCTAGCTGCATCACAGTCTATATATTGCGTTTCCATTTTATTACACTGAAAACAAAAAATTAACAAATTTCAAACTCGAATAACTTTTGAAATTTTTGATGGATTTTGGTGATTCTTTCACCAAATTACAGACAAATCTTTGGTCTATAATACTCATTGAAAGAATCATGGAGCTGAATTGATTTTAGGACACTTTATGACGTTTGAAACACATCATCGACATCGATAGTCTGGCAAAACTTTACAAATTTCAAACTCGAATAACTTTTGTAATCTTCAACCGATTTTGCTGATTCTTTCACCAAATTACAGACAAATCTTTGGTCTATTATATTCATTGAAAGAATCGCGGAGCTGAGTTGGTTTTATGACACTTTATGGCGTTTGAAACACATCATCGACATCAATAGTCTAGCAAAACGTTACAAATTTCAAACACGAATAACTTTTGTAATCTTCAACCGATTTTGCTGATTCTTTCACCAAATTACAGACAAATCTTTGGTTTATTATATTCATTGAAAGAATCGCGGAGCTGAGTTGGTTTTTTGACACTTTATGGCGTTTGAAACACATCATCGACATCGATAGTCTGGCAAAACTTTACAAATTTCAAACACGAATAACTTCTGTAATTTTCGACCGATTTTGCTGATTCTTTCACCAAATTACAGACAAATCTTTGGTCTATTATATTCATTGAAAGAATCGCGGAGCTGAGTTGGTTTTATGACACTTTATGGCGTTTGAAACACATCATCGACATCAATAGTCTGGCAAAACTTTACAAATTTCAAACTCGAATAACTTTTGTAATCTTCAACCGATTTTGCTGATTCTTTCACCAAATTACAGACAAATCTTTGGTCTATTATATTCATTGAAAGAATCGCGGAGCTGAGTTGGTTTTATGACACTTTATGGCGTTTGAAACACATCATCGACATCGATAGTCTGGCAAAACTTTACAAATTTCAAACACGAATAACTTCTGTAATTTTCGACCGATTTTGCTAATTCTGTCACCAAATTACAGACAAATCTTTGGTCTATTATATTCATTGAAAGAATCGCGGAGCTGAGTTGGTTTTTTGACACTTTATGGCGTTTGAAACACTTCTTCGACATCGATAGTCTGGCAAAACGTTACAAATTTCAATCACGAATAACTTTTGTAATCTTCAACCGATTTTGCTGATTCTTTCACCAAATTACAGACAAATCTTTGGTCTATAATACTCATTGAAAGAATCATGAAGCTGAATTGATTTTAGGACACTTTATGACGTTTAAAACACATCATCGACATCGATAGTCTGGCAAAACTTTACAAATTTCAAACACGAATAACTTTTGTAATCTTCAATCGATTTTGCTGATTCTTTCACCAAATTACAGACAAATCTTTGGTCTATTATATTCATTGAAAGAATCGCGGAGCTGAGTTGGTTTTTTGACACTTTATGGCGTTTGAAACACTTCTTCGACATCGATAGTCTGGCAAAACTTTACAAATTTCAAACTCGAATAACTTTTGTAATCTTCAACCGATTTTGCTGATTCTTTCACCAAATTACAGACAAATCTTTGGTCTATAATACTCATTGAAAGAATCATGAAGCTGAATTGATTTTAGGACACTTTATGACGTTTAAAACACATCATCGACATCGATAGTCTGGCAAAACTTTACAAATTTCAAACACGAATAACTTTTGTAATCTTCAATCGATTTTGCTGATTCTTTCACCAAATTACAGACAAATCTTTGGTCTATTATATTCATTGAAAGAATCGCGGAGCTGAGTTGGTTTTTTGACACTTTATGGCGTTTGAAACACTTCTTCGACATCGATAGTCTGGCAAAACTTTACAAATTTCAAACTCGAATAACTTTTGTAATCTTCAACCGATTTTGCTGATTCTTTCACCAAATTACAGACAAATCTTTGGTCTATAATACTCATTGAAAGAATCGCGGAGCTGAGTTGGTTTTATGACACTTTATGGCGTTTGAAACACATCATCGACATCAATAGTCTGGCAAAACTTTACAAATTTCAAACTCGAATAACTTTTGTAATCTTCAACCGATTTTGCTGATTCTTTCACCAAATTACAGACAAATCTTTGGTCTATTATATTCATTGAAAGAATCGCAAAGCTGAGTTGGTTTTATGACACTTTATGGCTTTTAAAACACTTACGTCATCGACATCGATAGTCTGGCAGAACCTGTTGATTTTATCGACGATACTCTGGTGTAGAGGCTTAATTTTCGAGTTGTACTTCATCCCCCGTGTGTTCTCGATGATCTCGAACCTCTGCGGCCGCTTGCGTTTCCCACAAGGGGGCACCGGAGTCTCGTCAATACTCATCCTCTTCAGTTTACGCTTTCGCCGCAAATTTGGACGTGCAGGTGAGTGTTCGTTGAAGGAATCACTCTCCAAACTATGGCTAATACCTACAAATCACAAGATTGTACGATAAATTGCGAAAAAAGAGGTTATAGTGCATAAAACGGTTAAAAAAGAGGTTACATACCCATTTTATTGTAGCGATTCCTGAATAGGTGATGTACTGAAGATTTTACGCGTAACGAATGCGATCTGGTGTTCATGGCTCGACCTACGGCAAAATTAATCGACATATCATCTGAATCGGAATGATATTTTGACCGGTCGGGGAGGCGCACTTCCGAGTTACTACTGGATGTGTCGTCCGACTGACAGTCCCCGGTTTTGTTGTTGTAAATATCTGTAATTTGACCTAGATCTAGGGTGTTTTTATTGAATTTGATGGGGAGGAACTCACGTAGGTTACCAGCAGACCTTGTACGACGTCTCATACCCCATTTTCCGCATTCCGATTCTTCGAGAGCGACGGATAAATCTTTCGCTAAACGATCCATTTCGGTCGTTTTGCCGTTCGGAATAGCTACTGGTACCTGACAATGCGTTTTCCGTGTGTTTTGGGTCGTTTAAATTTGTCCTAGATAATATAAACACGACACTTTGACAACTGACGTTTTGAGCTCGATCTTGTCAAGTGAAATCGAGCGAAAGCGCCATCTATACGTGTTTTATGTTGGTCAGACTGCTTACTGCTTACTTCGCGCGTATTATTCAAAAACACGTTCGTGTTCTTTACTATCGTTGTTTGTGGTAATTTTCGATAATACATACAGGATGAATAGCACTAGAAAATGTTCAAATAATGTGTCTGTCAGTGTAGAATTTGGAAAATTGAGCTATCATATTCCTAAATCGTCTGGTGCGTTTGTAATTTACTAATGTAATGTATTATTATTTATTGGTGGTTTTCTTTTAGATTTCAAGTCAATTTTGAAATGTCTGAATGGGAATTTTCTTGCTGGGAAACTAAATGTGATTATGGGACAGTGTGGTGCGGGAAAATCAAGTTTATTAAATATTCTAGCAGGCTATGTGTACGTATTAAAATATGACAAACAATATAAATAGAGAATATTTTAATTTTTATGCAACTAAATAACGATACTGACATTTGATAAAAAAAAATAACCAAGAACGTGTGTATTTTTAACTGATATCTTGACCTGTATATCCTAATTTTGAATATGTAAACAATAATTATAGATTAAGTAATGTTGCTATTTATTATTAAATGTAGATATGTTTGATTAATTATCGAAATGTGTTTTTCTGTAATTTCTTTCTCTAATTTAATTTTCTTCTTTATTAAATTACACACAGAACTAAAAACGTGTCAGGTGACATATTTCTGAACGGAAAACCAAGGGATATGAATTGGTTCAAGAAAATTTCAACATACATCATGCAAGATGACCTGTTACAATCACATATAACATTTCGGGAATTGATGATATTTTCTGCGCATTTTAAACTTGGTTATTCTTACACACAATACGAAAAAGAATCAATTGTAAGTACAAATTAAATTGTTCTTTAGTATTAATGTACAGGTTTGGTTTTTCCATCAAAAAATCGTCAAACATAAAGGTTGTAATATTTTTTACCGAAATTTTTACAAAATCGAATCTACCTATACTAATTACGAACTTTCAAGTGTAGGGCGCGTTCAGCGGAATCGCCCATTTTCGCCGACATTTGCGATCGAGTAGCTGCAAAATTGGGCTTTTCGATATTACTTTTGACGCTCGAATTGAAAAAAGGACACAATTCCGCGTGGACTGCGCGATATATTATAAATTAAATACGTCAATTTTGAAAAAAATCACGTTTTTGCACCTCTTCGGGTGAAGGCGAACCTCGAGAAAATGTCACGTGACGTCTAGAAATTCCGACAAGCGGATCGATGAACGTCAAAAATTTACATTTTTTATCCGTTCCTGCCGACCTTATAAAAGCCGCTCGCTCTCATGTCTTACGATAAGATCCCTCTAAATACCCTTCGCAAAGAGTTTTGAGCAAAAAAACGGCCCTAAAAACAATTTTCGATCCAAAAAATCGATTTTTATCGACCCGTGTTTTGCTGCTATTATCACAGTAACGTCAAACCCGAAACGCCCCCTGCCGGACATTCGTAACAACAGTAACAGATAGCAGATAACCTAAAATGTATCCTAAAATGTCCATATTGCGAATGTGGACAGGTGGGAAGCCTTAACCACATATTTCTAGAATGCCCAATAACTAAAATCGAAAATTTTGACATATACACAGAGCTAGTTATTTCTAAACAGTAAAATGAAAGTTTGGCGTCATTTTGTTAAATGGTATCATATGACGTGTTATATATAGTTGAATAGTGAAAATTTTGGGGAAAAATAATTGCTTTGGAATTAGTCAGTGACACCTCAGTAATATTTTTGGATAAACCTACAAGGTATTTATGATAATTTTTATTGAAAAAATGTTTGGTATGCTAATGGTAAACTAAAATTTGTATTACACATCTTTTTCCAGTGGTTTGGACTTTATTTCAGGTAAAAAATGTATAGAACTATTAAAAACTTTGGCTAATAAAGGAAAAACAGTGATTTGTTCAATGCATCAACCATCAGATTCGGATTTATTACTTTTCGATCACGTAAAATAATACTATAAGTAACAAAATAACAAAATTATCAAACAAAAATATATTTTAGATATTTCTATTACACGATGGAAATTGCATTTATACAGGGTCCGTGAAGAAATTGGTTCCATATTTATCCAAGCAGAATTTCAATTGTCCTATTAACTCAAATCCCATTGATTATAGTAAGTAATCTAAAGGTTTTATTGAAATAAAAAGAATTATTTCAATAAAAAAGAAACCAACATTTTCTTTAGTGATTGAAATAGCATCGTCAAATTTAAGAAACATGGAGACCTTAGTCGAAAATGCCAAGGAATTAAATAAAGAATATCGTGAAACTGATTTTCACATCACCAGGAGATTGACTTTGTCCGAAATATTTGCAAGAAATGCAAGCGAAACTGAAAATTTAGACGAATTCCCAACGAGTTATTTACAACAAATCACAATTTTGACCAAAAGACGATTATTACAAACGTCTAGGAACAGGTTAAATTTACTTATGCAGTTTCTTTCTTATTTCTTGGTTGGAATTTGCACAGGGTTGATATTTATGGGAATAGGACAAAATGGAGCAAATTTAGACCGTACATTTATGATGTGTGGAAATTTGGTGTTTTTCGTTTTGGTTGGGAATTGTTTAGAAATGTCTTTAATATGTAAGTACATAATCTCATTCAGTGGGTCAAACACTCAATATCGTCAGGCTTATATAGCAGTAATATGTAGCAAAAGATGCGAGAAACTGTTAGCTCCATCTGTAAAGTAATTGCATAACTTTCTATGTATCTCTCAGAGTAAAAAACTGTTTTTTTGTTGAAACATATATTTTTTGTCCAACGATATATTTTTGTTCTTGTAAGACGAACGTCTACTTTTTTTTATAGAAGAATAACTTTTTCTTGGTCAGAGAAAAATATACTTAACATAAACATTATTATGTTCTTAAATCGTAAGAATTGCTTCTAGTAGTTACTTGTCTCGTACTTAAAGAATAATGTAGAGTAAATGCTATAATTTTTAGTGTTTACGTGAAGTAAAAACTCAATGTCTAATTTCAGATCCAGAAGCTGTAAAAATACTGAAAAGAGAACATTTTAATAGATGGTTTCGAATTGGTCCTTATTATATATCTAATCTTTTAATTTCGGTTCAATTTAATGTAAGTAGACACAATAATGAATCTTATGAATACAAAATAAGATTATTTTTAGATCATTCTACCAAATATTATCTCCGTACCAATATACCTTTTATCAGTACAACCTTTAGAATTTAAAAGATATCTCCTTTTTGTTCTACCTGTAGTTTTAATAAGGATGGCATCTCGGTCATTATGTATGATAATAGGCTCTGTTTTCACTAGAAAGGTACGATGTGTTATCATTATATATTCTAAGGCAAATTAAACATGATATTATTTGTTTTAGAATGGCGTAATTTGCTGTACAGTTCTATGCAGTATTCTGTTTTTGTTTAGCCTGCATAGATCTGGTGTTTTTGCAGAACATATAGTTAAATTTATTATGGAATGGAACTTTGCTAGATCTGCAATTGAAGCAATGATGTTAGCAGTGTTGTATGAACGTGATGATATCACTTGTGAACAAGTTTATTGTCACTACAAAAACCCGAACGTATTGCTAAAAGATATGGGGATTGCTGACGCTCATTATGTCACAGAAGTCCTCAAAATTGTAGGATTTGTTGTCGTGTTTAATATCATCGGTTATTCAGTGTTAAAATTTAGAACAAGGGTCTTACAACAGACTTAAAACATATGTATCTATTTCTTAGGGAAAATTCCTGTGTTTTGTTTCCCATGAGAAATCAGAAGAGAAATTTCGTTACCTAACTTTAACTAAAAGCAAAAACCAGCACTTCTATTCAATTGTCACGGTTTTGGACTCGATAGGTGTACCTGTTTTCTTATTGCAATTCGATAAAGGCATGCATTTGGGGACATTGGCATCTAAAAACCTCTTATATAATTTAGAAAGTTTAAGTTGTATTTATAAAACGTATTGCATTGCAATTGAATATCTAATAAAAAGAATAAGCAAAAGAATAATAAAAAGAGAAGTTATGGTCGTCTAAAGCATTTTTATTATTTTTCTATTTTTATTTACAAATAAATATTTACTTAAAAAAATTATTCACTTTATAACAAAACAATAGGTAACAAAATCAACAATACATATATAGCTGTTTCTTCTTCTTGCGCATATGGCATTCCTCCTAGCTATTACGAAGAATATTCATGAGTTATTACATAGAAGGTATGACTATGACTACCTACACCATCGTTTGATGTTGCATCAGCTTCCTCCACGGGAATGTGAGACCTTGGCTTTAGCTGAGGTACTGGTTTTAGCTGAGGTACTGGTTTTAGCTGAGGTACCGGTCTAGCTGAAACTTGTTTTGCATTGTGAACATCTTTTGGACTATTGTCGACTTTGGTGTGCAAAGCAGGGTATTTTGCGATTGGAAGAGGGTGTGGCGCAGACAAAGGATGTGAAACAGCCACAGGATGTGTGACAACCAAAGGTCTTGGTGGTTGAGGATGTCGAATTACCACCGGTTGTGCCTTTGGTACCGAAATAGGGACTTGAGGCGCAGAAACTGCATTACCATTGGTCACCCTATTGGTCCAGTGGTTACTACCATGACCCCCATTATCACCAGAGTTGGAACCATATCCGTTTTGACCTCCATGGTCGCCATGGTCGTCATCTTCTTCATGGTTATCTCCATCATGGTTCCCTCCATCATCGCCATCATCGCTTTCCTCGTCATCTCCACCATCATAACCTCCATCTTCACCATGGTAGCTTCCTCCATCATATCCATGGGAACCATCATCGCCTCCATCATCGCCTCCATCATCGCTCCTGTCCCAGAAGATATGACCACCATCTCCTCCAAAGCTCCAGTGATGACCTCCATCCCCTCCTGCGTGCCCTTCATCCCCTCCTGTATGATCCCCAGCTTCGTTTTTGTGTCCCCATTTCTTAGCAGCGTTAGCGCTATCTTTCTTCTTGTATTCAGCATGGTGTTTATGGTATTTGGAGTGGTCGTCTTCTTCATCGTGTCCTTTGTTTTCTTTATAATGCCCTCCTTTCTCGTGATGTCCATGTTTTCCATACCCATCTTTGTGGTGGCCTGACTTGTGATGCCCCGACTTTTCCGAGCTGCCCTTTTTGTAGTCGCTCTCCTCGTAGAAGGCTCCGAAATTCTCATCATCTCCTTCGTCGTGGTCTTCGTCGAAAAACTCTTTCTTTTTCTCGAATTCGTCCAGTTTATGGATGTTGTGTTCTCCTTTGGTGCTGTGTCCTTTAGAATACTTCCCTTTCTCAGCGTACTATAAATTAAAGGAACCATAATATATGAAATACCAAAAGACAACATAAAATACCAAATAACAAATCAAAAACTTACATCTGCTGCCTTCTCTCCTTTTTCGCCTTTATGGTGATCAGCGTATTCACCATCTGTGTAATGGTGGTTCTTCTTATGACCAGATTCATCTAAATACTTCCCTCTATGGCCTTCCTTATCATGGTGTCCTTTTTCCTCTTTCTCAAAATCGTGATGTCCATCGTATTCTTTATCGCCTTTATCCCCACTCTTATGGTATGCTCCTTTATGGTGCTCTTGACCACCACCTTTGGCGAAACGATGGTTTCCACGACCGTGGTCTACATGACCGTGTTCTGCTCCAGAATTACCATGGTCAGCATGTTCTTCACTGACAGAATGTTCTGCAGCTGCTGCAGAATTGTCATGAGTTGCTGCTGGGTTTTGGTCTTTAGTATAAGAGAACATCATGGGTTTGTGGAGCATCTTCTTGGTGTATTTGTACTTCTTTGGTTTCGCGTCTTGAGCTGGACCAGCGTATAGAGGGTGTTTCTTCAGTTTTAACGGCTTTGCTGTCGTTTTTTCGATGATTGGTAGTGGTTGTCTCCTGATTATTGGTTTGATTGGAGATGTTGCTTGAGCTGGAGCTATAGCTGGAACTGGGTTAGTCTCAACAAAAGCTTGTTTGATTCCGTGGGTCATCGGTGGCAATTCTGGTTTTGGTAAGACAACACCTCTGGTTCTTTTGACAACCGGTGGTAAAGTAATATCTTGCCTTACGATTCTTCTGGTTTTGACTTCTTCCTTCACAATTGGTATAGACTTAAACTCTGTGGTCAAAACTGGTTGTCTTTTTACTGGTTGTCTTATCAAGGGTTCTTTTCTCACTGGTTGGTGTTCAGCAGCTGACCCAGTCAAGTCAGCTTTAGGAATCTTTGCCCCATATTCATAACTGACTTTGTTAGCGACCAATCCTTCGGAAATAACACTTAGAAAACACACACCTAGTAAAATTGGCAGCGTAAAGCTGCCCAAAGTATCGAGACGCATTTAAATTGATGTTTGGGTGGCCGTATCAATGTTTAACCGTTACAATGGACAAGAGAACTGAAGAAATGTTGAACTGTTTATCAATTTATAGACATTTGCTTGGAAATACACCGCTGCGTTTTTGTCTGGTCAAAGTAAACTTTACGGTCGGTTGAACAAATTAGTTTTGTGGGTTAATACCATCGACTTGAGGTATTGAACCGTTCGATTACGGATTTTTGATTATAAATGCCTTGACTTGTTGTCGGTGAGAAGTGTGGAATTTTTGATACACATAAAGAGAATTGGATATGTATTGCTAAGCTATCTTTACGTATATTAACACAGGGAAACATTGATTTTGCGGCATGAAATATATATTAGACAGTTTTAGGTAATTCTGGTCTACTAAAGACTCCACTTGTTGAGATAAAGGTGTTTTTCTATTGTATTTTTGTTCAGGACAGTCCTTTTCTAAGGTCCAGTAGGTGTCTGCCATTATATGGCAATACCATCGGTTTTCATATCTTTCCTTCGTTATGTTGATATACTGCTGAAACCATTGCTCTTGTTCTGCATTGTAATCACTCAGATTGTCAGGAAATTTATCTAAATGACTATGAAAATAATGTAACTTGGTGCTCATATTAGTTTTTCGAAATTTTGGAGGATTTTGTAGAAGATTTGTATTGTTAATACTGTTCAGCTTGGTGATTTCCCAAAAAAATTCGATAACTCATACAAAGCTTGTCCATGCTTCACCCTAAGTCATTTGTGGTCCATCAAAGATACCGGCTTCTAATTTTCCTGTGTTGAGGCCAGGAAATGATTAACAAATATATTTGGAACAAACACCATTCTTATATAAAGCAAAACAAACTGTTTAATAAGCCCAAATTTAATATGTAGTGGTGGAAGAATTATTTGTTCTCGACTTATCAATGGTTCATGAACGATGTTAGCTTTTCCTACGGCCCTATTTATTCTCGACGGTCATTTTTTCCTATCCCAATGTTAATTTTTTGTACGACTGTCCCACAGACAAAGGAAATAGGGATATTAAAGTATCCATTTTGGTGATCCAATAAAACAGCAGCAGTAAGTTGTAGAGTAAGATGTTATATTTGAAAAAGTAAGTTCAAAGATTGGTTTTGATAAATAATATGGGTGAGGGCCACCACAGATATTTTTTAAACAGATAATTATTCGAGAACCTAATTTTACCCATTTCTTAATCAGTGTATGTATTAAATTCAATAAAAACTCGATTAATTACTATATTTCCGAATGATTGGCCACATTTTGTTTCAGATCTTTTTATTGGATCACGGAATTCTTAGAAACGTAAGTTCAAAAACGTCATTATGACATATCTTATGAAATAGCGAATGTGCAGCGCAACACAGTTTTTTTAGGAAAATTGAAAAGTTTTATTGTATTGCCATTGTTGCAGTAATTAACGGTAAAGTAGAATGTTGACAATTGCCGATAGTAAAAATGTAGCATTTTTACTATTACAGGAATGCATAAATTATCGATTTTGCATGCCGAATTGTGACTGACTGAATTTATTTTTATCAAAGTCTAGATCAAGATTGAGTAATCTTTGAAATATTCAATAATTCAATAACACCCATACAGTATTATCAAACCTAATTTGGTTTAAAATACCCAAAATATGTATTCTTTCATATTATCGATTAAAAATATTAATTGCCATTTACAATATCTAGGGTAGCCCTCACCCAACTTTCCGGTTACACCGTTGGCACAATGAAGTGTCTGAACACTTTTGCAATTATTCAGTTTTGTGAATCCAGAGCCACTCTGTATCCTACCTAACGTCAGTCTCTGTGACATAATAACATTTTTCTACTTTGCATTCACAATGCACACATTGTAACACTGTTTTCGGTGTTACAGTTAGCAAATTGTAACACCGTTTTTAGTAACTTTTTTCTAAGATTGGTGACATTGATATCAAATGCATGTCAAACGAAAATACACATAACCACAAAAGTAAGCACAAACTGATTTTTTAGAATCGCACAAACTGCGAAGTATGTATATATTTATACATATTTAAACATGAGTGTTGCATCCTAGGTTTCGTACTACTAGTATATGATGGTATATAATAATTATCAATAATTTCTTTTTCACAGATATTTGAATTTAAGTGACAGATGACAGTGTTACCAACGGTTGCACCGATAAATACTCTAGATTGGAATTTTACCTAATATACTTCTAAATTGTTATAAAATTAATGACGCAAAGTAGAAAAAATAGTATAGCCACTCTGTACCCTACCTAATGTCAGTCTCTGTGACATAATAACATTTTTCTACTTTGCATTCACAATGCACACATTGTAACACTGTTTTCGGTGTTACAATTAGCAAATTGTAACACCGTTTTTAGTAACTTTTTTCTAAGATTGCTGACATTGATATCAAATGCATGTCAAACGAAAATACACATAACCACAAAAGTAAGCACAAACTGATTTTTTATAATCGCACAAACTGCGAAGTATGTATATATTTATACATATTTAAACATGAGTGTTGCATCCTAGGTTTCGTATTACTAGTATATTATGGTATATAATAATTATCAATAATTACTTTTTCACAGATATTTGAATTTAAGTGACAGATGACAGTGTTACCAACGGTTGCACCCATAAATACTCTAGATTGGAATTTTACCTAATATACTTCTAAATTTTTATAAAATTAATGACGCAAAGTAGAAAAAATAGTATAGCCACTCTGTACCCTACCTAACGTCAGTCTCTGTGACATAATAACATTTTTCTACTTTGCATTCACAATGCACACATTGTAACACTGTTTTCGGTGTTACAATTAGCAAATTGTAACACCGTTTTTAGTAACTTTTTTCTAAGATTGGTGACATTGATATCAAATGCATGTCAAACGAAAATACACATAACCACAAAAGTAAGCACAAACTGATTTTTTAGAATCGCACAAACTGCGAAGTATGTGTATTTTTGTATATTTAAACATGCGTGTTGCATCCTAGGTTTCGTACTACTAGTATATGATGGTAGATAATAATTATCAATAATTACTTTTTCACAGATATTTGAATTTAAGTGACAGATGACAGTGTTACCAATGGTTGCACCCATAAATACTCTAGATTGGAATTTTACCTAATATACTTTTTATAAAATTAATGACGCAAAGTAGAAAAAATAGTATATTACACTCGTTTTATAAGACATATTAACGTGTTATAAAACTTGTATAATAATATACTATTGTCAAATTGACATTTAATGTGATGTTATGTCAGTGGCACTGTGGATTTTGTCAAGCCCCTTCTATAAAAGCTAATAGCGCCTAAACCATTCATCCCATTGATCTGTATATTAGTATACATATTTAAAATCACTGGAGGATGAGCTGATATTAGTTTGGCCAAAATCTGATGAATCTCGAAGAAGACGCATGTAACATTTGCCACTTCCGGTTGTCAGATTGTCACCAAAAACAATCCAGTTCGTCCCCCGGTAATTCTAAATATGTATGCAAAATTTCAGCGCGATCCGTTGTTCCGTTTGGACGTTATCGTGTTCACAAACATACATACACTCACACAACAGGCACATTACATACATTTTCCAGAAATCATTGCAATCGATTCAGGGGATCCCAAAACGAAATCTCGAATTTTTTTTCGTCGATTACAATACTTTCCTTCTAGGGTACTAGTCGGAAAGTAAAGCAGTGTTGAATTTATTAAATTACATATAACAAATTACATAACTATAGCTGAATATTATTATACACTTTTTCGAATTCGGGCAATTTGTAACAACCGTGGATAATTTTCTTTATTAGTGTGTCTTACGCAATATATCCTTATTAGCAAATATTTATAAAATACACTGCGATATATTAGTACATATAATATAACGCTTGTCTAAAATGTAGTCATTAATACATAATAAATAATTTAGCTACACTTCATAGAACACGTCGAATTTGTCTTGGGCCTTGTGGATTTTTAAAAAACAGTCGCAAAAAATGGTTTAGGAATGAATATAGTTTGCAGTAAATAGTCTGTTATTTTATACGTGATGCAATCTCACCAAATAATATTAACGAGTGAAAGTTTGCAAAGGAAGTTATGTACTTTTTATTGCTCTTTTTCTTTAGGGGGAATAAGCACCTATTATAATTAACTTTTTTCAAATTACGATCAATTTATTCATCAAATTATTCAATCAATGTAAGTTGGTCAAACATTTTTACGAACTTTTGCATAGTCGATAGTAACAAACAGGTTGTTTATCTTATAAAAAGGTGATGTTTATTATTTAGCGTATAATCTCCTTCGGTAAATTTATTCAAAAACATAAAAATACGGTGGTTTCTAATAGTTGTTTTTAATCGATCTTGCGGTAAATGCCAAATTATCCGTTAATTGTTATGTATTGGAACAATTACACAATTATGTTTTATTTAGAAATACTTTAGTTGCCTTTTATCTGTTTCTCTAATGGTCTTCTTTCTTTCAATTCTTTGTACTTATTAATAAGATCTTTGGACATATTAATAAGAAATTTCTTAAAAAAAAAAAAAAATCTGGAGTAGCCCCATCCAACTTTCCGACTCTGCAATTTTATTGCATCTGATTTTATATCATAATATCCTTCGTCTAACATCGTGATCGAAACTTGGAAGTCACTTGATAATCTCTGATTACTTACCTTGATCAAACTAAAATACTTACTTTTTCTTCTTGGCTAAATCAGCAAAAGAAACCACAATCCTAGTACATTATACAAAACACAAGCTTTCGAAAAAAAAAAAAAATTAAACAAAACAATAATGTAAAACATTTTTATTGCAAAATGTTAATAAAATTACATGTGTATAAGCGGTGAACGTCAATGAACCAATCATCAGAAAGAAATGGGAGTAGTAAACGTGACAAAGAAATGGAGTTATCATAAATTATTATCAAAATAAGTCGATTATTCGAAGAAAAAGCGCTAACTTCTAACTAATTCATGGTATTAACGATATCATCAATCTTCAAGATGGAACGTACCGTCTCCGTCGCCAACGTAATAGCGCTAACAGACACCAACAGAGGCTGCACGACATTCTCCTCCAAAATATCGGAGATCGTTCCCTTCCTGACATTAATCCCCGCGGAAATCTCTCCTTTCGCGTGACGATTCCTCAATTCGGTGACAGTTTGAATGGGATTCAAGCCTGCATTTTCCGCCAGCGTGAACGGCACAACCTCCAGGGAATTAGCGTAAGCACGCAGACAGATGGCGTCAAGTCCTTCGCATTTATCGGCGATTGCGGCTAATTTCAGAGCTAATTCGATCTCGGGGGATCCACCGCCTGCTATGACGGCCTTCTTTCTAACTAGGCAGCGTATTACGCATAAAGCGTCGTGAATCGAACGCTCGGCTTCTTCCAAGACCAGCTTGTTCGAACCACGAACTAGTAAGCTTACGGTTTTACCGGCGTTTTGAGCACCTAACAGATAAAAGAAACGTCTAATTTAATAAAAAGTTACATAAATCTGTTCTTATATAACCAAATTATTTAAAAGGAATAAGATTTTTAGCCTAGATATGTTAATTTTAAACTTGTAAACTTATTTTTTTTTTTTTTAAGTAAAATAAGAATTTCTTACCGGTTATTTTGACCATCCTATTGCCGCTAAATCCAACCTCTTCGGCCAGTTCGGCGGACGTCAGATTCTCCGCTGTGAAATGATCCAATGAAGCGATCGGCCGACAATTCAACGATTTGCAGACAAATTCGATATCCTCCCTTTCGATGTCCTTAATAACCATAACCTTGATTTTGTCGAGGAAATGCAGAGCTAAATCCGAAACAGCGTCCCTCAATATCGATTTTTGAATCTAAAACACAAGAAAAATACACAAAAATGACAAAAGATACATGAAAACGACAAAAGATACATGAAAATGACAAAAAATACACGAAAACGACAAAAAATACACAAATTATACACAAAAAATACACGAAAATGACAAAAGATACATGAAAATGACAAAAAATACACGAAAATGACAAAAAATACACGAAAATGACAAAAGATACATGAAAATGACAAAAAATACACAGAAATGACAAAAACATACACGAAAATGACAAAAAATACACGAAAATGACAAAAGATACATGAAAATGACAAAAAAACACACAAATTATACACAAAAATGACAAAAAATACACGAAAACGACAAAAAATACACAAATTATACACAAAAAATACACGAAAATGACAAAAGATACATGAAAATGACAAAAAATACACAGAAATGACAAAAACATACACGAAAATGACAAAAAATACACGAAAATGACAAAAAAATACACGAAAATGACAAAAGATATATGAAAATGACAAAAAATACACAAATTATACACAAAAAATACACGAAAATGACAAAAGATACATGAAAATGACAAAAAATACACAGAAATGACAAAAACGTACACGAAAATGACAAAAAATACACGAAAATGACAAAAGATATATGAAAATGACAAAAAATACACAAATTATACACAAAAAATACACGAAAATGACAAAAGATACATGAAAATGACAAAAAATACACAGAAATGACAAAAACATACACGAAAATGACAAAAAATACACGAAAATGACAAAAGATACATGAAAATGACAAAAAAACACACAAATTATACACAAAAATGACAAAAAAATACACGAAAATGACAAAAAAAATACACGAAATTGACAAAAAAACACACAAAAAATACACGAAAATGACCAAAGATACATGAAAATGACAAAAGATACATGAAAATGACAAAAAATACAAGAAAATGACAAAAAAATACACGAAAATGACAAAAGATACATGAAAATGACAAAAAATACACAGAAATGACAAAAACATACATAAAAATGACAAAAAATACACGAAAATGACAAAAAAATACACAAATTATACACGAAAATGACAAAAGATACATGAAAATGACAAAAAAATACATGAAAATGACAAAAGATACATGAAAATGACAAAAGATACATGAAAATGACAAAAAATACACAAAAATGACAAAAACATATACGAAAATGACAAAAAATACAGGAAAATGACAAAAAACACACAAATTATACACGAAAATGACAAAAAAATACACGAAAATGATAAAAAATTCACGAAAATAACAAAAAATACACTAAAATGGCCAACAAAAACACGAAAAAACTTACCAATAACACGTTACAACCGGCCTTTTTGATCTGCTTGACGATATTCAGGATGTACTGGCGTTCCTCACGCAGGACCCTATCCATGGCGGCGTAATCCGAGACGACGACGTTATGATCCATGTCGGTCTTCGGAGGGGAGATGCAAAACTGGATAAGTCCGATCTTGGCTTTCTCGACGCGTTTCGGTCCGTTGACATTAGCAGCGCGTTGCGCAAAGACTAGCCCTTCGACCAATTCCGTGTCCTCGACGGTGCCCCCCAATTGTTTGATGACTTTGATATCGGAAAGATTCACAACGGCTTCGTGACCTAAAAATATGATAATTAGGTGATTTTGTGTTAGAAAAGAATTAAATTTTATAGGTTACCTGGTTCGACAATTTTTAATACCGCGTCTACTGCCAAGGGGGCCAGCTGGCTGGATTGTTGCGAGACAACTTTCGAGTTTAGAGATGTTGAGGCACTTCTGATAAGTTGTTCGCGGTTATCCAGTTGAACGGGTGTAGAAATATCCGTCAAAATCTAAAAGGAACGCATATTTTAGAGGTTAGGAATTAAAAACGTCAAACATAAACAATAGATTGAGGTTATGTCTGATGTTTTTTGTCACATGTCACTTGATATAGCCCACGTACCTTGACAGCGTGAACAGCGGCTCTTTGAAACGACTCGGAAATGGCTGTTGGGTGAATTCCCCGTTGCAATAATTTTTCAGCAGCTTGTAATAATGCACCTGCCATTACGACAACTGTCGTCGTGCCATCACCAGCTTCGATGTCTTGGGCTCTTGATAGTTCCACCAACTAAAAGTAGAAAAAATGTAGGATTTGTGTGAATGCGTGAGAAGTTATTATTACCATTTTAGCAGCAGGGTGTAAAACGTTCATTTGCTTTAAAATAGTAGCTCCGTCGTTAGTGATGGTAACTTCTCCGTTGCTAGACTGAATCTAAAATAATACAGACAATTAAAGGACATTCATGGTTAATTTAATAAGGAAATTATACCATTTTGTCCATGCCTCTCGGTCCCAAACTTGTACGAATTGCATCGCTGACAGCTGAAATTTTAAACTTGATTTACAAGAAATCCCAGCATATTATACCTAAATAACTATTTTAATAAGTCTAACAAACAAGGAAATATTTCATAATCGATAGTTTTACCCGGTGTCACGCACAAAAAAATTGATAAACAATTATTTTTTTACCTTTAGCGGCATTGATATTGCTCATCCGGACATCGGCCGGTTTGCTTTTATCCTTGTAGGCGGTCGTTTGCCCCTTTCCATAATCTCCAGCTGCAGTTGGGGCCGTCATTTTACCCTTTTTAATAATTAACAACCGCGGAAATATTTAGTCACGAGATGTACGAGATTTTTCTAGAATAATTCGACAACTCCCTTTGGAAATCAACACCGATGACAGTTCCCGCCGGTATAGTAGATTTCACGCCGGTATAGTAGATTTCACACTAGCGCCTGTTGTTCCCAGTGTTTTTTTATTTAAAAACTATATGAAATTGATAAAATTAACTTAACAGATCATAATAAGTACCAAATATAATGCATATTATGCATTTGTATCTATAACGTCTTATAAAATGAACAAAATGACCTAATGATTCGAATTTTCCGCCTATACCGTTTAGTTCCATCGTTTGACGATGGCGCCGCTAGTGGTGCTATTTTCTTCCGTCCTCGTCTAATGTGGTCAAATCTGTATGGAGATGCGTGCGTTATGTTATTGCTTGTTTATTTACATTGTTCGGTACAATTTTACGATATAAATCCGCGCATATCAGGTGAAATAAATGATTTAGAGTGCTTCGACGGTTCCATTGACCTCCTCAATAAACTGTTTAGTGGATCTAGTGAATAATGTAGTGGCTTTTTCGAACAAGAAAACCCAATGCAGAAATACTCAAAATGTTACATCTACTTAGCTGTGGTCTACCTCTCATTCATTACACACATTTACGCAGGTGCTTATAATAATTTCCTAGTAGGCTTGGACGATTGTTTATTGTTATTATTTCAGGAAATGTGACACCTAACCCTATTTTATTGTACTCGACGGAGAAAGATATTCGGATACTAAATACGACTAAGCATAAGTTGAAGGCGAATACCGTTGTACAAAATGTTAGTAAGGGTATGCTTAGTTTTGATTATGACAGGAAGAAACTTTGTTGGACTGACCAACAGAACGGTACGATACAATGCGGTGATTTTGACGGGGCCGAAGTTGCAAACGTTGAGGTTATCGTGAACGATATCTTGAACCCGCAAGGTCTGGCTTGCGATTGGTACACGAATAAATTGTATTGGACCGATAATGAGAAAGATCAAATTGAGGTTACGATGATGGGGCAGCCGTACCATAGAAAGGTTTTATATTGGACGGATATCGACCAACCGAGAGCTATTGTCGTTATGCCATCAAAAGGGTAAGTGAATAAATATATCCTAATAATAAATAGTTCTTAATTGCCAATAATTCCTAACCTAAAAAAAAAAAAACAAAAATCACCTGTCAAAAAATTTGATCTCAAACTTTAACCTCAAATAACTTTGGTAATTTTTGATGGATTTTGATGATTCTTTCAACAAATTATAGGCAAATTTTTCGAAATTCTAGCTGGGTAATAAAATTTTTAAAATAATTATGTTTACCAATCATTTAATGCCAGTAACTGATATGATGTTTTTGTGGTGTAAGTTTTGAACACCCTGTATAACAATTACGGTCAACTTGGTCAACTTTTCTCTTTAATAAACTTAAAAAGAATGATTATCTATAATTTCCTGCAAAAATTATCAAAATCTCCGAAATATTACCAAAGTTATGTGAAATTTTGTGGCATCGAGTAGAAAATTTTATTTTATAGATTGTTATTTTGGACTGATTGGGGCGAAGTCCCAAAGATCGAAAGGGCTGGCATGGACGGCAATCCAAACTCGCGAAAAGTCATCGTTAACGACGAAATTTATTGGCCTAACGGCTTAACGATTGATTATGAAACCGACACCATCTATTGGACAGATGGTCACTTGGTTAAAGTTGAAAGAATCAATTTCGATGGCAGTAACAGAAACGTGCTAAAAAGTGGTCTACGATATCCGTACGCAATCACAAATTTCTACCATAAACTATACTGGACTGATTGGAAATTATCGTGAGTATTTTTTTTTTTGTTCGCTTGACTTTATTTTGTTTATTAGACCTTTGGGGATAATTATTGTTAGTTTCATTAGGATTGCACAATTATTTTTTAAGTTAGAAAGCTTCGAATACTTTACTTTATAATATTGTTTTGCGTGATGTTTATCGTGGTTTAAATAACAAGTCTTGACTTTATATTGTTTATTAGACTCTCGGGAATAAATTATTGTTAGTTTTATTGGGGTTGCGTAATTATTTTTTAAGTTAGAAAGCTTTGAATTACAGTGCTATAATATCGATGTCAAATAACAAAAACGAGACCAAAGAACTATTAAAATCCGATCCATACCCAACCGACATACACGTTTGGAGCAACGAAATACAAATTCGCCAAAAAACCCCTTGCGATGAGAACAACGGCGGTTGTACCCACCTATGCCTGCTTTCCCCGAACCCTCCCGGGTATTCCTGCGCATGCCCGATAGGCATAAAACAAACGAGTAATACGACATGCGCAGACGGCCCAGAACAAATCTTGGTCTTGGCCAGACGCACGAATATCTGCATAGTCTATCTCGACTCGCCAGAATACACCTATAAAACCCTAAATCTAACAAATATGAACTACATAATCGGTGTGGATTACGACCCCGTCGAAAATCAAATCTACTGGACGGACGACGAAATTTCGAAAATCCAAAAAGCCGGTCTCGACGGATCGCATCAAAAAGACGTGATTTCCGATGAGATTGTCCATCCGGACGGTGTGGCTGTCGATTGGGTGGCTAGGAATTTGTACTGGGCTGATCCCGGGACGGATAGAATTGAAGTGACTACTCTGTCCGGGGATTACCGTAAAATTATTATTAGTAATGATTTGTATGAGCCTCGAGCGATCGCTGTTTCTCCGGAACTAGGCTGGATGTTTTGGTCTGATTGGTCGGAGAAAAAGCCGAAAATTGAACGGGCCAATTTGGATGGGACCGAGAGAAGGATTATAGTTGCTACGAAACTATTATGGCCCAATGGTATAGCTTTGGATGTCGAGAAACGACGATTGTATTGGTGTGACGCTCGCGTACATAAAATTGAATATATTGGGATGGACGGGACTAATCGTATAGTTCTCTTGGATACTGATCTTCCACATCCGTTTGGATTTACCATAATGGGCAGTTACCTCTACTGGACGGACTGGCACGGACGTAGCATCGACCGGGTGCATAAAGATACAGGTTCGTCTAATTTTAACCAATCTACTTGTCCAATTTATTTAAGATTGCGGTCCGTAATAGAGTTTTTTTACGCTGATACCAACGGCGCTTTAAGAATTTCTCCATCTTAAACCGTTCGGAAGTTATGACGTTTCAAAGATTGAAAAACTCCTATCAATAGGAGATAAAATATACCATAAAATGTTTTAGTTAGAAAAAGTGACAATTTTTCTGTGGGTTTTAACCAGTTTTGTCTTTTTTATGTATTATTTTTAGTTTTTTTGTGTTTTTTTTTTTTCAGTTTTGCTTATCTCAAATCTAGTTTTGCCCATCTCAAATCTAGTTTTGCTCATCTCAAATCAAATTTTGTGCATTTTAAATCAATCTCCGACCAATAAGGGATAAAATATACCATAAAATGTTCTAGTTTTGTCACTTTTTCTATGGGTTTTAACCAATTTCTTTTCAAATCTCAAATCTAGTTTTGCTCATCTCAAATCAAATTTTGTGCATTTTAAATCAATCTCCGATCAATAGGAGATAAAATATACCATAAAATGTTTTAGTTAGAAAAAGTGACAATTTTTCTGTAGGTTTTAACCAGTTTTGTCTTTTTTATGTCTTATTTTTAGTTTTTTTATGTGGTTTTTTCAGTTTTGCCCATCTCAAATCTAGTTTTGCTCATCTCAAATCAAATTTTGTGCATTTTAAATCAATCTCCGACCAATAAGGGATAAAATATACCATAAAATGTTCTAGTTTTGTCACTTTTTCTATGGGTTTTAACCAATTTCTTTTCAGTTTTGCCCATCTCAAATCTAGTTTTGCCCATCTCAAATCTAGTTTTGCCCATCTCAAATCTAGTTTTGCTCATCTCAAATCAAATTTTGTGCATTTTAAATCAATCTCCGACCAATAAGGGATAAAATATACCATAAAATGTTCTAGTTTTGTCACTTTTTCTATGGGTTTTAATCAATTTCTTTTCAAATCTCAAATCTAGTTTTGCTCATCTCAAATCAAATTTTGTGCATTTTAAATCAATCTCCGATCAATAGGAGATAAAATATACCATAAAATGTTTTAGTTAGAAAAAGTGACAATTTTTCTGTTGGTTTTAACCAGTTTTGTCTTTTTTATGTCTTATTTTTAGTTTTTTTATGTGGTTTTTTCAGTTTTGCCCATCTCAAATCTAGTTTTGCTCATCTCAAATCAAATTTTGTGCATTTTAAATCAATCTCCGATCAATGAGGGATAAAATATACCATACAATGTTTTAGTTAGAAAAAGTGACAATTTTTCTGTGGGTTTTAACCAGTTTTGTCTTTTTTATGTATTATTTTTAGTTTTTTTTCTGTTTTTTCAGTTTTGCCCATCTCAAATCTAGTTTTGCCCATCTCAAATCTAATTTTGCTCATCTCAAATCAAATTTTGTGCATTTTAAATCAATCTCCGATCAATGAGGGATAAAATATACCATAAAATGTTTTAGTTAGAAAAAGTGACAATTTTTCTGTGGGTTTTAACCAGTTTTGTCGGTTTTACGTATTATTTTTAGTTTTTTTATGTGGTTTTTTCAGTTTTGCCCATCTCAAATCTAGTTTTGCTCATCTCAAATCAAATTTTGTGCATTTTAAATCAATCTCCGATCAATGAGGGATAAAATATACCATAAAATGTTTTAGTTAGAAAAAGTGACAATTTTTCTGTGGGTTTTAACCAGTTTTGTCGGTTTTACGTACTATTTTTAGTTTTTTTATGTGGTTTTTTCAGTTTTGCCCATCTCAAATCTAGTTTTGCTCATCTCAAATCAAATTTTGTGCATTTTAAATCAATCTCCGATCAATGAGGGATAAAATATACCATAAAATGTTCTAGTTTTGTCACTTTTTCTATGGGTTTTAACCAATTTCTTTTCAGTTTTGCCCATCTCAAATCTAGTTTTGCCCTTCTCATACTAAGTTTTGCCCATCTCAAATCTAGTTGTGCCCGTCTCACATCATGTTTTGCTCATCTCAAGTCAAGTTGTGCTCATCCTAAATAAAGTTTTGCCCATCTCAAGCCGAGTTTTGCTCATGTCAAATCAAGTTTTGTGCATTTTAAATCAATCTCCGACAAATAAGGGATAAAATATACCGTAAAATGTTTATTCTTACAGGAGCATTTCGTGAGACTATAGTTGATCAAGTCTCCGACGTGATGGGCCTAAAAGCGATACAATTGGGTAATATATCGGGCTATAACCCTTGTGCGAACAACAATGGCAACTGTTCCCATTTTTGTTTGTACCGGCACGATAAAACGCGAGTTTGCGCTTGCCCTATAGAATACGACCTTGCGAAGGACAATAGAACTTGTTACGTACCCAAAGAATACTTCTTTTTCTCTGCAAATGGCTCAATAGGGCGCGCCAACGTTGATTTGGGAACGGAAATTGCCCTACCGATAAAAACTGTTAAATACGCTAGTTCAATTGACTTTGACTATGGGAATAACAGGATTTATTGGACGGATAGCAAGCAGAAGACTGTCATGAGGGCTTATACTAACGGTTCAGATCCGCAGAGGGTTGTCGAATTGGGGTTGGTGTCTCCAAGTGGGATTGCAGTCGACTGGGTAGCTTTGAATGTTTATTGGTCGGATGCCATGTCGCACAGGATCGAAGTTGCTAGGTTAAGTGGAACCAGTAGGAGGGTATTACTGTGGAGGAATGTGGACGAACCTTATAGCATCGCTCTGGATCCACAAAGAGGGTAAGTACTTTTTAAATTACCAGTTTTCTGCATCCCAAATAGAATTTTGTGCAACTCGTACCAAGTTTTGTGCATATCAAATCGAGTTCTGCCCATCTCAAGCTAAGTTTTGCCCATCTCAAGGCAAGTTTTGCCCATCTCAAGGCAAGTTTTGCTCATCTCAACTCAAATTTTGCCCATCTCAAATCAATCTCCAACCAACCAGGGATAAAATATGCCATGAAATGTTTTAGTTTTGTCACTTTTTCTATGGGTTTTAAACAGATTTGTCTTTCTTATGTATTTTATTTAGGTTTTTTATGTATTCTTTTCAGTTTTGCCCATCTCATATCAAGTTTTGTGCATTTCAAGCCAATCTCCTAGGTTTTTATGTATTTTTTGCTAGGTTTTTATGTATTCTTTCCAGTTTTATGTACTGGGCAGAATGGGGTTCCTCAAAGCGCATCCGCAGGGCTGGTATGGACGGGTCTGACCTTCGAAATTTAGTTGACGAAGTCGGGAACGTAATGGGCTTAGTCATAGACTACAAATTGCGAAGACTGTACTGGACTGACACCTCATCATCAGCCATTATGTCTTCGGACTTCGACGGACAAAACCAACGAGAAATCTACGCGAGTTTTTCCGGGAAACCCCAAGGTTTAGCCCTATTTGACAGCTTTATATATTGGGGGAACGTAACCACCGCAGAAATTTGGCGTATGCCCAAAGAAAACTGGAAAACTCGAGATGAAGCAATGGCCATAGCAAAGCTATCAGAGACTCCGACGGAGTTAGCGGTTTTTTCGAGTTTTGCTCAGGGGAAACACGAAGTGGTGAATAACTGTGGCGTTAACAATGGCGGGTGTTCGCATTTGTGTTTGGCAATGCCGTCGAAAAACGAGATTGAGGCGGTTTCGTTCACCTGCGCTTGTCCAACGCATTTTACGAAGGCAAATCAAAGTTGTGTACCGCCGAAGAAATTTATGATTTACAGCCAGAAAAATCTAGCTGTGCGTTTGCTACCGGATAGTACGGATTGTTCCGAGGCAGTACTACCAATACACGGACTCAAAACTGTCAGATCAATCGATTTTGACCCGCTAGATAATTATTTATATTGGGTAAGTAAAATTTTAAGCTAAATTTAGAAGGTTTTTTAAGTTACGACGTTCCAAAGTTTTAAAATTTTCGCTTAATATGGAATAAAATATGAGGTTTTGTCTTTTTTATGTATTATTTTTTAGGTTTTTTATGAGTTCTTCTCAGTTTTGCTCATCTCAAGCCGAGTTTTGCTCATCTCAAATCAAGTTTTGTTCATTTTAAATCAATCTCCGACCAATAAGGAATAAAATATACCATAAAATGTTCTAGTTTTGTCACTTTTTCTGTGGGTTTTAACCAGCTTTGTCTTTTTTATGTATTATTTTTAGGTTTTTTATGTGTTCTTTTCAGTTTTGCCCATCTCAAATCAAGTTTTGTTCATTTTAAATCAATCTCCGACCAATAAGGAATAAAATATACCATAAAATGTTCTAGTTTTGTCACTTTTTCTGTGGGTTTTAACCAGCTTTGTCTTTTTTATGTATTATTTTTAGGTTTTTTATGTGTTCTTTTCAGTTTTGCCCATCTCAAATCAAGTTTTGTTCATTTTAAATCAATCTCCGACCAATAAGGAATAAAATATACCATAAAATGTTCTAGTTTTGTCACTTTTTCTGTGGGTTTTAACCAGCTTTGTCTTTTTTATGTATTATTTTTAGGTTTTTTATGTGTTCTTTTCAGTTTTGCTCATCTCAAATCAAGTTTTGTTCATTTTAAATCAATCTCCGACCAATAAGGGATAAAATATGCCATAAAATGGTTTAGTTTTGTCACTTTTTCTGTGGGTTTTAACCAGCTTTGTCTTTTTTATGTATTATTTTTAGGTTTTTTATGTGTTCTTTTCAGTTTTGCCCATCTCAAATCAAGTTTTGTTCATTTTAAATCAATCTCCGACCAATAAGAGATAAAATATGCCATAAAATGGTTTAGTTTTGTCACTTTTTCTGTGGGTTTTAACCAGCTTTGTCTTTTTTATGTATTATTTTTAGGTTTTTTATGTGTTCTTTTCAGTTTTGCTCATCTCAAATCAAGTTTTGTTCATTTTAAATCAATCTCCGACCAATAAGGGATAAAATATGCCATAAAATGGTTTAGTTTTGTCACTTTTTCTGTGAGTTTTAACCAGCTTTGTCTTTTTTATGTATTATTTTTAGGTTTTTTATGTGTTCTTTTCAGTTTTGCTCATCTCAAATCAAGTTTTGTTCATTTTAAATCAATCTCCGACCAATAAGAGATAAAATATGCCATAAAATGGTTTAGTTTTGTCACTTTTTCTGTGGGTTTTAACCAGCTTTGTCTTTTTTATGTATTATTTTTAGGTTTTTTATGTGTTCTTTTCAGTTTTGCCCAACTCAAATCAAGTTTTGCTCATCACAAACAAAGTTTTGCTTATCTCAAATGAAGTTTTATATAATATAACCATTTTTTCTTTCAGATTGAAGGTAAAACCTCACAGATAAAGAGGGTGAACGTCTCTGGGAATCAGCCGGCTACGATTGTGGTATCTAGCGATCCCAGAATACAGCCGTTTGATCTCGCCATTGATTCTCTGGGACGTCTTTTGTTCTGGACATGTGCGGCAAAGGATGTTATCAATATAACGCGGTTGAATGATAGCTCGGTTGTCGGTGTTATACAGAAGAGAAGTGACCGTCCGAGACTCATAGTCCTACACCCAACGAAAAGACTGCTCTTCTATACCAACGTAACGGAAACCACATCACTAATACGGGCTCGAATGGACGGTTCACAAGGCATGGTTATTAAAGACCATATAGTCGATATTACCGCTATTGCTGTTGATATCGAGAACGATCTTTTGCTGTGGGTCGAAGATAGGAAGATATATATGGCGAATATTGATGGGGAGAATCAGTAAGTATTGTTTTTGTTTTAGTATTCAGTAAAACTTTAGTAAATAATTTTTATCAAGTCAAGTTTTGCTCATCTTAAGTCAAGTTTTGCTCGTCTCTAATTAAGTTTTGCTCATCTCCAATCAAGTTTTGCTCATTTCAAATCAATTTCAGACCAATAGGTATTGTTTTCTTTTAGTATTTAGTAACTTTAAAACTTACCTAACTAATTTTTCTTCATGATTGCTTAACAACATAATAAATCGATCTTTATTCTCTTCTCATCAGGCATGTTCTTCTCGGTGAACCGAAATCTCGTGTGATTGCGTTAACCGTACACATGGGTTGGCTATATTGGTTGGACCGTGAAATAAATCAGCTGCAGCGTATCGAATTGAAGACCGGGGAATCACGTTCGCCCGTGTTGAATCACGCGTCTCATATTCTGGACCTGATTTCCGTAACACCGCCGGATACAACGCATTTTTGCGCTTCCCCGAAAAGGTGTTCGCACCTTTGCATAATAGACGGGACGCAACCGGTTTGCGCCTGCCCGCCGTCCCTGTCGCTGAAGAAGGATGACCGTAGGACATGTGTTGAGCTTCCCACTTGTACGAAGGACCATTTTACCTGTGCGAATACTGACGGGAGTAATGGATGCATACCAATTACGTGGAGGTAATTTATATAGCAAAATGTTATGCTTTTGGTTTATGTGTGATTCTGCCCAAACTAGTTGAAGTAACAATTATTATTATACACCGTTGTATTGCTGATAGATTGGGTAACATATCCTGAAAATTACAGCTTGCTAACTATTGTACTTTGTTCAGGAGAATTTTTGAAAGATTGGCTTCAGTTGATTTCGGGACGTAAAATGTTATGATTTTGCTTTATGTGTGATTCTGCCCAAACTAGTTGAGATACAAATTATTATTATACACCGTTGTATTGCTGATAGATTGGGTAATATATCCTGAAAATTACAGCTGGCTAACTATTGCACTTTGTTCAGGAGAATTTTTGAAAGATTGCCTTTGGTTGATTTTGGGAAACAAAATGTTATGATTTTGGTTCATGTGTGATTGTGGCCAAACTAGTTGAGATACAAATTATTATTATACACCGTTGTATTACTGATAGATTGGGTAATATATCCTGAAAATTACAGCTGGCTAACTATTGCACTTTGTTCAGGAGAATTTTTGAAAGATTGCCTTTGGTTGATTTTGGGAAACAAAATGTTATGATTTTGCTTCATGTGTGATTGTGGCCAAACTAGTTGAGATACAAATTATTATTATACACCGTTGTATTGCTGATAGATTGGGTAATATATCCTGAAAATTACAGCTCGCTAACTATTGTACTTTGTTCAGGAGAAGTTTTTAAAGATTCCCTTTGGTTCATTTTGAGACGTAAAATGTTATGCTTTTGCTTTATGTGTGATTCTGCCCAAACTAGTTGAGATACAAATTATTATTATACACCGTTGTATTACTGATAGATTGGGTAATATATCCTGAAAATTACAGCTCGCTAACTATTGTACTTTGTTCAGGAGAAGTTTTTAAAGATTGCCTTTGGTTGATTTTGGGAAACAAAATGTTATGATTTTGGTTCATGTGTGATTGTGGCCAAACTAGTTGAGATACAAATTATTATTATACACCGTTGTATTACTGATAGATTGGGTAATATATCCTGAAAATTACAGCTCGCTAACTATTGTACTTTGTTCAGGAGAAGTTTTTAAAGATTCCCTTTGGTTCATTTTGAGACGTAAAATGTTATGCTTTTGCTTTATGTGTGATTCTGCCCAAACTAGTTGAGATACAAATTATTATTATACACCGCTGTATTACTGATAGATTGGGTAATATATTCTGAAAAGTACAGCTTGCTAACTATTGTACTTTGTTCAGGAGAAGTTTTTAAAGATTCCCTTTGGTTCATTTTGAGACGTAAAATGTTATGCTTTTGCTTTATGTGTGATTCTGCCCAAACTAGTTGAGATACAAATTATTATTATACACCGCTGTATTACTGATAGATTGGGTAATATATTCTGAAAAGTACAGCTTGCTAACTATTGTACTTTGTTCAGGAGAAGTTTTTAAAGATTCCCTTTGGTTCATTTTGAGACGTAAAATGTTATGATTTTGCTTTATGTGTGATTCTGCCCAAACTAGTTGAGATACAAATTATTATTATACACCGTTGTATTGCTGATAGATTGCGTAACATATCCTGAAAATTACAGCTTGCTAACTATTGCACTTTGTTCAGGAGAAGTTTTTAAAGATTCCCTTTGGTTCATTTTGAGACGTAAAATGTTATGATTTTGCTTTATGTGTGATTCTGCCCAAACTAGTTGAGATACAAATTATTATTATACACCGTTGTATTGCTGATAGATTGCGTAACATATCCTGAAAATTACAGCTTGCTAACTATTGCACTTTGTTCAGGAGAAGTTTTTAAAGATTCCCTTTGGTTCATTTTGAGACGTAAAATGTTATGATTTTGCTTTATGTGTGATTCTGCCCAAACTAGTTGAGATACAAATTATTATTATACACCGTTGTATTGCTGATAGATTGCGTAACATATCCTGAAAATTACAGCTTGCTAACTATTGCACTTTGTTCAGGAGAAGTTTTTAAAGATTCCCTTTGGTTCATTTTGAGACGTAAAATGTTATGATTTTGCTTTATGTGTGATTCTGCCCAAACTAGTTGAGATACAAATTATTATTATACACCGTTGTATTGCTGATAGATTGCGTAACATATCCTGAAAATTACAGCTTGCTAACTATTGCACTTTGTTCAGGAGAAGTTTTTAAAGATTCCCTTTGGTTCATTTTGAGACGTAAAATGTTATGATTTTGCTTTATGTGTGATTCTGCCCAAACTAGTTGAGATACAAATTATTATTATACACCGTTGTATTGCTGATAGATTGCGTAACATATCCTGAAAATTACAGCTTGCTAACTATTGCACTTTGTTCAGGAGAAGTTTTTAAAGATTCCCTTTGGTTCATTTTGAGACGTAAAATGTTATGCTTTTGCTTCATGTGTGATTCTGGCCAAACTAGTTGAGATACAAATTATTATTATACACCGTTGTATTGCTGATAGATTGGGTAATATATCCTGAAAAGTACAGCTTGCTAACTATTGTACTTTGTTCAGGAGAAGTTTTTAAAGATTCCCTTTGGTTCATTTTGAGACGTAAAATGTTATGCTTTTGCTTCATGTGTGATTCTGGCCAAACTAGTTGAGATACAAATTATTATTATACACCGTTGTATTGCTGATAGATTGGGTAATATATCCTGAAAAGTACAGCTTGCTAACTATTGTACTTTGTTCAGGAGAAGTTTTTAAAGATTCCCTTTGGTTCATTTTGAGACGTAAAATGTTATGCTTTTGCTTCATGTGTGATTCTGGCCAAACTAGTTGAGATACAAATTATTATTATACACCGTTGTATTGCTGATAGATTGGGTAATATATCCTGAAAAGTACAGCTTGCTAACTATTGCACTTTGTTCAGGAGAAGTTTTTAAAGATTCCCTTTGGTTCATTTTGAGACGTAAAATGTTATGCTTTTGCTTCATGTGTGATTCTGGCCAAACTAGTTGAGATACAAATTATTATTATACACCGTTGTATTGCTGATAGATTGGGTAATATATCCTGAAAATTACAGCTTGCTAACTATTGCACTTTGTTCAGGAGAAGTTTTTAAAGATTCCCTTTGGTTCATTTTGAGACGTAAAATGTTATGCTTTTGCTTCATGTGTGATTCTGGCCAAACTAGTTGAGATACAAATTATTATTATACACCGTTGTATTGCTGATAGATTGGGTAATATATCCTGAAAAGTACAGCTTGCTAACTATTGTACTTTGTTCAGGAGAAGTTTTTAAAGATTCCCTTTGGTTCATTTTGAGACGTAAAATGTTATGCTTTTGCTTCATGTGTGATTCTGGCCAAACTAGTTGAGATACAAATTATTATTATACACCGTTGTATTGCTGATAGATTGGGTAATATATCCTGAAAAGTACAGCTTGCTAACTATTGTACTTTGTTCAGGAGAAGTTTTTAAAGATTCCCTTTGGTTCATTTTGAGACGTAAAATGTTATGCTTTTGCTTCATGTGTGATTCTGGCCAAACTAGTTGAGATACAAATTATTATTATACACCGTTGTATTGCTGATAGATTGGGTAATATATCCTGAAAAGTACAGCTTGCTAACTATTGTACTTTGTTCAGGAGAAGTTTTTAAAGATTCCCTTTGGTTCATTTTGAGACGTAAAATGTTATGCTTTTGCTTCATGTGTGATTCTGGCCAAACTAGTTGAGATACAAATTATTATTATACACCGTTGTATTGCTGATAGATTGGGTAATATATCCTGAAAAGTACAGCTTGCTAACTATTGTACTTTGTTCAGGAGAAGTTTTTAAAGATTCCCTTTGGTTCATTTTGAGACGTAAAATGTTATGCTTTTGCTTCATGTGTGATTCTGGCCAAACTAGTTGAGATACAAATTATTATTATACACCGTTGTATTGCTGATAGATTGGGTAATATATCCTGAAAAGTACAGCTTGCTAACTATTGTACTTTGTTCAGGAGAAGTTTTTAAAGATTCCCTTTGGTTCATTTTGAGACGTAAAATGTTATGCTTTTGCTTCATGTGTGATTCTGGCCAAACTAGTTGAGATACAAATTATTATTATACACCGTTGTATTGCTGATAGATTGGGTAATATATCCTGAAAAGTACAGCTTGCTAACTATTGTACTTTGTTCAGGAGAAGTTTTTAAAGATTCCCTTTGGTTCATTTTGAGACGTAAAATGTTATGCTTTTGCTTCATGTGTGATTCTGGCCAAACTAGTTGAGATACAAATTATTATTATACACCGTTGTATTGCTGATAGATTGGGTAATATATCCTGAAAAGTACAGCTTGCTAACTATTGTACTTTGTTCAGGAGAAGTTTTTAAAGATTCCCTTTGGTTCATTTTGAGACGTAAAATGTTATGCTTTTGCTTCATGTGTGATTCTGGCCAAACTAGTTGAGATACAAATTATTATTATACACCGTTGTATTGCTGATAGATTGGGTAATATATCCTGAAAAGTACAGCTTGCTAACTATTGTACTTTGTTCAGGAGAAGTTTTTAAAGATTCCCTTTGGTTCATTTTGAGACGTAAAATGTTATGCTTTTGCTTCATGTGTGATTCTGGCCAAACTAGTTGAGATACAAATTATTATTATACACCGTTGTATTGCTGATAGATTGGGTAATATATCCTGAAAAGTACAGCTTGCTAACTATTGTACTTTGTTCAGGAGAAGTTTTTAAAGATTCCCTTTGGTTCATTTTGAGACGTAAAATGTTATGCTTTTGCTTCATGTGTGATTCTGGCCAAACTAGTTGAGATACAAATTATTATTATACACCGTTGTATTGCTGATAGATTGGGTAATATATCCTGAAAAGTACAGCTTGCTAACTATTGTACTTTGTTCAGGAGAAGTTTTTAAAGATTCCCTTTGGTTCATTTTGAGACGTAAAATGTTATGCTTTTGCTTCATGTGTGATTCTGGCCAAACTAGTTGAGATACAAATTATTATTATACACCGTTGTATTGCTGATAGATTGGGTAATATATCCTGAAAAGTACAGCTTGCTAACTATTGTACTTTGTTCAGGAGAAGTTTTTAAAGATTCCCTTTGGTTCATTTTGAGACGTAAAATGTTATGCTTTTGCTTCATGTGTGATTCTGGCCAAACTAGTTGAGATACAAATTATTATTATACACCGTTGTATTGCTGATAGATTGGGTAATATATCCTGAAAAGTACAGCTTGCTAACTATTGTACTTTGTTCAGGAGAAGTTTTTAAAGATTCCCTTTGGTTCATTTTGAGACGTAAAATGTTATGCTTTTGCTTCATGTGTGATTCTGGCCAAACTAGTTGAGATACAAATTATTATTATACACCGTTGTATTGCTGATAGATTGGGTAATATATCCTGAAAAGTACAGCTTGCTAACTATTGTACTTTGTTCAGGAGAAGTTTTTAAAGATTCCCTTTGGTTCATTTTGAGACGTAAAATGTTATGCTTTTGCTTCATGTGTGATTCTGGCCAAACTAGTTGAGATACAAATTATTATTATACACCGTTGTATTGCTGATAGATTGGGTAATATATCCTGAAAAGTACAGCTTGCTAACTATTGTACTTTGTTCAGGAGAAGTTTTTAAAGATTCCCTTTGGTTCATTTTGAGACGTAAAATGTTATGCTTTTGCTTCATGTGTGATTCTGGCCAAACTAGTTGAGATACAAATCATTATTATACACCGTTGTATTGCTGATAGATTGGGTAATATATCCTGAAAATAACAGCTCGATTATACTTTCAGGTGCGACAAAATCCTCGACTGCAACGACGGCTCCGACGAAGTCGACTGCCCCGTCTGCAAACCGGACCAATACAAATGCAAGAACCTCGAGTGCATCCCCAGCAAGCGCGTCTGCGACGGCAACTTCGACTGCGACGACGGCTCCGACGAGGAATCCTGCTGCAAGATAAACCAATACCAATGCCCCTACACCAACGTCTGCATCCCATCCTCCCTCGTCTGCGACGGAGCAGACCACTGCGCCGACGGCGGCGACGAATCAAAATCCGCATGCTTAGAAGCCAGCAAATACATCCAACCTACGGAAAAATCAACCTCAAACGTCATGATTATCGGAATAGTTTCAATAGTCATCATAGTAGTGTTATTAGTCGCCACTTTATATATTTTACAACGGAAATGTAGAGTTAATGAGACACCCATGGACCAATCCGAAGACTTATTAAACCCCGACGGGCAACACCCGCATAATAAAACCCCGAAAATCCGGAGGACCATGCCGGATGTCATCGGATTATCCGTGGTAAACTCGCAGATTTCCTCGTACGATCGGAACCACATCACGGGGGCTTCTTCGAGTACCAACGGGTCTTCCATCGGTTGTTACCCTCGGGAGACGTTAAATCCACCTCCGAGTCCCGCAACGACGGGTTCTACCAGGACTTCGACCCGATATCGGCCTTATAGGCACTACCGGGTGATAAATCAACCGCCGCCTCCCACGCCGTGTTCGACGGATGTCTGCGACGAGAGCGATTATAATTATTCGTGTAATAATTATTCGGTGGAACGACGGTACGACGGGGAGCCGTTCCCCCCGCCGCCGACGCCCAGGAGTCACTATTATAGCGAGAGTTGCCCGCCGTCGCCCGGATCGAGGTCGTCGACGTATTTTAGCCCTTTCCCGCCGCCCCCATCGCCCGCTGCCTCGCCTATACGGGGGTACGATTCATGATTCAGGTAATTTTCAGTTGGACAATAACTTTTGCTTAAGAACATCACCGTGACGTATGCAACCAGTTATACGCGTCGTATGGTTTATAGATGGCTCGTGTATGTTCGGTTGCGTATACAACTGTGATCTTCTTGGTTTGAAATTTTTATACGTTTTGTTGTTGAGCGAAATTGTGAAGTGCCTAAATTTTTTATTATAGAGAGAGACTGACCACAAAGATAAAATTCTATTTTTAGTATGTTGTATGTATTACGTAAGGGTAAAAACTTTTTAAACTGTTTATTGTGTAAATATAGTCTTAGTAATAAATAGAGTGAAATCTCGTGTCTGGGTGTTATGTTTTGTGGTCCTAAATAGTGTGTTTTTCTTTTGTTTTTTCTGGGTCTTAATACTATCTAGAAATGTTAAAACCAGGATTCATAATTCATGAGCAGACCCAATCTGTCTAATCTATATTCTTAGGAAGAAATACATTTGCAAAATGTGGCTTATAAAGCAGACTTGACCACCTGGACGATGATTTAACATGTTTTAACACTTGCTAAATGATTGGTTACCATGTTAAGCTTTGTGTCCATGTTGGGTTTTGTTACCTTGAATAGTAACGAAGCTATATTTGTCGAAAAAATAAATATCTCCCGAAATAATTTCGATAAACAACTTCTGCTTTTATACACGTAATCTACATGGTTTTCTGCATAATATGTGTAAAAATCAACATTACATCTTTACTGGTAAAGAAGTTATTAAAGACTAAAGCAGTTATAGACCAAATAACCATAAAATTGGAATTCTTGTCGAAAAAATTAAATATCTCCCGAAATAATTTAGATACACAATTACTGCTTTTACACACATAATCTACAATGTTTTCTGAATAATATGTGTAAAAATCAACAACGCATCTTGAGTAGTAATGAAGTTATTGAAGACCAAAGAAGTTATAGACCAAATAACAATAGAATTGGAAAGCGGTGATATTTGTCGAAAGAATTAAATATCTCCCGAAATAATTTAGATACACAGTTACTGCTTTTACACACGTAAACTACAATGTTTTCTGCATAATATGTGTAAAAATCAACAATGCATCGTGAGTAGTAATGAAGTTATTAAACACCAAAGAAGTTATAGACCAAATAACAATAGAATTGGAAAGCGGTGATATTTGTCGAAAAAATTAAATATCTCCCGAAATAATTTAGATACACAGTTACTGCTTTTACACACGTAATCTACAATGTTTTCTGCATAATATGTGTAAAAATCAACAATGCATCGTGAGTAGTAATGAAGTTATTAAACACCAAAGAAGTTATAGACCAAATAACAATAGAATTGGAAAGCGGTGATATTTGTCGAAAAAATTAAATATCTCCCGAAATAATTTAGATACACAGTTACTGCTTTTACACACGTAAACTACAATGTTTTCTGCATAATATGTGTAAAAATCAACAATGCATCTTGAGTAGTAATGAAGTTATTGAAGACCAAAGAAGTTACAGACCAAATAAAAATAGAATTGGAAAGCGGTGATATTTGTCGAAAAAATTAAATATCTCCCGAAATAATTTAGACACACAATTACTGCGTTTACACACGTAATCTACAATGTTTTCTACATAATATGTGTAAAAATCAACAATGCATCTTGAGTAGTAATGAAGTTATTAAACACCAAAGAAGTTATAGACCAAATAACAATAGAATTGGAAAGCGGTGATATTTGTCGAAAAAATTAAATATCTCCCGAAATAATTTAGATACACAGTTACTGCTTTTACACACGTAAACTACAATGTTTTCTGCATAATATGTGTAAAAATCAACAATGCATCGTGAGTAGTAAAGAAGTTATTCAACACCAAAGAAGTTATAAACCAAATAACAATAGAATTGGAAAGTAGTGATATTTATTGCAAAACATTAAATATCTCCCGAAATAATTTAGACACACAATTACTGCTTTTACACACGTAAACTACAATGTTTTTTGCATAATATGTGTAAAAATCAACAATGCATCGTGAGTAGTAAAGAAGTTATTAAACACCAAAGAAGTTAGAAACCAAATAACAATAGAATTGGAAAGTAGTGATATTTATTGCAAAACATTAAATATCTCCCGAAATAATTGAGATAAGCAATTTCTGCTTTCAAATACGTAATCTACAATGTTTTCTGCATAATATACGTAAAGATCAACAACTCATCTTCATCAATAAACATGTTTTGGATGTTTTTTCATTATGTTTTTATTAATTGTTTACAAAGTTCACGCTTCAATTTGCATAACCTCACTTTTTGACATGTGGTGCGTAGAGTTGACACGAACTGTTCGATACACAACATCGAAAAAACGACGGCGCTACCCCCACTCCAATGGTTCACCCTGTCCGTGAGGTAAGCATAAACTCAGTGCTGATGACCGATGGTCGTCTGACTACATTCTTTTGGTACATAGGTATATCGTCTCCTCTTCACTACGGGGAATTAGAAATAGCGGGGAAGAAGTTTCTTTTAATTAGTCGTTTTCGCGTGATTTCTAATTGCATTATTTGCGTTTATCGTACGATTTACGGTCTGGGGCGTATTAGAAACTTTCGCGGAAAATTCCACGTGTCAACCGCGGAATAATCATCCCGCGGTCTCCGTTTACGAACGTATCCCACTCTCCCGATCCAAAAAAAAAAAAAAAAACGTCTGTCGCGGCCAGTTGTCGAAATCCGTCGCGTGTCGTACGCTATTTCGAATCAAATAACCGCGTTGTGCTCGAACTGTCTGTCAGTTTGACTTTGAATTTTTATACACACACAGGCGTATCGTATCGTCACCCTTTCTCACGTCATTAAAATCAAAATTAACAGTGTCATGAGTCGAGAAAAACGCGTTATAACATTCTAAGTGCCAGGAGTGTGCCAGGAGTTAGGTGACAGTGCATCGTATCGTATCAGTGCTTCAATTCGCTATCAAGAAAACCCGGAAACATCACGATCGAAGATGAAATTTTTCAAACAGCGGTTACTTTCGGATACCCAACTCAAAAAACTATCCGAACACAAATATTCATGCACCAGTAACAGCATTTGTGATGCACTTCTACAAGGATATTGGAACTGGCTAGTGTCAAAAGTACCTTTGTGGTTAGCACCTAACCTAATAACAATAGTAGGATTATTCGTAAATGTTGTAACTACGCTAATTTTAGTATGGTAAGTCGATTTTTATACATAATTGACTAGAAAACAACGTTATTCACTAAAAAAACGCTATATTTTTGTGTATAGGTACTCTCCAGATGCTAAAACTGAACCCCCCGGTTGGGCCTGTGCCCTCTGCGCTTTCGGATTATTCGTATATCAAAGCTTGGATGCGATAGACGGTAAACAGGCCAGACGGACGGGGTCTGCAAATCCGTTGGGTGAGCTTTTTGATCATGGTTGCGACTCGATATCTACGGTTTTTGTGGCGCTGTCAGCGTGTACCGCCGTGCAATTGGGGTACAACCCCGGTTGGATGTTCTTCCAAGTGAGTATGAGTTTTTGTAATAAACAGGAAGTTGGTTAATTTAACAATAATAGGTAGCTTAAATACGATTTTATAAATTGTTGATGTCTAAATATAGACTGGGTGTTGAGAATATGTAAATTGAGTGGACAATTAGGTCTCAATAAGGTGATTTTAATTAAAGATGATGTGTGTATGTTATTTATTGGATAATTTGTTGCAACGTTTGCTTCGGGGTAATGTTTAGTTTTGTTGTTGATATTATGCCTATAGTTTATTAAATGACATGAGCTCACAATAATCAAGAATAACTGATGTATTGCAAATATTAGTCTTGTAAAAAAAGCACATAAAAATAGGATAAAAGTTAGCGAGCAAGATTTATAGCTTATGATAAAACTGTGTTACAAATTGACCGTATCAATATCAATGTCAAATCATTGCCTACCTCAAAAATTGCCACACTTTTTTGTTAAAAAAGTTGTTAAATACATAATATTTATAAAAGACGTTTCAAAAATACGTCAATTACTGAGAAATCTTTTAAATGATTTGGTTATGTCTACCTTATACATCTTCTGTCTGATTCTATTTCAGTGTTTCTGTGCAGTGACGTTATTCTACTGCGCACACTGGCAGACGTATGTCTCCGGGACCCTATGTTTCGGTCAAGTTGATGTCACAGAAGCCCAGTACACAAAATTAAATATCTCCCGAAATAATTTAGATACACAATTACTGCTTTTACACACGTAATCTACAATGTTTTTTGCATAATATGTGTAAAAATCAACAATGCATCATGAGTAGTAAAGAAGTTATTGAAGACCAAAGAAGTTATAGATCAAATAACAATAGAGTTGGAAAGCGGTGATATTTGTCGAAAAAATTAAATATCTCCCGAAATAATTTAGACACACAATTACTGCTTTTACACACGTAATCTACAATGTTTTCTGCATAATATGTGTAAAAATCAACAATGCATCTTGAGTAGTAATGAAGTTATTGAAGACTAAAGAAGTTATAGACCAAATAACAATAGAGTTGGAAAGCGGTGATATTTGTCGAAAAAATTAAATATCTCCCGAAATAATTTAGACACACAATTACTGCTTTTACACACGTAATCTACAATGTTTTCTGAATAATATGTGTAAAAATCAACAATGCATCTTGAGTAGTAAAGAAGTTATTGAAGACCAAAGAAGTTATAGACCAAATAACAATAGAATTGGAAAGCGGTGATATTTGTCGAAAAAATTAAATATCTCCCGAAATAATTTAGATACTCAATTACTGCTTTTACACACGTAATCTACAATGTTTTCTGAATAATATGTGTAAAAATCAACAATGCATCTTGAGTAGTAAAGAAGTTATTGAAGACCAAAGAAGTTATAGACCAAATAACAATAGAATTGGAAAGCGGTGATATTTGTCGAAAAAATTAAATATCTCCCGAAATAATTTAGATACTCAATTACTGCTTTTACACACGTAAACTACAATGTTTTTTGCATAATATGTGTAAAAATCAACAATGCATCTTGAGTAGTAATGAAGTTATTGAAGACCAAAGAAGTTATAGACCAAATAACAATAGAATTGGAAAGCGGTGATATTTGTCGAAAAAATTAAATATCTCCCAAAATAATTTAGACACACAATTACTGCTTTTACACACGTAAACTACAATGTTTTTTGCATAATATGTGTAAAAATCAACAATGCAACTTGAGTAGTAATGAAGTTATTGAAGACCAAAGAAGTTATAGACCAAATAACAATAGAATTGGAAAGCGGTGATATTTGTCGAAAAAATTAAAAATCTCCCGAAATAATTTAGATACACAATTACTGCTTTTACACACGTAATCTACAATGTTTTTTGCATAATATGTGTAAAAATCAACAATGCATCTTGAGTAGTAATGAAGTTATTGAAGACCAAAGAAGTTATAGACCAAATAACAATAGAATTGGAAAGCGGTGATATTTGTCGAAAAAATTAAATATCTCCCAAAATAATTTAGACACACAATTACTGCTTTTACACACGTAAACTACAATGTTTTTTGCATAGTATGTGTAAAAATCAACAATGCAACTTGAGTAGTAATGAAGTTATTGAAGACCAAAGAAGTTATAGACCAAATAACAATAGAATTGGAAAGCGGTGATATTTGTCGAAAAAATTAAATATCTCCCGAAATAATTTAGATACTCAATTACTGCTTTTACACACGTAAACTACAATGTTTTTTGCATAATATGTGTAAAAATCAACAATGCAACTTGAGTAGTAATGAAGTTATTGAAGACCAAAGAAGTTATAGACCAAATAACAATAGAATTGGAAAGCGGTGATATTTGTCGAAAAAATTAAATATCTCCCAAAATAATTTAGACACACAATTACTGCTTTTACACACGTAAACTACAATGTTTTTTGCATAATATGTGTAAAAATCAACAATGCAACTTGAGTAGTAATGAAGTTATTGAAGACCAAAGAAGTTATAGACCAAATAACAATAGAATTGGAAAGCGGTGATATTTGTCGAAAAAATTAAATATCTCCCGAAATAATTTAGACACACAATTACTGCTTTTACACCGTATCAATATCAATGTCAAATCATTGCCTACCTCAAAAATTGCCACACTTTTTTGTTAAAAAAGTTGTTAAATACATAATATTTATAAAAGACGTTTCAAAAATACGTCAATTACTGAGAAATCTTTTAAATGATTTGGTTATGTCTACCTTATACATCTTCTGTCTGATTCTATTTCAGTGTTTCTGTGCAATGACGTTATTCTACTGCGCACACTGGCAGACGTATGTCTCCGGGACGCTACGTTTCGGTCAAGTTGACGTCACAGAAGCCCAGTACACCATCATGACCATACAACTGATTTCGGCGTTTTTTGGCCCCAGCATCTGGACAACTAAGGTGCGTAATCTTTCCCTTGTAACGTTCCTCTGACCCAATAAAACTCAAATATACTCACAAACACTAAAAAATCCGGTTATTTATATATCATTATTAAAAAAACAAAAAACTAGATTTAGTTTAAAAAAAAATTTTTTTTTTTTTTTAACGTGTTCTGCTCCAGTTCATCAGCGATACTGTCCCAATGTGGTACTTGATCCCTGTTGTTACGATCGTTTGCGGCCTTTGGTCGCTCTCAAACATGCTAGTCGTAATTTTTACCGGAGGAATTGGCAAAAATGGTTCGACAGTCGCAGTAAGTCGCCGGAGTCGCCTATTTTTTGCCGATATATTGGCTAGTTGCGATGAACTTCTTCGCTGAGAGTACTCTCTGTACCTATTGTCGATTAACAAATTAATTTTTAACCAGGTTTAGGGCAGCATGTTGTTTTTTATTTTTGTTTGTTTGTTTCTTGATATATCTCTTTTCTTTACGCAGTGTGTTCTAAAAAAAAATTGGTGTTAAATGCAGACTTTTATATTATATTAAATGCTATTATATTATTAAATGCACTATGCCTTAATATAACGAAAACTGACTTTATTAAAGATAAAAAATTTTTTTTTAGATGTAACAGTTTTAGGTCAATTTTAGGTCAATTTTTCATAATTTTAAAACATTTTGTCGACAATTTGTATTGTTAATATTGTTCAACTTAGTGATTTCCCAAAAAAAATTTCGATAACCGATACAAAGCTTGTCCATGCTTCAACCTAAGTCATTTGTGGTTCATCAAAGATACCAGCTTCTAATTTTCCTGTATTGAGGCCAAGAAATAATTACCAAATATATTTGGAACAAGCGTCATTCTTATGTAAAGCTTTCACAAACTGTTTAATAAGCCCAAATTTAATATGTAGTGGTGGAAGAATTATTTGTTCTCGACTTATCAATGGTTCATGAACATGTTAGCTTTTCCTACGGTCATATTTATTCTCGACGGCCAGTTTTTCCTATCACAATGTTGATTTTTTGCACGACTGTCCCACAGACAAAGAAAACAGGGATATTTAGTGTATGCATTTTGCTGTCCCAATAAAAACACAGCAGCAAGTTGTAGAGTAACATGCTATGTTTCAAAAAGTTTGTCCAAAGATCGGTTTTGATAAATGAAGACTTGCTAGCCACACGACAAGCAAAAATATTCTTTAAAATGATTTATCTTATAAATTCAAACAAACTAATTATACAACAAGTAACCAAGAACCACTGTACTAGAAAAATCATTGATTTTTGACTGAGGAGATTTGATGTGAAGTCAGTTTTCATTTGTTTGTGCGTATGTATAGTCAGTTTGCATTTGACACCTGCGAATACGTATATAGAACACACATATTGTACGAGTACAAATCGAGAGTTGCAAATATTGTTTCCTAGACTTTTTTTTTGTATTAAATTTTTACGTTTAGTTCTGTTGAGTTTGGTCAAAAAGTCGTAGCAGGTTGATTCTGGAGCATGAAAAAAAAAAGAAAAAAGAACGACAATATCCGCGATTTAATCGTATTTAAAAGACAAGCTCGATTTTTCTTTTAGGTCGGCGGGTTTCCCCTAAATCACTTTATTTGTTGGATTCTCACGTCGGGATATATAAAAAATTTTGTGGTTTTTCTCGGTGCAATAAGGGCTGGCGGATGCGGGAAGAATGGTTCAACTGTCGCAGTAAGAATTTTTATTTTTAAAATTTTTTATTTTTTAATTGGGGGTGGGGGGGTTATGTTTAAAACGGTTGCTTATGTCTCTCGTATGTCTCTCATATGTTTCCACGTCTAATTCACCACACGTGTTTGTACAGTGTTGTGTTTTGTCTTAATTTTCGTAAACATAATCTCAAAATTGCAATTTATTAAGCGTCTTGGACTTTAGACTAAAGACTAAACTAACAAAACTCAAATCCTGAACTAAACTAACAGATCTGACACATCCATAGACCTTTCTAACCTAAAAATGTTCGCTAATGATTGATTTAACATTTGATGAAAAGATCCCTGGTTTGGATATGGACGTCAAACAAGTTCCCATGCTAATAGCTTGCCTAATAGCCTTCTACCTTGCCCAAGCAAACATCTGGGTCATTTTCACAGGAGGGGCTGGAAAAAATGGATCAACAGTGGCTGTAAGATTACTGCTCCACTGTCAACCTGTCTTTTTTTCTTTTTTAGAGATTTCTAGATGACCTTTTAGAATGAATTGTTCTCAAACCATTATTTTTTTTCGCTTCTGCTGTGGTTAAGATTACTTGCAATTGGTATTGGGCTGATTTATTGTAACAGGGACTGTATTTATTGTAACAGGTCTAGATTTACAGATACAGTGATACTCGCCACAACATGGGAACTGCAAACAGCATTTTCGTGTGCTTACCTTTCATCCACTTTAAAAGTCCGATCTAATAGGAAATACAGCATATATTCGGTGTCTATGTCTTATTTGATCAATTCCCATATTTTAATGCACAGAATATCAGAGTATATCTTAACTTTAAATAACACGAAAAAACTTGTTGATTGACCTGTCACAACACTTTGATGACTCGATCTATGAAAAGTGATGCTAGGTCAACAAAAATATGTGATTCCTGTTCTGGTTGTAGGACCCTTGTTCCCTCGTATTATCAGTCCATAATTTTATTCGAATCACGCCCATCACTACTTGCAATGATCTAATTTCGTTTGGAATGGATTTGGGCAATTCTCTCAAATAAAAAATTGATTGTCATGTTATATTTTTGGTTTGCTAATGTTGTTTTTTTGATCGTGTGTCTGACAAAGAATTTTGACGGATTATTTTTGTAGTTGCATCTATTATTATTATTATTATTATTATTATTATTATTATTATTATTATTATTATCATTTTATTTGATATATTTGCAATCATTGATTTCATGTTTTTGGGGCTTTTTATTAAAACGACTAATCATCTGCTGTGTTGTGTATATATTGCATGAATCTTTCAATCTTTTCGTGGTACAATAATGTTATAACTTCACATGGCGTGATTTTTTTTATCTGAATTTGATTTGTTTGCTTTGAGATTGTGTCACAAAAAGATTGAGATCTTAAGTGGTTTTGGCTATAAGTAGTGTATGTAGTTATGTGGTGTACATAGTTTGTTTGCTCTGTATATTTTATGCTCCATGATTTTTTGACAAGATTACAATTTTGATAAAATTCAACCGTCACATCTTTTCAAAGTTCACAATTATTTTAATATTTTGCTTATACATGTTTTTTATCAGCATTGTAACATCTGATAATGGTTTCTTCTATCAAATTTTCAACAAAACTTCGGGGGGTGTAACAGGCTTTAGTGCACAAACATTGAGAGATAATAGGTCAGGAATGTTGTCTTTTCTTACTACGAAGAATTTAATAATTGGAAAGAATTTAATCAATAAAACCAGCTGCAATAAAACAGCAGGTAGTCAATTATAAACTTGTCTTAGGTCAGGAATGTTGTCTTTTATCACTAGAAAGAATTTGATTACTGGAAAGAATTTAATTCAATAAAACCAGTTGCAATAAAACAGCAGGTAGTCAATTATAAACATGTCTTAGGTCAGGAATGTTGTCTTTTATTACTACGAAGAATTTAATAATTGGAAAGAATTTAATCAATAAAACCAGCTGCAATAAAACAGCAGGTAGTCAATTATAAACTTGTCTTAGGTCAGGAATGTTGTCTTTTATCACTAGAAAGAATTTGATTACTGGAAAGAATTTAATTCAATAAAACCAGTTGCAATAAAACAGCAGGTAGTCAATTATAAACATGTCTTAGGTCAGGAATGTTGTCTTTTATTACTACGAAGAATTTAATAATTGGAAAGAATTTAATCAATAAAACCAGCTGCAATAAAACAGCAGGTAGTCAATTATAAACTTGTCTTAGGTCAGGAATGTTGTCTTTTATCACTAGAAAGAATTTGATTACTGGAAAGAATTTAATTCAATAAAACCAGTTGCAATAAAACAGCAGGTAGTCAATTATAAACATGTCTTAGGTCAGGAATGTTGTCTTTTATTACTAGAAAGAATTTGATTACTGGAAAGAATTTAATTCAATAAAACTAGCTGCAATAAAACAGCAGGTAGTCAATGATAAACATGTCTTAGGTCAGGAATGTTGTATTTTATCACTAGAAAGAATTTGATTACTGGAAAGAATTTAATTCAATAAAACCAGTTGCAATAAAACAGCAGGTAGTCAATTATAAACATGTCTTAGGTCAGGAATGTTGTCTTTTATCACTAGAAAGAATTTCATTACTGGAAAGAATTTAATTCAATAAAACCAGTTGCAATAAAACAGCAGGTAGTCAATTATAAACATGTCTTAGGTCAGGAATGTTGTCTTTTATTACTACGAAGAATTTAATAATTGGAAAGAATTTAATCAATAAAACCAGCTGCAATAAAACAGCAGGTAGTCAATTATAAACTTGTCTTAGGTCAGGAATGTTGTCTTTTATCACTAGAAAGAATTTGATTACTGGAAAGAATTTAATTCAATAAAACCAGTTGCAATAAAACAGCAGGTAGTCAATTATAAACATGTCTTAGGTCAGGAATGTTGTCTTTTATTACTAGAAAGAATTTGATTACTGGAAAGAATTTAATTCAATAAAACTAGCTGCAATAAAACAGCAGGTAGTCAATGATAAACATGTCTTAGGTCAGGAATGTTGTATTTTATTACTAGAAAGAATTTGATTACTGGAAAGAATTTAATTCAATAAAACCAGTTGCAATAAAACAGCAGGTAGTCAATTATAAACATGTCTTAGGTCAGGAATGTTGTATTTTATCACTAGAAAGAATTTGATTACTGGAAAGAATTTAATTCAATAAAACTAGCTGCAATAAAACAGCAGGTAGTCAATGATAAACATGTCTTAGGTCAGGAATGTTGTATTTTATTACTAGAAAGAATTTGATTACTGGAAAGAATTTAATTCAATAAAACCAGTTGCAATAAAACAGCAGGTAGTCAATTATAAACATGTCTTAGGTCAGGAATGTTGTATTTTATTACTAGAAAGAATTTGATTACTGGAAAGAATTTAATTCAATAAAACCAGTTGCAATAAAACAGCAGGTAGTCAATTATAAACATGTCTTAGGTCAGGAATGTTGTATTTTATTACTAGAAAGAATTTGATTACTGGAAAGAATTTAATTCAATAAAACCAGTTGCAATAAAACAGCAGGTAGTCAATGATAAACATGTCTTAGGTCAGGAATGTTGTATTTTATTACTAGAAAGAATTTGATTACTGGAAAGAATTTAATTCAATAAAACCAGTTGCAATAAAACAGCAGGTAGTCAATTATAAACATGTCTTAGGTCAGGAATGTTGTCTTTTATTACTAGAAAGAATTTGATTACTGGAAAGAATTTAATTCAATAAAACTAGCTGCAATAAAACAGCAGGTAGTCAATGATAAACATGTCTTAGGTCAGGAATGTTGTCTTTTATCACTAGAAAGAATTTGATTACTGGAAAGAATTTAATTCAATAAAACCAGCTGCAATAATACAGCAGGTAGTCAATTATAAACATGTCTTAGGTCAGGAATGTTGTCTTTTATCACTAGAAAGAATTTGATTACTGGAAAGAATTTAATTCAATAAAACCAGTTGCAATAAAACAGCAGGTACTCAATTATATACTTGGCTTATGTCAGGAATGTTGTCTTTTATTACTAGAAAGAATTTGATTACTGGAAAGAATTTAATTCAATAAAACCAGTTGCAATAAAACAGCAGGTAGTCAATTATAAACATGTCTTAGGTCAGGAATGTTGTCTTTTATCACTAGAAAGAATTTCATTACTGGAAAGAATTTAATTCAATAAAACCAGTTGCAATAAAACAGCAGGTAGTCAATTATAAACATGTCTTAGGTCAGGAATGTTGTCTTTTATTACTACGAAGAATTTAATAATTGGAAAGAATTTAATCAATAAAACCAGCTGCAATAAAACAGCAGGTAGTCAATTATAAACTTGTCTTAGGTCAGGAATGTTGTCTTTTATCACTAGAAAGAATTTGATTACTGGAAAGAATTTAATTCAATAAAACCAGTTGCAATAAAACAGCAGGTAGTCAATTATAAACATGTCTTAGGTCAGGAATGTTGTCTTTTATTACTAGAAAGAATTTGATTACTGGAAAGAATTTAATTCAATAAAACTAGCTGCAATAAAACAGCAGGTAGTCAATGATAAACATGTCTTAGGTCAGGAATGTTGTCTTTTATCACTAGAAAGAATTTGATTACTGGAAAGAATTTAATTCAATAAAACCAGCTGCAATAATACAGCAGGTAGTCAATTATAAACATGTCTTAGGTCAGGAATGTTGTCTTTTATCACTAGAAAGAATTTGATTACTGGAAAGAATTTAATTCAATAAAACCAGTTGCAATAAAACAGCAGGTACTCAATTATATACTTGGCTTATGTCAGGAATGTTGTCTTTTATTACTAGAAAGAATTTGATTACTGGAAAGAATTTAATTCAATAAAACCAGTTGCAATAAAACAGCAGGTAGTCAATTATAAACATGTCTTAGGTCAGGAATGTTGTCTTTTATCACTAGAAAGAATTTCATTACTGGAAAGAATTTAATTCAATAAAACCAGTTGCAATAAAACAGCAGGTAGTCAATTATAAACATGTCTTAGGTCAGGAATGTTGTCTTTTATTACTACGAAGAATTTAATAATTGGAAAGAATTTAATCAATAAAACCAGCTGCAATAAAACAGCAGGTAGTCAATTATAAACTTGTCTTAGGTCAGGAATGTTGTCTTTTATCACTAGAAAGAATTTGATTACTGGAAAGAATTTAATTCAATAAAACCAGTTGCAATAAAACAGCAGGTAGTCAATTATAAACATGTCTTAGGTCAGGAATGTTGTCTTTTATTACTAGAAAGAATTTGATTACTGGAAAGAATTTAATTCAATAAAACTAGCTGCAATAAAACAGCAGGTAGTCAATGATAAACATGTCTTAGGTCAGGAATGTTGTATTTTATTACTAGAAAGAATTTGATTACTGGAAAGAATTTAATTCAATAAAACCAGTTGCAATAAAACAGCAGGTAGTCAATTATAAACATGTCTTAGGTCAGGAATGTTGTATTTTATCACTAGAAAGAATTTGATTACTGGAAAGAATTTAATTCAATAAAACTAGCTGCAATAAAACAGCAGGTAGTCAATGATAAACATGTCTTAGGTCAGGAATGTTGTATTTTATTACTAGAAAGAATTTGATTACTGGAAAGAATTTAATTCAATAAAACCAGTTGCAATAAAACAGCAGGTAGTCAATTATAAACATGTCTTAGGTCAGGAATGTTGTATTTTATTACTAGAAAGAATTTGATTACTGGAAAGAATTTAATTCAATAAAACCAGTTGCAATAAAACAGCAGGTAGTCAATTATAAACATGTCTTAGGTCAGGAATGTTGTATTTTATTACTAGAAAGAATTTGATTACTGGAAAGAATTTAATTCAATAAAACCAGTTGCAATAAAACAGCAGGTAGTCAATGATAAACATGTCTTAGGTCAGGAATGTTGTATTTTATTACTAGAAAGAATTTGATTACTGGAAAGAATTTAATTCAATAAAACCAGTTGCAATAAAACAGCAGGTAGTCAATTATAAACATGTCTTAGGTCAGGAATGTTGTCTTTTATTACTAGAAAGAATTTGATTACTGGAAAGAATTTAATTCAATAAAACTAGCTGCAATAAAACAGCAGGTAGTCAATGATAAACATGTCTTAGGTCAGGAATGTTGTCTTTTATCACTAGAAAGAATTTGATTACTGGAAAGAATTTAATTCAATAAAACCAGCTGCAATAATACAGCAGGTAGTCAATTATAAACATGTCTTAGGTCAGGAATGTTGTCTTTTATCACTAGAAAGAATTTGATTACTGGAAAGAATTTAATTCAATAAAACCAGTTGCAATAAAACAGCAGGTACTCAATTATATACTTGGCTTATGTCAGGAATGTTGTCTTTTATTACTAGGAAGAATTTCATTACTAGATAGAATTTATTTACTGGAAAGAATTTAATTCAATAAAACTAGCTGCAATAAAACAGCAGGTAGTCAATGATAAACATGTCTTAGGTCAGGAATGTTGTATTTTATTACTACAGAGAATTTGATCACTGCAAAGAATTTAATTGCTGGAAAGAAATTAATTTAATAAAACCAGCTGCAATAAAACAAGTTATTTTGTGCTCACAAACCTGATACACCCTGTATAACATATACACACATAATAATAGTAAAATATTCATACACAGTTGAAAATTTGATTGAAAAAAAAAATGTCTTTTCGATATTATAACTAAAGCAATTCCGCAAAACGAACAATTCTAATGCCTTTACGGATTTTTTGCCAGGGAACTAGCGTTTTGTCACCGATTATTCCCTTCTCGGCTGTCCTTCTGCCGGCCTTCATTATTTACAGAAAGTCGGTAGAGCACATCTACGAAGAACACCCAGCATTGTACATCTTAGCCTTTGGCATGGTTGCTGCAAAAGTGACAAATCGTCTAGTTGTAAGTATTTTCTTATACTCTATACCGTAGTCAATAGATCAATATGTTTTCTAGAAGAGAAATTATGACTTTTTCTTGTTTCTCTTCTGTTGTTAAGGTTGCCCACATGACCAAGAGCGAGATGGACTACATGGACTGGTCGTTATTAGGTCCAGCCATGCTCTTCCTGAACCAATACTTCAATACATTCATTCCGGAATATTACGTACTCTGGTTGTGTCTGGTACAAATTTATTTTCCTTCTAATCTTTCTAAATATCATTTTCAAATATTACATAGAATATATAATTTGGAGATTTTTTTTTGCCAGGTTTGGGTTACGTTGGATCTCTACAGGTATTGCCACCAGGTATGCCACGAAATCTGCGACCACCTCCGTATAGAACTCTTCAGGATACCCTATCCTGGGGGCCCACAACGTGCCCAAGCAGCCCCATCGTTAGCTGCTAGCACGATCGCTTCAGTAGCAGAGAAAAACGGTACGAATCCAAAATCCAAAAAGTCACGTAACAAATATCACTAATCTTCTACGAAAAAAAAAAAAAAATAAAGCTTTGTGTATTTATTACTTTTAAATTTGGCCTGAATTGAACATCCTGTATATTTGTAATTTATCATAGGTTATCTATGGTAGGTAGTTTTTTGTGTAGTAGTTGGTACAATACTGCCTATATTGTGAAAAGGGATTTGTTATAAGTGTTGTTGTAGATTTTTTTCTTTAGGATTTCGTTTCTTTTTTGAAGTTTTTTGAAGTTTCATTAGATAAGTAAGAAATTACATGTATACACAAGTGCAAAGACAATGTAGATTGTATCGAAGGAAACAAAGAATATGGTGGTCAATAGTTCATGTATTTTTATAAATTTACTATCGTGCTCAACCCCTGGTTCAATGTTTTATGTTTTAGTAGTTGTGAAAACTGTTAACCCGCATATATAATTAGGTATATGGTGTACAGAGCAAATTAACCGCACCTCAAAATTAACACACCACAAAAATATTAATTATCGAGAAATAATTTCAACGGAACTTGTGTGTTAATTTTGATTGGTGGTCTACATAAAAAATAAAGAAAAACAGAAAGCGTGTCGTTTATAATAAATTATAATGCACAATACCTGTAAAATCTTTTCTATTAATTATGTATAACTCATAACTATGTTTGTATATATAAATTTTTCTATACAAATAACTCTTCTTTTATTGCTTGAACCTCACCGTTTTTTTTTTTTTTGTCGAGTTTGCTCACTAACACGCTTTGCTTAAAAGCTGTAGTAACACGTAAAACTCAAATTGACACGAGTTTGGAATGTTTTCTTTTAGGTTTTTACGAACACGACTCGAAAGTGGAGCTAAAAGAAGAAGAGGTCCCTCTACTGGAATTAGACAGTAGTCCCCACTTAGAAGTACATGCTTAAGACCCAAAACACCCTGTATAACTCGTTAATAAGACTCATGAAATAAAATACCGTTATTTTTCTACGTAGCATACCCCATAATATACCACTGCTGTAATGAATTCTTTGTTTTATTTATATTTAATTAATTATTAAACTTTTGTTACTGAGGTTTTTTGTGTTTTTATTAATTGATTATTAATGTTTCATGATTTTGGTATCTAACACACGTTGTCTTCGAAAGATGTTACACAGGTAAGCGTTGAAATGGTAACAAAACAAATCATTTAGCGAGTACTTATTCATGTTACATACTTGTCTTCCAGTGACCAAACCAGAAATGTTGGATGACTGTAATTTTCAGGATGAATTAACCAATCTATCTTCGAACTAAAACAATACAGAAAGAATTTGTATCCCATCAACTTTGGCTGCAAATTGCCACTTTGTTTAGCCTTGTATTTTCAATCCGCAGTGACGTCACTGGGTCACGCCAGTGACGTCACGACGTACCCAGTTACTCGAACAACCTTGCGCTCGAACGCGGTTGGTTAACCTATGTAGGTATACTGCTCAGATGGACACCTTGGTGGCGTCGGTATAGTAGAGTTTCTGTATTATCCACATAACGTAAAATAATCATCAGTTGACAGTTCATAAACATAGGCACACGATTTGCAATGTCAAAGTTAAAAAAATGCGGAAAACCACCGATATCTAAGTAAAATACATACGGGAAACGTACTTGACGCTGCGGGATTTGCAAGTTCCGACGTTTTGACGCCTTCACAATCAAGCAACACGTCGGCACAAAAAATAATGTCAACACCTAATGTAAGCACGCCTATTGTCTACCTATACTAATTACGAACTTTCAAGTGTAGGGCGCGTTCAGCGAAATCGACCATCTTTGCCGACATTTGCGATCGAGTAGCTGCAAAATTGGGGTTTTCGATATTACTTTTGACGCTCGAATTGAAAAAAGGACACAATTCCGCGTGGACTGCGCGATATTTTGTAAATTAAATGCGTTAATTTTGAAAAAAATCACGTTTTATCACATTGTCGAGTGAAGGCGAATTTCGAGAAAATGTCACATGACGTCTAGAAATAACAAAGACAAAATACAAAATCGTGACATTTCCCTCGTTTCTCCTAATCGCGAACTTTGAAAAATTCCGCTGTCTAAACCAAATCTGATGGAAGCCTGTACTTTTCAGGATTAATTATCCAATCTTTCAGTTAACTAAAACAGTATAGTATAGTTTTTTATCCCATCAACTCTGGTTGCTAGAGACAAAATACAAAATCGTGACATTTCACTCGTTTCTCGAACAAATCTGATGAAATCCAATCTTTCGGTTACAGACACGACAGATTTCCTTGAGGAAATATCCTTGAGGAAATTTCCTTGAGGAAATTTCCTTCGGGAATTTTCCTTGAGGAATTTTCCTTCGGAAAATTTCCTTGAGGAATTTTCCTTCGGGAATTTTCCTTGAGGAATTTTCCTTCCGGAAATTTCCTTGAGGAATTTTCCTTCGGGAATTTTCTTTCGGGAATTTTCCTTGAGGAATTTTCCTTCCGGAAATTTCCTTCGGGAATTTTCCTTGAGGAATTTTCCTTCGGGAATTTTCCTTGAGGAATTTTCCTTCGGGAATTTTCCTTCGGGAATTTTCCTTCGGGAATTTTCCTTCCGGAATTTTCCTTCGGGAATTTTCCTTGAGGAATTTTCCTTCGGGAATTTTCCTTCGGGAATTTTCCTTCCGGAAATTTTCTTCGGGAATTTTCCTTGAGGAATTTTCCTTCGGGAATTTTCCTTGAGGAATTTTCCTTCGGGAATTTTCCTTCGGGAAATTTTCTTCGGGAATTTTCCTTCGGGAAATTTTCTTCGGGAATTTTCCTTCGGATATTTCCCGAAGGAAAGTTCAAGGAAATTTCCTCAAGGATATTTCCTCAAGGAAATCTGTCGTGTCTGTAACCGAAAGATAGGATTTCATCAGATTTGTTCGAAGTTGGAGAAACGAGTGAAATGTCACGATTTTGTATTTTGTCTCTAGCAACCGGAGTTGATGGAATAAAAACCTACACTATACTGTTTTAGTTAACTGAAAGATTGGTTAATTAATCCTGAAAACTACAGCCTTCCATCAGATTTGGTTTAGACAGCGGAATTTTTCAAAGTTCGCGATTAGGAGAAACGAGTGAAATGTCACGATTTTGAATTTTGTCTCTAGCAACCGGAGTTAATGGAATAAAAACCTACACTATACTGTTTTAGTTAACTGAAAGATTGGTTAATTAATCCTGAAAACTACAGCCTTCCATCAGATTTGGTTTAGACAGGGAAATTTTTCAAAGTTCGCGATTAGGAGAAACGAGGGAAATGTCACGATTTTGTATTTTGTCTTTGTTATTTCTAGACGTCACGTGACATTTTCTCGAAGTTTGCCTTCACTCGGCAATGTGAAAAAAACGTGATTTTTTTCAAAATTAACGCATTTAATTTACAAAATATCGCGCAGTTCACGCGGAATTGTGTCGTGTTTTCAATTCGAGCGTCAAAAGTAATATCGAAAATTCCCGAAGGAAAATTCCCGAAGGAAAATTCCCGAAGGAAATTTCCTTGAGGAAGGAAAATTCCCGAAGGAAAATTCCTCAAGGAAATTTCGCGAAGGAAAATTCCCGAAGGAAAATTTCTCAAGGAAATTTCCGGAAGGAAAATTCCTCAAGGAAATATCCTGAAGGAAAATTCCCGAAGGAAATTTCCTCAAGGAAAGAATTCCCGACGGAAAATTCCTCAAGGATATTTCCTTCGGGAATTTTCCTTGAGAAATTTCCTTCGGGAATTTTCCTTCGGAAATTTTCCTTGAGGAATTTTCCTTCGGGAAATTTCCTTGAGGAATTTTCCTTCGGGAATTTTCCTTGAGGAATTTTCCTTCAGGATATTTCCTTGAGGAATTTTCCTTCCGGAAATTTCCTTGAGGAATTTTCCTTCGGGAATTTTCCTTCCGGAAATTTCCTTCGGGAATTTTCCTTGAGGAATTTTCCTTCGGGAATTTTCCTTGAGGAATTTTCCTTCGGGAATTTTCCTTCGGGAATTTTCCTTCCGGAATTTTCCTTCGGGAATTTTCCTGCGGGAATTTTCCTTCGGGAATTTTCCGTCGGGAAATTTCCTGCGGGAATTTTCCTTGAGGAATTTTCCTTCGGGAATTTTCCTTCGGGAATTTTCCTTCGGGAATTTTCCTTCGGGAATTTTCCTTCGGGAAATTTTCTTCGGGAATTTTCCTTCGGGAATTTTCCTTGAGGAATTTTCCTTCGGGAATTTTCCTTCGGGAATTTTCCTTCGGGAAATTTTCTTCGGGAATTTTCCTTCGGGAAATTTTCTTCGGGAATTTTCCTTCGGATATTTCCCGAAGGAAAGTTCAAGGAAATTTCCTCAAGGATATTTCCTCAAGGAAATCTGTCGTGTCTGTAACCGAAAGATTGGATATCATCAGATTTGTTCGAAGTTGGAGAAACGAGTGAAATGTCACGATTTTGTATTTTGTCTCTAGCAACCGGAGTTGATGGAATAAAAACCTACACTATACTGTTTTAGTTAATTGAAAGATTGGTTAATTAATCCTGAAAACTACAGCCTTCCATCAGATTTGGTTTAGACAGCGGAATTTTTCAAAGTTCGCGATTAGGAGAAACGAGGGAAATGTCACGATTTTGTATTTTGTCTCTAGCACCCAGAGTTGATGGAATAAAAACCTACACTATACTGTTTTAGTTAACTGAAAGATTGGTTAATTAATCCTGAAAACTACAGCCTTCCATCAGATTTCGTTTAGACAGCGGAATTTTTCAAAGTTCGCGATTAGGAGAAACGAGTGAAATGTCACGATTTTGTATTTTGTCTCTAGCAACCGGAGTTGATGGAATAAAAACCTACACTATACTGTTTTAGTTAATTGAAAGATTGGTTAATTAATCCTGAAAACTACAGCCTTCCATCAGATTTGGTTTAGACAGCGGAATTTTTCAAAGTTCGCGATTAGGAGAAACGAGGGAAATGTCACGATTTTGTATTTTGTCTCTAGCACCCAGAGTTGATGGAATAAAAACCTACACTATACTGTTTTAGTTAACTGAAAGATTGGTTAATTAATCCTGAAAACTACAGCCTTCCATCAGATTTCGTTTAGACAGCGGAATTTTTCAAAGTTCGCGATTAGGAGAAACGAGTGAAATGTCACGATTTTGTATTTTGTCTCTAGCAACCGGAGTTGATGGAATAAAAACCTACACTATACTGTTTTAGTTAATTGAAAGATTGGTTAATTAATCCTGAAAACTACAGCCTTCCATCAGATTTGGTTTAGACAGCGGAATTTTTCAAAGTTCGCGATTAGGAGAAACGAGGGAAATGTCACGATTTTGTATTTTGTCTCTAGCACCCAGAGTTGATGGAATAAAAACCTACACTATACTGTTTTAGTTAACTGAAAGATTGGTTAATTAATCCTGAAAACTACAGCCTTCCATCAGATTTCGTTTAGACAGCGGAATTTTTCAAAGTTCGCGATTAGGAGAAACGAGTGAAATGTCACGATTTTGTATTTTGTCTCTAGCAACCGGAGTTGATGGAATAAAAACCTACACTATACTGTTTTAGTTAACTGAAAGATTGGTTAATTAATCCTGAAAACTACAGCCTTCCATCAGATTTGGTTTAGACAGCGGAATTTTTCAAAGTTCGCGATTAGGAGAAACGAGTGAAATGTCACGATTTTGTATTTTGTCTCTAGCAACCGGAGTTGATGGAATAAAAACCTACACTATACTGTTTTAGTTAACTGAAAGATTGGTTAATTAATCCTGAAAACTACAGCCTTCCATCAGATTTGGTTTAGACAGGGGAATTTTTCAAAGTTTGCGATTAGGAGAAACGAGGGAAATGTCACGATTTTGTATTTTGTCTCTAGCACCCAGAGTTGATGGAATAAAAACCTACACTATACTGTTTTAGTTAACTGAAAGATTGGTTAATTAATCCTGAAAACTACAGCCTTCCATCAGATTTGGTTTAGACAGGGGAATTTTTCAAAGTTCGCGATTAGGAGAAACGAGGGAAATGTCACGATTTTGTATTTTGTCTCTAGCACCCAGAGTTGATGGAATAAAAACCTACACTATACTGTTTTAGTTAACTGAAAGATTGGTTAATTAATCCTGAAAACTACAGCCTTCCATCAGATTTGGTTTAGACAGGGGAATTTTTCAAAGTTCGCGATTAGGAGAAACGAGGGAAATGTCACGATTTTGTATTTTGTCTCTAGCACCCAGAGTTGATGGAATAAAAACCTACACTATACTGTTTTAGTTAACTGAAAGATTGGTTAATTAATCCTGAAAACTACAGCCTTCCATCAGATTTGGTTTAGACAGCGGAATTTTTCAAAGTTCGCGATTAGGAGAAACGAGTGAAATGTCACGATTTTGTATTTTGTCTCTAGCAACCGGAGTTGATGGAATAAAAACCTACACTATACTGTTTTAGTTAACTGAAAGATTGGTTAATTAATCCTGAAAACTACAGCCTTCCATCAGATTTGGTTTAGACAGGGGAATTTTTCAAAGTTCGCGATTAGGAGAAACGAGGGAAATGTCACGATTTTGTATTTTGTCTTTGTTATTTCTAGACGTCACGTGACATTTTCTCGAAGTTCGCCTTCACTCGACAATGTGAAAAAAACGTGATTTTTTTCAAAATTAACGCATTTAATTTACAAAATATCGCGCAGTCCACGCGGAATTGTGTCCTGTTTTCAATTCGAGCGTCAAAAGTAATATCGAAAATTCCCGAAGGAAATTTCCTTGAGGAAGGAAAACTCCCGAAGGAAAATTCCTCAAGGAAATTTCGCGAAGGAAAATTCCCGAAGGAAAATTTCTCAAGGAAATTTCCCGAAGGAAAATTCCTCAAGGAAATTTCCGGAAGGAAAATTCCTCAAGGAAATATCCTGAAGGAAAATTCCCGAAGGAAATTTCCTCAAGGAAAAAATTCCCGACGGAAAATTCCTCAAGGATATTTCCTTCGGGAATTTTCCTTGAGGAATTTTCCTTCGGGAAATTTCCTTCGGGAATTTTCCTTCGGGAATTTTCCTTGAGGAATTTTCCTTCGGGAAATTTCCTTGAGGAATTTTCCTTCGGGAATTTTCCTTGAGGAATTTTCCTTCGGAAATTTTCCTTGAGGAATTTTCCTTCGGGAATTTTCCTTGAGGAATTTTCCTTCGGGAAATTTCCTTGAGGAATTTTCCTTCGAGAATTTTCCTTGAGGAATTTTCCTTCGGGAATTTTCCTTCGGGAATTTTCCTTGAGGAATTTTCCTTCGGGAATTTTCCTTCGGGAATTTTCCTTGAGGAATTTTCCTTGGGGAATTTTCCTTGAGGAATTTTCCTTCGGGAAATTTCCTTCGGGAATTTTCCTTCGGGAATTTTCCTTGAGGAATTTTCCTTCGGGAAATTTCCTTGAGGAATTTTCCTTCGGGAATTTTCCTTCGGGAATTTTCCTTCCGGAATTTTCCTTCGGGAATTTTCCTGCGGGAATTTTCCTTCGGGAATTTTCCTTCGGGAATTTTCCTTCGGGAATTTTCCTTCGGGAATTTTCCTTCGGGAAATTTTCTTCGGGAATTTTCCTTGAGGAATTTTCCTTCGGGAATTTTCCTTGAGGAATTTTCCTTCGGGAAATTTTCTTCGGGAATTTTCCTTCGGGAAATTTTCTTCGGGAATTTTCCTTCGGATATTTCCCGAAGGAAAGTTCAAGGAAATTTCCTCAAGGATATTTCCTCAAGGAAATCTGTCGTGTCTGTAACCGAAAGATTGGATTTCATCAGATTTGTTCGAAGTTGGAGAAACGAGTGAAATGTCACGATTTTGTATTTTGTCTCTAGCAACCGGAGTTGATGGAATAAAAACCTACACTATACTGTTTTAGTTAACTGAAAGATTGGTTAATTAATCCTGAAAACTACAGCCTTCCATCAGATTTGGTTTAGACAGCGGAATTTTTCAAAGTTCGCGATTACGAGAAACGAGGGAAATGTCACGATTTTGTATTTTGTCTCTAGCACCCAGAGTTGATGGAATAAAAACCTACACTATACTGTTTTAGTTAACTGAAAGATTGGTTAATTAATCCTGAAAACTACAGCCTTCCATCAGATTTGGTTTAGACAGCGGAATTTTTCAAAGTTCGCGATTAGGAGAAACGAGTGAAATGTCACGATTTTGTATTTTGTCTCTAGCAACCGGAGTTGATGGAATAAAAACCTACACTATACTGTTTTAGTTAACTGAAAGATTGGTTAATTAATCCTGAAAACTACAGCCTTCCATCAGATTTGGTTTAGACAGCGGAATTTTTCAAAGTTCGCGATTAGGAGAAACGAGTGAAATGTCACGATTTTGTATTTTGTCTCTAGCAACCGGAGTTGATGGAATAAAAACCTACACTATACTGTTTTAGTTAACTGAAAGATTGGTTAATTAATCCTGAAAACTACAGCCTTCCATCAGATTTGGTTTAGACAGGGGAATTTCTCAAAGTTCGCGATTAGGAGAAACGAGGGAAATGTCACGATTTTGTATTTTGTCTCTAGCACCCAGAGTTGATGGAATAAAAACCTACACTATACTGTTTTAGTTAACTGAAAGATTGGTTAATTAATCCTGAAAACTACAGCCTTCCATCAGATTTGGTTTAGACAGCGGAATTTTTCAAAGTTCGCGATTATGAGAAACGAGTGAAATGTCACGATTTTGTATTTTGTCTCTAGCAACCGGAGTTGATGGAATAAAAACCTACACTATACTGTTTTAGTTAACTTAAAGATTGGTTAATTAATCCTGAAAACTACAGCCTTCCATCAGATTTGGTTTAGACAGGGGAATTTTTCAAAGTTCGCGATTAGGAGAAACGAGGGAAATGTCACGATTTTGTATTTTGTCTCTAGCACCCAGAGTTGATGGAATAAAAACCTACACTATACTGTTTTAGTTAACTGAAAGATTGGTTAATTAATCCTGAAAACTACAGCCTTCCATCAGATTTGGTTTAGACAGCGGAATTTTTCAAAGTTCGCGATTATGAGAAACGAGTGAAATGTCACGATTTTGTATTTTGTCTCTAGCAACCGGAGTTGATGGAATAAAAACCTACACTATACTGTTTTAGTTAACTGAAAGATTGGTTAATTAATCCTGAAAACTACAGCCTTCCATCAGATTTGGTTTAGACAGGGGAATTTTTCAAAGTTCGCGATTAGGAGAAACGAGGGAAATGTCACGATTTTGTATTTTGTCTCTAGCACCCAGAGTTGATGGAATAAAAACCTACACTATACTGTTTTAGTTAACTGAAAGATTGGTTAATTAATCCTGAAAACTACAGCCTTCCATCAGATTTGGTTTAGACAGCGGAATTTTTCAAAGTTCGCGATTAGGAGAAACGAGTGAAATGTCACGATTTTGTATTTTGTCTCTAGCAACCGGAGCTGATGGAATAAAAACCTACACTATACTGTTTTAGTTAACTGAAAGATTGGTTAATTAATCCTGAAAACTACAGCCTTCCATCAGATTTGGTTTAGACAGGGGAATTTTTCAAAGTTCGCGATTAGGAGAAACGAGGGAAATGTCACGATTTTGTATTTTGTCTCTAGCACCCAGAGTTGATGGAATAAAAACCTACACTATACTGTTTTAGTTAACTGAAAGATTGGTTAATTAATCCTGAAAACTACAGCCTTCCATCAGATTTGGTTTAGACAGCGGAATTTTTCAAAGTTCGCGATTAGGAGAAACGAGTGAAATGTCACGATTTTGTATTTTGTCTCTAGCAACCGGAGTTGATGGAATAAAAACCTACACTATACTGTTTTAGTTAACTGAAAGATTGGTTAATTAATCCTGAAAACTACAGCCTTCCATCAGATTTGGTTTAGACAGGGGAATTTTTCAAAGTTCGCGATTAGGAGAAACGAGGGAAATGTCACGATTTTGTATTTTGTCTCTAGCACCCAGAGTTGATGGAATAAAAACCTACACTATACTGTTTTAGTTAACTGAAAGATTCGTTAATTAATCCTGAAAACTACAGCCTTCCATCAGATTTGGTTTAGACAGGGGAATTTTTCAAAGTTCGCGATTAGGAGAAACGAGGGAAATGTCACGATTTTGTATTTTGTCTTTGTTATTTCTAGACGTCACGTGACATTTTCTCGAAGTTCGCCTTCACTCGACAATGTGAAAAAAACGTGATTTTTTTCAAAATTAACGCATTTAATTTACAAAATATCGCGCAGTCCACGCGGAATTGTGTCCTGTTTTCAATTCGAGCGTCAAAAGTAATATTTGTAAGTAAAAGTAATTTCGCGAAGGAAAATTCCTCAAGGAAATTTCGCGAAGGAAAATTCCCGAAGGAAAATTTCTCAAGGAAATTTCGCGAAGGAAAATTCCTCAAGGAAATTTCCGGAAGGAAAATTCCTCAAGGAAATATCCTGAAGGAAAATTCGCGAAGGAAATTTCCTCAAGGAAAAAATTCCCGACGGAAAATTCCTCAAGGATATTTCCTTCGGGAATTTTCCTTGAGGAATTTTCCTTCGGGAAATTGCCTTGAGGAATTTTCCTTCGGGAATTTTCCTTGAGGAATTTTCCTTCGGGAATTTTCCTTCGGAAATTTTCCTTGAGGAATTTTCCTTCGGGAATTTTCCTTGAGGAATTTTCCTTCGGGAAATTTCCTTGAGGAATTTTCCTTCGGGAATTTTCCTTGAGGAATTTTCCTTTGGGAATTTTCCTTCGGGAATTTTCCTTGAGGAATTTTCCTTCGGGAAATTTCCTTGAGGAATTTTCCTTCGGGAAATTTCCTTGAGGAATTTTCCTTCGGGAATTTTCCTTCGAGAATTTTCCTTGAGGAATTTTCCTTCGGGAAATTTCCTTGAGGAATTTTCCTTCGGGAATTTTCCTTGAGGAATTTTCCTTCGGGAATTTTCCTTCGGGAATTTTCCTTCCGGAATTTTCCTGCGGGAATTTTCCTTCGGGAATTTTCCTTCGGGAATTTTCCTTCGAGAATTTTCCTTCGGGAATTTTCCTTCGGGAAATTTTCTTCGGGAATTTTCCTTGAGGAATTTTCCTTCGGGAATTTTCCTTGAGGAATTTTCCTTCGGGAAGTTTCCTTCGGGAATTTTCCTTCGGGAAATTTTCTTCGGGAATTTTCCTTCGGATATTTCCCGAAGGAAAGTTCAAGGAAATTTCCTCAAGGATATTTCCTCAAGGAAATCTGTCGTGTCAGTAACCGAAAGATTGGATTTCATCAGATTTGTTCAAAGTTGGAGAAACGAGTGAAATGTCACGATTTTGTATTTTGTCTCTAGCAACCGGAGTTGATGGAATAAAAACCTACACTATACTGTTTTAGTTAACTGAAAGATTGGTTAATTAATCCTGAAAACTACAGCCTTCCATCAGATTTGGTTTAGACAGCGGAATTTTTCAAAGTTCGCGATTAGGAGAAACGAGTGAAATGTCACGATTTTGAATTTTGTCTCTAGCAACCGGAGTTGATGGAATAAAAACCTACACTATACTGTTTTAGTTAACTGAAAGATTGGTTAATTAATCCTGAAAACTACAGCCTTCCATCAGATTTGGTTTAGACAGGGGAATTTTTCAAAGTTCGCGATTAGGAGAAACGAGGGAAATGTCACGATTTTGTATTTTGTCTCTAGCACCCAGAGTTGATGGAATAAAAACCTACACTATACTGTTTTAGTTAACTGAAAGATTGGTTAATTAATCCTGAAAACTACAGCCTTCCATCAGATTTGGTTTAGACAGCGGAATTTTTCAAAGTTCGCGATTAGGAGAAACGAGGGAAATGTCACGATTTTGTATTTTGTCTCTAGCTGCCGGAGTTGATGGAATAAAAACCTACACTATACTGTTTTAGTTAACTGAAAGATTGGTTAATTAATCCTGAAAACTACAGCCTTCCATCAGATTTGGTTTAGACAGCGGAATTTTTCAAAGTTCGCGATTAGGAGAAACGAGTGAAATGTCACGATTTTGTATTTTGTCTCTAGCAACCGGAGTTGATGGAATAAAAACCTACACTATACTGTTTTAGTTAACTGAAAGATTGGTTAATTAATCCTGAAAACTACAGCCTTCCATCAGATTTGGTTTAGACAGGGGAATTTTTCAAAGTTCGCGATTAGGAGAAACGAGGGAAATGTCACGATTTTGTATTTTGTCTCTAGCACCCAGAGTTGATGGAATAAAAACCTACACTATACTGTTTTAGTTAACTGAAAGATTGGTTAATTAATCCTGAAAACTACAGCCTTCCATCAGATTTGGTTTAGACAGCGGAATTTTTCAAAGTTCGCGATTAGGAGAAACGAGTGAAATGTCACGATTTTGTATTTTGTCTCTAGCAACCGGAGTTGATGGAATAAAAACCTACACTATACTGTTTTAGTTAACTGAAAGATTGGTTAATTAATCCTGAAAACTACAGCCTTCCATCAGATTTGGTTTAGACAGGGGAATTTTTCAAAGTTCGCGATTAAGAGAAACGAGGGAAATGTCACGATTTTGTATTTTGTCTCTAGCACCCAGAGTTGATGGAATAAAAACCTACACTATACTGTTTTAGTTAACTGAAAGATTGGTTAATTAATCCTGAAAACTACAGCCTTCCATCAGATTTGGTTTAGACAGCGGAATTTTTCAAAGTTCGCGATTAGGAGAAACGAGTGAAATGTCACGATTTTGTATTTTGTCTCTAGCAACCGGAGTTGATGGAATAAAAACCTACACTATACTGTTTTAGTTAACTGAAAGATTGGTTAATTAATCCTGAAAACTACAGCCTTCCATCAGATTTGGTTTAGACAGGGGAATTTTTCAAAGTTCGCGATTAGGAGAAACGAGGGAAATGTCACGATTTTGTATTTTGTCTTTGTTATTTCTAGACGTCACGTGACATTTTCTCGAAGTTCGCCTTCACTCGACAATGTGAAAAAAACGTGATTTTTTTTCAAAATTAACGCATTTAATTTACAAAATATCGCGCAGTCCACGCGGAATTGTGACCTGTTTTCAATTCGAGCGTCAAAAGTAATATCGAAAATTCCCGAAGGAAAATTCCCGAAGGAAATTTCCTTGAGGAAGGAAAATTCCCGAAGGAAAATTCCTCAAGGAAATTTCGCGAAGGAAAATTCCTCAAGGAAATTTCCGGAAGGAAAATTCCTCAAGGAAATATCCTGAAGGAAAATTCCTCAAGGAAAATTTCCGAAGGAAAATTCCTCAAGGAAAATTTCCGAAGGAAAATTCCCGAAGGAAAATTCCTCAAGGAAAATGAATTTTCCTTCGGTAATTTTCCTTGAGGAATTTTCCTTCGGGAAATTTCCTTGAGGAATTTTCCTTCGGGAAATTTCCTTGAGGAATTTTCCTTCGGGAATTTTCCTTCCGGAATTTTCCTTCGGGAATTTTCCTGCGGGAATTTTCCTTCGGGAATTTTCCTTCGGGAATTTTCCTTCGGGAATTTTCCTTCGGGAATTTTCCTTCGGGAATTTTCCTTCGGGAAATTTTCTTCGGGAATTTTCCTTGAGGAATTTTCCTTCGGGAATTTTCCTTGAGGAATTTTCCTTCGGGAAATTTTCTTCGGGAATTTTCCTTCGGGAAATTTTCTTCGGGAATTTTCCTTCGGATATTTCCCGAAGGAAAGTTCAAGAAAATTTCCTCAAGGATATTTCCTCAAGGAAATCTGTCGTGTCTGTAACCGAAAGATTGGATTTCATCAGATTTGTTCGAAGTTGGAGAAACGAGTGAAATGTCACGATTTTGTATTTTGTCTCTAGCAACCGGAGTTGATGGAATAAAAACCTACACTATACTGTTTTAGTTAACTGAAAGATTGGTTAATTAATCCTGAAAACTACAGCCTTCCATCAGATTTGGTTTAGACAGCGGAATTTTTCAAAGTTCGCGATTACGAGAAACGAGGGAAATGTCACGATTTTGTATTTTGTCTCTAGCACCCAGAGTTGATGGAATAAAAACCTACACTATACTGTTTTAGTTAACTGAAAGATTGGTTAATTAATCCTGAAAACTACAGCCTTCCATCAGATTTGGTTTAGACAGCGGAATTTTTCAAAGTTCGCGATTAGGAGAAACGAGTGAAATGTCACGATTATGTATTTTGTCTCTAGCAACCGGAGTTGATGGAATAAAAACCTACACTATACTGTTTTAGTTAACTGAAAGATTGGTTAATTAATCCTGAAAACTACAGCCTTCCATCAGATTTGGTTTAGACAGCGGAATTTTTCAAAGTTCGCGATTAGGAGAAACGAGTGAAATGTCACGATTTTGTATTTTGTCTCTAGCAACCGGAGTTGATGGAATAAAAACCTACACTATACTGTTTTAGTTAACTGAAAGATTGGTTAATTAATCCTGAAAACTACAGCCTTCCATCAGATTTGGTTTAGACAGGGGAATTTTTCAAAGTTCGCGATTAGGAGAAACGAGGGAAATGTCACGATTTTGTATTTTGTCTCTAGCACCCAGAGTTGATGGAATAAAAACCTACACTATACTGTTTTAGTTAACTGAAAGATTGGTTAATTAATCCTGAAAACTACAGCCTTCCATCAGATTTGGTTTAGACAGCGGAATTTTTCAAAGTTCGCGATTATGAGAAACGAGTGAAATGTCACGATTTTGTATTTTGTCTCTAGCAACCGGAGTTGATGGAATAAAAACCTACACTATACTGTTTTAGTTAACTTAAAGATTGGTTAATTAATCCTGAAAACTACAGCCTTCCATCAGATTTGGTTTAGACAGGGGAATTTTTCAAAGTTCGCGATTAGGAGAAACGAGGGAAATGTCACGATTTTGTATTTTGTCTCTAGCACCCAGAGTTGATGGAATAAAAACCTACACTATACTGTTTTAGTTAACTGAAAGATTGGTTAATTAATCCTGAAAACTACAGCCTTCCATCAGATTTGGTTTAGACAGGGGAATTTTTCAAAGTTCGCGATTAGGAGAAACGAGGGAAATGTCACGATTTTGTATTTTGTCTCTAGCACCCAGAGTTGATGGAATAAAAACCTACACTATACTGTTTTAGTTAACTGAAAGATTGGTTAATTAATCCTGAAAACTACAGCCTTCCATCAGATTTGGTTTAGACAGCGGAATTTTTCAAAGTTCGCGATTAGGAGAAACGAGTGAAATGTCACGATTTTGTATTTTGTCTTTGTTATTTCTAGACGTCACGTGACATTTTCTCGAAGTTCGCCTTCACACGACAATGTGAAAAAAACGTGATTTTTTTCAAAATTAACGCATTTAATTTACAAAATATCGCGCAGTCCACGCGGAATTGTGTCCTGTTTTCAATTCGAGCGTCAAAAGTAATATCGAAAATTCCCGAAGGAAAATTCCCGAAGGAAAATTCCCGAAGGAAATTTCCTTGAGGAAGGAAAATTTCCGAAGGAATATTCCTCAAGGAAATTTCGCGAAGGAAAATTCCTCAAGGAAATTTCGCGAAGGAAAATTCCCGAAGGAAAATTTCTCAAGGAAATTTCGCGAAGGAAAATTCCTCAAGGAAATTTCCGGAAGGAAAATTCCTCAAGGAAATATCCTGAAGGAAATTTCCTTGAGGAATTTTCCTTCGGGAAATTTCCTTCGGGAATTTTCCTTCGGGAATTTTCCTTGAGGAATTTTCCTTCGGGAAATTTCCTTGAGGAATTTTCCTTCGGGAATTTTCCTTGAGGAATTTTCCTTCGGGAATTTTCCTTCGGAAATTTTCCTTCGGGAATTTTCCTTGAGGAATTTTCCTTCGGGAAATTTCCTTGAGGAATTTTCCTTCGGGAATTTTCCTTGAGGAATTTTCCTTCGGGAATTTTCCATCGGGAATTTTCCTTGAGGAATTTTCCTTCGGGAAATTTCCTTGAGGAATTTTCCTTCGGGAAATTTCCTTGAGGAATTTTCCTTCGGGAATTTTCCTTCGGGAATTTTCCTTGAGGAATTTTCCTTCGGGAAATTTCCTTGAGGAATTTTCCTTCGGGAATTTTCCTTGAGGAATTTTCCTTCGGGAATTTTCCTTCGGGAATTTTCCTTCCGGAATTTTCCTTCGGGAATTTTCCTGCGGGAATTTTCCTTCGGGAAATTTTCTTCGGGAATTTTCCTTGAGGAATTTTCCTTCGGGAATTTTCCTTGAGGAATTTTCCTTCGGGAATTATCCTTCGGGAAATTTTCTTCGGGAATTTTCCTTCGGGAAATTTTCTTCGAGAATTTTCCTTCGGATATTTCCCGAAGGAAAGTTCAAGGAAATTTCCTCAAAGGATATTTCCTCAAGGAAATCTGTCGTGTCTGTAACCGAAAGATTGGATTTCATCAGATTTGTTCAAAGTTGGAGAAACGAGTGAAATGTCACGATTTTGTATTTTGTCTCTAGCAACCGGAGTTGATGGAATAAAAACCTACACTATACTGTTTTAGTTAACTGAAAGATTGGTTAATTAATCCTGAAAACTACAGCCTTCCATCAGATTTGGTTTAGACAGCGGAATTTTTCAAAGTTCGCGATTACGAGAAACGAGGGAAATGTCACGATTTTGTATTTTGTCTCTAGCACCCAGAGTTGATGGAATAAAAACCTACACTATACTGTTTTAGTTAACTGAAAGATTGGTTAATTAATCCTGAAAACTACAGCCTTCCATCAGATTTGGTTTAGACAGGGGAATTTTTCAAAGTTCGCGATTACGAGAAACGAGGGAAATGTCACGATTTTGTATTTTGTCTGTAGCACCCAGAGTTGATGGAACAAAAACCTACACTATACTGTTTTAGTTAACTGAAAGATTGGTTAATTAATCCTGAAAACTACAGCCTTCCATCAGATTTGGTTTAGACAGCGGAATTTTTCAAAGTTCGCGATTAGGAGAAACGAGCGAAATGTCACGATTTTGTATTTTGTCTCTAGCAACCGGAGTTGATGGAATAAAAACCTACACTATACTGTTTTAGTTAACTGAAAGATTGGTTAATTAATCCTGAAAACTACAGCCTTCCATCAGATTTGGTTTAGACAGCGGAATTTTTCAAAGTTCGCGATTAGGAGAAACGAGTGAAATGTCACGATTTTGTATTTTGTCTCTAGCAACCGGAGTTGATGGAATAAAAACCTACACTATACTGTTTTAGTTAACTGAAAGATTGGTTAATTAATCCTGAAAACTACAGCCTTCCATCAGATTTGGTTTAGACAGGGGAATTTTTCAAAGTTCGCGATTAGGAGAAACGAGGGAAATGTCACGATTTTGTATTTTGTCTCTAGCACCCAGAGTTGATGGAATAAAAACCTACACTATACTGTTTTAGTTAACTGAAAGATTGGTTAATTAATCCTGAAAACTACAGCCTTCCATCAGATTTGGTTTAGACAGGGGAATTTTTCAAAGTTCGCGATTAGGAGAAACGAGGGAAATGTCACGATTTTGTATTTTGTCTCTAGCACCCAGAGTTGATGGAATAAAAACCTACACTATACTGTTTTAGTTAGCTGAAAGATTGGTTAATTAATCCTGAAAACTACAGCCTTCCATCAGATTTGGTTTAGACAGCGGAATTTTTCAAAGTTCACGATTAGGAGAAACGAGTGAAATGTCACGATTTTGTATTTTGTCTCTAGCAACCGGAGTTGATGGAATAAAAATCTACACTATACTGTTTTAGTTAACTGAAAGATTGGTTAATTAATCCTGAAAACTACAGCCTTCCATCAGATTTGGTTTAGACAGGGGAATTTTTCAAAGTTCGCGATTAGGAGAAACGATGGAAATGTCACGATTTTGTATTTTGTCTCTAGCACCCAGAGTTGATGGAATAAAAACCTACACTATACTGTTTTAGTTAACTGAAAGATTGGTTAATTAATCCTGAAAACTACAGCCTTCCATCAGATTTGGTTTAGACAGCGGAATTTTTCAAAGTTCGCGATTATGAGAAACGAGTGAAATGTCACGATTTTGTATTTTGTCTCTAGCAACCGGAGTTGATGGAATAAAAACCTACACTATACTGTTTTAGTTAACTTAAAGATTGGTTAATTAATCCTGAAAACTACAGCCTTCCATCAGATTTGGTTTAGACAGGGGAATTTTTCAAAGTTCGCGATTAGGAGAAACGAGGGAAATGTCACGATTTTGTATTTTGTCTCTAGCAACCGGAGTTGATGGAATAAAAATCTACACTATACTGTTTTAGTTAACTGAAAGATTGGTTAATTAATCCTGAAAACTACAGCCTTCCATCAGATTTGGTTTAGACAGGGGAATTTTTCAAAGTTCGCGATTAGGAGAAACGATGGAAATGTCACGATTTTGTATTTTGTCTCTAGCACCCAGAGTTGATGGAATAAAAACCTACACTATACTGTTTTAGTTAACTGAAAGATTGGTTAATTAATCCTGAAAACTACAGCCTTCCATCAGATTTGGTTTAGACAGCGGAATTTTTCAAAGTTCGCGATTATGAGAAACGAGTGAAATGTCACGATTTTGTATTTTGTCTCTAGCAACCGGAGTTGATGGAATAAAAACCTACACTATACTGTTTTAGTTAACTTAAAGATTGGTTAATTAATCCTGAAAACTACAGCCTTCCATCAGATTTGGTTTAGACAGGGGAATTTTTCAAAGTTCGCGATTAGGAGAAACGAGGGAAATGTCACGATTTTGTATTTTGTCTCTAGCACCCAGAGTTGATGGAATAAAAACCTACACTATACTGTTTTAGTTAACTGAAAGATTGGTTAATTAATCCTGAAAACTACAGCCTTCCATCAGATTTGGTTTAGACAGGGGAATTTTTCAAAGTTCGCGATTAGGAGAAACGAGGGAAATGTCACGATTTTGTATTTTGTCTCTAGCACCCAGAGTTGATGGAATAAAAACCTACACTATACTGTTTTAGTTAACTGAAAGATTGGTTAATTAATCCTGAAAACTACAGCCTTCCATCAGATTTGGTTTAGACAGCGGAATTTTTCAAAGTTCGCGATTAGGAGAAACAAGTGAAAAGTCACGATTTTGTATTTTGTCTCTAGCAACCGGAGTTGATGGAATAAAAACCTACACTATACTGTTTTAGTTAACTGAAAGATTGGTTAATTAATCCTGAAAACTACAGCCTTCCATCAGATTTGGTTTAGACAGGGGAATTTTTCAAAGTTCGCGATTAGGAGAAACGAGGGAAATGTCACGATTTTGTATTTTGTCTATGTTATTTCTAGACGTCACGTGACATTTTCTCGAAGTTCGCCTTCACTCGACAATGTGAAAAAACGTGATTTTTTTCAAAATTAACGCATTTAATTTACAAAATATCGCGCAGTCCACGCGGAATTGTGTCCTGTTTTCAATTCGAGCGTCAAAAGTAATATCGAAAATTCCCGAAGGAAATTTCCTTGAGGAAGGAAAATTCCCGAAGGAAAATTCCTCAAGGAAATTTCCCGAAGGAAAATTCCTCAAGGAAATTTCCGGAAGGAAAATTCCTCAAGGAAATATCCTGAAGAAAAATTCCCGAAGGAAATTTCCTCAAGGAAAAAATTCCCGACGGAAAATTCCTCAAGGATATTTCCTTCGGGAATTTTCCTTGAGAAATTTTCATTCGGGAATTTTCCTTGAGGAAATTTCCTTCGGGAATTTTCTTTCGGAAATTTCCTTCGGGAATTTTCTTTCGGAAATTTTCCTTGAGGAATTTTCCTTCGGGAATTTTCCTTGAGGAATTTTCCTTCGGGAATTTTCCTTCAGGATATTTCCTTGAGGAATTTTCCTTCCGGAAATTTCCTTGAGGAATTTTCCTTGAGGAATTTTCCTTCGGGAATTTTCCTTCCGGAAATTTCCTTCGGGAATTTTCCTTGAGGAATTTTCCTTCGGGAATTTTCCTTGAGGAATTTTCCTTCGGGAAATTTCCTTGAGGAATTTTCCTTCGGGAATTTTCCTTGAGGAATTTTCCTTCGGGAAATTTCCTTGAGGAATTTTCCTTCGGGAAATTTCCTTCGGGAATTTTCCTTCGGGAATTTTCCTTCAGGAATTTTCCTTCGGGAATTTTCCTTCGGAAATTTTCCTTCGGGAATTTTCCTTCGGGAATTTTCTTTCGGAAAATTTTCTTCGGGAATTTTCCTTCGGATATTTCCCGAAGGAAAGTTCAAGGAAATTTCCTCAAGGATATTTCCTCAAGGAAATCTGTCGTGTCTGTAACCGAAAGATTGGATTTCATCAGATTTGTTCGAAGTTCGAGAAACGAGTGAAATGTCACGATTTTGTATTTTGTCTCTAGCAACTGGAGTTGAGGGAATAAAAAACTATACTATACAATTTTAGTTAAATGAAAGATTGGATAATTAATCCTGAAAAGTACAGCCTTCCATCAGATTTGGTTTAGGCAGGGGAATTTTTCAAATTTCGCGATTACGAGAAACGAGTGAAATATCACGATTTTGTATTTTGTCTGCAGCAACCAGAGTTGATGGAATAAAAAACTATACGATACTATTTTAGTTAAATGAAAGATTGGATAATTAATCCTGAAAAGTACAGCCTTCCATCAGATTTGGTTTAGACAGGGGAATTTTTCAAAGTTCGCGATTAGGAGAAACGAGGGAAATGTCACGATTTTGTATTTTGTCTTTGTTATTTCTAGACGTCACGTGACATTTTCTCGAAGTTCGCCTTCACTCGACAATGTGAAAAAACGTGATTTTTTTCAAAATTAACGCATTTAATTTACAAAATATCGCGCAGTCCACGCGGAATTGTGTCCTTTTTTCAATTCGAGCGTCAAAAGTAATATCGAAAAGCCCAATTTTGCAGCTACTCGATCGCAAATGTCGGCAAAGATGGGCGATTTCGCTGAATGCGCCCTACACTTGAAAGTTCGTAATTAGTATAGGTAGACAAATACGAACATTAATGACTGTATTATGTAGATTATAAGTGTTAATAATTGTTATACACGTAGTTAATTATTTGTTATTATGTCTAGTCAGTTAACTAATACAGTATAGTATAGTTTTTATTGCATCAACTCTGGTTGCTAGAGTCAAAATACAAAATCGTTTCATTTCACTCATTTTTCGTAATCGCGAACTTTGAAAAATTCCCCTGTCTAAACCAAATCTGATGGAAGGCTGTACCATTGTTTATATATGTATACATACAGTGTCGGCCAGTTTCAGACGCCGTATAGCCCATAAGAGAGAGCAAGAAAGCAATATAAAGGCGGTCACTGCGTGCCCCCACCAAGCAACGTACCACCACCAAGAGCGCTGTGACACAGCGCGCTGGCTCATGGGTGCTGCCGCAAGTCTCTAAGTCTCTTCAGTAATACAATAAAGGCGAGGGGTGTATGTACTATGCTCGTACTTATTATGTCCGATATGAAACTTGTCTTTAACTTTAAATCTATTGTTGCATTTTGAGTCATTAAAATCCTTTGGGGACCCTACAAAACAGTTATTCTGAATAAACACATAAATAAAAATAATAAGTTATTTTTTATTTTCAAACTTATCTCCTCCTACACCTTCGCAGTACCCTAATCTGTCGTAAAACTCTGTTCGTACTTCTGCCAAAGTTTCTGGCGTTATACGTCCAAGTTCATCAACAATTTTGGCACGCAATTCATTTAAATTTTGAGCCCTTTCATGTTCATGGCCATAAATTGTCGACTTCAAATGGCCCCAAAGAAAAAAATCGTTTGGTGATAAGTCCGGTGATCTTGCTGGCCATTTGATCTCAGAGGTAGATGAAATACATCTATCTTGAAATGTTGCTGCCAGAAATTCACGGACTGGTCGTGAATTGTGAGCCGGACACCCGTCTTGTTGAAACCAAACTTCCTCAAAATTTTGCCTGACAGTTTGAACAGCAGGAACAATCTGCAATTGTAGCAGGTCTAGGTACTTAGCCCCATTTAAATTTCCTTCGATAAAATAAGGTCCTATTATGTCGTTACCTAATATTCCCACCCAAACATTTAGCTTTTGCGGATACTGAGTCCGTGCAGCTATGTGCAAATGCTTGTTTTCAGTGGACCAATATCGGGTAACTGAACTATTGTGAATGCCATGAAGTGAAAAACTAGACTCGTCAGAAAATAATATATTAAATGTAAAATTTTCGTCAGTTTCAATTTTTTCACGCATGGTCTCACAGAACAACATTCTCCTTATTTTATCGTCAGCAAATATCTCATGAGTGAGAGATACCTTGTACGACTTGTACGTATTGCGCGTGAGAATGTTCCTGACTGTTCTCGCTGGCATGTCCAAATTTTCGGCAAGTTTAGTAGACGAACATGGCTTACTAGTTTCCGCCAAACCACAAACATTTGTTTCTCGGGCCATTCGTTCGTCAGACATTACTGGTGGTTCAGCGGGCGGGTGGCATTTTTTGCACGATGTTACGCACCCCGTGGTCTTAAATTTATTGAACATTCTCTGAACGGTCCTCATATCAGGAACTGGTCGATCGGGAAATTGAAAAATAAAGTGACCTATAGCCGCCTGCCCACCTTCGCTTAAATACCAGCAGATTAACTGCACTCTTTCTGCAGTCGTGTACACCATTATTTCTAATTATCCGTTTATCACACACTGCTTTGTAACGTACCACGTAAAGGATGAATTAGTTCTGCGAGCTGAGTGGGGAGCAGAGTGGGCTGTGCACTTGCAGTACGATGGTGCCATCCCCTCCAAGTGGTGGGGATATATTTGAAATGTCTTCGTCGTACACATAGAAAGTGTATGCGGCGTCCCGGACTAGCCCAACCTGTATATAACATACATATATAACAAAACATATATATATATATATATATACATATATAAACAATGGCTGTACTATTCAGGATTAATTAACCAACCTTTCAGTTAACTAAAACAGTGTAGTATAGTTTTTAATTCCATCAACTCTGGTTGCTAGATACAAAATACGAAATCGTGACGTTTCACGCATTCCTCGTAATCGCGAATGTTGAAAAATTCCCCTGACCAAACCAGAAACGACAAAAGGCTATAATTTTCAGGATTAGTTGTCCAATCTATCGGTGAACTGAAACGGTATAGGAACAATTTTTATTCTGTCAACTGTGGTTGCTAGAAACAAAATACAAAATCGTGACATTTCACTCGCTTCTCGTAATCGCAAATTTTGAAAAATTCCCCTGTCTAAACCAAATCTGTAATAAACAAAGAAATGTAACTAACTAAATTTTCTGTAAGTAGGAAAGGCCTATTGTCAAGAACGATGGATCAAGAACATGTTGCCAACATGCCGCAATCAGCAGCAGATGCAACAACACAAACAGCTTTGTCCACCTGCTTCCTGGTAAAGCTTGTATGCGGAAAATATCACCTGAAGTGATTACCCGAGAACGACCTATTTATTCATTCAAATTTCTACCAGACCTGTGAAAATATTACGAATTATATCTTATGTTATTGTATTATCTTGTAAATGTTATAGGACAAGATAATTGTAGTATTTTCACTGTTTATCCTGTTAATTTTTTTTTATAATAATTAAATATTTTAATCCCTGGTATTATAAAACACGAAATCTAACTTCTTGTATTGATCTACAATATATTTTCATTATGTGTCGGCATAATTATAATCTATGCTTGTGGTATATTCACTACAAAATGTGTTTTCTACTTCATTGCTTTTTTTCATGCTATCGTAACGACAACAAATCTTTATAATACCGGCCTTAAAATAATTAAATATTTTTAAAACAATGTTTTGTTAAAACAAAATCTTTATAAATATTTTTTTTTTAAATAATTAAATAATAAGAAATTGTTAAATGTCAATTTTGATAGAAACACCTCTGGTAATGTGCATACAGTGATGTCCGCTTATAATGAACCCCCACAAGTTACCGCAAAGGGTTCATTATAATCAAAGTTCACTGAAACCGGTGATAACGGGTTCATTATAAGGCAACATCACTGTATACGAGACGCTCAAAAGTCAAATTTGTTGACTCCCGTCGTAGACTGATTAATTAGGGCTACTTTTTCAATACTGGTTTAAATCATGACCAAAGTTCAGTACTATTTTTTACTGTCTAATAACGACGCAATCTTCTCTAATTTGAGTTACCACGGTTACCCAAGAGTTCAGCATAACTTAGAAATAAACCAGTATTGAAAACTAGCCGTTAACAATGGCCATGGGGGGTGCAGAGTGTACATGGACAGAGGGGGTCGAGGACGAGCGCATGGACTGAGGGGGCTCATGAAGACTCTCTGGGCTACTAAAGGAGGCCGTTCTCATGGGCCCGTGGGCGCCATCTTGCCACTTGTCCTAACTTCTTGCAATTGAAAAATTTTCTAAGAGAGACCCTAACCTGCTTGTACCAGGTTAGGTTCATTTACAAAGATAGCATTATGCTTACCTGTGTTCTCTTTCACTGGTGTGTTCGAGTAGTTTTGCAACTGAGAACACTGTGACATATGCAACCAGTTATACCCAGTTCATGGTTTATGAACCAGCATATACTGTGCTCTTTTTAGTTTGAATACTTATAACATTTTTTTACTGACATCATTTATAATCTAAACATTCTAAATAATAAAACAATCTCCCACATATTTCCTTACATTAGTGCTTTATTCGTTCTAATAAAAAAGCATGATACAGGGTGTTTAAATATTAAATTAGACATAAATAAATAAATCATCTTATAGATGTTTTAATCTAAAAAGAGCACAGTTGTATATGCAACCAAATATACGCGGTCAATTATAAACCCTCTTTTTAGCTCTTTTTAGTTCAAAACTACTCTAACATTACAACCATTTTCATCATTAATTTACTTTATTTAACACTTAATTACTTCTATTTAATTTGCAATTTTTGTCTTACTTCATCAGCCAGGTTGCCTCTTGGAATCTCAACCTCTGCCCTCGTGGTGACTTCACGCAACTTTACGACGCCCTTCTGTATTTCCGACTCCCCCAAAATGACAACCAGGGGAATACCCTGCTCCTCGCAGTGTTGCAGTTGCACCAGCAACTTGGGGTTTTTCTTGTACGAATGTTCAACCTTCAAACCCTGCTCCCACAATTCATTGCACAACTTCATACGTTCCTCGAACAAATTCTTCTGAGCCGAAGCGACGTAAACTTCAATCTCCGTCGTCCGAACTTTTTCCTTCGAAGCCGTCAATTTTGCCTCCAGAACGGAAAAAATCCGTTCTATACCTATGGAGACCCCGACACAAGGAACTTGCTTATTCCGGGGGTCAAACATACCGACTAAATTATCGTAACGACCCCCGCCTGCTATGGATCCCACGGACACATCCCCACCTTCTGTGGTTTCACCTAAATTATCAAAAAGAAAAAAAATTATTAGGAAAAAAATGTTTTTTTCAATTTTTTTTAAACTTACCAAGCAATACGGCTTCGTAGATGATTCCTGTGTAATAATCCAAGCCTCTGGCCAGGCTGAGGTCGAATGAGATGTTGTCGTAGGTGTTGTAGAGTTTGCAATAGTCGAGGATGAGTTTCATGGCTTGTAAACCATCGACGGCAGATTTGCTTTTTTGAAGTTTGTCGTCTTGTAAAAGTTTTTCGACAAGCTCTAACTTGCCGTTTAACCGGACGTATTCGCCGATTTGGTTGGCCACGTCCTCGGGAAGGTCCTTTTCTTCGATCATTTCTTTTTTGACTTCGTCCCAAGGAGACTGAAATGAATAAAAAATGTTTAGTAAGACAATTTCTATCTAAGCCTAACAAAACTAACAATAATTAATGCCAAAAGGTCTAATAATCAATCCAAGACAAGATTAATCGTAGAAACCAATCATAAATGTCTGCTAAAACAATTAAAGAGGCAATTTATGAAGGCAAAGATATTGACAAACATTCTCAAAAGTTTCTAACTTGAAAAATAACTATCTAAGCTTAATAAAACTAACAATAATTAATGCCAAGAGTGTCTAATGAACATACCTTGTCCAATTTATCGACTGCCGAGCAAATGGAGCGGAATTTATCAGCAGGTACACCGCATGCTTCAAACATACCATCCAAAAGCAATCTATGGTTCAATTTGATGATGTAATTTCCTATATTCAGTGTATCGAGAATTTCTTTGACAACTTTTACACACTCTGCATCAGGAATCATCGGGTCATAGGTACCGGCAATATCAAAATCCTGGAAAAAATTAGAAACAAAATTAAAATGGAAAAATTAAATTTTTTGATACTCATTGCAAGAAAAACTTACACATTGGTAAAATTCCCTATACCGTCCCTTAGTTATTGATGGGTTGTCACGACGATACACCTTGGCAATGTGGTAACGTTTTATCGTGCTAATTTTATTCATTGCGACGTATCGTGCAAAAGGAACCGTCAAATCGTATCTTAGCGACAAAATTTCGCCCCCTTGGTCTTTTAAATCGTAAATAAGTTTGGAATCTTCACCGTATTTACCTAACGTTTATTTTAAGTGTTAAGTATAATTATTTTTTTAACTTTTTAAGCAAATAAATAACAATCTCTTACCTGTTAAAACTTCTTTTAACTCAAAAACAGGCGTGTCGATCGACTCAGCTCCATGACGTTTAAAAACTCCGATGACTTTATCGAGGACAGATTGACGAATGGCCATTTGTTGGGGGCCGTAGTCTCTCGTACCTTTCGGCGTCTTAAGGATAAACTTTTGGGGCCCGGCTGTCGATTCATCGTCGCCTTTTAGCTGCGCCTTTAGCTCGAGTAATTTGGCAACTTCTTGGCTTATCTGGAAAGAAATAATATAGGCTATTAAAAAAAAAAGGTTACAAGAACAAAATTGTCACTGACCTGTGGTGAGGTACAAAGAGCGGCTTTAAATTTAAACTGGAGTCCGTCCACAGGCAGTGACAATTGTTTGCACAACCGCAAAAAGTTGCGAAACATCACGGTTGTATGATTTTCTCCTTAAAACTAACAATTAAATTGGTACTATTAAATGGTGATAATATCAAAGTATCAAAAATAGTTTAATTTATAAGGAATACACCCATTTTATATCACCAAAACACGCATGGGTGATGCAATATTGTAAAAAAGTAAGGTTATATCAATAAAATCGTCTAATAACCTCACCTTTTCCTTGCTTTCCTTCGCTACTTTCAACTGCCTAACCAAATCACCTTGTTTTTGGATTTCCTGTTCTATTTTCGCTTTATCTACCATCATAAATGCAATTTTTTGTGGTTAGTTATTCCACGTTGTTCGTTTGACGTTTTGAGGAACGTGGTGAACGTTCAGAAATGGTATTACACGTTCTGTATGTAACGATCGACAAAATGAGTAATGTCTAACTGAAAAACCCTCAATATCCTGCAATTGTATTATAGCAATAATACTTCGTACTTTCTAATTCCTTTCCATGCCTTGAATTACGTTCGTGTTTGACATTTCTACCGGGGACGCGATTCAGAAACGCGAAACGAAATGAGGGGCGTACAAACATAGACACAAATTTGTCATAGGTCAGGAATGTTGTCTTCTATTACTAGAAAGAATTTAATTACTGGATAGATTCAATAAAACCAGCTGCAATAAAACAACAGGTAGTCAATTATGTCTTGGGTCAGGAATGTTGTTTTTATTACTAGAAAGAATTTAATTACTGGAAAGAATTTAAATCAATAAAACTAGATGCATAAAACAACGTATAAGCAGGCAAGTGGCAGTTTGCATTCCCATCAAAGTTGCAGCATAACTTTTCGGCCGGCGACAATTCATTATGTGATCAGTATTTTAACTAGCTCTGTGTATATGTCAAAATTTTCGATTTTAGTTATTGGGCATTCTAGAAATATGTGGTTTTCCCACCTGTCCACATTCGCAATATGGACATTTTAGGATACATTTTAGGTTATCTGCTATCTGTTACTGTTGTTACGAATGTCCGGCAGGGGGCGTTTCGGGTTTGACGGTACTGTGGTAATAGCAGCAAAACACGGGTCGACAAAAATCGATTTTTTTGATCGAAAATTGTTTTTAAGGCCGTTTTTTTGCTCAAAACTCTTTGTGAAGGGTATTTAGAGGGATCTTATCGTAAGACATGAGAGCGAGCGGCTTTTATAAGGTCGGCAGGAACGGATAAAAAATGTAAATTTTTGACGTTCATCGATCCGCTTGTCGGAATTTCTAGACGTCACGTGACATTTTCTCGAGGTTCGCCTTCACCCGAAAAGGTGCAAAAACGTGATTTTTTTTTCAAAATTGACGCATTTAATTTACAAAATATCGCGCAGTCCACGCGGAATTGTGTCCTTTTTTCAATTCTAGCGTCAAAAGTAATATCGAAAAGCCCAATTTTGCAGCTACTCGATCGCGAATGTCGGCGAAAATGGGCGATTCCGCTGAACGCGCCCTACATTTGAAAGTTCGTAATTAGTATAGGTAGATAGATAGACAACTGTATCGCTTAAAGCCCTCTGTATATATTGGGGGAATATTACCTCCGCATAATATTTATAAAACACATTTCAAAAATACATAATTTCCAGAGTTGGTTTCCTGGTGGTTGCTGCTAAACTCACTCGTCAACTGGTAAAACAGTGAGTGGTCATACTGTTAACAGCCAGTAGCAAATAGCATGCTAGTAAAACAGCGTAGTGTGACCATAGCATAAATAACGAATTAACTCGTACATCGGAATCGCGCCCCACGCGCTGTGTTAGGTTGCATACCGTTTAGGCGCCCAAGACAGCTATACCTATGGCTATACCTGTGACTATACCAAGTACACAAAAAGGGATCATTATCAAACAAAAAAAGGGTGGTACAGATGACATGCAACCAAAAATCGATTAAAAAAAAAACTTAAAACTTTATAGATTAGCTATTATAATTATCTTACTACTATATATTATAGTTATTTTTCTTCAAAGAAAAGATGTGTTTGTGCAATATATTGATTTCTCTTGTGGAATTAAATGCATAGGGGTGCAGTCTGGTTAATCTAGGAGGGTGCAGGAATGAAAATAGTGAAGGGGATGGCGCCAAAAATTGGGGGAGTTCTTAACTTCTTAGATAGCAATGCTGTACACTGCACACGCTGTAGCCACCGTAGCTGTACGCCATGACTGTACTATAAGAGCTGTTTGTGTATAAGAGTGTTAGACATGGCGAAAATACTAGATGGTTTGTGCAATAATAAAAAAACACGCCTCCTTTTTCGTTACCTGGTAGAACAATATACCCAGAGCTACCAACCCCTAGGAATAAATATATACTTCTTAGGGTTTCGGCAATTAATTTGTGCAATTAATCAATTCTTAATGTTTAGTTTTGATGTAACTGGCTTTTTTTAGATAAATTTACAATAAAAATGATAAATAACCAATGAAAAATGCGCACTGCTGACAAAAAGACTTTCTAATAACGTACTAATTTCCAGTATTATATCATTAGAGACAAATAACTTACATTACGACTAAAATCTATTTTATTCTGCAGGTTTTTTTTTTGCCAATTTACATCTTGATTAAAATCATTCACCAATAAGCAGAATGAATCAAATTTTATTTATTGAAATTGTATTTTTTATTGACTTTTCAGTACTTTTTTCAGTGATTTTCATAACTTTCAAACAATTTACGTATATTTTGGCTGTTGGTACTCACTGAAAATATCAAAGCCACGGTAAACAAAGAGGGAACTGATGTTAGATAGAGATGCTTGCCTTGTTGTACTCTCTACACACCACGTATATTTCTACCATGGTATATTATACGGTAGCAGTAGCAAAATAGTAGGAGTATACACCACGTTCGTGGGGTCACGTGCTGTAAACAAGAGGAAGGGGAATGAAAACAAACGCATTGGCGCATTGGTGAAGAACTGCCAGACCAAGAGAATCCAAGAGGAACTGTGTTTGACTGTGTTGAACCGCGGTGAAGGCATCAAATAACGGAGTTATTTCGTTCATATTGACGATTATCGATAGTAAAAATCATTTCGTGCGCGCTTTGTGTAAGAAAAACGTGAAAAATGTGGACTTTAATTTAAAATTGATAGTTTAAATTGTTAAAATGGATATGTAAGTGTCTTTTTTTTTCGATTGCAAATAATTATTTACCGTTTCTTCCTATTTGGACCTGTTTGTTATGCACCTATGTACATAAATTATTTTTATTCTTTGTATATAAACATCCGTTCAACAGTTCTTACCCAAAAACATGGACCCTTGTTGATGTTTGATGTTTTTAAGTTGTGTAATAACGCTTAGGGTCGTTCTATCGACGCGTCTCGACGCCGGTCTTCCTTTGTTTTAAACAGGTGGCATCGGGTTGGTCGACCCTCGCCATTTCATTGCATTTCCCGGATGCATTTTTCTCGAACAATGGACCTAGGCTTATAAACGAAAATGCCACTTCTATTCATATCTCCCCCCCTCACCGACAAAGCATTCTCTTCAAAAAAACAGACTTTTAATCGCGTTTTTATTCCCCGAATAAAAAAAAAATCCGGAGTGGCTCCAACCCAACTTTCCGTCTACCTCGGAGTGTTGTATTCAAATGTGTCAAGTAAATTTACATTAAAGGTCCATTACAAGAACATTTTAGGTGTTTCAGACATTTCTTTCCGGACTGTATACTCAAAACCTTTAATTGAACATCTAAATATTGAAAAAGGTACAAACAGATTGATGATTTGCTCACTTGTTTGTGACGTAATGGCTGTTTTATTACGAATGGTTATGCATGATTTTATATGTGGGTCTAAATTTAACGAGCCAAGGTAAACAAAGTCATTAAAATAATTCGCCTTTATGGTAATTTTTACAATTAATTACGTCATAGTTTTCGTGGTCAAAGTTTGGAACACCCTGTGTAAGAATTAAGAACTTTGGTAAAGTTCTTGCCTACTTAATTTTAAACCACAATTAATTAGTGATTTATTGGTGTCAGTTTCATTTTGATATGTTAACTTTCAAAAAAGATACAGTGTTTTAAAGAAAATCTACGAGAGATTTCTCAGAGTAAGAATATGATTTTCTTGATGTTCCAAGTATTACGTTTTCTTGTTTTAAGTATGAAGGAACTGCTCGAAAGGAATTACGTCTGTTTTAAGCGATACGTACGTATACTTTTGGGCCAAGAAACTTGTTTGTTCGTTGAAGCATGTATATTTTTCACCCAATTGATGTAAAACGAACGTCTTACTCTTTTTATATGTAGAAGAACAACATTTTCTTCGTCAGAGCAAAATATACTCAACATAATCATACTAAACTCTTAAACTCTTGATATCCAAGAATAGAGTTCTCTCTGTGTAGGCTATTCCACTACAATCCTGGTTTTCCTCATAATGGTTGTAAGTTACCCAGGAAATAACACTTATGCATAGATGTAACAAACAATATACGATAATAACACTCAATATCGTCGAACTTATATAGCGGTGATATGTGGCAAAAAACGCGAGAAACTGTTAGCGCCATCTGTAAAGTAATTGCACAACTTTTTACGTATCTCTCAGAGTTGCCAGTATTGACACAACGTGTAGCAATTTTGCCAAAAGATATCTAAACAAGTTAAAAAAAATATAAAATTATCGATGATATTTCCAACCTCAACCCTTTTCAAAGGTGATTTCACCCTTTACATTGTGATACATTACAGGCCACTTATTTTGGTAAAAAGTCCATCATGTGTAAAACACAATTAGCTCGGGAACAGGATAGAAATATTCGCCTAACCATCGACCTGTACGTAACAGGGTTACGCAATACATTACACAAAGGGTTAGGGCGACGCCGCGACGCGCGCTTTCGACTGGTGGCGCCGCCACGACGTCCTGCGGACGTTAAGCGAACTACGCCGATCAACACAGACCGACCGCGGTTCTCTACCAGTCCACAGCACAATTGTACATATCGTGCACGCTCTCAGATAATACAGTTTTTAATAGAAAGAGTTAGAAGCGATATTATTAAAGATTAAAGAATAAATTATTAAGAAAACAAAAGAAAATGTTCGAAAATCACTGCCACATATCCGAAGATGAGTAAAAAGGTGACTATAGTTACCAACGGGACACAAAAGGAGGAAGTACAGGATTTCAAAGGGAGCAAGGAACAGTTTCAGGAATTGCAAAAGTGCAAAGTTAAAATTGTAAGTTTTTGATCGTTGTTTTTGTTCTGTGTGGTTTTTTAGTGGGTTATTTGGGAATTTTGGTGTGATATGGATCGGTGTTTAGGTCGAGGAATCGGGCGTGTTGTAGTTATTTCTTGAATTAGGTCAATATGCAATTTCGCGACCCGGACCCATGCAACAGCTTGTCGTTCGTTCCTTGACACATTTGTCTCTCGATTATTTGATCGTTAATTTATTTGTTGGTGTTCTATTTAGAATTATAGGTGTTTCATTAAGAACTGCTACTGTTGTTGGTATAGAGAAGTTGGAAATTTTGTGGATCTATTGAAAAAAGGTCATAAATATTCTATTAGGTTACATCCGGGTACTTCAATGGTAATTCTGAATGCATTATCATATCTTAAGTCACAAAATCTGCACGGTTAAAAAATCCACAAGGCAATTTCTACAATATCAACAATTATACATCAAAATCTTTTATTATACATTTTACAGAAAATTTTATTTTTTAGATCTTATGATGGTATTCTTGATTTCAGACCTACCCCAACTTTCGTAAAGAATAAAATTTTCTGAGAAATGTATAATAAAAGATGTGCGGACTTTCCCGGACACACTGTGTTATATTGATATAAAATTGTTGTGTATTAATAATATGCTAATAATAAACGAACAGGTTAATCATTTTTACGAATAAGAAACAATTCACTACATCAATGTACAATCACGCTTCCAACATATAATTTTATAAATCCGTATTATGTAAGTTTGCAATATTTCTTTGCATTGAATTCTCGGTAATTATTTGTCATCTCTTTGTTGTCAGTTTTCAGTCAGCAGGTGCTATTTTTATACTATAGATTCGCGAAGGTCACCCAATAATAACAGTTGATTGGTTTATTTATTAAAAACCGCGGTCATTTCTATTTTATTAGTTTTAACAGGTTTGGTAGAGAGAATTTTAGATTGCATAACGAAACGACGTGGTTGTAACTGTCAATGTCACGACGTTAATCCGGTATGCATAATTTAATTGTGCCTAACTGCATTAGAGTTGTGTGGGGTATTGTACAAAACTGCACAGAGAGAACTCTATTCTTGGATATCAAGAAAAATTATTCTTGCGTATATAGTGTAGTTTTTTCTATACAAATAATATTTTATTTTAATAAGAATTTCAATACAGTTGTTTCAACGGTTAGTTATTCTTACGATTTAAGAATTTAGTATGTTTATGTCAAGTATATTTTTCTCTGACGAAGAAAATCTTATTCTGCTACATATAAAAAGAGTAAGACGTTCGTTTTACATCAATTGGGTGAAAAATATATACATGCTTCAACGAACAAACAGTTTCTTGACCCAAAAGTATACGTACGTATCGCTTAAAACAGACGTAATTCCTTTCAAGCAGTTCCTTCATAAACAAGAAAACGTAATACTTAGAACATCAAGAAAATCATATTCTTACTTTGAGAGATTTTGTATTTTACTTGAACCAACCAAATGATCTTTCTGCAGATATAGAAACAAGTGATATTCTTCACTCAAAGACATTCGTGTCAAATAAAATTACACAACTTCATGGTACAACAGCGGTTATGTTTGATGTTTGTCGGATTAAAGGCTTATTATGGATACAGGAAACGAAAATTATAAAACAGATGTGGCCTAAATACTTCGGTCTATGTTGCTCTGTTTTTCGTAAATATACAATGGCTGCATCGTAACTAAATTTGGATGAATGTTTATCGATTTTATTTATAACCCAAAACCGATATTGCATAAGCCTTTTTTTTCATTCACCATTATTAAACTACCTATTCTTCCGTAAATATTCCAGAAAAATCTATTTTTAAAACGTTTTCTTTTGATCTTTCTGCCTGTCTGTTGGACCATTAGAAATTTCGATCAAAACAATCTTGTTTGTTTACAGAAAGCAAACTGCGCCTTGTGTAATAAACAACCTAATTTAATAATAGATGTCACTTTAGACAAATTGATTATGTTAACCAACGTTTAAATTGATGGCAATGCCAAATGAATTGTTCTTATGATATAATAAAATTAATGAAGTCTTTATAATGAAAGTACAATTGAATTTTATTCGGTCCACGTACCCTAATTGTAATATATTGTCTTTTTTTTTTGACGTACACGATGCTACCGGATGTGACGTTCGTGTGTGTATCATGTGTGTGTATGCACACACACAGCATGAAGAGTGATGACGTTTATAAGAGCAATTGTATTCAACAAAACGCATACAAAAGAGCAGTGTTAAGGTGGCTCCACACGCAACGGAAAATCCGAAGGTCTGCCTTGAGGCGCTAGGCCTCGAGGAAAACCGAAAAATAGGGAAGTCTCCACACACTACGGTATATACGAAGGCCAGCCTTAAGGCATTCCAGTATGTGCTCGCGCAATGGCGTCAACAAATGATGCTCTTGCTGTTGTTGATTTATTTTAGCTATAGAAAGTAATAAAAGGCCTCGAGGCCTACCTCACATCCCTCCACACAGTCCGGTCGGCCTTGAGACGCATATAAGCAGAGGCAAGCCGAATGAGATTTTGTATTGAGATTTCCGGCCTCCAGGCGTCATATTCGCAGGAATACCTCTACAAAATTCTCCATACACAGATAGAGGTTTTCCTTGAGGTATTGCGCGTTTTCCTCGAGGCATGCCTTCGGGTTTTCCGTTGCGTGTGGAGTCACATTTTGAATAGAAAACTAGTGCACCGTTAGCCGAGACGCAAACCGGCGTGATTTTGGGTTGGGAACAGCTGACCGGTCGTAAAATTCCTCAAGGAAAATTCCCGAAGGAAAATTTCCCGAAGGAAAATTCCCTTAGGAAAATTCCTCAAGGAAATTTCCCGAAGGAAAATTCCTCAAGGAAATTTCCCGAAGGAAAATTCCTCAAGGAAATTTTCTTGAGGAAAATTCCTCAAGGAAATTTCCCGAAGGAAAATGCCTCAAGGATATTTCCCGAAGGAAAGTTCAAGGAAATTTCCGCAAGGATATTTCCTCAAGGAAATCTGTCGTGTCTGTAACCGAAAGATTGGATTTCATCAGATTTGTTCGAAGTTCGAGAAACGAGTGAAATGTCACGATTTTGTATTTTGTCTCTAGCAACCAGAGTTGATGGAATAAAAAACTATACTATACCATTTTAGTTAACTGAAAGATTGGATAATTAATCCTGCAAAGTACAGGCTTTCATCAGATTTGGTTTAGACACGGGAATTTTTCAAAGTTCGCGATTAGGAGAGCCGAGGGAAACATCACGATTTTGTATTTTGTCTCTAGCAACCAGAGTTGATGGAATAAAAAAAAATAAATAAATAAAAAAACTATACTATACTGTTTTAGTTAACCGAAAGATTGGATAATTAATCCTGAAAAGTACAGGCTTCCATCAGATTTGGTTTAGACAGGGGAATTTTTCAAAGTTCGCGATTAGGAGAAACGAGGGAAATGTCACGATTTTGTATTTTGTCTTTGTTATTTCTAGACGTCACGCGACATTTTCTCGAAGTTCGCCTTCACTCGACAATGTGAAAAAACGTGATTTTTTTTCAAAATTAACGCATTTAATTTACAAAATATCGCGCAGTCCACGCGGAATTGTGTCCTTTTTTCAATTCGAGCGTCAAAAGTAATATCGAAAAGCCCAATTTTGCAGCTACTCGATCGCAAATGTCGGCAAAGATTGGCGATTCCGCTGAATGCGCCCTACACTTGAAAGTTCGTAATTAGTATATTTAGACAAATTTATATTGTCGACTTACCGATTTTGCAGGAAAGGCCGCACAATGCGTTCCGAAAAAGCCGAGAAATATCTAAAAAATATACAAATCCAATGTCATTACGCTTTTTTTATTGTATCTAATAATGAAATTTAAAATCAAAAGGCGGAGTTGAGTTTCCGCATAAAGCGTTTTAGTATGTATAAGATTTTATAAGATTATAAGATTTTATAAGCCTAGCGCGTGTCTTCACTCTGTGGGAGAGGATTTACTTTTCAAAGGACGAAATGCTTGAGGCATAAAATTAGAAAAAAAATATTCAAAACCGCTTTGGAACATGAAAGATCTTTTTCTAAACTTTGATAGTTCTCTAATATGAATATTTAATGCTATTAGTATACACGTAAAAACGAGGAATAGTGCTACCAGAATGCTTAAAGATATGAGATGAATGTCGAGCTGTCGAGCTGATACTTTTTTGTAATAAATTTAAAGCTTATTTAATAAAATGATTTTTTTTTGTTCTGGAGACTTTTTTGTACCACTGTATTTATTTACCAACGTAATTTGCAATGGACAGCCAACTGTCCAGTACTGTTCTGTATAATAATAATAATACATCATCAGGAAGTACTAGCACTAGTTTATGTCGAATTTCCTGAACTACGTTTCATATTGGACATGCTGCGTTCAAGTGCAAATGTATGTTCGTCTTCTACTTTGCGCAGAGTTCAACTAAACTAGGTTACTGGCTAAACTGGGTACACTAGAGTCACTAGACAGTAGCTCATTTCAACTCTGGATGCCGATATAAATCTATAAGACCAGGTTTAGACTACAGAATCGATTGGTTGGATCCATTTTTATAGATTTTTTAGGTGGTTTTTTTATCAAATATGAAGTCCAACTTTATTCTATGACTGACATTAGGGTTGGTATCCATAGTGGCTGTGGTTTCACAAAATTGAAATGTTATTTCGACGCTTCAATCTGTCAATAGTCAAAAACTCAAGCAGTAGAGTTTTTGTCGAGGGTAAATAAAAGAACAATAAAGGTATACGAAATACTCACTAGTAAAGGTGTAGTAATATAAGTAGAGAGGCTCAATTAAAATATTATCAAAGCCATCCATTTTAACCGCAAGGGTGTAATTTAAGACCTCGCCACTAATGAAGAATGAAATGATACGCGTGTGACACCCAATCTCGACTTTGCAGTTACCGCCGTTTTGAAGTAATGAATGCTACACTATATACGCAAGAACATTTTTTTCTTGATATCCATGATATCCAATAGAGTTCTCTCTGTGTAGGCTATTCCACTACAATCCTGGTTTTCCTCATAATCCTTGTAAGTCACCCATGAAATAAAACACTTATGCATCTGTAAAGTAATTGCACAACTTTCTATGTATCTCTCAGAGTAAGAATCTTGGGTCAAGAGACTTTCTTCTCTGACGTAGAAAAAGAGAATTTTTTCTTCGTCAGAGAAAAATATACTTAACATAAACATACTGAATTCTTAAATCGTAAGAATAACTAACCGTTGAAACAACTATATCGAAATTCGTTTTAGAATAAAATATTATTTGTGTAGAAAAAACTACACTATATACGCAAGAATATTTTTTCTTGATATGCAAGGCTTGACTGTAAGAAAGTTAACTCTTCCACAATATATAATATGTAATATAACATAACTTGTGTTAGAATGTGGAGAATTATTTTTTGGTTTTGTATTTTTTTCAGTACAAACTGTCAAACATGCAAAGGTGCCCTTATATACACGAGATGAAAGAACGCCTTTTGGGAGAACAAATTCCGATGGAAGTACTGCCAAAGAAAATACCAGACCCCCCACCTCTAATAATGGACCAACAACCTGTAGCTACTGTAGTTAAGGTAAGTAGATATTATGCAGATATTCTCCTTCTTATATGATAATACTTTAGAATAAAAGTGAGGCTTTATTCAGGGGCATTATATGGCATGTTCTATCACTACATTAGTTCTTATCATACAACAAGCGCTAATCACATAGAGCATTACCGATATGACGCGTATTAAACATACGATCTCAAATTACGTAATTGGTGTCCAAATACATACAAATTCAAGAACTTACTAATCAAACATTGGTGTACCGTCGATGATGCTAACTACCGCACACAAAAATGGTGGACAAAGAATAGCGTTTAGTGAAAACAAGAATATAATTAATCATGTATACCTATGTTCTATTAGTAGGACTATTCTACTCTAGAAAAATCACAAAATTAAGGTAGTTAATGCTCAAGTGTAGAAGAAAATAAATAATGAGGTTTGGGACATTACCGAAATTATATATAACAATAAACTCTAATATTTGTGCAAACTACATGTAACATTACATTCACGCACAAGAGTAAAGTGTTTAGCCAAACTTTACATTGATTTTTGACATAAGATATGCCTGTTTTGATCACAGTATAGGACTTATAGTCTTCCAATACCAAAAATTGCTTTCAACAAATTGGATAGTTGACCAGCGCATTATGTTACGTAATGTTTAAAAATAGGAACCGTATATATTTTTTTATAAATTCGTATTTTATGATCCATTAACTGCAAATAAAGATGATATAATGAAATATCGGCTAGGTCATCGTATTTATTAAAAAAAAGATCACTCATAAGTCATAACTAATGCTGAGTTATCATCATTCGATAAATTACGATTCTTTTTTAAGAACAGGAAATTGCCATCAAACTATAAAGTTTAATAGCAATTTAACTATTGACATCGTAAATTTGGTAGTTAATAAAACTTAAAAATAGGCTAGCGCGAAGCGAAGTGTTTTTCAAAATACGCAATCGGCATTTGTGGTTATGGCGAATAAAAATCTTTATTTTCTAATCTTTTTGTTTTGTTTTTCAGTTAAATTCGGATGGTTACGGGTCACATACATCACCGACACATCAGCGTACCGATCGCATGCCTTTAATGCCAAAATCTTCGCCGGAAGATTTGGAATTTGCCACAAGAAAACACTACCCAAAAAATGCAAAGTAAGTACCAAATTTCTGTAGACCTAACATCACTTTTCATAGACCAAGTCATCAAAGTGTCGTGATTTTTAAAATGAAAGGATCTTTACGTATATGTCACGATGTTGAGGGTCTTATGAACGAGTTTGATATTCCCCACGATCCCCACAAAATACAGATTGATCAAAATACACAATTAATAAGCTATTTCATCACATGCAATCGCATTTTATTCGCCATATTAATACTAAAAGCTCTGCTCAAAACCAGCGTGCAGCTTTTCAGGATTTGCGGCGTGTTAGGGGGAGGGGGTAACAATCAATATTCTCGTCCTTGAAGCTTGTCGATGCTTCTCTTACGCAAAAAGTTGCCCTTGTTTTAAATGACATCGAATTCTTACAAATTACTAGAACAATATGAACGAATTGGGTTTATTTAATATAAAAATAAATCAAACTGGAAGAAATGGTGATGTTTTTTAACATGTGGACATCGTTAGAATTGAAAAAACTTGTCGAGAATTGAAAGAAATTGTCAGGAATGTAAGAAATATTGTGAAGAAATGAAATTTTGGGATATTTCTCGTTCAGATTTATTAACAAAAGGGGTGTAGTTGTATTTTGGGTGAGGTCAAGTGAGGTTACTGGGTCGGGTGCTCATTCCCGGGACTAAGGGTGGGACCAATGGTAAGCCAGATACTCGCTCACGTGACCACGCAGCATCCCTACCCTGCATCTTTCGCCACAGCAAACTCCAGTCGCATTCTGGTAGCTAAACAGCTCCCGATTTGAAAATATTCACAAATTCGGAGTCGCAAAACAACAAACAATGTGACAGCGAGATCATTTGACCTCAAAATCGCGTTCTATAATAAAAAATAGTGTACAGAGGGTGGAAAATGTAACCCCGTCACCCTAAAAAGATAAAATTTATTAAATCCGGCCTTTAAAACATCGATTATGTGCGTTTTCTTGTCGTGAAGTGGCAAGAATTATGTGATAGTACTTTGGCATCGAAAAAATCAAAAAAGGAATAATTATTATTGTAAATTTCCGTAAATTGTTGTAAAATGGTGGGTACTGAACAAGTAAAGGTTGCTACGGTCGAGGTGGAATCCATCGACAATATGGCTACGCTTCCGGTGTCTAGAGCCCATGGCGGAAGCGAAGTAGCTACAGCTGAGAAGAACAATGCCACCAACAAAGAGATGGAACTAAAAATGGTCCAGCCAAAACCGGACAAAAGGTCTCCCCTATTTTTATAATCAACACATCTACAAAGAATCTAACTTAAACAAAAAACCTTAACACAAACAAAGAAAAACCTAACACAAACAAAGAAAAACTAAGACAAACAAAGAAAAACAACTCATGCCAAGTAATACACTCTTGTAACATAGAGGGAACACAAGTATACCAATGAGCAGGGCGAGTCGCAAATGCATAGAATTACAAATGCATGGCTGCTCTTTTGTTGTCGTTGTTTAGTGTTAAAACGCTTCTTGTGTTCGCTTCATCAAATATTGCGAGCGGTAATCGGTTGTGGGTAATTTTGGTGGATGTGCTCGCCCAATGGGAGTGTTTGTCAGCCCATGTCGGAATTGATTCTGCATATTTTATTAGGCCAAGCGTTTAGTGTTGATGGGAAATTTGACTAAACCAGAAATGGAGGAAGGCTGTAATTTTCAGGGTTTATTAACCAATCTATCTACGAACTAAAACAGTACAGAAAGAATTTTAATTCCATCAACTTTGGCTGCTAGAGACAAAATCTTCTCTGTAACTCAAGACATGTCATTTTATTTGTTTCTCGTATCTCGAACTTTGATAAATTCCTCTGATTAAACTAGAATCGATAGAAGGTTGTTATTTTCAGGCTTTATTAACCAATCTATCTACGAACTAAAACAGTACAGAAAGAATTTTTATTCCGTCAATTTTGGTTGCTAGAGAGACAAAATGCAAAATCGTGTCTTTAACTCAAGACTTGTTCGTTTACTTGTTTCTCGTAATCGCGAATTTTGAAAAATTCCCCTGACTAAACAAGAAATGGTGGAAAGCTGTAATATTCAGGTTTAATTAGCCAATCTATCTGTGAACTAAAACAGTATAGGAGAAATTTTAATTTCATCAACTTTGGTTGCTAGAGACAAAATCGTGTCTGTAACTCAAGGCATGTCATTTTATTTGTTTTTCGTATCTCGAACTTTGATAAATTCCTCTGATTAAACTAGAACCGATTGAAGCCTGTAATTTTCAGGCTTTATTAACCAATCTATCTATGAACTAAAACAGCACAGAAAGAATTTTTATTCCGTCAATTTTGGTTGCTAGAGAGACAAAATGCAAAATCGTGTCTTCAACTCAAGACTTGTTCGTTTACTTGTTTTTCGTAATCACGAACTTTGAAAAATTCCTCTGACTAAACCAGAAATGATGGAAGGCTGTAATATTCAGGTTTAATTAGCCAATCTATCTGTGAACTAAAACAGTATAGGAGAAATTTTAATTTCATCAACTTTGGTTGCTAGAGACAAAATCGTGTCTGTAACTACTCAAGACATGTCATTTTATTTGTTTTTCGTATCTCAAACTTTGATAAATTCCTCTGATTAAACTAGAACCGATTGAAGCCTGTAATTTTCAGGCTTTATTAACCAATCTATCTATGAACTAAAACAGTACAGAAAGAATTTTTATTCCGTCAATTTTTGTTGCTAGAGAGACAAAATGCAAAATCGTGTCTTCAACTCAAGACGTGTTCGTTTACTTGTTTCTCGTAATCGCATACATTGAAAAATTCCTCAGACTAAACCAGAAATGATGGAAGGCTGTAATATTCAGGTTTAATTAACCAATCTATCTATGAACTAAAACAGTACAGAAAAAATTTTAATTCCATCAACTTTGATTGCTAGAGACAAAATCTTCTCTGTAACTCAAGACATGTCATTTTATTTGTTTCTCGTATCTCGAACTTTGATAAATTCCTCTGATTAAACTAGAATCGATAGAAGGCTGTTATTTTCAGGTTTTATTAACCAATCTATCTACGAATTAAAACAGTACAGAAAGAATTTTTATTCCGTTAATTTTGGTTGCTAGAGAGACAAAATGCAAAATCGTGTCTTTAACTCAAGACGTCTTTGTTTACTTGTTTCTCGTAATCGTAAACTTTGAAAAGTTCCACAGACTAAACCAGAAATGATGGAAGGCTGTAATATTCAGGTTTAATTAACTAATCTATCTATGAACTAAAACAGTACAGAAAGAATTTTAATTCCATCAACTTTGGTTGCTAGAGACAAAATCGTGTCTGTAACTCAAGACATGTCATTTTATTTGTTTCTTGTATCTCGAACTTTGATAAATTTCTCTGATTGAACTACAATCGATAGAAGGCTGTTATTTTCAGGCTTTATTAACCAATCTATCTACGAACTAAAACAGTACAGAAAGAATTTTTATTCCGTCAATTTTGGTTGCTAGAGAGACAAAATGCAAAATCGTGTCTTTAACTCAAGACGTGTTCGTTTACTTGTTTCTCGTAATCGCGAATTTTGAAAAATTCCCCTGACTAAACAAGAAATGGTGGAAAGCTGTAATATTCAGGTTTAATTAGCCAATCTATCTGTGAACTAAAACAGTACAGAAAGAATTTTAATTCCATCAACTTTTGTTGCTAGAGACAAGATCTTCTCTGTAACTCAAGACATGTCATTTTATTTGTTTCTCGTATCTCGAACTTTGATAAATTCCTCTGATTAAACTAGAATCGATAGAAGGCTGTAATTTTCAGGCTTTATTAACCAATCTATCTACGAACTAAAACAGTACAGAAAGAATTTTTATTCCGTCAATTTTGGTTGCTAGAGAGACAAAATGCAAAATCGTGTCTTTAACTCAAGACGTGTTCGTTTACTTGTTTCTCGTAATCGTAAACTTTGAAAAGTTCCACAGACTAAACCAGAAATGATGGAAGTCTGTAATATTCAGGTTTAATTAGCCAATCTATCTGTGAACTAAACCAGTATAGGAGAAATTTTAATTTCATCAACTTTGGTTGCTAGAGACAAAATCGTGTCTGTAACTCAAGACATGTCATTTTATTTGTCTCTCGTATTTCGAACTTTGATAAATTCTCCTGACTAAACAAGAAATGATGGAAGGCTAGTTCTTTTTTTAACTAGTTTGTTCTTTAGATATTAAAATATCAAATACAGCTAAATCATTTTGCGCTGTAACATTTCTATGAAGCACTTAACACCGCTACAAAAACGCAAGTTCATGAAAGTCATTCACCTCTACCACAATCGATGAATAAAAAAGTACAAGTGTTAATTACTCCATTCAAATGTCGTTTACGATAATGGAAAAGAACACTCGACCAATCAACAGTTCGCATTTTTTATAATTATCTACACATATTATAAATTAATAAATTTGATTATTGACGGACTTTATGTCTGATCGCCGGACCCTATTTCTAATTTGTCGGACCTTGGGAAATTCGTGTAAAACGCGAGAGATTTATAATAATGATGCTGACTGACCCACTGTTACAAACGCCAGACCACTTATAAATAGATCAGTTGAACTACGATTCTCAAACTGTGTAAAAGTGTGTAATATGTGTAGTAATAACCAAAACTGAAAAGCACGTGCTGAACGAAGACAAAAAAAATGTATATGGAGTAAAGTTTTTTTTCTTCCTGTGACGTAGTACTTCAAAAGACAACATGATGGAATGTAACACCAAAGAAAAGTATGGTTCAATGCGTTCCCTTGTTACTTATTTTTAGATATCGAATTACAAAATCCGTACTATGATCATATTTCTTTATTTCCTGGTATAGTTAGCGTATTTTTTTCTTAATGATTTGGTATTTATTTGCGTCTGTGACTCCGTCTTGTTAATTTTAGTAGTTTACGTATGTCTTTAGCAGAATTAGACAACACTTATTTATAAAACCGATAAGATCTGGCAGAATCTTTTTCGAAACGGTCTTGGTTTGGATATATCCTACATTACTTTGAAGTATTTATATCCAAATTTGAAGCATAATGATAACCAATGATTGTTTATCTCTGATAGTCTCTAGTCACACATTGGGTCGATTTGTGGGTATATAACCTGAGTTATGAAACTGAACTATGAAAAAACTTTTTAACTAACAACTGTTTTCTTTTATTGCAGGACATCACTATTCATAATAATGAGTTTTGTGTATGCAAAACTGTTGATTGTGGTATGCATTGCGTATGTCATATCGGATGTTGTCACTCATAGTATACCGTTATGGTACTATGAGGGATTCTTTACGTACTTATACGGTATGAGCATCCTTTTCCTGCTCTACGTGTTCTGTTTTCTGCTGCAAGAGAGCGCCTGTTGCTCCGGAGAGAGCACGAAGAAGGAAAAACCGAAGAAACAACCAAAAGAGAAAGCGATAAAGGAGAAGGAGAAAAAGAAAGAGGAAAAGGATAAGAAAAAGGACGAGAAAGAGAAGAAAAAGGATAAGAAGGACGATAAGAAAGACAAGGACAAGGATAAGAAGAAGGATAAGAAACAGGAGAAGGTAAGAGATTTTTGGTTGGTTTTTTTTTTCTTAAGGAATGGTTATTATTAACAAATTATTGGAGAAATAATCATTTGGTGTCTAAATGTTTTTCCTATACATTGCTTTAGCTGTTGTTTCATTATACCTTTGATTAACAAAGAAAAGCAATTTCTGAAAACCGTGGAACACTTGGGTGGGTTCTATTTTAATTAATTATCACTTTTTCTTAATTTCCGTTCACCTGTTTTGTGTATAATGGATTTTCCAACAGACTACAATGATTCTTCTATTCATCTATAATTCTATAGACTATTGGGCACAATCGCATGAATTTAAAATTGATGTTCGAGCTAAAACATAGGTTGAAGTTATAGTGGAGCTGTTTTGCCAGTTAGCGAGTGAGTTTAGCTGGTTTTGGCTGTTGCTTGTAATGTTGAACATGTTGAACTATCATTAGCCACTGTTAAGAGCTTGCGCTGCTGGCTCAGGACAAATGTGGGTATTGTAGTAAATACCAACTATCGATTATAATTAATAATTTAAAGCAATAATTCATTACTTTTGTTGAATGTATAACTAATAATATAAAATTATAAATATATAATTTTTGTTTTAAATAATATATTCAAATATTTCTTCAAAATTGAATAACGTCGATTATGCTTATTTATGCATTTTATGCATACAATGCAAATATTGTGAATTTTATAATTATATAATTTTATATTATATTTTAATTTAATAAATTGAACAGAAAACTGATTGAATTACTTTTGTGTTTGAAGTTAATATAAATAAAACATTAAACTTTTGAACAATTTGTTATTTAGGCATATACTAGGAAAGAATTGAAGACCTGATTTTTTATGAAAATATATAATTTAATTCATAATAATTGAAATAATGATTTAATTAATATATTTGTAAATAACTAATTGTTGTAGAGCCATTGACTTTTCAACTAAACATTTCTAAAATATAGAATTTGTAATTTTATTGTCATCGTAGCCTTGCTTATGTTATTTACACTCGTGTACAGTGCTTTCAAAATTTATGTAGTCAGGTTCAAGGCAGGTAGTCAATAAAACCCCACAAATTGGTATCAAATATGGAACATTTTACGGTTGCGTCGCCTTCACCTGACAAAAGATAATACATCGTCTCACTGTTGTATGTACCTACCTGGTGACATATAAAATGCACCAGAAATAAGTGACCTTGTAGTTTGAACTGAGGCTTGCTGGTAGTAGCCACCAGCGGCTGGTAAACAGCATAATGTGACCACAAAATAGCCGCTAGCTGCTGCACTATAACTTCAACCGCGACGTCCATTTAACAAAAAACGTATCATGTTTGTTGGAAAACCCGTGACCCCTTATTTTTATTTATTTTTATTTTTTAATTTTATTTCTTTTTTTCTCTTGAGTTTTGTTTTATTTTGTGAGCATGTTATGCGTGTATAGAGGGAGGTGTTCCCCAGAAAGATGAAGGACATCGTCCAGCAACGTACAAACATTAGCATCTCCAAGGTGAGCAAAGGTTGGTTCTATATTCAATTACCCGATGACCTGCTTTCCACGGCTTCAAACCGTCGTATTTTCCTTTTATTTCAAAGAATTTGCTTATTGTAAGATATTTATATGTAATGTATACCAACATACCAGCTTTTTCGGTTCAATTTTGGTTTTTGTCCCGACAAAAATAACGGTTTTTTCTTTCTGTTTTAATTTTTTTTTGGTTTGAAGCCCTGTATGTCATTTCCCAGTCGTATGTTGTATATTATTCTTGCTAATCAATGCGCTCTGCTAGTCTTGTCTACTGTAATATGTACTTGTTTGTTGGTTAAAGAAAAACTGAATTTTGTAGCATGAATAAACGCTATAAATTTGGTCAAAATGTGTCCGATAAAAAATGTACGCTACAAAATGTCCGCTACAAAATGTGTGCTACAAAATGTATGCTACAAAAATCAAACCAAACCATTCTAAGAATGTACTCGTAGCTTAATAATATCTTGTATTATAACATAACAATTGTGTTATTAACAACTCTAACACGCATAAACAATAAGCACGCCCATTACACTTATTTTTCTTTTGGTGATTTTCAAAAAAAAAAAATTCACAAGTGTGTATGTATATCTGCCCAATTTTTGGATAACAATCACAGTTTGAAGTTCTACATTTCTAGTTTTATCCCTCATAATGCAAATTGATTTCATTGGTACCACTACACTACGCGTCGAGAAAACAAAATTTGACCTTGAGCAGTACCAATTACGATTTCCAGTAAACAAATAAATTTAGAAGAACTAGACAACGCAGAGGTACATTTTTGAAAATCACCAGACGCACGTTTCTATTAAAATTCGGCCGTACAAATCTTCATTTTTATTATGATTTATTTGTGGGGGGTAGAGTACATACCGTCGCAACTCTGAAGGGCTGGTAGACACAGGGTTGCCTGCGGGTGTGCCTACTATACCGGTACCCGTTACGGAACTAGCGGAGTCTCAACAACATGCTGTTGATCCTCAGGAACAGCAGCAGCAGCAGCAACAACCTGCAACAACAGACGCAGACGTTGAGATGGGCCTGGTGAGCAAATGCAAACGCAAAAGAAAGACAACACAAAATGACCAAAGCCACGGCAGCTTCTTCTTGCGAATCGGAGCAATAGGTAAAAGAAATACCCTAAAAATTTGAGGTTATGTATGCTTAAGTTTCTTTTTTCTGCGAATTATAGCATTTGGTTTGGGCACAATGATCTATAATGGGTTAGAATTTGGATCATTCTTTGAAATACCGTTCACATCAGCGTGCTATATGATACTGAAAGGTGTCAACCCAGTTCTGCAGATGGTGTTTACTTTTATGCAGATGTACTTCATCTTTATGAATTCTAGAGTAAGTTTTTTTGGAGGTTTTTGTTAATTAATTCTTTATTATTAATGCAATCAATTTTTAGTTGAATATCCATCGTTTTAAAGTCATAGCGCGCTTTGGACTTATGCATGTGGTCGCTACGAATATCTGCGTCTGGATTCGGACGTTGGTTTTGGAATATTTGAAAGAAATTACTGTCTACCACAAGAGGTTAAATGATACTTTCGATACAACCATCATCTCAGGTAAGACTATCTATCGCACCTTTTTTGTATACATGCTTTTTTGTTTTGGCAATTCTTTGTTTTGTTTTGTTATGCTGGACACACAGAGAGAAAAGAAATGTATCTGAAATCAGTCTATCAAATCAGGCTTTTTCAAATCAAATCAAATCTATGGAAAGTGATATTAGGTCAACAAAAACCCTTGTTCCCTTGTGTTATAATTTGTTTTCTCTCTCTCTGTTTCGCGATGTTGTAAAAAGCTTTTTTTTTATCGACACACCATCGCACATTTTTGCAGAGAGCGTACGTTTGCACAATTTGCGCAATGCTGACACCGTTCTCGGTACGCACATGGGAATTCCCGATAAAATAGTTACAACAACGGCAGCTTCTTTACCGACCATCAGTTCAACATTGCGAGATATTGCCACGTCGACAGCTCGTACGATCACGACAACTTTCAAAACTATACCTACGACTATACCCACTGTACCAACGACAACAGAACGTAAGTTTTTTTTTTGTCCACACTGTATACTTAACAAAACTAATTGTCTATTTTCATACTAACACTTCGCTTTTCTTGTGAAAAGGTGCGTTCACAACTCCTTCGACTTTACCTACGAGTCTGTACCGTATGTACCGGACAATTCCCAGCACTTTGAGAACAACCACGACTACAACTCTACCTACAACAATCCCCACTACGACTTCTTTTGTTTTTCCTACAACTACCCCCTCTACAACAACCACATCGACTACTTCGCGGTTCTGGGATGTTATAACATCAACTTTGTCCACGACAACCTACAAAAATCCTTTTGAGTATCAAAACTTTAACAGTTTTGATAATAACATTGCTAACGGTATGAAATCGCGGTTAAAAAATCGGTTATTTTGAATACAGGAGTTACTTTTTAGTTGCTGAAGAATCCATAACAACTTATAATGGTTCAGAGTTGCTAGATGGTATCTTTCCTCAAGCATGGTGGTCTTCGAATACCAACATAACAGATGTTAATAACACAATGATCGGTGCAAGTTGTGGAAGGATTAACATCATGGGGACAATTGTACAAGATTCTGCGCCATATTTATATCCGTTCATCATAGAATATTCATTGATTGGAGCAGCTGTTATTTACGTAATGTGGAAGCATATAGGACGTTATCCCAAGTAAGATAAATATATAGAAAACGGTATTTTTTTGCTTATTTCCACTGCGTTTTCTCCAGATATGTTACTGAAGAGGATTTGGAACATAGGCTCGAAGTTATGCTGTCCAGAAGGGCAGTAGCAATGGCCCATGCCCAGCAAGGCCGAGTCGACTGCGTTGGAGCCTCCAAAGGACTATTTTTTGGCCTTCTACTACTTGTGGGATCGCTAATTTGTCTAATCTTGTTCTTCGTGCTGATTCACCACAAAACACTGGGGCTTTTAGCTATATATCTAGCTGATGTCTCACACTGCGTGCTGATGTTCTTAAGCATCGTTGCCATAATCATCGGATTTTGCCGGTAAGTTTTTGTTTGTTATTTTGTTTCTTTGCATATTTGGTTTTTTGTTTCTTTGTATTTTTTGTTTGTTTACATTTCGTTTCGTGTGTTAGTTTCTTATTTATTTTCGTTCGTGTGGGTTTCTTTTGTGTCTTCAGGACGCGAAAGATGAATTCCGAACTTAATTTCAGGGTCCAATCGCTGAAATTCAGGATCGAGGAGCAGAGTGACCTCAACGACATCTTATTGAGAGTTTCTGCTTTCGGACTGTTCTTGTATGCCACCTTTAGTGTCATCGCTGGCTCGCTGAATGCATTCACCAAGGAACCGAATCTTTTGGTGATGATTACTGGAGGACTTTCGATAATACAGGTAAAAAAAAGTCTAAGGAAGTATAATGGAGCAAATGTTGTGATTTTATGTTATGACTTAGGTCGTGCTGCAATTACTCTTCATAGCTGACGTATCAAGACGTCGCGTTCATTTACCAGAACATGACAGGTCGAAACCAGGTAGACAGGTAGTGACGTTCTTGCTCATTTGCAACATAACAATGTGGATAATCTACACGTTCGAGATGCAAAAGGTCGAGGCTAATCCGGTCCAACTTGATTTCTATGGATTTTTGGCATGGGCGTTCGTCCAACGTGTTGCCCTACCATTATGCATCTTCCATCGTTTCCATTCAGCTGTAACGCTAGCGGAAATATGGAAGACCAGTTACAAGGCGAGGCTTGAGTAAATTCAAGCGAATTTTCTTTGTTTTTTGGCTCAAAAAAGGTTCTTAAAGAGTCTGATACGTTTGCTCAGCTACCAAGAATGAAACAGAGAGATTTTATTGTTGCTAAATGTATTCTGTTGATCGGTTCTGTAAATAATTTCTTCGACATATCTCCACGGTGATTTTCAAAAGAAGTTAATTTCGTAAAAGAGTTGGTTAATGCGCACACAGAGGTTAGGTATTAAAACACTACCTACTAATAGATGTTAGGTTAGAATTCGAAATTTATAATCCGTCTTCATGTTGTTCAAATTATTTCCGAATAGGCGGTTTTTTGAGTGTTTTAAACTAGTAATATTTATCCTAAATAGAGTCGTCACTATAGATATTAGGATTCAGTGTTGGTATATGTGGAATTAAGGAAAAAAATACAAACGATACTTAATTAAAATAAATGGAGAAAAGTATAGGAATGACATGATCATTTTTCCATCTTGTATAAACCCATAGAATGAACTATTTCCAATTTCTACTTTTATATGTCATTTGTAACACTCTATTTAAAGAAATGAATCATTTTAGAAAAGTCCATAGTTTACAACAAATAAACAACAACAACACTGGAATTTTTGTGGACCACCGTCTTTTGTACGAATTTTGTCGATCCCTGGACTTGATTTATGTACTTATTACGTATGTACCAAAAAACCAAAAATGTTTAGTCTAAGTTTAGTCTATCTACGATTAATTCTCAATTGGACAAAAAAACCTAATACATACAGTGTGTCCAGGAAAGTTCGTTTCACATTACAACACCCGGTAAATGGTGCGATAAAGAATAAAATTTTCTGAGAAATGAATAATAAAAGATTTTTCCATATGGTGCGGACTTTTTCGGATACCCTGTATATGATTTACCACGAATTTTGGGGAATCCCACGTTATATTACATTCCTTCAATTTAATTTCGAGGAATTCGTGCTAAATTATAACCAACAAAACAAAAAATATAAAAGATAAAATGTGATTCCATTACTATATCTATATAAAATGTACTTAGTTTAAGCGAAATAAAAATAAAAATCCACAAAGAACTATGTAATACTTGATGTATACATTCTGTGGAATTCGTGTTATAAAAGTATATAATAATAATAATAATAGTAATAATAATAAAAATATTACAGAGGAACTTTACATCTACTATAAGTATTGTTATAGATCGTAAAGTTTGATTGAGAAGATAAAAAAATAGTCATATATACGTGTATATATTTTAAATCATTATTTATTTTTCATAATATAAGTATTTATTATAAATTATTTCGAAAGTGTGAAAGAAAAAAGCAGTAATTATACATTTTTTTCTTAGAAATTTACATTAGAACTTGTACTATGCAAGATGTACCGTAACTTGTGGCACAAATTTATTATGTTTGACTCATTAGATTATTATTCTCCAGTCTTTAGTAAAGATCAAATAAGTTTTTAGTAAAAACTACTGCTTTCTATAGTTCAGCTTATATAAGCTCAAACTAAGCCAACGTGTGACTAGAAACGTCATCTTTTTACTCAAATCTATGTCTTTTTCTTCCAAATAATATCAAATAGAATATTTATTTACCTCAAGGCCGATCTTTATTTCAAATAAAACTACATTTATTTCATTCAACGTCTTTCTGCAATTGTGTTTACGAGTTGTGGAACACCCTGTATATCAAACAAATCTATATATGTACTTAATATTCTTAAGCTCAATTGTCCAAAAGTTAACATGAGTATATTTGAAAAGAGTTTAGAAAAAACTTACGGGCTTTGAATATGGTATGAAAACACTGCCGGTATATATAATACCTATCTTTATATTATATGGTATAATACTACATTATATGATAATATATATGGATGTCTTACACGTTTGAAATCTCGAGAAAAAAAAATCAGTGCAACAACAGTGCTTCATCCGTTGTTTCGAAACTTTTCTTTCGTATGTATACATATATATTTGATATTTTAGTATGTTGCGTGTCATTTTTTCTGTACTAAACATTAATAGACAGTTAGAAAATCAATTGTTGTTTGTTTTTTTTCCCTAATAATTCAACCTTTTGGACAAACACCAATCAACTTCCTCAGCAAATTTGACACCTACGAGTGTCCAAACTCATCTAAGTCATTAAAAAATTCCTCAAGAGGCTGAAGAAAGGTTTTGGACAAACACCAATCAAACTTATCGGGCAAACTCAATTTTTTAAAGCAAATACTGCACCAATGAACGTCCAAAGGGTTATACACCGGAAAAAAATTCCTCAAGAGGCTGAAGCAACCTTTTGGACAAACACCAAACAACTTCCTCAGCAAATTTAGCACCTACGAGTGTCCAAACTCATCTAAGTCATTAAAAAATTCCTCAAGAGGCTGAAGAAAGGTTTTGGACAAACACCAATCAAACTTATCGGGCAAACTCAATTTTTTAAAGCAAATACTGCACCAATGAATGTCCAAAGGGTTATACACCGGAAGAAATTTCCTCAAGAGGCTGAAGCAACCTTTTGGACAAACACCAATCAACTTCCTCAGCAAATTTAGCACCTACAAGTGTCCAAACTCATCTAAGTCATTAAAAAATTCCTCAAGAGGCTGAAGAAAGGTTTTGGACAAACACCAATCAAACTTATCGGGCAAACTCAATTTTTTAAAGCAAATACTGCACCAATGAACGTCCAAAGGGTTATACACCGGAAAAAATTTCCTCAAGAGGCTGAAGCAACCTTTTGGACAAACACCAAACAACTTCCTCAGCAAATTTAGCACCTACGAGTGTCCAAACTCATCTAAGTCATTAAAAAATTCCTCAAGAGGCTGAAGAAAGGTTTTGGACAAACACCAATCAAACTTATCGGGCAAACTCAATTTTTTAAAGCAAATACTGCACCAATGAATGTCCAAAGGGTTATACACCGGAAGAAATTTCCTCAAGAGGCTGAAGCAACCTTTTGGACAAACACCAATCAACTTCCTCAGCAAATTTAGCACCTACGAGTGTCCAAACTCATCTAAGTCATTAAAAAATTCCTCAAGAGGCTGAAGAAAGGTTTTGGACAAACACCAATCAAACTTATCGGGCAAACTCAATTTTTTAAAGCAAATACTGCACCAATGAATGTCCAAAGGGTTATACACCGGAAGAAATTTCCTCAAGAGGCTGAAGCAACCTTTTGGACAAACACCAATCAACTTCCTCAGCAAATTTAGCACCTACAAGTGTCCAAACTCATCTAAGTCATTAAAAAATTCCTCAAGAGGCTGAAGAAAGGTTTTGGACAAACACCAATCAAACTTATCGGGCAAACTCAATTTTTTAAAGCAAATACTGCACCAATGAATGTCCAAAGGGTTATACACCGGAAGAAATTTCCTCAAGAGGCTGAAGCAACCTTTTGGACAAACACCAATCAACTTCCTCAGCAAATTTAGCACCTACAAGTGTCCAAACTCATCTAAGTCATTAAAAAATTCCTCAAGAGGCTGAAGAAAGGTTTTGGACAAACACCAATCAAACTTATCGGGCAAACTCAATTTTTTAAAGCAAATACTGCACCAATGAACGTCCAAAGGGTTATACACCGGAAAAAATTTCCTCAAGAGGCTGAAGCAACCTTTTGGACAAACACCAAACAACTTCCTCAGCAAATTTAGCACCTACGAGTGTCCAAACTCATCTAAGTCATTAAAAAATTCCTCAAGAGGCTGAAGAAAGGTTTTGGACAAACACCAATCAAACTTATCGGGCAAACTCAATTTTTTAAAGCAAATACTGCACCAATGAATGTCCAAAGGGTTATACACCGGAAGAAATTTCCTCAAGAGGCTGAAGCAACCTTTTGGACAAACACCAATCAACTTCCTCAGCAAATTTAGCACCTACGAGTGTCCAAACTCATCTAAGTCATTAAAAAATTCCTCAAGAGGCTGAAGAAAGGTTTTGGACAAACACCAATCAAACTTATCGGGCAAACTCAATTTTTTAAAGCAAATACTGCACCAATGAATGTCCAAAGGGTTATACACCGGAAGAAATTTCCTCAAGAGGCTGAAGCAACCTTTTGGACAAACACCAATCAACTTCCTCAGCAAATTTAGCACCTACAAGTGTCCAAACTCATCTAAGTCATTAAAAAATTCCTCAAGAGGCTGAAGAAAGGTTTTGGACAAACACCAATCAAACTTATCGGGCAAACTCAATTTTTTAAAGCAAATACTGCACCAATGAATGTCCAAAGGGTTATACACCGGAAGAAATTTCCTCAAGAGGCTGAAGCAACCTTTTGGACAAACACCAATCAACTTCCTCAGCAAATTTAGCACCTACAAGTGTCCAAACTCATCTAAGTCATTAAAAAATTCCTCAAGAGGCTGAAGAAAGGTTTTGGACAAACACCAATCAAACTTATCGGGCAAACTCAATTTTTTAAAGCAAATACTGCACCAATGAACGTCCAAAGGGTTATACACCGGAAGAAATTTCCTCAAGAGGCTGAAGCAACCTTTTGAACAAACACCAATCAACTTCCTCAGCAAATTTAGCACCTACAAGTGTTTAAACTCATCTAAGTCATTAAAAAATTCCTCAAGAGGCTGAAGGAAGCTTTTGGACAAACACCAATCAAGTAAGATAGTTAATCAAGAACAAAAAAACAAATTTCTAAGTAAGTATTGTAATTATTATACATACAAAATTCTTTGTAATTTTTGATTTTGCAACAAAAATTCTTTGCAACATAAAAAGTAATTAATTACAAAATATTTTATAAACTAATTCATTAAAAATAGTTCTTGGTCTCCAAGAAATCATCAGGCGGTCTTGGTAAAATATCAGGGGCCATCTTATACTTGCAAAACTCAATGCTTCGTTGTAATAAATCAAAATTCATAGAGATATCCGATTCCTCTGTAAAATGATCACCACTTTTGGAAACCTCAAATTTGCACCATTTATAATTCGAGCATTTTCTTGTTCCAGGGGAACTTTGTATTAAATTTAGCACAGTTGGATGCGTGAGACCGAAAAAATCATTTCCACGAGGTCTAGTGCTTACGACGTTATAAGACAACGCGTCGTTTATCCTTTGCAGCAACATGGAGTGGCAAATATCAGGCGTTCCACCCACTATAGGGTTTTCATTATCATCGCTTGCAATTTCAAACCTAAAAATGAGGAGAATCAATTATAATTATGTCCCTGGAAATCTAGATGTTCAGAGGGGGAAAAATGATGAAAAACAAATAGAAAGCCATACCTTGGAAGCCCATTTGATTCTGCTATTGTGCAAGTGTACATACACTTGACCGTGGGGTCCTTTAAACTACAATATATACGTGTGGAGACGTAACCTACTGGATATATAGCATCTTCGCAGTGGAATTCAGCTTTTTCAGATAAAACTTCACCCAGAGAATGTATCGTCAAAGTGCCTAATTCGATAGGGAAGACAGGTCGGCCCATAGAATCCAATGGGATCGGTTGTACAATTTTCTTTTTCATTTTTAGCGGAGGTTTTTTATTCCTTACAATTTTTTCTATAACATTAAAAAATATATATACTCAGCACTAAAGTTTAAAGAAATTACGTTACTTCTTGTCATAACCCAGTATTTCTGGTCTTAAAATACAACATTTCTAGTTATAAAATACAACATTCCTGGCCTAAGACAAGTTTATTGATTATTTGGACAACCTGTTGTTTTATTGCATCTGGTTTTTGCGAATTAAATTCTTTCTAGTCATGAAATACAACATTTCTAGTTATAAAAGACAACATTCCTCACCTAAGAGAAGTTTATAATTGACTACCTGCTGTTTTATTGCATTTGGTTTTTGCAAATTAAATTCTTTCTAGTCATAAAACACAACATTTCTAGTTATAAAATACAACATTCCTGACCTAAGACAAGTTTATTGATTATTTGGACAACCTGTTGTTTTATTGCATCTGGTTTTGTGAATTAAATTCTTTCTAGTCATAAAATACAACATTTCTAGTTATAAAAGACAACATTCCTCACCTAAGAGAAGTTTATAATTGACTACCTGCTGTTTTATTGCATTTGGTTTTTGTAAATTAAATTCTTTCTAGTCATAAAACACAACATTTCTAGTTATAAAATACAACATTCCTGACCTAAGACAAGTTTATTGATTATTTGGACAACCTGTTGTTTTATTACATCTGGTTTTTGCGAATTAAATTCTTTCTAGTCATGAAATACAACATTTCTAGTTATAAAAGACAACATTCCTCACCTAAGAGAAGTTTATAATTGACTACCTGCTGTTTTATTGCATTTGGTTTTTGTAAATTAAATTCTTTCTAGTCATAAAATACAACATGTCTAGTTATAATATACAACATTCCTGACCTAAGGCAAGTTTATTGATTATTTCGACAACCTGTTGTTTTATTGCATCTGGTTTTGTGAAATAAATTCTTTCTAGTCATGAAACACAACATTTCTAGTTATAAAAGACAACATTCCTCACCTAAGAGAAGTTTATAATTGACTACCTGCTGTTTTATTGCATTTGGTTTTTGCAAATTAAATTCTTTCTAGTCATAAAACACAACATTTCTAGTTATAAAATACAACATTCCTGACCTAAGACAAGTTTATTGATTATTTGGACAACCTGTTGTTTTATTGCATCTGGTTTTTGCGAATTAAATTCTTTCTAGTCATGAAATACAACATTTCTAGTTATAAAAGACAACATTCCTCACCTAAGAGAAGTTTATAATTGACTACCTGCTGTTTTATTGCATTTGGTTTTTGTAAATTAAATTCTTTCTAGTCATAAAATACAACATGTCTAGTTATAATATACAACATTCCTGACCTAAGGCAAGTTTATTGATTATTTCGACAACCTGTTGTTTTATTGCATCTGGTTTTGTGAATTAAATTCTTTCTAGTCATAAAACACAACATTTCTAGTTATAAAATACAACATTCCTGACCTAAGACAAGTTTATTGATTATTTGGACAACCTGTTGTTTTATTGCATCTGGTTTTGCAAATTAAATTCTTTCTAGTCATGAAATACAACATTTTTAGTGATAAAATACAACATTCCTGACCTAAGACAAGTTTATAATTGAGACTACCTGCTATTTTATAACCCCTAGTTCTAGGAAATTAAGTTCTCTCTAGTAATAAAACACAACAAACATCACAAAAGGTTATGTAGATCCAAATTCATCAAAGTTTTACATAAAAACCAATAAGAAAACTTACTGTTGCTGTTATTAGTCGAATTTGAAGTGTTATTCACTCGCTTCTTTGTTTTTTTTATAACGCTACCGCTTGCCGTGCTATTATTGTTATTGTTAATGGTGTTGTTCGTATTATTGTGCGAGAAGCCACGTTTTGAGACGGCCTCCACTTCTATTTCGGTCTTCGGTTCGTAAGAACACAATTTCCGAAGCAGAAATTTACGTTCTTCCGATCGTACGACTATCTGTTCTTGTAGCTCTGCGATTTCATCGCAAAGAGCTGCGTTTTCCTAAAAAAACGTAGAGAATTACAACGTACTATAATGACACTACATACTAGATAAATAAAAACATTACTTACGTGCACATATTCACGAATAAAGCGTTTTAGCCTGTCTAATTTCACTCTCCACTTTCCTGGGGGACGATCATTTCTAATATTCCTCATATTGTGTACGAATTGCTCATTCATTATCAACAAAAACTGACATATGTACGTAAATAAAACCGAAGGCAATTTAGGTTATGGTAGCAAAGCGGATGACAGCGGTAATACAGAGTTCTGTACGATCGGTTGTGTTCCGTTGAGGTTAGGGCTAGTAAAACGGCACTACTTCGCGTACTGCTCACCAGATGACACCGTTACACTAATAGTTTTCTTCCAACAACACAATTTACAACGTTTTAGTTAAAGTAATGTATCTTCCTTGAAAATGAAGATATCGGAATGAAACAAACACCAATATATACCTAATTAATTTGGTTTACAGGGTGTTCCAAACTTACACCACAAAAACATCATGTTGGTTTTACAGTTATAAAGATCAATTGAGATGTCGAAATAATTGTTTTAAACATTGTATTAACTAGTATATATTGCACATATTCAACAAGGATATAATGACGTTCTGTTATAATAATTATAGTTATAATGCACTCAATAGGTCAGACTATCTATTGACTATAGTGCATTCCCGATAAATGCAATATCTTACCAATTACTAATAGTAAATATTTATAATACTAAATCCATTAATTATATTTATTTTATTTTAATAGGCGCATTGTTAGGATCATTTCATGATAATAATACACTGATAACAGATGTGAAAGAAACTGTCATCAGTTTAGAACAGGCTGTCCCCAGAAAATGTTAAATTGTTAAGCGAAGTGTTGTATTATTTGCAACAATGACTAAAATTCAGGGATCTAATGAAAAAAAGTACAATCTCGTGCCACCAGAGGGTGGATGGGGGTATATAGTAGCCATTTCAGTTAGTTTAACATTTGTAAGTATATTTTTTTAAATATATTTTCAATCATGTTTTGTAACTTATGTCTTGTAGATTGTTTTAATAGTTCCCCTGGTAGTTTTTGGAATCGTCTACGGTGAATTTCTAGCTAGTTTAGGAGATGAAACAGGAGCAACAACCATTCTAAATGGGGTGTACAACACAGTACTATGTTTCGCTGGCTTACCAGCAAATCACTTGCTACAAAAATACTCATATCGTAGCGTTGGACTAATCGGAGCTACTTTCTATTCAATAGGAGCTTTCGGGAACATTTTTGCGACGAGTGTAATACAAATGTTGATCACTTTCGGCATTTTACAAGGTTGTATCTTACAATAGTTTTTCTAGAACGCTCTAAACATAAACTAACTAATTCATTTTAGGAATTGGTTTTGGTTTAATGATGCCTGCAGTTTTCTGCGCTTTCAATGCTTATTTTGACAAGAAACAGAACATTGTCATGGCTGTGAGTCAAGCTCTGATAGTAGCCGTTTGTATAGTAGCTCCAGCTTTTGGGAAAATTTTGATGAGCACTTTTGGATTTCGCGGAACGTTGGGTATATTTGCTGCGTTTAGTTTGAATTCTTTTGCTGCCATGGCTGCTTTACAACCTGTGGAGTGGCATTTGAAGAAAGAAGAAATTGAACCCGAGTCAGGTAAGTGAAAAGTCAAGTTCAAGTAAAAAGGAGGAAAAACATATTTATAACTACCTTACGTACAAAGATAAGATTTATAAATGTTTGTTCTGGGTTATTTTCGTCGTGTAATTGTTATTTAAAGTATAAATTAAAGAGATTAAAAATAAATTTTAGCTACTGGACATCATGAAGAAAAAGATGTTAAACAAATACCCGAATTGGATGCCCTAATGCGAAGAGAAAGTAGAGAAGAGCCCATAGAGAACTACATATTACAAACAAAGATGAAATCCATACCGAGTTTGAATGGTTTTGCATGCTCGTTACAAAATATAGACCAACACTCGGAGAAACCATCAAGTTTTTGGTAAGAAATGTGTATTAGTTATAACTTATAACAAGTTGTTATAAGTTAAGTTTGAGTAACTTTGATAGTAACTTGACTACATTTGCCAATTCTGTATTCAAATTCTGTTACTATTTTTTTATTTTGACAAGAGTTGTCAGCAAAGTTGTTAAATTCCGACCTGCGGTATCTCAATTTCTATTTTTTTTTTTTTACTTGAATGTGGTTGAAATCGGTGTTGCAATCGGAATTACATTAGGGAAGTTCGGCTTGTCCATATACCTAAAATACGATTATTTTATTCTTGTATACAATCAAAATGATAACAAATGAGTTTAGCATGCAAACCCTCTTTTAACACTTATAAGATCATGTACCGTTCAATATTTAATATATCTGGGCAGCAAACGATGAGAAATAGTAATACATACTTATTTCTTTGATAAGGCTGCTTACTACCGGTTGGTTTACAGACATATTTTGTCCCGTGCTGGTTTGGTAACAGCCGACAGTAAATACATATATAAATTTACAAGAAACTTTTAGGTGGAGTGGAATTTTTGTTCTTTGGGTACTACCTTGAACAAACTCTCCCATTTCATCTATTAGATTTATCACGAGATCTTTCGACAGTCTGTACTGTTTTATAAAGAAGTCTTTTATTGTATATATCTGGGCAGCAAATGATGAGAAATAGTAATACCTATTTATTTCTTTAATAAATCTGCTCACTACTGGTTGGCTTACAGACAAAGAAATATTTTGTTCTATGCTGGTTTGGTAACAGCAGACAGTAAATACATATATAAATTTACAAGAAACCTTTAGGTGGAGTGGATTTTTTGTTCTTTGGGTACTGCCTCGAACAAACTCTCCCATTTCTTCTATTAGATTTATCACGAGATCTTTCGACAGTCTGTACTGTTTTATAAAGAAGTCTTTTATTGTATATATCTGGGCAGCAAATGATGAGAAATAGTAATACCTATTTATTTCTTTAATAAATCTGCTCACTACTGGTTGGCTTACAGACAAAGAAATATTTTGTTCTATGCTGGTTTGGTAACAGCAGACAGTAAATACATATATAAATTTACAAGAAACCTTTAGGTGGAGTGGATTTTTTGTTCTTTGGGTACTGCCTCGAACAAACTCTCCCATTTCTTCTATTAGATTTATCACGAGATCTTTCGACAGTCTGTACTGTTTTATAAAGAAGTCTTTTATTGTATATATCTGGGCAGCAAATGATGAGAAATAGTAATACCTATTTATTTCTTTAATAAATCTGCTCACTACTGGTTGGCTTACAGACAAAGAAATATTTTGTTCTATGCTGGTTTGGTAACAGCAGACAGTAAATACATATATAAATTTACAAGAAACCTTTAGGTGGAGTGGATTTTTTGTTCTTTGGGTACTGCCTCGAACAAACTCTCCCATTTCTTCTATTAGATTTATCACGAGATCTTTCGACAGTCTGTACTGTTTTATAAAGAAGTCTTTTATTGTATATATCTGGGCAGCAAATGATGAGAAATAGTAATACCTATTTATTTCTTTGATAAATCTGCTCACTACTGGTTGGCTTACAGACAAAGAAATATTTTGTTCTATGCTGGTTTGGTAACAGCAGACAGTAAATACATATATAAATTTACAAGAAACCGTTAGGTGAGTGGATTTTTTGTTCTTTGGGGACTGCCTTGAACAAACTCTCCCATTTCTTCTATTAGATTTATCACGAGATCTTTCGACAGTCTGTACTGTTTTATAAAGAAGTCTGGAACTTCGAATGGGGAATAATCTTGTAAATTTCCCTAAAAAATACTTCTTTTTCTCCTACAGTTTTAATTGTAAAAAAATAGAAATATTTAAATGAAGTCGTACTTAATTTTCACATCGTTAATTGCATTTATTGCATTAAAATTCGACATCACATCCAACAGATCCATTGCGATGACAAGTGGAAAATATTTTGGAACTGTCATATCCACAGTTATTACTTATCAACTTAGTTATTAAATATTTTAAACACCTGGTTACTAAAAGGTATATACAGAATACATATTTTTCCGCAAAGTTATTTAAGAACTGAAAGTGTCATTTAATAATTATCAGATTGACAGTTGTTACATATCCACTCAGTTGTAAAATATTCTAAACACTCAGTTACTGAAAGGCACATACCAAACATCAGAAAAGTTCTTATTCAGGAACTGTCACTGTCAGTTAACAACTTTTGTGGTTGCTAACGTTAGTAACTTTGATACAGAATTGGACAGATTTTTTTAAAGTCAACCATTTGTTATGTTTCAGGAAAGACTTGTCAAACTCACTGGACCTCGCTTTATTCAAAGACGCCACTTATGTTAACATAGCTTGTGGACTATCATTTGGCATGACATCAGATATGGTGTTTTTATCCATATATCCATTACTATTAGCAAGTTTTGGCTTCAGTGACACTCAAGCAACAACCGTTATGACAGTGTTCTTCATAGCAGACCTGACAAGCAGAATTTTCTTATGTTTCTTAAGCGCGGCAGCAAAAATTAAGAATAGATATATTTTCTTGTTAGGAGCACTGTTATCAGCAGTTTTCAGGATTGGTTTGTAGTACTTTTTTTTAGCTTTATTTATTTATAGCTCAGTGAAATATAAATATAATACAATTTTTTTTCAATTGCAGCTTTTACAATAAATTCCTCATTCTGGTGGGTAGTTTCTATATCAGGATGTTTAGGATTTTTAAGATGTTTTATACAAACGCCTTTACCGTTGGTTGTCGCTGAAAAATATGGACCTAGGTTCCCAACAGCGTTTTCTCTCTATATGGTGGTATGTGGTGTTGTTTCATTAGTTGTTGGAGTTGTTTCAGGTAACATACAAACTATTTTTACTATTATATTATTTTTAATTTCATATCGCACTAAATTATGTTACGTTTTATGTTTGTTTTTATTTATTTTTTCAGCTTCTCTCAAGGAATACACTGGTAGTAATATAGCAGTTGTTCACCTATTGACTGTCATTTGTTTGTTGTGTGCTGTACCATGGATTTTGGAACTGGTGATTACAAGAACATCAAAGAAGAAATTACAAACGTAACTTTGTTTAAAGATAGATTCTCTTGTAGAAAATGTTAAATAAAATTTACTTTATGTGCTTTAGTGTATTTATTATTTCTATCTTTTTGGTTTATCTGACTTATTTCGACCATGGATTTAGAATTTGAGATCTGGAAAAGCCATGGACAGTTTTTGCCCAACCACATCGTTTCTTGGGACAAAAATGGTTTTAACGAGGGATGACAGTCAGTCATTTTTTTTAAACCTGCTATTAAAATTGTTATTTTTTAGTTTTATCTCCGCTTATTCGTGCTTTTCCTGCAAATTTATTGATAACGTATGAGGATACCGCTAATTTTTTATCGCTTATACTGTTTTCTTTCTGCTACACATCAAACAGCACTCACTGGTATGCGATCAGAGTACATATCTAAAAATATTATGTAGCATCATTATATGCAAGTTTCTGCAGTAAATTTGAGTTGGATATTGTACAGAAATATTTTCTCTTTTGTTAAAAAAATAAATCAAACTGAATATAGGTGAATACATAAGGTTTCGATCCAGCTAAATAAAATATTATACTACATTTATACAAGAAACGCGGTGCTATTTTCCATAGCAAATTACGCCAAAAAAATCAAGATTATTAATAAGTCATTTACATAAAAAAACTACTGCATACCTTTGTCTGTGTGATCCATTACGACAAAACTTAACAAAAGAAACGACATGGGTAATATGCACATACACTTGATGCACGCACGAAGACAGCTTACAAGAAAATAATTCTAGTGCCAATAAACGAGGTTTGGCAACCTCTACTTGTTAGCTCTAAGTACCAAACCCTTTTTTATTACAACCGGCAGGACCCGTGGGATCTCTGTAGCCAAACATACAGGAATTCTAAGATTTCTGTTGATAGCAGAATTTCGACTTTTGCACGGCTAGATTATCAATTTCAAGATTTTTGACATAAAAAAGAAATTTCGCCTGTTTGAAGAAACTTGCCTGATTGGACAGAGTGTCTGAAATCACTCTGTCAAGTCAGGCAAGTCGTGACGATTCACCATTTGCAGTTTTAGGAACACCTTACCTTAGAAACAAGTGCAAACTGAATGATTTGGTTAAAGATTTTTGTCAAAAGAAGGTTTATCAAAAGAAAAAGCCTAGTTATTGGGTTCTAGGCTACAGGAATGGGATCTTTTTGCACGAGGTGTGACAGTGTCTTCATTTAGCGTAACAAGTATCTTCATTTAGCGTAACAAGTAGTTCATTAAGCGTAACGAGCCTTTTAAAGCATATTTTATTAGGATTATGATGTGTTTCAAGTTAGATAAACGGTATGTTTATATTATCACTATCGACAAAACAAATAAACATTTAGAACTGGAAAAAGTGAACGACCAATTTATACATATATTTAGCGTTGATGTAGTAACAATAGTTGATGAACAACATATGCATTGTTGTTCATCAAGGAATTTTAACCTTCCAAAAACAATGTATTATAAATCCTGAAGACAATAAGGACATACACTATAAATTTCTACATTACAAATAGTATAAATTTCATTCACACCCAGTTTTCTTTAACATATTAGGTAATATACGTAACACCAAAAGAGCTAATATTTGCCGTCACGATTTTTTTCCTAAATTCCCGTTTTACAGCATTGTTACACATTATCTAGTAACCAGATAAGACACCAAAGTTTTGAATTAAATTCTGGACGATATACCCGCCAGAATTAGAAAATGCCTACACTCGAAACAAAGTAGTACTTATTACTACTTTGTATAGTAATAAACAGTAATTATAGTCAGAAAATGACCGTCGATTCATCTTATAACAGTGGCAAGAAGTACAAATTAGTACCACCAGAGGGGGGTTGGGGATATGCAGTAGGGATAGCTGTCAGTTTATCATTTGTAAGTTTTTTAAATTATTTTAAAATTTATTTATTTATTAACTAACTCATTCATTACCTGACGATGTTATTATGCTTCATAGACTGTAACAGTGGTTCCATTATGCGTTTTTGGGATAATCTTTGGACAATTCCTATCGAGCTTAGGTGACGAAACTGGTGGTACGACACTAGCTAATGGACTGTTCAACACAGCGCTCTGTTTTGCCGGTAAACCCCATAATTTACGAAATATAAAAAATTACAAATATAAAAATACACTTTTTTTTTTCAAGGTTTACCAGCCAATAGACTCCTGCAAAAATACTCTTATAGAACAGTAGGTTTTATAGGCTGTTGCCTGTTTTCTATAGGAGCATTAGCAACGGTTTTTGTCACTGATCTGACGCAGTTATTGGTCACGTTTGGAATTTTTCAAGGCGCTGGCTTTGGTTTGATAATGCCCGCCATTTTTTCTGCTTTCAACGCGTATTTTGACAAAAGACAAAACGTCGTTATGGGCGTATGCCAAGCTGTGATTGTTGTTATTTCAATTGCTTATCCAGTGATTACGAAAATGTTGATGGAAACTTACGGTTTTCGAGGAACTCTGTTGATATTTGCCGGCCTAAGTCTACACGGGTTCGTTGGTGTACTTTTGCTGCAACCAGTTGAGTGGCATCTGAAAAAAGAAGAAATTATTGTACATCAGAAAGTAGAGATCGCTGAAAATCAACAAGTTATAAGTAATCAAAGACATGAAGAAAATAGCGAGGGTCTTACAGTTGAAGTTGATCCACTTATGTCTGATACAGAACATGTAGAAACCAGAAAAATACAAGAAAAAACAATGTCGATACCAAGCTTAAACGGTTTTGCATCATCTCTATTGAATGTATACCAGGACAGTCGATCAAACGAGAAATTAAGCTTCTGGTATGAAAACAATTCATAAAAATCCTTCTTCTAATATTCTTGTTTTTTTTTTTCAGGGAAAAATTATCGAAATCTTTAGATCTTGAATTATTCAAATCTCCGATGTACATCAACATAGCATGCGGACTATCTTTTGGCATAACATCAGATTTGGCATTCCTATCAATCTATCCTCTACTACTGCTGTCTTTTGGGTACACAACTTCAGAACTAACAACAGTTTTAACTGTCTATTTCGTAGCTGATTTAATAAGTAGAATTTTCTTGAGTTTCCTAAGCGCTGCAGTGAAAGTTTGGAATAGATACGTGTTTTTGATAGGAGCTTTATTGTCAGCAGTGTTCAGAATTGGTAAGTGAATAGTTTTATATTTGGACATCAATCGGTCCAATTCTGTATGAAAGTTACTATACAGGTGCTAACAAGTTGTTAAAGGTTAAGTTTTAGTAACTATTATTATAGCAACTTGACTACATTTGCCAATTCTGTATTCAAATGTTAGGGAAGTTCGGTTTGTCCATAAACCTAAAATACGATTATTTTATTCTTGTATACAATCAAAATGGTAACAAATGAGTTTAGCATGCAAACTCTCTTTTAACACTTATAAAATCATGCACTGTTCAATATTTAATATATCTGGGCAGCAAATGATGAGAAATAGTAATACCTACTTATCTCTTTGATAAGTCTGCTCACTACCGGTTGGCTTACAGAAAAAGAAATATTTTGTTCTATGCTGGTTTGGTAACAGCAGACAGTAAATACATATATAAATTTACAAGAAACCTTTAGGTGGAGTGGAATTTTTGTTCTTTGCATACTGCCATGAACAAACTCTCCCATTTCTTCTATTAGATTTATCACGAGATCTTTCGACAGTCTGTACTGTTTTATAAAGAAGTCTGGAACTTCGAATGGGGAATAATCTTGTAAATTTCCCTAAGAAATACTTCTTTTTCTCCTACAGTTTTAATTGTAAAAAATAGAAATATTTAATTGAAGTCATACTTAATTTTCACATCGTTAATTGCATTTATTGCATTAAAACTCGACAACACGATCCATTGCGATGACAAGTGGAAAATATTTTGGAACTGTCAGATCCACAGTTGTTACTTATCAACTCAGTTACTAATATTTTAATATTTTAAACACTGGATTACGAAAAGGTACATACAGAATACATATTTTTCCGCAAAGTTGTTATTTAAGAACTGAAAGTGTCATTTAATAACTGCCAGATTGACACAAATTATGTTTTATTATTATAGCTTTTACAATTAACACATCGTACTGGTGGGTTATGACTACAGCAGCAGCTCTTGGCTTCTTAAGATGTTTTATTCAAACACCTTTACCACTGGTTGTCGCTGAACAATATGGATCAAGATTTCCAACCGCGTTTTCCCTTTACATGGTCGTTTGTGGTTTTGTAGCCTTAGGTGTTGGCGTGCTATCAGGTAAGTCGAAACGGTACAATGGATCGGGCTGAAATTTAGTAACTCCTGATAATTTATTTTAGGTATTTTGAAGAAATTGACCGGCAGTAACATAATAGTTGTTCATCTATTGACAATTGTCTATCTACTGTGTGCCATTCCATGGATGCTAGAGATAATAATTATGAGATTTGTGAAGAAAACTGCGTGATTTTTCTTAGATATAAGTGTTTTTGTAATTCGTTGTAGAATTTTGTAACTAAATAAATAAAATAATAAGTCGAATAACTCGTTCAATGCCCCACACCTGACACCACACAATACAAAACAAGAACAATGCAATAAGAGGAGTGAGATTCAATCAAATATAAGTGAATTAACTGATTTGAATCAATTCAATCTCGAATTTCAACTCACAATCTCGTTCAATTCAAGGGGTTTCAAAAAATCGATTTCTTTTTATGTCTTTTTTGGGTAGAGGGCGCTAAGATAGCCCGCCCACTCAACCACGGCTACCATAAATTAAATACCAATTTAAAATCGTTAGAGTCCCAAGAAGTGATCATTACACCCCGCATTTTGGTACTTTATGCCTCCTGGATGAAAATTATGTTAATAGGTGACGTTTGAAGGTGTGAACGGAAGATATAGGAAGATATACCGGCGCTTATTACAGAGGATAAAGGCCGAAAAATACTAATTTATCGAGAACAGTGTGTGTGCTGTATCTGATCTCTGATACTGGCGAATGGATGATGGCGTGAATCGACGGACTACCATTTTAGATCGTGTTAGATATCGATTGTCATAAATCAAAACCCACTGGGAGACGGGGCTTCGAGGTGCGAACAGTTGCCGATCGCTGCGAAATATAATCATTTTTTGTGGGAACACAACCCCCACTACTACCACGACCGCAGTTTTCCAAGAAATATCTACGTTTGTTGTTGTTATTGGTACTGGAGGGTTATTATTGCAGTTTAACTGTCACAAATATTTGTACAGCTGCATACAATGGTCCACTGTTCTATCTACAATGCAGACATGACAATAATTTATTATTATTTTGTACTTATTTATATCATTATTTTGTACGCCAATTCTTTATGGTCCTACTCTCTCAGTAATGTTACACAGAGGGAAAAATATCATTTGGTTGGTTCAAGTAAAGTATAAAATTCTCAGAGTAAGGAACTGCTTGAAAAGAATTACGTCTGTTTTAAGCAATTCAACAAGACTTATTTTTTCAACAAGATTGTTAAGGAATCTACTAACTACGATTCACGACAATTAACTCACCACCTCGAAGCCTAAATGTTATCAAGCACGTTTCGGTAGATTTTGGAGCGTAATATAAGACAATATGCCATTACAGCGCTCCAATTCTAAAAGAGAAGCTGCAAGAGGAATGGCAATGCATAACGCCCATTGAAATAGTTAAAATTTAGTTCCTTCAATACCCAGACGCTTGCAGGCTGCTTATAGATGCCCGAAGTGAGCCAACCAAATATTAAATAGTCATTTTCAAGTCGTATGTAGACTTTAGTCTGTTGTCCTACTTAAATGTTGCGTTGAGTTCATTTTGGATATAAGTAATAACAATTAGTGATAGATAATAACAATATGCATAATGGGATAACAAATAATCCAGAACAAATTGCAATAATTACTCGCTCTAGTAAAATTATCCATCATTTGATATCCGTTGATCAATCAAATAAGTTGTTGCTACAATGTTACTCTACTGGTTATTTTTTGTGATCTTTTTTGGAAATACCTCAAGCCAATTGGTAGAAATTCCTAATATTTTGTTAAAATTCGTAAATATTCAATTAATTTTTTAGGTTACTGGTGGAAACTACAAAATTGATATGACAAGGGTGACGGATTGTCCTGATTTTCCACATTCTAAACAAGCATCGCCAGTGCGGGCGAATTATATTAGATATAACAGAACAACAAAAGTATTCAACGCAAATTATTCTCTATCCAGAGATATGGACGAAAAATTTACAGTAATATCAACATCCTTCTTTATATTTATGACTAATTATAAGGGTAAGTGTCTGGTATTGAGACAATATAAGTACCATGCTATGCTGTGATCAAAACAGGCATCTCTTCAGTCAAAAATCAATATAAAGTTTGGCCAAACACGTTTACTCTTGTGCGTGAATGTAGTGATACATGTAGTGCACAGAGTTTCTTTACGAATATCTCAAGATTAAGTGACCATTATATATAATTTCGGTAATGTCCCAAACCTAATATATTATGTAATATTATTTTCTTCTAGAGGTAGAGACAAGAGTCTTTGAATCGAAATACACCACCATCATAAGACAATGAAGAAAGTCATAATTTAATTGATATAATTCATATAATAAATTATCCTAATGCCTGACACTTACCCATAAAACAAACACTCACAGGAAGTCACAGTTTTCTTCTTTTAGATCGAAGTTATGATTCAAAAACTTAGCGACGGCGGTTGGAAAAACAATGCAATCCACTTTAAGATGAAGGACACCTGTCGGCAGTTCTTGCATTACTTGAAAACGTTTTGGATTGCTTTTTTGAAAGCTGGAGGTGTACCACATCCAGATAGATGCCCAATACCAAAGGTACTAGTGTAAAAACAACACTCAGGATATAGAAGTCAATTTTTTAGGGCACATATAGAGTGAAGAATTACATTTTACCTTTACATCTGATCAGGGACAACTTTATGCTGGGTACATTTAATATAAAATTTCTCGTCCGCAGAGAACTAGAGACTCACACGTGCATTATATTTTACTTCGACATAGTCGATTCTATCTAAAATTATACAGCAGAGGTATAGGTGTTTAAATTGTCCATTTATAATTAAATTATCCAATTATTCATTCCATTGTAATGTGGAAATAAAACTATACTATAGGCACTAACCCAACCCAAAAGAAAAATTCTTTTATTTCAATTAGAGGCAATTAAAATTGTATAATTACAGGTGTAACTGACTGACATGATTGTACACTGCTCTTTAATAACTTACTATTAAAATACTGAAGTCAGGCGGGTTTTAAGTGTTGTCTGTTGTTGTAATTAAATATTCTTAGTAATCAATCACCGAAATGATAGTGTGAGCGAAAAGTACAGCCCGCGAGCTCCCATAATTCATACTTGAAAATAAACATTATCCGAGATACGTGCAATTAATTTTTGGCGGCGTTTTAATGGACTCTTCCCAGAATTCAAAATTCAAAAACGGATAAAAAACAAAATAAAAAATAAACGCCTTGTCTCAGGACCCAAAAACAAGCTTTTTCAAATGCTGCCAGCAAGGCTTAAAGTGTGTTGTTCTCTGCTAGTTTTTGTTCAAAACTTCCTCGCAAAACTTTTTGTCAATCCCAAACTAAACCGTGGATTGATGATCGGTCTTGGTGGGTATCCATAAACCTCGGTACCGGTAAAAAAGGGCGTATTATGTCGGTAATACAGTGTCTGCGGACACGGGAGTCATAAATCTACAAACCACCGCTTCGCAGTTGATGATCTGTTCGCTTTTTTTGTACAGAAAGGGTAAACCGTTAATTATAAACTGCGAAGAACCCAACAAAACAAAAAGGAGGAAATTTACAGAGGTTTAGCCTTCCGAATAGTGCGTAAAGTGTATAATTTTATCTGGATGTGTTATTTCTACGACGGAAAATGCCTTCCACAACGTTTTACGTTGTGGAAGGCCTTTTGGTTCAGTGAATGACCGTTGGTCTGCTGGTTTAGACTCGTGGGTCTCTCGTGCCACACTTACTGGACGTACCCCCAAAAACTGAAGGCAGCAGGTGGATTCACCTGTCGCGGACCACGTGGGTCATCACCTGTACCACTGGTAGTATATATAGATAGATTACTCGAGATAGGAAAGAGGTGTGTTTTTTTTTTCTCGTCCAAGGATAATATTAATGCGGCCACGACGCGACAGGAGTCACCAGTATCCTGAAAAAAGGACTACTGTACTTAATAGAACTAACTCTTTAAAATTTTAAGTAATACTACAAAGTTTCGTATGAAAATGAATTAAAACTCGTTGATTTTCGTGGTTTATAATTAAACAGTTCCCTGGGTAGGTTAAATATCTCGCTAACGACGTTTTGATGGTACAAATTTACAATTTTTTGAATATTACCTTAACGACGGGGTAAAGTCGCAAAAAGACGCGCAATTTCGCAATATTTCAAAGGGTGTTCCTCGGTCTGTATACTCAAAGTTCGCTCAGAGAGTTGAAATGGGAAGTAATTTGAAACACGGCAGGTATCAGATATTACATGCAGTTCTGCCGTTGGGAAAATGTTCAGGTAATTAGATGGGTCGCGATCATTAAGAAAAATTAGCATAATTTCAAGTGAATGATATATTCCCAACTGACAGGTTGGTCAAGAGAGACCATCACTTACAACCACACCCATTTACTCGACCATTTACGCTCGAAAAATATATTATAAGAACAGTAAAAATATAGAGTGCTCGCATTTTAACGCATTAGTGAATTTTTACTGACTTGCAATTGAATTGATAAAAATGAAGTAAAAACTTTAATTGTGGAATTAATTGAACAAGTTCTGGCAATTAAAAACAAAAATATCAAAGCACGTCACTAACTATAACCAATTTTCGAAAATTACCTCTCGCCAACTAACTTCTAGCTTATGCATGTGAGTTTTTCCGCTTGTATGCTCAGAAACTCACCGTTTACGTTGTCCAAGTTCAACTCCATACAATTATAGTATACTTAGGTCGAAATTACATTATTAATTATGCCCCATGGACCACACACAGCAATCCAGCAACAATTGTCGAACGTACCCTACATTCTCGATTCAAAAACCATCGTTAAGAAGATATCTCCTCGCCAGGGCACGTGAAAAGTGAACATATAGATCCCGAATTCGTGATAACAGAAAGTCGATTTAATTGAGATCATTTATTAATGAAGCATATGTGGCGCCCCCTCTACGGCCGCAACCTGTAATTACACAGATGTGCCGAATTTAATTTCCGAAACATTACCGTGCGTAACGGGCCTCTGCGAAATTGTTCTATATATGTTGCACAATATGTCTTCTTCGTTTTATTATGCTTGTTGTTCGTTTAACTTTTTTGCTGTTTTTTTTTTATTGTTGCTGTTTCTCTTTCTCTGCCGAGTGAAATACTGCCCGAAAGCGCCCGGACATTATCTTAATTCATTTTAATTTGGACCAGTTCTTCCTCCCATGTGCTTGGTTATACATTTTAATGATTGCATCTTTGGAAATTTAAAAAGTTGTCTTGATATTTATTGTTATTTTTATGCCTACTGTATGTCATTATGTGATTATATATTATGTCAAACAGTCCCCCAAAGCTGTGAAAAGCTTGCTATCACTCTATGAACTGAGACGAGTACTTATTTTAGAGAAAACTTAAAATGTGTCCAAAAAAATTGAGTGAGGATATCTATTAATTGTAAAATTATATTCCGAGGGCAATTCTATGCAAAAAGTGGCAAACATTGTTAGTCAATTATGTTTTTATAGAACAAACTATGGACAGACAAGGCTTACCTCAAAATATTACAAGAAAATTTATTACAAAGTGCCCAACTGCTATGGTACGGAGACCTTTTTTTGTAGCACTGTATGTATGACTGCGACATGATATTTTCTGTGTTCGGTGTACCTACACTTTGAAATTCAGCAGAACTGGTTGTGAAAAGTTCTTTTTCTGGTTGTTACTCGGGTATAGGCCTTTTAATTCGTGAAATTCTTGGTGCGGTCAAGATAACTTTACAAAACTTATACATTCAGTCAATTTAGCAGTGCCAGCAATAAAACTACAACTCGAAAGAAAATTTTACATTTGAAGTACTCAAAACAATGGGTGAAGTAATGAATTTATTTTCTAAATCACTCTACAGAAGTATTAAAACAAACAATGTTTTAGCAGATTGGTGACACAAAATGTTTACTTTTGACTGATTTCGTACCATTTCAACAAGCACGTGTTAAAGGACACGTTCCAAAAAATGCAACCAGGTATTTTTAATTTGATTTCATACACTTTTAAAACAAATTTCTCAATGAAAAAATTTTTTTTTAGATTTGTTATTAACGTAAGAAGTGACCCAATAAAAGCTGGCACACCAGTGCCATTGCATTTAGCTTTTCACGTGAAGGAAGGTAAACTGAAGATTAATTATTATCAGCATGGATGGAGTTCATATCATACAGAATTTACCCATCAAGCCTGGGAGTGAATTTGAAGTTCTGATTCATTTTATCAAAGAATTTTCCTACGGGAAAATTCCTCAAGGAAAATTCCCGAAGGAAAATTCCTCAAGAAAAATTCCCGAAGGAAAATTCCTCAAGGAAATATCCTCAAGGTAATTTCCTCAAGGAATTTTCCTTCGGGAAATTTCCTTGAGGAATTTTCCTTCGGGAAATTTCCTTGAGGAATTTTCCTTCGGGAATTTTCCTTCGGGAAATTTCCTTGAGGAATTTTCCTTCGGGAATTTTCCTTCGAAAAATTTTCTTGAGGGAAGGAATTTTCCTTCGGGAATTTTCCTTGAGGAATTTTACGACCGGTCAGCTGTTCCCAACCCAACCCAAAATCACGCCGATTTGCGTCTCGGCTAACGGTGCACTAGTGTGTGTACTAAGTAAACAAATTTTAGATTGCTATTGGTGGGTAGTTCTGTAGTTAACATCATTTAGCTCCGGAGATGGCAACATGTATAGACGCAAGAACAGATGTCGTAATTACAAGTATGGCGATGGAAGGCTCACTGTTTTATCAATAATTTTGTTTTTTTTGTTATTAATAAATATATATTATTTGTAAATAAATTTCCGTTACGATGCGATAAGGGGAAATGTTTTATTTAAAGTAATAACTCCTTCGAGAGACAAATTGTAAAACTGCAGTGGTAAGTGGAGCGATTAATCATTGAAATTGAAGCGTAGCGATGATTAGTAATGAGTTATCCATCTTCATTTGTCATCTTTTAAAACTCAATACCGACGAGAACATGCCTAACTTTCATCATCGAAGAATTATTGCTGCTGTTTATTGAAATCTTCCATCGTTCTGCCAGATCATTAATGATTATTTTGCAATACTTTATCTGAATACTTAATGCAGCAATATGCAACAATACTGGTGCAATTCTAATTTTATTATTCCAAATTATGTAACTCATATTACATATTAACTCTGGAACAAATAATTTTTTTGTTGTTGTATCAGAAAGTTATTTCTGTTTTTACTTTCCGACTCCTAGAAGGAAAGTATTGTAATCGACGGAAAAAAAAAATTTGAGATTTTAGCGGAAATACGTGTTTTGGGGTCCCCTGAACCGATTGCAATGATTTCTGGAAAATGTATGTGTGTACGTGTGTATGTGTGTATGTGTGTATGTGTGTATGTGTGTACGGTGTACGTATGTCCGTGAACACGATAGCGCCCAAACGAAACAACGGATCGAGCTGAAATTTGGCATACATATTTAGAATCACCAGGGGACGAACTGGATTGTTTTTGGTGACAATCTGACAACCGGAAGTGGTAAATGTCACATACGTTTTCTTAGGTATTCATCCGATTTTGACCAAACTGACACCATCTCATCCTGCAGTGACATTAAATATGTATACAAATTTACAGATCAATGGGATGAGCGGTTTAGGCACTATAAGAGTTTATACCTATCGGGCGCCTTCGGTTTGTGTCGTAATGAAGGGCTCACGGATGGCTCACTGTATGTGTCAGCATTTATGCAGCCACATGTTTTCGGCTCGCGATCGAAGAATAAATAAACATCTCGCAGAAAAATGCAGATACGTGACAGTATAATATTATGGTTATTTGTATCGAAAGGTGCCTTGTGTTATGATCTAATAGTAGTATTATTATCTTACGGACATTCGTTTAAATGTCAACATTGTAGTCGGAAAGTTGGGTGAGGGCCACCCCAGATATTTTATAGGAACATTTCTGTCTTATATGCGAAATACAATGTAGCTTTTTCAGACCAGCTTCTTTTTGTGTTTTAAGAATACCACTTCAGTAGGTAAAAACTATGATTAAACGCCATTAGGGCCACAGTATGGGTTTCTAAATTGCACACCCTATATTTTGTGTATAGTATAGGGTTACTATTTAATTACAAGTTTAGTGTATCCATGAGCCTATTTGGACGCAAAACCTATTAAATTTTTAATTCGCCAGCCCATAGTGAATCGATTTTTTCGATAGATAATTTTCTGGTCGAAAGCAATAAAATTTCGAACGTATCAATAATGCTGCTAGACTCAAGACTCTACTACCTAAGATCCACAAATTTTAGGTAGCCCTCAGTGGGTAAGTGGTAGGTATACAAAGAAAAAATAATAGATTAAGCTCGATAACGAATTTAATCAATTCTTTCGCTTAGTTCTCGTAGTTCGTTCAACATAAGAGCTGAAACTCGCACAATCTCGAACGGAAATGGACCAATCACCTCCTAGCTAGTTTATTTTGACAGGTACTATCTCAAAAACAACGCGCACTATCGTAAAGTTGGCACAATTAATTAAGATATTGCATTGACACCCTGGACTAGTGTGAAATTATCTAAACCAAGGCGCCTCGTTGCTTGTTTCTGGTTGCCAGGCCACTCACAAATGAATTTTAAGTGTAAATGTCTGTCTCAAACCGTCGTGTGACTGTCCCAAATTGTCCCAGAGCATCCCCACGTGTCGGTCACCTGTCAATTTTGATTTATTTCGCCGAAGGTCGAGAAACGTAGGTGGGTCACGTGAAACTGACTGGAGACCGTAATAATTGAAGGTTAGGTACGAAAATGACACAATTTTGTTTGTTTTTTGTCATTTTTTACCGGTGGAATTTATCACGCAATAAAATACTTTTTGATATTTTCAAACTGCAACCGGTTATTAGCGGTAATGTGAGTGCATTATAGGTAATTTCTTGCAGGTAAATGCTTCCTGTCGTGAGTCAAATGAAACCAGTGATTTAGATTTTCTCTATTTCAAGTATGATTTCGGTAATGTCCCAAATAAATAATATTACATAATAAATGTTGGTATTAACAAAGGCTATTTAATAAAATGACGTACATTACCGAAATGGCAGTGTGCATTACCACACAAACAATCTTGCAAACGCCAACCTTTCGATTTAAATCCCCATCCAACAACTTTATGTCTCGATAATGACCTGCCTGACTCAATCCACAGACTAATTAAGATAACTCTAGATGTCCTAATTTTAACGTTTTCGCAAACCTCAGATACCGTGGTGGACCACCTTTGAAAACATGACACAAGAACGCTATTAGCGAATCCAGATAACGATTTTCTTACGTCCGCAAAGGACCCACATCCTTATTTCCGTAAGTTCGATTTTGGTTTAGCCACGCGACTTCTACGGTGAGGGGGGACCCTCCCCCTCCCCATTGACGATGTTAGGGGTAAAGGTGGCCCTGGGTACAGGTGTATCCTTCTGTCGGCATGGTTACAGGTGCATCTCAAGGTCGCACCCTGGTACGAACGATCAAGTCTTATAATTCTTACTTAATCTTCGAAAGAAGAAGCTTCCTTATTATTTATTGATTGGGGGTTTTAAGTAGGCTTAACATAATTTTGAGCTCAGCTTATATACCCACAACCTAAGCGATAGTGTGACTAGAGACGACATGCAGCGCCATCTCGCCGTGAGTAAAAGACGTGGTAATTGTAATTCTTGTTGAATTGTTATGGGGGTCTTCAGGCCTAAAGAATCTTGTTAACAGTGTTAAAAACACTGCTGGAGAGACGCAACGTTTTAAAAGGCAGTTAACAGTACATTGCGGAGAAAATTAAATAAAGAAATTACGCACCGAATTCTTATAATGCTCGCCCGCTCGAGGAAATTATCCGCAATTACTTCGTGTTGTTTATGGTGAAAAAAAGTAACCATTTGGTAGCATGGAAGACATTCTTTCCATTCTCCATCCTGTGCGCTGCTCTTAAGTATTGTATTAACATGTTATTAAACGTTACAGACGCTATATGCGAATTTAATCAAGCGATTCGCATCAGTTGTGAATGTAAATTTTTCAGTTTGGATGCTTTTAATTAAGGTTTCGTATTTTATTAGTGAAATTTCTAGGGTTTTATTTAATATAATCGTCTATATAAATTCAATATAATCGACTTAATTTCCTGTTGAATGTTTTGAGGCTTCTCAAGATTAAACGACCATTATTCTACACCTGAGCATTAACTATCTTAATTTTGGGATTTTTCTCGAGTAGAATAGTCCTACTAATAGAACATGAATATACATGTCCGTGATTAATTATATAGTTGATTTCATTAAACGTTATTCTTTGTCCACGATTTTTGTATCATTTCGGTGTTTACCTATACACCACAATCTTTAATGCGTCAATGTGGAGTCCAGTAGTTAGCATCATCGACGGTACACCAATGATTGATTAGTAAGTTCTTGAATTTGTATGTATTTGGACATCAATTACGTAGTTTGAGACCGTTTGTTTAAAAAGGAAAAAAAAAAAGACTGAACTGTGCACAAAAATAGCAAGATTAAAGAAAATTTAGAAAGAAAATGTCTGGAGCTGATATCGAGTAAAAACGGAGAAAAGACCGAGAACGATATCATAAGAAAAAAGAACTGGGGACTGTTAGAAAGTATAAAAGAGTGTGATGCAAGAGAAAAGCGTATTCGGCGGAAGAAGTGGAAAGTCGTAACAGCAAAAGAAAACATACAGAAGAAAATAGACCTGAGAGGTAGAGACAAGAGTCTTATTGAATCGAAATACACCACCATCATCGGACAATGAAGAAAGTCATATAAGTGTGGAACAATTAACGGGTGGTTCTAGAGGAATGCGTGCTAGAAATAAGGTGATCAAGTACAAGCATACATTTGCTCTTAGTTATTGAAGAAATTAATTTGTCTATAAACACTAATGAGTTATGAAATAAATAACATAATTATAAAGTAAAGGCGTACAGATCTTTAAATTGTCAACTAAATTACATGGTAAGGCTTAAGTTATGTCGTCATGTTAAATTAGCTGCCGTTTTCGACTGTGTTGACTGGTAGTTATGATTTTTTTATTATTATTATTATTTTGTATCCCATTGTTTCTGTCAGTGCGCGTTGTCGGGATCTTTTGTGTAGGATTATTAATTGCTATGAGGAATTTAATTAGCCAAATTATAAGTTTGTGTCCCGCGGATACTGTCGACGCGAGGGAACGCAACAGCAGCAACGGCGGCAATGGCAATGGAAATATTTGGGTCAAGATAAAATTACCATATACGAAAATTAATTTCTGCCCGTCGGACAATTAATAACATTAATCTTTGCGATGATAAGATAGCGACTGTTCAGAATGCAATTAAAGTTCTTTACTGCCGCCAACAATAATAAGAAAGATACATTTTTATGTCTTATTAATTTCCGATCCTGTCCACAATTTTTACCACTATTATTCCTGTTATAAAATTTCCTTATAACATTAAAAACAGTAGTTTTAAAAACATTACTTCTTGCTCATCGTGTCGGACCTTCAGGGTACAAACATATACAAGAGACATGACAAATTAAGTATATAATTATGGTCTGAGTAGTAGGAATGATCTCAAACTGAATTAATCTAATAATGCCTCTCAGCTAGGAGCGCTGTACGCTGTACAAGGGCATTATTGTTTGCCTCTAATTGGGGTTATAATTAAAAGCGCTCGTTATGCTCCATTGAGAGACACAGCGAATGTCTTTTGATGCCTCCTCAACTATTCAAGATTTTCGGCCCTATTGTCTACGACTGTCATGCTGGAATTAGTGGTTGACTCACTGAATGGATGCAACCCATAAATTAGGCTACTAACAAGCGTTGTGTCTTAGTTTTATATGTATCGCCTTTTATTAAAAGCATAGGTTTTGATGTATGCGTTTACTGCGAACACTATAGCGCCCAAACGGTACATGAAATCGCGTTGAAATTTGGTATACGCATTTAGAATTACCAGGGGACGAACTGGATTGTTTTTGGTCACAATCTGACAAATGAAAGTGACAAATTTGCTACTGGCTTCTAACAGCATAGTGTGACTACTCAGCAGCACTGTTTCACCAGTTGGCGAGAGAGTTTAGCAGCAGCCAGCCCATCAGCGCTTGTTTAACTTTTACAGCGACCAGCATGAATGTTAACTCAGGAAATTATGTATTTTAGAAATGTGTTTTATAAATATTATGGCGAGGTAATATTTTCTAATATATCTTTAAGCGATACAACTGTTAAAATACTGATCACATAATGAATAGTCTCAAGTTTTTAGTATTTACTGCTTACTGTAGCTTATTAGTAATCTACAGCAAGCAGTAAATACTAGCAGCAAATAGCGCGCTAGTAAAACAGCCTCTTTTCTTCCGGTAATCATTTTGTGGCACAAGTGAAACGTGCGCGCAATTATTCGACATGCATATTCCGTTTATTGTAAAAAGGAGGCAGGTGTTTCCCGTGGTCATTACATACCACACAAATGAAAGTGATGGAATAAAAAATGCGTATTAATAAATTCAGAGCACTTACAACCGCGTTTTAGCGGTACCAAGTACATATAACAGCCACGTAAAAATATGCCAACTTAACTCCGGATGTATGCAGAAATTTATTATCTTTAAAACAAGAAGTTGTTCCTTGGAACTTTATTTATTTATTCAACTTTATATTTTTATCTAACTTTATTTTACACATATCTATGACCCAAATCTACAAAATTCTCTGTTTCTAGACCAAATTAAGATATTAAAATATCAAATAATAACCGTTAGACATATCGTTTTACTATATCTTATAAATTACAACACCCTAAGGCGAAAACATGTGTTCTACCAGTAATTTTTCGACAGATTCGGCGCTCTAAAGACGTAGTTCTTGTTAAACGGCTAAAATCTATGTAGATAACTCGTATGCAAATCCGAATAAGCACGCGAAATTATACGGTTAGACGCCTCTAAACGCACGGTATGTTTGCACAGCATTTCGCTATTAGCAAATTACAGTTTAACCAGATGATAATCTACTCAAATGTTGCCTTCTACAGATGGGGAACGTATACTTATAGTTCGCGATGTAGTCTAGTTAGATTTTAGGCAATTTGATTGTTTGTATTGTTTATTTTGTGAGTCGTTCGCGTGGAATGAATACACAATGTTAATTAAACTCGAATGTAGATTTTGAGCTGGTTCTGTAACATGCAGTTGCATGTCTAGAATTAATGAAACAGATTATAGACCTAATTTTGCACACACAGAGAGAACTCTATTCTTGGATATCAAGAAAAATTATTCGAAGAAAATGTTATTCTTCTACATATAAAAAGAGTAAGACGTTCGTTTTACATCAATTGGGTGAAAAATATATACATGCTTCAACGAACAAACAGTTTCTTGACCCAAAAGTGTACGTAGGTATCGCTTAAAACAGACATAATTCCTTTCAAGCAGTTCCTTCATACTTAAAACAAGAAAACGTAATACTTGGAACATCAAGAAAATACTTAAAACAAGAAAACGTTATTACTTGAAACATCAAGAAAATACTTAAAACAAGAAAACGTTATTACTTGAAACATCAAGAAAATACTTAAAACAAGAAAACGTAATACTTGGAACATCAAGAAAATACTTAAAACAAGAAAACGTAATACTTGGAACATCAAGAAAATACTTAAAACAAGAAAACGTAATACTTGGAACATCAAGAAAATACTTAAAACAAGAAAACGTAATACTTGGAACATCAAGAAAATACTTAAAACAAGAAAACGTAATACTTGGAACATCAAGAAAATACTTAAAACAAGAAAACGTAATACTTGGAACATCAAGAAAATACTTAAAACAAGAAAACGTAATACTTGGAACATCAAGAAAATACTTAAAACAAGAAAACGTAATACTTGGAACATCAAGAAAATACTTAAAAGAAGAAAACGTAATACTTGGAACATCAAGAAAATACTTAAAACAAGAAAACGTAATACTTGGAACATCAAGAAATTACTTAAAACAAGAAAACGTAATACTTGGAACATCAAGAAAATACTTAAAACAAGAAAACGTAATACTTGGAACATCAAGAAAATACTTAAAACAAGAAAACGTAATACTTGGAACATCAAGAAAATACTTAAAACAAGAAAACGTAATACTTGGAACATCAAGAAAATACTTAAAACAAGAAAACGTAATACTTGGAACATCAAGAAAATACTTAAAACAAGAAAACGTAATACTTGGAACATCAAGAAAATACTTAAAACAAGAAAACGTAATACTTGGAACATCAAGAAAATACTTAAAACAAGAAAACGTAATACTTGGAACATCAAGAAAATACTTAAAACAAGAAAACGTAATACTTGGAACATCAAGAAAATACTTAAAACAAGAAAACGTAATACTTGGAACATCAAGAAAATACTTAAAACAAGAAAACGTAATACTTGGAACATCAAGAAATTACTTAAAACAAGAAAACGTAATACTTGGAACATCAAGAAAATACTTAAAACAAGAAAACGTAATACTTGGAACATCAAGAAAATACTTAAAACAAGAAAACGTAATACTTGGAACATCAAGAAAATACTTAAAACAAGAAAACGTAATACTTGGAACATCAAGAAAATACTTAAAACAAGAAAACGTAATACTTGGAACATCAAGAAAATACTTAAAACAAGAAAACGTAATACTTGGAACATCAAGAAAATACTTAAAACAAGAAAACGTAATACTTGGAACATCAAGAAAATACTTAAAACAAGAAAACGTAATACTTGGAACATCAAGAAAATACTTAAAACAAGAAAACGTAATACTTGGAACATCAAGAAAATACTTAAAACAAGAAAACGTAATACTTGGAACATCAAGAAAATACTTAAAACAAGAAAACGTAATACTTGGAACATCAAGAAAATACTTAAAACAAGAAAACGTAATACTTGGAACATCAAGAAAATACTTAAAACAAGAAAACGTAATACTTGGAACATCAAGAAAATACTTAAAACAAGAAAACGTAATACTTGGAACATCAAGAAAATACTTAAAACAAGAAAACGTAATACTTGGAACATCAAGAAAATACTTAAAAGAAGAAAACGTAATACTTGGAACATCAAGAAAATACTTAAAACAAGAAAACGTAATACTTGGAACATCAAGAAATTACTTAAAACAAGAAAACGTAATACTTGGAACATCAAGAAAATACTTAAAACAAGAAAACGTAATACTTGGAACATCAAGAAAATACTTAAAACAAGAAAACGTAATACTTGGAACATCAAGAAAATACTTAAAAGAAGAAAACGTAATACTTGGAACATCAAGAAAATACTTAAAACAAGAAAACGTAATACTTGGAACATCAAGAAATTACTTAAAACAAGAAAACGTAATACTTGGAACATCAAGAAAATACTTAAAGCAAGAAAACGTAATACTTGGAACATCAAGAAAATACTTAAAACAAGAAAACGTAATACTTGGAACATCAAGAAAATACTTAAAACAAGAAAACGTAATACTTGGAACATCAAGAAAATACTTAAAACAAGAAAACGTAATACTTGGAACATCAAGAAAATACTTAAAACAAGAAAACGTAATACTTGGAACATCAAGAAAATACTTAAAACAAGAAAACGTAATACTTGGAACATCAAGAAAATACTTAAAACAAGAAAACGTAATACTTGGAACATCAAGAAAATACTTAAAACAAGAAAACGTAATACTTGGAACATCAAGAAAATACTTAAAACAAGAAAACGTAATACTTGGAACATCAAGAAAATACTTAAAACAAGAAAACGTAATACTTGGAACATCAAGAAAATACTTAAAACAAGAAAACGTAATACTTGGAACATCAAGAAAATACTTAAAACAAGAAAACGTAATACTTGGAACATCAAGAAAATACTTAAAACAAGAAAACGTAATACTTGGAACATCAAGAAAATCATATTCTTACTCTGAAAATTTCCTTCTTATTTCTGCAAGTGGTGCCTTGAGGGCAAGAACTGCCGACAGAGCGACAAAATTGCCGCTCGCTCTGTCGGTATAATAAAAGAAAGTTCGTTTCCGAAAATTTCCCTTAGTCATTTATCTGTCTCTCGGATCGCCGGACAAATTGCTTATTAACAAAACACACACGCCCCGCGCGCGGTGTTGATTAAATTTAAAAGATATTACTCCGATATTTATCTTGTATTCGTTGCTTTCTTCGACGCTGAAGAAGTTGCGAATGTCAGAATACTGTTGCGCCTCAATTAATGAAACAATTCCCATCTTGCACGTGCGTCCACACGCGACACGACGAGTATTTTATTAATTAAAAACCTAATTTTACCATCGTTGAAGAGGTAAAATGGAAAAGAAGCTTATTTACTGATTAAATAACATTTCCTACTTCCGGTTATCAGATTGACAGCAAAAACAACCCAGTTCGTCCGTTGTACCGTTCGGAAGCTATATATAGTTGGGAAGTTATAAATTAAACGTGGAAAACCTTGGTCTGACATTGTCAGTGACGTCACTACACCTGCTGATATAAATATTGGACCTCTCACGGTTAATTGTAAACATATAAGGCCGATTCGTCCCAATTTGATATATTCCAACCTGCCCTGCATCCTTCCTGAATCGAATGGGCAGGTGTCGCTACGTTCTTGTACCTTCTACGAGTAACTTTATCAAGAAAAGACACCCCAAACAGTTTGTACCAAACGTGCTACGTAATATTCAGCAATTAGTAGGGTGATGTTGAATTTAATATGCTTATTAAAAGTTAATATTAAGTAATTTTATAATTAGCACTTCGACCTTAGCATGGGTCGAAGTGCTGCTTCATAGATATATAATAAAATCGAATTTTGTGGTCACATTACGCTGTTTACCAGCACAAGTATTATTGCCGCTGGTGGCTGCTACCAACAAGCCTCAGTTCAAACTACAAGGTAAACTGTTTCTGGTGTATTTTATATGTCACCGGATAGGTACATACAACAGTGAGAGACAATGTATTGTCTTTTGTCAGGTGAAGGCGTCGCAACCACAAAATATTTTATATTTGATACCAATTTGTGGGGTTTTATTGACTACCTGCCTTGAACCTGACTACATAAATTTTGAAAGCACTGTACACGAGTGAAAATAACATAAGTAAGGCCACGATGATAATAAAATTGAAAGTTGAAAAGTCAATCTCTACAATTAGTTGTTTACAAAATTATTTTTTCTACTTTGCATTCACAATGCACACATTGTAACACTGTTTTCGGTGTTACAATTACCAAACTGTAACACCGTTTTTAGTAACTTTTTTCTAAGATTGGTGACATTGATATCAAATGCATGTCAAACGAAAATACACATAACCACAAAAGTAAGCACAAACTGATTTTTTAGAATCGCACAAACTGCGAAGTATGTATATTTTTATACATATTTAAACATGCGTGTTGCATCCTAGGTTTCGTACTACTAGTATATGATGGTATATAATAATCATCAATAATTACTTTTTCACAGATATTTGAATTTAAGTGACAGATGACAGTGTTACCAACGGTTGCACCCATAAATACTCTAGATTGGAATTTTACCTAATATACTTCTAAATTTTTATAAAATTAATGACGCAAAGTAGAAAAAATAGTATATTACACTCGTTTTATAAGACATATTGGCACATTCGTTCAACAACTCATGCGCCAATTTGACGTCTTATAAAACTTGTATAATAATATACTATTAATTATTAATGAAATCGTTATTTCAATTATTATGAAATTGTCCAAAAGTTACTGCTTTCATCCGCAATTTAGATTCTACTTTACATTTCATGTTTTATTTATATTAACTTCAAACACAACAGCACGTCCACTATCCTCAAACCTTGTTCTGTATTGTATTTCGTGTTTATTGTAAACTGCTAACTGGCCTACCGGCCATTCTTATCCAAGGTCTGGTTTTAACTCAATTATCACGAAATTTGAGCTTGATGCTTTCAAGGATTTTTAATCCTGGACAACAATAGCTAAAAGGATCAGATTTATACGTGTGGATAGCACACGCCGATTTGAATGACCACTGGGTCTCAACGGACACCAGTGAGTCTAAAGGGCACCAGTGTGTCTCAAAGGGCAGTATGCCAACAGATTATGTTTCCGGGACCTTTTAGTCAGACCGTAAAATTGCAAATAGGAACGTGTGTTCACAATGTCCGACAATCCTGTTTGTACGCCTCTTGACTGGGCGAAAAAATGCGAAAACTAAGTCGGAGATTTTACGAGGGTTATAAAAATAGCCGATTCATCGCGCTAAGGTAGCCGATTTGAACCAAATCACGATTTTGTGGATTAAAAACGTTGTAAAAATGTAAAATCGATGATGTTAATGTGGTTTATAGATTTGTAAGGTCGCGTTTTATATTTAGATGAATATATTTGAATGAAGACAAGAATTTGAGTATACCTAACTCAATAGATTTGAGCTACAATGAAAGAACTTTAATTGTATTGATCGACTTACCGATTTTGCAGAAAAAACTCAGCACAACTGCTGAATATATGCTGTATTTCCTGTTAGGTCGGACTTTTAAAGTGGATGAAAAGGAAACAAAAGAAAATGCCGTTTGCAGTTCCCATGTTGTGGCGAGAGCCTTGAAGATAATTGCTATTTTTGCACGATAAGCGTTTCCGGATATTCGAAGAAGGATAAGCATAAAATAAAATATCCAAATTTGCAATCAGCATCGCGATCCATCCCCCATGGAGAGAACGATCCTCTCCCAAGTGCGCCATCCACTTCATCATCTTTGATTTTTGACACAGAAGAAATTTCGACTGTTTGAAGTTACGTTGGTAATTTATCGACATAAAATATTGCTTCGACATTTTTACGGTATTTTACCGAAATTGCGGTGATTATTCGTGTGTGGCATAGTAGCTCGTAAACTCTTACACCAGAATAAAGTAATTAACTTGAACAAACAAGTACACGGAGTAATTAAAATTAATTGGTACTTAATTTGGGTCGAAACGATCCTCTACTGAGTGATATTGCAAAATCTGTCGATTACTCGTTTAGGATCACTTTCAAAATACCCAAAAAATTAAGCCATACCCAAATTTGGTACGATCATATTTTTATTACTTACTTACATGGGTTTTTCTTTCGTCACTAGGTATACTGTAGGAAGTTGAACATCAGGTTTTTATCCTTCATAACTGTAGGTACGCACAGTTACGATCGAAGGACCCCAAAAATTATGTCATTATGTCAAATTTCTTTCCGATTCACCGACATTCCAAGCTACCGACCACACACCTTACCAAAACTAATATGGACCGTTTCTTTTGTCGGTAGAGCTTATATAAATACAAGTAGCGTCCGAAATTTCGCGCCCAATTGACTTCCTTACATGCCACGTGGCTTACCGTCCCTTTGCACGGATCTTAGCCTAAATAAAATTTCTGCCTTGAGGTGTTTAACGTGGGTGTTCCAAAATTAGAAAATATTAGTCGGCACGGTCTTTAAGACAAAACCCAGACCGATATATCAAAGAAATAGGTCAGAACCCTGCAAGGCGTGGGTGCGAGGATGCAAAACAACCCCCCTATATCAAAGTAAGTCGTGTGGATGGTTTAATGAGTGGTGAGAAAAAATTCAGGGTGGTTCTCGCCTTCGGCGAGCGCTAACGAGGGGTTGAAAGGGTTAATTATGATCGCAAGACTGACCACGAAGGCGTAGGTGTATCTCCCCAGTGATAAGTTAACTTATCGCGGTCAAAGAAGCACTTAAACTTTGAAATATAATTAGGTCGCTATCTGAGATAAAGGATTTTTATTGTAGTTCGAAACCGTATACGGAAATCTGATACCAAAATCAATTAAAACGTTCACGTTTGCGTATTAATGGCTTTTCGGTTGTCTTTACAATCTTTGGACTTACCCTAATGCTTTTATCAACTTTATTTGGCCGCACCAACAACAGAAATGCATATAATTTTGATCTATTACACTAAGCCTTGAGGTGATGTTTTAATAAACGCTCTGGAACACTAGAAAATCACAACCCTTAGCCGAGGAACAACCCCCTGACTGTCCATCGATCATACCGCTCCATGCCAGAGATTGATTTAGTGCACGTGAGTTTAAAACAAAAAAAAACGCCGTTTTTCTTTTCCAGAAATTCAAATAAGTCACCCCGGGGGTGAGATGTGTCACGCAGGACGAAATATGGACTCATAAAGGCGTGGCTTGGGGATGTTTTGGCCACAGGACTAGTCGTGCCTTATTGGGGAAGTAGTATATCATAATTTCTCAGTTCGTTTTTGATTTTAATTGGCGTTGACTGGCTGGGTGTAAAATATTGTGTTGGTGATTATTATTTTAATCGTTAACTGGTTAACGGAAGGGTGAATATTGATTTAGAGTAATTTTATTCTTTATTTTATAATCACACAAGTCATTATGTGCGCGAAGAATTCTATTCTTCCTTGGACAAATACAGAGTAATAATGACTGCTTATAAGACCTTATCCATGCTACATCGTCTGCAGACATTGAAAAATAAACTGGGAAGTGCAGGTGATGTTTTCTCACGACTGCGCCAATAAAAACCGAATTGTACCTGGTAATGCTAATAGATGTCGCCTCGGCCCCTTGTCGCTGGCCCCAGCTTTTATTTCTGTACAAGACTCTCAAAGGAGTAGTAAATGTTATCATTTATTAAGGCCTCTCGTTGTTTATAAGCGAACACACTGCATGTCGCGAAGTCTATACATTTAATAAATTATTTTATTTGTACTCATCTTACGGGGATATTTTTATTTTCAGTTTGTAAACACGATAGAGAAAGTCAACTGACAACGTCATTTATTACTACTGCACGATTCTGTATATTGTACGGTAATATTTTATTAAATATGTTTATAACGTTTATACCAGAGACCAATTGAATTGAAAGAAGGGAAAGATTAAGGTAGATAGAGACTATAGAAGGGTGTTAACACCCTTAACTTAATGTGTTTAGATCTTGAGTATTAGATAATTCTGTTAACAATGCCAAGACGCATTATGGATGTTTTTAAAAACAACAAAAGTCCTTGTAAACATGCCTAGTGTCTTACTGGAAGCATCCCCCGATTTTTCAATATCGATAACGATCGAAGCAAGCAAAGGGTTGAACAAAAAGGCGCCAATTAAATTAAGATTTTCGAGTCGGATACGAGTGACCACAAAGTGGACACACCTTAGAACTGACGAGGGAATGTATATCTGTACGTGTGGCCATTAAACAGAACAAAGGTTACATTAGGGATGAGCTGATCAAGACATCACCAGTTTTTTTTCTTTGGTCAACACTGACAGTTTTAAGTAGTGATGAAAGTGCTTGATGTCGTCTAACAGCACCAAATTTGTCCCTACCTTTATCTGTCTTAAAATCAGATCAAATGGAGGTCCCATCGATTCAGAGGACTCCAAAATTTCTAGGGTACCAGCGGAAAGTGAAAAAGTGGTGCATAAAAAAACGTTTATTTTCTGCGAAGTTATTATAGCTTTTATTACCCGTTCTTAAGTCAAATAATTAGGGCCTTTCGAAAAAAATCCCAAACAAGCGGCACTTAATGAGTAACATACATCGTGGGAGTTGGTTTGGTCAATTAAGAAGCAATAAACTTTCAAAAAATTACCGAAACATAAACCGGAGTAATGACTAGAATTGAAAAATTCGATGCAGCAGTAAATGAATGAAAATAATTTAAATATTTTTATTGCAATTATTATTTCCGCTCGCAATTATCGGTTATAAAATTGATATTAAGTTTTATTCGTACGAGTAACGGTCGATATTTCAGAATACTGTACTGCGGAATACTATACAGAAAAATATACGTGAGAGATAATGACGATAATTTTCGTAACGGTATAAAATATTACATCTTTCTCCCAATTTTAAAATCAGCATGACTCTCGTATTTGTATGATGTTATAATTATTGACAGGTACGGTATATTTTTATTACTTATGTGTGTCGTGCATCGTATTTTCGAGTATATGAAATAATAAAGTCCCTTCTAAATATACTCCCAGTAACTCTATAAGACCCCCATTGATATGTTAAATTTAATAGTAGATACCACATGCAGTTTTCTACAATATGATCATTTGATGAATAAGTCTGATCTGTTTTAGAGCTGTCTGGCAAATGAAAGAAGGCTACCGACCAATACTTATAACTCAATTGCATTAAATATGATCCATTTTTCATTTCTGTTGATAGGTGATGGAACTTATGTGTCGGCGCATATTACATTGTTTCTACTCATAACGATCACAGAAGATGAATGTTACTGCATGCTAATGCTTGCCAGAGAAACAGTTCTATTATACACAGGGTACACACAGAGAAATGTTTAAGACATTCGTTGTCTTGCAAAAATTTACTACGAACAACATATATCAACCTTTTTTTACCCCTTTGCAGCAGCGGTAGATAGTTCCAACAAAACAACAAAATTATTCACTTCAAATCAACATATTATGTTGAACGTAAATTACTATTGCTTAATTTGAATAATTGATCGCATTTCATTTAAAATGGCAGTTACTTGCACTGAGAATGAAATGCTCTATTCAGAACACAAAAGGTGTTGAACCAAACCTAAAAATCTTGTTCTGAAACATTTGTTTTTCCAAGCAAAACAACCAATTACCTATTCTGATAATTATTATTCTCTTTAATCCATCCAATGGTTGAAATAAAACAATATTAATTTGGTGTGACTTAATAATTTACTCATTGCAAAAAAAAATTACTTTCCTATCAACTACCACTTTGAGTTGCTTTAAAACTTTCACGGTGTTTCAAACTCTTCAAACTTGAGCTATATTAGTGTATAGCATAATTGTGGGTGACATAAAGATTATTAGACCCTTATTTATATGCAAAACCCTTTCAGCAAAACCATAAAGCTAATATTAATGGAACGGACACATAATACATCACTCATTAATTAAACAAGAACCTAATTAGACCAAAAATCAGCATAACGTAACTCCTGAACGTTTTCTACCCTCTTGGTGGTAAAATTCCTCAAAATTCACCCTTTCAACAGCTCAAGGGGGGTCGGACAGGGCGGCGCCGTACCCTGCGTCGAGTACATCGGTCAATATACTCGAGTGGACTAACCTTTTTCCCCTGTAAAGGGTTCACTGTTTGCGAAAAATTCACACATGAGTTGTTACTCGATCTTTTGAAATGTGTCGGCTCGCTTTCTGGGCATTGTTAAAGTGTTACGCAAATCTGAGCCAAGTCGGCCGGTAAAGTTACAAAGGTCCTTTCAAGGATCTCAAAATGTACTTCACCACGTCCATTTGACCGTGACGAACGGCTGTTCCTTTTTTGTGCAAAAGGACTTCGGATTGATAATGGATTTTGGTTTAAATTCGTTATGCAAAGAGTTAAGGATTCTTTACTATTGAATCTGCACGTGGATTTTCTACGGAAATACGAATAACTTGTATAAAAACTTTATTATTTCTTGTATAAGATCTGTTGTGCTGTAGGTAAACTTTGTCATGACACCATTCATACATGTATTGCCATACTATGTCCCTGAATAAAGCAAATTCTTTATCTTTACCTTTACCTTTTTTACCTTTACCGTTAAGGTAAAGGTAAAGGTAAAGGTTAAGGTTAAGGTTAAGGTTAAAAGGTTAAGGTTAAAAGGTTAAGGTTAAAAGGTTAAGGTTAAAAGGTTAAGGTTAAGGTTAAGGTTAAGGTTAAGGTTAAGGTTACCTTTACCTTTACCTTAACCTTAACCTTAACCTTAACCTAACCTTAACCTAGCCTTAACCTAACCTTAACCTAACCTTAACCTAACCTTAACCTAACCTTAACCTAACCTAACCTAACCTTAACCTTAACCTTAACCTTAACCTTAACCTTAACCTTAACCTTAACCTTAACCTTAACCTTAACCTTTATCTTTATCTTTATTAATGTCATACAAGCCTCAATAAAATGACCTGTTATGTTGCATATAAGGCATAGCGGCTTCTTAATTTAGTGTAACCGGAGTAGAGTGAGTTGGTTATGTCGATTTTTACATATGTTTGAGATCATCGATTAACATTTTTTCCCTTTAGGTATTGAAGTTGCCTGGGCAGCAGGTCAACCTCGAAATACATTTGTTAAAGTAACTGGACACCGCGACCCCGACATTATTATACCTGGGTATCAGCTCGATCGTATATTTTGTGCCGTTTCCCGTGAATCTCACTTGTTATAAAATGTTAAAGGGCGCACACACGGCTGAGAAAAGGACGCAGTAATATCAGGACCGGCTCACATAAAATCCTTCCGAAAAATAGAATTGTTTAGAGAAGTTTTATAGAATTCTTCAGCCCACCTTGCTTATGTTATTTACATTCGTGTACAGTGCTTTCAAAATTTATGTAGTCAGGTTCAAGGCAGGTAGTCAATAAAACCCCACAAATTGGTATCAAATATGAAATATTTTACGGTTGCGACGCCTTCACCTAACAAAAGACAAAACGTTATCTCACTGTTGTATGTACCTACCTATGTGACGTATAAAATGCACCAGAAATAGTTGATTTTTTAGTTTGAACTGAGTTTTGCTGATAGTAGCCATCAGCGGTGGTAAACAGCGTAATGTGACCACAAAATAGCCGCTGGTTGCTGATTCTGCTAGCAGCATCAGCAACTAGCGGTTAATAAAACAGCCTAGTGTGACCGTGGCAGAAGTTTCTACAAACTTTGTTATAAATCCGGCCCTGTATCTTACGGAATATTCAGTATGTGAGTGAAGCAAGCTCGAGGAGCCATGAGAGCTATGTTAAGTCGCGCGTCCACCTCGTCGACTTCGATCTTGCGTCAACGATAAATCAGGCGTTAACTAGACAAGGCGCCCGACAAACGAGCCGTCCTAACCTGTAATTTTCGAGGGTCCTCGTTTCGCGGTTTCCACCACGGACGGTGAGGCCACGGCCACAACAAAGCGGCGCACCGTCTCGCCTTCTGCCTTAATATCGATGCCTCTATACCTTAAAACAACTGCCCGTCGAAGAAAATGAAAACGTACTCCTGGATTTTTATGATCGCAGACACCGGGTGGGTAATATCTATCTTTTTCTTCTTATTTTTTTGGGGAGGGGGGATAGCTCTTTGTGGATACCGACTATGATCACCTTGGAAACGAGGTGTTGAGGAGCAAATTAACACCTTGAAGAGGTGGCCTGAAGAGGTGGCATGAAGAGGACCTCTCGATTTCCTTCGTGGTCTGGGAAGAAGAAGTACGGAAAGTATGCACTTCCTGTGTACTTTGTAACACCTCGTTAAAAATGGATCAGGACGGTCGTTTTGGCAAATTTTTGCAATGATGGTGTGTGATTATAAACCAGGAAGAAGTTTATATATATATATATATATATATATATATATATATATATATATATATATATATATATATATATATATATATATATATATATATATATATATATATATATATATATATATATATATATATATATATATATATATATATATATATATATATATGCATTTTTGGGAAATATTTCGCGATACCACAGGCAGATCATTAAGGAGCCAATAGGTGGGGAGCAGCATCCGCTTACTTTCTACTTCACAGCGGGCCATCTAAAAAACAAAATTGAGCCACCGCGTGTGTGTGCGCGAGCCAATAAACCGATACTAAACGCACGCCCGAACATCTGCCCCTCGAAATACGAAATCCCGAATCATGCGGATAATTCTGCATGCGGAACAATCTACTGATCTTATTCTATTCGTCTAAGGTAGACAGAGAAAGACTGCTAGATCCGCTAGATACACTGGAACGGTTGCAGTCTTTTGCAATACCTTCTGGCAATACTTCAATTTAGTGAAACCACTAGCTCTGTGTATATGTCAAAATTTTCGATTTTAGTTATTGGCCATTCTAGAAATATGTGGTTAAGGCTTCTCACCTGTCCACATTCGTAATATGGACATTTTAGGATACATTTTAGGTTATCTGCTATCTGTTACTGTTGTTACGAATGTCCGGCAGGGGGCGTTTCGGGTTTGACGTTACTGTGGTAATAGCAGCAAAACACGGGTCGACAAAAATCGATTTTTTGGATCGAAAATTGTTTTTAAGGCCGTTTTTTTGCTCAAAACTCTTTGCGAAGGGTATTTAGAGGGATTTTATCGTAAGACATGAGAGCGAGCGGCTTTTATAAGGTCGGCAGGAACGGATAAAAAATGTAAATTTTTGACGTTCATCGATCCGCTTGTCGGAATTTCTAGACGTCACGTGACATTTTCTCGAGGTTCGCCTTCACCCGAAGATGTGCAAAAAGGTGATTTTTTTTCAAAATTGACGTATTTAATTTACAAAATATGGCGCAGTCCACGCGGAATTGTGTCCTTTTTTCAATTCGAGCGTCAAAAGTAATATCGAAAAGGCCAATTTTGCAGCTACTCGATCGTAAATGTCGGCGAAAATGGGCGATTCTGTTGAACTATACTTGAAACTATACTTGAAAGTTCGTAATTAGTATAAGTAGGTAGACAGCCATTCCAACCTAATGTCAGTGATCACTGATTCTTTTTTTAATTTTTCATCTTTTATTACATACATTGTAAAATTTACTTTTTTTATGAAACCAATATAATCTATCCATCAAAATATGACGGCCCAACAAATGCATTTCGAGATAGTACCAAACGAATATGAAAATGTACAACCACCGTATATGTACATCTGCCAGCATTACATCCGAAATGAAACCCTTTCAATCGTAAGCAATACCAGCGGGCCAGGTAACATCTGTATATTTTGAGGGAAAACTCGACAATTTCGACAGATTCTAGATTTTGCGATTCAATCCTTTATTGTTTGTGGTAGTCGGTGGGTACTATTGGCCTTTAGCGAACACCTTGCCACCACTTGCATCTGTCCATATATTTACCGATCGCCCTAGGTGCCTTATTCGATTTCTGATCCAGACAGCATACTCCCTAACCCTAAACACTGATAAGACGCGTGGGTGTAACACTTGTCCTATTGTGTTGTGTAATAAAGTCCTTCACTGCCTATGTATTTGTATATGATCGAAGAGCAAGCTGCGTTGGTATGTGTATACAATATGTGGGTGGATGCCACGTGGACACTATCTAACTAACACCTTTCCTGGTCGATCGAAAAACTGCATGTGTCGCTATTTGTTCCAAAGGTGTACAAATACAACGTGGAGCAGGCAACCCTTTGGTTCTCCAAACTGATAAACCTTATTTATTCTTTCTTTTTGGAAACGGTTCAATCGATGAAATCATTCAGTGATCATCCAGGTGTTCAGACGATGGTCAGTTTCTCAAAGCTAGATAGATAGATATCAAATTTCAATGTTTCCTTCTAACTTGCCCTTCTGTTCTTGTTTGTTTTCTTTTCTCTATTGCCTCCAAATAATCAGTGAACTTTAAGTATGAATGAAAGTATCATATATCTTTGAAACTTCAAGCCTTCAAATTACTTCTCAGACAAGATGAAAAACAAGCAAAATTTTCCTGAAATCCTACACTGAAGTCTGGGACGAATTACCTATTCAAAATCTAGTATTTAACAACACAAAGTAGCTTAAAAGCCGTTGACATCAGCCAACCCTATCTTCCTGTTTACCAGAAGGGTCCACCGTTTACCTTTAAGGGCATGTGCCACGGCACAATGCCCCAAAAGGTGCTTACACCCACCTATGTTTCACCAGCTGCCCTATCACGGAATGAATGAACTCACCAATTTGAAACGTGTATTTTTACTTTCCCCAAAGAACTTTGGATTTCAGCCTTTTGAAATAAAATTAAAAAGAATCACTGCATTGAATTAAGATCACATACTCTAGTCAGAACACAGAAGGTGTTGAACCAAACCTAAAAATAGTTTTCTGAAACAAAAAAAAAAAATACCTACAAGATTCCATTACATTCTGATGAGGAGATAATAAATATTACGAAGTCAAGTTAGTAGTAAAAAAATGGTACGGCCATTTAGCGCATTACGGTAAATATAGGAGGCAAATAATGCAGGCATTGCAGTACATCAAGAAAAAACTGGACATGACTTATATGCATTAAATTCGAATTTATTGAAGTAGCCCTGCTGACTTTAATGCCCTATTACGTGCAACCAGTTCTTCTTCTTCTTCGAAAAGCGAAAATATGTATCACCGGCCACCCTTTAATAAATAAAATCCGGTCTTTTGATTTATTATTCCACGAGAGCAATCTATAAATCTATCTATCACCCAGGAAACGAGACAGACTGCTTAAAACAAAACCCGAATCACTCTTATTTGTGTAATAACAACCCTCTGGAGACCAAAATTCGGCCTTTGAGTGGTACCCAGGTGTAAAAAATATTAACTAATCAACCACCTAGTAGCGCCAAAGTGCCCCTTATTCTAGCACCCCTAAGCAATATATATCACAAGTAAAATTACAGACTAATTCTCAACCCCAAGTCTGAGTTCGAGGGGTCATTTCCTTCCTAAATCACTGGCACCCTATTTAAGAAAACCCGAGCACATCTATCAAAAAAGAGCCGCGACGGGTTCACTAGATTTAGTTCGTACGGTACGCCATAGGTGGCGTTTAGAACTGAACTCAACGAAATTGGACTAATTCCCTTATTAGAACATAATTAACATAATTTTGCATTTTGATCAGTTCTGGTTTGATGTATCGAGTTTATTATTTGATTTATTGCGTTTATTATTCTATATATGGAGTTTATTACGTTACGAGTGTAATTATTTTGTTCCGTTAACCATCCAAAGCACTTGTCTACGTCGCACGATAATTTGCATCCACCCCAAAAAAACAAATAATTGATGCCATAGATGGGGTGATGGTACTCAACCACCCCCTCGCGTGGTATTTGTAATTGTTATTGACGTCGACGAGCTTGGTAAACAGTGTTTATGGTGTTTAATTGGACAAACAGATGTACAATAAATATGAACAGGAAACACCTTTGAGCATCCCCCTTTTTTGTTGTGATCGATGAGAAATAATTTCACATTACAGGTTATATTAAACAGTGCTATAAAAAAAGTCTCCGTACTTCAATCTGTTTAATTATGTATCAAAGTGGTTAACTGACTGTTATTAAATGATACCTTCAGTTCTTAAATAACAACTTTGCGGAAAAATGTGTATTCTGTATGTACCTTTTCGTAATCCAGTGTTTAAAATATTTAAGTAACTTAGTCGATAAGTAACAATTGTGGATCTGACAGTTCCAAAATATTTTCCACTTGTCATCGCAATGGATCTGTTGGATGTGATGTCGAATTTTAATGCAATAAATACAATTAACGATGTGAAAATTAAGTATGACTTCAATTAAATATTTCTATTTCTTTTACAATTAAAACTGTAGGAGCAAAAGAAGTATTTTTTTAGGGAAATTTATAAGATTATTCCCCATTCGAAGTTCCAGACTTCCTTATGAAACAGTACAGGCTGTCGAAAGATCTCGTGATAAATCAATAGAAGAAATGGGAGAGTTTGTTCAAGGCAGTACCCAAAGAACAAAAATTCCACTCCACCTAAAGGTTTCTTGTAAATTTATATATGTATTTACTGTCTGCTGTTACCAAACCAGATTTATCAAAGAAATAAATAGGTATTACTATTTCTCATCATTTGCTGCCCAGATATATACAATAAAAGACTTCTTTATAAAACAGTACAGACTGTCGAAAGATCTCGTGATAAATCTAATAGAAGAAATGGGAGAGTTTGTTCAAGGCAGTACCCAAAGAACAAAAATTCCACTCCACCTAAAGGTTTCTTGTAAATTTATATATGTATTTACTGTCTGCTGTTACCAAACCAGCATAGAACAAAATATTTCTTTGTCTGTAAGCCAACCAGTAGTGAGCAGATTTATCAAAGAAATAAATAGGTATTACTATTTCTCATCATTTGCTGCCCAGATATATACAATAAAAGACTTCTTTATAAAACAGTACAGACTGTCGAAAGATCTCGTGATAAATCTATAGAAGAAATGGGAGAGTTTGTTCAAGGCAGTACCCAAAGAACAAAAATTCCACTCCACCTAAAGGTTTCTTGTAAATTTATATATGTATTTACTGTCTGCTGTTACCAAACCAGCATAGAACAAAATATTTCTTTGTCTGTAAGCCAACCAGTAGTGAGCAGATTTATTAAAGAAATAAATAGGTATTTCTATTTCTCATCATTTGCTGCCCAGATATATACAATAAAAGACTTCTTTATAAAACAGTACAAACTGTCGAAAGATCTCGTGATAAATCTAATAGAAGAAATGGGAGAGTTTGTTCAAGGCAGTACCCAAAGAACAAAAAATCCACTCCACCTAAAGGTTTCTTGTAAATTTATATATGTATTTACTGTCTGCTGTTACCAAACCAGCATAGAACAAAATATTTCTTTGTCTGTAAGCCAACCAGTAGTGAGCAGATTTATCAAAGAAATAAATAGGTTTTACTATTTCTCATCATTTGCTGCCCAGATATATACAATAAAAGACTTCTTTATAAAACAGTACAAACTGTCGAAAGATCTCGTGATAAATCTAATAGAAGAAATGGGAGAGTTTGTTCAAGGCAGTACCCAAAGAACAAAAAATCCACTCCACCTAAAGGTTTCTTGTAAATTTATATATGTATTTACTGTCTGCTGTTACCAAACCAGCATAGAACAAAATATTTCTTTGTCTGTAAGCCAACCAGTAGTGAGCAGATTTATCAAAGAAATAAATAGGTTTTACTATTTCTCATCATTTGCTGCCCAGATATATACAATAAACGACTTCTTTATAAAACAGTACAGACTGTCGAAAGATCTCGTGATAAATCTAATAGAAGAAATGGGAGAGTTTGTTCAAGGCAGTACCCAAAGAACAAAAATTCCACTCCACCTAAAGGTTTCTTGTAAATTTATAAATGTATTTACTGTCTGCTGTTACCAAACCAGCATAAAACAAAATATTTCTTTGTCTGTAAGCCAACCAGTAGTGAGCAGATTTATCAAAGAAATAAATAGGTTTTACTATTTCTCATCATTTGCTGCCCAGATATATACAATAAAAGACTTCTTTATAAAACAGTACAGACTGTCGAAAGATCTCGTGATAAATCTAATAGAAGAAATGGGAGAGTTTGTTCAAGGCAGTACCCAAAGAACAAAAAATCCACTCCACCTAAAGGTTTCTTGTAAATTTATGTATGTATTTACTGTCTGCTGTTACCAAACCAGCATAGAACAAAATATTTCTTTGTCTGTAAGCCAACCAGTAGTGAGCAGACTTATCAAAGAAATAAATAGGTATTACTATTTCTCATCATTTGCTGCCCAGATATATACAATAAAAGACTCTTAAAACAATAAGGACTTACCAATTTTGCAGACGAAACCAGCTCAGCATGTCCAGCCAAAAATCTGAAAAGAAAAATTCAATTTTGAATCACACTAAAATACCTTTAATGCATTTCTTTTTGTATTTTGACTGATTGGAGTGAGACAAACACGCCAATTACTTAAATACAGTCCACTTAAGAGCATTTTTACGCCAATTATGCGGTGGTATAGCGACCCTCGAGTTATGTAAACACGATCGAAATTAAGCTCACCTTTCGGTCGATATAAATTATTTAAATTAAAAATACTCAACGGTATGAAGTAATAAAATATGTATGTATGTATGGTATGACCAGATAATCCGTACCAGCTGCCATAAGGCTGGCCGTGATTTTGTTAAAAACACAAATCCAATTTTACGTAATTATACCGGTGCTTGATAAGTGTTACAGTTTTTTTTTTCTTTTTCGTTCGGTTCGGTTGTTTTTTTTTTTAGTTCTTACGCGCGACTTTACGTTTTGGCGCGTACAAACGCATCTGCTGCTCCACGCAAAAAACAAGATGTATTGATCACTGCAGGTAGTAATATTCCGAATATAAAATCTCGATAATTGCAGTTCGTGTCGCCAGAATGCTGCAATCCTACGCAAAACAGAACTTCAGATACGAGCAATTTACGATCGTTTGATCTTAAATACGGCTAAGTGCTCACTTTGTGTCAAATATGCAGAAATTATCAAGATTTGTTGAAGTCAAAGTAATTTGACTTAAACTGAGCATTCTTTTTTCTGTGTGTAACGGGAACAATATTTATTTAACTTTATATTTGATCCACTTTTGTCTCCCTACTAAATTATTGTGTAAACGTTCTCATAGAAGCCGACAGAAACCGGAAAGACCCAAAGAAATCGGGCGGCGCACAGAAAGACAAACACTGAACCATTTATTTTACCTAGGAAATGTAGAGCACTTTAGGAAAGGTCTTTAATTGTCTGGTAAATATTGATTGTCTACAATGTAGTAGGTAGTAGGCTTTACATTAAGAATGTACGTACATATCACGTTTCTCCTCCCACACTATCTCTTTGTGTTGAAAACCGTTCACGCCTATTTTATTTTCGCAAAAAACAACATTTTGACGTGTCTTCATGTTTTGTTATTTTCTCCTGTTACTTTGTCTATGAAAAGCGCATATAATGATGGGGCGTTTAGCCACATATCTCACCACACATCAACACCTTCCACGGAGAAGATGCATCTGCCTTGAAGGCAGGAGATATTAAAATATCTACATAATATTTAATAATACGTTGGGTTGGGTTGCCGAAAATTTGCCAGTGTGCTTTACCAGATGATAGAGTCGACTGTTGTAAATCATTTTGCGAGGGTTGAGATCGGTAGTACTAAAAATGTTATTGCTACTGGCTGCTAACTTTTACAGCAACCAGCTGTAATTTAATTAATCAAGAAATTATGTATCTTTAAAATGTGTTTTATAAATATTATGCGAGGTAATATTCTCCCAATTTATAAAGAGGGCTTTAAGTGATAAAATTTTTTGGGTGTTATTCGTTCAGAGTTATTTACACACAAGTTTTGAGGGTCTCTGGTTGGTGAAGTTTTATGTTTTGGCAATGAGACCGCTGCACGAGTCCTTTATACGCGCTCATTAGCTTTTATTAGTTCACACATTTGTTACCGCTCAAATTGGTTCGTTACGTAAATCAAAACTGAAAGTTTAGCAGATACAAATTGCCCTGTTGTTAGCCGTAATGTGGCCCTTCGGGCCCCGTTTATAACACGGGTGCTTCAGTCCGAAATAAACAAAACGACCAAAAACTATATAGGATGTTCCATAAGCAAGAAAAATGACAACTTTTGATTGAATAATTTGTCAATCGCTTTACATACTTTTAAAGAATGAACTTGTAAAGCCTCTATTATGTATACAGTGTCGGCCAGTTTCAGACGCCGTATAGCCCATAAGAGAGAGCAAGAAAGCAATATAAAGGCGGTCACTGCGTGCCCCCACCAAGCAACGTACCACCACCAAGAGCGCTGTGACACAGCGCGCTGGCTCATGGGTGCTGCCGCAAGTCTCTAAGTCTCTTCAGTAATACAATAAAGGCGAGGGGTGTATGTACTATGCTCGTACTTATTATGTCCGATATGAAACTTGTCTTTAACTTTAAATCTATTGTTGCATTTTGAGTCATTAAAATCCTTTGGGGACCCTACAAAACAGTTATTCTGAATAAACACATAAATAAAAATAATAAGTTATTTTTTATTTTCAAACTTATCTCCTCCTACACCTTCGCAGTACCCTAATCTGTCGTAAAACTCTGTTCGTACTTCTGCCAAAGTTTCTGGCGTTATACGTCCAAGTTCATCAACAATTTTGGCACGCAATTCATTTAAATTTTGAGCCCTTTCATGTTCATGGCCATAAATTGTCGACTTCAAATGGCCCCAAAGAAAAAAATCGTTTGGTGATAAGTCCGGTGATCTTGCTGGCCATTTGATCTCAGAGGTAGATGAAATACATCTATCTTGAAATGTTGCTGCCAGAAATTCACGGACTGGTCGTGAATTGTGAGCCGGACACCCGTCTTGTTGAAACCAAACTTCCTCAAAATTTTGCCTGACAGTTTGAACAGCAGGAACAATCTGCAATTGTAGCAGGTCTAGGTACTTAGCCCCATTTAAATTTCCTTCGATAAAATAAGGTCCTATTATGTCGTTACCTAATATTCCCACCCAAACATTTAGCTTTTGCGGATACTGAGTCCGTGCAGCTATGTGCAAATGCTTGTTTTCAGTGGACCAATATCGGGTAACTGAACTATTGTGAATGCCATGAAGTGAAAAACTAGACTCGTCAGAAAATAATATATTAAATGTAAAATTTTCGTCAGTTTCAATTTTTTCACGCATGGTCTCACAGAACAACATTCTCCTTATTTTATCGTCAGCAAATATCTCATGAGTGAGAGATACCTTGTACGACTTGTACGTATTGCGCGTGAGAATGTTCCTGACTGTTCTCGCTGGCATGTCCAAATTTTCGGCAAGTTTAGTAGACGAACATGGCTTACTAGTTTCCGCCAAACCACAAACATTTGTTTCTCGGGCCATTCGTTCGTCAGACATTACTGGTGGTTCAGCGGGCGGGTGGCATTTTTTGCACGATGTTACGCACCCCGTGGTCTTAAATTTATTGAACATTCTCTGAACGGTCCTCATATCAGGAACTGGTCGATCGGGAAATTGAAAAATAAAGTGACCTATAGCCGCCTGCCCACCTTCGCTTAAATACCAGCAGATTAACTGCACTCTTTCTGCAGTCGTGTACACCATTATTTCTAATTATCCGTTTATCACACACTGCTTTGTAACGTACCACGTAAAGGATGAATTAGTTCTGCGAGCTGAGTGGGGAGCAGAGTGGGCTGTGCACTTGCAGTACGATGGTGCCATCCCCTCCAAGTGGTGGGGATATATTTGAAATGTCTTCGTCGTACACATAGAAAGTGTATGCGGCGTCCCGGACTAGCCCAACCTGTATATAACATAATATCGCACCTATAAATACGAAAGCACGAATTGAAAATTAAATGTCCTGCAAAACGCAAACAGACGAAGACGTTGTGAGATAAAAGGTGTATTATTTACCGAGCGAAAAGTGATACCTGAGGGCTTTCTCTGTAGTAACAGAAATATTAAAATAAACAGCATAAGAAAGGACGTGGTCTGTTATATTTGTTTTATAAGCGGCGCCTGAGGCGTTGAAGGCGTTCGTTCGCGAATGCATTTGCGCCGATAATCGTTTAGGTCGACCTGTAAATCACGCAAGAAGTTCCCTTTGTTATTATTGTTTTCGCCTTGTGCGTTTTATTCGTTTCGTTTTTATTTTATTTTATTCTTTCTCCGTGTTTGTTGAGCGGTTTGCTTGGGATTTTTTTTTGGGTTTGCCCCCGCTTATCGACGCCACTGTCTGCGCGGTATTGGCCTCCGCCAAATTTATTGGCCATGCTCTTTGGCCCGGGTCAAGTCGCTTAATTATATTTTGATGTCTTACTCAAATATTACAACGCCACCATGTTGCCACAGGGATTCTGCTACGTTACATCTTTATGGTTTTTTTTTGTGGTCTACGTTTGGAACACTCTGTAGAATCTTGGGTAAGATTATCCTTACACAGTTTTAAAGACAAATTAATTGGCAATGTATTGGTGTTAGTTTCATTTTGATATCTTAATTTTCGAAGAAGATACAAACAAAAACAGCGCGCGTTTAACTTTCACAGCAACCAGCTGTAATTTAATTAACTCAGGAAATTACGTATCTTTGAAATGTGTTTTATAAATATTATGGGAGGTAATATTCTCTCAATATATTGTCGTGAACCGACAAAGCGCTGCCACCAGGATACCCGATTGGAGATGGGTCCAAGTCTCGTTGGAGTTCAGTCTGGATTTAGTTCTTGTTTGGAAGGAACTTATCTTGAATTGTCCTTCAAGATTAACTTGATGGCTTCTTCCTTCTTGATTTTCCAAAGGTACTGTCCTCTGAGTTCACCTCGCAGACTTCTTCCCAATGGTTCTTCTAGAAGTACTGCCTTAGAATTGTCCCTTGCAAGTTGAAGTCTTCCCAAACTAATTGGTAGGTCCAAAATATTTGGGTGGTTTTCAATGCATCAACCATCTTGGCGTTGAGGTTCAGTAACTCAAACACAAGACTGGAGTTGATGAATTTATTCACCAAACTTTCACTTACAGAACCAAATCTCTAAACTAAATTAGGTCAAACTCTAGATTAGCTCTAGTCAGACTGACTGACTGCTTAATTAGGAAGTGCTTATATACCTTTTTGGTTGCATTGTTAAACAGCATATTGCAGATTGTTGCATCTAGAGCGAATCTAGAAAGAAATGATTGATAAGCCTTAATTAAGACGCAACACCTTAAATAAACATTAAAATAAGCATTTTTTTGTGGCACGACAATATAAAAAGGGCTTTAAGCGTTACAATTGTTAAAATCCTGATCACATAATGAATAGTCGCCGGCCGAAAAGTTATGCTGCAACGTTGACTGGAATGCAAAATGTGGTTTTTAGTATTTAGTGCTTGCTGTAGATATTATTAGTTAACCAGCATGGTGCGGTCACCGGCGAATGGTTATGGCTGTTGCTTGTAAAGTTAAACATGTTGAGCTTTTAACCGCTATTTTGAGCTTGCGCTGCTGGCTCAGGACAAAGGTGGGTATTGTAGAAAATACATACCAACCATCGATTATAATAAATTATTTAAAGCAACAATTTATTACTTTTCTTAAATAAATAGTATGTTTGATCCCTTTTGCAATAAAATTCCTGTATCTCACCATAAATAAAGTTAAGATTAATGTCTTTTGTGGAAATTTGAGAAAGGATTCGGGTGACTGACCGAAAAAAATGTTTCTTTCCATTTCCGACGTGAAAAAATTTCATTAGCGCCCACGACAAATATTGAATTTGTCACGCTTCTTCGTGTATGCATTTGTCGTCAAGTATACAAAGAAGGAAGACGCTACCGAAGTTAAAGTTACAGTCGTCGTCGGCACGAAATCCCCATAAAAAAAGCGGTTAATGCCTTCTGTAAATATGTGCCCGTTTTACAACGCACCATTATGTGTGTATTTGCACCCGAAAACAGCTTAAAAGATATGTAAATCGAACTTTTATTGAGTCTAAAATGCAACGTGCAGTCGCCGGGGTTAATATTAATTCGATCCTTTATTGCCCCCGCTTTCGAATTTATCGATTATGATCTTTTTAAGAGAAGTAAAGGACATAAATTCTCTGAGAAGTTATAAACTTTTTAGGGTACACGAGAAATTCCGTTAAAATATTGTTAGTTCGTTAAAATATATTATACATTAGATACAATTTGGTATTCAAATAGTTGCAGTAGGTACAATGGTCGCAAATCATGAACGGGGAAAATATGCTAAGTTTAGAATAGGAAAATATGTAAACATGCACCGTAATCCTTTATAAAATGCAGATTTAAAAGGGGTTAAAATATACCTACACAAGCGACGTAATGAGGTCACGTCATTTGAATACGGTTCACTTTTTCTCTGCGCTAATGCTGATTCATCATCAACATGCTATTTTGTGTATCAGTCGTTATATTTTTTATTCATGGGAAAGTTGTCTCTTTTTGATATTTTCTTGACACATCACTGAATATTAAACAATTTTATTGATTCAAGAAAAGAATTAAACTCTGTCCCAATTCATAGAGTGATAGCAAGAATATTTATATTATTGTTTCGCTCACGCTATATCTCCAATAACAAGAGTACCATTGGTGCAAAAAAAAACATTTTGTTAATAGTCTAGAAAAATTATCCTATTATCCCAATTTTGACCATTAGATCGAAAATTGGTGTCATTTCTGTACAGTTTAGATATTTCTGTGCAGTTTAGACGTATTATTTCTTAGCGAAAAACGTTTTTGCGTGTTCCCAATGTGTAATTTCGGTTCGTAGAAGGATTGGGCTTCTCTATTTAGATGCTATCTAACTTGACGTGCAAAATAGCTCAATTTAACTAGTTAGGTATAACAAAAAATCATCTTAGTTTTTTCTGAAAAGGTGTAAATTTGAGATAACGAGTTAATTTGGTACAGGAATCTTCTAAAAAAAAACGGTTACTAACCAAAACTTGACGAGGTATGATTGATGGAATCCAGAATCGAATGCTTCGATTACAAAAAATATTTAGTTAATGAAATAGTATCTGGGATGTCAAGAGCAATTGACAAGAGACAGAGGACTCTGTAAAAACAATGGCCATCGATTGCAGCGGCCACTTGGTTCTTTAAAACCCAAGCAGGTGGCAAAAAAGAAATGCAATACTTTTATAATTGCCCACTTGCTTCAAGCAGATGCGCCTGCCTTTGCAAATAGGTCAACTTTACTGTATTCGATACAGAACTTTGATCAGTCGTCACTCATTAGTGTCATTATTGCTTAGTTGTATGCCCTCATGCAATTAAAGCATACTGAGCATACCTAATTCTTGCGGTTTGGTTTTGTCGATGGGCATGGTGATGTATTTATGTTAAGGATTAGTTTTACCTTACCTAAATCTAGGTCCCTAAGCTTGGTATTGTGTACAAATGAGATTAAGCATACCAGGACCTTCGAACCAACGTTGCATCACAAGTTTCGACCTATTCTTGTTGTTCAAGCCATGTAAGTGGATTTATTCCGGACACAATATGCTTCTGTTAATGCGTTTGTGGTTTACTTAGTGGTCTTGGAAGTTAGACAGAAAATTTAAGAAGAACTATCTTAAAATATGCTGTCGAATTGTAAAAAATTTCAAATTATCTTTGATAGTTTCGGAGTAATGATCAAATTTCTTTTAGCACCATTTACCCAAGGAAAAAATTGAATTCTGATAGTTTTATAATCACTTTTATACACGTGAGGGTTCCTCAAACCGAGCCTAAGCATACAAAACCGAAAGATTAATTCCCACGAAGAGAAATTATTAATGCCATTAATCGTCAGTTCTCATCTCTTATGGCTGCAGGGTACCTCTGGTAGCCCTCGCAGCATGCATTCGCTCACCGGTGCCATGAAAAGGGAAGCCTGCAGTATCCGGAATCTCCGGTCAGATTTATGACCAACATTAATAATATAATAAGTTTGCCATGCGGTCAGACACAATGCTAAACGCATTGTTTCAAATTTACACTTACGAAAGGCCGCGTTACAAATATCAATTTTATTCATGGCGGTCGGTCTATGGGGCGATACGATCCGCTCAAGACCATAGGTGTTCTTTGTTGTGAGTTAAGACCAGCAAGATTCACACTGTCACGGCAACAATGGGTGATGCAATGTTAAATAAAGACACACCAACGTACCAACGAGGTTGTCTTTTCTTTGAGACGATTTTTATCTGTACCAAGGCCAGGGCCACACTTTAGGCTGTTTTATTAGCCGCTAGTTGCTCGTTACCACCACATTATGCTGTTTACCAGCAAGAGTACTGCTGCCGCTGGTGGCTACTACCAGTAAGCCTCAGTGCAAACTACAAGGTCAACTATTTCTGGTGCATTTTAGGTGAAGGCGTTGCAACCATAAAATATTTCATATTTGATACTAATTTGTGGGTTTTTATTGACTACCTGCCTTGAACCTGACTACATAAATTTTGAAAGCACTGTACACGAGGGACTTCTTGTTAAAGGGTCTATTCGTGAGAACTGCTCATCAAAAAGATCAAATAAATGTAAATTTCGTCGTCCAAAGCGCGTGACTTACTCATATTATATATATGCTTCGGCCAGTCTGGTGTAACGCGACCGATATTTCGTATTAATTGATTGTGTTAATTAAAATAATTAATTTCGGTGTGAATGCAATGAAAGTTTAGCTGTATACGTTTATGTTTCCAACTGCGACCAATAAAATTTAAATAAACTGTTATTGGATGCAATAAGTTCGTGTTTTATATGTCTCCCCACATTCTTATTAAATGCCGCCATAACATCGCAGTAAACAATATTAAATAATCCATTAAGGACTTAAGTAGAATTTAAGTAGGCAGTTTTCCATGCAAAGGATTTCAAGGATCTAAAATCTAAAGGATCCTTTACCCTCACGTGTGCGCTATGATTATTTATCAGGGTTTTTTTTTGCGAATAGATGAGGCATTGTCCTTTAGGATCAATTCAAATGTAAATGAAAATTGAGAATGGTTGCCCTAGATTTAGGATGAGACACAAAGGACTTTTTACCTGCGTTAGGAAGGCCCTTTTTTCGCGCGGAGGGGAGATCGAAAATAGAGCACCCGAATATTAATTGAAAAGATGCTGATTAAAAATACATGAGGGAATATCCGGATCTGAATATTGTTATCCTTGAATATTTTAATGATTAATCATTTTTGGATCACTTAGAGCCAGTAAAACTTAAAAAATAACTAACCAATCTTGGTGGAACTAAATAGAATTATTGCCAAGAGTCTAATAAACAATATAGAGTCAAGAGTAGTGGTTGGAACCACCATAAATGGCAGGCAAAACAATATAAATTGAAGGGAACGACCAGACTTAGGTGTAAGCATTAGAACCACTCGAGTATGTCAGCTTAACGTCAAAGACGAACCGGAAAAAGCAGCAACTCATTTGTGTATCGACAATCCCCCATACAATAACCAAAGACTCCGACCAAACCAAAGACTCGGACCAAGTTTCATTCACAGGACAGATCCAGCCACACAATGAGCGTATAAATGAATTTCGTCCGCTTCCGTGATTTCATTTACAATGTTATTATATTGTGGCCGAATGTACGGTGGCGAGAGGCGAAGAAAAATGTGTCGTCCTGTCCCTCGCATAGCGGCAGGACCTTTAGGACAATGAGTTTCGCACGAGTTGTCAAAGGTACGCCGACAGGACGGCACGCGGTTTCGGACCGAGCCGGCGCGTCATCTATATATTTTAAGTGTCCGCTAACAAGTACGATGACAGGACGACATCCATGCTAAAACGCCGCATAAATGAATACATTTTAGTCCGTGCTCAACTCTCCAAGCATCCTTCTCTCTTTCATTGCCATTTCGTTTGGTTTTGTTTTGTTTTCTGTGTGTTTTCTACCCGTCATATAAATTGAGACGAGCTGATGATGTTCTGAATATGTTTCACGTAGAGGTTAGCTAGTGTCCAGAAGGGTCTAGCTTATTCGTATGTTAGATGAGCTGTGTACAAATAAGACTCTAATGAGTTCCAGAGGACAAAAATTTGTTACAAAAAATAGCAAAATTAAAGAAAATTTCCAAAGAAAATGCATGAAGCTGATTTAGAGTAAAAACGGAGAAAAGACCGTGAACGATATCATAAGAAAAAAGAACTGGGACTGATTAAAAGTATAAAGGGGTGTGATGCAAGAGAAAAGGGTATTAGGCTGAAGAAGTGGTGAGTAGCAACAGCAGAAGAAAACATACAGAAGAAAACAGACCTTAGAGGTAGAGACAAGAGTCTTATTGAATCGAAATCCACCACTATCATCGGACAATGAAGAAAGTCATATAAGTGTGGAACTATTAACGGGTAGTTCTAGAGGAATGCGTGGTAGAAATAAGGTGATCGAGCACGAGCATACAGATGTCGAATTTTTTCGTGAAGGAGTGTATTACAATCATAATTAATCCATAACTCCCAAAATTAATTAAGTACATATAATGGGACGTACTTAATTCAGACATCTATATTAACCCCAATTTTTCGTAATTTCATCAGCGAGGCGGTTAGCCGAGTTTCGCTAATAAAAATTCATGAGACATTTTAAGTAATATCAATTGATATAGGTATACATAAAACTGGATGTCTTACAAAATTTTCGGCGCTTTTACAAAGAGAAATATGCCGGTCTCTATACACGAATCTGGTTGTTAATATGCTAATTTACAGTAGGTAAAGCACCCACAAACAGGTAGTCGACATACACAGCCATTACAATGCATAACGTCTTGGTTTGTCACAGTAAACCCACCGTATAAGCAAGCACTTGAGACTTGAGATACGCAGGAGTGGTCAACTATGTTTCAGTCAACTGTTTCACCATATGATCGTAAATACTCGACGGCTTTATTTTAAATTCAAATTGCTTTGTACGTCTCTTTGTTAGAAGTGAGTTTACTACATCCCTTTTGTGAAATCTCACAGTGTCTCGCTTATAAATAACTTATAAATAACATGTAAATAGCATAAAAACTTTATAGGAAAAATAATTTTGTTTAACATAAAAGTTCACTCTTATGAATAAATGAATTTTTGAGTATTTTCTTCGTTAAAACCTGCATATCTATACTTATTTCGGCAATTATGGTCTTCGGTAACTGCTTTGAGATTTTATCTGCGCATTGGGATAACATTAGCAAACAATATGTCTTCAGCGCACGCACAATTGGACAGATACCATCTGTAATGGTAGCAAAAATTACCTACCATTGTCATAATTTGGGTTTCTTTTTTAAAGTACCGACTGCCGTTTCAACCACATCCCATCTACAGTTAAGTATTTTCAATTTCATTCAATATTTTTATGTTGTATGCATTACTTACACCACTTACACCAACAGGAAGTCCATTTTATTGGTCATAAGTGTTATAACTGTTACAAGTAACTGTTCCTAGGAAATATGCTTCAATAATTTTTGGTTTATTGTTTGGATAATGGTATTATATAATGCATTTTGTTGTTTTATTTATGGATCGCGTCATATAGAACTATTCAAGGCAATAAGCATTTTGTATCGGTGATTTTATATCCGCCCGTGTACGAAAACAATTTTTTGTTTGGACATTGTATTTTGCAGTTTTCATCGTTGACAACTTTATCGTCATTGACGCGGTTTCCTCCCGGAACTCTTATACTTCAATAAGAATAGTATATTAAAAAGAATACATTGTTTATTGGTTATGTAAATAAAAACTTAATTAAGACACTTAATTCAGTATTAGCAAACTCTCGTATAAGGTCCAAATTAAAGTGTTTAGAACCCATTGACACAAAAATCTCAAAAAACATAAAAATGGTACCATCTCGAATAAAAAAGTCTTTAAATTCATTATAGAACCGTACGCTATTACTTTTATCAAAGGGGTGGAATTTATGTGTCAATTTGTCGTATCTAAATTGCAGTGTAATTAAACCACTATACTCATTAAGTGTACACAGAACTTTAACACTAATTTACGATTAATAATAACTTAAAAATACACTTAGTATCCCATACTTAAGCGTATTTCCCCCTCTACGTTTATCGATTCAAAATTAATGTAGAGAGATAGCCATCGGTGGCAATTAAAAGGCCGAAAAGGCTTCGATAACATATATTAGGTAATCATATCAGAAGATCTGCAAGAACGCTTACATACACGTCTAATAATCGTGACAAATGCTGCTATAAAAAAGCGCTGGGGCAATTTTAAAATTTAATTAAACCACAATAAACAACGGCAATTTACACCCGCGCCAGTTAACCAATTCGCTCAAAGTTCCTTTTTTTTAATTCGGCAAAGATGATTCTTATTTCGCTTATTACTTGAGGGCCTTCTTCGGTTTTAATTAATGATGCACGCAAAAGAAAGGATATATAGTATCTGGATGTACGCCCACGCAGAACGCCGCCGCCGGTAATGTAGGAAGTGAGCAGCGTGGGATCAAGTTTAACATAAACAATGGTTTGCCCGTGGAACGAACTCACCGATTCTGGTGTTCTGTACACGTTAAATTTTACGTTACACGTCTAACCGCTTTACAGGAGTCTGATAGTGGAACGAATCGATTACTGGGTGAAGTCACGACGTGGTATTATGATAGGTTCATTTCCTTTACAGGATATTTTGACGAACTTGAAAGATTCAAATCAAAATGTACGTCTTACATAAACAAATTTCGTTGGACGAAAAATCTAAGATTCTAACAAGATTTTAAGATTCTAACTCTGAGGGATACATAAAGAGTGTTCTATTACTTTACAGATGGCGCTCACAGTTTCTCGCGTCTTTTGCCTCATATTTCCGCTATATAAGTTTGACGATATTTTGAGTGTTCATATATTGTTTGCTTTTCATTTTCCAAAAATCATTGCAATCGATTTAGGGGTCCCCAAAACGTCTATTTCCACTAAAATCTTCTAGGGTACTAGTCGGAAAGTCAAAATGCCTCATAGATATTTCATTAAGCATAAAAACGATCCTAACAGTATTATGTTCAAAAATTAGTGTTATTTGGTTTAGGATTTATATATAATTATAGGTTGTATACCTTTTTCTATTAAACCACGATGAAAAATTCAATTATTGATTACCCTAATAAAATATCCTGTAATATTATACCACGATAATTTGGACGAATTGACTTCCTGTGTGTAATTAGTGACCATAAAGGCGCTACTGACCAAAAAATGCGCAGGTGATGCGTTGTATAATAAAGTCAAGGGTGCGATATTGTCACCCTTTCACATCCCAATGCCGCACCTACCCCTTAATTCCGTCAAAACGTGTAATAGATCCAAACGTTTCGTGTGAAATATCCGAAATTTCGGCGTAATTATTTTGACATTATAAAAATTGCCCGCTTCCTCTTGCTATATTTCAAAGATAAGCTGGCGCATTGTGATTTCCGGGCACAAAATAGATACTTTTTATTTGTACTGCACGCCATTGGTGCAATAGAAATAATATAATACAGATTACCATCAACAAATATTTGCCAGACCGTTGGTTTCACAAAAATCTAAGACGAGATTATATTTTTGATCCGATTTAGGGGTTGTTTGTACGCATGGTGTGTACAAAGGATGGTATCCGGTGAAATAATACTTTCTATCCGTCTTTTCACAACGATATTTTCGCTACGGTAGCCCTATGAGGAATAAACCTATTCTTTACGATTCTTGCTTGTCACCGAAAGGGTTGACGAAAAATTGACAACTAGCGTCATTATGTCATTCATACACGTTCCATTGTCAAGTGTACTAATAGAGGGTGGTTCCATTCAATATATATTCTACCCCATCTTTCGTATTTCTGTCCGAATCGGTCTTGAATCTTAGATTTTTGCGATGATGTGACTACAATACAGGTAGTTTCAATGTTTTGAATAAAAATTTACAAATTCCATGAATATAGGGAGTGACAAAGACAGGGTGTTGTACATATTTGGCGCTTAACATTAAAAACTGACCACTTAAGTGGTCAGTTTTGAAATTGATGGATTGAAGAACTTACGATAAAGATCTGGCATGCGTGGTTCGAGGTACAGATCAGGCGAAAATTACTTCTTAAACTGATAGCGACGTAATAAATCTTCAATCGACGAGTGAACGCGTATAATATACAAAATGGGATTTTTATTAATACAGGTCGACACCTTCATCTCCCATCCAACCATCGCATAATTAAACCCACCGAAGACGAACTGCAATCTTTGTAGAACGCGTATCAAACTCGACTTGATAATTGCATATTTTACACGGCGGATTTATAACAAATTATTAACTAGTTATGATGGGGCAGCAATTATGCGAAATTTTGGGGGTGTGACTTGTTCTCAAGAACGGTTTTTAAATCACTATAACGCGGGCCAAAACCTAATTATACGCAACCTAATTAGTCAGCTGTCAAATTTTGAGTAATTATGGAACTTAATATCTAAAATGACTTTATTACATCTCCTCTAAAGATGGGGATAGTAAGAATAAGTAGGACATATTTGGCGCCATATATGTCGGCCATTTCCTTAATTTATGACTATTTCTCAACAAAAAACAGTGAGGCAGAGGTCTCTATTGTGCGATAGGTTGAAATCAGATTAAGAACCTTTTGTATGGACCCCTATTCATGCTCTCGAAAATTAAAAAAACGCGCGTAACATTTTTATTCGGGTGGCGTGACGCACAATACGCTGATACAGAGATACAAAGTCTCCATTCACCGGCCTGTCAGGAGTTATATGTTCACTCCCACAATATGTAACGATATCACAACTATGGATTTAATATCTGATCTAGACGACCTGCCTTCTGCGTCTCTCCATGTCTGCATGAAAGGGTTTTTATTTTTTTATTGATCCCTTTTGACGGGCGCCAATGTTTCCAAAATACCGAGAGATTATCTTTTTAGAATTTCTCATTCATGGATCATATTTAAGACTCGAGAAAACTCGAGACTCGAGAAATCTTTAGGGCAATCTTTCTAGAGCATACCAAAGCTGGTTTCGATCATTTAACTGGTATAGGTGCATTGTAATCCTACAATAAATCGAAGACGTATTAGTAAAGATAAGGGACAACATAAACTGGTCTCCTAATCTATGATAATAAATTATATAGGCCCCAAACGCAATCCATCAAACGCTTTATATCACTAGCCGGATAGCGGCAGGGCAAAAATAGAACAAAAAGGCTTGATGCTCGTAAGATTAATGGTCGAAATTAGCATAAGTACTGTTATTAACATAAATATTATAGATGGTGTCGAACGGCGGGCTCAAAGCAGACCGACTTTACGTCGCGTTTCACCAATAAAAATCGATTAATTATAAAGTTAAATAATTAATTCATGTATTAAAAAGAGGACCTCAAACTTTTTTCGAGAGATTTTAGGTACAACATGTGACATAACTTTCGTAATCTATGGTAAATTTTTATAATTCTTCTTTCTGTACATTAAATTATGGGTATTGATCAAAGAATCAAAGAAGATGTTCCAAAAATTTACCAAATGCCGTTTGCAGTTCCCATGTTGTGGCGAGAGCCTCCCAAACATCTAAATGATTGCTACTTTTGCACGATAAGCCTCTCGGATATTCGAAGAAGGATAAGCATAAAATAAAATATCCAAATTTGGCATCAGCATCGCGACCTATCCCCCATAGTGAGAACCATCCTCTCCCAGGTGCGCCATCCACTTCATCATCTTCGATTTTTGACACAGAAGAAGTTTCGTCGGTTTGAAGAAACTTCCCTGATTTGATTAGAAAAAGCCTGATTTGACAGTGTCTGAAATCACTCTGTCAAAACAGGCAAGTCGTTACCTTATAAACACCACTGAATGATTTGGTTATAATATATTATTATACAAGTTTTATAAGACGTCAAATTGGCGTATGAGTTGTTATTGAACGAATGCGCCAATATGTCTTATAAAACGAGTGTAATATACTATTTTTTCTACTTTGCGTCATTAATTTTATAAAAATTTAGAAGTATATTAGGTAAAATTCCAATCTAGAGTATTTATGGGTGCAATCGTTGGTAACACTATCATCTGTCACTTAAATTCAAATATCTGTGAAAAAGTAATTATTGATAATTATTATATACCATCATATACTAGTAGTACGAAAGCTAGGATGCAACACGCATGTCTAAATTTGTATAAAAATATACATACTTCGCAGTTTGTGCGATTCTAAAAAATCAGTTTGTGCTTACTTTTGTGGTTATGTGTATTCTCGTTTGACATGCATTTGATATCAATGTCACCAATCTTAGAAAAAAGTTACTAAAAACGGTGTTACAATTTGCTTATTGTAACACCGAAAACACTGTTACAATGTGTGCATTGTGAATGCAAAGTAGAAAAAAAAATTTTGTCAAAAGAAGGTTTATCAAAAGAAAAAGCCTGTATATTCTTTGAATTTATATAATTTGTTAACTGATGGTTATGTAAGGCTAGATTCTATAGTAAAATGGGTATTTTTGCTTGCAAAGAAATTCTCCGAAATGTCGAACTTATTAAGAGAGCACAGTTGAACGAGAGTCAGTTAATTAGCGATCGGCAAAATGACGTCTGCTCGCAGAGTTGCGGCACTGAGACGACGGGAAATTCAGAGTCGACGAGGCACCTGTACCATAAGCGCGAATTGCAAAAGGTGGACGTTGGTCAGCTCAAAGCAAGCAGCTTTCTGTTTGTTTTTGCGACCACGTGTCCCCGCACATGTCCCTCTCGGTCATTAAGCTTAATTACGCCCGGCAGCCTCTCCCAGCCAACATCCAGAGCAACTAATTTGCATCTTTAAGAGTGAAGAAACGTCATTTTCCTGTACAACGAACGAACCAGAGCGAACGAACGAGAGCTAACGCAGAAAGCGACGAAAAGAAAAATAGCCTACCCGCATCGCATAGACGAACGAGGTATTTATAGAAAACGAAAGTGCGGGACAAAAAGGCACTACTAGACGTTGCCCGCAGACGGTCGAACATAGTAACCTAGTACATTGACCATATAAAATCTAGTCGCGACTAGTTATGACCAAGATGTGGGTACCTGGACGACTTGCCATCTGCCCATAGAAGACAAGCCAACGTACGCTCACCCATATCTAACCATCGCCACTCGTGCCTCTAAAAACATTGATATAATACTAGAATATTAAGTACAGTAACTCCTATGCATATGCGACGTCGGTATTTTGTCTCGACTTCTTTGAAATTTTGACAAAAACACATTTATATGGAGCAGTGTTGAACACTCTAATAAATACGACTGTTACATAAGCAAGTTCTCTCCGCTTTTATTCCCTTTCCAGGCTATTCATGGCTTCATTAAATCATGTTAAGGATGGTAATGATAAAATTATTCTTATTACCTCGAGTTTTCTTCAAAATTAATGAAAAATTTCGGAAGCAAATGTCTGAATCTGATTTAGAGTAAAAACGGAGACCTTGGAGGTAGAGACGAGAGTCTCATTGAATCGGAATAGACCACATCATCGGCCAATGAAGAAAGTCACATAAGCGGGGAACAATTAACGGGTAGGTAGTTCTAGAGGAATGCGTGGTAGAAATAAGGTGAGCACGAGCATACAGACACTTGCTGACAGTTATATTTTATCTTCTCTTTAATAAAATGTTTCATTGACGTTTTGCTTATTTCATTGTTGGTATTAACATAGATTATTTATACATATTATTGTTCTAACCCTACATCTCATAATTCGTGTTTGTACTGTACACTAGCGCACAGGCTTATCTATATTCCGCGCCTTTTTGCCACCACACCGTCCTTTTTCTCTTATCCTAGAATAATATCCTTGACACGCGCGCGCGAGCGCCAGGGCTCAGGTGCTTTGCACCATGCGGGTGCCCCCAGCTTTTGGCCGGACAACGTCCCAAGAATTCATGCACGTAAAGTGTTAGTAAAGTGCCCATTATATCGGAGATTGCTATATTTAGTCAAAACGCATTTTTTTTTGTTGCACGGCTAGCCGAGAGATGGCGTATCTAGCGCTCAATGTTACCGTGTTAGTGCGACAACCCACGATTTTTACAACCAATCTGCGGGTAGTTCAAGGTACAGCGTGAACAGATGATTCACTATAGGTACATACATATACCATCAGGGAACTATTATTATTAGGTTTGTTCGAACAATGAAAAAAAAAATAGTTTGAAAGTAGTTTGGAACTAGTTTGAAACTAGCTTGAAACAGGAAAACACTGTCCAACATCTTCCCACTAAAATTTCGCATGGGTTTAGTGTACTAATCAAACACCCCTAACTACAAAGTTGACCTGAACGTTGAGAAAACGGTATCGCAAGGTGTTGTGCCTGTGTCCCTTTCAAATATGATAAATAAAGATTGAAATATACACCGATTTGGTAGAAATCGGGTCATCCTGGAAATGTAGGTCAAACGCTGTTCCCACATGCTTCCGTATATATGTATAGAGAAAACAGTTATTGGGGTGGTCTATTGACGGCACCCCATGCACCGTGGTAAATTCGTTTCCCTGAAAAGTGGCAACGGTGACAGTTGTTGAATGATTTTAACCCATTTTTCACGTGTGGGAACCAAGATTATTATCATATTCAAGTATTTCTGGTGAAAGTAACCACCACTGAAGAAGCAAACTGTTCTTAATTAATCGACACCGAAAAAACAATTAAACTTGTCTAAGCTGATTCTTAATTAGCCCATAAGGAACGATGATAATTACAGGTCACTAATTACCGAACACACCGCAAGGGGACGATACTAATAAATCGCCTAATTCTTGTTTTTCTTTCAGTCTGTAATGCCACGGTCACACTAGGCTGTTTTCTTAGCCGCTAGTTGCTGGTGCTGCTAGCAGCCAATTATAGTTAGTTAATAACTAGCTCTGTGTATATGTCAAAATTTTCGACTTTAGTTATTGGGCATTCTAGAAATATGTGGTTAAGGCTTCCCACCTGTCCACATTCGCAATATGGACATTTTAGGATACATTTTAGGTTATCTGCTATCTGTTACTGTTGTTACGAATGTCCGGCAGGGGGCGTTTCGAGTTTGACGTTACTGTGGTAATAGCAGCAAAACACGGGTCGACAAAAATCGATTTTTTGGATCGAAAATTGTTTTTAAGGCCGTTTTTTTTGCTCAAAACTCTTTGCGAAGGGTATTTAGAGGGATCTTATCGTAAGACATGAGAGCGAGCGGCTTTTATAAGGTCGGCAGGAACGGATAAAAAATGTAAATTTTTGACGTTCATCGATCCGCTTGTCGGAATTTCTAGACGTCACGTGACATTTTCTCGAGGTTCGCCTTCACCCGAAGAGGTGCAAAAACGTGATTTTTTTTTCAAAATTGACGCATTTAATTTACAAAATATCGCGCAGTCCACGCGGAACTGTGTCCTTTTTTCAATTCGAGCGTCAAAAGTAATATCGAAAAGCCCAATTTTGCAGCTACTCGATCGCAAATGTCGGCGAAAATGGGTGATTCCGCTGAACGCGCCCTACACTTGAAAGTTCGTAATTAGTATAGGTAGATATCTATAAATAGCCTATGTTAAAACCAACAATGAAATAAACAAAGCGTCAATGAAACAATTTATTAAAGATAAGATAAAATGTAACTGTCAGCAAGTGTCTGTATGCTCGTGCTCGATCACCTTATTTCTACCACGCATTCCTCTAGAACTACCCGTTAATTGTTCCCCGCTTATGTGACTTTCTTCATTGGCCGATGATAGTGGTCTATTCCGATTCAATGAGACTCTCGTCTCTACCTCCAAGGTCTCCGTTTTTACTCTAAATCAGATTCAGACATTTGCTTCCGAAATTTTTCATTAATCTTGAAGAAAACTCGAGGTAATAAGAATAATTTTATCATTACCATCCTTAACATGATTTAATGAAGCCATGAATAGCCTGGAAAGGGAATAAAAGCGGAGAGAACTTGAGTCTGTAATGCCACGGTCACACTAGGCTGTTTTCTTAGCCGCTAGTTGCTGGTGCTGCTAGCAGCAACAGCAGTCGGTGGCTATTTTGTGGTAAAACAGCCTAGTGTGACCAGGGCTTAAGCCCAAGACCTGACAGCGTAAGAACACCGTAAGAAACCAGCGAGAATAGAGAACATTCATAAAAACTAAAAATTATAATTGAGAGTGGCTCTTCAAATTAGGCATTAATCTAAACAACGTTTCGGATTCCGAACCATAGACAGGCGTGTCGAAACGGATCTTAGACGTTAGACATAAAAAGTCGTAGAGTAGCGCTACACCTACGAATATAATGAGAAATCTGATACCGGCACAACGTCACTAACACCATTTTGAACAGGGCTTCCGATATATCTTGCTTGTCGTATTTATTTTTCCCGCGTCTGTATTGACGGGGTGCTTCTTTATCGACCCGTGGAATTTAATCGTGTGGGCGACTATGCTTAATACGCCCTTTTGTTGCATTAATTAAAGTTTACAAGCCTTTTGTTATGGAGATAGAGCGATAGGTCAAATAGCTAGCTCCTGAAGATTCAATCCGTTCTTTTTTATGGTTATCTGGTGTCTGAAGTAGTGGCTGTTCAATTATTTTTGATCGAGAATTAATTGAAATAACTTATCTTGATGAAATTTTTAGGGGTTAGAATTACAACGATGTTTATTTCATGGCAAGATTCTTACTCTGAGAGATACACAGAAAGTTGTGCAATTACTTTACAGATGGCGCTAACAGTTCCTCGCGTCTTTTGCCACATATTACTGCTATATAAGTTCGACGATATTGAGTGTTCGTGTGTTGTTTGTTTATATCTATGCGTAAGTGTTTTATTTCATGAATGACTTACAAGGATTATGAGGAAAACCAGGATTGTAGTGGAATAGCCTACACAAAGAGAAACTCTATTCTTGGATATCAAGTAAAATTGTTCTTGCGTATATAGTGTAATATTTTTACTATCCAAATAATATTTTATTGTAATAAGACCTTCAGTTATGTAGTTATTTCTAGTTATTCTTCTACATATAAAAAGAGTAAGACGTTCGTTTTACATCAATTGGGTGAAAAATATATACAATCTTCAACAAACAAACAGTTTCTTGACCCAAAAGTATACGTACGTATCGCTTAAAACAGACGTAATTCCTTTCAAGCAGTTCCTTCATACTTAAAACAAAAAAACGAAATACTTGGAACATCAAGAAAATCATATTCTCACTCTGAGAATTTTGTATTTTACTTGAACCAACCGAATGATCTTTCCGCTGATATAGAAACAAGTGATATTCTTCACCCAAAGATATTCGTGTATAAATTTGTCCCTCTGTGTAGAAATTTACGTTATAAAATGAGGCGGTTTATTGCATTACGTGGTGAATAAACGTTGATAGCATATGGCACGAAATAATGTGGGAAAACGTAAGTGATACGCAGCAACACACTGCGTGACCATAGGGCACGGATGGGTATACATACAACCGACCATTCATAAGAGTTGTTGCACTGCTCAGGGCGGTAGCTTGTAATTCAGAAATCGTGACTTATCCCCATGAAAAAAAAAACAAACAAAAACACCACTATTTTTTTTCGTTTTCTGGCCGAAGGATTAAAAGGCGAACAGGCAATTTAATAAATGAGAATTGGATGCTTAATTAATGAGGTTTTGTTTATTAAAAAAGATGTTTTGTTCGTTTTTGGTACAGTTCTAGTGTTACATGTACTTCACACAAGAGTTTCTGTACAAATATCTCAAGATTAAATGACCATTATTTATTTATTTTGGTAGAAAATTTCTAAAGCTGATTTAGAGTAAAAACGCAGAAAATACCGATATCATAAGGAAAAAAGAACACCACCATCATCGGACAATGAAGAAAGTCATATAAGTGTGGAACAATTAATGGGTAGTTCTAGAGGAATCGGTGGTAGAAATAAGGTGATCGAGCACGAGCATACAGACACTTGCAGACAGCTGAATTTTTCTTTATGTTTCTTTATACAGCCAGCAGATTGATACGATAAACAAATTATTTTATTTAGGGGTGGCGTATGTGTTTGTGTCGGATCGGAAGTAACGGTTGAAATACGTCATCCCTGTAGGACATGTGCTCCGAACGTAACGGTCAGTGATTATGGGGGACATGGTCAGGTATCCATGCTCTGATTCGACCACCAGCTCATAAAAAAAAGCACCATGAACCCCACATGTAACCCACCCTCGTTACAGATGCGATAAACAGATTGTTGGGGACGTTAAAATCGTTCTACATAATTTAAAATTCTGTTTTTCTACTTTGCATTCACAATGCACACATTGTAACACTGTCTTCGGTGTTACAATTAGCAAATTGTAACACCGTTTTTAGTAACTTTTTTCTAAGATTGGTGACATTGATATCAAATGCATGTCAAACGAAAATACACATAACCACAAAAGTAAGCACAAACTGATTTTTTAGAATCGCACAAACTGCGAAGTATGTATATTTTTATACATATTTAAACATGCGTGTTGCATCCTAGGTTTCGTACTACTAGTATATGATGGTATATAATAATTATCAATAATTACTTTTTCACAGATATTTGAATTTAAGTGACAGATGACAGTGTTACCAACGGTTGCACCCATAAATAATCTAGATTGGAATTTTACCTAATATACTTTAAATTTTTATAAAATTAATGACGCAAAGTAGAAAAAATAGTATATTACACTCGTTTTATAAGACATATTGGCGGATTCGTTCATTTCAACAACTCATGCGCCAATTTGACGTCTTATAAAACTTGTATAATAATATACTATTTGAACTTTCAAGCAAAAATCTAATTTCCTTATCGACAGGATCAGACACAGTTTGTACAAATAATTATTTTAATGAAAGAAAGTGGATGCAGCAGCCCAAAAAGTCGATTAAATATGGAATTTTAGCGGTCTTTTAAGTGATCTATATATGGTGGTCGTACATGCCCAATAACAGCCTTAATCCTTGGGCGAAATACTAAAAAAAAATAATAATAAACGCGTATTCATTTATTTCGATATCGTTAATTTTACGGCCTTAACTTTATATAGAGATAACTTCTTAATACGTCGATATTTTCTTAGCCGTTTTAATTGGTATGATTAACGTTTGGTTTCATTAAAATACTTCGTCTGAGGTATTAAGGTAAACGCTGTGGGGTTTTTGAGACATTTTCATAAAATTCTTGCATAAAAATTCTACAATTATTTGCTTTAACTTTTTTACTGCTCCGTATCAGAGATATTAAAACTTTTCCAGCTTTTACGATTCGCCTGATTCGCGGAGAACGAGAATATTGACTGCTGTTTACTATGGCTATTTAGGATTTTATATCGAATATAATTTTTATGTTTTTATGTTTATGTTTTTACCAAATCTGGACTGTGTTGTGTCTTCTTTTACATTAGAAATTACTGGATTGAATTAAATTAATAACTAGTGACATACTATCATGAAATCAGCGATGTATAACTCTGGCACTGACAAATATTTGGAACCCCTGTATTTTTGGGAAAGCACCATGGTGGGTGTTGTAACAGGTAGTTTAACGTGACAGAATATCTAACCCTTCATCCCTTATAGTAGCCGCAAGTTACCGAATGTCAACCACCTACAGAATCCATGAGTAATGATCTGAACTCGAAAAAATGACGCACGAAACAACTTAAAATTATTTTGTTTCTTTTCTGGAATCAATAAAATTGTTTAATATTCAGTCATGTTCTGGAGATCATATTTATAAAAAACTAGCTCTGTGTATAAGTCAAAATTTTCGATTTTAGTTATTGGGCATTCTAGAAATATGTGGTTAAGGCTTCCCACCTGTCCACATTCGCAATATGGACATTTTAGGATACATTTTAGGTTATCTGCTATCTGTTACTGTTGTTACGAATGTCCGGCAGGGGGCGTTTCGGGTTTGACGTTACTGTTGTAATAGCAGCAAAACACGGGTCGACAAAAATCGATTTTTTGGATCGAAAATTGTTTTTAAGGCCGTTTTTTTGCTCAAAACTCTTTGCGAAGGGTATTTAGAGGGATCTTATCGTAAGACATGAGAGCGAGCGGCTTTTATAAGTTCGGCAGGAACGGATAAAAAATGTAAATTTTTGACGTTCATCGATCCGCTTGTTAGAATTTCTAGACGTCACGTGACATTTTCTCGAGGTTCGCCTTCACCCGAAGAGGTGCAAAAATCGTGATTTTTTTTCAAAATTGACGCATTTAATTTACAATATATCGCGCAGTCCACGCGGAATTGTGTCCTTTTTTCAATTCGAGCGTCAAAAGTAATATCGAAAAGCCCAATTTTGCAGCTACTCGATCGCAAATGTCGGCGAAAATGGGCGATTCCGCTGAACGCGCTCTACACTTGAAAGTTCGTAATTAGTATAGGTAGATGATATCCTTTTGTGTGATCAAGGGCCATTACTTCTTTACATCGTGTCGAAAGAATCATCAGAATCGGTCAAAAACATCAGTTATAAAAGATAAAAGTTAAATTTAAAAGGGTTTAGTTAAAACGCTGTATCTTCTTTGAAAATTACTGTATCGAAATAAAACTAACACCAATACATAGCTAATTAACTTGGCTTTAACACTGCCTAGGCGAAAACGTGCCCAAGGGCCTTAATTGTTCCACACGGTGTTCCAAACTTGGATGACCAACCACTGAACCATCATGTTCGTTACATAGATAAAATCAGTTGTAAACGTAATTATGTCGAAAGTTGTATTAGCTAGGTGGAATTTCGAAAAATCCGTCTATAATTTACCGAAAACCCCATCAAAATCCACCAAGGATTACCAAAGTTATTCGAAATCGAAATTTATCGATTTTTAGGTTAGCGTTGTTACACCGACCGCCATGTTTATTCTAACCATGCACTCAAACACACAACGCAAACTAAAAAATCTACTTACATTTCCGGTATTCACCAAAACCTGCCTCAAATCAGTCAGGAACGCCGCGGAACAAAACATCAAAGGTCACAAACGCGAAATATAACACAAAATCTGCCCAAATTTACAAGGAAAGTTCAGAAATTCGCACCACGATCTAAACAGCCAGCAAACCACTCACCCGCTGCACTTGTTGCACAGACAGAGCCGGCCGGAATAGGTGGGCACGCGGGCACGCAATCACAGCCAACTCCAAATTTTTGCCATTTTCAAAACTCGGTTAATCTCAATAGTTTTAATTCGGATTTTCGCACAATTCGATTCAGTTCGGTCCAAAACATACAAAAAAAATACAAAACTCGATAAGTGTACGTTGAATCGTGTTAAAATGCGTTAGAAAATGAGCGTGACGTCATCACTGAAAAAGCGCGGTGCCACACATAGTTGCCGGCGAGCGCGATGTACTTGTTGATTCTCCATGGCAACGCGTAGAAACGCTTTGTCTGTATTATTTGAGCACTAAATATTGTAATAAAAATGATTTACACTACTACATAGATAGAATAGAAGAACTTAATTATTAAAATCTGACGTTTTCTTATCTCATGGGGGACTATAAGCGATTCAATGGGGTACGTAATGGTTTTAAATCGATTTTTATCATCGAAGCAATAAAACAAAACGGGTATTATAGGATATATAACGGATATAATCTCCTTTTTATGATCTTTTAATGCTTTAAGAGCGGTGTCAAGCGTATGAATTTTGGTATCTGAATGATGATCTTAGGCTGACCTATACCTGAATTAGATATGTAGGGATTAGAGGGACAAGTAAAAAAAAATAATATGGAACTAATTTTGGCTTCTGTGTGAGTGGGACCGCTGGACCAGGTAATGAAATTTTTATTAATGATTTTTGAGTGTTGGGGTTATTATAGAAGGTGGGATTTGGGATTTTAGTCATTTATTAAAGAGTAATGACAGAAATCTACGGAACTATGAGAACCATTCTTTCGTTTCGTGTTCGAGACTTGGATAAATAACTTCGAGGATTATTGTCACCGTGTTAATCCCTCCCAAAATAAAACAAAACACCTTAAGGATCATTACTGGATACTTGGGAACTAATAGAGACATCTGACCATCATCTGGCCCCATGCTTTAGTAAAGTCCAGCCGCAAGGTGTAATACTGCGTGGGACGAAAACCATGCGACGTGAACATTATTAAGCGAAGTGTACGCATTTCTCTTGCGTGTAGCGTTTCCGCCGTGTGTTGCTGTATAAAGGCTCACGAAATACAACAAAAGAAATCGTGAATAAAAAGGAGGATACTGCGTTTCGTAAGCCTTGAGGGGTTTGAGATATTTCGGTGCTATTTGACTTGCAAATGCGCGCACAGCGGCCAACAGGTGAACTGCGCGGGTGGAGTTTATATACAAAAAATGAGCCTCTGGCTATCCAACTCCGAATTGTACCAAAAAAAAGAAACATAGAGATTGTTTGGTTGCTTCAAGTAAAATACAAAATTCTCAGAGTAAGACGTTTTGATGTTTAATAAAATAACGTACAGCCCAACCAACATAAACAGCACCTAAAATTTGTACCATATTTTGGTGGGGACAACGATGATAAGCGTGCGCAGTAAGAACGTTAATCTACGCGGCAACATTTGAATATTTATTTGCGTCCACGCGATAGGTTCACGCGCGCTGCGTATATATGCATCTCACTCTCCCCGAATGCCGTTCTTCGCGCAGGTCTCAGGTTAACTTTAAGTTGGTTTTACTGTACATTATACGTCGTAACATATACATTTTTTGAATAAATATTTATGCGTGCAGAAGAATTGAGTAAAATTTAAATAAAACTCTCATGAAACCGCTGAAAATGTAACCCAGAAACATATTAATATGGTGTTTTAACATGATCTGAATACCAAAGTCTGCAATCACTGACAATACAGTGTTAACGTGTTAAATTTCACACACTTAAATTCGTAGTTTATATGAAAATTCGCACCAAATCCGATGTAAATGCGCGCATTATGCGAGCATAACGCATTATGCCAGCATAACGCATTCATATCGGCGTCACATAACGATTTCTTACGCCAGCAGGAGTTCAATGACAGTTTTTCTCGTATAATAACGGTACAGTTATACTCACTTACTATAAAAGGCTAACTTTAATGGGATCTCTCTCTCTATATATATATACCTATATATAATAAATAAGAATATTTCTCGCGAATAAGAACGAAAAAAGAACCAATTAATACGTGCCCTTGACTTTGTGTTGTCCGTCAACGTCGCGTAGTTGACAAGTTTCTTAACGATGCGATAAAATGGTAATGCTTTTCCTCATTTATTCGGAACATCGGCTCTAAATAAGCATAATTTTCATATACTTTCATCCCGACGAGTAAAATCTCGATAAATCAAACGACCATCGATATAAAATCGATTATACCGCTTCGTTTTAGCTTTTTCGAGATTGATGATCTCGAATTTATCATAGACACTAAATGCGTGGACGCGACGCCAGAATACCGTCAATTTGTGTTAATTCTGTGGTTAGGGGAATGAAATTTATGAAATTTTCTATTAGGGTCCTGGGTAGAGTGCATTTATCAAAGCGAAGGCTCCCGTGTTTAAGAAGAAATTACTATTTGAGTAGGTTGTACCTATCTTACCTGTTTATCTTGGTTTGTACGATTTGATTAAACAAAAAGAGGCATAGGTCAAACTTATACCAATTTATACAGTTATTGAACTCAAAGCTAACGTTAATCAATTTAAATTTAATAACATAAGTGTTATGTACATGTGAAAAGTGAAATGTAAACATTCTGACTAAAGTGTGATACACGAATATCAGATGTGGTACTAGCTGTGATACAAAATACACGTCATTATCAAATAATGACCTAAGCCGCATGCAGTACATACAGCATATGTAAAATAATAGCCCGACTTCGAAAAGGTGTTACGGACCATGCCTTGTTAGATTTAATTCAAATGATAAATGACCATTTTTTTAATGGGCATATAGACTCCCTTTAGAGATGGACTGGTAACAATACATTCACCCGACAGATCATGCCACGGTCACACCAAAAAAAAAAAAAATCACACTAAATTATTTATTCTAATCGACGGTTAGTATTTTCTACTAGCTCTGTGTATATGTCAAAATTTTCGATTTTAGTTATTGGGCATTCTAGAAATATGTGGTTAAGGCTTCCCACCTGTCCACATTCGCAATATGGACATTTTAGGATACATTTTAGGTTATCTGCTATCTGTTACTGTTGTTACGAATGTCCGGCAGGGGGCGTTTCGGGTTTGACGTTACTGTGGTAACAGCAGCAAAACACGGGTCGACAAAAATCGATTTTTTGGATCGAAAATTGTTTTTAAGGCCGTTTTTTTTGCTCAAAACTCTTTGCGAAGGGTATTTAGAGGGATCTTATCGTAAGACATGAGAGCGAGCGGCTTTTATAAGGTCGGCAGGAACGGATAAAAAATGTAAATTTTTGACGTTCATCGATCCGCTTGTCGGAATTTCTAGACGTCACGTGACATTTTCTCGAGGTTCGCCTTCACCCGAAGAGGTGCAAAACGTGATTTTTTTTCAAAATTGACGTATTTAATTTACAAAATATCGCGCATACACTTGAAAGTTCGTAATTAGTATAGGTAGATGATATCCTTTTGTGTGATCAAGGGCCATTACTTCTTTACATCGTGTTCAGTTAAAACGCTGTATCTTCTTTGAAAATTATTGTATCGAAATAAAACTAACACCAATACATAGCTAATTAACTTGGCTTTAACACTGCCTAGGCGAAAACGTGCCCAAGGGCCTTAATTGTTCCACACGGTGTTCCAAACTTGGGTGACCAACCACTGAACCATCATGTTCGTTACATAGATAAAATCAGTTGTGCGCCCTACACTTGAAAGTTCGTAATTAGTATAGGTAGATAGACAATACCCACATTATTTGTCCTGAGCCAGCAGCGCAAGTTCTAAATAGCGGCTAATAAAGCCAAAACCATTCGTCGGCATGCAAAAATAGCGGCTGCTGAGTGGTCACACTGGTTAACAGCGGCTAATAATCGACAACTCGTTTTACAGTCCTTAATAATCGCGTTGGTGTGCGCGCGCATTAAAAACATCGTCAGGAGACAAACAGTAAATCCTGCCGTAAAGTATGTACCGAACCAGTCCATTAAATTAGTGGCAATTCGCCTTATAGCCAAATAAGCCGTTGCTCGGCCATCGACAACAAGAAGAACCATGTTAATGTTTTAATCGGACGACAACGACAGCCGTCCTTATTCGGACGGACGATTCTAATGGACGATCGTCGACTGTTTCCGAGGTGGTCGCGAATTCACAATCCTCGCGACCGCGCCATTTCTCTCAATTTCTGGTAACTACCGATTAGCATCTGCACTCTCTCGAACCGTGTGACCGACATTCTTTTGTCTTGCGGTCTCCGTGTGCGACAAGGACTCGTAATTTCGTTTCAGGAGCTGCCAATGGACTGAGTTTCCGACATACGGGCTTAATTAAGACGTTCGTTGTATGCTGATCGACTTTAGTTAGCATTTTAAATGACATTATTTAGTCGTGTATGCTTGCGAGAGTTTGGAGGAAAGCAATACATCGAAATCAGTTAAAATGTTGTCCTGTTTTGTCCGTCCGAGCAGTCAGTTCGATTTTTACGAAGAAAAATTCTCCCGCATGACAAAGCAACTAATTCAATTTTATACCGGACCAATTTTTACACGTTTACGAAACATTTTAATAACACGCTTCAATTTGAGCGGAACGAACCATTTTTTGGGGCATAAAATCACGATTTTTGTAACAGACAGTCATATAAATGATGTTTGTTTTAAGATTTAGGTCATTAATTTTTTTATACATGAGAAATTCCTTCAGTCGCCGTTGTGATGACTCATCATAACACCCTATTTTCTTATTAGCGAATTCTTATACAGGATGTTAAGGTAAATATACAGTGAATTATAGAGTAAAATGCTGAGTAAATAACAAAGTTAACACAGGAGAACTTGTGTTGTGTACAGTATGGGAAACAAGTAGCGAAATAATACGACAGAATAACAAAAATAAAGAAAATATCTGCTTAGTTTACTTACCAATATTTGGTGAATTATACGATGACCTTGTTTTGGTCAGGAGAATTTCGAATCTTGGGGTTGAACTGCAACAAAAATAAACATATTGTATACATCTCTATTGTTACACAGAGGGAAAAATGTATTTGATACAACATGTATTTGCTGCATATCTTTGAGTAAAGAATATCATTACTATATTTCTATAACTGCAGAAAGATCATTTGGTTACTTTTTTATAGAATAACTTTTTCTTCGTCAGAGAAAAATATATTTAACATAAACATACTACATTCTTAAATCGTAAAAATATAACCGTTGAAACAAGTATGTATTTTGAAATTCTTATTAGAATAAAACTAAGTGCACCGTTAGCCGAGACGCAAACCGGCGTGATTTTGGGTTGGGTTGGGAACAGCTGACCGGTCGTAAAATTCCTCAAGGAAAATTGCCGAAGGAAAATTTCCCGGAGGAAAATTCCTTCCCTCAAGGAAATTTCCCGAAGGAAAATTCCCGAAGGAAAATTCCTTCGGAAAATTTCCTCAAGGAAATTTCCCGAAGGAAAATTCCTTGAGGAAATTACCTTGAGGAATTTTCCTTGAGGAATTCTCCCGAAGGAAAATTCCCGAAGGAAAATTCCCGAAGGAAAATTCCTCAAGGTAATTTCCTCAAGGAAATTTCCCGAAGGAAAATTTCTCAAGGAAATTTCCGAAGGAAAATTCCCGAAGGAAAATTCCTTGAGGAAATTACCTTGAGGATATTTCCTTGAGGAATTTTCCTTCGGGAATTTTCCTTGAGGAATTCTCCCGAAGGAAAATTCCCGAAGGAAAATTCCTCAAGGAAAAAATTCTCGAAGGAAAATTCGTCAAGGATATTTCCCGAAGGAAAGTTCAAGGAAATTTCCTCAAGGAAATCTGTCCTGTCTGTAACCAAAAGATTGGATTTCATCAGATTTGTACGAAGTTCGAGAAACGAGTGAATGTCACGATTTTGTATTTTGTCTCTAGCAACCAGAGTTGATGGAATAAAAAAATAATAAACAAATAAAAAAAACTATACTATACTGTTTTAGTTAACCGAAAGATTGGATAATTAATCCTGGCTTCCATCAGATTTGGTTTAGACAGGGGAATTTTTCAAAGTTCGCGATTAGGAGAAACGAGGGAAATGTCACGATTTTGTATTTTGTCTTTGTTATTTCTAGACGTCACGTGACATTTTCTCGAAGTTCGCCTTCACTCGACAATGTGAAAAAACGTGATTTTTTTCAAAATTAACGCATTTTTTACAAAATATCGCGCAGTCCACGCGGAATTGTGTCCTTTTTTCAATTCGAGCGTCAAAAGTAATATCGAAAAGCCCAATTTTGCAGCTACTCGATCGCAAATGTCGGCAAAGATGGGCGATTCAGTTGAACGCGCCCTACACTTGAAAGTTCGCAATTAGTATAGGTAGATATCCTAAATATATATCGAAATTCATTGAAATTTTTATTTTCTTTCTACCCTAGATTTTACGAAAGCTTAATATAAAATGGTATACCAAAACATGTCATTAAACGCTCGCGTGAAAATTGGTTATAATAACTCACCTACAGCATTGATTTTTTAACACTTTCGCGAAATTAACACGCCACTTGGTCAAACCCCGGGCTACCAACTTAATAAAAAGATAACAGATCGCATTTTTTCACCGGTAACGTACACCAACAACCGGCAAGTCAGAAAACATTAACAATCACCTTAAAGCAAAGTAAGAAGGACGCCGAGGTAGCATACACAGCGTAAACCTACCATTAATTTAATAATATAACCTTTATATACGGTATCGCAGATAAGAATTTCATTCCGTTAAGAAAATATCCACTCAAATTTGCCCACTTGAGAGGTGTAAATGTGTATAATTGAGACCACTGGTCAGGTTTTATAATTTCGTATTTTTGCGCGTTTATACGAAGTGTAAATTACCTCGATTTCTTCTGTTGGTATAACGAGACGCTGCGAGTAAATATTGTGAGTTGTTTTAATTCGCCAAAGGTGTCAGAATCTGGACTGTTTAACTTTATAAAGAGGTGAAATTTCTCTCGATTTTGAGAGCCGCCCAATAATTATCAATGTAGATTTACTGAAATTGCACGTTGGTTTCGATATAAATGCTACAAAATGAGTTTTCTGTGTGAAGAATTAAATTCTTGATGGTGAAATAATGGTATTGCCTTTAGGAATATTATTTGTACACACACAGAGAGAAAAGAATACTCAGTTGGATGGATTAAAGAGATTAATAATTATCAGAATAAGTAATTGGTTGTTTTGCTTGGAAAAACAAATGTTTCAGAAAAAGATTTTTAATGTTAACTAAATCACCAACCAATCGCAAGAACTACTCCACCACAATCTTTTATTCAATATCTTCGACACAACGGGTATTCTAGAAATTAATTCACTATTTAATTATCCCATACGGACTCCTTCTTGCCACTTCACGTGTTCGAACTACCCAAAAATCGCGTGATAGAAGAAATAGACCACCCAAAATAGTAAAAAACGAGATATACTTTTCGGGGGCGTGTTTCAAAGTGAAACTCGGGGATTATCAGGCAGACAAGTGTCGCGATTTTTTTTTCCCTGAGCAGCAAAGGTAAGCGCAAGCCACACGTCAAAGCAGGTGGTTGAAAAAAAGACCACCTGGTTGGATTTTCGTACCATATGCCCCTGATCCTTTCCAGCTACTGTTTGTGACACCTCAAGAAACCGCAAAAATAGACAAAATAACCCGCCTTCTACCATACAATAGGTGTATGAATGGGAGGACTCACAGTTGGAAAGAAATAGGTGTGGGACTCACAGTCTCAAAGGGTTGGTTGAATGAAAACTTGGAAATGGTTCAAAATCATGGGAATATTTCTGAACGAGGTAGAGTAATGATCATTATCGAAAATTGTTCGTTCAATATTGTATGTATACGTAGAGTTCATTAAGTATGAAGGAAGGTTGTTGTTGACTGGCTGTTGAGTAAATATATAGCTACTTGTTTTGGATAATTTGAGTTAAAACGGTTATTGAATCCTGCTCCTGTGTGGTCCATTCAGGATAATTATGACCCGGTACCTCTACGCCGTCTTTACATCGACTTATTAATTAGGAAAACGGTCTTTAGCGTTGGCCTTTGAGGTCGTAAAAGTTTGTTACTTGTCAGTCGCACTGGCGGTACTCAATCATATTCAAAACACCGAATCGAAGGACCAATTTTGCGCGTCGTGTCCGCGCTGTTTATTTTCTTCTACATTTATTCGATACAACACCACTTGTTTCTATATCCGCAGAAAGATCATTTGATTGGTTCAAGTAAAATACAAAATTTTCAGAGTAAGAATATGATTTTCTTGATGTTCAAAGTATTACGTTTTCTTGTTTTAAGTATGAGAAAACTGCTTGAAAGGAATTACGTCTGTTTTAAGCGATACGTACGTATACTTTTGGGTCAAGAAACTTTTTTTTTTGTTGAAGCATATATATTTTTCGTCCAACGAAATATTTTTGTTATTGTAAGACGAACGTCTGCTTTTTTATCGAACTGTGTAGCGGAGAGACATTTACCCCCAAAAATAACAAATCAAAACACCTACTCTATAATTTAAAAAATTAAATCAACATATTTCATTTCATACCCAATAATAATAGAGTCATTAGTGCACAACATCTAACCAAACACAAAAATAGATCAGCGTTTGTTTATTATTTATAATGACCAACAAATTAAGTGTCACTTTTTCGGTGAGGAGCGCGACCATAATTTTTAATCGAGTTATATACGCTCCTCCTTGCATGTGAGAGTGTGTTTGTATGTGTGTGAGTGTGTGTGTGTGTCATTTAAGTTCCACAAGCGTATCATTTCCTCCCGTATTCAATTATGACTATAAAAAAACTAATTCCAAATGGGACCACCGGCTAACAGGGCCGCTAATACCACGATAACCTAGATTCCTTCACAATCCCTTCGATCTAGCCACCCTTATTGAGGTATGTGTGGAATCACGTGACAATAAGAGAGCAATTGATAGTAGAGGACCACACATACCGCCCTGCGGCACTTAATACAACTAGAAAAGGGATTACGTGTTATTACGGACGGTATTTCATTATAATCATTATAAATTAAGATGAATTAAGATCGATATTACGCGTCATTTACTCGCTCTTTGTTTTTAAGCATCAATTATGTACCTCTAATTGCTTAACTATGGTTCTGCTTGTATCTATAATAGATATAATGGATATCTGTACGAGAAATCTGGACAGTTATGATGGATTTGGTGGATTCGAAGTTTGGAATTTGAGATTTTTATCTGATCTGATGACCACTTTTGGTGTTAGGTTTAACAAATTTCTAACACGTTTAAATTTTTGGTTGGTTGCCCTTATAACAGATTGTCCTGATTATAGTTCTTGGATATGTTAAGAAATATATATTAGCAGATCTTGGATATCAAAAAGGGCTTTTTTCTATCCAAATAATATTTTATTGTAATAAGAATTTCAATATAGTTGTTTCAACGGTTAGTTATTCTTACGATTTAAGAATTTAGTATGTTTACTAGTGCACCGTTAGCCGAGACGCAAACCGGCGTGATTTTGGGTTGGGTTGGGAACAGCTGACCGGTCGTAAAATTCCTCAAGGAAAATTGCCGAAGGAAAATTTCCCGAAGGAAAATTCCTTCCCTCAAGGAAATTTCCCGAAGGAAAATTCCCGAAGGAAAATTCCTCAAGGAAATTTTTCCCGAAGGAAAATTCCCGAAGAAAAATTCCCGAAGGAAAATTCTTTGAGGAAATTACCTTGAGGATATTTCCTTGAGGAATTTTCCTTCGGGAATTTTCCTTGAGGAATTCTCCCGAAGGAAATTTCCCGAAGGAAAATTCCTTGAGGAAATTTCCCGAAGAAAAATTCCTTGAGGAAATTTCCCGAAGGAAAATTCCCGAAGGAAAATTCCTCAAGGAAAAAATTGTCGAAGGAAAATTTCTCAAGGATATTTCCCGAAGGAAAGTTCAAGGAAATTTCCTCAAGGAAATCTATCGTGTCTGTAACCAAAAGATTGGATTTCATCAGATTTGTTCGAAGTTCGAGAAACGAGTGAATGTCACGATTTTGTATTTTGTCTCTAGCAACCATAGTTGATGCAATAAAAAAAATAATAAATAAATAAAAAAACTATACTATACTGTTTTAGTTAACCGAAAGATTGGACAATTAATCCTGAAAAGTACAGGCTTTCATCAGATTTGGTTTAGATAGGGGAATTTTTCAAAGTTCGCGATTAGGAGAAACGAGGGATATGTCACGATTTTGTATTTTGTCTTTGTTATTTCTAGACGTCACGTGACATTTTCTCGAAGTTCGCCTTCACTCGACAATGTGAAAAAACGTGATTTTTTTCAAAATGAACGCATTTAATTTACAAAATATCGCGCAGTCCACGCGGAATTGTGTCCTTTTTTCAATTCGAGCGTCAAAAGTAATATCGAAAAGCCCAATTTTGCAGCTACTCGATCGCAAATGTCGGCAAAGATGGGCGATTCAGTTGAACGCGCCCTACACTTGAAAGTTCGCAATTAGTATAGGTAGATATGTTAAATTGTTCTCGGTAGACGTTCGTCTTTACAACAACAAAAATATTTCCTTGGGACGAAAAATATATATGCTTCAACTAAAAAACAGTTTCTTGACCTAAGATACTTACTCTGAGAGATTCATAGCAAGTTGTGCAATTACTTTACAGATGGAGCTAACAGTTTCTCGCGTATTTTGCCACATATCACCGCTATATAAGTTCGACGATATTGAGTTCAAAGATATTCGTGTTGTATCGAATAAATGCTTCCCTCTGTGCAATGACAATTAAAAAATAGAATGAATAACAACTCAATTTACCTTATAACTGTCTCACTCTCAACTGATATTATGTAAGTCGTGTATAGTTGTTATAAGTGCAGTAATTTATTTGTCCAGGCGGTCAAGGTGGTAGACCTGTTGACCAATGAGAGCAGCTTTCAATTCGACATCGAATTTAAGCCGTTTCCGTATACAGGATGGAACGTTCAATTTTATGTTTTTAATGAGGCCATTCTTCCCAATATCTAATATTAACTAATAAAACCAAATGAGCCAATTAGTTCTTATGATTGTTATGAATAAATTTGTGAAATGTATTGAATATTTATATAATAATATTGAATATTTATATAGTCGACAAGTAAGATAGGTATAAATCAATTTCGCGAGCAGTAAATTGTTATTATTACAAGCGATGTGAAAATATGTACGAGTATAACGAGATTTTCTCGAAGGCCTGTAGTAATATATTAAATTATAGCTTGTGTGTGTGTAAACAGATATTTTCGATGATGAAAAATGCATTTGTCATGTTATAAGAGGATGTGAATACAACACGCTGTGTAATAAACTGTGTAGTAATACATGTATATCAAATTTATTAATAATTTGTTTAATGTGTACCGGAAGTTTTTCAAAATGAAATCAAATTTTGAATGAATTATGGCATACTGAACTTCCGATATTTGCCGAACATTATTCAAAAGTTTATGACCAGAATTATTGCGAAGAGTGTAGGAAACAAGCGTCTCCGAAATTAATTAAAAAAGTAAGGTTTTCACAAATTCTGCCCATGTTTTACGAATTCTTTTTGTTATCAGAATAAATCAGCCTTCACCTGTAAGCTGCGAAATTCAATCACGTACATCTTTAAATAAACGGCAGAAAGGCGATATTATTATTCAGGATGGGCGACTCGTTTAATATTTATAAACATATGTTAAACAAACAGCGGCCTCTGCACACAGAACTACCTGTTAATTGTAATTTAATTTTTAAGGAAGCCCTACCCGGTTATTATCTTTAAGCACTGCGCTTAAAAACCATGGCAAAAGATAAGGACCCTATTTAGTATTCAATGTTTACTTTAGCGTTGGAACATTCGTGAACATTAAGCCTGCATTTTTTGAATTTATTACTTTATCGTAGCAAATTTGCATTTAATACCGTTAAAGTATGTATTATATAAGATATCTAACCACAGTAAATAAAACACGAACAATAACACAATATCAATTTGTTATCTGGCCGCGGTACATTTCAATCTACAAGAGTGGTCGGTATAAATCTCATCGAAAAATTAGATAAAAAACCTCTCGGTCTCGAAGATATCTCCTGCAGATTTCAATGGACCTACCGAAACGTCGGCAGATACGCGACACAAGCGGACACGTCTATCAAAGTGCCCTTTCGGAAATTTGAATGTGATATTTTTGCATACGCCGAAATCTCCCACGACGCCGCACGGCAGAGGGCACCACTGGCCAAGATCCAGCAGCGAGATATGTCGCATGCAAATGGCATTGAATTGTCTGCGGGTCCGGCTAAAGTATTGTGCCGGTCAACAAGTGACAACTTGACGAACGCTTGAGAAATGCCCCTGAAAAAAATCTAGAAGTTCCCCACCCGTTTTTGCTCGGGACCATTCATTCATTCATTGTCTCTGTGGACTACTGCAGGACGAACTCAACGAGCTATACCGGTGGTCCAGTCTTGGGATTTATGTGTGAACTGTTACACACCAATCCACCAATCACTTTCGTGGTCTACACAACGTCACGTCAACCTCTGACTGGTTGGATAGCGAAAAAATCGAATGTATAATATCCTGAATTCGATTAGGACGTTTTTATTTTAAATACGTTGAGAGTTTATCGAGTTTATCGATTATTAAAATCAGACATGACACAGTTCCCAGTTCCTCTTCAGCAAAGATGATCTATTTTTACCGATCATTCCCTTTTAAACAAAAATTAATTGCGCCATCTTAGGTCGAAGAGAAAGAAATATCTTGGCATGCGTTTTCTCTAGTCGACATATCCGACATTTATCTCCTTTTAAATTAAACATAATTGCTTCCTTTTTCCTTCCACGATGACCGATGCCTGCACATAAATAATACGCATCTCGAGCAATTAAGCTCACCGAATGAATGAAACTCGCGCGCGCAAAAAAACGCCCGTTTTTTTCGGTGCAACATGTTCAACAGGACCCAGCAGCTATTAAAATAAATTTATACAGCATCCATCCCATTGAATTATTTAGATATAGAAGCCGGACGCATTGTTAGAAGATCATACATGAGCCGAATTTTAAGCGCTTGCCTGAGCGGTCACCATTCATAACGTGAGTTGAAGGACCAAACCACTTTGCACTGACCTGCACAATTATAAAATGAAGTAAGAGAGAGACGGAGTGGTTCTTTTGTTTTCTGGGTACTTTGAACCTATTCGGAAATGTCTCACGTCGGTTTTTAACAGTTCTTAAGTATGCGGAAGACTGGTAGTCCCTTTTGCATAAGTTAAAAGCCTGATGTTCCTTAATAATCCTTTTTAGGTAGGTTTTCCTGTTTTTTTTTTTTCCAAGAAGGGATGTTATGATGAATATAGCAAAATTTGTGCATAGAATTGTAAATTTTCTGTGGCAAAAAGTCCACCAGTCGCTTCTATAAACTTAATTTAAAGTTAACGAGTTATGTATCACCATAATGCGAAATAACGGACGGGAAAAAATTGACCCACTTATTAAATTCACGCAAAATTGTACTCGTAATTTTCGATTGTCGGCTCCTCGAAGAAATTTAAGAGACATCGGTCGTATTTCGAACCGGATAAATTGGGAAATGTCACTCAAAATCGTGAATTAATCAACTCCGCTCGTACGCGACAATTTAAATTGTCGAGGAAATAAATTTGACGCAATTACTCGACGCTGTGTTTGCGTAACTTTCGATCTTTTGACCTAGAACTGTATTTTTCGATAAAATTCAGTCAATTAATATGCGGAATACGCGGTCAGTGATAGAATAGTAAATTCTAGAAGAAGTTCTGCTAAGCGCCAGCTGCCCTAGGGCACTAATAAAAGAATCTATGCGTGTAGCCAGCCGTTGAAAACACGTGCCATCATCGTCGGGCCTCATGCATACGTGAATGAATCGGGTCTAGAGAGTCTTTCGTCCGAGACACACGGTTCCTTTCGTCTTCAATCCGCTTAATCGATCATTAAATCAGTTCTTCAGAGGTTTGAACCACAAGGAAGGCAGGCGCTGTTGTCTTACCTCGAAGACGCCTGGTTTTACCGCGGTCCGAAAATAAAAACAGACCGAATTAAATATAGAGGAGACATGAAATAAATCATTGAGCGTAGTTGGACGTGCGTATCTCGTTGGCCACGTTGGATTATGTTGTTAATTGGACGTTATATTTATACAGGAGGGCTATCGAATGCAAATGACTAGCGGTGGTCGCGGAGCGCTGCTGCTGCTGCTGCTGCCTATAATGAAAGAATTTCGCATTCGGGATTACGTTTTTTGTCGGGTGCGTGTTGGCGCGTGTAAAGTACAGGTGATTTCGACTACAGGTACCGTTAATTGATCCACCTGCCTCCTTGCTCTTTGACGAGACGGGCTACTCTAACACCGGCGCACGCAGAAAAGACAAAACGATTTTTCTCTCCAATTCTTCCCACAAATGTCTTGAGATCACCTCGTATTCCCAAATTTTGCGTACTTTGTAATATTTTGAGATAAGAGATTTTTTGTACTAAAATATGCACGTTTTCACAGTTTTAAAAACGAACTGTTTGAATTACAACTAAAATTTAGTGAGAAGAGATCATTTGTACATCTTGCATGGGGTAATTAAAAACCTGGAGGGTTGTCGGCAGTTGTACGCACTGTAAAATTAAAACGAAAGAAAAAACTACAAAGAAGTGTCGGTATATTTTAAGGGGGGCTGGTGGTTGGTTGTTGCTGGAGACCTGGAGACAGGCAGGTGGTTTTTTTCGGTGAAACTGTGCACCAGGTTGCCTCACCTCGCTTTCCCATTGGCTGATGGACACGAGACCAAACGTTACGCGCATTATTATTATTACACTTACTTCTGTGGCCTGCCGAATGCACAGAACACCGTTCTCTCCCTTTCTATACTGCCAATTAAAGATAAATAATTAATTTAAGATGTTCTATTGTATAGTTTTTCTGTAAACTATTCCAAATAAACTAAACTTTATATATATAAGGTTAGAGAAGGATTTAAGACTTCAAAATCACAAAAGAGACTAATAATGATTCCTCTTCGCATTCGTTAATAATTAAAGTGTGAATTATTGCGTGCATTTATTAGCAGCGGTCTTAATAAACGAACATATTGCTCTAATTACGGTGTATCGATTGCTGCTCGTATATCAGGAGCTTAATCTTGAGTAATGGCTCCCTTAACAATACGTTGACTGTGATAAAACTGTATCGGGCGCTGCTCAGGTCATTTTGCGCTGTTGGTAGCTCACGCAGAAGAACACTGCTGTGATAAGAACGCAAATATTGTTCGACAATTCATTTATCTTCTTGAACCAATCAAATGATCTTTCTGCGGATACAGAAATAAGTGACATTCTTCACTCAAAGATATTCGTGTTGTATCGAATAAAATTTTCCCTCTGTATAATATTGCTCTAACACGACATTTACAAATCCTATATAGATCGACATAATCTTATATTTTTATTGATAGTTTTATGTGGGTTCAGGTGTGTATGTGTTATAGTAAAGCAAATACCTGATGAGCATGAATGAGTTACACTCTGAACGGATCGTATCGTATATTTAAAGACGAAGTTGATAAGAAGCCACGTGATCGTCCGACCTAAGTGCATTGTGACTTCGTATCTACCTTTAAAAATTACGAAAAGCTTTAAGCACGATGGCGTAAAATTGCTCCGAATATCACGAAGTCCGCATATAAAATCCCCAATTTTAATGTGATGAAACGCTATCAATTACAACAAAGATATAGTACAAGTTTAGCGAAAATATAAAAGCACTTTTATCGGTATATAAGAAGGGGTATAAAATGGGAATTTATTAAAAGGCCTTTTACTGCGCCTGATAACTTCCACATAAGGTAATGAACTTGTAAATTTTATATCGAGAGCCGCCTACGTTGTGGCGTTTGGTTTTATTTCGAGATCGCGTTCTGTCGTTAAAATCCGGTAGTTTTTCGTACATAAATAAACCGGAAATTATGGGAGCTATTAAATAATTTAGAAAGCACTTTCGTCATTGTGGCTAAATGACCTAAATAATTGCACCAACTAAATATATAGGAAACTCTTTTATCTACACTACCACCAAAAGTTGTTTTCAAAAAAAGTCTTGGATACCTTAGGCCCTCAATTCTCATTAATCAGCATACGGTACACCATGGATGGCGGAGTTATTAACCCAAATTAAAAATTGCTGGATACGTGTTTTCGATTACTATCGCCCCATACCCGGTTATATCTTCGAGCTAAATTTACACTTGCACTCTTTATACAAGAGACTGTAACGTATCATTACCCTTAGCTTCATGCAAATAACCGAAGACTAAATACAGGTATCAAATTCAGGCTTTTCCGCTGCATATTGTATGCAGATTCATGAAATAAATACGCGAGAATTGCCTATAAATAAATAAATTAGTTATAGTTATAGTTCCTATAATTTGGACTAAGAGGGGTGATATACAGGGTGCAAAGAAGGTTTGGAATGGAAAAATTTATTTGATACAACACGAATATCTTTGAGTGGAGAATATCACTTGTTTCTATATCCGCAGAAAGATCATTTGGTTGGTTCAAGTAAAATACAAAATTCTCAGAGTAAGAATATGATTTTCTTGATGTTCCAGGTATTACGTTTTCTTGTTTTAAGTATGAAGGAACTGCTTGAAAGGAATTACGTCTGTTTTAAGCGATACGTACGTATACTTTTGGGCCAAGAAACTGTTTGTTCGTTGAAGAATGTATATTTTTCACCCAATTGATGTAAAACGAACGTCTTACTCTTTTTATATGTAGAAGAATAACATCTTCTTCGTCAGAGCAAAATATACTCAACATAAACATACTAAACTCTTAAACCGGAAGAATAACTAGCCGTTGAAATAACTACACATATATACGCAAGAACAATTTTACTTGATATCCAAGAATAGAGTTCTCTACGTGTAGGCTATTCCGCTACAATCCTGGTTTTCCTCATAATCCTTGTAAGTCACCCATGAAATACAACACTTATGCATAGATGTAAACAAACAATATATGAACACTGAATATCGTCGAACTTATATAGCGGTGATATGTGGCAAAAGACGCGAGAAACTGTTAGCGCCATCTGTAAAGTAATTGCACAACTTTCTATGTATCTTTCCGAGTCAGAATCTTGGGTCAAGAAACTGTTTTTTCATTGAAGCATATATATTTTTCGTCCAACGAGATAATTTTCTTATTGTAAGACGAAAAAAATATTCAGGTGTTCAAAACTTTTCTTCCACACTGTATAAAGTGATTAAATATGGGGTATGAATCTATATGAACATAATAACCCTTAACTACCCGTTTAGTATGCATGTATGTATTATTTTTGATGTATTTCAGCGCCTATTAAAAACTTCATCTAAATTCATGAATGTAACCCACATGTTTTTTGTCTAATCGGTTCTATTACCTATACGAAGTGTTAATGTGAAATTTTTGTATCAGAAATTTATTGTACCTGTCACGTAATATAAAATTAGGTGGTACACAATCCAGAACATTTTTTGTTTGGAATTGAAAGTCAAAATCTGGCGAACAACTTTCCTCGAGAACACAACAAAAACACTTTCCAGTTTTAAACGAAAATTTTAACTATACAGTATGCGGTAAAACCCCATTTAGTTAATTGCGTTTTTAATAAGTAAAAACTGCGTCGATACTCTTGCGTGGTGCATATTGTGTACAACATATCGGACCGCAAGTCGTTATTTCTTCTGTCCACGCGGGCCACATATTATTTATTCATTTCGCATTTCCCGAGGTCGCTTATTAACGGCATGAAAGCTTTTAGACAAAAAAAAACCGATTGTTCTTAATTAAAGTATCACTTGCAGGCAAATCGAGCACGCAAGTACATTTCGAAAGTTCTTAATTAGTTTAGTAAAAACAGAACGTACGCGTTACAGCTTATTTTACGACATATTTTAACAACCCACTCCCTCAGGAGCTAGGAGACAGAGAAATATGGAAGAAAAGCGAGTATGTATGTCTGCAATCGCGTCCAAACGGATATTTTGTGGTCACATTACGCTGTTTACCAGCAAAAGTACTGTCAGTTTTAAGTCAGTTTTCCATTCAATTTATTAATTAAAATATAATACACAATTTAACATAGAATTGATACTAGCTCTGTGTATATGTCAAAATTTTCGACTTTAGTTATTGGGCATTCTAGAAATATGTGGTTAAGGCTTCCCGCCGTCCACATTCGCAATATGGCCATTTTAGGATACATTATAGGTTATCTGATATCTGTTACTGTTGTTACGAATGTCCGGCAGGGGGCGTTTCGGGTTTGACGTTACTGTGGTAATAGCAGCAAAACACGGGTCGACAAAAATCGATTTTTTGGATCGAAAATTGTTTTTAAGGCCGTTTTTTTGCTCAAAACTCTTTGCGAAGGGTATTTAGAGGGATCTTATCGTAAGACATGAGAGCGAGCGGCTTTTATAAGGTCGGCAGGAACGGATAAAAAATGTAAATTTTTGACGTTCATCGATCCGCTTGTCGGAATTTCTAGACGTCACGTGACATTTTCTCGAGGTTCGCCTTCACCCGAAGAGGTGCAAAAACGTGATTTTTTTTCAAAATTGACGCATTTAATTTACAAAATATCGCGCAGTCCACGCGGAATTGTGTCCTATTTTCAATTCGAGCGTCAAAAGTAATATCGAAAAGCCCAATTTTGCAGCTACTCGATCGCAAATGTCGGCAAAAATGGGCGATTCCGCTGAACGCGCCCTACACTTGAAAGTTCGTAATTAGTATAGGTAGATAGATACTTAAATTGTTGCTTTAGATTATTTATTATAATCGATGGTTGGTATTTTCTGCAATACCCACATCTGCCCTGAGACAGCAGCGCAAGCTCTAAATAGCGGCTGCTGAGCGGTCACACTATACTGGTTAACAGCGGCTAATAATCTACAGCAAGCAGCAAATACTAAAACAGCGTCCATATTTTGCATTCCAATCAACGTTGCAGCATAACTTTTCGGCCGGCGACTATTCATTATGTGATCATTATTTTAACAACTGTATCCCTTAAAGCCCTCTTTATATATTGGGAGAATATTACCTCGCGTAATATTTATAAAAGACGTTTCAAAAATACATAATTTTCCTAGTTAATTAAATTACAGCTGGTTGCTGTAAAAGTTAAAGAAACGCTGTTGGGCTGGCTGCTGCTAAACAGCACGCTAGTAAAACTTTGAGCGCAAATAGATATATGATTAATACCTCCTCTCAGAATTGTTAATATGCCTAATAGAACCACTTTGTTAATACTGAACCACTTATTGCGGTATACAAGAAACAGTAATAAATAGATTCGTCCTTGAAGTCTCAAGGAATAGCGCTGCTACCGTCTTGTATTTATTTTGTTCGCTCGGCGAGTGAGACGGATTTGAAATATATATATGTATGGTATCCAGCTACTAATTCCGAACGGCAAAAGTAGTGTAAATTGGAAAAATTGTACTGGTTGCCAATTACCAAACCCGTATGATGTTGCCTCGCGAATGCTGCGGGTTCTGCGCTCTTCTCGCTGTCTTCTGGTCTTCGTTTTCTTATTTCAAGAAGCGTTTATGATGCGGACGACTTCTCGGACTTATTCTTGAGGCTGCGGAGCCTCAAGGTCAGGAGCCGTTATTTATATCAAACTAAGAATGAAGGCGTATTTACATTTTGAAATTCGCTGTAACATGTACTTTACCAATAAAAACTTTATGGGTAGCCGTTATATTTATTTGTTTAGCGTATACTGTTAACTATAAAACGAGACGAGGCTGCTGTTACTGCTAGCAGCACCAGCAACTAGCCGCTAATAAAACAGCCTAGCGTGACCGGGTGATCGAAATTTGCAACAAACGATTAACCGGAGGCAACAGTGCATGAGATCTCTCGTCACATAGACGTGTCTTGTTAACATCAATTAAAATTAATTGGAATTTCTTCGCATGTTTTCATTCAGGCAAGATATGAAGATATTCTTTGAGTATTTTAACGCGCCACGGAGAGCTTGTCATAAGAGAGAAGATAAAATTGTTTGGTGTTCGTTTTTCGTATCACACAATGCAGGATCTCAAGAATATTATTTGTATTATTGAGGATACAAGTACTTATAGGTTTTTTTTTACCAACTGAGTAAATATTTTGATGGTGGTGTAAATACCTTCATAATGTATTGACAAAAGAAAATGGCTATTTAATATAGGAACTAATTGCATCACAACATTATAATTATAAAAAAATTTGAAGACAGAAAAAAGTGTATGTATATCTGTTAAATCTTTTACTTAGTACTTTTCAAAATTTCAAAAAAAAGTATCAGCGTCTTCGTGAATATTACATAGCGTATAGACAATTCACCACCTTGACTGATTCGAGAAACAGCCTTTAATCTGATTTAATAACACCGGTGTCCACTCAAGGATACCCTCAATTTTCAAGAATTCTCCATTAATGCAGACATTATCGACGACGTGATTTGACTAAAGAGACTTTTGTCTACATACGACATCAATGACAATTTTGTCATTGATTTTTACATTCCTACTAGTACCCTAGAAGCAAGATACTGTAATCGACGGAAGAAAAATTCGGGACTTTAGCGGAAATACGCGTTTTGAGGTCCCCTGAATCGATTGCAATGATTTCCGGAAAATGTATGTATGTATATGTCAACTCGATAGCGTCCAAACGGACCAACGGATCGGGCTGAAATTGGGTATAAATATTTAGAATTACCGGGGGACGAACTGGATTGTTTTCGGTGACAATCTGACAACCAGAAGTGGCAAATGTTACAAGAGTCTTCGAAGGGATTTATTCGATTTAGGCCAAACTGATAACAGCTCACCATCCAGTGACTTTAAAAATATGCAGACAAATTTGCAAATCAGTGGGATGAACAGTTTAGGCGCTATAATGGTTTCTAGAAGCAGTTTGACAGAATCCACAGCTTTCGTGGTTCTATTGCAAATTGTCAGATTTTGACAAACGTTAGTAGTATATGACATTAAATGTCAGAATGACAAATGTAATTCTGTCACTGAAACTGACGTTAGATAGCGTCCAGAGATGGCTCTGGCTTTACTAAATTAAATAAGTGCAAAAGTGTTTAGGCACTTCATTGTGCCAATGATTTAGTCTATAGTATATAGTTAGATGATTAGATTTAGACAGCCTTTAATCTGATTTAATAATACCGGTGTCCACTCAAGGATACCCTCAATTTTCAAGAATTCTCCATTAATGCAGACATTATCGACGACGTGATTTGACTAAAGAGACTTTTGTCTACATACGACATCAATGATAATTTTGTCATTGATTTTTACATTCCTACTAGTACCCTAGAAGCAAAATACTGTAATCGACGGAAGAAAAATTCGGGACTTTAGCGGAAATACGCGCTTTGAGGTCCCCTGAATCGATTGCAATGATTTCAGGAAAATGTATGTATGTATGTGAACTCGATAGCGTCCAAACGGACCAACGGATCGGGCTGAAATTTGGTATAAATATTTAGAATTACCGGGGGATAAACTGGATTGTTTTTGGTGACAATCTGACAACCGGCAAATGTTACAAGAGTCTTCGAAGGTATTTATTCGATTTAGGCCAAACTGATAACAGCTCACCATCCAGTGACTTGAAAAATATGTATACTAATTTGCAAATCAGTGGGATGAACAGTTTAGGCGCTATAATGGTTTCTAGAAGCAGTTTGACAGAATCCACAGCTTTCGTGGTTCTATTGCAAATTGTCAGATTTTGACAAACGTTAGTAGTACATGACATTAAATGTCAGAATGACAAATGTAATTCTGTCACTGAAACTGACGTTAGATAGCGTCCAGAGATGGCTCTGGCTTTACTAAATTAAATAAGTGCAAAAGTGTTTAGGCACTCCATTGTGCCAATGATTTAGTCTATAGTATATAGTTAGATGATTAGATTTAGACAGCCTTTAATCGATTTAATAACACCGGTGTCCACTCAAGGATACCCTCAATTTTCAAGAATTCTCCATTAATGCAGGCATTATCGACGACGTGATTTGACTAAAGAGACTTTTGTCTACATACGACATCAATGACAATTTTGTCATTAATTTTTACATTCCTACTAGTACCCTAGAAGCAAGATACTGTAATCGACGGAAGAAAAATTCGGGACTTTTTATCATTATTATAGTATGTAGGTTTTAGAGTTAGGTTTTAGTTAGTATGTAGACTTTTATCGGACACTGTAGCAGTAAGTTTTGAGTGTTTATTTCGTCTCTCAGCCGCATTGTTAGTCAGCTTATTACCCTTATTTCGTCCGTAATGATTTACAGTATATTGTGTTGTTGACTGTCCAGTTTATTCACGATATATCACGCACGTAGCAATGGGTAACGAAGCCTGGCGAATAAAGACGCAACGTGAATATTAATGCTAAAGCGGTATTGACACACAATGGGGTTTTGGCATTTGAAACGGTCGCCTTTTTGCCAACGGCATCGAGATATGAACATTGCTCGTTATAATAGCAATTATATCGGTTTTTAGTGCCGGCGTTGTCCTTCGAGAGACAGCCGCAATTATCCTCGCATATCTTGACCCTCCTTTCGGATATCGATTGATTGCATTTTATTGATATAAGGTATTTAGGGTAGATATGTAATTTAAGGGCATATAATTTAAAAATAAACAGTAAAAAAAACTATTTAATAATTTCTTAATTACTTACTTAACATCGTTGTTTTTTTTCTGTCCATTGCCGATAATTAAATACTAAATATTACGACTTAATTATGCTTTTATAATCGACGACTTCCTTGGAGATGTACAAGAAGCGGCTTTACTTTGTAATATTTGGCGTGTGGTACCCTGGATATTATTATTTCAGTTGATTAAGTCTGCAGAAATTAATGAAGCGACCTCGTGTGGTAATCATACTCGAACTGGGAGAGCAGTATTCATAAAATAGCAGCAGTAATCCTTTTTATCGGTGTACGGGACGGTATGGGACCTCGTTAAAAGCCGTTATGGCTTATGTATTTATCCAAGTTCCTTCTACATTTAACTACTGAACTCTATGCTTGGATATCAAGAAAAATTATTCTAGTATAAGCACGAAGACGATATTTTTGCTATCCGAATAAAATTTGATTGTAATAAGAATTTCAGTATATGTTACTAGCTTTGTGTATATGTCAAAATTTTCGACTTTAGTTATTGGGCATTCTAGAAATATGTGGTTAAGGCTTCCCGCCGTCCACATTCGCAATACGGACATTTTAGGATACATTTTAGGTTATCTGCTATCTGTTACTGTTGTTGCGAATGTCCGGTAGGGGGCGTTTCGGGTTTGACGTTACTGTGGTAATAGCAGCAAAACACGGGTCGACAAAAATCGATTTTTTGGATCGAAAATTGTTTTTAAGGCCGTTTTTTTGCTCAAAACTCTTTGCGAAGGGTATTTAGAGGGATCTTATCGTAAGACATGAGAGCGAGCGGCTTTTATAAGGTCGGCAGGAACGGATAAAAAATGTAAATTTTTGACGTTCATCGATCCGCTTGTCGGAATTTCTAGACGTCACGTGACATTTTCTCGAGGTTCGCCTTCACCCGAAGAGGTGCAAAAACGTGATTTTTTTTCAAAATTGACGCATTTAATTTACAAAATATCACGCAGTCCACGCGGAATTGTGTCCTTTTTTCAATTCGAGCGTCAAAAGTAATATCGAAAAACCCAATTTTGCAGCTACTCGATCGCAAATGTCGGCGAAAATGGGCGATTCCGCTGAACGCGCCCTACACTTGAAAGTTAGTAATTAGTATAGGTAGATAGTCATTTCAACGGCTAGATATTCTTCCGGTTTAAGAGTTTAGTATGTTTATGTAGAGTCTATTTTGCTCTAACGAAGAAAATGTTATCCTTCTACATATAGAAAGAGTGAGACGTTCGTTTTACATCAATTGGGTGAAAAATATATACATGCTTCAACGAACAAACAGTTTCTTGACCCAAAACTATACGTAGGTATCACTTAAAACAGACGTAATTCCTTTCAAGCAGTTCCTTCATACTTAAAACAAGAAAACGTAATACTTGGAACATCAAGAAAATCATATTCTTACTCCGAGAATTTTATATTTTACTCGAACCAATCAAATGATCTTTCTGCGGATATAAAAACAATTCTTCACTCTGTCTATCGTTTGAAAGAGTCCATTGTGATTTTCGCGTAATCTGCGCGTTAGTTTGTGCGCCGGTCGCGGTGTTTCGCACAGAGGGAGAGCTCGAACCAATTAGCGCTGCGGTACCCAGCGGCGTCGTACGCGACCGCGCGGGCCTCGTAATGAGACAGCGCGCGGGCCAATAAAACCTTATAAACGTAGTTAACGCGCGGACCCATACCGGCCACGGCGTAATGTCCATAAAGGCGAGCCACGATATTATTATTAAAAGTCGTATACCGCGCCGGGTCGCTCGTGGATTTTGCCCGCTATTTTATGAATATTGTTTCGGCGCTCTTCGCGATTGCCAAGTACTGGACGGCTTCATTAATTTACCAAGACTTAATCAACGGTCGAATATACATACATTACAAAGTAAGACCTCAAAATTTTGTTGGGTTTGCCCTCACACTTGTTGATACTGAAAAATCAGGACTACTTGTACAAAAATCTCAAGCTGTTCTCGATTATTTACCCAATTATTTACGACAAAATATCGTATCTTTTGTACGGGAGACGTTCGAAAAATGATGTTTTTATTTAACGTCCAGTTACTTTATTACTTGATGGGTGCGAATGAACAAGAAGAAGAAGAAGGCCCAAGAACCGACTCAATAATAATAATTTTATTGCGACACGTTAATAATTCATACTAAAAGGTTTTATTTGTGTTATCCCCGTGCGTGTGAAGTAGACAGATAATTTTATTGATGATATAATGGACTTTTCACGACTGACTCCTCAAGATGTTAATTTTCACGTTGTAAAACCTATTTTTTTTTCTTGTAGGTTGGAAGCCTCGATATTACAGCCTTAGATTCACACATTTGAAGACCGATTTGTACAATTTATATTTTATTTCATCTCTTCTGTCAAAAAACTACCTTAATGCTATTCTTATTCGTAAAAAACTGCAGAACAGCAAGATTAAAGAAAATTTCAAAAGACCGAGAACGATATCGTAAGATGATAAAGAGTATAAAGGAGTGTGATGCAAGAGAAAAGCGTATTAGGCGGAAGAAGTGGAGAGTCGCAACAGCAGAAGAAAACAGACCATCATCGGACAATGAAGAAAGTCATATAAGTGTGGAACATTTATGTTTGATAACACTAGTCAACAGTCAAAATGTACATTGGATGCGACTATTTTTTTTATATATACTAAGGCCCTCTAAACTCAAAAATCGCATACAAAAAATTTTTAATGGATACGTTTTCGAGTTACAATTTTTTTCCTTTTTTTTTGTTTTTTTGCGGAGGTAGTTCCACTATTTGGAGCATATCTCGAGTTAGGAACGTCCAATCTGGTCGCCCGGCACATAAAATTGAAGCTAATTGTATCACCAACAATTGTCACTTATATAGTTTTTCAATCGCTTCAGTAGTTTTAGCGCAATAGGCCACGATATTATAAAAATTTGGCCAAAATGAAAATGGAACATTTACTCTATCACCTGTGAAAAGTAGAAATCGTGGAAATATAGTTAGTTTAATATTTTTTGCGTAGAGTTTGAACTTTTACGAAGAGAACAAGGTATTTACGATTAAAATCTATGCAAAAATAGCGATGTTATGGTCATTTAAGATTGATAGGTACCAAACTACCAGAATTCTACTTTTTCTCTGTTTACAAGTTTAATTCATTGTGCTTAGTTTTAATGTGATGTTTTCAATATAAAGGAGATTAGAAGTGAGTTTGATTGCTGCTTCGCCTTATATTTTTGTCGAAATCTGTTTTTCTTATGAGGAACCAGATATAGTTGCCCATCATTTTTTCAATCCAAAATCCCTGGTAGCGCCGCTCAATAGTCTTCATTTCCTAGTGAAACCTCTCACCATGCTCGTCACTGACGTCACCAAGATTCTCAGGATGAAATCTTCTCAACTGCTAGCTCCAGGTGTATACCGTATCCCATGTGCTTGTGGCAGTGTCTACATTGATGAGATAAAGCGCTCTGTCAGCGTTGGGGTTTCAAAACATGAACGTTGTACAAGGCTGCGCCAGATCACCAGTTCAGCGCTTGCTGAGCACAGACACAACAATTCTTCTCGACCAAACAAAAATCATCTCCCGGGAATCACGTTATTATCCTCGTAGAATCCGCGAAGCGATCGAAATCTTTAAAGGTCCCTCCAATCTCAATCGAGATGACGGTTGGCATTTGCATCATAGCTGGAAACCACTTTTGCGACCACCACAGCCAATCACAGCTACCCCAAACCGCCCTCCCAACCAATAGTTGTTTGACTACCTGCGCAGGCACCTGCACCAGGTACATATAACGTCGATCGAAACACGTACTGACATATCGGAATATCATTTTTTGGTGAGATATGCCACTACGTGTTTTGAGCGACGATAAATACCCTCACCCTTCCACACACGTTCAGTCTCTCCGTCCTGAAGATGCCTCTTGCAACAGAGTGCGAAACGTTGACTAAAAGATGCGCATCTTGGTGCGAATCACGTGACGTACTCGTCTTCCGAATGGATCCGACCTCTACCATGCATTTAAACTGCTATAAATGACGAAAAATACAAAATAGAGAAAAGGCCGAATTTTGGTAGTTTCGTACCCATTGGTCATAATTGATCATAACTTCGGTATTTTTTCATAGATTTTCATCGTAAATACCTTGTTCTCTTCGTAAAAGGGCAAACTCTACGTAAAAAATAAGAAACTGAGCATATTTTTACTATTTCTACCTTTCCCTGGCGGTTAAATGAATGTTCGATTTTCATTTATACTAAAAAAATTCAAATTATGGTCAATTGCACTGAAACCACTGAAGCGATTGTAAAACAATATTAATAACATTTATTGGTGATTCAATTGGCTTTAATTTGATGTACCGAACGACAAGTTTTGATGTTCCGACCTCGAGATATGCTCCAAATAGTCGAACTACCTCCAAAAAAATTAACAAAAAAAAAGAAAAATTCATAACTCGAAAACGTATGCATTCAAAAAATTTTTAATGCGACTTTTGAGTTTAGCGGGCCATGGTATCTTAAGAAAAAAATAATGGCATCTAATGTACATTTTTTTTTATTATTTTGTTGACTAGTGTAATCTTCGTACACGCGACTGTATCACAAAAGACACGCCTTATTTACTCAGGTGCTATTGTCAACATTGACAGATTTAAGATTAAATCCATAGCATCAGCACGTGCGTCTCAAATAAAATTGGATACTTCATTGACAACTTGTTTGTGAAATCCCAAAAAATAGGTACCAATAAGAAGGTAGTTAAGGTTCAAATTTCATTACACTAACTTGTAATGAGACATTTAACATTTCTTTTAGTTTTAACGTTTATTAAAATCTCTTGTGCCATCGCAAAAAAAGATACTTTAATTTACATAAATATTGGAAAGTGGAAATGATTATTCTTACAATTTATTTTTTGTTTTCGTTTGGTTTCACTTTAAATATGGACAGGCGGCCGTCTGATGGCGGGGCTCTGCGTCAAAATTATAAAGTCGCAAAGGATTATACTAGAGACCCAATAAATTATTGTTGCGAAACGTGAAAATTGGCCGAGGCGACGCGTCAATTCGTTATTTATGTCTTTCTTTCGCGGACAACTCGCAAATTGCCCGCCGAATTACGCATTACATACCGTTAAACTAATTTGCATATAAATATTTGTGTTCGACTATCGAGGACACCGAAAAATCAACGTAATATTCGAGCAATTTGCGTCGCGGTGTTTATTTTATTTTTCTTGCCACCTTTCCATGTATTATAAGGTTGCTTTATACAAAAAATTTTGATGTCATATCCTCAGCACAAAAAAATAAAACACACACACCCTGAAATTTGGATAATTTTGATCCTACGGAAAAATTCTTTACAACAAATTGATACTTGATGTTCCAATTATTACGTTTTCTTGTTTTAAGTATGAAGGAACTGTTTGAAAGGAATTACGTCTGTTTTAAGCGATACGTACGTATAGTTTTGGGTCAAGAAACTGTTTGTTCGTTGAAGCATGTATATTTTCCACCCAATTGATGTAAAACGAACGTCTTACTCTTTTTGTATGTAGAAGAATAACATCTTCTTCGTCAGAGCAAAATATACTCAACATAAACATACTAAACTCTTAAACCGAAAGAATAACTAACGAAATTCGAAATTCTTATTACAATAAAATATTATTTAGATAGTAAAATAGCCTCTTCATACTACACGTCCGGTCTTCTTGGTCGCAGTGTATATTGCTAACAAGACAAGTTCCCTTTCACTGTCAAAAAATCACTTGCTTACATACAGTATATGCTCTGATTATTATTAATAATATCACGCACAGATTATTTATCTTTATTTTTCGACAGATACTTTCACTCGTTCAATGGAACTTTATCAGGTCAAATTTGTTTACCTGAACTCTAAAATTGGTTCAAAAAACCACAAAATCGTTTTGTGAAATTACCCAAAATTACGAAATACAGGTAGTTCTATTACTCATAGAGGGTTCCATTAGGCAATTTATAAATTGAACACTCAAGTGCGTTCGTTCCCCAAATTCTACCCCAAAATTCTACCCTTAAAGTCTAGCCCTAAATTCTATTAATTCTACCTTTAAAAAGTGCGATCTTTCACACCTCTGCAGAAAGATATCTTCGATCTCGTGCCACGGCAAAATTAACACCGCTTGGCCCTTCCTGAAGTGCCGAAATTTAACACTTAAAAACACTTTTGGTACCCATCTCTTATATAGTGCGCGGGTAATGATTATAACGGTGTGTTGAATTAACGAAAAATCCACACGATACGGAACGTTTATCAGGTTTTTTAATGACTTTTGATTGCACACTTATTTGCCATTTGCTTCCGAGAGAAAAAAAATTATAGGTAATTGTCCGTTTTTAAAGGAAATGGTGTCTATCTTATCGATTTTTAGTGGATTTTTTTTTCAGGAAATTATAGTTTTGCATCAAGATATTTTGATATCAAGAAAAATTCAATATAGTTGTTTCAACGGTTAGTTTTTCTTACGATTTAAGAATTTAGGATGTTTATGTCAAGTACATTTTTCTCTGACGAAGAAAAAGTTATTCTTAGACGTTCGTCTTAAAATATTTAGTTGGACAAAAAATATATATGCTTCAACGAAAAAAACAGTTTCTTGACCCAAGATTCTTGCTCTGAGAATTACATAGAAAGTTGTATCGTTTTCTCTGACGAAGAAAAAGGAAGTACCATACACTTGTACAAATAAAGATAGGCACGTAATATAAAGACCCAACCGCAATATAAGATGTATATATTATCTTTTATCTTTGACAAATACTCGATCTGTATCGAGTACCCAATCATATATCGACAGAAATCGGACTTAAACCTATCCGGAGTAATAATTGTAAACGTCAATATATCCCTACCAAATGATAAGATAAAAATCTAATTAATTACAATATTCATGTTCGACTTTGACGTCTGCGCCCCGACAAATCGAAGAAACAAAACGCCGGCATAATAAAATCAAATGGTATGAACATTTGATTGGGACGAGAGATTCGAGATACGCCCGCGTGGCACTGTATGCAACCACAGCGCATTTCGACAACCTAACAATTAATTACTAGCTTTGAAATTTACAAATGCAGTGTTTATCATCCGGGGAAGAACTGGAGACTATTTTGTACCAATGTAACCCAAAAACATGCTTTTGGGCAACGTATTTCAGCTAAATCAACTGTAAAGTACAAATTAATTTATTCAATAATTAAAAGGCAATCAGGTCGACCTGAACCACATTATATACCATCCCCAATTAACGGCTCTAATCAAAAATACACGGCCATTTGAACAGCGGCGCCTCATAAATATGCAAACACATGTAGATAGGTAAAGCGTATGTATTGGTATATAATGCATATATACAAGTGCGTATCTTGGGAGGGAATATGCGCGTTTTTTTATCTTAATTAAATCTTATCGCTACCGGTACTGCTCTGCGAGTAGAGTAAGTGTTATTCGATTAAAGACAACATAGTTAATTTGAAGTTATGTCTTCTGCCTGACATACTGCGCGATATTTCAATAGGTTGTGTCAAAAGTGTTTCTGGGTCTTTTTTAAACGATGAAACGTGCGTACCTTTCCAAATATACGTCTTGTGCAATCCGTTTATGCTTAGGGCCAAGTGAAATCTGTTCTGTGCTCTGAAATCTGTTCTCTACCCGTTAAAAAAAATAATAACTCCCTCGTTATATGTAACAATGCGTAGAACAGTCCATATATTATCCGATAGCCGTCGTGTAATTTACAGATGTTGATAGGTGAGTTACAAGCAGTTGTTTTGCCACCTTTACCGACCGTAATTGTTGTTATTTGTACACTCAGGGCATTCCAATAACACCTGGGCTAACCGAAAGTGAAACGTAAAATTATCTAATTTTGACATGAACATGAATAATTCTTACGTAAGTTAAATTATTTTAATTTAAACCTGAATAAAAAATAACTTTTTGAAATATAATATCTTATTCTACAACTTACCACTGCTTTTTTATTGGGTCAGAAACATTTGGATAGGAAAAATTGACCGTCGAGAATAAATATGACCGTATGAAAAGATAACATCGTTCATGAACTATCGATAAGTCGAAAACAAATAATTCTTCCACCACTACATATTAAATTTGGGCTTATTAAACAGTTTGTGAAAGTTTTATATAAAAATGGTGTTTGTTCCAAATATATTTGTTAATCATATCCTGGCCTCGATACAGGAAAAGCCGTATCTTTGATGGACCACAAATGACTTAGGTTGAAGCATGGACAAGCTCTGTATCAGTTATCGACAATTTTTTGGGAAATCACCAAGTTGAACAATATTAACAATACAAGTCGTTGAGAAAATGCTTCAAAATCTTGTTACCAAGTTACAATATTTTTATAGTTATTTAGATAAATATCCTGACAATCTGAGTGATTACAATGAAGATCAAGAGCAACGGTTTCAGCAGTATATCAAGATAACAAAGGAAAGATATGAAGGCCGATGGTAATTACAATGAATATGGACTTAACAGGTTAACACTTTATGCAAACGATAATTCGAAGATTTCAAATTAAAATAATGCTATAATTATTTTAATTTGAAATCTTCGAATAAAAGCTTTTAAATATATTAGGCACTTTTAGTTCATGTTGTTTGAAATATGAATGGATTGCCTTTATCTCATTGTTATTTTCGTATTTAGTAGACCAGAATTACCTAAAATTGACTGTTATTAGCATTATTAGCATATTTTTACTTAGTACAACCAAATATTTTTTATGTTCGTTGAAAAATTGTTGAAATACACCATGTATAGTTAACAATTTATGTGTAGTTTAAATTTAATCGCGTACTTTGTGTCACCTGCAGAGAATACTAATTGAGTTAATTAACTACAGAACAACATAGCAACAATTGAAGCACGTACAGAACGGCCGAGACGGGAATGCGCTTTTAACCGGCCCTCATTTGATCCGAATTAAATCTTTAATTACTTATTCCTGCAACATACTCGTAAAAAACGGAATGAGGAAGGTATATGTTTCATTAAGAAGAATCACGACTTCATTTTCAAAGTTTGCTCGACTTTTTCTTTCCAATACTTTCTTGAATTAGTACAGTTTAAGTTTTTAAATCGCTTAATGTAGTGTTGTTACTTTAACTAGAGTATAAGCATTTTGCAAAACGGTCGCCCATCTAGCTCGTCATAAGACGATTGGTGTTGTATGTTGTACAAGTTCTTTTATAAATGAGAGCATTTAAAAAGCAATTGCACTCTGTATGGAGTACATAATTATATTTCGGTAGCTCGAAATATATTTTCTTATCTGGTGAGGCTTTCGTGTTTGTAAATAAAAGCCAGACTTGTTTTTTTTTCATGACATGACAATCTACCATGTGAAAAATTTTCAGAACTGGGAAGATAAAAGCAACGATTTTCTATGTTTATTTTTAATTATGGTTTATGATAGTATCAATGTATACGTAAAATTTTTGCCAGAATCAAAAATTCTTGATTAGTGTCACCAGACTGGGAAAATAAGGTCCAAAAAAATTCACTGCTTCCTGGACTATTATAGAGGTTGTCTGAATAAAAATATAATATAACACATTACACCTTATTGTACTGTTCGCATTTTTCATTGGTAAAGTTGTTGTACCCTTTGGCTACAGATCTCGTACATCGTACTGTAATAATTTCAATTTATTAGCCCTTAATACGTCGGGTGAAATGAAAATGTATGCCAATTATGTACAAGCACAAGTAATTTATGATATATCGACCCGACCAAAGTTTTGCCGATTCCAGTTGAAGTATTATATATAATTTTGTCAGCGGCACAGTCCATAAAACGTATTATTAAAGACCCTTAAATATGTCCATATCATTCGAGAACTATATAAATTATTACCCAAACAATAAACTACAATAAAACTACTTATAATAAGCAATAAACCTCGATGGCATAAGCGGAGCAACAAAAATGAATGATCCCGAAAAAAATATCTTAGATAAAATTTGTGATAATTGTATTAAGTTATCGCCTAATTGAATTTTAAGCTTGCTATCTTGAAATTTTGATCGTAGATGGTCTCTAGACTCACGGGGAGTGACTTCACTCACCACTGAAATGTCCATCGATGACATGCCTTAGACCGAAGATACCGCTATCTATCTTGATTTAATTATCTGACAGCGTACAGCGTAAGTAATTATTTCCATATTGATTATCTACATCAGATAAAAAATACGACGCGTATGGAGAATTCTTACCACCATCATCCCTTTACCCCACAAAATTATAACCTTATACTCTATAAATACAATGGTCTTCTATATGTATTTTGTGAATATATCACGTATTTTTACATGTAAATTAATGTTCTGTTTCTCTTTATGTCCGCAGGCAGTGATGTGCGGTCAGAATCGGTATTTAGCAAGTGTCAGGACGAAATAAATGAGACGGAAGGAAACGCAACGGACCGTGGCGGTGTGACGGTCCAAAATGCGGTCTTAAAAAATTCGTTTGCCTCGCGAAATCTAGATCTGCCGTTTAGCGTTTTCACACCGCGGCCGTAAGTAATACAATTTGTACCGAATTCCCGATATAAATCAGTTTGTCGGCCGCGGACGTTATCCGTTAATGCGGGACCATTAATTCGGCAGGCGCGCGGCACATGCGCCGAATTCACGAATAAATTCACGCCATACTGAAAACGCTATGCCGAAAAAAACGCGTCGCCGATCGCGAGAAAATAAGGAGAAAGAAGTTTTAAGATAAAATTGCGTTTTTAACATAAATCATTGTTGGACGGTAATTAATTTTAGAGGTTCTAGATTGGTCGTACGGGGCGAAAAATTTATAAGTACGCATTTGGCAAGATAAAAGTGCGACGGATCGGATAAAATCGTGATTTGCAACGCATAATTTGTACCGCATTCATAATCGTCTATCGTGCAGAGCGTGCCAAAATGAAAATATTTAATCGCCATAAATTACTCGGGTTTAATTTGAATGTATAATTAATTGGGTAGGTTAAGAACAAAATGAGTTTAAAAAGTACATCGAGAAAATAATAGAGTTAACACAGGAAAACTTGTGTTGCATGGCGTATGGGAAAAAGGTAGCAAAATAATTTAAAACAATAAACAAAAATCAAGAAAATATCTACTTACCAATAATTGGTTGAATGTATTTATTTATACGACCGTCCTTGTTTTGAACTGCAACAAAAACAACATTGTTTACATGAATACATTGTTTGAGAGCATACATAAAGGTGGCTCCACACGCAACGGAAAACCCGAAGGCATGCCTCGAGGCGCAAGACCTCAAGCAAAACCTCTATGTGTGTATGGAAAATTTTGTAGAGGTGTTCCTGCGGATCTGACGCCTGGAGGCCGGAAATCTCAATACAAAACTCTCATTCGGCTTGCCTCTGCTTATATGCGTCTCAAGGCTGGCCGGACTGTGTGGACGGATGTGAGGTAGGCCTCGAGGCCTTTTATTACTTTCTATAGCTAAAATAAACCAACAACAGCAAGAGCAACATTTGTTGACGCCATTGCGCGAGCACAAACTGAAATGCCTTAAGGCTGGCCTTCATATATACCGTAGTGTGTGGAGACCCCCCTATTTTTCGGGTTTCCTCGAGGTCTAGCGCCTCAAGGCAGACCTTCGGATTTTCCGTTGTGTGTGGAGCCACCTTAATACTGTAAAATCATAGATTTTGTGGTCACATTACACTGTTTACCAGCAAAAGTATTACTATTTCTGGTACATTCATGCTGGTTGCTGTAAAAGTTAAATAAGCGCTTAGTTAAGTTAAAAGTTAAACTGGCGAAACAACGAGTGGTCACACTGTTAGCAGCCAGTAGCAAATAGCACGCTAGTAAAACAGCCTAGCGTGACCAGGGCATAAAGGTATTAACATAGAACAAAGTCATACATCAATTACGTTGAAAGGTGGCAATAGAATCCAGTTGAAAGCCGTTGTAAGTGACCGACTAATAGACGCAAAGCACCGCTTAACAATGGCATTAAGAAGCAGTAAACTGGTACAGATAAAATCAGTTGCGCTGTAAGGAGAGATATTCACGCTCCTGATTGACGCGCCTTTCTTTCATTTCTATACTACTTACACATATCTGAAAGCACGATCCATTAGCTCGTGTTGTCACTCCATCATCGCGTCTGACGGTGTGACTTCTTCACATAACGCGTGATGGTTCTTTCTGTTCGAGCAGCTTTTACGTTACCTTTCTGTGGAGTTAATGGGAGAAGAAGCAAGAGGAAGAAGAAGTAGGGACAAGAAGTAGTTATCTAGTATTCAGTGATACCGGTAGGCCTAATCCGCTACTATTCGCAGCTTTGATTAATGATGTATCTAACGGCTAACTAACTAGGATGCCGCGGCATTGGAAAGGAAAAAAAATCGTAGGCAATCGGTCGGTGGCAACGTGTATGATTAGTTCCAAAATTATATTAAATGATGCGTGCTAATGAATGAGCCTGATTCCAGTGCTAGGTATTTAGGCTTTGATGTTCTTGAGACGTGATTAGGAAAGATGGTTGTGGGGTTTTAATTTTAATTGGAAATGCAGTCCCATATAGGTGTCGGCTGACGTGGATAGTTGTTTCGTCGATATGGAAATAAACTCTGTGCGTGTCCATTGAAAACATGAGTTTTGTTTTTGATATACATACCATGTACACAACAAATAAAAAGAGCAAGGAATCATTTTAACCTAAAATGGACGACCTTTCATTCAAAAACGTCTGTCGCTAATTACATCACGTCAGCTCATTAAAAACCGATGGCACAATATCCGCCGCGACGGGCGTTACAAAACAGATTAATAATCCTCGAGGAGCATTAAAAATCATTAATTGGGTGAAATTACCGGCCGAAAAAAAGTCTAAAAAACCTTTTTCGCGATTTTTCGATAATTCATAAGTGACAGAAGTGTATATACCAGCGTACCGATGGCACATTGTTAAAAATAATTAGCATTTCTCGGCGTAATTATGTGTTATTATGTTAAATAGGCACTCACTTGCGGGCTGTTATTTTTTAAATTAACTCCGATACGGCCTTTAGAACAACATTCCCTTATTTTTTTGATATGCTAATTTACGTTTTATCTTTTCGACTTTTCGTCTGAAATAAATTTTGATGGAGATGTCTCAACTAGATGAATTTCTATCTCATTTGAAATATTAAGTGGACATCAATCTGGTGGGAGAGCAAACGGCTACCGACCTTTTATAATGAAGCGAGAACCGACGAAGGGAAAAATAATAAAAAGAGGTAAAGAAGAAATTGCCGGGGTTTCGGGGTTATGCGCGCGTCCGGCATCTCGAAAGGTTTATAATTAGGAAAAATGATAGCACACCTTTGCTAATTATGGTTCAAAGAACCCGACTACTACTGCCGACAACACTGCCATCGCACAGCCACTTGCGGAAAAGCCCAAAGAGGCAGAAGCTCAACTCGCAAATTGACGTGACGAATTATGATTGATAATTCGGCAACACACAAAAGAGAATTTTGTTGTATAAGTTATAAATTATAACTTGCTACTAAATTATATTAAAAATAAATGGGAGAAATTTGATGATGTGTGACTAATTTCAATCAGGAAAAATTTGCAGACTTTAAAACCTTGCTAGAATAGCAAGTAATGTATATAATGTCTGCAAATTTGTCCTATTAATTCCTACCCCTATTAATTACCTACAATTTAGCGTATAAAGCAAAGTTATGCAAGAATATTTACAAGAGTTATTAAACATTTTATCTGTCTGCCGTCCTATTCCTTGTTATGGGGTAAGCCAACATTATTGTCATTTAAGGGGTGTTATTGAGTGGGCAAAACTCCGACCTTTTCAGGATAGTTACCCCTATTAATAACCTACAATTTGATGTACTAATCAAAGTTATGCATCAACTTTCGCAATTGTTATAAACATTTATATAACCCACTTGATAAGCCGCACACCAATTTACCTCTTTACTTATGTAAGAGGGGTTGTAACCATAAGGGTAGTGTCGTATTGATACGATTACTAGATGCAGAATTTCATGTAGATTCCGAATTTGTTATCCCCGATGTTCTACGGTATCGGCGGATGGCGTTATTTGCAATTCTATTTGAGGACACCATGAGCTGATTTAGATGACGCGCTGGTAATTAAATCAATTTTTCTACTAAACCGTTCGATATTTTTGTGGGCAAAACTCTGGGGTATACTACTTGAATAGCTCTATCGATTGACATATGTTTCATTAAGAAATTCGAACAAAAAAAGTCTTGACGTAAGAAGCCACAGCCTCTCTAGACTTTATTTATCGTCAGTTTGGTCAAAATCGGTTAGATTCTTAAGAAATTACGTAACATTTGTCACTTCCTGTTGTCAGATTGTCACCAAAAACAATCCAGTTCGTCCCACGGTAATTCTAAATAAGTATAGCAAATTTCAGCCCGATCCGTTGTCCTGTTTGGACGCTATCGTGTTCACAGACATACATACATAGATTATACATTCTGCTGCTGCGTACGTATGTTTGAAATGAGAACAGACAGTAAAGTTGCTCGAAATCAACTCGATTTATAATTAAATTATCGACGAGGTGATTAATTATAGAGCGGACTTTCTTAATTAAGTTTTACCGCCTTTTTTAAAAAGTTTCTCTCCCCTTTCGCAACGGTGGCCATCGTTTTGTTTCATTTTTCTTCTTTCATCTTTTATCACCTCGCTCTCAGCGAAATTTATAAACGCGCACGCACAGAAGCGCAAATAATTGATTCTTTTCAATGAGCAACGGTCGCGGTCGAGCTGCTTGCTCATTATAATGGTGAAGATATTTAACTTACGATTCTATGCTTTTTTTCAGAGCTATATAGAGGGACAATAAAATTCAATTTATTGAACCAGTTTTTGTTTATTTTAAGAATAATCGCGTCCAGCCTGAATGAATTAGAAATAAACGTAGATGGATTGTAATTTATATAAAACTTTTTCTTACGTCTATAACCCCGCAAGATATAACTTAATTAGGCTTTATATTTGCGTGGAGAGTTATTGCCACAGTATGTACATGTTTATTTTGAGTTTGAGCACTAACTACCTTAATTTTGTAATTTTTTCTAGAGTAGAATAGTCCTACTAATAGAACATGAGTATACATGTCCGTGATTAATTATATAGCTGTTTTCATTAAATGGTATGCTTTGTCCACCACTTTGACAATGAAGGAAGTCATATAAGTGTGGAACAAACGGGTAGTTCTAGAGGAATGCGTGGTAGAAATAAGATGATTGAGCACGAGCATACAAACACTCGCAAACACCTGAATTTTCTCTAATCTTTAATAAATTGTTTCATTGATGTTTTGTCTATTTCATCGTTGATATTAATAAAACAATTTTGACGGGATTCAACCCCATAACTTCTAGGGTGGCCACAGATTAAGTCAGCATACCGCATTGCATGCAACTGTCAGTCACCACTCAAGATTTCCCAGCCATTATGGCGTTATTATGTAACCGAACGGTATCCTGTATTATCTGGAGCAAAATTTGCACGCGATTGTTATGATTTCTTGTTAATAAAGCCATTGGATGGAAGCTGGAGTGATTTTTGATCTCTTTAAATCATTAATTGCAGTTAATTACACGACATTAAGTGCTTTTAAGTTTTTAATGAGTTGTTTTTTAAGATAGGTTAATGTATACTGAGTATACAGGTGCAGTTTTAGCATATTTTTAGTGTTTTCTGTTTATATTAATTGATAAAATTGGATCTTGCTCATTAGAAGCAATAGATCTTGTGGAGGAACACCTTTCACATTGAAATATAGCATGAAAAGACCCGCAACATAATTAATAAGCCTTCCATCAGGCACGCACAAACATGTCCAATTAGCATATAGGAGATATATCTTAGAATCGACGAAATACAATGGGTTTTGTCGGCCATTGAGTTAAAATACTAATTCTGACCCATGATTAGGCAAGGTCAATTGTCTGTTGTCGTGTTAACAGCCCTATGGCATGTTGGATCATTAATATTATCGGAACACCCTGTGTTATACGATCCCCTATTGTGGTATTATGGATATTGTCCGAAATTCTACACACTATCGGTTTCATTTTTTATAGGCGGTCGCTGTGAATGAAGAGAATGAATGAAGAGGAACGAATCACCTATTCGTTTATGCCGCCAAGAAGGGCCTATGCTATTTTACGGTGTCTATTTTGTACGATTTGTGATGTACAATGGAATTAACAATGTCTTCGGTTTGGAGATGAGAAACGGTATACAATAACAAGGTAGTTAATTAGGTCTATTATAATACTGAATCCTCTACAAACAAATTTCTTAAAAGTAGGTAAACTGCTACCAGATTTTTTTTTTAAGAGAAAACCCTAATACCTTTTTAAAAGCATTAGCTTTCATAAATAATCGAAAGTAATGTACCCACCAGACCGGTAATTATATTAATTTCGAAACAAAATCAAAAGTCCATCAAGTAGCGAGGTTGCAGCTTTCATTAAGGGTCAAAATTTCATCACTTTCTGGTCAAATCCAGTGGGGTCGGGTAATCAGGCGGTGGCCCAGTGGCTTGCGGACCCAACGAATGCCCCTAGGGTTTATTTAGGTGAAACAAAAAATGACTAGATGACCGGAAGTTTATAAATCGGTAGGTTGGCAAGATGATCTATAACACTCACCGCCAGGGAATTGCATCTTCAGCGAGGGTCGAAAAAAAAATTCACACCTTTCAACTTCCAAAAAAAAATTGTACAAACAGTCAAATTACAAAATAGTAAAATCAAGATGGAAAAATATCGGTATTATGAAGTAGCTTTATTACAGAAAAAGTGAAACTCGGATATGTCTTTAGTATTTGTAAAGTCCTGTTTTTTTTTAACAGTCGTTATTACCTCGTAAAGTCTGTTGTAATGACACGCTACTATACGCTTTTACCAATTTACAGCATGCTTGGGAGCTGTTTTTAAAAAGTCGTATATGTAGTTATGTTCGACTTTTTACCAATAACAATCATTTCAGTTTCTGTACGATGTCCAAAGAGTTGGACATCTTAAAAAAGTAGACGTTCGTCTTACAACAACAGAAATATTTCGTTGGATGAAAAATATATATGCTTCAACGAAAAAACAGTTTCCTGACCCAAGATTCTCACTCTGAGAGATACATAGAAAGTTGTGCAATTACTTTACAGATGGCGCTAACAGTTTCTCGCGTCTTTTACCACATATTACCCGCTATATAAGTTCGACGATACTGAGTGTTCGTATATTGTTTGTTTACATCTATGCATAAGTGTTTTATTTCATGGGTGACTTACAGGGATTATGAGGAAAACCAGGATTGTAGTGGAATAGCCTAGTTATTCATCAGGTTAAGGAATTTAGTATGTTTATGTGTATTTTGTTGGATGAAAAACATACATGTATACATACGTATCGCTTAAAACAGACGTAATTCCTTTCAAGCAGTTCCTTCATACTGCTTCTCTGTAAAACAACCCTGTTCGTCCCTGTAGAAGCTATCGCTGTCATGTTTGTTTAAAATATTAAGAACGAAAAGCCACCCCCAGAAAAAAAATCTAAGGTATCTATCCTTCAACTTGAACAAAAGGAGGACTACTAGGTTACTTTTAAGACCATTGTCGATGAGCATTAGTAAAATGCGTATAGACCCGCCCTATGTGTCGAATTTTGATGGCGAATTCCATCCCTTCGTCGTATACGCCTTTCTTTAATACTTCCAACCCCTTTTATTAACTGCTGATCCCAAAGATTGATGCACGCTACCGCTTGATTTCACTTTTCAGAGAACCCTTACCCCATTAGTTTACGACACAACCCCACATTTCTTCACCCCTTACCTTTCTCAGCCCTCCATACATAATCCTAAATTAATACAATCGAAAAATTAATAAACTAATACAATTCCTCGACAAAATCCATGCTAACGAAGCTATAAATTAGTGTATTGCCATCCCTGTTTAATTATAATCAATTAATATCAAACTTCACTTTCGAGGGATTCTAACAACTGCCCCAAAGGGGTTGTTTTGAGTTATTTGCGTGCCCAGGAATTAGTCTAAGGGGTATTATTACATAATTGCTCGGTCAGATTTTTTTCACCGACACGAAAAAAAAACTAGATATGAAACAGATCGACAAGGCCGAATTTCGTGGAGAATTGGACGCGTAGCGCCCTCTTGAGGGATTCTGGCGAACTAACGGAGCAGGTAAAAATTTAGTGAGGCGCCAAGGCCTTTTTTTTCGGTCGTGTTGTTGTTATATTGCTCTTGGGTGAACTCTGAGTGATCGAAAAAATTTGGAAAAATTTTTTTAACTTGTTTTTTTTTGTATTTCTGATAATGTTTGAAAGGAATTACTGCTTGAAAGGAATTACGTCTGTTTTAAGCGATACGTACGTATAATTTTTGGGTCAAGAAACCTTTTGTTCGTTGAAGCATGTATATTTTTCACCCAATTGATGCAAAACGAACGTCTTACTCTTTTTATATGTAGAAGAATAACATTTTCTTCGTCAAAGCAAAGTATAATCAACATCAAACATACTAAACTCTTAAACCGGAAGAATAACTAGCCGTTGAAATAACTATAACATATACTGAAATTCTTATTACAATAAAATATTATTTGGATAGCAAAAATATCTACTTCATGCTACACTATATACCCAAGAACTTTTTTTTGTCGTAAGTCTACTTTTTCATCGAAGAAATAGCGAAATAACCAATAAACAGACGAAATAACCACCCACATAATCTCTCCTGAACTTGAACTCACCGCATCAGAAGAGTTGCATAATTACTTTCACTGCCATTACCTATGTCTATGCGTTCCAAGTTAGAGGCCAACGGGCTGGTCTGGCGCTACGATAAAAACGATCTAAGCCAGAGAGTACTACTGACTAAAGAAACTACTGACCTCCACCAAGGCGCACGACTCAAAACCGCCTCAATGACTTACATAAGCCGGCTTGCCTACTATGAGAGAGACCGGCGACCGTCTTCGTCCACCAAAGCTTCCGGCGGGGTCGAGGGGGTCTGGAATCGGTGGCACGCGCACTACAGCCACCCCATGCACCCGAAGTGGGGGTAACACCATACCTACAAAGCTCCGGTCTACACGGCTCCGGTCATCATTACGGTAGTGCCTTTCGTACGGTGTGCTCAAAGCTAAGCACTAGCTTTTTACATACGTCTACAGTCTTGTGCTTCACAAGTTTTGCTCCACCAAGTTTGGTTCGAGTTTTTTTTTGTGTATTCTTTATGGCAACTGTTCTGCAAACCATGACTCTGGGTCAAGCTAACAAAATGTACAACGTCCTCCAGCATTCTCCAAGCAACGTGATCATTTCCGGAGGGCAGAATAAGTCCGTCATCCAAGGGAAAAGACCCTTGGCTCCTGCTCCAGATCGCTCAACAGTTTTGGTGAATAATGATTTGAGGTGCAAGAGGAAAATACAGTTTGTGCCTTATGGTGGACCAGCGCCACAGCCGGCTTCAGTCGCGAGGAGAAACGCGAGGGAAAGAAATCGCGTCAAACAAGTAAACAACGGTTTTGCTACGCTAAGGCAACACATCCCTCCTTCAGTTGCTCAAGCTTTATCACCAACCACCAGCTCGCCAAGAGGTGCCAGTAAGAAATTAAGCAAAGTTGAGACTTTGCGTTTAGCAGTGGAATATATAAGAAGTCTCCAGCAGATGCTGGACGACCATGAAGGTGGCACGAGTTCAGGGAGTGACATGCAGGATAATAGATATTACAACTCGAGTCCTGAAATGCAATATTCCTCGTATCCTATATTATTACCGACACCAGCGTGCTCAGAAGCTTCGACGTCGCCAACCCCATCTCACAGTTCTGAAGGTAGTTTATCAGCGAACGCTTACACCACGAATATCCACATATTCCAGGATAACTACGAGAATTACGATCCCAAAAGCCCGGAGGACGAAGAACTGCTAGATGCCATATTTTCCTGGCAGACTGAATAAAGTCTTTAAAAGGTTAGTACGAAATTTCGAAAATCGTTACTTTTTTCGGTTGGTTAAGGGAGGGCTCCCTTAATGCAAGGGGGTTGTTTCTCTACCTGTGCAAACCGGGTCGTTGGCTCACAACCCTCGGTTTTTGTGTGCAGTGGGACATAAAAAGATTTTTATGCACACGGAATCCTTCTTAAGACGACGCGGATAATATAAAAGATTTTCTCGTTGAATAGGAACTGCATTTGAAAAGGGGGGAGGGTAAATAAAAACGAACAATACCGTCTGCAAAACCGAACTTAAAAAAAAATCAGGCTTTAAAATCCTATATATCTACCTATGTAAAGCTTATATATAAATTATTTATTTTAATATTTTTTTTTGTTTTGTTACAGATTTTTTTTCGTGTACGCACATCGGCCAGTGGAGCAGTCCAGAAACCAAATCGAATCTCAAAAACACAACAAACGCTACAATGAAAGAAACAAAGTGCCTTTTTAAAATATGTAATTCCACGATCGCAACAAAGTGATATTTTTATACGAAATCCTATTTTTGTTACTGATATAGTAGAAAAGGATGCTTGTTCTCTATATTCATTGTTATTTCTAGTCATTTATTATTATAGTGTTGTATATATTATAGTTTTATGTAAATAATTGTTTATATTAGTTCGTAAGTGTTAGGAAATGCAGTCCTAAAAGAAATTTCTCCTAAGACATTTAACCGTCAAATTGTCGTAATTAATCTATAATATTGAAACGTACTGATTTTTTTTGCTGTATTAAAAATGTTCTTTAAAAATAATTCCGCCTGGTTTACCTTTTTTAAGACTTTAGTCTGATTTATTTAAAAGTTTAGAGTCTAGTTTTTAAGCATCTATTCTACCCGTTCGTTGGCCATAGGTCACGCTCAAAATAATCAAAACGTAAGACTAATTATTTATTACTTTAGATTTTTAATTTAACTATTTTAAAAGATTTTTTATTTCAAACGGGTAGATAGATAATTCCTCACATCATGGTGTCATAATTTATAAGTTATTTTGTACGTATTTTTTATACTGTCGATTGATTCAAATGATTTTTTTTATATGAAATACAATTTTATATAATTTTATAAAAATATCTGTGTTTTATTTATTTTTAACAAAAAAAAAAAAATAGGGAAAGAATTTTTTTCTTTCCCTATTTTTAGCGAAAAAAAAAAATACGAAAAAAGGAAAAAGAGAGACACAAAATTGAAACGGTCGCGTGCCATAAAGACACCTGCCGTTTCTAGAACATACGTCCTGATGTTAATAGCATCCAAAATGTGATATTTATCGATAGTCGTCATCAGACTTCCTGTATTCTCAATGATAATTAATGTGGCCAGAAAATTTAGTCTGACTTTGTTGCACTTGCTATCAGCGGTATTTCAAAGCGCAGATATTACACAACGGTCTCATTTATGCCTTCTAATCTGCGATAATAACACCGTTTTAGTCTGCTGAGTTGCAGCAGTAACGTCCGGTGTAAACATCATTATCAAAAGAACGCTAAATTTTCGGTGAAAATCATTTCAACTTGCCACAAATGTTTAATTTGAAATATTTAATTAACACTTGACAATACTAAACACCCGATATCATGCGATTAACTGGTTGGTGTGTAAAACAATCAAAAGAAACAAGAACAAGAACATAAATTGATCATCCAAACTCAGAAGCGTGACTTACAAACTGATTGCTCCTTGGCTAACTTCTTCACGAATGAATAGCTGTGGAAGAAGCAATTGCTCGTGTACCCTTTCGGTAAAGAACAAATGCCGATCGGCTCTTTTGGATCATCTCTCTCATCTACAGAAATACCGCAAAACCATTTAGGTCTAATTTACTTTTGTTGTTTGACAATTGGGATTGTTATAAACCCAATAAAACTCTGTTTTCTTTGTTCTTTTTTTTTTAGTTCTTCTTTAGTCATGGTATTACAGGGTTTATCGATGAAACGGTGATTGATTTTACTTTAAATAATCTGATAAAAAATGCTTTTGGAGATTATTTAAAGCAAAGAAGATTATTTCAAGTTAAAAAAAATTATCACGTGCAGATAGAGAATATAGTTCACGCCCTAAGTGTGTTATAGGAATTAAATTTCTTGCTAAACTAGTAGGGGTTGTCCTTACTAGCATGGGGTGAACAATTGTACCGAAAATTACGGATAGGAACTTGGTTGGTTACACCCCATTGAAATAATTGTATGATCTGTAATACCCATGGTACGGAAATGTAATATTATACTTTCTTTGTTGCTGTAGGTCTGTATTATTATTCTAGGTTGCGAAAATATCGAATTTATGGTTGGCGAGATATTATGTACTTACAGATTTGAACTTATAAGAATATATTTTGGACAAAAATAGAAAAAGTTGGTAGAATTTGATAAAATTAACTCTAAAGGTGTAAGAACAAGCTGACTTTGAAAATGAATAAAAAAAATATTATTTTATCGTGTTTCATTAAGGGGTATAGAATTTAGGGGTATAAAATTTAGGGGTAAATAATTTAGGGAAAAAAGAACTCGAGACAAATAAAACTTAACAAGTTTCAATTAGAATTCGAGCAGCAGCTCGTTAATTTCGACTGAAGGTAAATTGGTTTAATCGTTCGTCTTCGGATGTTAAGAACTGGCGGCCCAATAACCAATTGACAATTAGGAAGTGCTACAGAAGAAATCGGTATATAGAAAAAGTCCGACGAAGAACAAATGACAACCGATCTTTGATCCACGCCGACCCATGTGACGATAAAGCTACCTCTTCAGGTCTTTCGGTCTAATTTGGAAATTCCTCAAGTTCCCAACGAATTCTTGGGATTTCACCCTATCTACCCACTTAAATAACTCCTGTAGGGTTCAATTTACTTCAATTTCACCAGTTGAAAGAAATACAAGAAAAAGTCTTTAAATGCAAAATTAAGCGACAAAGTCTATAGTCTATCATCTAGTCTAAACCTTTTAAAAGTTAGTGATAAGCTTCTGTGAACAAAAGCGCCAATTAGATAAGCACTTTGCAAGTTGGGGGGTCATCTTTTTTTGCCACTACCGCAATCTATTACTGATAAAAGTGGTACTTTTTAATCTTACCTTTTCAAGATGACGTTGACACCTTTGCATGATGGAAATCTTCTGTCTTTTCTACTAAAGGCAAGCAATCTCACGATCTGAAAACAAGAAAAAAAAGGACATTAACACCTCTCAACACCAGCAAAAATATGCTAATATAAACCTAAAAAGAGCAAAATATTTATGGGCCGAAATAATTAATAGGCGAATTTCTTACCCACCGTCGCAGAGATGACTGTCTAGTTTAAAGATAACCGTATGGCTTAGAGATAACTATTTAGAGATAGCTGCGCTGTCTGTAACTTTGATATATGGGTGGGTAATTTTTGAGATTTGACAGTTCGTGTACTACGAAAACGCTAAATTCCAATTATGTAGAAGCGACCTATGCGACCTGTAAATTTAGACCTGTTACAATAAATCCACTTTCAGTTTCTAGTTATGTAATAACTTCGTTATTCCCAAAAAGACATTATTGGAATGTAACTCTTGACATTCTTGCTACCGACGACAAAAAAACAAACGTCTAACATCCAGTCTCCTGTCGCGTAACTTCAACAATTCAATCAGCGTTCATTATAATCGATGATAGTCAATATACCACTCACTGCTGGCTACCATCAAAATGGTGGTTCGGTGATGAGCCATTGTTGCTGGAAGTGTTCCCCATTGTCCAGCGGACACAATAAACCCGTCATCTGATCTGATTGCTACCGATTAACACGACCCGACCAAGGCTAATTGTAACATAGAACACCTCATTACACTATAACTCTCATTATATACATTATAAGTTTCAATGGCCGCCATTTTCCGCGATACGTAAGAATTTCCCCCTTCGCATCGCGTCGTCGGTAATAAATAATAATAAAGGTCGGTGGTCTTATTAACGCGTTAAACATCGCTACCGCTGCGTTGATTACAGGCCACAATAAACGTGAGGCTTTTTATCTGGAGTGATACTGTGAATTTACTTCTTGTTCCTAATTGTAACCGTTGATTTTTAATTCAATTTTCTCCATTGTGTAGGTACCGTCGAGAATTATCAAGTTAATTTTGTGTTGGGTTTCACTATACAATGGGATTCTTTCAAAATTGCGTGGGTTTTCGATTAAGAACAAATCTACAGGGGCTATATTCTGGACACTTCCCTAAAGTAAGCATAAGAATTTCAATATAGGTTATTTCAACGGTTAGTTATTCTTCCGGTTTAAGAGTTTAGTATGTTAATGTTGAGGATATTTTGCTCTGACAAAGAAAATGTTATTCTTCTACATATAAAAAGAGTAAGACGTTCGTTTTACATCAACAAAAATATTTCGTTTGACGAAAAACGTATATACTTCAACGAAAAAAATAGTTTCTTGACCCAAGATTCTTACTCTGAGAGATACATAGAAAGTTGTGCAATTACTTTACAGATGGCGCTAACAGTTTCTCGCGTCTTTTGCCACATATCACCGCTATATAGGAACTTCGACGATATTGAGTGTTCGTATATTGTTTGTTTACATCTAAGTGTTTTATTTCATGGATGACTTACAACGATTATAAGGATAACCAGGATTGAAGTGGAATAGCCTACACACAGAGAGAACTCTATTCTTGGATATCAAGAAAAATGTTTTTGTGTATATAGTGTAGTACGAAGAGAATATTTTTGCTATCCATATAATATTTTATTGTACTTAACAAGAATTTCAATATATTATGTTGTTATTATTCCGGTTTAAGAGTTTAGTATGGTTATGTTGAGTATATTTTGCTCTGACGAAGAAAATCACCTTTGAAAAAGGTTGAGATGGAAATATCATCGATAATTTTATATTTTTTTAACTTGTTTAGATATCTTTTGGCAAAATTGCTGCACGTTGTGTCAATTCTGGCAATATTCCCAAGATTCTTACTCTGAGAGATACGTAAAAAGTTGTGCAATTACTTTACAGATGGCGCTAACAGTTTCTCGCGTCTTTTGCCACATATCACCGCTATATAAGTTCGATGATATTGAGTGTTATTATCGTATATTGTTTGTTACATCCATTGTTACAACCATTATGAGGAAAACCAGGATTGTAGTGGAATAGCCTACACAGAAAGAACTCTATTCTTGGATATCAAGCGTTTAAGAGTTTAGTATGATTATGTTGAGTATATTTTGCTCTGACGAAAAAAAAAATGTTATTCTTCTACATATAAAAAGAGTAAGACGTTCGTTTTACATCAACAACAATATTTTGTTGGGTTAAAAATATACATGCTTCAACGAACAAACAATTTCTTGACCCAAAACTATACGTACGTATCGCTTAGAACAGACGTAATTCCTTTCAAACAGTTCCTGCATACTTAAAACAAGAAACCGTAATACTTGGAACATCAAGAAAATCATATTCTTACTCTAACAATTTTATATTTTACTTGAACCAACAATATTCGTGTTTTATCGAATAAATTTGTCTCTCTGTTTACGCTCATTTTCAATTCGATTGGTCAAGAATAGCAGTCCAAGGGAATGTTTCAATTATTAAATAAGCAATAACAAAGGGAATTTGCAATAAATTTCCTATCCTGTAGGATTATGCGTACATTTTGCGGTGGTAATCCAGCAATAATTTTTAAAAGGTCGTATCCCATATACAAGAGTGATAGCTTTACCCAACGAGGCGCATGTCGAATTCAACAAAATGACTTAAATGCTTGCTTAGTCGTTATTTATAACCGTTATACACGACACGGCAACTTAGACTAATGTAACATTATCTTGTAATCTGTTAAAAAATGTTCGGTTGAATTGGATTTTTATGCAAAACCTACCTAACATAAATCTCACACCCGAACGTCTGATATATGACTTATTTAGTATTATTTCACGGATTTTATTAAGTGAATTAATTCAATTTAAACTGAATACTTATTAATATTTATTTTAGGAAGCTGCGTGAAACAGCGTGAAATTTCCACGCTTTCTTTCACGCGTTATTATTTATCGTGGGGAAATTTGAATTTTCGTTCGAGGGGGGTAAATATTCACCCTGGCGGGGTACAGTGCCGCCGCACGGCAAGAAACAAAGGGGATAATCACCCCCTAAATCATTAACTACCTGAGACCGCAGACCGGTACGGTCTGGAGCCGATAACTCCGGGTATTTTAGTAAATCGACTGTGAACCAGAACAATAAACATAGATAAGTGAACAGCTAAGGACAATAACAAGTCGGGATGAAACCCAAAAGGGCTTAAATCGAGTGAAACGAGCCGAGAACTCTTTGAAAATTAGACCATCTACCACCGTTTTTACTATCTAAATCCTACGATTGTGTTTAGAAATATGATACTGTTGAACTTTTTTTTTTTTTCATTCTAACAACATCTAGTGTGATTATGAAGAACTAAGAATTATGAAGGTTCTACAGAGTGTTTGAAACTTCGTAAAACGTTCCAAAGTCGTAAAATCTATTTCTTGGTCACGCCGGATCTAAGAAAAGAAAAGCATAAAAGATGTAGGGGCGTGACACAAGACTCCTCGGTGAATACAGCATAAATTTTCAATGGATATAAAATATCTATCAAATGCTCATTGAAGTCTCGGTGGGTTTGAGACACCCATCCAAAAATGTGGTTTCTATGGAGGCATTTATCCTGGGTAACACAATAGCGCCCCCTGTATACAAATAGTGCAATAATGACCACGGTAAACACAGACTTTGTGGCCACTGCGGTTTTCCATTGTCCGAAATGCGACCACCATCAGGTATCTCATGCAGTGGTAGCAAAAATAAAACCGATACAGAACTTTATTCGTTAGAAAAAATTTGTTAGAAAAAAATTAAATCCATGGATTATTTTCTTAAAACTATCGAAAATACCAATTCTTAATTGAAATAATATTTTGTTCTATGCGCAAAAAAACTACCTGGGGTTTATGTGAAATGTTTGGGGGCCACTGGCAACCACCCACATTGCAAAACCGGGGCGCACGTATCAAATGGAGATGTTACATATCTGACTGCATCCAGCAGTGAGGTAATTGTCGTGATACAATACGATGAGCTGTATCTTTGGATCAAAATAGACCGTTGGGACAATGGAACTATGCCAAAACATGTCCGGAGTCACGCTGCGACATATAAAATACTTTCTGGGACACACACACACACTGCTCGGTCATATAGAAATATTCGCTACATTGATTCTGTCCTAGATTTTGTCAGTCACACGCTTTTCAAGATCTCCAATTCAAGTCGTCTCTAGTCTTGTCTATAATTGATAGAAATTTCCCAGAAACCCTTAAGGTGCAACAAACATGAATAATAATTTCCTTAAAGTCAGTAATCATCAATGGGGGGTAGTAAAATCTATAATTTCGCCCTTATAAAATATGTTTGTGCGGTCAAACTTCGGTCGAAATTGCCACTTTCAAACCTTAATAAATATTTATATACGAAGCAATTTGAGGAGTTTATCGATAATTTACTTAAAATTTGAACCAATTCGACGTGTGTGAGAAATATTCTTGATTGAGATCTTTATCATACCCACAGCTATGCTGACCGTTCACAATCTTGAACGATCACAATGGCACTGTACAATTTCGAACAATTTGCCGACCCGCTAGAGGAATTGAAAGTCATCTATATAAAGGATTGAAACCGGCTTTGTCCACCAACCGAACACAACGATTAGTTCTAGTGTTAGTTTTGAAAAGTTTTGACAGATTTTTACAATTCAATTCAATCGTTCTGGTACCTTATGAATGTAACGCGCGCTTTGGGTCAGTTACATATATATCTTTCACTCCAATACCTTCACACCTGAATTAATCCCATGAATCGCATGCAGAATATTCACAATAGACAGGAAATATCGAACACATTTGCGGCTTTCCATAAAACCACCATATTTCGAGAAGAATACGAATTACTGTCATGTATAATTGGTTTTTCTATTTTGGTGAATTATTATTTATTTGCGGTAAAGTTTTTTTTTTTATTTTATCAAGTTATGTTATACAGACATTCTGTGCATTAAAATATGGATATTTCCGATATTCCTGTTAGATTGGGCGTTTAAAGTGGATGATAGAGAAGCAATGTTGTGGCGAGAGCATTCCAAACATGTAGATGAGTTATTTTTGCACGATAAACGTCTCTGCATATTCGAAGAAAGATAAGCATAAAATAAACTATCCAAATTTACCATTAACATCGAGCCATCCACTCGATTTTCGGCACAGAAGAAATTTTGCCTGTTTGAAGAAATCTGTTTGATTTGATTTGAAAAAGCCTGATTTGACAGTGTTTGGGTCGTGAAGATTCACCATTTAAAGTTTTACAAACACCTCACCTTATAAACCAGTGCGAATTGAATGATTTGGTTAAAGATTTTTGTCAAAAGAAGGTTTATCAAAAGAAAAGCCGAGTTATTGGGTTCTGGGCTACAGGAATGGAGTCTTTTCGCACGATTTGTGCCAGTGTATACAAAGCGTAACAATCCTTTTAAAGTATATTTTAAAATGGAAGGATCTTTACGTGTATGTCACGATGTTGAGGATCTTATAAACGAGTTTGATATTCTATCTAGACCTGTGATATTTTACAAAAGGACGAGCCTTCTCCAAAATAAAATAAAATAAAAATGATATTAAATTACTCTTACCTGTTATAAAGAGAAAAATTACATATTCAGTGTGCGTATTAAGCGCGTTTTTGTGACAAAAATTTCGTGCATATTTTGCGACGAAATTACTCGCCAGATACTACAAGAGAGGCCGTACTAAATATAGCAGTAAATTATAAGATCGCTGGGAGAAACAAGCCGAAATTATAATAATTACAGGCTTAATATTTTTTTAATAATAATATGTACCTACGATAAATTATTTATTAATAAAACTTTCCCTTCGTGTCTCGCAACATAAGGTCACAATTCCTCGTGTTAAAATGAGGACAATATTTCAATATTTAAATACAAGTGCAAGACAAAATTTACTGTATAGAAAAAATTCACTGTATAGTAAAAGTTTTTACCTAAACTAAGGGTAGGTAAAGCTTATTTTTATTACGGTCTAGCGCCTATGGGGGTAGCCGCACCTAAAATGCAAATCGAAGGACCAAAATTGTTTCTAACCTCATACCGTGAAATCGCCGAATCGATTTAGTACGCACTTTTAGGCCACATTTTAACCTATATTTTAGGAAATTGAATAGTTCTGAGGCCGCAGGCCGGCGATCTTGTTTGAAGAAGAGTGGACATAAAAACAAACGAATACCAGGGACGATACGCCTGGGACACATTCCAAAATAATTAAAGCAGACGCTACCCTGGTCGATAATAAATGCCGTCCAACTAATTTTTATTTTATTGTGCGACATTAAACCTATCGGATCGGAATAATTTTTTCTATACGTACGATGCGTTGAAAACGATATGTAATTATAAAATAAATAGGGTTTCGTTAATTATTTTAGGCTATAGGGTTGCTCTGTCCATTAAAAGTGGACACCACTTATGCTTATCTGTCCAGAATTAATTAACATCTATGGAGTTGTACCGTTAGGGTAATATGGAAACAGAAGTGTTATAAAACACCAGGCAGTAACATTTGTATTATTCTATTTTTTCATTCCAATGATCTGTATATTAGTGTACATATTTAAAGTCGCTGGAGGATGAGCTGGTATCAGTTTGGTCAAAGTCAGAACAAACCAGTACATCCCCTGGTAATTCTATAAAGTCTCTAGGTCTCTAGGACCTTTAAATGTCTCTAGGTATAGAAAGAATGCATTCCCCATACGAAAACTGTTAGCGATATATTCGAAAATCGTTTAGCGTGTGCCTTTGTGTCACCGGTTTGGCTTTGTGTCCCCTGCCATTCATTTTCACACTTAAATTGCACAAAACATTTGCCGATTCTTAGAAATCGTCTACTGTCCGCTCGCATAGCATTGTTTGATACCTAGCCTCGACGGAATTTCGGCATTTTGTCCAGCATTTCGGAATTTTGTCCAGCATTTTTAAATTCGATCCAGATTTAGAGCTATAATTTACAATGGGAAAGACTTAATTTCAGTTTTGAGTGTGAAAAAAGGGTTACATTCTTGTCTAGGCTGTCCAGAAAGACCTTTACAGCTAGAACTTGTGTGGTATGATTTACCAATTTTCTTGCAGTTTCTTTCTGACTAGTACCCTAGAAGGAAAGTAGAAGGTTATCTATAGAAATTGTATAGCAAAGAATAATAGCACAAAGAAAGCCCAGCAAAAGTTCTGCAATTCTAGGAAAACCCCTGTTATCGTTGATGACAAAATATCGTCTAGATTCTCAAGTGAAACAAGATGACACGCAGTGATATTTCCTGAGCCGTTGGCACACTGGACAAACATACTTGTGATCTGACAAGGGAACGTGTTCGACATGTTCCGAATATTTACATAAGACTGCGTGGCGGACGACAACCCTTCTGAAATAACAAGGGCAAATAAATCGCTCAAGTGGACCAATTGATGGGCCAACACAGATCGATCTGCTACCCGTAGCCCAGCAATGTCCTGCAATCTGCTCGCCAAATCTACGGCGGTTTCTCGAAATTTCTGGAGGACAGATGCTCCTGATGTATTTTTAACTGTTCCAATGCGGGACCACCTGAGTTCAACCACGTAAATTCTTGATGACATCTCATTTAAGGGTAGATACGATTGATGGCTCGACTAAACGGTGGTCTTGCGTCTTTTCCTCTTTTCTAGATCGATAACAAACACTAATTATGTCGTTTTTCGGTCACATTACCAAGACCGCAAGAGAAACCGCCTTCTTGTGCATCCTGCGGAAGGACCAATTCTGATAGGATAATGGCCTCACCTATTTTGTGCGGTTTTTTAGCACATTAGTCCATGGTAAACGTTGTTTTTGACTTTTCCAGATCTCTAAATCCAAAATAGCAGCAGTTTTTACAATATCTTATTTGATTAATTCTTATATTTTAATGCATAGAATTATGGAAATATGTAAAAAATAAAAAAAAATACAGTTCTGTCAAACACCCTGTATAAGGTAGTATAGGTACACGTGGCAGTTCTCGATCGTTTCGAAACACGTGCGGCTACTAGGGCAGGTGCTTTTTTCCAATGAGCGCTCACCGAAAACTCAGTGGCTGTAACAGTATGACCACCATAGTCAGCTGTATAATACCTACAGAGGACACACAAAGATCGGTCACAGCTGATCTGATGACTGTCGATTGTCGATCACCGGACCGTGGTCACCTCAGAACCCACTACTAAACAAAATACGATCAAATCTGCGGTTGCCATCTTTCTTTCAACCATAAATTTCTGGAAACTACAAAAAATGCAATATAAAACTGTCAGACTGGCTTAACTAGTCTCTAAATTTATACTGGTATAATGTTGCTATAATCTGCAATTAACTTCTCGTAAAAATTATAATTTGAAAGACAACTTCGTTAGGTTAAAATATAAAACTCGTCGATATATGGGGTAGTAGATTGGATACGATTTACAAGTGTAACAAAAGGGGATGAAATGTAAATTTTGGGAACCACAATAGGACCATAAACCTCCTAAAAAAACTAATGAAGTCATCAAAAGGGACGAAAATTGGGAACTACTTCGAAAGTAAAAGGGTCTAGAATGGCCAAATGAATATAGATGAGATTATTTTAGTGATTCGGTCGACTTTGAATGCTCTAATAGGTTTGTTTTAACAATTTGGCGTGAATTTGCTACACTGCAGGTGTGTCTGCGATTTTTATAATTGATTTCTTTCGGGCAGGTGAATTTTTTTTTAAATTAATTTCTGTTTGAATTTATCCCTTTACTAAAATCTCAAGAACTAGGAAGTTTGTCCCTTCATACATATGTAAATCCTATGATACTGACAACATATATAGCCTGACGTACCCAATATATCAAAATAATCAAAGAGCTTTACTTTAATATGCAGATATACGATCGGACATAAGTAGGTGTAAAGACGATAAGACCACTCGACGATGTTTAATCTTTAAAGTTGGCCGACAGAGGTCGCGCCGACCACTCCAAATCTCATCTTAATAAATATTAAGTTGAGGGTTCTTGACTGGTCTTCAACGTGGTCTTGAGCAAACACACAAAGGTCGAAATTAAAATGTAAATCTTTGACTTGGTTACAAGGCTTATAAGTATGTGTAAGCTAGCTGCTTAAAGTCCACACCCAAGCTTTAATATCTAATAAATTTAGTGTGAAACGAGGCGGTTGCAGTCTAATGGCCGACATAAATATGCAATAGATCTCTTAATTTTGTTTAACCGCGGTATCGTTAATTTTGATTTATTTGACGGGTCTCGTTTGTTTTTTGCTGGCCCACTGGACAGGTAGGGTACAAAAAAGGCGAATTTGCCATCGCTAAATTTTACTACCGAGCCAAATTGGTTTGAAACCACCGACCGTTTCGGCCCGTTTCGAAAAAATCAATTAACTCACTCAATATTCATTGAGGATTTTAAGTTGCTAATTGATTTTGCACATCACAAGCTGCCATTGTCAAAATACGATTAAATACAAGGGAACAAGGGTCCTACAACCAGAACAGACATTCTGCGCATTAAAATATGGGAAGTGATCGAAGAAAAAAATTCACCAAATAAACCTGATTTGACATAGTGTCCGAAATCACTCTGTCAAATCAGGCAAGATTAAAGATTTTTGTCAAAAGAAGAAGCCGAGTTATTGGGTTCTAGGCTACAGGACTGTGTGCAAAACTCATCTATAACCTGGATAATGCGGCTTTAAAATATTCTAGGACAAAATAAATAAATAACCCTTTTTGTATTGACGTGTAATAATTGGTTACTAGCTAAAACAAATTGCAGTTCTTGCCCACTTCTTGTCGGACAGAAGAGGCAGCTTTTATTTATTTTATAGAGAGCCGTGTAATCTCATTAAGTAAACATTGCCTTTTAATTGCCTTTGTCTATCAAAAGAACCATTTTTATCTTGAGATCTTCATTAAGGCGCCCGTGCAATCAAAGGATCTTTGATAAAAGGATCCATTTTAGTGCAATTAAGTCTTTAAGTGATATCGATCTGACCTTAAAAGTATCGTTACTTCCAAATTTCGAAGATAATTCTCTATGATAGTCAATAGACGACTGTTTCCATAATAATTGTGAGTTTTGATAAGAGTTTTATCGAAGTACGTAGGTTTGAATTGGATCCAGATTGAATTTTAAATGATATTGCGATTTTATACCTTTGGAAAAGAACTAGTAAAAGATCGTTAAGATACTGTTAGAGTTCCAGGTATAGGTCTAAAATCTTTCCTGAGGGATCAATCTCCTCCGCAGCTTGCCTTGATTCTTATGTTAATAAGAAGGTAGGAGTATTTTTTTGATCCCCATAAAACAATTAAGCTTCTAGGCCGCGATTTTTGGCTATGATAGGACCCAGGGTGCGGATGTTCACACCTTCACCATTGGCGATTCTAATGCTAGATTAAGGAACCAAATTACCGGGTTTTAAGCCGCCGTTTGTAATTAATTGGTTTCTATTTTTTTTTTCTCTGATCGACTCCTGACATTGACTAACTAGACAGCTACCCGGTGTAACATGGGGGCGCACAGTAATGCACATAAAACACTAAGATATATGGAGGGTCGTTCTTATTAAAGGGGTGTAAAATTTCCCGAGATTATTGGCTTTGATAATTTTCTAATTGTGGACGGAGGGTGCTAAAGGAAGTCTGTAATTTGAAGTTAAATCTCTTCACAGAACAAGAGGATTGCAGTACTATTAGCTTATATAATACTAGTACTATATTATAGACGAGCAAACAGTGTAAAAGTGCAAAAACTATTGTAAAATTGTACAGAAACACGTCTAACAACATCATTCCTTTTTAATCAATACAACGAACAAAATAAAAGCACCCAGCCCTTCTGTGTCTGGTCCTCTTTGTACCCGAAAGTCTAAATTATTGCAACGTTCTACTAGTTTTTTTTTCCAGGAAAACTCGAGAATAATTAAAACCGAAATCCCAAACGTTTAAAACCTTTCAAAAGGCACGACGTCCAGCACAATAGCCAGCCATTTAACGGAGTTAAACCTTGTGTCACCAACACAATTTTACGCAGGGCATTTTTAATTGTTCAACAGCTGACCGAGGGCCGTACCGAGAAGAGCCCAAAAAGAGAGACTGATGGCGCAATCAATGGCATGCGCCATACAATAACCCATGACTTCCTGTAGCTTCTGTCAGACACAATGTCTGTGACGTAGTCTTTACATATGTAGCTCAAATAGAGGCGGTACGTTTGTCTAGCAACTCTAGTAGTTGTCTGTATAGTCTCATAGTTAGTTAGAATGGATCTGTAATATAGATTCTGTACCACCTAAGAATAGGTATAATGTTTCACAGCTTCTGACAGCTCTACAATATTGTTTGTGCCAGTCGGACCAAAATGGTTATTTCGTGAAGATTGTAATAAGTCGTGGGAGTTCATAATATAATCATTAAGTGGCCGCTAATGATAATTTGACGATGAGCTAAACGGTTTTTAATATACTCAAGCCTTTTTCACTTTGAGATGACCACGTTGCAACGTGAAAAATTGCTTTTTAAAGACGCAGTAATTGACTTGCAAGTTGATATTCGTGCATACGATTAATAAATGTTTAAAACGTCCGTTCTCTTTTCTCATAAGAGCAAGAAAGACTTAGCATGACCACTCATCAGCGATGTTTTACCAGTTGGAGAGTGAGTTTAGCAGCAGCCAGCCCACCAACGCTTCTTTAACTTTTACAGCAACCAGCATGAATGTTAACTAAAGAAATTATCTATTTTTGAAATGTGTTTTATGAATATTATGCGAGGTAATATTCTCCCAATATATAAAGAGGGCTTTAAGCGATACAGTTGTTAAAAATACTAATATCTTTTGTAAAATATACATATACAATATACTTTTCAACTAAATACTTAACTAAAATATAGAATTTCTAATTTTATTGAATTTTATTGTCATCGTGGCCTTACTTATGTTATTTACACTCGTGTACAGTGCTTTCAAAATTTACGTTGTCAGATTCAAGGCAGGTAGTCAATAAAACTCCACAAATTGGTATCAAATATGAAATATTTTATGGTTGCGACGCCTTCACCTGACAAAAGACAATACTACACCTAGTAACATGTAAAATGCACCAGAACTAGTTGACCTTGTAGTTTGAACCGCCAAGCCACCAGCGGCTGGTAAACAGCGTAATGTGACCACAAAATAGCCGCTGGTTGCTGTTGCTGCTAGCTACCAACTGATATACTTAAGGAAAATTCCTAAAATCCACAAAATACAAATAAATGGGTATCCTATGGTGATTTCATTCATCATTTCGGTTGTATTCTAACACCCCCCGCGTTCTGCGCCCCTTTAACTTTAAACGACACAGTAGGACTCCACTCGAGTCGCATTTTGTTTTTGCCCAAAGCCGATAATCCGTCTGCGGTTGGTGTCAGCACGCCATTGACACTCTCGGACATTCCTGAATCGAAGAAAGAACGGTCTGGTGCGCCGGTGGTGTGAAAAGCGTCTCCTCAAGTGCCACGAACCACCCCTTAAGAATGGAACCTAATTGCATTCATTGACGTTGAGGCGTGAGCCGTATTGTGGGGCAGCCTTCTCCTCGGGGTAGCGAAAAAGAATAGCGCCATGACACCTTGTAGCCATTCATGGACGACAATAGAACTACAAATCAAGCCATAGTCGAGTTTTTCGATCATTTGCAGAAAGTCGAATTATAGAGCCAGACCCAGGCTGGTTATATGGTGAATTATACGGTTAAATCGTCGGTTTCTTAGAGAATTTTTGACTGGGGAGTGTGTCAAATATACCGCGATTTTCCGGTTACTCCCTGAGGAGCAATGACGGGAACCTACAGAGTTATGTCACACGTGTGGTAGCTATCACACAGAGAAATGTCTTGTGCGTGTTATACGGGGTTGTCGGTCTTTGATATACGCTTGATGGTATTGTGACTTATCATTATCAGTTATATCACGTGATAATAGACAGCGTGGATGATCTTTTTAAAATCAATCTCATTAGATCATCTGATACCGATATTTGACAGTAAGTATATGCGTATAACTACTTTTTATGAAAATGTTAATACACTATGTGCATTCTATATTTTCAAGACAATAAAATAACGGTGGAAAACATAAGAAAACATACAGAGGAAGATGTAAAAGAACTTATTCTGGCTATTGGAGATCGAATTGCTTTCCGGAAATCGCCGGAAATCGCTAATATTCACAATAAACTTGACTCATTAACAGCCGAAATGGGAGAAATCGATGAAATAATCTCATCTGGCTTAACAAGGTTACATCTAATACACCCAGAGTCTGAAAGAATCATAGAAACATTGAAAAATATCGTACAACAAACCCTAGAAGAATCTTTGAACGGAAATATAGACACCACCACATGCATAGAAGATGAAAAAGTCACACAAAACAAACTCCAAGCAAAAGTAGAGGAAACTATCAAAGAAATTATAGAAGAAGCACAACCTGGGTACGAAAAACACAGCAAGGATTTATCAATTTTGAAAAAGAGACTGCCAGATATTGGTGGTAAAGTTGATAAAATAGTTCGAGCGTGTGTTTTGCAAAATTTGTTACCTTGGCAAAACGATGCGTTGGTCAGGTGCATAACTAAAGATGTGGAGAAAATAAATGCACAAATCGATAGGTTAAGATCTGCTACTGGAGGATTGAACGAGAAAGTTACTGATATCTTTGCTGATATGGAAGGACGACTTGGTGGAATGTTGGAATATCTTGTTCATGATATGGTGACTATTATCGAACAGTTGAAAGAGTGCATTTCTATGTTGAGTGGAGAAACTGAAGAAGTACCAACTGAAACACCTAGTGAAGTGTCAAGTGAAGTGCCAAGTGAAATACCAACTGAAATACCAACTGAAATACCAACTCAAATACCAACTGAGACACCAACTGACAATCCAGATGATTTTGTATAAAAATTGTTTAAAAAAAAAACGGTTTTTATGTATTATTAGTAATTAAAACTATTATAATGTTTTCGTTTCTAAATAAAACTATTTTGGATAGCGTTCTTATGAGTTCTTTTAAGAATGAAAAATTGAAAAATTACTGATATTTGACAGTAAGTATATGCGTATAATTACTTTTTATGAAAATGTTAATACACTATGTGCATTCTATATTTTCAAGACAATAAAATAACGGTGGAAAACATAAGAAAACATACAGAGGAAGATGTAAAAGAACTTATTCTGGCTATTGGAGATCGAATTGCTTTCCGGCAAGCTGTAAAGCTATTAGATATGGAAACATCTGAAAACATTTGTTTATCCAACCAAACAACCAATTACTTATTCTGATAATTATTATTACCTTTAATCCACCCAATGGTTGAAATAAAGCACTTAAACCGCTTCTACTGAGAAAATTTTGTCTTGGCTGAAGTGGATAGTTATTTCGTGGATATGCAAATTGACCGTTGTGTCGATTCAAAGTAATTTGACTTGAACTGAGCATTATTTTCTCTGTGTGTGTAAGAAATATCATAAACTGTTCCGTTGCGTGTGAGTTGGTCAATTAAACTCGATTTTTATGCCGTGAATTAAGCGAACAAATAATGACATAACATTCTTAAGTGTTTTACTCATCAAATATATTAAGTCTCATTGAACCAGTTGGTGCAAGAGGCCTTCAGTAACTTCTACTATCGTGACAATCTATTTTTTGCGGTTAAAGGTTACGAACTTCGTTATGATGTTGACGTTTTCAACAGGAAATACACACTTAAGGCCGTTTACAGTCATTATATCACAAAGAAATACGCGTTTTGAGGTCCCCTGAATCCATTTCAACGATTCCTTTAAACCATCTACTACCAATTTACCAAAAAATTGTTAAATTTCAACAAGTAAAAGTGAAAAAAAAAAAAAAACTGACTAAAACAAGTTTAAATGCCTCTTGGTGTGTCTTCTGCCTTCACGCACCGTTTCCTTCGGTATTTTGACGCATGCCTAGCGCCGGCCGGCCAAACAGGTGATAATTAATTTCGTTTGCTTACGACAGATCGCGCGCAATACCGACTTTGCGATGAGGCATCCCGACAATCTGTTATTACCGCGCATTCTCGCACGTTATGCGATCTGCGGAGTGTTTTTTCGCACGTCTTGAAGTGTGGGCGACGCGTACGCCCTCTACGGTGCTATGGTAACACCCATTTTCCACTCCTCGTTGATACTTTGATGGATTTACGCTTGCGGCTAAGAAATTGTGCAGAACTTGGTGCCTCTTTAAAATGATAACGTTCTTTACTTAACAAGGAATTGAGAGAATCTAGTTGATTCTGGTCTACTAAATATGAAAATGATAAACTATTTGCTAAATTGACTGCACTTATTGAGATTACAAAGAATAAAAAATACAAAGAATTAAAAAACCACAAATTTAAATTAAGAGAACGTTTTGTGTGTGGTTTTCTATTGTATTTTTGACAGTCCCTTTCCAAGGTCCAGCAGTAGTCTGCCATTGTATGGCAATACCATCGACCTTCATATCTTTCCTCAGTTATCTTGACATACTGCTTGAAACCCTTGTTCTTCATTGTAATCACTCAGATTGTCAGGAAATTTATCTAAATGACTATGAAAATAATGTAACTTGGTACTCATATTAGTTTTTCAAAATTTTGAAGCATTTTGTCAACGATTTGTATTGTTAATATTGTTCAGCTTGGTGATTTCCCAAAAAATTGTGGATAGCTGATAACACAAAACTTGTCCATGCTTCAACCTAAGTCATTTGTGGTCCATCAAAGATACCGGCTTCAAATTTTCCTGTATTGAGGCCAGGAAATGATTAACAAATATATTTGGAACAAACACCATTCTTATATAAAGCTTTCACAAACTCAACAAACAGCAGCAAGTTGTAGAGTAACGTGTGATATTTGAAAAAGCCGTACGAAAAGCAAATAAATTTTTTTATTGAGGTTTAAATTAAGTATGCCTAATTTTAACTCAAGAACCACCTCTTGTGCGAGTGTCGCCACTCTTGGGACATGATAGCTCCCGAGTAGAGCAAAAGCAACGGCTCGGCAAGCACGTGGAGTGCGCCAGAGAGCCGTTTCCGATAGACATCAGTAATTATATGTTACTGTTGATCGCCAGACGCCGCCGCTGGTTCCCGGAAAAAAAATATTGAGACGGAGAACGACCGAGAAAGACGGGATCGAAGGCTGTTAAAGGCACGAGAAGAAGTAGCAGGCCTTCTTCTCGTGCTTTGAGAGCCTGCTACCAGTTTGCCCGGTAGTTGCGTTGCGTGAGCTGCTGCTGAGCTGTACACAGAGGGCCTTAATTGCCGCAAAACGCGAATACGTCACGCGGTAAATTGCAAATTTTCATTACGCTCTCGTAACTCATCCTTTTTGGCCGGCCACTAAATGTATCCCATATTTTAATTAATATGTCGTATCGAACGCACTGAAGTCACCGTTATCGAGTTTGCCGCCGTTTTCGGTTCGTGATAAATAATTTTTTGCGTTGCATGCAGGATTTAGGGCAGGAATTGCGGTTAGTTATTCTTACGATTTAAGAATTCAGTACGTTTATGTCTCTGACGAAGAAAAAGTAGACGTTCGTTTTACAACAACAAAAGTATTTCGTTGGACGAAAAATATATAAGCTTCAACGAAAAAACAGTTTCTTGACCCAAGATTCTTACTTTGAGAGATACATAGAAAGTTGTGCAATTACTTTACAGATGGCGCTAGCAGTTTCTCGCGCCTTTTGCCACATAGCACCGCTATATAAGTTAAAAAGTATTACGTCACGTTTATTGTCGATTGGGTGCAGATTTGGAGGAACAAAATCGTGAAACTGTAGCGCGTCTGCACGCAATAATTCACCGTCTTACACATGCGAATTGACGTAACAAACAATGCGTACAGTTCGCACGTCGTTTCCAGAGATATATTATTAATTACAGAGGCAGTATTTCAATATTTAGCGGTCACTTCGACCGAAAACTGTCGCATATAAATCAGGCAACAATAAGAATGCCAAAGTTGCACCGGTACCTATATACCTCGAGTATTCCACAATGAAAACACTATGTCCGCATAAGTATGCGAGAAGAACAAACAGTGGTACAAAATTTCAACAGTTTCAACAGAAAAAAAAATGCTTTTTTATTGGGTCAGCAAAATGTATACACTAAATATCCCTATTATCTTTGTCTGTGGGACATTCCTGCAAAAGTAAACATTGGGATAGGAAAAACTGGCCGTCGAGAATAATAATTATGACCGTAGGAAAAGCTAACATCGTTGATGAACCATTGATAAGTCGAGAACAAATAATTCTTCCACCACTACATATTAAATTTGGGTTTATTGAACAGTTTGTGAAAGTTTTATATAAGAATGGTGTCTGTTCCAAATATATTTCATCATTTCTGGCATCAATACAAGAAAATTAGAAGCCGGTATCTTTGATGGACCACAAATGATTTAGCTTGAAGCATGGACAAGCTTTGTATCATAATTCTTCCAAACTTTGAAAAACTAATATGAATACCAAGTTGCATTATTTTCATAGTCATTTAGATAAATTTCCTGACAATCTGAGTGATTACAAAGAAGAACAAGGGTTTCAGTGTAATGAGTTCGCTGAACGCGCCCATTCTCGATAGGCGGTCTATTTGAAATTGAAAATTATAGATTAATTAACACCATGGGTCATGAATATTCACATTGTGGTAAAATGACCTTCGATATGCCTACATAGGCGTCCGCTAATGGACCAGAAACCCTTTTGGTGCATGAATCTTGAAGCTTCGGTATTAATTAACAGATGTTTAGCCTAATGATCGTTCCCCCACCCCCCAAAAAAAACTTAATTAACCTTATATACGCATCCGCGGTTTCCTATCTATAGATTTAATAAATAATATCGTCTCGTGTGGTAACAAAGGTTCGGAAGTCTCAACCCCACTGGTTTTTGCCGCCGATGCACGATTAATAACACCCCCTTTTCTCCAAATAAAAAATAGATTATCGGACGGAAGTTTTCATGCTTTGTCTATCGAACAATAGAGCCCAAATTTAATTTGGTTTGGTTTCTAGAGCGTGTAACAGCCCCCTTAAACCAAAAGCGTAAGTTAATTAGAGAATTTCGACTTTCTGATAATAAAGTTATTATACCAAAATTTAGAGAACTATTCTCTATAGGGATTTTAGAGATTATTTTTACGTTTTTATTGCGGCAATTTGCCTTTAGTAGTGTGTCTGTGTTGTCGCTAAATTTGGCGCCTAGTTAAGAATGATTAGTGACCGTGGCCATAAAAGAATACCGGCCTTTATATGTCAATAACGAGCGCCGACAAGCGGTTTTCACATAGGCGGCATATATCTGCTGATTAGTTGTCTTGTTGGACCGGATGTTTCTTGATAACTATCAGCAAACATTCCCAATTAGAACTGTGTAAATAAATCGTCATTTTATTCACGAGGATGTGAGAATTTATTGTGCAGTATAGAGCAAGTGTAAAGCAAAAAAAAATATTTGAACTAATGCTACAAAGTTTCATTCAAAACTACATATAACCCTTTCTAGTTGATGACTGTTTGGTATGACTACAAAAACCGTGATTTATTAATTACAGCAATACCAATTGAAAGATACAGTTTCTCACGGGACGTGATACGACCAGCAAACGCTCCTTTATTATTTCGATCGGTATCGTCCAGATTTATGAACGGTTTTATCTCACGTGGCCCGACTACTGTATATAATCAAAGGCTTTTTTTTCAGATCAAAATCAGCCCACACTAATTTGAATACAGGGTGACGGCACTTTTGCCTTCCGAACGTGGGTGTGGACCACTACCAGAATTTATACGATTTTTATGCTGTATTAAATTTAATTATCGGTTGTGTTGATAAGAGACGGCCCGAACAAACCGCGTAGGTTCAACTGTTTCAAGTGCAACAAACAAGCCGCAGCGCCTCTACCGTAATTAGTAGTTGTCAGAGCTGTTAAGTGAGTGAACTCCTTCGGTCCAACATGCTTTAGTTACTGATGTATAAAGACATGTTTTATAACTTAAAAATATGATTAAAAAACATTTTTGGTTTGATTTTAGTAGAATAGTCTTCCGCCAAAGACAGAAAGAACCAATAAAAAATTGTAGAACGATTAAACCGGCAAAGTGGCAACAATCTTGCGCTGGTATCTCCAACAAAAAGCGAGAGATGCGGCGTATAGCGCCATGGTACACGCAAGCCAACACAGCGGAGCACACCTATGGTATTTACGACCCTGTTCGCCATTGACAATATCGCATAATCGCCTCGAACGGTCAGGTTACAAATTACCTTATTTTAATTGTCGCCAACACCGGCTCACTTTTGCACGATCTTCAGCGGTACAAATAAGTCTCTGTACTTTAATATCAATAAAAATGTTCTAACTAAATTCTGGTTGTAAGTAGTTCAAACAGTCCCCAAAGCTGTGAAAACCAAAGCATATTTTAGTAGAAAAAAATCTGCGTACGATATCTAGGAACAAATGTTTTGAACATTGAAGGCATTGCTTATCAAAGAAGCAGTGTTGGTCAAGAATAGTTTTTAACTAGCTCTGTGTATACGTCAAAATTTTCGATTTTAGTTATTGGGCATTCTAGAAATATGTGGTTAAGGCTTCCCACCTGTCCACATTCGCAATATGGACATTTTAGGATACATTTTAGGTTATCTGCTATCTGTTACTGTTGTTACGAATGTCCGGCAGGGGGCGTTTCGGGTTTGACGTTACTGTGGTAATAGCAGCAAAACACGGGTCGACAAAAATCGATTTTTTGGATCGAAAATTGTTTTTAAGGCCGTTTTTTTTTGCTCAAAACTCTTTGCGAAGGGTATTTAGAGGGATCTTATCGTAAGACATGAGAGCGAGCGGCTTTTAAGGTCGGCAGGAACGGATAAAAAATGTAAACTTTTGACGTTCATCGATCCGCTTGTCGGAATTTCTAGACGTCACGTGACATTTTCTCGAGGTTCGCCTTCACCCGAAGAGGTGCAAAAACGCGACTTTTTTTCAAAATTGACGCATTTAATTTACAAAATATCGCGCAGTCCACGCGGAATTGTGTCCTTTTTTCAATTTGAGCGTCAAAAGTAATATCGAAAAGCCCAGTTTTGCAGCTACTCGATCGCAAATGTCGGCGAAAATGGGCGATTCCGCTGAACGCGCCCTACACTTGAAAGTTCGTAATTAGTATAGGTAGATACACAAATTAGGGCGTCTAAAAACCAGCGGTGATGTCTTTGATCATCGACCTATCGGGTAGAATAATACCACAAGCCGACTTTGAGAGATATTCAAATGCCTTTCGGTCGAACGAAATGTTTTAAAAGGGCCTACAATGAAACGCATCTAATTATAGGCCCATAGTTTTATACTGTCTTGACTGAGTGCTAATGTGATTGATATATATCGTCTCGATATATTAGCCTCGAAGTATGGTCTTGATGTATTGTATAATGAATAATATAGTCTATATAATATAGTCCCTTAGATGTGGGGATTGATCAGTGAAAAGGTTGACTTATTGTATTCCAGGCTACCGGCACTTTTGTCTGGCTCCATAAGGTTATGATTTATAAAGTTAGATTTGTATCTGGACGCATTCTAGTGCCGTAATGCAGTCGGTAATTATTTATAAAGAGCGCTTTTATTTATAAAACGGCCGCTCTTGGGTTTCCAACGTATGCGGAATGCCGCGTATTTATTAATTAAATTAATTAATCCTTTTTGCGTTATCGCGCGACTTTTGGTTTTAATTTTAAGGGTAATTATTTTAATTTGGTTATGGCCGTATATCGGACGTTACGCAAAAAAAAAAACACAAGAAATGTTGTTTATTAGCCGCTATTTAGAGCTTGCCCTGCTGGCTCAAGACAAATGTGACAATTGTACAAAAAAAAAAACGATTATAATACATAATATATTCAAATACCTATTTCTGCAAAATTGAATAACCTGGATTATGCTTATTTATGCATTTTATGCATACAATGCAAATATTATGTAATATTTATAAGTTGCTGTGACGTGTTGAGCTTTATTTCAAGTAGAAATGCATATATACTAATATATTGTGTAAATCTTATCGGATTTGAATTATATCAATTGTTATGTTAAATTGTGTAATTATATAATTGTATATTATATTTTAATTAATAAGTTGGAGGAAAAACTGATTGAATTGCTTTTGTGTTTAAAGTTAATTAATAATTAAAACAATTTTGCAAATAACTAATTGTAGTAGAGCCATTGACTTTTTAACTAAATACTTCTAAAATATGGAATTCCTAATTTTATCGTCATCGTGGCCGAAATTATGTTATTCACACTAGTGTACAGTGCTTTCAAAATTTATATAGTCAGGTTCAAAGCAGGTAGTCAATAAAACCCCACAAATTGGTATCAAATATCAATATTTTAAGATTGCGACGCCTTCACCTAACAAAAGACAAAAATACATTGTCTCACTGTTGTATATGTACCTACCTGGTGACATAAAAAATGCACCAGAAATAGTTGAAGTAGTTTGAACTGAGGCTTGCTGGTAGTAGCCACCAGCGGCAGCAGTACTTTGGCTGGTAAACAGCGTGATGTGACTACAAAATAGCCGCTGGCTGTTGCCGTTGCTAGCAGTACCAGCAACTAGCGTTTGTGTGGTATTCTTAAAAAATAATTTTGGGTAAATTTGGTTACATTAAGATATCAAAATGATAGGTTGATACATAGATAGATGTTGAATTAATTATTACCTGCGACATTTAGACGACTTCTTCAGAAGTTAATCTAGTTTTAATGTTAGACAATTATATTTAAATCTCTTCGCTGTAGGTGTTGAAATAAACCACGCAAGAATTTATTCAAATTATAGGGTAGGTAATGAAAAATTTGGGATTTGTTCTCAAAAAGTGTAACAAAACTTTGATTTATTCGTAATACGTTACTATTACTAATGACTTATAATTAAAAAAAATCTTTATATCAAGATTCAACCTAAAATGTCGTTTTCACAGACATACATACATATTCAGGGAACCTTAAAACGCGTATTTCCGCGAAAATCTCGAAACGTCATTTTCCGTCGATTACAATACTTACAATACTTAAAGTAAAAAGTAAATAAATAAAGTAAATAAACGACTTTATCTATAGACATAATAAATTCCAGACAGAAAAAATAAGTCAATTGACCTATATTTTTAACAAATACAACATGTCTAGAACATAAAAACTATTATATTTACAAAGCACTTGAGTTTTTTCTATAAAATGAACCATATTGACATCTTTCGATCAGTTATTCTTTATCAGACATCACAAAATGTTCAACAATAGTGTATTTTTATTGCTATCGATTACGTTGCTTGGCGTCAAGGTAAACCATAACTTCTAAGTTAATAAATAAGATATTTAAACCTAAATAATGTATTAAATCCTTAGGCTGATACAACAATCAACAACGACCAGAATCGTTTGGCGATACTCGATACAATTGAAAAATTCAAACCGGAAATCGCTAATATTCACAATAAACTTGACTCATTAACAGCCGAAATGGGAGAAATCGATGAAATAATCTCATCTGGCTTAACAAGGTTACATCTAATACATCCAGAGTCTGAAAGAATCATAGAAACATTGAAAAATATCGTACAACAAACCCTACAAGAATCTTTGAACGGAAATATAGACACCACCACATGCCTAGACGATGAAAAAGTCACACAAAACAAACTCCAAGCAAAAGTAGAGGAAACTATCGAAGAAATTATAGAAGAAGCACAACCTGGGTACGAAAAACACAGCAAGGATTTATCAATTTTGAAAAATAGATTGCCAGATATTGGTGGTAAAGTTGATAAAATAATTCGAGCGTGTGTTTTGCAAAATTTGTTACCTTGGCAAAACGATGCGTTGGTCAGGTGCATAACTAAAGATGTGGAGAAAATAAATGCACAAATCGATAGGTTAAGGTCTGCTACTGGAGTATTGAACGAGAAAGTTACTGATATCTTTGCTGATATGGAAGGACGACTTGGTGGAATGTTGGAATATCTTGTTCATGATATGGTGACTATTATCGAACAGTTGAAAGAGTGCATTTCTATGTTGAGTGGAGAAACTGAAGAAGTACCAACTGAAACACCTAGTGAAGTGTCAAGTGAAGTGCCAAGTGAAATACCAACTGAATTACCAACTGAGACACCAACTGACAATCCAGATGATTTTGTATAAAAATTGTTTAAAAAAAAAAACGTTTTTATGTATTATTAGTAATTAAAACTATTATAATGTTTTCGTTTCTAAATAAAACTATTTTGGATAGCGTTCTTATGAGTTTTTTTAAGAATGAAAAATTGAAAAATTACTATATAATGGTTGAAATAAAACAATATTAATTTGGTCGAAATGTTTAAATATTTGAAGTAATACAACAAAGTTTCATTCAAACCTACATATAGTCCTTTGTAGTTGATGACTGTTTGGTGTGACTTAATAATTTACTCATTGCAACTAAATTTATCTTGAATTTTGACGTGTTTTATTTACTTTGTATTAGTAAGCCTCACATAAATTAAAACTATTTATTCTATGCATTAAAAACGCAACATAATGGTTTTTTGAATGAATAGTGCAATGATTCAATTTCTTGTTTAAACGTAACTATCTTAATACTTCTTAGATAACTAGTATTCATATACCTATGCACTATTCATATTCTGCTTTATAGTTGTGTGCAAACTATCAAGTTAAGTAGCAATATGACAGCAAAATTAGCCATTGTGTTATGTGGAATTTTCTGCTCAACGCAGGTAAGTTAGGAAAGATAATTTCGATAATTATTATAACTTATACAGGGTCTTACTTATGTATAAATTGTGATACATATATATCTTATATATCTTATATATTCCTTATAAATTCCAGACTCAAAGTTTCTTTATACAAACCATGGGATCTCTAGGCGACTTGCAAACCGAAATATTACAATCAAAATTCAACCTGATATCAACAATGACAACAGCTAGGCTTGAACTTCAACAATTCTTACTAGATTTCTCCACAGATCAAATATTCACCAGAAAAACATTCGATGGAAAATTACTGAACTTAACATCGCAAATTCAAACAATATCCCAGTCAAAACCGATAAATATGGCCTGCCTGGCAAACTTTGGTCTAGAAAAAAGCGAAATACAAGAAAAGATCAATAATTTTACTATGTATGATGCAAATGAAGAAATTTTAGCTATTAGGAATGACATGACTTTACTCAACAAGATGATTGGTGTGTCTAGTAAGATTATTTGGAGCTGTAAGATCAAATTTCCTTTAATTATGGCCCAGATGGAAGAGTTGAGGGAATGTGTTAAAAATCAGTTTGTACTCAATGAGGGAAATATTCAAAATTTAAAATTAAAAATCGACGGTGACATTGAGGGTTTAAAATTGAGGAATCGATTATTTTTTGAAGATACTACAATCACCATTGATTCTATGATCGAAAATGCTAGAAATGACTTTAGTTCTTGCCTTTCTCTTGGTGGAGTGATTTAAATTTGTATCAACATTGTATTAACATTGTAAGATTGTATTACGTTTAGTTATACAAATAAAGAAGCCTTAATTACCAATAATAATCGATAAATTGCAATAATAAAATGTAACGCAACGATTAAAAACGCTATTTAATATCTCAGACTCATAATAGAGATGGAACGATTATAAAGGCATTTAGGACTACAATTAAAATTTATTACGTTAATCATTGAGCGCCTAAGCAGACAAAAAACCCGAATCTATTGTTGAGATCTTTTTTAACAGACATCGGTATCCATAACGCAAAGATTAAGCCAATAAACGGTTAGTTATTCTTACGATTTAAGAATTTAGTATGTTTATGTTAAGTATATTTTTCTCTTTTCTCTTACAAAAAAATGTTTCGTTGGACAAAAAATATATATGTTTCGTTGGACAAAAAATATATATGTTTCAACAAAAAAAAAAACAGTTTATTGACACAAGATTCTTACTCTGATAGATACATAGAAAGTTGTGCAATTTCAAGCAGTTCCTTCATACTTAAAACAAGAAAACGTAATACTTGGAACATCAAGAACACCAACTGACTTTTTCTCTTTTACCAAGGGGTTAATATATCAATAGAATTGCAAATAAGGGCGGTTTCTTTGACACGAAGGGGTTGGCCTTTTGGCTGGCATTGTCTTAAAAGGTCTGTCTATTTTTGCATGGTCATCCAGCACGGTTTTCTGTAGGTCTTTTGTGTGGTGTTCAAACCTTTTTAAAGATATAATAAATTCTTATAATAACTTTGAGCTTGTTAAGGCTTATGTTATTTATGCGTGCTTTATTCTCCGAAGTCATTTGCATCAGTAGTACCACGTTAATGAGGAAAAATTAAGAATTAAACCAGTTTGCAACTTGTTGCTCGTAGGTACGGAAGGTAATTATGCTAAATTTATCTTCCACAGTATGCCTGGTGAAAAATAGAAGCACAATTAACGTTTTGTTTTGATATAAATTTCATATTCAATGCGTCTGAACACTTTGCCACTTCCAATACATATTTTCAAATATTTGAAACATATTTTTCAACGCGTAAATATTGATATTTCGGTACAGTTACCTTATTACTTCCTTCTAAATCGCAAGGAGAATTGGTACAAGGTTCCTTGATCGACTTTATTCTTTTTATTTGACGTTTAAACGCCATTTTGACCATCGAGACGAGACCACCTCGAAGTACCGGGACGCACGCTGTTTTCTTATTGCTGTCAGTTTTGGCTGTTCACATGAGTTGTAATTTATTAATTACAAGATTGGAATCAATGGTTCGAACGGAATCAATCATTTTCCCGTAATAAATCAATTTATTAGGAGCAAGTCGGATGTGGGTAGCCCAAGTGATGTTAAATAAATCGATTCAGTTAAGCCCAATAGTATCAAATACTAGCTCTGTGTATATGTCAAAATTTTTGATTTTAGTTATTGGGCATTCTAGAAATATGTGGTTAAGGCTTCCCACCTGTCCACTTTCGCAATATGGACATTTTAGGATACATTTTAGGTTATCTGCTATCTGTTACTGTTGTTACGAATATCCGGCAGGGGGCGTTTCGGGTTTGACGTTACTGTGGTAATAGCAGCAAAACACGGGTCGACAAAAATCGATTTTTTGGATCGAAAATTGTTTTTAAGGCCGTTTTTTTGCTCAAAACTCTTTGCGAAGGGTATTTAGAGGGATCTTATCGTAAGACATGAGAGCGAGCGGCTTTTATAAGGTCGGAACGGATAAAAAATGTAAATTTTTGACGTTCATCGATCCGCTTGTCGGAATTTCTGGACGTCACGTGACATTTTCTCGAGGTTCGCCTTCACCCGAAGGGGTGCAAAAACGTGATTTTTTTTCAAAATTGACGCATTTCATTTACAAAATATCGCGCAGTCCACGCGGAATTGTGCCCTTTTTTCAATTCGAGCGACAAAAGTAATATCGAAAAGCCCAATTTTGCAGCTACTCGATCGCAAATGTCGGCGAAAATGGGCGATTCCGCTGAACACGCCCTACACTTGAAAGTTCGTAATTAGTACAGGTAGATATGGCTCAAATCCGCGTGCTATTTGCTACTGGCTGCTAACAATCTTCGATCAGTGTGCAGCAGCAACAGTACTTTTGCTGGTAAACAGCATAATGTGACCACAAAATAGCCGGTATTTCTAAAGACACTTTATTATTTATTCATAAACTCCAATCAACAAAGTAATACTCATGTTTATAAGTATTTTAGTGCTTGCAAGCGAGACTGTAAAGAAGTCAGTCACCTGAATTTTCAGTATTACAACCACGCATACATAATCATTCTGGGACGTCATAAATACTTTTATTTAAGCTCGGCTACATTGAGTGGCTACACAAGCGCGCTTCTTAATATCTGTTTAATTATTGGTGGAAAAGTGGAGGGGGCGGTCGCTTAAAATTTATGCAATATCGTAAAGACGGGACAGCAATTTGCTTTTACGGGGTCGGTCGACAAAAAGGTTCTCTTAACGTCTTAATTATCGAAAATTGTCCCCGACAGCGCAAGCTGAATTGAGAGGAGGTCGATCTTTTACGAGCTGCCTGATTATAAAACCATTTTGGGCTTAACTACAATTTTGCGATGAAGTTGTGGGTGGTTAAAGATTAATTCTAGAGGATATGGCCATTTGAAAATATTTATGGGGGCACAATGTGGTGGTATCTTTATTAGTTGTTAATGATTGACACAAAGTTTTAATCAAAGATGGGTCATTTTTTGTTATTGTGATTTTTTTTAATGTTCTATTCGAGATATTTTCTACAGGAAATGCTAAAGTTATAATTATTATGATAGATTAAAGAGCAGATCAAATCAGACAGTATAATACCGGATTTTAGAGGCGAAAACTACCTTACAGTTAAAGGATATAAAGAGTTTTCAAACTTACCTATATCATTCATGCATCTGTCATGATCTGTCCATTACGAAATCTGGAAAAAAAGAAACAAAAAACAACATTAACATACATTCAAAAACACTCGAAATATATATATCAAATAAACAAGTTATTTCAACGGCTATTCTTCCGGTTTAAGAGTTTAGTATGTTTATGTTGAGTATATTTTCCTCTGACGAAGAAAATATTTTTCTACATATAAAAAGTGTAAGACGTTCGTTTAACATCAACAAAAATATTTCGTTTGACGAAAAATGTATATGCTTCAACGAAAAAAATAGTTTCTTGACCCAAGATTCTTACTCTGAGAGATACATAGAAAGTTGTGCAATTACTTTACAGATGACACTAACAGTTTCTCGCGTCTTTTGCTACATATCACCGCTATATAGGAACTTCGACGATATTGAGTGTTCGTATATTGTTTGTTTACATCTAAGTGTTTTATTTCATGGGTGACTTACAACGATTATAAGGATAAACAGGATTGAAGTGGAATAGCCTACACACAGAGAGAACTCTATTCTTGGATATCAAGAAAAAATGTTTTAGTGTATATAGTGTAGTACGAAGAGAATATTTTTGCTATCCAAATAATATTTTATTGTACTTAACAAGAATTTCAATATATTATGTTGTTATTATTCCGGTTTAAGAGTTTAGTATGTTTATGTTGAGGATATTTTGCTCTGACAAAGAAAATGTTATTCTTCTGCATATAAAAAGAGTAAGACGTTCGTTTCACATCAACAAAAATATTTCGTTTGACGAAAAATGTATATGCTTCAACGAAAAAATAGTTTCGTATCGCTTAAAACAGACGTAATTCCTTTCAAGCAGTTCCTTCATACTCAAAACAAGAAAACGTAATACTTGGAACATCAATTCGATTCTTTTACACAGAAAGACGTTTGAATGAAATAAATCTGGTTTTATTTGGAACAAAGATCGTGCTTGAAGTAAATAAATCTTCTGTTAGAAATTATTTGGAAGAGAAAGTTTAACGATATTATTCTTAGACTGTAATGTGTACAGACTACAGACACGTGCAAACAATTTCGCAAAAATCCACTCTTGTATATCCGATTTGAAGACAAAACAATGAGTCAAACTAATCTGAGCACATGTCACATGTTCCTAGCCATTTGTTTTCAGGCATTTCCTGGATCAAATAGAATACGAAATATCTCACATGTGACACGTCATCAAAATTTGTCAAGTCAGGTATATCTTGAGCAATCAAACTGCATCTTATTCTTCACACCTAACCCGCGTCATCTCTCCAAAATTTACTATAATACTCGGAACTGTATAATACAGCCTGTAGGTTCATAATCAATCAAAGGAGATATCTGGTTGAAATTCACGAGTCGACCATTCATTCCGCTCGGAAAGAAATGGTAGCTTAGATCTGTTTGAACAGAATGTGGTCACTGGCTAACATCTCGCGCAGCATGGGGTCCAGATATCCGAAGTTATATGTCCCGAGATATACATATTTGGCTCGCTTGAATGCATTGCGTAACAGAACCAGAACGAAGGAACCCGGGTCCTTTTGCTGCTTTAGCGTCCTTCTCTCAAAGGCGGCATTTTGTCGACGACCGTGCATTATTCAAGTAGGATAATCTATGGATTTTATATGTCAGCAATTGTGTAAGCCGCTGTGATCTATTGATTTTAGATCGGACTGTCGACATAAAAGAGATTTTCAAACATAAATAGCTGCTATATATATTATATGAAATACTGGCGTGTCTGCACTTCCCATATTTTAATGCACAGAATGTCTACTACAGTTCTGGTTGTAGGACCCTTGTTCCCTTGTGTAATCTGATAAAATCGTCTCTAACGGATCACACAGTATATTATACAGTCTACATACGTGCATTTAAAAGTTACGTTTCACCTGTACGTACGCCATGTTCGGGTAGAAAAATAAATAAAAAAAAAGTTCGAAACGCTTGTGGAAATAGGATCCGGCGGAACGCAAATCTCGTAGCGAAAAAATAACGAGCGCACTATAAACCACGGTTCGAATTTTTAATTTTGCAGTTATTCAATACGGGGGGCTGTAAAAGTGTTGAAAAACGACGGAAAAAATACGCATTCGAAGCAATAAGCCGCACGCACGTGCTACAAAAGGCCTGTGGTACGGCGCATAGACCTAACAACTCTTGTACATGTGTATAATTAAATTGAAAACAAGAGCACGTGCAGAACGCGGACAGAGGAATGTTTCAAATGTCGTACAAAGTGCTGAAATTTCATTACTGGTTGCTGGCAGCCAGCGGCTATTTTATGGTCACATTACGTTGTACTGCTGCCGCTGGTGGCTACTACCAGCAAGTGTCAGTTCAAACTATTTCTGGTGCATTTTATATGTCACCAGGTAGGTACATATACAACAGTGTGACAATGTATTGTCTTTTGTCAGGTTAAGGCGTCGCAACCATAAAATATTTTGTATTTGATACAAATTTCTTGATCTGTATCGCTTAAAGCCCTTTTTATATTGTCGTGAACCGACAAAGCGCTGCCACCAGGATACCCGATTGGAGATGTTGGAGTTCAGTCTGGATTTAGTTCTTGTTTGGAAGGAACTTATCTTGAATTGTCCTTCAAGATTAACTTGATGGCTTCTTCCTTCTTGATTTTCCAAAGGTACTGTCCTCTGAGTTCACCTCGCAGACTTCTTCCCAATGGTTCTTCTAGAAGTACTGCCTTAGAATTGTCCCTTGCAAGTTGAAGTCTTCCCAAACTAATTGGTAGGTCCAAAATATTTGGGTGGTTTTCAATGCATCAACTATCTTGGCGTTGAGGTTCGATAACTCAAACACAAGACTGGAGTTGATGAATTTATTCACCAAACTTTCACTTACAGAACCAAATCTCTAAACTAAATTAGGTCAAACTCTAGATTAGCTCTAGTCAGACTGACCGACTGCTTAATTAGCAAGTGCTTATATACCTTTTTGGTATGTCGCACCAAATAAATATTGTTGCATCTAGAGCGAATTTAGAAAGAAATGATTGATAAGCCTTAATTAAGACGCAACACCTTAAATAAACATTAAAATAAGCATTTTTTGTGGCACGACAATATATTGGGAGAATATTACCTCTCATGATATTTATAAAACACATTTGAAAAATACATAATTTCTTGAGTTAACATTCATGCTGGTTACTGTAAAAGTTAAACAAGCGCTGCACAGAGAGAGAACGGTCAAAAAAATCGTATTAAGAAATAAATATCGTTCTTTAATTGTAATTGTAGCGATCTCTGTGTTAAGTATATATCATTGTCTCTCCTGGGATACGTGATACCCATGTATGTGCCGTCCGGTCATTTGTAAGACACGTGTGATACCTGTGATAGCTGTAATAAGCGACTGTTTGTTCTTCGGCTGCCTGATTATAAAAACCCATAAGATTCAGATCGCCGATTAGATATCAACCGCAGATTTTAATTGATGGGTTTTGCGAAGCAAAATTCATTTCTCGGAATGTTTTACGAGACCCAGGCTACAGAACAATTACAGTAACCGTGTTTATAATCTAAAAATTACATTATATAATCCGTCATATACATAATCTATCACTCATACATCATCTAATCACTCATACATCATCTAATCACTCATATATCATCTAATCACTCATACATCATCTAATCAGTAAATACCTATCTAAAAAACATACAACATAACCTAACACCATGAAGTGTTTACTGCACACGAAATTTTGTGTTTCCCGGACCGCATATGGTGCTAACAAAGGTCAGAATGTCTGCGCAGTACTTTTTTTGAGGGACTGGATGGATATTGCTGACGTGGCTTGGGGATAGAACACGGATACCAACTGTAAAAGCTGTACACGGCCCAGTTGGGGTTGTCGCCGATGTACAAAAATTAATTATGGTCTGAGTTGTCCGAGGTCTAAGGGTCGCCACTGTCTAATAGCTTAATAAATAAAGCACGATGACAAATTTGAAGGTATTTGAAGGAATTTAGTAAAGAAGTCTTTTGAGGAACGTATAGGGTTTCCAAGGATGATTTGTTGGAATGGTTTGAGTCATTTAACGGAGTTATTAATGTGTTATTTGGTTGTAACTCCAAGAAATAATTAATTTAATTGTATAGGAATTTCGATCTGTTATATCTTTTTACCGAAGAACTATTTCTGTAGTGATATAATGACTTTATGATTCTCTCAGTACATACATTACAAGTTCAAATAATACCTGCTACATCCAGAACAAACAAAGTCATCACGAGGAGCAAATTGAAAACGAATTTTAATTTTCGAATCTGACAAAGTTGTTTACACGGTCTGATATAAGAAATGACAGCTCCAATAAGCATGTAACTCACATTATAAGAGGCGCGGTGGTATATAAATACGTTCAAGCGATTTAAATCGTATGCAACAACGGGAAAATAATAAACGAGGTGCCCAAGGGTGACGTGCGTTCGTATTTTGATCGCGTACTTATAATCACTCGTTCAAATGTCTTTAAAATTAAAATGGCACCGGGCATTCATCAACATTTGTCTCCAGAACGAGATCAACGCAGCATGGGTAATGCATGGACCAGCCACAAGCACCTCGCGAAGCCCGATTATCATCTTATTATAATATAAGCTCAGTTCGACGTAGAATGTCAATTAACCGGCTTTACTTTTTGATTAAACGCTCGGCGCTATCGTACGATCGTATGTGAACCACCGTGTTCAATTACACATGTAAAATTCGACGTACTGGATGTTGTATGTTGTGCCAGGGTGGTCATTGAATAATTTTATCGTAATGAATGATCCGTCTGCTAAAAAATTGATTCTATGCATTTATTCTTTCAAATTAAGTTATTTTTTCAAATTAAGTTGTACAGACACTTTTATCGATTTATCAAAATACAGATTAAAAGCAGTATTCTTTCTTTTTTGTTGTATCAGAAAGTTGGAAATTTGTTCCCTTGTGTTATAATTGAATAAATACCTGTACGTCTTAAAAAATAAGTGGTACTGCAATGAAAATGTAGATTGGTCCTGTGCAGGTTCCTACAGATAACTAACCGAGTAAATGACGGCCTTCCGTTCGCCGAAAGGGCACTTAAAAGCGTACTAAACAGCCTTTTCTTTTTTTTTTTTTCAAAACGTTAAACGGCTACAATATATGTAGCATTATTTTCAATTAAAGTACGAATGCGCACGCAAGGGTCAAGTACCTTTTTTTGCTAATTCTCGTTCCCATCAAGCATCGGTTTAATTTGAGGCGAAATAAAACAAGAAAAGTACAGACTCAGGTGCGCTAATGATACGATAAATTGGCCAGACAAATTTACATTTTAAGATAGGACGGTTTTCACGAAATCGCTGCCGAAATTATAACTTCATCTTTGCGTATGGCGATGAGAGGTTGTTAAAATTAAAAACAGCTTCTCGAATCCGGCATATCGAGAATCAAAATCTAAAAAAAAGCATCAAAATATCTTATAAAAATATCCAAACTTAGACCAATTTATCGCAAATCGAAATTTATCGATTTTTAGGTTAGCGTTCTTCTGCCGACCGCCATGTCTATCTACCTATACTAATTACGAACTTTCAAGTGTAGGGCGCGTTCAGCGGAATCGCCCATTTTCGCCGACATTTGCGATCGAGTAGCTGCAAAATTGGGCTTTTCGATATTACTTTTGACGCTCGAATTGAAAAAAGGACACAATTCCGCGTGGACTGCGCGATATTTTGTAAATTAAATGCGTCAATTTTGAAAAAAAATCACGTTTTTTGCACCTCTTCGGGTGAAGGCAAACCTCGAGAAACTGTCACGTGACGTCTAGAAATTCCGACAAGCGGATCGATAAAAGTCAAAAATTTACATTTTGTATCCGTTCCTGCCGACCTTATAAAAGCCGCTCGCTCTCATGTCTTACGATAAGATCCCTCTAAATACCCTTCGCAAAGAGTTTTGAGCAAAAAAACGGCCTTAAAAACAATTTTCGATCCAAAAAATCGATTTTTGTCGACCCGTGTTTTGTTGCTATTACCACAGTAACGTTAAACCCGAAACGCCCCCTGCCGTACATTCGTAACAACAGTAACAGATAGCAGATAACCTAAAATGTATCCTAAAATGTCCATATTGCGAATGTGGACAGGTGGGAAGCCTTAACCACATATTTCTAGAATGCCCAATAACTAAAGTCGAAACTTTTGACATATACAGATACACAGAGCTAGTTTATTCTAACCATACACTAAAATACACAACGCAAACTAAAAAATCTACTTACATTTCCGCTATTCACCAAAACCTGCTTCAAATCAGTCAGGAACGCCGCGGAACAAAACAACGAAGATCACAAACGCGAAATATAACACAAAATCTGCCCAAATTTACAAGGAAAATTCAGAAATTCGCACCACGATCTAACCAGCCAGCAAACCACTCACCCGCTGCACTTGTTGCACAGACAGAGCCGGCCGGAATAGGTGGGCACGCGAGCACGAAACCAGGGCCAACTCCGAATTTTTGCCATTTTCAAAACTCGGCTATCCTCAATAGTTTTAATTCGGATTTTCGCTCAATTCGATTCAGTTTGGTCTAGAATATACAGGAAAAATGAAAATGTCGATAAGTGTATGCTGAATCGTGCTAAAATGCGTTAGAAAATGAGCGTGACGTCATCACTGAAAAAGCGCGCTGCCACACATAGTTGCCGGCGAGCGCGATGTACTTGTTGATTCTCCATGGCAACCGCCTAGAAACGGTTTGTTTGTATTATTAGGACTTCCAATACCTATAGTTATTATAGCTGTTACTGAATATTTGAACTTAATTCAGGATGTTAATTCGATAAGGCCTCTAATATTTTTCGGACGTTGTTAATACCATTAATACAGTAACGAAAATCGACACTGATCATCTGTAAATAAAACTGGTAAGATCAATGGTACCGCTTTTTTGCATACAGTATACCGGCCCATATTAATTACGAAGAACATCCCATCAAGTTGAGATGAGGACTTAATTTAAAAGAATTTATATTGCATTGCGGCTCTCAGTTGCAAGGAGCAATGTTACCCATGTTCGCTTTTGATACAGTATTATGTATCTTGATATTTACATACAAACTTTACAAGAACGTAATTCGCTGTTGGTTTTTTTTTCTTATTACACAAGGGAACAAGGGTCCTACTAACATCACTTTTCATAGATCAAGTCATCAAAGTCATTTTATAAGTCATAAAATATGGGAAGTGATCAAAGAAGATGTAAAAATTCACCAAATAAGGTCTGTAGATTGGATAATTACTTGGATGAATGGTGGTTTTTTATCGAATCATCAAAATACAGCTTATTATTGTCCACTGCTCGATTGATATATTCAAAAAATGGTCGTATAAGTTACGACGACAAGTGGTCAGAAATAATTTCTAGAATTTACGTGCGGAACGGCATCAGTAAATAAGAAGGTCCGTTGTTAAAAGTGCCTTTAATTGAATTGTCTCGAGTTCTCAATGGACCACCAACATCTTCTTCATTCGAGTATTTATTCCCTAATCAGGGTTGGAGGGACATTGTTTATGTCCAATGGCTGCGTCCTGTTTTATACAGGGGCCTAAGGAACAACCTTGCTGAACTCGGTAACGATTTAAATTGTAGACGCATAAATTCGCTAAACACGACTCGTCAGGGGTAATGCCATGGTCACACTACGCTGTTTTACCAGCGCGCTATTCGCTACAGGCTGCTAACTGGCCACTCACTGTTTGGCGAGTGAGTTTAGCAGCAGCCAGCCCACCAGCGCTTGTTTAACTTTTACAGCAACCAGTAATATTCTCCCAATACATAAAGAGGGCTTTAAGCGATACAGTTGTTAAAATAGTGATCACACTAATTCCTCAAGGAAATTTCCCGAAGGAAAATTCCTCAAGGAAATTTCCCGAAGGAAAATTCCTTGAAGAAATTATCTTGAGGATATTTCCTTGAGGAATTTTCCTTCGGGAATTTTCCTTGAGGAATTTTCCTTGGGGAATTTTCCTTGAGGAATTTTCCCGAAGGAAAATTCTTTAAGGAAATTTCCCGAAGAAAATTCCTCAAGGAAATTTCCCGAAGGAAAATTCCTCAAGGAAAAAAAATCCCGAAGGAAAATTCCTCAAGGATATTTCCCGAAGGAATGTTCAAGGAAATTTCCTCAAGGAAATCTGTCGTGTCTGTAACCAAAAGATTGGATTTCATCAGATTTGTTCGAAGTTCGAGAAACGAGTGAATGTCACGATTTTGTATTTTGTCTCTAGCAACCAGAGTTGATGGAATAAAAAAATAATAAATAAATAAAAAACTATACTATACTGTTTTAGTTAACCGAAAGATTGGATAATTAATCCTGAAAAGTACAGGCTTCCATCAGATTTGGTTTAGACAGGGGAATTTTTCAAAGTTCGCGATTAGGAGAAACGAGGGAAATGTCACGATTTTGTATTTTGTCTTTGTTATTTCTAGACATCACGTGACATTTTCTCGAAGTTCGCCTTCACTCGACAATGTGAAAAAACGTGATTTTTTTCAAAATTAACGCATTTAATTTACAAAATATCGCACAGTCCACGCGAAATTGTGTCCTTTTTTCAATTCGAGCGTCAAAAGTAATATCGAAAAGCCCAATTTTGCAGCTACTCGATCGCAAATGTCGGCAAAGATGGGCGATTAAGTTGAACGCCCCCTACACTTGAAAGTTCGCAATTAGTATAGGTATATAATGAATAGTCGCCGGCCGAAAAGTTACGTTGCAACGTTGATTGGAATACAAAATGTGGTTTTTAGTATTACTGCTTGCTGTAGATTATTAAGCTAAGAACACACGAGGCGGCGCGCGACGAAGCGGCCGCCGATTCGTCTGCCGACTTGACAGACAAATCCATTTGTAAGCACTTGTAGAGGACACACGGCTCAGCAGCGGCGCGGCCACGAATTGTCGAACCAGAATACAGCAACGAAATGTCGCCGTCTGCGTTTGCACACACGCAAGCGTCGGACGAATATGACAAATGTGGGTATTGTAGAAAATACCAACTATCGATTATAATAAATAATATACACTTTCGTTATACATTCACCTTTCCTTATACACTTACCTTGAATCTTGAATACAACGCTCTCTTTATACAACTATATCTCCCCTATTTCTAAATAATATTCTTTACGATAAATATGTTTGATTATTGACTAGGTAGGTAACACTTGGTGCCACATGCAGACATTCTATTTATTTTTTACACAGAAGGGGTTGGAGTTTATTTGCATTAGGGCGTAGGCGTAAAACCTGTTCGACTTTTATCGAGTTATAAGGGGACCATCTGCACTATTTCGAACAAATATAGGGCGATCTCAGAGAGTAAACAGTAATCTCTGAATAAATACTGAATTTACTAGATAAATAGTGGCACTCAACAAATTTCGTCTTAACTTTTTCTCGGGCCAAAATGATTTGGAAAAGGTTATTCGTGTGTAAAATCTATGTTAGGTATGTAGAGATCTGCTATCTGGAATGGGGATGCTAAGTAAAATGAGAAAAAAAAACTGCACAAAAGAAGGGACTATGTTAGGTCAATGGAAATCACACAGCTCGACGCTTTTCCGTTGTCGCATTTGAATTTTGTTTTCAACGACGACTTTAGACCTGTCAAATAGATTTTAGGTCGCCCCATAAGACGTTTTATACCTGCCCAATAGCCTTCGTTGCAGATTTTTAACGAAGTTTTTTATCTAGACATTGAGTCCCCACATTACATTAAGTACCTTTTTTTTCGATAAAAAGAATTAAAAAAATACAAAACAATAAGTTCGAATTCTACACAAAGGGAAAAGTTTAAAAATATCGTCAAACTTATACAGCGGTAATATGTGGCACAAGACGCGAGAAACTGTTAGCGCCATCTGTAAAGTAATTGCACAACTTTCTACGTATCTCTTAGAGTAAGAATCTTGAGTCAAGAAACTGTTTTTTTCGTTGAAGCATGTATATTTTTCGTCCATCGAACTATTTTTGTTGTTGTAAGAAGAACGTCTTACTCTTTTTATATGTAGAAGAATAACATTTTCTTTGTCAGAGCAAAATATCCTCAACATTAACATACTAAACTCTTAAACCGGAAGAATAACTAACCGTTGAAATAACTATATTGAAATTCTTATGCTTACTTTAGGGAAGTGTCAAGACTATAGCCCCTGTAGATTTGTTCTCTTCTGTTTTATTGAAGAATAACCGTTTCTTCGTCAGAGAAAAGTATTACTGTACATAAACATACTAAATTCTTAAATCGTAAGAATAACCGTTGAAACAACTATATTGAAATTCTTATTAGAATAACATATTATTTGTATAGTTCTCTCTGTTTATGAACCTGATTTTCATGTAATTATGTGAGACATTAGCTTACTATACTGCGTTACCTACATTAAAGAAGCGGTTTAGACAATATAGACTCGGCCTGATGATGGATTACAGCGTGTCGAGTATATCCACCCTCTCCTGTCTCGGATCGAAATAATAATAATACAAGGGTTGAATGCCTAGCGCGGGTAGGTACATAATAAAGTCTATCACAGATCTATGATAGAATCCGGTAATATCGGGTTGAGACAATCTAAGAAATTTGTTGCTTGAAATTTTACGATAGCAGACATCATGAAAGTCCTAATGTCTCCAAAATGACCCGGAGATTTTTAAGTATACCCTCGCTCTGTGCAAACTGCCCACTCCGAACGAAAGAAAACTATCATTTAATTTAGGCTAGGCACCCTTTATTATCCTTGCGAAAAAATAGAAACTGTGAAATAAAATGTCTGTTATTTATTTAGGTTTTTTTTTTTTTTGGAAGGGCATTCCGGTAAAATTATCGGGTTGTACTAATAACTGAAATAAAGAGAAATGTATTAAAACAGCGTTAGGGTTTGTAGATAATGGTTGATCTCTACATGAAAAAATTTAGTCCTGACGAACAGTTGAGTAATGATTTTGAAGTATGCGATTGACAGACAGTTAACTTGTCAGTTACCTGTTTGGTACTACCTCACTTACAGCAGCTATATGATTTATGTTTTGAGTTTAATAGATTTTTTGTTCGCGGAGCGCCTTTTAATTGTTCAAAAGTTCATTAACAACCTCTCCTATTAATTATTCACCCGACTAGGGGTACTGTAACATAAGTAAAACAACACCAAACTCCTTTACATGTTGCTGGGGCTACTAGCAGCAACAGCAGCCTATTTTGTGGTCACATTATGCTGTTTACCAGCCGCTGGTGGCTACTACCAGCAAGCCTCAGTTCAAACCACAAGTTCAACACTATTTCTGGTGCATTTTATATGTCACCAGGTAGGTACATACAACAGTGAGACCAATGTATTGTCTTTTGTCAGGCGAAGGAGTCACAACCATAAAATATTTCATATTTGATACGAATTTGTGGGGTTTAAAAGCACTGCACACGAATGTAAATAACATAAGCAAGGCCACGATGACAATAAAATTAGAAATTCTATATTTTAAAAGTATTTAGATGAAAAGTCAATGGCTCTACTGCAATTAATTAAATCTAATTATCTTCCAAATAATTTCGAATAGAATATTTATTTACCTCAAGGCCGATCTTTATTTCAAATAAAACTGATTTTATTTCACTCTGATGGAGACCTTGTGGCACAGGGCGTATTGTATTTCACATGCGAGTACGCAGGTTCATAAAATGAGCCAAAACAATCCCACTTATAAAGGCTGGAAGGGTCAAATTTCAATTTTGCTTTAGCAATGTAGGTCGCCACGGTTTTTCAATTTTTTCCAGTGCGAGATTTATTGCTTGGGCATGGTCAGTACCTAAACAAAGTCGGCGTCGGCGACCCTAAGTATTGATAAACGACACCAGGTTTAATAATAAAAAAAGGGACAGAAAAAGAAAGAGTGAACACACGCGAGAATATGAATCTTTAATTCGATTTCTTAGATATATAGCCTCTTTAATCCATACGTCGGCAATACGGCGGTGTCCTGTGAATATATATATATATACCTACTATACAATTTACAGTTCTTCCTGATATTATTAATATTAATAATTCAGGCGGTCCGGCAAAAAGCATATATTGCGGCGATTATTCCATTTCTGTCTTCGCGAATTATTAATAGTAATTTGTAAACGGATACTTGGGCTTATAGGCATCCGGCTAAATTACTGACAGTGTAAAATGTGCCTCCCCGCCACTATAGCCAGTAATGGCCAACGTGCTCACCGAAATTTATTATCATATTTGACCTACTTGTACTTATACGAACACATTTTGGTGCAATAAAGCGACTATATCTGAAGAAAGTTGACTTTTTGGCAGATGGTTTCGTTCAATTTATTTCTAAACTATTTTTGAATGGCTAAACTGTTTTAACTATCTTTAAAATTTAGATTTAGATATTATTATAATCCTTTACGCCATTCAAAATCCGTTAAAATTAAAACCCAAACACCATGTAATGATTTCGTTACCAATTCAATTATGAACGAGGAACAAAAACTCGGATATTTAAGCGGTAAATTTGTCGATCGGCTTCACTTGATTCAAAGATTAAATAACAAAAAAAAAACGGACCAAGAGGCGAGAGAGAAAAAAAGAAACAAAGGAGCGTCGAAAACAAACGTCGGATTACATGGTCACGATTACAAGGTCCAATAAAAACTGTGAGTTGCTCAATAAGAGTGTGTCTCGATCCTAAAGACTAGTTAACAGCACAAAGAAACAAATTTCCAACATTCTAATACAACCAAACTTTAAAAAAAAAACTGAGAAAACTGCTTTCTGCTACTTATAAAAAAAAAAGAATTTTGATATATTTTGCACGTAATGCAAGATAAATAAGTAAGTAAAGGGAAACATCATACTTCTTGACAGGTTGCAATATCTTTGCTCGGTTTTTTTCGACAGAGAGGTGTGCACTCCGTCATCTTCTGTTAGTTTTTTGAAGGATCATTTTCTGCTGAGGTACTTGACCTCGATCACCCTGCGAGGCTTCTCGTGCGCAGAAACCAGTCAAAAAGTCGTATTCCGTCTCTTACCTCCACCTTTTCTTAATTAGCTGTGCCAAGAAACTAAATGTGGAAGCGTTAATTTACTCATTACAATTCGTTAACCTAACGGTGCACTTTTAACAAGATTTAAGCAGTGAAAATACACGTTTAGGTCCACAGTGATTTTTGAGTGTCTAGTGTGTCCATCGATCAACAACAGACGTCAGATCAGATCTACTGGGGAAATGTCTTTTATGTATGACTTAAACGATGCGTTCGAATTTGTTTGTGGGCAGCTTTTAAAGCCTCTGCAGATAAAATTCCTATATACTGTTGTATAAAGGTATAAAATGTTTGGTACCTCTGCATCGAAAGATCGTGGGGGTGATCCACCCCTATTGCCTCGAACACCGGTGTGCAGCAACGTGCCACCGTGTTCAACAAATCAAGTTCAAATCCTGCGCTCTCTGCTAAGCAATTCACCCCTTTTAATGAACGCACTCGCTCGTCGCGTTCAATCCTTTTGCTCGCTGCGTACTAGAGCCTGTTGAGTGCCACGTAAGCAGCATGTGGTACGAAACCACCCCGCATTTCGAACAACAACCACCGACAAGCGAATCGCGCTTTCTCTATTCACCCCGCATTATTCTGAGCGATCACGGGGGGTGCAGCTTATTACAAATCACCATTTCGAATGCACACGTGCCAGCAGACAATTATAATTATGTAAAAAATACCGAAGCAGAACGCGTTTGCAGCTTGCAGCTTGTGCTGGTTGCGTGGCATTACGAAGTGATACGTTTTTCCTGTATATTTGCATATGAGGTGGTGGTGGTGTTCTATGACGTGATCTGCACGTGTCAAATGTTGCCGTAATGTATGCGTGTGCCTTTAGATTTTGATTAGATGAAATGGGGAAACGTTTGCAGTTCCCATGTTATGGCGAGAGCCTTCCAATCATTTAGATGATTCGAAGAAGGATAAGCATAAAATTGTCTTGTTGCTGCGTTGCAAATTGTCTGAATAATTGCAAAAGTGAATAAACGTTTAATAAACAGCGTTGTAATTTACACTGTTTCATGATGTGTCAATCCAGCCAATCTTATATAATACAAACAGCCTCATCGACCAAGAAATTAGAAGACTTGCCTTAATGCTTTCATCGTTTAAAACAGTGCTACAAAATTCTACTAAATTCCTCTTTTAGTTATCGAAGTTGGTAAAATGGCAGCACTTAAGTACAATAGCTCATAGGTCCTGAATCCTGACAGCGAACGCGCGTCAAATGTATGGTTCCAGGCACCAGATGTCTGCAGCTGTTTCATAGTAAATAGTGACAAGGTACAATTAATGGCAAATATCGAAAATCTTTTCCTGTACGGTCGAGAAATCCCTACAAAGGTAATAATTCTTAATATGGCTCTATATAGCCTACCGTTTAAGGTAATTAATCACCACTCTTGTTATCAGTTGCATAAAACGAGACACTATCGAAAATTTAAATTGGCTGTTACACTTAATTGCGGACTACCATCAACGAGGCAATCCGTCAAATGTACCTTACGACAGATAAAAGGCAACATATGATACACCGCACAAATGATTGATTTAACACATCATACTCTCTTTCATCACATCCAAACCAGTCAGTTAGGTACTTAGTCCTAAAGAAGACAGCTGACGATCTCTTTCACTTTCGTAAATCGAGCACAATCAAACCAATTTGTCCCGAAAGATATAATCTATCATGTATCCACTATAATATTCGAGTAGCGCCATCCACGATGACGCAAGAAACTAGTCGAGTTACAAATTCAAATTTATAATCAGGAATCTAAATTATTTCAGGATGATCTTTGATACGTACGCGTTATAGATTCCTTTTGTGTCGACATAAATACGTGGAGAGCGTTAAGAAATACAGCTGTTGATGTCAGTATAAAATTAAAGAGTTTTCAGTTTTCTTGCGTTATGCCTTGGTCACACTAGGCTGTTGAAATGTGTTTTATAAATATTATGTAAGGTACTTTAGCTGCAGTACTTTAGCTGGTAAACAGTCTCGGTTAGAAAATAGTCTCGGTCCTTTTATTCCTAATTAAGGTAATTTAGTATCCCCGAACGCAAAAACTAAGGTATAAAACGGTCCAATTATTCCATCGATTTTGGCCTCTTGGAGATATAGATTGGCGAAGATCGGTAGCAGCCAGATCAAAGATCGGAGATAAGGCTTGCTCCGCTGTTTACCGTGGAGCATGGGGCCCTATTATCTTAGAAATCTCTGCGTGGAATGTATAAAAATGCGAGAGCGAAACGGGAAAGAACGGTACGCTGTAAAACAGACAGTTTAAACACTAAGAGATAGCAATCACTCAACGCAAAGGACCACCTTAGTCTTGCCATGGAGGAACATGCAAAAACTCGTCCTAATATTTATAAGGACGGTCTATAAATTTCGGATCTTACTTTACGGAGGAATTTTGACCAGGATATTGCCGTGGAGTGCCCTCTGGGTGAAAGTACGATAACAACTCGAAGACACGAAGAAACCACTCACTCATATGTTAATTAGTTTAAAGCAGACCTGTGTGCCTTCGGCATTCGAACACCGTTTTAGCGGCAGATCGATGTTTTAATTTCGGGTAATTAATGCAGATTATCGAGAGAAATTTAAGGAGCGACACCAATGACAGGGACGGTACTAAGGCCCTAGGTCTCCCTCTTTATGCAAATTAATCACTCGCCCCAAAAGTGCGCGGTAATTGATTCCGTTGGCCGCCAAATTTGTATTCATTTGCGAGTAATAAAATCTTCCATGATGCTTAATTCGTGATTTTAAGCTAAAAGGCCGTGAAGGCGTCGTACTTTAAAAACTGAACTTTTCTCTAGGCTGTAAGACAAACAGTATACTTTAAACTGATTTCCGCTTCTTAAAACGGGAGATTCTCAATCGATTATTGGAAATTGATTCTCCGCTATGCTAAAATTTAAAGTTGTATGGTCAGCTGTTGAGTTGGGTTGGGTTATTTAACCCAACCCAACCGAACAGTTTTGGTACTTCTGGTGTATATTATAGAAGCGTGCCGGTTATAAAATCTGTACCCTGTACTACCCCGCCCTAAGGGTAAGCGCAGTTGCATGTGTTTCAAGTTATACTTGTTGGATTAGGGGTGGTTCGCCCGCTTTGTCGACTCACGTGCACAAACCCCCGTATTGCACTCTAAGCATTAAGCCCTTTGTGCGTGCCATTCTCTTTATAATGATAGTACTCTTTATTTAAATACGCCTAAACCAACCCTGGAGAACAACATAAAAAACAACCCCATAGAAATAATAATAAGAATGCGCATAATAAAAGAAAAAAACGTTGAAACACAATCTGAATTATTTTAGTGAGACAGGTTTTTAGTTTTTAGTTTTTATTATTTAAGAAATGTGAATGTTAATTAAGATAAATGATTTTTGCGGTCGCTTTTTGCAAGGCGAAGCAATTATATAAGAGTGAGTGGGTTGGTTGAATTTAAAACCCGAGAAAACTGACGAAAATCTTGTAAAGTTACGATGAAAAATGATGGTAATTTAGTTCTTCTTGGGGGGCATCAATCTCGCTACTAGAGGGCGTGACGGTAATCAGAAAACAATTTTAGCATTGTTTTAATTGCCAGCTTAGAAAATTGAAAATGTTACGCGCCACCCCAAACTATTTGTTCAAGTTAATAGATGACCTTCTTCCTCATAATACAGAATACGTAATTAGGTACATACTTCTAAGGGCTGTATAAATATTAAATAAACTTTTAGTTTCTCGAAAAAATAAAATTATTAAAACACGCATTTTAAATTAATAAAAACGTCGTCTGGGTTGGGTTTATTTAATTAATAGATAGTGATCTGTAGTAGAAATATCAACGGGTAGCCAACCTCGACAGTAAAACCATGGGAATAAATTCCCTACTAACATAACTATATACCCCAACCTAAGAATTTTGTGAGGTCTCATTTAAAAATTAAAAACTCTAGAACTTTTGACACAAAGTCCTATTAAGAAGGCATAAATTATATACCTTTTTAGAACCAACTAGCTCTGTGTATATGTCAAAATTTTCGATTTTAGTTATTGGGCATTCTAGAAATATGTGGTTAAAGCTTCCCACCTGTCCACATTCGCAATATGGACATTTTAGGATACATTTTAGGTTATCTGCTATTTGTTACTGTTGTTACGAATGTCCGGCAGGGGGCGTTTCGAGTTTGACGTTACTATGGTAATAGCAGCAAAACACGGGTCGACAAAAATCGATTTTTTGGATCAAAAATTGTTTTTAAGGCCGTTTTTTGCTCAAAACTCTTTGCGAATGGTATTTAGAGAGATCTTATCGTAAGACATGAGAGCGAGCGGCTTTTATAAGGTCGGCAGGAACGGATACAAAATGTAAATTTTTGACGTTCATCGATCCGCTTGCCGGAATTTCTAGACGTCACGTGACATTTTCTCGAGGTTCGCCTTCACCCGAAGAGGTGCAAAAACGTGATTTTTTTTTCAAAATTGACGCATTTAATTTACAAAATATCGCGCAGTCCACGCGGAATTGTGTCCTTTTTTCAATTCGAGCGTCAAAAGTAATATCGAAAAGCCCAATTTTGCAGCTACTCGATCGCAAATGTCGGCGAAAATGGGCGATTCCGCTGAACGCGCCCTACACTTGAAAGTTCGTAATTAGTATAGGTAGACTAGTGGAATTATTCCGTTCTTTTAATACAATTCTTTGAACACAAACAAATACGTTTTTGCGAAAATAAACTCGTATATTCACTTTTAAGGGGCAATTATCCGGACAATAATGGCGTTGTTTATAATAGAAAATTGCATTTTCGCCGATCAGATCAATAGTTAAGATTACAGCTGACAAATGCCGATAGGATTTTTAATGCGTTCATAATAAAATTCCGGTACACCTTATTTATACATAGAAAACAGTCTATATTACCAGTGTTTATCCCACCGGTATTTACATATAAATTGATTTTATTGATGTTAATCATCAAGTTTAATTAACACCATCAATGTAATTTATGACCCATTTATTTGTTCTTATAATTTGACTTTGTCTGTTTTTCTCTCGAGGAAAAAAAAAGGATATTTGTTCTTTTTATATTAATGTTGGTGTTTTTTTTTTCATTTATTACATTATCATACACTGCTGCGTGTTGCCTGTAAAGTAAATCAATTATAACAAGCTTGCTTCATCGTAAATTCACGCACCCGTTTTCGAATTAACACTCAACTGTCGTGACAAATGGCTATTATGACTTTCTCACCTTCTATTGCCCAATGTTTCATTAACGTGTTGGCAACGAGATGCATGCTGTTTAATTACACACGTGGATTATGCACCGTTGGGTAATTATCCTGAATAAGGAGGCAAACGCCTCTTATTTTTATCGCTTCTTAAATCACAAATCTCATTTTATTAGATGCAAGATGCAAGAAGAACACTTTCTTTTTCTGGAATTTATGCTACTGATGAGCGATATTCATTATTTCTGGTTGAGTATAAATATATTATTATTTTGAGATATCGAAATGATTTTTTTAAACGCGTTAAAGATGCCGCGTTCTCTTTTGAAAAACTATTTTTAGGACAAATTTTGTAAGTTGACAATGTAGGTTACCCTTCCCATGGTAGAATAGCAGTTAATAAAGCATAAAAAATCAATCTAAAACGGTTTAAAATTATTTATAACGCGTGCATAATGAGGTATAATACAATTTCGTGGTTTTTTTTCTTATATTTGAAGAAGTGTCTTAAGGAATGCCACACACGATGTTGGATGCTGGATCTAACTGTCCGAGATACCGTACCAAAATTATTAAAACGTCAGGATGGTTTACGTAGCGGGACCCTTACCGTGATGGCAATCGTCAGCCCTTTAAGACCCCCGTCTGGGGACAGTCGCCTATAAAATTAGAGGATTTGTCCTCTGCCCATGGAATTTTTATATCAAGTGGAAGCAAATTCTATATTTATGACGGTTATAAATTTTCATTTGAATGCCACCGGTCAGATTAAAGAATTTTTTGAATAGTTTATGATTATGTTATCATTAGGGAGATGAAGACATGGGAAATATAAAGTCCCCAAAATGAAATTATAACCGCGCCCATACGTGTTCGGGCACAATAAACATGTAAAACTGACTTCTTGTCAATGTCATCCACTTTAAAAGCCCGATCTAACAGGAAATACTCCAAAATAGCAGCAGTAAGCTCTTTCTTTAAATTCCTTTGGGCAAATTCATATCATTAACCAATATATAGTGACCCATTTCTCTCGCGAGAGTGTAAATAATCACCGATTGGTGTACCTACGGCACGCATCGAACGGCGCAAAATTTTTAATTGTGGTCCCGAACAAAGTTACGACTGAGGCGTACAACGGCTCATCTCTTCAATTTGCGAGTTCCTCGCCAGTGCCGTCGATTCCGTCGAATGAATATTTATAAATTGGACGTCCATCGCTCAGGCGCGTATTAATGCAAGCGGACGTGCGTACATATTGGACACACACAACCGTAGCCGTGGGGTCGATTCGTGTAAAAAAAACGGAAAATTGCAAAATTGCCTTTTAATAAAATATGCACGTGGTAAAAATTACAACGACTACTCAGTCCCCAGAGCGTTTTAGCGCGGTTTATTCGTTCACAGGCGACGTCTTTCTTGTTTACCGTAAGACAATGATTGAGGACCAACACCAAAAGACTCGTTCTGTGTTTTCTTTCCCAAGGCTATAACAACACTTATTGTTCTGCACTTCTTCGTGCAGTAGCTAACTTATTTAAATTAACTGTGCATACGTTCTCATAACAGATTGTTCAAAATATTACGAACCAACAAGTTTTTTTGTGTGTTATTTTATCAAGTTGCTGCACCAACTACTTGGACAAATTTACCACCTACGAATGTCCAAAATCATCTACGTTATTAAAAATTTCCTCAAGAGGCTGAAGAAAGCTTTTGGACAACCACCAATCAAACTTATCAGGCAAACTCAACTTTTTGAATGAAATATTGCACCAATGAATGTCCAAAAGGTTGTACACCAGAAGAAATTTCCTCAACAGGCTGAAGCAACCTTTTGGACAAACACCAATCAACTTCCTCGTCAAATATAATACCTACGAATGTATTTATATAATTTTGTAACTGACTTTGTTGCAGTTTTCTCAGCATAAACTAGCATAAACATATGAATAAATTTAGAAACTGCAAGTCAATAAGTGAGCTACATAACCACCACACCTGATAAATATGTGCATTTTAATCGTCTATTACCATGGGAGATTGGGCACCTGATACTCTTGCATTTTTCGTTAAAATTAACACTCGTGTTGCACAACTTTGAACCGTGGTAGCTCATTCATGGGCTCATAATGGTCCATCCAGAGCAATTACCGACGTCGTCTTGCCAATGATGGTCAATTTTTGGAAATACTAATAAGTTCCCTTCTTGACGAAAATTACGCTAAAACTGGTTGCCGTATACGCTTCAATTATTGTTAAATGGCCAATCAAACCAGGGCTACGTGAGATATGGTAGCTAATTGCGATTCGAGACGCTTGTAGAACGCTAAAACCGATTGGCCGAGCAGCCAAGACCAAAAATTATAGCGATTTTATAATTTTCTCTTTTTTGGGTATCTGACGCAACAATAAAAACATAATAGATAAAGATCTTTGCGAATACCTCGTGTGGCAAACAAAACAAGTGTCCGATTCGATTTTATCGCCTAGTGGGCTCATTAGAAACTATAAAAAGGGTTCCTACTGTCAACGTCAAGTGATATTTGATATGTTTTCAAGGGTTCTGAAATGCGGGGGTGTATTTTACGGGGTTAAGTTGACAAGCTGTAAAGAACCCTCTCAGTGCATCGCTATACTACTGGGTTTAGATGAGATCTTGCGGTTTTCAAGGGCCTATAGGTAGTTTTATAGGTTGTAAAACGGAGTGTATATTTCCGGTTTTTTAAGGTTGTTAAATGGGATTTATTTCCCATATAGATTTCTAATTTTTTTTCTCACGATTTTTCAAGTATTATGTTTTCTTGTTTTAAGTATGAAGGAACTGCTTGAAAGGAATTAACGTCTGTTTTAAGCGATACGTACGTATACTTTTGGGTCAAGAAACTGTTTGTTCGTTCAAGCATGTATATTTTTCACCCAACAAAATATTGTTGTTGATGTAAAACGAACGTCTTGCTCTTTTTATATGTAGAAGAATAAAATTTTCTTCGTCAGAGCAAAATATACTCAACATAAACATACTAAACTCTTAAACCGAAAAAATAACTAGCCTAGCCGTTGAAATAACTCTTCATGCTACAAGAACAATTTTTCTTGATACCCAAGAATAGAGTTCTTTCTGTGTAGGCTATTCCATTACAATCCTGGTTTTCCTCATAATCCTTGTAAGTCACCCATGAAATAAAACACTTAGATGTAAACAAACAATATACGAACACTGAATATCGTCGAACTTATATAGCGGTGATATGTGGCAAAAGACGCGAGAAACTGTTAGCGCCATCTGTAAAGTAATTGCACAACTTTCTATGTATCTCTCAGAGTGAGAATCTTGGGTCAAGAAACTGTTTTTTCGTTGAAGCATATATATTTTTCGTCCAACGAAATATGTTTGTTGTTGTAAGACGAACGTCTACTTTTTTATTGAAGAATAACGTTTTCTTGTCAGAGAAATTCTTATTAGAATAAAATATTATTTGGATAGAAAAAAAAATCGACTTCATGCTACATTATATACGCAAGAATAATTTTTCTTGATATCCAAGAATAGAGTTCTCTCTGTGTAGATGACAACATCAAATTAAGTAATTTAAAACGTATCAGAAAAAAGTGTGTTATCACAAATTGGCTAATTTATAATGTAAACACCAATGTGTAACGCACGGTAGTGTAAGTGTTATTGGTAGGCGTAACTGTAGCACCAATTAAAAGATTGCGAATCGGACCATTTATATTGTTTTCCAATAATTAAACTTATTAAACATCGGTCCACTTCGATTTTAATTAAAAGATAAATAAGATAAATAAACCGCGCGTTAAAAGTAGTTCATTGAAAATAACTCCACACCACACAAAAATGTTTAAATTCATCCACGTAATCCCTAATCACCGTTTTTAATGATGATTTCTCGCGTCGGTGTCGGCTTTTACGGAAAATTCCTTGAAATAAAATCAAAGACTTGAATCTAACGGTCTCATATCAGATCGGTCCCCTAAACTATCGATACAAATCTAAAATATCTGTTACCGTTTATCCCGTCTTTCGGCCGAAGCAACACAATTCCCTCCTCCTTCGTCCTTCGTCTTCCTTTGTTAATTTTCGACTGCTCTGTCGGACTTTACAAAAGTTCTAACGTCTCGCTGTCCATACCAAGCATACCTAGCTTTTCCATCGGTGATAATTTGGTCGAAATTAGGTAAAATCTTATTGATATCAACGACAGATAAACAGGACATCGGTAGCCGTCGACCGTGACCTGAAAATGGACACGCAGGACCCCCAAAAATCCGTGATATTTCGTCCTGGGATCGTTTAAATTAGAAAACGCATTGTGAATGTGTCAGTTATAGGCCTTAATAAGACAGTTTTCGTGAGTGACTTTGTTCCTAAACCCATAAATTTATTGGAGGAATAGTTTATCCTAGATATCTTGAACCCTTTCGGATCTGTGAATACAATTCTGCTGCATGACGCTTCTATGGTCTTAGTATGGGTTGCCATTGCAATTATATTGTTTATTGGTGTATGGTAAACAATTCTAGCAAGTGTTGTCAAAATTCTTTGGTTACTTTTTGAATTACAATATTTTCTTCATCTCTAATACAATTTTGTTACTTTAATACAATTCTGTCACTTGTGTACTTTTCAAAAATTCATACCACGTTTCTATGGTATTAGTATGGGTTGCCATTGCAATTATATTGTTTATTGGTGTATGGTAAACAATTCTAGCAAGTGTTGTCAAAATTCTTTGGTTACTTTTTGAATTACAATATTTTCTTCATCTCTAATACAATTTTGTTACTTTAATACAATTCTGTTACTTGTGTACTTTTCAAAAATTCATACCACGTTGCTATGGTATTAGTATGGGTTGCCATTGCAATTATATTGTTTATTGGTGTATGGTAGCAAGTGTTGTCAAAATTCTTTGGTTACTTTTTGAATTACAATATTTTCTTCATCTCTAATACAATTTTGTTACTTTAATACAATTCTGTTACTTGTGTACTTTTCAAAAATTCATACCACGCTCCTATGGTCTTAGTATGGGTTGCCATTGCAATTATATTGTTTATTGGTGTATGGTAAACAATTCTCGCAAGTGTTGTCAAAATTCTTTGGTTACTTTTTGAATTACAATATTTTCTTCATCTCTAATACAATTTTGTTACTTTAATACAATTCTGTCACTTGTGTACTTTTCAAAAATTCATTCCACGTTTCTATGGTCTTAGTATGGGTTGCCATTGCAATTATATTGTTTATTGGTGTATGGTAAACAATTCTGGCAAGTTTCGTCAAAATTCTTTGGTTACTTTTTGAGCTACAATGTTTCTTTCATCTCTAATACAATTTTGTTACTCAATGTAGTTTATATAAGAAAACTAACCGTCTCACAAATCAAAATGTTTGGTGTTGGTTCATTCCGTTTTATCGATAATATAGCTAAATTCGCGCAGAATATAACGGTGCAGAATTAATTGCATCATTTGCATAAGTGATGCCGCAAAATTGTCTTCAAAATGACGGATATGTTCACGGATATTTTGATGGCACAGGATGGTAATTATTGTGGAAACACGTGCGTGAAAAAAGTGGTCTTACTGTGGTGCACACGATCCCTGATTGCATCAATTACTCCTTTGCAGTTAATGATGGCAATCAGTTTGGGGTAGTTATTACTACATAAGAATTAATACAAAATTGATTGCATATAATGATTAGTACATAATAATTAGTACACACCTTTGTCTAAAATACTGTCTAAAACACAACACCACATGTAAAAATAACGGTATTCTTACTTCATCATACATTACCTTATTTATATTAATAATTATAGACGAGAATATAACTAAAAAACCTCAAAGTATCCATAATAGGGACAAAAACCAAAGCAAAAACGTCACAATTTGCAGGGTTTTTGCCTGCATAATGATGGGTTAGCTGGAACTTAATTATCCTGCGTTTTAATACAGTCCACCGTGAAATATAGCTATTACTGGAGCACATGCGTTATTAATTTCCTTATATATTGATAGCCTTACCATTTAAATAAATTACTTTATTGCGAGCGATGCAATCAGGGAAAATTCTTTATCAAAATTAACCGAAACCATTTAAGAGGATATGCCAGAAAAGGATTTCCTAAAGTTCCTACAATTTGTATTAATTTATGTGACTTTAACTGCTCATTTTCCATAATTTTATTAATGTGGAAGTATTTTATTAGCATGATTATAATTATACACCACGTGCTATATCTAAAATGATTTTCTAGAATGTAGTTAAATAGTAATAAAAAGGAACGTACTTGTTGGGGATAAATATAACATCTGTTGGACATAAAAAAAGCTTGTCGCATGCTGTCGTATTTTCAGTATGGTTAACGCAAGGACATTTTACAACAGGTGGAGAATATAGGATACTTATACTACACAGAATTGTGATGTATAAGTATGAGCACCCTAATTTCGATTGAGTTTTCAATAATAATTATCTTTTCAGCGATGAATTACTACAGACGGCCAATCTCCCAAACTAAAGTAAAACACATTTAAGTTTAAATCAACTCTACAATTGTAGCGCATTTCAGCGGTGATGAGGGTGACTCATCGCTTGCGGAAGAAACGTAACAGCTACGTCATCAATCACGAAATCGCGAAGGCAAAACGCGGAGAGTTTAAAATTCTCGCGTTTGCGATATCAGGCCAATTACCGTAAGTTATTTATATACACGTTTCGCTGAGACGAGCGTGCGCGCGGCAAATTTGCAACATTGACAGACGAAATCGTCCGCGAAAACGTACGATTCCGCTACCATATATGCACCTATTTTAATTAGGGTGAGATGATATTTCTCTGGTACTCTCGAGACCAAATACAGAAACCCGCGCTTCAGTCACGCGAGTTACAGGTACTCCTTGCTAATTGTGGAGATATTATTTAATTAAAATAACTACCTCCGCTTTTATCTGGTCCGCAATTGGCTCGAAGTGGTATAAATAACGCCTTACGCTCTTTTTATTATTCTACCTAGTGTGGTCTTCACCTTATGTCCATTTCGTACAAGTTAGGCGCGTACATAGTGCGCGTACATTGATTTACTCTATGCTCTATAACTTTGCGCTCTACGCTCTACTCTATGCTCTACGCTCCACTATGTACGTAGCTTTAGCAAACGGAAACATCGCGAAAACGAAAACGGCGTTATATGTAGGACAGTCGCACTGTTCGTTATTATTATGCGAATATAAATTATACAAGAGAGACTCCTGTAGAAAAAAACACCTGCCACAGAATCTACCAATCGAATCTGCCTGCTGGAATTATGCACGGTTTGCTAAATTAAGTTCTGATCAATGGACCTATAATCATTTTCTTTTTCGAGTTAGTCTTCCGTCAGATGTTTCCAATTCTTTTGACATATAACATGTTACTCTACAACTGCTTTTTTACTGGGTCAGCAAAAAGGATACACTAAATATCCCTGTTTTCCTCGTGCAAAAAAATGAACATTGGTAAAGGAAAAACTGGCCGTCGAGAATAAATATGACCGTAGGACAAGCTAACGTCGTTCATGAACCATTGATAAATCGAGAACAAATCATTCTTCCACTGCTACATATTAAATTTGGGCTTATTAAACAGTTTGTGAAAGTTTTATATAAGAATGGTGTTTGTTCCAAATATATTTGTTAATTTGGCCTCAAACCAGGAAAATTAGGAGCCGGTATCTTTGACGGACCACAAATGACTTAAGTTAAAGCATGGACAAGCTTTGTATCAGCTATCGACAATTTTTTGGGAAATCACCAAGCTGAACAATATTAACAATACAAATCGTTGAGAAAATGCTACAAAATGTTGAAAAACTAATATGAGTACCAAGTTACATTATTTTCATAGTCATTTAGATCAATTTCCTGACAATCTGAGTGGTTACAATGAAGAACAAGGGTTTCAAGCAGTATGTCAAGATAACTGAGGAAAGATATGAAGGCTGATGGTATTACCATATAATGGCGGACTATTGCTGGACCTTGGAAAGGGACTGTCAAAAATACAATAGAAAACCACACACAAAACGTTCTCTTAATTTAAATTTGTGTTTTTTTAAATTTTTTTATTGTTAATTTCCGAATTGTGTAATACGACTCAGACTCATGCTTTCGAATGGTAAAAAGTCTCAAATTATGTTGAATAAAATTTGTCTACCTATACTAATTACGAACTTTCAAGTGTAGGGCGCGTTCAGCGGAATCGCCCATTTTCGCCGACATTTGCGATCGAGTAGCTGCAAAATTGGGCTTTTCGATATTACTTTTGACGCTCGAATTGAAAAAAGGGCACAATTCCGCGTGGACTGCGCGATATATTGTAAAGTAAATAGGTACGTCAATTTTGAAAAAAAAAACACGTTTTTGCACCTCTTCCGGTGAAGGCGAACCTCGAGAAAATGTCACGTGACGTCTAGAAATTCCGACAAGCGGATCGATGAACGTCAAAAATTTACATTTTTTATCCGTTCCTGCCGACCTTATAAAAGCCGCTCGCTCTCATGTCTTACGATAAGATCCTTCTAAATACCCTTCGCAAAGAGTTTTGAGCAAAAAAACGGCCTTAAAAACAATTTTCGATCCAAAAAAATCGATTTTTGTCGACCCGTGTTTTGCTGCTATTACCACAGTAACGTCAAACCCGAAACGCCCCCTGCCGGACATTCGTAACAACAGTAACAGATAGCAGATAACCTAAAATGTATCCTAAAATGTCCATATTGCGAATGTGGACAGGTGGGAAGCCTTAACCACATATTTCTAGAATGCCCAATAACTAAAATCGAAAATTTTGACATATACACAGAGCTAGTTTCTTTTACTACTTGTAGTTGTAGTGATTAATTTCATTAAAATTAATTTTAACAAATTCCTTTATTACTACCTAATTAATCTGACTCAAAAAGCGAGTAAACAAAACCTTGACCAACTTCCTTACATAACGACCAAATCCGTCATTCAAACGTAACAAATACGTAACGGTACACACGTCCCATCATCGGTCGTCAAGACAGAAAACCCGATAGGGGCCTTTTTGCAACTGTTAAACTCGGTCGAGCTCGTTTATTTCTCAAAATTTAATTATCCAACGGCAAAGTTTTGACTAGTTTACAGTCGGAACGGACATTTATAAGCGTCAGAACTGAGGCCGATGCATCTTGCTGAAATGCGTCTCTGGGCCACTGGGGGCAGCACCGCCGTCATCTCGCCACGGTGATGAGCAGCTTCCCGCTGTTAGCCCGATCGGAATCTCCCGGTAAAATTTATTGTGGGACACTACAGTTTGTGGATTTAAGTAGGTTCTGTATACAGGTAAGCGAGAAGCGTAGGTATTAGGCTGAAGAAGTGGAGAGTCGCAACAGCAGAAGAAAAAATACAGAAGAAAACTGATCTTAGAGGTAGAGACAAGAGTCTTATCAAATCGAAATACACCACCATCATCGGACAATGAAGAAAGTCATATAAGTGTGGAGGAATTAACGGGTAGTTCTAGTGGAATGCGTGGTTCTTGCGGACAGTTGAATTTTTTCTTAGGCTACCCATAAAGCATCTCTGACACCGCCTATTTTCTGTTATGAAACCAGGAAAACTCGTGTGTGGATTCCGTTCATTTCAACAGATAAATTTCAACAGAAAAACGGAATAAAAAGTGTCATACACCTGTCCCCTTAGCAGTGGTCAGTGCATCAACACATGACGCGTGCTGGACTCGATAAAAATAACTGAATATTCATGAACGTAGCCGGCGTGTGTGTGTTTCGATATGTGTGTGCAAGTTTTCCGCAGGTGCCCAGATATACGCGCCACAGTAAATAACATTTAGTATGCAGGTTATTATTAATCACCGAAACGTCAATTCCCAGAATTTCTTACGGTTTCGATCAATTTTATGTCACCCAATTATTTTTTAGCGTGTGTTGCGAACGCATCCCCCAACATTTCATACACAAGTTATACAGAGGAAATATCGAAAATCACATGCTTGTCGAGTTATTTCTTAGTTGAGTTGAGTTGAGTTATATCCAATGGTTATTAAGATATCAATAAAGACCTGGAATAATTAAAACTGTCTTTAGGAGTTCATTTAAATTACGATTTTAATGAAGTACTGGGTGCAATTTGTTTTAGAGGACCACCATGGTTGTGATGGACACGCCACTATGCCTTGTAAATGAGCTGAGCAAATGAGGGCTATCTGGAATACCTATAATATACACTAGCACACCAATAATCTCTCTTTTATCTCCACAATAAAGGAAACATCCCTTACGTTCCTTACAACATCTCCTTAGGAAAAATATCCACACCAAGCATCTTAGCAGAAGTAAAAATATTTACAGACCCAGCAAAAACCGTTCCAAGCGAATCAATTTGATACAAGACCTTTTAACATTACGCAAGGTCTCGAAACAGCCCAAACCAAATACTAGAAAGCTTACTCAAAAGCACGCAAAGACCACGTCGAAAATTTAACTGAACGACTGCTTGGCTGGCAGTTATTCAAAGAATAGAAAATCCGAACAATTGTTGTGCAAATCCATCGAGAATGGACGCGTGGCGAGAAGTGTGGCTACCAGACAGATTCTCCCTCTCTCTCTCGCCAATACCGTTGCTATTTTAGGCGCATAGGTGTGCAGAGAGAGACATAAGGTCGGGGGATCACATATGAGCATGAAAGCCAAACTGGCGAGCGAACATCTGGCGTATTTTTGAGAAGGGGACCCTTCTCGGCTTTTAGGTTACTGCCACTACCCTACAAACCCCCACCCCACCCCTCAACACCGTTAGCACCGAAGATATACCTACCTTGTACCGAAAAAAAAAAAAACTTATACAGTAAACGAAAAAATAACTAAAGTACAAGTACTCATAAAAAAACAATATGTTAATTCCCGAAAATAAGTACTAAAAACTCGAAATAATATATGGCGGAACCCCATTGATTTCACCTCCATATTTACCTAATAAATACGACACAACACGATATCTTAATGCCTGAAATCTCGTCGTTAATAATGAAGCTCTAACCCACTTAATTTACAAAACCCATGATATTATAACGAACTTGAAAATATTACCGAAAATATCGGTGACACAAAACGTTACAAAGTGCCTATTTGTATGCACTATACCGGCCGAATGTAAATACTTGTTGATTGTATAGAATGATTAATACGCGTTGGCGCTATTGTACGGTAACATCGGTGCGGTAATGAGTTTAAAATGCAGAACAGTGGGGGGACACTTCGTTAAAATTTCATCGCCATCATAAATCGAGACGTGCACAATCGACCGACGACAAATATCACCGATAGGAGGTTATTTTTTGTCCGCGACATTTATTACAACAGCGACAATCAAGTTCTGATTTATTTAGCTGCGGTCGAGGTGTGAAAAATTAATTCTGGATTGTGGAAAACCGGTATCTGGCTTGTTAAATTATTTATTGGTTTAGTTATAATGGAATAAATCATACGAGAATGATGATTCTTCAAGCGTAATTGTGAAAAAAGATGTTTTGATGGCAAATGTGTTATTTCGCGCAAGTGGTGAAGAAGACAAGACTTGAACGGACATGTATTAGCAAGCAAGAACAAGATCCGATATGGTCTAGTGGCTAGGATAGCTGGCTTTCACCCAGCAGGCTCGGGTTCGATTCCCGGTATCGGAATACTTTTTTATTTATTTTGTTGTTGTTTTTTATTATATTTTAATTCTATTTTATTATTTTATTTCTTAATTTATTTTAACTACGAAATATATAACGGTTGTATGATTTCAAAATCATGTATTACGTACTGCGTAATATTTGCACAGTTGGTTTTTCTAACGGTATTACAACACCCCCTCGTTTAGTTTTTTTATTGAATAGGAGTCATTCAACAAGTAAAAAGGGCACATGTTGCTATTGCATCGATAACCGAAACAACTGCCTGCGTGGGGTGCTCAACAGTTCGCGCTGTACACACAAAATCGTTACGATACTTGGGGCGGCAAGTACTTGGGGTAGATAAAGTGATTTGGGCATATGGTGTGCATTTCTGACTGTTCCAAATTCCGTTAAATTCACGGAAATATCCACTGATACGGTCAACAAACATTTTTAATGTATGAGAAATTACCAAAAATAGAAGTGAAGTCGGTTGAAAAATCAGAACTCCGAAACTAATGGAAGAATGTTGATGGAAATCACTATGATTAAAGAATAAGCGTCAATAAACAATTTAAAAACCATAGAAGCTCCACTAAATCACTGATAAAGTCCGCCGATGCTTTTGAAGTATGAGTAATTATTAAAAATGGAACTATGGTCCGTCGACAAATCACAACTCCAAAACTGATGAAAGAATCTTGATCAGAATCACTATCATTATTCAATATGCATCAATAAACAATATAAAAACTATAGCAGCTCATAGAAATCACTGATAAGGATAGCAGAAGTGCTTAAAGTATAAGAAATTATCGAAGATATAACTAAAGTCAGTTAAAAAATCACAACTCCGAAACTAATAAAAGAATCTTGACGAAAATCACTAAAATTAAAGAATATATCTCAAACATAGAACCACTGACTGATAATATCAGCAGAAATGTTTCAAGTATGTGAAATTATCAAAAATAAAACTAAGGTCAGTTGAAAGATCACCCTCTGAGAGAAGGTACTTTGCAGAACGTCTTATAAATTTGAAGAGGGCGCCACATGACGCTTCGTGGGCACACGCGAAGCGGCAAATTATCGACCCACATATGGTACTTGTGAGAGATACATCTATTTTTATACGCCATTTGATCCGACATTTGGCATCCTACAGAAGGTTGTCTTTACACTTAACTACCGGTCCATATGGCACTTGCGAACGAAGAGAAATAGCCAATAAATTTCTTCTTCCGAACTGCCTTTTAGCCAAAAGTATACGATATAAGACAGATCAGTACATACGACACAAGACAGACCAGTAAAACAAGTTTTACCTTATCAAAATTTTGCTTGTTTTGTTATTATGAGGACCTTATCATGTTTTATTTGAGTGGTTTTTATATTGTCTCTAGATGCATATTCAATAATTATAGCGACTCTGATCATTCAAGATTCTTCCATTAGTTTTGGAGTTGTGATTTGTTAACTGACTTCAATTCTATTTTTAATAATTATTGATACTTCAAATGTGCCTGCGGACTTTATCAGTGATTTATTCGAGTTTCAATGGTTTTTATATTGTCGAGTGATGCATAATTAATAATTATCGCGACTCTGATCAAGATTCTTCCATTACTTTTGGAACTGCACCATTCCGTAACCTAAAACCGCCATTTATGTACCACCGATCTCCGATTACGATCGCCAGGACACGAGTCCTCGGGTATCAGCCACCCCGCTAAATAATAGCGGATCTCCCTCTATCCGAAAGTCCCGCTATACGCACCCTAATCAAAAACTCTCACCCCCTTCGCCCCTCCTCACCAAACCCCGTCCCCACGACAAGCGAGAAAAAGCTCACTCCGCAGACTTATATACCCGTATTCCATAGGTAACTAACTGACAACACATGAACAGCTGTACGCTATAAAAACCATGCCAACCCCGAAGGGGAGGAGTTTATTTGTAGTTAGTCTCGTGCCCGAAGTTCCGCCAAAACTCAGTCGTCTTATTCCTACCATCGGAAGCGCGACATAGTAATTGAAAAAGCGAATTAAGTCATGCGTGTAGTTTAGTCTGTCACTAGTGGACGTATTAAGTGTTTGAAGTGTGTTAGTTAAATGATAGGGTTCATCAAAACATGAATATCCTTCAGCAAGCATCTACTAACCACCAGGATAGGAACATCATCATACTAAGGAAGGACGATGTCCTACTCACAAATTCATCATCGAAAAAACGCCCAAGAAGCGATAAGAAGCATTCAAATCAACGACCACCACCCTTAGCGGTCGCGAGAAGAAATGCCAGAGAGCGAAATAGGGTCAAACAGGTCAATAATGGGTTTGCCACACTTCGCCAACATATCCCCAATTCAATAGCTGCAGCTTTTGAGTCAACCTCAGGTCGTGGTGGCAACAAAAAGCTAAGCAAAGTTGAAACTTTACGCATGGCTGTCGAGTACATCAGGAATTTGGAAGACATCCTAGCTGCTGATGGCTACGAACTGCCCAATACCTCAACTACATCCTCAAATCAATCGTTCAACTTCCAAGTAACGTCTCCTCTATCGATGGATGATGACGATTTATCTACAAACCCAACACCGCCTCCTCAACACTACTTGAAGACTTATCAGTTGATGCCCGACATGTATGAGGATGCTTCCTCCATCGGTATTGATGGTACGATGTCGTCTGACCAAATGGCGATACTGGGCGATCCGATTATCATGAATGATTTGATGAATTCGATCAGAACTAATGATTCTTTATCACCTGAGGTCTACAGTGATAGTTCGCTATCGCCATCCTCGATTGGTAAGGGTGATAGGTATGCTTTTAAGGATGGAGATGTCAAAGTGAAGATTGAGGGTGGATTGGAGATCCCTGAGGACCAAAAGGAGAACATGATGCATGTCATGGCATGGTGGGAGGGACAGCAACAGAGCAGCTAACCAATGGTTAAGCCTCCTTAGTTAATTATTTGTAAGTATATCGTCTATTTTGTTTTCATTCAACATTGCTGAGTGGTCACACTATGCTATTAGCAGCCAGTAGTAAACAGCACACTAGTAAAATAGCCTAGTGTGATCCCATAGCATAATTCCCAAAAAAAAAAACAGATTCACATGTTTTCCCAGATTCGTTCAGAATGATAAATATAACGGTCGGAATAAAATCAAACGTTTTAAAAAGATTTAAACCGGTTAGATTGTTAGATTTGCTTACACTGACCAACACAAATATCACAAAAGGTTTCGTCCGGTTAAGATAGGTTATGTTTGGCAGACCCGAAGATGGGAGAGGGGATAGGGAGGGGGAAACACGTTTCTGAAGCACGTCTTCCGGAGTTGCCTTCGCGTTTTCTTCATCCATTGAACGATTGAAAAGAGTAGAGGCCATTGAGAAGAATAGCTGACTCGCGACGTCTGAGATCGTCTGGTCTCAAGACTCAAGCAGTATTAAATAAAAGAGGGACTTGCTCAGTGAATGAGGATTATTCTGTACCATACCTTAGTCTATACTATACCTTAGTCTATACTATACCTTATTCTATACTCAATCTTTTCTATAAAGGTCAGAATGGAGATCAACGATTTAAATATTAAATTATAGTAAGTTGAGCCAAGATTTGGTGATGAGGTGGATTAAAATAGAGGGTATATTGGTGCAAATATGTTAGAGATTAACGACCTTTAGCATAGTCTCCTGTAGCCTCTTTGGCCTGTCTTATACCTAACCAACCTTTTTATTCATCTCATTTTTTTTTTTTGGGGGTTTTTCATGCATGGCTGGTTCAATATGATATATTTTGCAATCGGGCGTAAACTTAAGGGTTGAAAGACCCGTATTCTAAGTGTTCCAACCCTCAAATTACATCATGGGAAGGTAGAGATGCATTTTTATCGGATGTTACTCGACCAGTTGTGCCCGATAAATTTTATCTTGCGTCTCCAGACTTAAGACACTTGCGTGGCATTCACCTAGAGCCTATTATTTACGAACTTCCGTACATAAGGGGGCGAAGCACGAAGTCTGGTGGCACATGTGCGCTCCACAGGTCTGTGAAATGAATGACATATGGCACACTTCTGGTAGCTGGTAGAGACCGTCTGGAATTCAGCACGTCTGCTACCTTCACGGCTACCTTTCTGCTGTTGCCGAAGGTCTAAGTTGCCTAAAACTACTTGTGTCTCTATACGCCCACCGTCAAACACTTGGTGCGACGTGTTAAACTGTCACACAGGGATGGGTAATTTGGCTAAGTGAAAGTCCTGGATGAGCCACTTTGGTACAAGAGTTTTTCAAGTGGGTTCTAATGTTAAGAAGTTTAATAAAATGCCTATATGTTATTATAAATTATCATATTTTCCAGCAGTAGTTTGCCATTATATGGTAACACCATGGATCTTTCCTCCGTTATCTTGATATACTGTTGAAACCGTTGCTCTTGTTCTTCATTGTAATCACTCAGATTGTCAGGAAATTTATCTAAATGACTATGAAAATAATGTAACTTGGTACTCATATTAGTTTTTCAAAATTTTGAAGCATTTTGTCAACGAATTGTATTGTTAATATTGTTCAGCTTGGTGATTTCCCAAAAAAAATCGATAACTGATACAAAGCTTGTCCATGCTTCAACCTATGTCATTTGGTCAAATCAAAGATACCGGCTTCAAATTTTCCTGGTTTGAGGCCACGAAATGGTTAGGTAACAAATATAGGTATTTGGAACAAACACCATTCCTATATAAAGTGGTGGAAGAATTATTTGTTCTCGACTTATCAATGGTTCACGAACGATGTTAACTTTTCCTACGGTCATATTTATTCTCGACGACCAGTTTTTCCTATCCCAATGTTATTTTTTGCACGAGTGTCGCACAGACAAAGAAACCAGGGATATTTAGTGTATCCATTTTATTGATCCAATAAAAAAGCAGCAGCAAGTAAGGAAGGGTAACATGTTATATTTCAAAATGTTACTTCAAAGATTGGTTTTGATAAATATACTACTTTAGGACATTTTTCGACCAAATTGATGTCACGAAGGTGTTGAGGTGCTAAATCAATGAATTTACGAGTCACCTCAGCCTATAAAATGAACTTTCGCACCGCGAAAAACAATCGATAAACGGGTCGAACAAGATCTTTATCAAAGAGACGTATAATAAAACTTTTCGAACATTAAAACGCAATAAATATTCCACCGGTAGCAGTTAAATGACTTGAATAAGTCTGAATAATAGTTCTGTGAAGGCGGTTTATCAAGGATTAACGTCAAGGACGGAGAAACGAAAGTAGTCACAACATTTTGACAAATGCCTTTTGACTCTAGATATCTTTATTTCGACTTGAAAGAGTTATATAAGAGGTATACAGCGAGAGAGACGGCATTCCACTTTGAAGATTACTCGATTGTACGGTTAAAATGTTAAATCGAAAGGATAAAATTTTTAGTAGTGGTGGGGGAAGGTCCATTCAGAAAGCCGCTGAGTCGATGGTGATTATGTGACTTTATTAAGGGGATTTGATATGCCTCCCATTCATTCTTTGAATTTACTGCCCACTGACTGTCACTTTCATTACTTTTTTATAGGCGCGAGTCCTACGTTCAAGGACGATTCTGATGGTAACTTAGAAGGAATATAGTTGTACGGACTAACCCGTAGAAACAGATATGTAAAAATTAATTCGACGTCTATTCGATTTTGTGTCGTTAGTTAAACTTAACTGCAATTGCGTAAAGGATTATAAAAATATCTAAATCTAAATTTTAAAGATGGTTAAAAGAAATGTTAAATCACTATATCTGCACGTTTCTGTAAACATTATTTATGTCCACAAGTATTAAAATAATAGAGCTAGATAGTAGTAAACTGTCATCAAGTTTTACAAAAGCACCCAAAAGAAACACAAAATCATGCTTGGGGTGCAAACGGTTCACAAGATTTTTTGCATCCTTCGCAGGACCACTGCTCAACCCAAAGAAAAAATACAACATTAACATAATTTCCACATTAAAGAACATGTTGTCAGTTAGGCCCTTGCATTATAGTACTTGTGTACGGTCGTATATTACCTCTGGTTGATCTTGGTACCGAAAATAATTTTCTGGTGAGTACATCCTGTGATTTATTTTTTTGTCCTTGCATTGTCCTTGCTAATTTATTAGATGGGGTGAATGGTTTTTATCTGGCAGACCGACCTGGGTCGTTATTAGGATAGGAGGTCACCGAGATATGGTTAGAAAACGGGATCGTTTGAGATTAAGGGTGCAGACTCGGTGGTTGAAACGGATTTATGTGGACCCTAATCAAATAGAATTAAAATGGGGCAGGGTGGTGTTCACCATGGGAAAAATTGCGACCGGCTTTAGGCGCAAATATTTACTTCCTACTAGGAGAAATGCATTTGTAACCTTAGTATTGATTTACAGGACGAGATTCCCACATAAAATTTGAATTGGTTATCTTTTTACACAGAGAGAATTCTTGGATATCAAGAAAAATTATTCTTGCTTATATAGTGTAGCATAAAGAGGATATTTTTGTTATCCAAATAATATTTTATTCTTGTATATGTTATAGTCATTTCAACGGCTATTTATTCTTCCGGTTTAAGAGTTTAGTATGTTTATATTGAGTATATCTTGCTCTGACGAAGAAAATGTTATTCTTCTACATATAACAAGAGTAAGACATTCGTTTTACAACAACAATATTTTATTGGGTGAAAAATATACATTCTTCAACGAACAAACAGTTTCTTGACCCAAAAGTACCTATAAGTACGTATCGCCTTTCAAGCAGTTCCTTGATACTTAAAACAAGAAAACGTAATACTTGGAACATCAAGAAAATCATATTCTTACTCTGAAAATTTTGTATTTTACTATGTAGAAAACAGAAGAATATAAACAGAGGATTAGAAACTTTTCCTCAGAAATTTAGCATAAATTCATTACACATTCCATAAAACACAAAACTTCCATTAGAATAAAATTAGGTAACCAGACAACTGCTATCTTAATAGGGTCTAATATACGTATATTCTGACGCCTGGGAACCACAAATATATTCAGTGTACGCTTAGATGGGACCGAATTTTACGGTTAAGAACAAAGCATAATATATCCTTCCACGGCAACATGTAATAACTTTGATTAGGCGACGTCAAGATTACAAATTTCGGGGTTTCTCTTTAAAAAGGTGGCCCATTTGTAACAATTATGATAGCACTGCACACTTTCGGTGTCTGGGATCTATTAGTGGCATACACCTTAGGAGGCTTTACTCATTCCGACAGATAACCAGCGAAAGGGTGTGGTGTTGGCACACCAGTAGACACCTCCTACCACAAAACTAGAAAGATATAAACGCTCCTATAACATAGTATCTCACTTAAAATGGAAAAAACTAATCTACGGTAGAAAAGTAGTATCAATTTGTAATTAGAAGTCCGCTTTTTTCTTCTTAGGGAGTTACTTTAACAACCCCAACATCTAGGGCGTATAAAAGTCGGTATACCGCCTGATTTATGTGGTTAATTTCCTAAACTGAGACCATTTTAAGTAAAGGAATGTCTTCATTATTCTTCTAGTAAATCATCAATGGAAAAAGTCGGTTGAATCAATCAAAAATGACTGTCACCTCTCATATTTTCTTTCAAAATAAATCCCTTATATATCTTAGCAATAGATATTTTCTTTAAATTAATGTACTGTACGAGAATCCCATGGATAATTTCAATAAACGTTTCTAAGGACTGGGAAAGCATTGTCCGTTACGAAGGCCCTATTCTAGTGCGAAAAATGGGTCGAATAAGGGTCATTCTACCCAACGGCGTGAATAAAATTGAATATTTTACCTGTACGTCGTGAAAAACAAGTTTCGACGTGGGAATTTCGCCCTGTATTCTCATACGGGACGATGTGGAATCAGGTTCTTGAAGGCATTAAGGCAAGGGTGCGCTTTTTGACTAAGGGTAGCCAAAAAGCGTTACGAAAGTTGACAAATTCGAAAAAAATCCTGGAAACCGTTGGTGAAATTAACTTAACCAAAAAGAGGGGTGAGTTTTTTTCTGTTTTTCGGTGAAATAACGGAAACGGACTTGATTTTGCGTGACACCGGAGGTTTTTATATATCCTGAGGGGTTGATTTTATTTTGGGGTGAACGTAACAGCTTTACTCTAAAATTTATGTGCGGATTTATTCTACACAGAGGGAAAAATTTATTCGATACAACACGAATATCTTTGAGTGAAGAATATCACTTGTTTCTATATCTGCAGAAAGATCATTTGGTTGCTTCAAGTAAAATACGATAATATGATTTTCTTGATGTTCCAAGTATTACGTTTTCTTGCTTTAAGTATGAAAGAACTGCTTGAAAGGAATTACGTCTGTTTTAAGCGATACGTACGTATACTTTTGGGTCAAGAATAACATTTTCTTCGTCAGATCAAAGAAGAATAACTAGCCGTTGAAATAACTATATTATACCGAAATTCTTATTACAATAAAATATTATTTGAATAGAAAAAATATCCACTATATAAGCAAGAACAATTTTTCTTGATATCCAAGAATAGCGTTCTTTCTGTGTAGGCTATTCCACTACAATCCTGGTTTTCCTCATAATCCTTGTCACCCATGAAATAAAACACTTATGCACAGATGTAAACAAACAATCTACGAACACTCAATATCGTCGAACTTATATAGCGGTAATATATGACAAAATACGCGAGAAACTGTTAGCGCCATCTGTAACGTAATAGCACAACTTTTTATGTATCTCTCAGAGTAAGAATCTTGGGTCAAAAAACTGTTTTTTCGTTGAAGCATATATATTTTTCGTCCAATGAAATATTGTTGTTGTTGTAAGACGAACGTCTACCTTTTTATAGAAGAATAACATTTTCTTCGTCAGAGAAAAATATACTTAACATAAACATGTGTTATTATGCAACAATGAAAACAAATCAACGTCTTTCAATATGTTTTTTGTTTGTTTCAGATCTTTCAGCAAGTGCCAGTAGCGATTATACCAAAATCGCCCAAGAAATACATGTGATTATTGAGTTTTTTTACTGTAAATAAGTCTTCTCGCCGCATTTTGTATAGAAGCTTGGACTGCCAAAAAAATATTTATTTAAGAAAAATTACCTTTTTTTTACAAGTTGTTAATGTTTGCCTGTATATTATATTTACTAATTATTAACATATTTATTCGTGTATGTATGTATGTACATACAAAATGAAGAATGGACGCAATGTAATTTCGAAAAAACTGCGTGTATTTTTTATTTTATTTGATTGTATTCTGCAAGATTATGTAAAACATGTTTTATTTAAGTGTATATTTTAATTTAGATACCTAAATTATTTTTGTAATATTGACAATATTGTATACGATCTCATTATTTGGTACCTACACTTAACTAACTTATTCCTTAGAATTGTACGTATGATAATCTTCGCTCAGCGTCTATATTATATATTTTTTTATTACTGTACAGCTAGTGATACGAAAGAGTTAAAAAATAAATCTTTCTCGGTATAAAACTTGAAAAAACAAATCTCCTACTGTGTTTTTGTCAATTCTGTAATTACCTACATCCCCTATATACATATATACCCGCATCCCTTCACGCAGTAAGGGGTTAATCGACATCCCTACAACTCCAGGGTGGGCCAACCAATACACCCTGTCAATACCGATTTAGACGTCAACATGTTAACATTTCTTTCTACCGGAATTGGTTTATTATTATAATGAACCTGAGTTTTTAATAGAATTTGTTTGTAGCCGCCAAAAAAAAAATACGAAGAAAAAATCGTTTTATTTTTTTAGTGAAAACTGTAATTAAAAAAAATGTATTTTTATTTTTACTTTTTCAGTTGGTCAGTTATGTTTAAATTGATGAAATGTTAAACTCTGGTGTTGCTTTTATTTTTTAGTTTATAAAAATTGATTAATATGTTAGCTTGTGATTTAAAAAAAAACCTTACAAAAGAGATTCTAATTGTGTATTTGAAACCTTCTAATCTTTCTAAATAACTTTTTACTGAAGTAAAATTTCCTGAAAAATTGATAATAAAAATGTTTCCCGTGTGTGTCCAAAGAGTTGTCATTCAACGAACTTGTCTACAAACAAGGAAATTTAAACAGGAAATGAATAATCATATCATTACAAGGGACACGTGCCACCATTTTTTGCTTCATAGGTGACTTAACACACGTGCTGGCCAAAAATTAAAGATAAAATTTTAACTACGTCATCTCAATCAATCGATTATTGCATCGGCAGAGCGGAAAAACTGTAATAAAACTTCCTGGGCTATGTTAGGGGTTGTTGTGCCGGCTTTGGGGATGTAAAATATAACGGGGGTTGTCCTAGAGCGATTGAAGTGTGTCATATTTCCGGTATTTCTACGTTTCCTGTTCAGGCCAGACACTTGCCCGGCATACGTTATGTTTTGCCCGACATGCCAAGCAGAACTAATGGCTTTGGCGGTAAAATTTCAACTATGTGCGTAAATTAAAATTTGTCAAAACGTTTGGACGAGATGAAACGACCAGTTCCGAGCCAAAACGACCAGTTCTAACAATAATAATACCCTAGACGCTGAATTACAAGCACGATCAACACTCGTAAAGTTTAATTGCGCACTACCTACTAGAATAATGACCCAGAATCGACCGAAACGTCTGGTTTTTAATCAAATACTAAGAAAGTAATCTAAAAAACCAACAGAGGTGTTACAAATCTAATAACCACCCCACTGTTTTCATGTAATTTTTCATCTGACACCCGAACTGGGGCAATTTAAATAAATTTTCTAACCGTCTCGCTTGACCAGTAGAACAGTGGGGTGTTTATGGATCGGTAAAATAAAGAATTAAAAGTGAAAAGTGAGCGGGTTAGGTACAAAAGCACGCGTCGGTTATGCATGAACAATCCGTGACACGCTTCGCGTCTCTGAAGGATATTACAAAGGATAATTGTGGCAGGTGGACATTTGATACAACTCGTTGCGTCCTGTAATATGTTAATTGCTTCAATGAGCAACGAAACGCCAAAGCAAAACGTAAATACATTTCGGTAATGCATACTGCCATTTCGGTAATGTACGTTATTTTATTAAATAACCTATGTCAATAACCTATGTAACCACATGCCAAGCTTGGCATTACCGAAATGACACAAAAGTGGTGGACATATGTATAGCATTTAATGAAAAAATTGATGAACTATATGTAATACATACTACATTCACGCACAAAAGTAAACGCGTTTGGCCAAACTTTACGTTGATTTTCGACAGAAGAGATGCCTGTTTTGATCACAGCATAGCATGGGACTTATATTCTCCCAATCAGTCAGGCAAAGATATCGATAAACATTTTTCTAAAGTTTATAACTTCCAAAATAATTAACCAATCTTAATGGAACTAACAATAATTATTGCCAAGAGTCTAACGAACAATATAATCTAGAATAGTGGTTAAAAATCTTGATAAATGTCAGGCAAAACAATATAAAATGAGGGGACAACTTATAAAGGTTAAGATATTGACATACATGTTTCAAACATTGTACAACAAACTATCAAAATAATTTAGCAATCTTAATGAAACTAACAATAATTATTACCAAGGGCCTAATGAACAATACAAAGTCAAGAGCAGTGGTAGAAACAACCATAAATGTCAGTCAAAACAATATAAAGTCATGGGGACAATTTATAAGATATGAATGAACATTCTTCTAAAGTTTATAACTTCCAAAATAATTAACCAATCTTAATGAAACTAACAATAATTATTGCCAAGAGTCTAACGAACAATATAATCAAGAATAGTGGTTAAAAATCTTGATAAATGTCAGGCAAAACAATATAAAATGAGGGGACAACTTATAAAGGTTAAGATATTGACATACATGTTTCAAACATTGTATAACAAACTATCAAAATAATTTAGCAATCTTAATGAAACTAACAATAATTATTACCAAGGGCCTAATGAACAATACAAAGTCAAGAGCAGTGGTAGAAACAACCATAAATGTCAGTCAAAACAATATAAAGTCATGGGGACAATTTATAAGATATCAATGAACATTCTTCTAAAGTTTATAACTTCCAAAATAATTAAGCAATCTTAATAAAACTAACAATAATTATTACCAAGAGCCCAATAAACAATACAAAAACAAGAGTAGTGGCCAAAACCACCCTATAAGTCAGTCAAAACAATATAAAGTCAAGGGGACAATTTATGCAGACAAAGATATCGATAAACATTTTTCTAAAGTTTATAACTTCCAAAATAATTAAGCAATCCTAATGAAACTAACAATCATTATTGCCAAGGGTTCAATGAACAATAAAAAGTCAAGAGCAGGGGTAGAAACAGCCATAAATGTCAGTCAAAACAATATAAAGTCATGGGGACAATTTATAAGATATCATTGAACATTCTTCTAAAGTTTATAACTTCCAAAATAATTAAGCAATCCAAATGAAACTAACAATCATTATTGCCAAGGGTTCAATGAACAATAAAAAGTCAAGAGCAGGGGTAGAAACAGCCATAAATGTCAGTCAAAACAATATAAAGTCATGGGGACAATTTAGAAGATATCAATGAACATTTTTCTAAAGTTTATAACTCCAAAAATAATTAAGCAATCTTAATGAAACTAACAATAATTATTGCCAAGAGCCTAAAGAACAATATAATCAGGAGTAGTGATTAAAATCTTGATAAATGTCAGGCAAAACAATATAAAATGAAGGGGACAACTTATGAAGATTATGATATTGACAAACGTTTTTCAAACATTTATAACTTTCAAAATAATTAAGCAATCTTAATAAAACTAACAATAATTATTACCAAGGGCCCAATGAACAATACAAAAACAAGAGTAGTGGCCAAAACCACCCTATAAGTCAGTCAAAACAATATAAAGTCAAGGGGGCAATTTATGCAGACAAAGATATCGATAAACATTCTTCTAAAGTTTATAACTTCCAAAATAATTAAGCAATCTTAATGAAACTAACAATAATTATTGCCGGGAGTCTAATAAACAATATAAAGTCAAGAGTAGTGGTTGAAACCACCATAAATGTCAGTCGAAACAATATAAAGGGAAGTGGACAATTGGTGAAGGCATAACCTTTTTCAAAATGGTATAACTCAAAAAATAATTAAGCAATCTTACTGAAACTAACAATAATTATTGCCAAGAGTCTAATGACTGTAATGAACCATATACAGTGAACAGTGGTGGTTAAAACCGTATATTTTTCCATCCCCAAGCAAAGCGTGTCGTTTATCGTGCATGATATCTCAAATTATATCTAATTATACAAGAGTAAACACGTTTGGTCAAACTTTACGTTGATTTTCGACAGAAGAGATGCCTGTTTGTAGGAGACAATGTATGCAGGCAAAGATATCGATAAACATTTTTCTAAAGTTCATAACTTCCAAAATAATTAAGCAATCCTAATAAAACTAACTATAATGATTGCCAAGAGTCTAAGTCAAGAGTAGTGGTTGAAACGTTCATAAATATCAGCCAAACAATATAAAATGAAGGGGACAACTTATGAAGGTTAAGATATTGACAAACATTTTTCAAACTTTTATAACTTTCAAAATAATTAAGGAATCGCAATGAAACTAACAATAATTATTACCAAGGATCCAATGAACGATATAAAGTCAAAAGCAATGGTAGAAACAACCATAAATGTCAGTCAAAACAATATAAAGTGAAGGAGACAATGTATGCAGGCAAAGATATCGATAAATATTTTTCTAAAGTTTATAACTTCCAAAATAATTAAGCAATCCTAATAAAACTAACTATAATGATTGCCAAGAGTCTAAAGAACAATATAGTCAATAGTAGTGATTGAAACGTTCATAAATATCAGTCAAACAATATAAAATGAAGGGGACAACTTATGAAGGTTAAGATATTGACAAACATTTTTCAAACTTTTATAACTTTCAAAATAATTAAGGAATCGCAATGAAACTAACAATAATTATTACCAAGGATCCAATGAACGATATAAAATCAAAAGCAATGGTAGAAACAACCATAAATATCAGTCAAAACAATATAAAGTGAAGGAGACAATGTATGCAGGCAAAGATATCGATAAATATTTTTCTAAAGTTTATAACTTCCAAAATAATTAAGCAATCCTAATAAAACTAACTATAATGATTGCCAAGAGTCTAAAGAACAATATAGTCAAGAGTAGTGGTTGAAACGTTCATAAATATCAGCCAAACAATATAAAATGAAGGGGAAACTTATGAAGGTTAAGATATTGACAAACATTTTTCAAACTTTTATAACTTTCAAAATAATTAAGGAATCGCAATGAAACTAACAATAATTATTACCAAGGATCCAATAAACGATATAAAGTCAATAGCAGTGGTAGAAACAACCATAAATGTCAATCAAAACAATATAAAGTGAAGGATACAATGTATGCAGGCAAAGATATCGATAAACATTTTTCTAAAGTTTATAACTTCCAAAATAATTATGCAATCCTAATGAAACTAACAATCATTATTGCCAAGGGTTCAGTGAGCAATAAAAAGTCAAGAGCAGGGGTAGAAACAGCCATAAGTAACAGTTAAAATAATATAAAGTGAAGGGGACAATTTATGCAGACCAAGATATTGATAAACATTTTTCTAAAGGTTATAACTTCCAAAATAATTAAGCAATCTTAATGAAACTAACAATAATTATTGCCGGGAGTCTAATAAACAATATAAAGTCAAGAGTAGTGGTTGAAACCACCATAAATGTCAGTCGAAACAATATAAAGGGAAGTGGACAATTGGTGAAGGCATAACCTTTTTCAAAATGGTATAACTCAAAAAATAATTAAGCAATCTTACTGAAACTAACAATAATTATTGCCAAGAGTCTAATGACTGTAATGAACCATATACAGTGAACAGTGGTGGTTAAAACCGTATATTTTTCCATCCCCAAGCAAAGCGTGTCGTTTATCGTGCATGATATCTCAAATTATATCTAATTATACAAGAGTAAACACGTTTGGTCAAACTTTACGTTGATTTTCGACAGAAGAGATGCCTGTTTTGATCACAGCATAGCATGGGACGACTTATATTCTCCCAATACCTGACTTTTATCCATATAAAACACAAAATCAAGCAAAAGTATGAACCAGCCTTACCTTAGCAAAAATATCTGCAAAGTTCCAAAGTTACTGCCATTGAAGGTAACACTCGTAAAGTTTATTCGCGCACTACTTAGGAGTACATATAACAAGTGTCTACACAAATCAATATTCGATTTAAACCGCACTGTTGGTAAATAACGTTTTACTGACTTCCAATTTCAAGTAGAAATTGGCATCGTGAGTCAATTTACATCATTGGAGGGTCTGTGAAAGGACCATTGTCACCCCTTTCTATACCACTACATGACGCGACATTTTTTTATAATGCAAACACTCCGTTGCCGCCACAATGTGTGACGCTGACTTGTATATCGGTTTATTTTTTTTTGTGTCACTGTATGTTTAAATAGAGATATTTTAATTTCGTTCTTGAATGAAGAAGAAGAAGAAGAAGAAGAAGCACACCGTCCCACGTGGAAGCCTGGAACGAATCAATTTTAAGTTTAGTGAAGAAACACTTTCCGTCCAACTGAAAAACGCAATATGTACTTACCGCAAATCACAATTTAACACACTATTATCACTGTCACCTTTCACTTTAACATAGAATTTATGAAATCCTACCTTAGTTTCGTCTTCTTCGCCTCCATCGATGGTCGCCATCTTTATTTTGGACCTACCTTGCACGCGATGTCTTCGTCCCGGTAAGCTGCCTATCCTTCGGGGTCCTCCTCCGCGCCAACTGTCCTCCTACCTCGCGAATCCATGATTGCCACTCGACACAAACACTCGCAAGTTTAAGCGCGCACTACTGAAAATCTATGTGGCACTACACTCGAGAAATTTATTCGCGAACAACTGAATGTACTATAGCCCCCAGTGGGTATTTGACTGTAGCACAAATAACACATAAACTACTGCGCCTTAATAACGCATCACTCGAATATCGCAGTTGATCTGAAATGAAAGAATAAAGCCAAATGTAACAAATATAAAGTCAAATGCAAAATCAAAAATCAAAATCAGCGTCAAAAAGAAAAGAGAAGAGTTTGAAATTGGATATGGAAAGGTGTATTGGCTCGTTGGGAGAAAATCTGTACTGTCAAATACCAAAATCCTGTTGTGTTAGAAAACAGTGAAACATGAATGGATGTATGGTGCTCAACTCTGGGCCTGTACCATAAAAACTAATATAAGTAATATAAAACTAATAATAAGCATTGCCAAGGGTCTAATGAACGATATAAAGTCAAGAGTAGTGGTTGAAACAACCATAAATGTCAGTCAAAACAATATAAAGTGAAGGAGACAATGTATGCAGGCAAAGATATCGATAAATATTTTTCTAAAGTTTATAACTTCCAAAATAATTAAGCAATCCTAATAAAACTAACTATAATGATTGCCAAGAGTCTAAAGAACAATATAGTCAATAGTAGTGATTGAAACGTTCATAAATATCAGTCAAACAATATAAAATGAAGGGGACAACTTATGAAGGTTAAGATATTGACAAACATTTTTCAAACTTTTATTACTTCCAAAATAATTAAGCAATCTTAATAAAACTAATAATAATCATTGCTAAGAGTCTAAAGAACAATATAGTCAAGAATAGTGGTTAAAACTTTCATAAATGTTAGGCAAAACAATATTAAGTCAAGGGGACAATTTATGCAGACAAAGATATCGATAAACATTTTTCTAAAGTTTATAACTCTAAAAATAATTAAGCAATCTTAATGAAACTAACAATAATTATTGCCAAGAGCCTAAAGAACAACATAATTCAAGAGTAGTGGTTGAAACCTTCATAAATGTCAGACAAAACAATATAAAATGAGGGGGTCAACTTATGAAGGTTAAGATATTGACAAACATTTTTCAAACTTTTATAACTTTCAAAATAATTAAGGAATCGCAATGAAACTAACAATAATTATTACCAAGGATCCAATGAACGATATAAAATCAAAAGCAATGGTAGAAACAACCATAAATATCAGTCAAAACAATATAAAGTGAAGGAGACAATGTATGCAGGCAAAGATATCGATAAATATTTTTCTAAAGTTTATAACTTCCAAAATAATTAAGCAATCCTAATAAAACTAACTATAATGATTGCCAAGAGTCTAAAGAACAATATAGTCAATAGTAGTGATTGAAACGTTCATAAATATCAGTCAAACAATATAAAATGAAGGGGACAACTTATGAAGGTTAAGATATTGACAAACATTTTTCAAACTTTTATAACTTTCAAAATAATTAAGGAATCGCAATGAAACTAACAATAATTATTACCAAGGATCCAATAAACGATATAAAGTCAATAGCAGTGGTAGAAACAACCATAAATGTCAATCAAAACAATATAAAGTGAAGGATACAATGTATGCAGGCAAAGATATCGATAAACATTTTTCTAAAGTTTATAACTTCCAAAATAATTATGCAATCCTAATGAAACTAACAATCATTATTGCCAAGGGTTCAGTGAGCAATAAAAAGTCAAGAGCAGGGGTAGAAACAGCCATAAGTAACAGTTAAAATAATATAAAGTGAAGGGGACAATTTATGCAGACCAAGATATTGATAAACATTTTTCTAAAGGTTATAACTTCCAAAATAATTAAGCAATCTTAATAAAACTAATAATAATTATTACCAAGGATCCAATAAACGATATAAAGTCAAAAGCAGTGGTAGAAACAACCATAAATGTCAGTCAAAACAATATAAAGTGAAGGAGACAATGTATGCAGGCAAAGATATCGATAAACATTTTTCTAAAGTTTATAACTTCCAAAATAATTAAGCAATCCTAATAAAACTAACTATAATGATTGCCAAGAGTCTAAAGAACAATATAGTCAAGAGTAGTGGTTGAAACGTTCATAAATATCAGCCAAACAATATAAAATGAAGGGGACAACTTATGAAGGTAAAGATATTGACAAACATTTTTCAAACTTTTATAACTTTCAAAATAATTAAGGAATCGCAATGAAACTAACAACAGTTATTACCAAGGATCCAATGAACGATATAAAGTCAAAAGCAGTGGTAGAAACAACCATAAATGTCAGTCAAAACAATATAAAGTGAAGGAGACAATGTATGCAGGCAAAGATATCGATAAACATTTTTCTAAAGTTTATAACTTCCAAAATAATTAAGCAATCCTAATAAAACTAACTATAATGATTGCCAAGAGTCTAAAGAACAATATAGTCAAGAGTAGTGGTTGAAACGTTCATAAATATCAGCCAAACAATATAAAATGAAGGGGACAACTTATGAAGGTTAAGATATTGACAAACATTTTTCAAACTTTTATAACTTTCAAAATAATTAAGGAATCGCAATGAAACTAACAACAGTTATTACCAAGGATCCAATGAACGATATAAAGTCAAAAGCAGTGGTAGAAACAACCATAAATGTCAGTCAAAACAATATAAAGTGAAGGAGACAATGTATGCAGGCAAAGATATCGATAAACATTTTTCTAAAGTTTATAACTTCCAAAATAATTAAGCAATCCTAATAAAACTAACTATAATGATTGCCAAGAGTCTAAAGAACAATATAGTCAAGAGTAGTGGTTGAAACGTTCATAAATATCAGCCAAACAATATAAAATGAAGGGGACAACTTATGAAGGTAAAGATATTGACAAACATTTTTCAAACTTTTATAACTTTCAAAATAATTAAGGAATCGCAATGAAACTAACAATAATTATTACCAAGGATCCAATGAACGATATAAAATCAAAAGCAATGGTAGAAACAACCATAAATATCAGTCAAAACAATATAAAGTGAAGGAGACAATGTATGCAGGCAAAGATATCGATAAATATTTTTCTAAAGTTTATAACTTCCAAAATAATTAAGCAATCCTAATAAAACTAACTATAATGATTGCCAAGAGTCTAAAGAACAATATAGTCAATAGTAGTGATTGAAACGTTCATAAATATCAGTCAAACAATATAAAATGAAGGGGACAACTTATGAAGGTTAAGATATTGACAAACATTTTTCAAACTTTTATAACTTTCAAAATAATTAAGGAATCGCAATGAAACTAACAATAATTATTACCAAGGATCCAATGAACGATATAAAATCAAAAGCAATGGTAGAAACAACCATAAATATCAGTCAAAACAATATAAAGTGAAGGAGACAATGTATGCAGGCAAAGATATCGATAAATATTTTTCTAAAGTTTATAACTTCCAAAATAATTAAGCAATCCTAATAAAACTAACTATAATGATTGCCAAGAGTCTAAAGAACAATATAGTCAATAGTAGTGATTGAAACGTTCATAAATATCAGTCAAACAATATAAAATGAAGGGGACAACTTATGAAGGTTAAGATATTGACAAACATTTTTCAAACTTTTATAACTTTCAAAATAATTAAGGAATCGCAATGAAACTAACAATAATTATTACCAAGGATCCAATGAACGATATAAAATCAAAAGCAATGGTAGAAACAACCATAAATATCAGTCAAAACAATATAAAGTGAAGGAGACAATGTATGCAGGCAAAGATATCGATAAATATTTTTCTAAAGTTTATAACTTCCAAAATAATTAAGCAATCCTAATAAAACTAACTATAATGATTGCCAAGAGTCTAAAGAACAATATAGTCAATAGTAGTGATTGAAACGTTCATAAATATCAGTCAAACAATATAAAATGAAGGGGACAACTTATGAAGGTTAAGATATTGACAAACATTTTTCAAACTTTTATAACTTTCAAAATAATTAAGGAATCGCAATGAAACTAACAATAATTATTACCAAGGATCCAATGAACGATATAAAATCAAAAGCAATGGTAGAAACAACCATAAATATCAGTCAAAACAATATAAAGTGAAGGAGACAATGTATGCAGGCAAAGATATCGATAAATATTTTTCTAAAGTTTATAACTTCCAAAATAATTAAGCAATCCTAATAAAACTAACTATAATGATTGCCAAGAGTCTAAAGAACAATATAGTCAAGAGTAGTGGTTGAAACGTTCATAAATATCAGCCAAACAATATAAAATGAAGGGGAAACTTATGAAGGTTAAGATATTGACAAACATTTTTCAAACTTTTATAACTTTCAAAATAATTAAGGAATCGCAATGAAACTAACAATAATTATTACCAAGGATCCAATAAACGATATAAAGTCAATAGCAGTGGTAGAAACAACCATAAATGTCAATCAAAACAATATAAAGTGAAGGATACAATGTATGCAGGCAAAGATATCGATAAACATTTTTCTAAAGTTTATAACTTCCAAAATAATTATGCAATCCTAATGAAACTAACAATCATTATTGCCAAGGGTTCAGTGAGCAATAAAAAGTCAAGAGCAGGGGTAGAAACAGCCATAAGTAACAGTTAAAATAATATAAAGTGAAGGGGACAATTTATGCAGACCAAGATATTGATAAACATTTTTCTAAAGGTTATAACTTCCAAAATAATTAAGCAATCTTAATAAAACTAATAATAATTATTACCAAGGATCCAATAAACGATATAAAGTCAAAAGCAGTGGTAGAAACAACCATAAATGTCAGTCAAAACAATATAAAGTGAAGGAGACAATGTATGCAGGCAAAGATATCGATAAACATTTTTCTAAAGTTTATAACTTCCAAAATAATTAAGCAATCCTAATAAAACTAACTATAATGATTGCCAAGAGTCTAAAGAACAATATAGTCAAGAGTAGTGGTTGAAACGTTCATAAATATCAGCCAAACAATATAAAATGAAGGGGACAACTTATGAAGGTAAAGATATTGACAAACATTTTTCAAACTTTTATAACTTTCAAAATAATTAAGGAATCGCAATGAAACTAACAATAATTATTACCAGGGATCCAATGAACGAAATAAAGTCAAAAGCAGTGGTAGAAATAACCATAAATGTCAGTCAAAACAATATAAAGTCAAGGGGACAATTTATAAGATATGAATGAACATTCTTCTAAAGTTTATAACTTCCAAAATAATTAAGCAATCTTAATAAAACTAATAATAATCATTGCCAAGAGTCTAAAGAACAATATAGTCAAGAATAGTGGTTAAAACTTTCATACATGTCAGGCAAAACAATATAAAATGAAGGGGACAACTTATGAAGGTTAAGATATTGACAAACGTTTTTCAAACATTTATAACTTTCAAAATAATTAAGCAATCTTAATAAAACTAACAATAATTATTACCAAGGGCCCAATGAACAATACAAAAACAAGAGTAGTGGCCAAAACCACCCTAAAAGTCAGTCAAAACAATATAAAGTCAAGGGGACAATTTATGCAGACAAAGATATCGATAAACATTTTTCTAAAGTTTATAACTTCCAAAATAATTAAGCAATCTTAATGAAACTAACAATAATTATTGCCAAGAGTCTAATAAACAATATAAAGTCAAGAGTAGTGGTTGAAACCACCATAAATTCCAGTCGAAACAATATAAAGGGAAGTGGACAATTGGTGCAGGCATAACCTTTTTCAAAATGGTATAACTCAAAAAATAATTAAGCAATCTTACTGAAACTAACAATAATTATTGCCAAGAGTTTAATGACTGTAATGAATCATATACAGTGAATAGTGGTGGTTAAAACCGTATATTTTTCCATCCCCAAGCAAAGCGTGACGTTTATCGTGCATGTTATCTCAAATACAGAGACTGTGCAAGTGCCAAAACGCAGTCAGCGGTATTTACAGCCCACGAAACACGTAATTAATCATTTCGCGTGTACAGAATATCATTTCCATACACACAGAATCATACCTGTTATTGGAACAGACTCGTCTGCAAAAAGCCGTAGAAGGCATCGTAGGCATCTTGTAAGAAATCGGCGAAAATCGCTTGAAACACCTCTCGGAATATTACAGATCGCCTACATGGAACCTTGACAATAATTTCTCCATAAAACGCTCCGTTCTCTTGTGAGATTCGGTCAAAAAATCTAGAAGAAAAACCACATTTGTCTGCGAACATCTTGACTGCAAAAATATACACCAACATGGCGCTAAAAACAATTGAAGCGCGTTGAAAATCAACAAGTGTAGCCAGCCGTTGCTAAGATACGAACGTAAGGTGCACCAAACTGGACAAGTGTGCCAACTTAATTAAGGGCGACATAACCTATATTTCGGCAAATTTAATTTTTAATTGATATAATTTTCTTGGGTAGTATTTTCGCATTTTTGCAAGAGCTAGTCACTGTAAAATCTAATGATCGAAATTTCTGTTCCGCAGTTGTAAAGTCTAGCCATGAATATTGACGATTTTCCGATATTAGGTGATTTGGTAGTAGCGATATTAAAAATTGATAATTATGTATAAATTACTTACTTTTTATTCATCGCCCAAGCATCAAATTGTTGATTTCACGGCTGTCGGACACTTTTACCCTGTAATAACAGTAATAAAAACCCCTTTATCCTGACTAATACTAGCAACAATTACATGTTTATTGCTATCACAATCAACTAAAAACTAGGCTAAAATACTTACATATGTATTGCCGCGTGCGGTCACTGAAATTTGATATCAACTTTGTTATTATTTAATTGACTCGTACGTTATTTATTAGCGATCGGTAAAAAGAAGATAAAAATTTAAATTTGTCCGTACAAGAATTGACAAGATGTCCACCATTTGCAAGCGGACACAGTTTGCCATCTAGCGGAAGACTGTTGTACTTTGTCTCTCGTGTAAATTATATTGGGCGACAATAGATGTCGTTCCGAGGTAGAATTTAAAAATATTAATTATTAATTACTTAAAAAGCAGTTTTAATTGTTAAAATGATTAAGGTTTAATATAACGGTTTGTTTAAATATTTTTGTTATTTCTTATTGTCAGCTTTTTCAATATTGATCAGCTTAATCAATTTTTATACACTACTTTCCTGTGTTTATCTATTAGGTTGGAAAATACCTATAAGGATGCAAGCATTACTCATCAATATTGAACTAAAGCGTAAACAATTTTGCATTTTAAAATATGATAAAATTTATGCTAAGTCGCAAAACAGTTAGTGATGGTATTTTATTAAATATCCAATATATTGTTAACTGATTTTTTTTATAAGGATCTAGTTTATCATTTATACTCAGTGGCGTAGCAAGTAATGTTTTCAATAAAGTGTGGTCCTAAAAATTGATGTTTTTTATGATCCTTTATGATATTACTGTATAAATATGAATTTTTTGACAAATTTGGAGATGGTGAATTAGAAAGAATTAGGTATAATTGTGTCTGATAGAAATATTTAGCAGTTTTGATAAACTAACCTCCAAATTTAAATATATTTTTAGAGAAAATTTATATAAAGAACTAAATTTGGAAGTTAATTAATAAATTTGTGTCCTTAAAAGTATAACTAGAATCTGAAAGTGGATTTATTATAACAGTTTTAGATTTACAGATTTCAATACTTAAAAAAACTAAGAAAACTGCAACAAAACCATTAACAAACTATATATAATCTATTAACCATTAATAAACTGAATTATAGTATCAATTCCTAGGAAAAACAATTTTCTTTGCAATTGGCGTGCATGCTGTTCCTTTGAAAAAAAAATCACGTATTTAAATTATAAAAATCATCATAAAGAAAAGGCATATCACACCACACATACTGTATTATTATTTGAATTGTCATATCCGAGTAAAAAACAATAAACTTTGACCTGAATATAATGCAAAAGTGACCCTATAAAAATTCATGAGGCAATATCCATATCCTGTATTCGTTCAAGAAATGCGCAAACAATAAAAAAATTGATGATTTAATTCTCGGATTTCAATAATTCCAAATGAAATTTATAATTTCCATTGTAGTCTATTGGTGACGATGTGACGCGCGCTGTTATATAAATATATATAAGCCAGGATACGTGCAACTGGTAGCTGTAGTTTAGAAAAAGTGTCCATCAGCAAAGGATATAGCTGTCAATATAAAAGGTTTGCCACACAAGAAATTATTGTCTATTCTATTTTATTAATGGTTCAAATATTTTTAATATATTTTCGACTATTTCTAATTAATTTTTTTACTTGTAGATGGCAGTTGGTATATTTCTTATTCTTGCTTCTTTAGTATCAGCACTCATTTATGCTTACTACAAAAAAAATGAAAGATATTTCAAATTGGGGAGCGAATTGCCAGGGCCACACTATCTAGAAACTTTGAAATATTATTTTGAGACCAAAAAACCACCACCAGAGAGTAAGTTTTATTTAGAAGAAATCCTGTGTTAAGATTTAAAACTTGTTTCTTATTATAGTCTTCAAAGTTGCTCTGGAAATTGCTACTAAACATGACGCTCTTGTTAAATTTTGGGCAGGACCATACCTATTGGTGGCATTGTTCAACCCAGCTGATGTTGAGGTATTTAGAATTCACGAAAAACATAAATAATCCCATAAACTAAATAAACACCAATCCAACATTTTATTTCTTTCAGGTAATTCTTGGAAGTAGTGTACATTTAGAGAAATCAAAGGAGTATGAATTCTTCCAACCGTGGTTTGGTAATGGGCTTCTCATCAGTTATGGTAAGTCTGGCAAATCATCAATTATTTATTCACTCCTTAAACAAATCGGCCATAAATATTGGGTAACGAAAATCTTTACGACCCAAAGTGAAATTCTAGATGAAGATAATAATTACAATTTGTCGTGTTTGCATAGCAAATAGATCCTGCGTTCGTTGTTTGATTTTTAATCATTCGTTTTACTTTATATGCCAATCACGTATATCGACTAAAATCCGAATATAAATGGTACGAACATTGTATTACGTAATTTCCTATTCCATTGTTGAATAGACTCTCTCTCTAGGTTTATGGGTGAATCATTTTGATACCTTTTTAGATTGTTTACCTTATCTAGTCTCATCAATTCTTTTAGATCAGTGTTTCCCAACCTTTTGGTGTTAAATTTGCCGAGGAAGTTGATTGGTGTTTGTCCAAAAGGTTGCTTCAACCTCTTGTGGAAATTTCTTCCGGTGTACAACCCTTTGGACATTCATTGTGTAATATTTCATTCAAAAAGTTGAGTTTGCCTGATAAGTTTGATTGGTGTTTGTCCAAAATCTTCCTTCAGCCTCTTGAGGAATTTTTTAATGACGGACATGAGTTTGGACACTCGTAGGTGCTAAATTTGTCCAAGTAGTTGGTGTATTAGTTGGTGGAATAGTATTACTATTCCATATGAGGGTCCGTGGACCACAGGTTGGGAAACACTGTTTTAGATACTAAAACCAATGTCTTTTATAGCATGATTTTACACCTAAACTGTACCTGATACATCTAACTTAAATATTTTAACTAAATAAACGGTGCAATGACCAAATTGTACGAAAACTGATACCAGCTCATCCTCCAATGACTTTAAACTTGTATGCCAATGTTCTTGATTATTATTTTAATGTCCTCAGGTGATGTATGGAAGAATCATAGAAAACTGATTGCTCCAACTTTCCACATGAATATTCTAAAATCATTTTTCCCGCAATTCAACGACATCAGCCGAAATGTGTGCAGGAAAATGGAGAAAGAAGTTGGAAAACCATTTGACTGCCACGAGTACATGAGTGGTGTAACAGTAGACATCCTATTAGGTATGTTTTTGCCTTCATAAACATGTCCTTTTAGTAATTTTTGTTGTGTTTTTGTTACTTGTAGAAACTGTCATGGGATATAAGGAGCCCAGAAGCGAAGATTCCGGATTTGAATACGCCATGGCCGTGATGAAGTAAGTACTTGTTGATCTTAACAATAACAGAATTAAACAAACTGAGAAAACTGCAGAAGGATCGTGGAGAATATCAAACTCGTTCATAAGACCCTTAACATCGTGACGTACACGTAAAGATTCGTCCATTTTAAAATATGCTTTAAAAGGCTCGTTGCGCTTTGCAAATGAATACACTGTCACACCTCGTGCGAAAAGATTCCATTCCTGTAGCCTAGAACCCAATAACTCGGCTTTTATATGCCCAGAAGCCTAATTCCTTCTACAAATAATTCTTTCAGGATGTGCAGCATCTTGCATCAAAGAAGCTACAAGCCATGGTTGAGGTTCAACACGCTCTTCAAGAAGACTAAATACAGCGGAGAACACGACAAATTACTAGGAATCATCCACGATCTGACCAATAAAGCTGTCGATAGCAGGAAGAAAGAGCATCTCCACAAGAAATTCGAAGTCCCTGAACCAAAATACACACCCTCAACCCAAGAAATGAAGAACAAGACCTCAAACTCAGAGAAAATCCAAGGGTACAACAACGGCACCGCAGTCAGAGACGACCTGGATGAAAACGACGAAAATGACATTGGCGAAAAGAAGCGTTTGGCATTTTTGGACGCTTTGACGGAAGCAGCAATGCAAGAAGGTGTTAATTTCACGGAACAAGAAGTCAGGGACCAAGTATCAACGATTATGTTTGAGGTATTTGTTGGTATTATGTCCTATTTTGTTGTTATTACGGTCCAGTTTTATTCTTTAACCACTGTGATTTTATTTATTTTAAGTATGCATTGGTATTAAATGTGACGTTATTGCTGTTTTAGGGTCACGATACGACAGCTGCAGGCTCTAGCTTCGTCTTGTGTATGATGGGTGTCCATCAAGACATCCAACAGAAGGTTGTGCAAGAACTTGATGATATCTTAGGGGGGACTGACCGCCCTATTACCTATGCTGACACGTTGGAGATGAAGTTGTTAGAAAGAGTGATCATGGAGACATTGAGGATGTATCCACCAGTACCAATCATCGCTAGGAAGTTAAATGAAGACGTAAAGTTAGGTAAGAAGTTTTTTAATCGCTTTTTATACATTTTTAAATTGTTTTTCTTACAGCTTCTGGTAACTATAGTATACCATCCGGTGCCACCGTTATTATAGCTCCATACATGCTCCACAAGGATCCGAAATCATTCCCGAATCCAAACGTGTTCAATCCAGATAACTTCTTGCCAGAAAAATGTCAAGAGAGACATTTCTACAGCTACATTCCGTTCAGCGCCGGACCTAGGAGTTGTGTCGGTAAGTTGCTCTTTTGAGTGAATTTTGTGAAATTTTGGAATCGAAAATTTCGACGGAAATACACGTTTTGAGGTCTTGTGAATCGATTGCGATGATTTTTGGAAAATGTGTTTCGGAACCCGTACTCGCGCGTATTACGGAGTAGAGCACAGTTGTATATGCAACCAAATATACGTGTGTAATCGGTTGCATATGTCACGGTGGTCTTCTGAATTTAAAACTACCCTACCACTGACCACTGACGTGATATTTTTTGTTGCAGGTCGTAAATACGCTATGTTGAAGTTGAAGGTACTGCTAGCAACCATCTTGAGAAGGTACAAGGTCAAATCACCGGTAGCTCAGAAGGATTTCAAGTTACAAGGTGACATTATCCTGAAGAGAGCTGATGGGTTCATGATTCAAATTGAGGATAGAATTAGGGCTTAACTCAACTACAAGTTTTGAATTCTATTTAGTCTCTACTACGATCAACCTAACCTAACAAAATACGACAATGACACATGGATGATGATTTCTCCCCTCAAATAACTAAATATTATTAATATTATTACTATACTGGGTGTATATAGTTATTTATTGTTTACTTACCTAACCAGCATACCTGCAATAAAGTGCATTAAAAAAAAACTAACGTTGTTTTTTATGTTATAAAACTAATAAATAATACTATGCAGTTTTTTTTTTTTTTGAAAAATTGTTTATTTAAAATTATCAGTTACAAGTTTATTGGTGGGAAAAAAACGATACGACACACAAGTCACGATAAAATATCGTAAAATAAATATTAAAAAGTTGTATAATATATAAATACTTATATAGTAGTACACGATGACTTATGCACAAGTACTTAAGCACAAGAACTTAAGTGCAAGGACTTGAGGACTTACACAGGTCAATGTTACGCTTTTTCTTTTTGTTTTGAGCGACTTTAAATGAGCACGACAGTTGTCTTAAAAAAAAAATAAACTCTCAATTGATAAAAATTGAGATATTTATTTCCAAATTTGGCACTGAAAATTACGGAATGTCTCTTCCTGAAGTTTTATTAAATTTTTCGTTTACCAATGGTCGAGATCTCAAATTAAATATAATAATACTACGACTAGAAAATATATGGATACTTGATTACGTTATTATTAATTAATAATTAAGTTGTTTGGAACAACTATACTTTTGTCTGAGTTGGAAGTAAAAAAAAATATTGCAATCAATAATTAATAATAAATATACTAAGTTCTACAAGTAAAAAAGACAAGGTCATGATTATCATATTAATAATATTATAAAAAATAATTAAAAAATCATTTAAAAAAAGTTATGAGTATATGGGAATATTAAAAGTTATGCATAATATCTGTATATATAAATATACTAAAAATACTTAGTAGCAATCACAAAGTTTGACTTAAACCATCCGGATTATAAAACAACAAAAAAAAATATAGCATCCTGTCTTATTTTTGTACAAAATTATTAAAATCCACGGAAAATACATCCGTAAACTTACGGAAAATCCGCAAACCAAAAAAAAAAACAAATGATATATTAACCTATCATGTATCGGATCCTTCATTCATCCCACTCCTTTGCGTCTACCCCCTCCATTTCGTCCTGTTCCAACTTCAAATTAATCTCCAATTTGTTGCTCAACGTTTTCTGAATCTAAAAACACAAAAAAAATACAAAATTTGTAGAGAAAAATGATTTTAAAAACCAAAATTACCTCTTCTTCCTTGGCTTTCGTCTGCGACATTATGTCAATATTTCCGGTGAGTCGACTGTACTGTAAATCCGATATGAAAGGTTGCGATGCGGATTTATTTATTTTCTGGTCGGTGGAGTTATTTTGGGTGTCGGATACTGCAAAATAGGAGAGATATCGGTAAATATAGATCATGGGAATGCGGATTTTGTCCAGAAATTGAGTGTTTGATGAACGATTTTGATAAGAAATGTTACCACCAATGTATAAAAACAGTAAACCAATGCATTAAAACCAACATATAACGAAATTACTATGAAATTTATTACTTACGTAAACCCATGCCTTCGGGTCGCAAACTTATGCGTTTACTGGGCACTGTTTTACCAGAAAACCATTCATCGCTCGTCATGGTAGGCTCCCAGGTTACTCGGGTAGGTGGGAAGAGATCATCTTGAAAGAGTTCCGTCTAAAAAAAAAAGTAAATTTTTTTAGTATTTTCTACAATTTTTTTTTGGTATTTTTAAAAATTTTTCTAACAAATTTAACAAAATACTAATAGAGAGGTTTTCTTACCTTAATTCTTGGTACGGTAAACGACAACGGTTCAATCGAGTTATTGGTCAATCGCAAAGATTTAGCGAACTCGACAGCCGCGACGTCGCAGACAATTTTCGGCAGGAAAGACAACCCTTGGTGGAGGGAATTGCACCTGTGATGGCTCAAGGCGCATATATACGGCGACTCATCGGTAATTTCAAAAGCGTAGATAGTCGTGTCACCCTACAAAAAAAAAAGTTTACATCTTGGGATACGCGAATTTTTCGGTTTAGTGCGTGTTAATTGAAAGTACGGGTTGTTAAAATATGAAAACAGGCAAAAAAGGGTTCGGGATGCCTCGTTTTTTATGGTTTTAAGTCCACTCCAACAAAAAAAAGTCTAAAATTTTAGTAAACCAAAGGCTTTTATGACAAACCTTTCCTGTTAAGAACAACGTCGAGCTATCCTCATCATAAAACGGGATTAAAATCGCAGGTGAGACATCCAAACCAACGGTATTCAACGGATTCGACAGATCTCCGGCCTTAAAAATCATGATTTGCCGTTCCGAGACCTTATCAAAACCCGTAACGACCAAATAATTCCCATCCAAGGTCCATACAACCCTAGCTCCACGGTTTCCCACAGGACCTTTGCCCTCTTTAACAGGATTTTCCGAATGTCTCGGCTGGTAAATTCGTATTTTCCCATCTTTTGACGCCGTAGCGCAGAACGCGCCACTCGGCGACCAGGCGAAGCTAAAGATTTGATCTGTATGCCCCTTCAACTGGATTTTCTCTTGTAGAGTGGTCAAATCGAAGATTTTGATGGTCATATCGTAACTTCCGGTCGCTATTACGTCTTTAGCCGTTGGATGGAACTTCAACCAGTAGATTTTGTCGCTGTGAGCGCAGAATTCGCGTTCGAATTCGTTTGTTGGTTCTTGGAGGCCGCCTTCGGGGATTTGCCACAGACGGACGGTGCCTTCGTCGCAGGCGACGGCTAGACGGGACGGGTTGAAGGGGTCCCAGGCGAAATCCATGATTGGGTTGCCATTGACTAAAGCGGGTATTACACCGTCGGGTAAGCGGCCGGTTTTTTTGAGCTCGAATATCGCTATTTTTCCACCGGGGCCGCTCAGGGGGACAGCAACCCTTTCGGAGTTAGCTGTGATTAAAAAAAAACAAAAAACATTAGAAATGTAGACAAAATCGAAATTTTATAATTTTATTTAATAAAATAACGTACATTACAATTATATTATATTAATTTAATGCTTGAAAATCTGCAGACTAGTAATACCATTATGCTTTTTTACCATATACAGGTTTTTTCATATACAGGGTGAAAAAAAAAAACCTTACCTGCAAAACCATCACATTCACCAGAAATCTGCCTACTCAAGTTCCGAATGTTCTCGATGTGGAACGACTTATGCGCTGGGGTTCCTTTCAGGTGTCGGAACTTTGAAACACGTCCTGTTTACAAAAAAAATAAAATTACATAACCTCAAAAAAAAAACCATTTTTTTAAGGAAAATTACCGAAAACAGTTGAGGTCCTTTTTGGGGTTGGAGTGCTGATCCCATTATCGACCTTCTTCCCTCCGAACTGGGGGTCCAAAGTGTGTTGCTTGCTCAAAATTTTCTCGTTTTCCTCGTTTATTTTATTTTTTCGTTTGTTTAACTGCGAAGGAACAAAATCCCCTTTCTCATTGATATCTTCTTGCACCGACTGAGAACGATTCTCGTACATTCTACGACGTTCAGCGATGCTCGTTCTCTGCAATGAGTCCCTATCGAAATGATTCTTTGATTCATTGTCTTCATCGAGTGAATTATCAACTTTTGAGTCGTTTTCTGCAATTTTTGAGTCATTTCCTTCAACTTTTGGGTCATTTTCTTGAATGTTTATGTTGTTCTCTTCAACTTTTGGTGGTTCGTCGCATTCGTCTGACTCTGGTATCAAACTGGCCCCTTCTTGAGGTTTTTCTGATTCGTGGACTCCATTGCTGGGCGTAGAAGGAACCGTGAATATCTTGTCGAAGGTTGTAGATTCGAAAGATTTCGAAGGTGTGAACGGTTTTGGTCCCAGTCTCGGCTGAAAAGTTAGGATGAGGCCGTAAAATAAATGTTGATTAGTTGCGTTTTGATGTAGAGAAATCGTGCATGCGTTTAGAAAAGGAAAAAAATCATAACTTGTAAAATAATCGTTTCATTTTAATGAAATCATCAAGAATTATTCCTAAAGGTCTAATAAACGATATTCAACTGTCAAAAGTGCCTGAAACAATCATACAACACATAGAAAAAATTGTGAAGACAAAGCAACATTTTGCAAAGTCAGACGTTTTTATAGAAATCACCACATGTTAAAAACAATCATAACTTGCAAAATAATCATTGAATATTAATGAAATCTTCAAGAATTATTCCTAAGGGTCTAATAAACGATATCCAACTGACAAAAGTGCCTGAATCCATCATATATCTCACAGAGAAAATTATGAAGACAAAGCAACATTTTGCAAAGTCAAACGTTTTTAGAAAAATCATCACATGTTAAAAACAATCATAACTTGTGAAATAATCGTATCAATTTAATGAAATCATCAAGAATTATTCCTAAAGATCTAATAAACGATATCCAACTGACAAAAGTGCCTGAATCCATCATATATCTCACAGAGAAAATTATGAAGACAAAGCAACATTTTGCAAAGTCAAACGTTTTTAGAAAAATCATCACATGTTAAAAACAATCATAACTTGTGAAATAATCGTATCAATTTAATGAAATCATCAAGAATTATTCCTAAAGGTCTAATAAACGATATTCAACTGTCAAAAGTGACTGAAATAATCATATATCTCATAGAAAAAATTGTGAAGACAAAGTAACATTTTGCATAGTTGAACACTTTTATAAAAATCATCACTTGTTAAAAACAATCATAACTTGCAAAATAATCATTGAATATTAATGAAATCTTCAAGAATTATTCCTAAGGGTCTAATAAACGATATTCAACTGACAAAAGTGCCCGAATCCATCATATATCTCACAGAAAAAATTATGAAGACAAAGCAACATTTTGCAAAGTCAAACGTTTTTAGAAAAATCATCACAAGTTAAAAACAATCATAACTTGTGAAATAATCGTATCAATTTAATGAAATCATCAAGAATTATTCCTAAAGGTCTAATAAACGATATTCAACTGTCAAAAGTGACTGAATCAATCATATACTTCAGAGAAAAAACTGTGAAAACAAAGTAACATTTTGCAAAGTTGAACACTTTTATAAAAATCATCACTTGTTAAAAACAATCATAACTTGTAAAATAATTGTTTCATTTTTATGAAATCATCAAGAATTATTCCTAAAGGTCTAATAAACGATAATCAACTGTCAAAAGTGCCTCAAGCACTCAAATATCTCATAGAAAAAATTGTGAAGACAAAACAAAATTTTGGTGACCTAAAATTGCATAAAAAGAAACACAAAAAACAACAACCAAGGAAGGAAATACATCATATAGCTTATGGAAAGATATAAGTGTTTATAAAAAGAAACAAAATATCAAAATTTAATCTGTTTTGGCACCAAAAATAGAAAACATAACCTACAAAAAAAAACGCCATAACCTACAAAAAAAAAACAAAATAACCTACAAAAAAAAACGAAATAACCTACAAAAAAAATAAGAACCAAAACAAATCTCTTGTTAATATATTAGGCACCTTGTAGCCTCCAGCAATGGGCACTTTAGGGTTAACGGAGGTGATTACGGGGGCGCAACTGTTAGTTCTGGGTCTAGCGACTGGTTTAGCTTGGTTATTAGCCTCCTCGTTAGCGGAAACTGTCTCGCAGACAGAGCTGGCGCGGGAAGTCCTAGGCAGGGGTTTGGGGGGCACAGCCCCTTCCTTACTGGCATCGACGGCCGTCGTCTCTTCCATACCTGCGTTAATTTCAATCGCTGCTGGCCCCACATCGACCTGCTTGAGTTTGACGGGGAAAATACTCTGTTGCTGGGACGTTACGAACGTCTTGCTAGATGATATAACGTCTTTTTTTACCTTTTCCATAGTAGGGGGCGCCGTTGTGGGTTTTTCTTGCAGTTTCGATTGTGGCCGGGTCTTTATTTGGTCCCTGAGGTCGGATAATGATCCCTTGTGAATCTGTTGTGTGATAAAAAAAGAATAAAAAATAAGAAATATTCAGTGCCAGAAAAAAAATGGGTCAAATTTAAGCTTGAATAACTTTTGAAATCCTTGGAGGATTTTGGTGATTCTTTCAGCAAATTATACCCTAATTCTTAGATATTCTTCCTAGGTGAACTAATTTTGAAAATTGATATTCCCAAAACTCGTTTGTTGTGTGTAACTGACGTAATGTTTGTTTTGCAAAATCAAATGTTTTTATAAAAATCATCACATGTTAAAAACAATCATAACTTGTGAAATAATCGTTACATTTTAATGAAATCATACAGAATTATTCCTAAAGGTCTAATGAACAATATTCAACTGTCAAAAGTGCCTGAATCCATCATATATCTCATAGGAAAAATTGTGAAGACAGAGCAACATTTTGCAAAGTCAGACGTTTTTATAGAAATCATCACATGTTAAAAACAATCATAACTTGTAAAATAATCATTCCATTTTAATGAAATCATCAAGAATTATTCCTAAAGGTCTAATGAACAATATTCAACTGTCAAAAGTGCCTGAATCCATCATATATCTCATAGGAAAAATTGTGAAGACAGAGCAACATTTTGCAAAGTCAGACGTTTTTATAGAAATCATCACATGTTAAAAACAATCATAACTTGTAAAATAATCATTCCATTTTAATGAAATCATCAAGAATTATTCCTAAAGGTCTAATAAATGATATTCATTTGTCAAAACTGCCTGAAATAATCATATATCTTATAGAAAAAATTGTGAAGACAAAGTAACATTTTGCAAAGTCAAACGTTTTTACGAAAATCATCACACGTTAAAATCAACCATAACTTGTACAATAATCGTTGCATTTTAATGAAAAAAAATGATATAGTTTAAAAATGGATTAATAAATATTGAAATAAACATTCTTTGGGCCTGGCTGTGTTACTTATTTTTGTAGATTGTCGAACAATAAGCAGTATGTGGCTTTAATCTAATCTTTATTTATTTATTGATTCATTTCTAGGTAAGTAAACAGATTAACGTTGCTTTGTTCCTGGTAAAAACTCGACCAAGGTCCTTAATTATGCCACAGGATGTCCCAAACTTAGACACATCCTGTAGGCTACATATACAAACATCATGTTAGTTACACAGACTAAATGAGTCCTAGGAATAATTCTTTTAAAAATTCCACCACCCAGCAAGAATTTTGAAGAATCTGTTCATAATTCACCAAAAGAATCAACAAAATCCACCAAAGATTACAAAAGTTATCAAACAACAAAGTTTAGAATCGCCATAACTTACAATGATCGGATTGTCTCCATCTGCCCTTTTCGATGGGTCCAAACTAATCTTAGCCAGGGTTGTATTCTTCCCTTCCATCCAAGAACTGGCTATCAATTCTGTCTCGCATCCAGGAGTCTCAGGGTAGAGATCAGCATGAAAATCCCTTTAAAAAAATCACAGAAACGTCACAAGAAACACAAAAGATGAAAATGCTAAGAAAGAGTGCAAACCTGTAAGTTTTACGCGGCACTTGATACATGATTGGGATCACAGACGAACTGGTCAACTGCAGTACTCTGTTCACTTCACCCTGCATCACATTTAAGGCCCTTTTCGGCACCAAGCAAGCTCCCTTCGTTTGTTCACCTGAATGACGAATTCCCTCTGTTAAATAAGGTTCTTTGTCGGTCACCTCCATATAACCAATTGTCGAATCACCTATTTGGGACAAGGAAACAAATTAAAAAAAAAAAAAAAGAAAAAGAATTGTATTTAGAACTAGTTAGAAAGAAAGAATTGTATTTAGTAAGAAATAATTCTAGTTAGAAATAAAGAATTGTAATTAGAAAGAAAGAATTGTATGTATTTATAAAGAAAGAATAATTTTTGATGATTTCATTAAAATGGAATGATTATTTCACAAGTTATGATTGATTTTAACATGTGATGATTTTTCTAAAGAAGTTTGACTTTGCAAAATGTTGCTTTGTCTTCACAATTTCTTCTATGAGATATACAACTGTTTCAGGCACTTTTGACAGTTGAATATCGTCTATTAGACCTTTAGCAATAATTCTTGATGATTTCATTAAAATTGAATGATTATTTCACAAGTTATGATTCTTTTTAACAAGTGATAATTTTTATAAAAACGTTTGACTTTGCAAAATGTAGCTTTGTCTTCACAATTTTTTCTGTGAGATATATGATTGTTTCAGGCACTTTTGACGGTTGAATATCGTTTATTAGACCTTTAGGAATAATTCTGTATGATTTCATTAAAATGTAACGATTATTTCACAAGTTATGATTGTTTTTAACAAGTGATGAATTTTATATAAAGGTTTGACTTTGCAAAATGTTCCTTTGTCCTCACAATGTTTTCTATGAGACATATGATTATTTCAGGTACTTTTGACAGTTGAATATCGTTTATTAGACCTTTAGGAATAATTCTTGATGATTTCATTAAAATTGAATGATTATTTTACAAGTTATGATTCTTTTTAACAAGTGATAATTTTTATAAAAACGTATGACTTTGCAAAATGTAGCTTTGTCTTCACAATTTTTTCTGTGAGATATATGATTGTTTCAGGCACTTTTGACGGTTGAATATCGTTTATTAGACCTTTAGGAATAATTCTGTATTATTTCATTAAAATGTAACGATTATTTCACAAGTTATGATTGTTTTTAACAAGTGATGAGTTTTATATAAAGGTTTGACTTTGCAAAATGTTCCTTTGTCCTCACAATTTTTTCTATGAGACATATGATTATTTCAGGTACTTTTGACAGTTGAATATCGTTTATTAGACCTTTAGGAATAATTCTTGATGATTTCATTAAAATTGAATGATTATTTCACAAGTTATGATTCTTTTTAACAAGTGATAATTTTTATAAAAACGTTTGACTTTGCAAAATGTAGCTTTGTCTTCACACAATTTTTTCTATGAGACATATGATTGTTTTAGGCACTTTTGACAATTGAATATCGTTTATTAGACCTTTAGGAACAATTCTCGACGATTTCATTAAAATGGAATGATTATTTTACAAGTTATGATTGTTATTTAAGACCTATAGCCATAAAGCATATTTACCCTTTCCAGCCAAGAACAACATCCCCGTATCGGCATCGTACAGAGGAATCAAAATCCCCGTCGAACAATCCAGCTCCAGCGACTTCTCCGGAGTGCCAAATTTCCGTAAATCCCGTATCATGATCTGCCGAAATCTCTGAGCGTCGAAACCAGTCGACAAAATCTTATCCGTATCTCCAAGCCAAACGACCCTCGAATCTTTGATACTCTGATGCCCATTCCCACTCTGAACCGTCGAATTTTCAATTCTCGGATCCAAAATACGCACTTGCTTGTCTTTACAAGAAGTCGCAAGTAATTTTCCATCACGTTTCCAACTTACAGACTGTATAACATCCGTATGTTCTTGATTCGAGAACAATTCTTGCTCGGAGATCAAATCCCATAAATTTAGGACCGTGTACGACGTAGAATGCAATAAAAACTCGGCCGTTGGGTGAAATCCGATGGTCTCAACGCGTTTTTGTTTGTAGGAGAACACGCATTCCGGATTGCTTAAGGATTCCTGTAAACCACCCTCTGGAATGTTCCAGATTTTGATTAAACAATCCTGAGAACCGGTGGCTAATAACCCGTCGTGAAAAGGCGAAAAATCCATGTCCGTGACGGTATCCGTGTGCGCGTGCAACAAAGGCATTAATTTACTCTTCCTCCCGCTATCGTCCAAGGGTAGAACGGCCAAACTTGACCCGGCGTGGTCCCAATTAAACGCCATGAACTTCGCAGACGCCGTAATGTTATTTCCGTAAGTTTGGTACGACCCTATGCAAATATCCCGGACGCAGTTCTCCAATTTCGGGACGATCGGGGCCGCATTTTTGTATTTCGATGCTTTGAATCTCCAAGCCATTTCGAACTACTTGTATACGCAACTTTACATACAATTTTCAAGACTCCTTTGTATGTATTGTAGGAATTTCCGGTACCTAAAATGCTATTAAGACGTTTAGAATTCGTGATTTTGGTCGATTCCGGCGAAAATACCTGTTTTTCACATGTAATATTGTGGTAAAACACGATGTAAACAGAACGCATAAAACGCCCTTTTTGTGACACTAATGTATTTTCCCCAACGTCAAGTTGACGGGACGCCGGTTTTGTCAATGGGCGAGTGCCAACGTAATAAAATGAAATTCGTGGCGGTCTCTAGCGAGTATTTTTGGAGTTACATAGCAGTGATGTGACGTCACAATTGTGACAGTTATGTGTGGTTATGTGAGTTATGTCGTGCGCTGTGGTCGAAGAAATACACTCTTGGGCATAAATGAGTTCTCCCCACTCTCTGAAGTGAGGATTTTTGTGTCTCTAGGGAACAGAAACGGAAATACTTAACCTCAATCTTGTTATTTCAGTTGTCAAGAGCTAATTGAATAAGGAAAACAAGTAAACTGATGAACTTCTAACCTCTAAAACTGTTTAACTATCAAATTTCGGAGTTAGAAACCAATCAAATGAAAAGGAATTTTTATGCTGATTTCAACCCTGAAAGTTCTGGATACAATGTAGGATTGATTGTGAATTTCTGGATGGAAATTTTTTTTTATCAAAATACAATTCTTTCTTTCTAAATACAATTCTTTCGATTTAAATACAATTCTTTATTTCTAACTCCAATGTTGTGTTTCTTGTGACGTTTCTGTGATTTTTTTAAAGGGATTTTCACGCTGATCTCCACCCTGAGACTCCTGGTTGCGAGACAGAATTGATTGCCAGTTCTTGGATGGAAGGGAAGAATACAACCTTGGTTAAGATTAGTTTGGACACAGCGAAAAGGGCAGATGGAGACAATCCGATGGTTGTAAGTTATGGCGATTCTAAACTTTGTTGTTTAATAACTTTTGTAATCTTTGGTGGATTTTGTTGATTCTTTTGGTGAATTATGAATAGATTCTTCGAAATTCTTGTTGGGTGGTGGAATTTTTAAAAGAATTATTCCTAGAACTTGTTTTGGTCTGTTTAACTAACGTGATGTTATCGTGTGTAACCAATGTGATGTTTTTATATGTAACTAAGATGATGTGTCTAAGTTTGGGACACCGTTTGGAATAATTAAGGAGCTTGGTTAAGTTTTTACCGGGTATAAAGTAACATTAATCTGTATACTTACCTAGAAGTGAATCAAGAAATAAATAAAGATTAGATTAAAGACACATACTGCTTATTGTTCGGCAATCTACAAAAATAAATAACAAAGGCAGGCTTAAAGAACGTTTATTTCAATATTTATTAATCCGTTTTTAATACTATATCAAAGTACAAAATGTTTTCTCTATTTGATATTTCTGGTAAATATATTATACTATGTACATACAAACTACGTAAGTACATGGGAATATATTTTTCCTATGGAATGGTTTCATGTTTGATTCTTGCAAAAACGTCTACAGACTAGCAAATATTTCATAAATGCTTTGGAATAACGAAACGGTGTATAACGTGAACTTATTAACGCTAATAAAAATAAAACAATACTAGTCCCAATCCTTATATGACTAGAACACTGTTGCCTGTGCTTGATTATAACCGGTATTCGAGTATAAAGTTACAAGAGAATACAGGAAATAATAAAAACGATAATCAAACACAAGAAAGTGCAACTCGCTCCCAAATAAATTTCCACTTTTTATCATTTTTTGTACTTACTTTGATCAACTATACATTCAAAAGTATCGTATCAAAATATATTTAAACATTTGGTTTGTATATGTATGTACATAAAAAAAATAAACGATCGAAAATATTGAATTTGAATAGTTCAAATAGGCAACTTAAGGCCCAGTTATTTTCCCCCAGTGACTAGAAACTTGTAGGAACGCATAAGTTGAACAGAAGATATCCAACAAACAGATAAACGTATTCGTTATAGAAATGCCGACGATATTAGAACTAAATACAGAAACAAAAAAAAAACTGGAGAAATTCCTACCAAAATACAAATTTCCGCTTATTAGAAAGAACAAACGTTTTGGCTTAAAGTAAGAAAAATGGAAATACTTTTTTAACACATACGCTGTTACAGCCGGACTTTAGCTTATCTGATTAATTTGGTCGAGATGCATTCTAGGAGCACGTCGAAAAAATTCGGAAATCCATCGTAACCTGTAAAGAATTAAAAAAAAGTGTTGGCGAATATTTGATGACTGAAAATTTGAGTAATAGATTTGAGAGATTTAATCTAGAATAACTTCTGAATACTTTGGTGGATTTAGATGATTCTTTCAGTAAATTATAGAAGATAATTTATAGATATATATATGTAGATAAACTCCTCTAAATTATTACTGGATAATACAATGTTTAGAAGAATTATTTCTACATTTGATTTAATCTGAGTAAGCGATGTTTTTGTGTCCTAAGTTTGGAACACCTGTGGAACAATTAAAACCAGTTGCTATAAAACAGCAGGTAAACTCAATTAGAAACCTGTCTTAGGTCAGGAATGTTGCCTTTTATTACTAGAAAGAATTTACTTTACAAAAACCAGCTGCCATAAAACCACAGGTAGTCAATTATAAACCAGTATTAGACCTTTAGGAATAATTCTTGATGATTTCATTAAAATTGAATGATTATGATTCTTTTTAACAAGTGATAATTTTTATAAAAGCGTTTGACTTTGCAAAATGTTGCTTCTTCACAATTTTTTCTGTGAGATATATGATTGTTTCAGGCACTTTTGACGGTTGAATATCGTTTATTAGACCTTTAGGAATAATTCTGTATGATTTCATTAAAATGTAACGATTATTTCACAAGGTATGATTGTTTTTAACAAGTGATGAGTTTTATATAAATGTTTGAGTTTGCAAAATGTTCCTTTGTCCTCACAATTTTTTCTATGAGACATATGATTATTTCAGGTACTTTTGACAGTTGAATATCGTTTATTAGACCTTTAGGAATAATTCTTGATGATTTCATTAAAATTGAATGATTATTTCACAAGTTATGATTCTTTTTAACAAGTGATAATTTTTATAAAAAAGTTTGACTTTGCAAAATGTTGCTTTGTCTTCACAATTTTTTCTGTGAGATATATGATTGTTTCAGGCACTTTTGACGGTTGAATATCGTTTATTAGACCTTTAGGAATAACTCTTGATGATTTCATTAAAATCCAATGATTATTTCACAAGTTATGTCTGATTTTAACATGTGATCATTCTGAAGAAAATATATTTAATTACCTGGATAGGCGTTCACATCTATAATCGCATACCGCCCCGTCGAATTCTCGATAACAACATCAATCCCCAACAAATCCATCTCGAACGCCTTCCGAACGATCTCTGCCATCTTCTGTATCAAAAACAGATTCGGCTCGCGTTTAATCTCATTCTGATCCTCCGGGTCCAAAATTGACAGCAAACTCTGCGCTTTAGCGCTCGAAATATCGCTACTATTAAAATGCACCGTCTCCCAATCCCCCTTATAAAAATTCTTCAACGACGGCCGCTCGACAACGTGAAATTTCGAACCAACCACGAAAACTTTATACAACACCGCATTGTGATTAACGAAGCTTTGGGCAACGCACGGCGTCTTACAGTCCGTTAAATGCTCCTCGTTGAAAATAATCGACATCACGTGCGCTTGTTTCGAACCGTGTCCTAGCACAGGCTTGCAAATAAACGGATAGGTGACATTTGAGGTTATGAGAGTCTTGCTGATGTCTTGGTTCGTCGTTAATTCGCAGTAATTTGGTGTAAATATTCCGTATTTATTTAGGTTCGTTGATCGGATGATGCTGTACGATGTAAAACGCGATAATAACATCCGTACTTTTGGTATTGGGTCAACGACTGTCAAATTCGGATGTTTGGTTATGTAGTCTTCGATTGTTCTAATGAGTAATACGCTCTAAAATCAAAAGATGTTAGTTTTTGGATGCTTTTAACCTAATAACCTAGAAAAATATACACCTTTGGGTCACCCTGCACTTCTAACGCTATAATATCAGTTAATTTATGTAGGAATACCGTGAAGGGGCCTTGGGACTCCAAGCTTTTGTTTAAATCTAACTGTAACGAGAAATTACACGAGTTAACGCCGAAACATTGGCTAAAAACAAAGGTTTTACAAAAACTAACCTCATAAATTTCGAAGTTGTATTTCATGCAGGCTTTTTGGAATTCCTTCCTGTTTATCTTCTGCAATTTTTTATCCGACATCCAGTAAGCTATCCTATTGTTAGGGTCCATTTTTTCCGTGTACAAACTTCAACGTCAATGTTTATTTATATGTAGACCATAGACGTATTCGGTTATATTCAGCGCGGTCGGATTTGAATCCAACGACCGCTATATACAAAACGGTGTATTTTCTTTGGGTATAATCAAAGTTTAATGACACTGAACGAGTTGAAAGTCTATAAAACAGTTTATAATGTAGGTAATAGCCAGGCGTTCGATTTTATCTGTAAGTTGGGGTGTTTAATTGTAAAATTTACGAACTTGCCGCCCTTTTTGCTTCCGAAGGCGAACGACATATGATCGGGTATGATCGGGTCAGTCAACCCGCGACATCTAGCGCCGTAAACCACACTTAGCGTGCGTGACGTAATCAGGTTGTGGTCGATTTGAATTTAGTGGGACAGCAAAATGTAGCGTTGTCTTCACAATTTTTTGTATGAGAGATATGATTGTTTCGTGAACTTTTCTCGCTTGAATATTGTTTATTAGACCTTTAGGAATAACCGTCGTTAATTTCATGACGATTGATTACCTATTTTGGAAGTTATAGCCGTTTGAAAAATGTTTGTCAAAATATCAATCTACGTCAAATTTTCTCTCGGCGTTCTCCATCAACTCTGGTTGCTAGAGACATAATACGAAATCGTGACATTTCACTCGTTTCTCGTAATCGCGAACTTTGAAAAATTCCCCTCTCTAAACCAAGGCTGATGGAAGGCTGTACTTTTCAGGATTAATTAACCAATCTTTCAGCTAACTAAAACAGTATAGAATAGGTTTTTAATCCATCAACTCTGGGTGCTAGAGACAAAATACAAAATCGTGACATTTCACTCGTTTCTCGTAATCGCGAACTTTGAAAAATTCCCCTGTCTAAACCAAGGCTGATGGAAGGCTGTACTTTTCAGGATTAATTAACCAATCTTTCAGTTAACTAAAACAGTATAGTATAGGTTTTTAATCCATGAACTCTGGGTGCTAGAGACAAAATACAAAATCGTGACATTTCACTCGTTTCTCGTAATCGCGAAATTTGTAAAATTCCCCTGTCTAAACCAAGGCTGATGGAAGGCTGTACTTTTCAGGATTAATTAACCAATCTTTCAGCTAACTAAAACAGTATAGTATAGGTTTTTAATCCATAAACTCTGGGTGCTAAAGACAAAATACAAAATCGTGACATTTCACTCGTTTCTCGTAATCGCGAACTTTGTAAAATTCCCCTGTCTAAACCAAGGCTGATGGAAGGCTGTACTTTTCAGGATTAATTAACCAATTTTTCAGCTAACTAAAACAGTATAGTATAGGTTTTTAATCCATAAAGTCTGGATGCTAAAGACAAAATACAAAATCGTGACATTTCACTCGTTTCTCGTAATCGCGAACTTTGTAAAATTCCCCTGTCTAAACCAAGGCTGATGGAAGGCTGTACTTTCCAGGATTAATTAACCAATCTATCGGTGGACTAAAACGGTATAGAATAGTTTTTTATTCCATCAACTCTGGGTGCTAGAGACAATATACGAAATCCTAACATTTCACTAGTTTCTCGTAATCGCAAACTTTGTAAAATTCCACTGTCTAAACCAAATCTGATGGAAGGCTGTACTTTTCGGAATTAATTAACCAATCTTTTAGTTAACTAAAACAGTATAGAATAGGTTTTTAATCCATCAACTCTGGGTGCTAGAGACAAAATACAAAATCGTGACATTTCACTCGTTTCTCGTAATCGCGAACTTTGAAAAATTCCCCTGCCTAGACCAAAGCTGATTGATGGTTGTACTTTCCAGGATTAATTAACCAATCTATCGGTGGACTAAAACGGTATAGAATAGTTTTTTATTCCATCAACTCTGGGTGCTAGAGACAATATACGAAATCCTAACATTTCACTAGTTTCTCGCAATCGCAAACTTTGTAAAATTCCACTGTCTAAACCAAATCTGATGGAAGGCTGTACTTTTCGGAATTAATTAACCAATCTTTTAGTTAACTAAAACAGTATAGAATAGGTTTTTAATCCATCAACTCTGGGTGCTAGAGACAAAATACAAAATCGTGACATTTCACTCGTTTCTCGTAATCGCGAACTTTGTAAAATTCCCCTGTCTAAACCAAGGCTGATGGAAGGCTGTACTTTTCAGGATTAATTAACCAATCTTTCAGCTAACTAAAACAGTATAGTATAGGTTTTTAATCCATAAAGTCTGGATGCTAAGGACAAAATACAAAATCGTGACATTTCACTCGTTTCTCGTAATCGCGAACTTTGTAAAATTCCCCTGTCTAAACCAAGGCTGATGGAAGGCTGTACTTTTCAGGATTAATTAACCAATCTTTCAGCTAACTAAAACAGTATAGAATAGGTTTTTAATCCATAAACTCTGGGTGCTAAAGACAAAATACAAAATCGTGACATTTCACTCGTTTCTCGTAATCGCAAACTTGGAAAAATTCCCCTGTCTAAACCAAGGCTGATAGAAGGCTGTACTTTTCAGGATTAATTAACCAATCTTTCAGCTAACTAAAACAGTATAGTATAGGTTTTTAATCCATAAACTCTGGGTGCTAAAGACAAAATACAAAATCGTGACATTTCACTCGTTTCTCGTAATCGCAAACTTGGAAAAATTCCCCTGTCTAAACCAAGGCTGATGGAAGGCTGTACTTTTCAGGATTAATTAACCAATCTTTCAGCTAACTAAAACAGTATAGTATAGGTTTTTAATCCATAAACTCTGGGTGCTAAAGACAAAATACAAAATCGTGACATTTCACTCGTTTCTCGTAATCGCAAACTTGGAAAAATTCCCCTGTCTAAACCAAGGCTGATGGAAGGCTGTACTTTTCAGGATTAATTAACCAATCTTTCAGCTAACTAAAACAGTATAGTATAGTTTTTTAATCCATAAACTCTGGATGCTAAAGACAAAATACAAAATCGTGACATTTCACTCGTTTCTCGTAATCGCGAACTTTGTAAAATTCCCCTGTCTAAACCAAGGCTGATGGAAGGCTGTATTTTTCAGGATTAATTATCCAATCTTTCAGTTAACTAAAATAGTAAAGAATTTGAACTAAAACAGTCCATTAATTTGAACAATTTTCGTTCCAGTGACCCGATGTGGTTACTTCTACGAAGGGGATGGTATACTTCGAGAGGAAGAGGAAATATTCATGGAGGAGCTATTTCTTCCATTACTGGAGAGAAATGAAGAGGTACCATTCTTCCTATATGAGCCATATGCTGAAGACATGGCAGCAAGGTTTCAGTTCGCAACAGCAGCAACAACACCAAAAGCAGCAGACACCAGGGATTCCCACACTTTATTCATTCCAATTTCTACCAGACCTGTGAAAATATTGCGCATTATATCATCATATGTTATTGTATTATGTTGTAAGACAAGCTAATCGTACTATTTTCACTGTTTATCGTGTCGATTGGACGCGCATGGACAGAGGGGGCTACTAAAGGAGGCCGTCGTCGTGGGCCCATGGGCGGACCCATAAGGACCAAGGGTCCTTATGGACCAAGGGTCCTTATGGGTCAATGTTTGTATACTTCATTTTCATCTCTTTCCTTATTTATATTGTGTTAATTATTGGTTTTTCTTTTGTTACTGACCTCCATTGTTAATATTGTTAATATTAAGTAGTGTTTGTTGTTTATTATCATTGTTGATTAATAAAATTTGTAATAAATATATTTGCACGTCTTTAATTACTATTTTTTGCTCAATTAATGTTTAGATTCTAAGTGAAGATTGAAAGATTCTAAATAAAAATAAAAAAAATTCAAAGAGAAAATTTTACCTGACAATACTTAGCCAAGTCGCAAACCGCAACGGCAGTTGCGCGACGGTGGCGCCCTCTATCGGAAAATTGCTAAACTAAGCCCGAAGTTGCCGCAGGTTTGCGACTCGGCTAACGGTGTAGTACTTCGTGGGTATTCCGCCAGGGGGCGCCACAAAGTGAAATTGTGGGGGTTTAGCCGGGTCGCAAACCTGACACGTAACATGTCACGTGGCATGTTACTAGTGCACCGTTAGCCGAGACGCAAACCGGCGTGCTTTTAGATTAGTTTCGGCTATTGTTCGATAGATGGCGTTGACGATCGGGAAAAATTTTGCGGTTTGCGACTTGGCTAATCGAAAAATTTTGCGATTTGGTTAATGGGGAAACACTTTACTTTAATTAAAACATTATTAAATCATATAAAAGAGGTTTTATAATAAATTAATAAATAAAAAGCAAAGTATTGTTTGTTTATTACTGTTTATTGATTAAACATGTACAATAAATAAATTTATTAAATAATCCTTCTTCTGTTCCTGGTCCTGTGTCATCGTTTAAAATCCCTGCCTGAAATTAAGAAAATAATGTGTTAAACAACTGTATAATTTATTTTTTAAACTCAAAAAAAGAATAGGTAAGTTGTGATAAAATTTTCATTTTATTCAACCAATACAGATTACGTCAATAAAAGCAGACATTGGATATCTAAATTACTTCGGGAGATATTAACCTTTTTTGAAATCACTCACCATTGACGATACTAAGTTTCGTTCCTAATTTATCGTAATGTTCATTCTATAGAATAGATACTGTTGATTTTTTTTTCATATAATACGCAGACAATACGGATTATCTAAATAAAACCAGATAAGATAAACGAGGTAAATGGATAAACGAGTTAAATGCAACGATTTTGTATTTTGTCTCTAACACCCAGAGTTGACGGAATAAAAATCTATGGTATGCTGTTTTGGTTAACTCAAAGATTGGTTAATTAATCCTGAAAAGTACAACCTTCCATCAGCTTTGGTGTAGACAGGGGAATTTTTCAAAGTTCGCGATTACGAGAAACGAGTGAAATGTCGCGATTTTGTATTGTGTCTCTAGCAACCAGAGTTGATGGAATAAAAAAGTATACTATACTGTTTTAGTTAACTGAAAGATTAGTTAATTAATTCTGAAAAGTACAGCCTTCCATCAGATTTGGTTTAGACAGGAGAATTTTTCAAAGTTCGCGATTACGAGAAACGAGTGAAATGTCGCGATTTTGTATTGTGTCTCTAGCAACCAGAGTTGATGGAATAAAAAAGTATACTATACTGTTTTAGTTAACTGAAAGATTAGTTAATTAATTCTGAAAAGTACAGCCTTCCATCAGATTTGGTTTAGACAGGGGAATTTTTCAAAGTTCGCGATTACGAGAAACGAGTGAAATGTCGCGATTTTGTATTGTGTCTCTAGCAACCATAGTTGATGGAATAAAAAAGTATACTATACTGTTTTAGTTAACTGAAAGATTAGTTAATTAATTCTGAAAAGTACAGCCTTCCATCAGATTTGGTTTAGACAGGAGAATTTTTCAAAGTTCGCGATTACGAGAAACGAGTAAAATGTCGCGATTTTGTATTTTGTCCCTAGCACCCATAGTTGATGGAATAAAAAACAATTTTCTACTGTTTTAGTTAACTGAAAGATTTTAGATTTTCGTTAAGTCGGGAATAAAGGAGAGTTTATTATTAATAAGGGGAACATATTTTAAGAGAGTGCGACGTCAGTATAAAGTTGTGGCGTATCCCTGAGGAAGCTTGTTTCGAAACTAGGGTAAACAGTGCGCTTTGCTCGAGGTGATATAGAGTGTGGAACATGCAGTGGGAATTTCTAACCTGTCATGCTTGAAAACCACACGAGACCATGCTGACAAATGTCCCAATAAATCATAAAAGTTTCACGAGGATAAGTTTTCCCTGCATATCGCACTTACTGACATAGTGAATATGTAAAATTCTATGTAACAAAAGTCAACATTTTTCGTTACAAGGACGATTTCACACTTTTGAAGGACTTTCTTCAGTAATAAAATCCGTCATGTCGTCACTTTTACTTTACGCCGAAACTTCAGTACTCATAATTAATTAAAACAGTCGTATCAAAAGAAAACGATGACGTGGCATTTCCTGGAACGCAGCTAATAATAAATTTCTGTCGGGTTTCAAGACTGGCTATACAAAATTCGTCAAGTGTATACATTCAGCAATGACGATGAGTACCAATCATACTTAGAAAAGTTAAATGGAAGTACAAACTTTGACGTTAGAATATAAAGACGACCGAACTTTGTGAGTAACTCGCTCAAAGCTTGAAACGTAAACTTCAGCATTAATGGCGGCTGTTATTTATTTAGGGAAATTTAACGATGATTGCCAACAACTGCGCAACGAATGATAGCACCTCCATCGCAACGTTTGCAAATGAAATCCGGCATTGACCGTAAAACGGCGAAAGTATCGATAAATTTTCCGCTATAGGGTTTATTTGCTCTTGTGTTGGTTGTGGTGGGATATCGTTGATAAGCCATGCTGAAAATTCCCGATGTATGCATTTTTTACAATCCCTACATGCATGCTTTACAACCCCTGTCCCTGCAAATATTGATTTTGTGCTCCTTCGATCAAAATATGATTTTTTTTCAAAGGAAAAATACTATGTGAAGGAAAATTATTTCTAAAATGATGGGGGTATAGATCGATTGGAAAAACCATGATCGTTCCAATAGGCCAATTGGCAGGTATCTATCTCCATTACTTTTCGAGTTACAGCTTGTCAAAGTGCACATTGTTTGCTCCTTCGGTCAAAATATAAATTTTTTTTTCAAAGGAAAAATACTATGAGAAGGAAAATTGTTTCTAAAATGACTCGAGTATAGATCGATTGGAAAAACCATGATCTTTCCATTAGGCCAATTGGCAGGTAGCTACCGCCATTACTTTTCGAGTTACAGCTTGTCAAAGTGCACATTGTTTGCTCCTTCGGTCAAAATATGATTTTTTTTCAAAGGAAAAATACTATGAGAAGGAAAATTGTTTCTAAAATGACTCGAGTATAGATCGATTGGAAAAACCATGATCTTACCAATAGGCCAATTGGGAGGTAGCTACCGCCATTACTTTTCGAGTTACAGCTTGTCAAAGTGCACATTGTTTGCTCCTTCGGTCAAAATATGATTTTTTTTTTCAAAAGAAAAATACTATGAGAAGAAAAATTCTTTCTAAAATGACTCGAGTATAGATCGATTGGAAAAACCATGATCTTTCCATTAGGCCAATTGGCAGGTAGCTACCGCCATTACTTTTCGAGTTACAGCTTGTCAAAGTGCACATTGTTTGCTCCTTCGGTCAAAATATGATTTTTTTTTCAAAGGAAAAATACTATGAGAAGGAAAATTGTTTCTAAAATGACTCGAGTATAGATCGATTGGAAAAACCATGATCTTTCCATTAGGCCAATTGGCAGGTGGCTACCGCCATTACTTTTCGAGTTACAGCTTGTCAAAGTGCAGATTGTTTGCTCCTTCGGTCAAAATATGATTTTTTTTTTTCAAAAAAAAATACTATGAGAAGAAAAATTGTTTCTAAAATGACTCGAGTATAGATCGATTGGAAAAACCATGATCTTTCCATTAGGCCAATTGGCAGGTAGCTACCGCCATTACTTTTCGAGTTACAGCTTGTCAAAGTGCACATTGTTTGCTCCTTCGGTCAAAATATGATTTTTTTTCAAAGGAAAAATACTATGAGAAGGAAAATTGTTTCTAAAATGACTCGAGTATAGATCGATTGGAAAAACCATGATCTTACCAATAGGCCAATTGGGAGGTAGCTACCGCCATTACTTTTCGAGTTACAGCTTGTCAAAGTGCACATTGTTTGCTCCTTCGGTCAAAATATGATTTTTTTTTTCAAAAGAAAAATACTATGAGAAGAAAAATTCTTTCTAAAATGACTCGAGTATAGATCGATTGGAAAAACCATGATCTTTCCATTAAACCAATTGGCAGGTAGCTACCGCCATTACTTTTCGAGTTACAGCTTGTCAAAGTGCACATTGTTTGCTCCTTCGGTCAAAATATGATTTTTTTTTTTCAAAGGAAAAATACTATGAGAAGGAAAATTGTTTCTAAAATGACTCGAGTATAGATCGATTGGAAAAACCATGATCTTTCCATTAGGCCAATTGGCAGGTGGCTACCGCCATTACTTTTCGAGTTACAGCTTGTCAAAGTGCAGATTGTTTGCTCCTTCGGTCAAAATATGATTTTTTTTTTTCAAAAAAAAAATACTATGAGAAGAAAAATTGTTTCTAAAATGACTCGAGTATAGATCGATTGGAAAAACCATGATCTTTCCATTAGGCCAATTGGCAGGTAGCTACCGCCATTACTTTTCGAGTTACAGCTTGTCAAAGTGCACATTGTTTGCTACTTCGGTCAAAATATGAATTTTTTTTTTCAAAGGAAAAATACAATGAGAAGGAAAATTATTTCTAAAATGACTCGAGTATAGATCGATTGGAAAAACCATGTTCTTTCCATTAGGCCAATTGGCAGGTAGCTACCGCCATTACTTTTCGAGTTACAGCTTGTCAAAGTGCACATTGTTTGCTACTTCGGTCAAAATATAATTTTTTTTTTTCAAAGGAAAAATACTATGAGAAGGAAAATTATTTCTAAAATGACTCGAGTATAGATCGATTGGAAAAACCATGATCTTTCCATTAGGCCAATTGGCAGGTAGCTACCGCGATTATTTTTCGAGTTACAGCTTGTCAAAGTGCACATTGTTTGCTACTTCGGTCAAAATATGAATTTTTTTTTTCAAAGGAAAAATACTATGAGAAGGAAAATTATTTCTAAAATGACTCGAGTATAGATCGATTGGAAAAATCATGATCTTTCCAATAGGCCAATTGGAAGGTAGCTATCTCCATCACTTTTCGAGTTAAAGCTTGTCAAAGTGGACATTATTTGCTATTTCGGTCAGAATACGCTTTTTTTTTTCAAAGGAAAAATACTATGAGAAGGAAAATTATTTCTAAAATGACGCGGGGTATAGATCGATTGGAAAAACTATGATCTTTCCAATAGGCCAATTGGCACGTAGCTATCTCCATCACTTTTCGAGTTACAGCTTGTCAAAGTGGACATTGTTTACTACTTTGATCACAATATGCTTTTTTTTTCAAAGGAAAAATACTATGAGAAGGAAAATTATTTTAACACGACGACGTATCTACATACCAGTAAATGGGGCATTTAATTTCCATCTCACCAGATTATAAGCTTCTACACCTATTCAGAAATTTTATGTCTTCCATCTTACAGCTTTACAACTAAGGGAAAAGGCACTCAAAGCACAGGTGTACTCGTACCAAGGTCTGCCTGTTTCTCGACTGTAATAAATTATGTTCTGAAGAGCACATCGAGCCACTATACCAAGGCATCTCGGGAAAGATCCCAACAGAGTATAACAATTACTTAAGAAGGTAGCGAACAGGTAGAACACTAGCGCCGTATAGCGCGCTCATCTCGAAAATGGAATGCTTTCAAGTGTTTTATCACTTTTAATAATGATTTCGGAAGTTTATGCGCCCGGGAAAATGCGGTGGGAAAGCAAGAAAAGCGAATATATCTCGTACGGCTTACGAAGTAGTCACAAGTTGTAAAATATACTGTAAAACGTAAAAGCTTTTTTAGCTGGTTTATCGAATTTAATGAATGGTTTTAATATAAATTCTAGTATAATAAATTTTGATAGACTATAATTATGAAGTATTTGTTGTATAATTAGTTTGTTTGAATTGGCTCCAGTTCTCAAGATAAACGATGCAATCAAAAGTCTTTGAATCTTTGAATAAAAGCTTTTAAATATATTGGACACTTTTAGTTAGTGTGATTTAAAATATGAATGGATTGTCTTTATCTCAAAAAGTGAAGTTAATTTAACAAATATTTTGTTATTTTCGTATTTAGTCGACCAGAATTACCCAAAACTGACTAATAAATCTCATGCCGCAAAATCAATGTTGCCCTTTGTAATAATTAATGAATTCATTAACAATCAACCAACAATACAGATACAGGTAAAGTTCTACCACATAAAATACGCGAGATAAAAACGTTTAACCATCAAAACAATCAGACAAAACCCCCAAACTTAATACCACTTACATCCACCCCGTTGATCCCGATAAAAAATCACCCCTTTAGCGCCATTCATCCCCCACGGGCAAGAAAAAACATTCATTACGCGTTCGACGTAACGATTGAGCTGTACACTTGCGAATTCATTACGTAGGGGTAGAAAAAAGGGCGCACGGTCACGTGGTGCGGTGGGGGTGGGGTTGAAATGGGGTGGGGGTGAAATTGAGGTGGGGTTATAGTGGGGGTTATCCCAAAAACACCTGTACCCAGCGGCTAGCGTAGCGGGTTTTGAATTATGTTCCAAATCGATATTTCTGACGATAAGAACCGGAGTAGGGGGTGTTTTCCTTGCGGGGGAGGGGAGGACAAGCTCCACAGGTAGTCTCCCCCCACCACCCATCGTTCTCGATCTCAAGTTTCTTACGGAAGGAGAAATTTGACCTACATTGTTCTCTTGTTTCCGTTATATAGGTATAATAGTGTTTAGTTTGGTTTATCTGATTGTTGTATGTGTTATTTGTTGCTGGAAATAGACCTACGTTTGTTATAGAAACCCCGTTATGTTTTACAAATATGGGGTGGGGGGGTAGGCACGATATCAAATAATTTATTATACGCAATCTGCATATTCATGAGGACCTTCTTAATCTAAAGGGGAAATTTCGTGTATTATTTTTTAATTAGAATTACATTTACGAGAAGGTGGGTGAAATTTTATACAAAGCAACAAAAAAATGATTTTAAAATTTAAATTTTCTAAGAACAAAGCATCGTACAAACCAAATTATTTCGTTATTAGGGGCAAATGTTGTCTAATCACTTACAAGGCTTACAATATTTGAGGGTAAACATGATTTTTCCAGATCTCCAATATAACTTGACTTGAATTAAATTTTATATTTCTATCATCGTACTACCACGCTCTGAAAATACTTCAGCATTACCCACTAATTATATTTTGTATAACACAAATGCGAAGCGTGCGGATAAATACGTCTGTTCTACGTCTAATTCCCGGCGAACTTCTTATTATTTCGTGATATTCCACGAACCAGCCATCCCTATTCAAGCTAATTACAAGCTTACACCTTTCATGTAGCAAACGATGAAACTGCGAGCACACTTCTATCAAAATTAACTAAAGCTACGCATCTCGCTCGCACTACATGCTTTTAATTGAAATCTCTGGTATCAGCGAGAAGCTTTGCTTTTAGAGATTTGAGAAACGCGTGATTTCATGTGCTTATATAAGTGTGAGTTCTCCACTAGGTGTGTATGTACCTACTACAAGTGAAGTATACAGTCAAGTCTACGTTTCAGCTAGCAAAAGAGCAACTTCTTTTCTACACGTTGCTGAAGGACACTCGACTATTCCAGGACTTCCATTCTGCTCTCCCAGATGGATTTCATTTAGTTGATCAAAGGCACAAAGTCGACTTGTGCTCTCAAATGTTCTTTGAAATGAACCGCGACAATATACTTTATTGCCCAGGACATCTTGACAAATAATAACCATCGAGAGCCGGCATCTTTACTCCGTATATTGCTTTCTCCCAAACGAACCTTTTACCGATATTGCTAACTCGATCCATTTAAACCCCATTCTTTCATTGAGAACACATTAATTTGATCTGTACGTAAGATTTTTACGTTTAACAAACGGTTTTAAAACCAAAAATGGTTTAAAACTGTTTTAAAACTGTTTTAAAATTGTTTCAAAACGACTTCAAACCAAAAAACGTTTCGAAACGGTTTTAAAACGGTTTCAAAACTGTTTCAAAACGGTTTCAAAACCAAAAACCTTTTAAAACGGGTTTTTTAAAACAACTTTAAGGGTGTTTGACGCATTTAAAACTCACATTCCACCTATTCTTGCAATAATTTTTCATACCCACGCGTAATTTTAAACCCTCTAGTCCATTTTCGTTTAAAATATGACACGGCGAGCGAGGCAATAAAAAATTTATTACTCCGTAATGTAAGCGATACGGTGATACATCACTACGACGAAATTTCAGAGGTGAGTGATCTTTACAAGAATTTTCAGGGTGTCCTTCGCTTGCTTCGGGATGTTTCCAACGCCCTTATGAATTTATGATTCCCTTCGCAGCATCTCCGCGCGGGGAAAACTCATCCCAAAGTGTCATAATGATGTATCGGCATAATTACCTGCACGAAAGTTGGTCATATCTAAAGTTGTGGCGATTATTATGTTTGATACGACCTCTAGAAAAACATTTTGTAACGTGTATTGCTTAGAAAAAACGGTTTTAAAACGAAATTGGTTTCAAAATGGTTTAAAACGGGTTTAGAACGGTTTCAAAACGGTTTTAGAACGTAAAACGTTTTAAAACGGTTTTAAAATGGTTTGAAAGTGGTTTATAGACTCAAATCGTGTTCAGAACTACACGTATATGTACTGTATGGACAGTAGGGTTTATTTTTGAGGTGTCGTCGTCCAGAAATGGCTTAATACGCTCATTTGTCACCGTCTACCGGTTGAATGTATCCCATTAAGTTGATTACACGTGGATGGTAGCCATAGTAATTAAGTTAGCGGATGTTATTAGCTCACAACCGTTGTCGGACATCGTCCTGTTGAGTCCTGGCTGAAAGGACGAGTATTTTGGCCAGTGGAGACCTCCACATTTCGCAATCTATACATCGCCCCTCCATCCCGATACCGGAGGCTTGCCTATTCGCAATATAGTTTGTGCACTAAACTAAACTTTCTGGGGCACACATTTATATTAGAGCCAATTGAACTTTACGAGCGGTCTAGGTTAATTAAATTTTGATTAAGTTGATAACGTTTTAACTTCGTTAGCTTGTATTTTGGGCGTACCCGACTGTTTTAATCTAAAAATATCTCGACATAGTGTTAGTTTTTTTATTACTTTGTTTGATGTGGTTATTTCATCGTAGATACGTGGTATTTACCAGTTGTTGGATTATTACGGCCTTTTTATGGCGTTATACCGAACAAATTTTTACGAGTCTTTCGCTCATAACATAAAATAAAAAGTAATAAGTTCAGGTGAAATTTTGCGCAGCAATAAATAACTTTCTTATTCTTTCTTTCTTTCCCTATCTATTTTTGTAGTTTGATAGGCTAACTATGTATAGTTATGTACTTTGTGTGGGGGCGTCTCTTGGAACAATATATGTTACCTCTCATGCCGTTGTCCGTGTGTTAAATCTGCTACAGGGGAATCAATAAACAGGTGTGCTGACGCACAGTGAATTTCTGGCCGGTACGCTTTATAATCGCGTGCAATAATTAGATGGACAACTGTATGATATGGTCTACGTTGTGAACGTGTTTGATACTGCGTGAGATGGACGACATTAGGGCACAGTCTCATCGTGGATTCTGCTAACTGTTGCTCGTGGTTAGTCACTAAATTCAATAAGGGATGTTACGGTTTATATACGGCAAAACACGACCCAACAGCAACGGTATTTGTTTGAATAACAACCGAATATGTGTAATAGGGACTTTCGAGATTTATTTCCAGAGATTTTGAACAGCAATTCAGAACTAGAAACCTCTAGGGTTATATTGAGCTTTTTTATTCTTGAGGAAAGTAATAATTCATATAAAAGAAGTCCAAAAGTAGATTGTAATGAGAAAAGGAGAAAATATTGTTTCATAAAGCGTTACCTACGTGTAAATATTGACGATTTTTTTTTAATACTTCCACCCATATTAAAAAAAAAGAATATAAATGCAATACAAAAGATAAAATTTAATATCCTGTCTTTGGATGTCGAAAGCAGATCTCAAAGGGACAAGCGGTAAATTAGGTTTTAAATGAATGATAAAAATGGCTGCAAGGCGTTTGTACACAGAGAGAACTCTATTCTTGGATATCAAGAAAAATTATTCTTACGTATAATATTTTTGCTATCCGAATAATATTTTACTGTAATAAGAATTTTAGTATGTCACTAGTGCACCGTTAGCCGAGACGCAAACCGGCGTGATTTTGGGTTGGGTTGGGAACAGCTGACCGGTCGTAAAATTCCTCAAGGAAATTTCCCGAAGGAAAATTTCCCGAAGGAAAATTCCCGAAGGAAAATTCCTCAAGGAAATTTCCCGAAGGAAAATTCTCGAAGGAAAATTCCTCAAGGAAATTTCCCGAAGGAAAATTCCTCAAGGAAATTTTCTTGAGGAAAATTCCTCAAGGAAATTTCCCGAAGGAAAATGCCTCAAGGAAAATGCCTCAAGGAAAAAATTCCCGAAGGAAAATTCCTCAAGGATATTTCTCGAAGGAAAGTTCAAGGAAATTTCCGCAAGGATATTTCCTCAAGGAAATCTGTCGTGTCTGTAACCGAAAGATTGGATTTCATCAGATTTGTTCGAAGTTCGAGAAACGAGTGAAATGTCACGATTTTATATTTTGTCTCTAGCAACCAGAGTTGATGGAATAAAAAACTATGCTATACCATTTTAGTTAACTGAAAGATTGGATAATTAATCCTGAAAAGTACAGGCTTCCATCAGTTTTGGTTTAGACAGGGGAATTTTTCAAAGTTCGCGATTAGGAGAGCCGAGGGAAACATCACGATTTTGTATTTTGTCTCTAGCAACCAGAGTTGATGGAATACATAAAAAATAATAAATAAATAAAAAAACTATACTATACTGTTTTAGTTAACCGAAAGATTGGATAATTAATCCTGAAAAGTACAGGCTTCCATCAGATTTGGTTTAAACAGGGGAATTTTTCAAAGTTCGCGATTAGGAGAAACGAGGGAAATGCCACGATTTTGTATTTTGTCTTTGTTATTTCTAGACGTCACGTGACATTTTCTCGAAGTTCGCCTTCACTCGACAATGTGAAAAAACGTGATTTTTTTTCAAAATTAACGCATTTAATTTACAAAATATCGCGCAGTTCACGCGGAATTGTGTCCTTTTTTCAATTCGAGCGTCAAAAGTAATATCGAAAAGCCCAATTTTGCAGCTACTCGATCGCAAATGTCGGCAAAGATGGGCGATTCCGCTGAATGCGCCCTACACTTGAAAGTTCGTAATTAGTATATTTAGATAGTTATTTCTTAAGAGTTTAGTATGTTTATATATATTGAGTATATCTTGCTCTGAGGAAGAAAATATTATTCTTCTACATATAAAAATAGTAAGACGTTCGTTTTACATCAATTGGGTGAAAAATATACATTCTTCAACGAACAAACAGTTTCTTGAGCCAAAAGTATACGTATGTACCGCTTAAAACAGGCGTAATTAAAACAAGAAAACGTAATACTTGGAACATCAAGAAAATCACATTCTTACTCTGAGAATTTTGTATTTTACTTGAACCAACCAAATGATCTTTCTGTGGATATAGAAACAAGCGATATTCTTCACTCAAAGATAGTGATCGAGCAAGAGCATACAGACAAATATCTGGGATATTATATTTTCACTAAATATGTATGTAACATACAACGGTACGCCGTAATAAAGTCCGCAATTATGTCTCGAATAACAAGCAACCCCGTTCGCTCGCATTGTTGCGGTGTATTTATAACTTTGTTCAATTTAATTGAAATATTACAACCAACGCTTGCCTCGGGCCTACGAAAATAATACTGCGGAACAAAAACCAATAAAACGTATAGGTTATAAAGCGAATGTTGGAAGAATAGGAGGCCAGACTGACCGTGTTCGAGCACTAAATTTGTTTGGCCTGAGCGGGCCTGTTTCTTTTTGTAATAATTACTCTTCCATCAACGTGTACTTAACATAAACGTCGGATTACATTATCCCTCGCGCTTGTTTCATTTTGCCCCGTATTTCCCGTATTTTATTTTTTACGTGGAGGCCGAAACGTTGTATGTCCCTCGAGGATGTTGTTTCTGTTTTAGATCCCTGGCAAATGCTCTTTTCCCTCCGTCTCAGGGCTTGAGACAGAGGGAAATACCTACTAAAATACCGGGTAATATACCTACTTTTTCCCTGGAAGTTTTAATGAACTTAATAAGCCCTCAGGAGCAGACCGAAGTATTTTTTTTATGTGAAATATAACTTCGAAGTTTCCTTCGAAGGTTCCAGGTACAATTATCCTTATAATCCTTTACGTTTAGCGACAAGTTGCCGCTTTGAGGCGGTTACAAACTCCATTTCGGTTACGAATCCGTTTCTTGTCGTTTAAAATTCGCTTTGACTTGGGCTCTCGCGCCTAATGGTCTCTTAAATTTGCAATTGTTTCCCGAGGACTCGTTAGATGGCGCTCGCCGAACCCCGAGCTAATTCAATTCGGTTAAAGTCAATTAGAAAATTAGTATTCGGTCCTAGTTGGATAATCGCACTTGCGGGGAGAAATTTCGCGGTAGAGGGTGTACACGGCGTGAACGAATCAATCGCCAATAAGTCAATTTTTATTACTTTGCGGACGCCGTGCTATTAAGACGAGGGAGTTATTTAATAAACCCGAATGTTACTACCATCCGGCATGGTGTTGAAATTATTACTACACAGAGAGAATTCTTGATCCAAAATTCGTACTCTGGGAGATACATAGAAAGTTGTGCTATTACTTTACAGATGGCGCTAATAGTTTCTCGCGTCTTTTGCACACATATCACCGCTATATATGGTCGACGATATTGAGTGTTCATGTATTGTTTGTTTACATCTATGCATAAGTGTTTTATTTCATGGGTGACTTACAAGGATTATGAGAAAAACCAGGATTGCAATGGAATAGCCTACACAGACAGAACTCCATTCTTGGATATCAAAAAAATAATTCTATTAATCATTGTAGCGTATAGCAGATGCAAATTCTCTAAGTTAAATTAATGTGTAGAACAAATTCAGACTGTAACTATCTATACAGTAATTATCTATATCTATAGAAAAATATGTTGATATTTTTTTTTGTCTCATTCGTGTTCGCAATATTGACTATAACGTACCGCAGCTTCTGCTCAAATATATTGAATTCAGCAACGCCAAAACACTCGGAACAAATAATAGCTGATTCACTTCGGGGACCCCAAAATTCCCAGAAGTAGTTGATATTATTTTTGTTTTCTGTTGGTTTCGTGTGCTTTTCGCCGTTCCAGCTGGGATTTCATTTGATTTGGCGTCTCCGACGTGAAATATATACAGAGGCCGACAAAAGTCTACGTACGACCCCGTATATCTGCTATCTGTTAACTCAGGAAATTATGTATTTTTGAAATGTGTTTTATAAATATTATGCGAGGTAATATTCTCCCAATATATAAAGAGGGCTTTAAGCGATACAGTTGTTAAAATACTGATCCCATAATGAATAGTCACCGGCCGAAAAGTTATGCTTTTTGAGTAGGTTTTAATACTGTTGCTACTAGCAGCACCAGCAGGATTCTTGTCGACCGCTGTATATATGTATATAGTTACGTATATGGATTAGGGAAGTACCGCCACCCCTCCACTCTGACATCTCAGTCACTTCAAATTTTAAGCAGAGAGTTCAGATGCTGTACTGATGGTGACGATAATAGGATCCATTTTCCACTGATAATTACGCGATTTCAACTCTAATTGCGTTCTATTGTTAATGATTTCACTGCCTGCCATAATGGCATGTGGAGTAGTCTGATATAGTTGATGTGTAGGATCCAAAACTAAGGCCCAACGGTACAACGGTGCGGTCTGAAATTTGGTATACATATTTAGAATTACCAGGGAACATACTGGATTGTTTTTTGTGACAATCTGACTATTTTCTGACTAACTTAGGTCTACTTTGCGTTGAAAATACTAATCAAAACAATATAAAGTCAAGGGAACAATTTACGACACAAGAAAATAAAACTTTGCTCGAAAACAGGTAAATCTGACATTTCGTTTTGTTTTTCTTGTACAGCAAGGAAGCGAGGGAATAAAAAAAACGCAATAAATTTAAATTTGCTACGAAGTGGTCGGTTATTTCTCACGGTCTAAGGATAGGGTAAACGTAGAAAAATAATAAAACTAACGGCGCAATAAAGATTGAAACGAATTTGCGAAGCAAGCGGACCGGAAGGTAGAAATGGAACGGATATAAAATTGCGGCCGATTTAATATTAAAAACTGCCGGAAACGACCGGCAGAGGGCGCTGGAGATCGGTCTGTATCCACCTGAAACTGTTGCGCCACACAGTTGGTCATTTTGTCTAATCTACAAAGCAATAAATCGGTCACATGTATTATTATTTCACAACAGAGTACTGCTTTCAAGCTGTATTTTGATGAATCGATAAAAAGCCACCATTCAGAAGGATCGTGGGGAATATCAAACTCGTTCATAAGACCCTCAACATCGTGACATACACGTAAAGATCCTTCCATTTTAAAATATGCTTTAAAAGGCTCGTTACGCTCTGTAAATGAAGACACTGTCACACCTCGTGCGAAAAGATTCCATTCCTGTAGCCTAGAAACCAATAACTCGGTTTTTTCTTTCGATAAACCTCTCTAAGTCTTTAACCAAATCATTCAGTTCGCACTGGTTTATAAGGAGAAGTGATCCTTAAACTTCAAATGGTGGATCTTTACGACTTACCAGATTTGACGGAGTGATTTCAGACACTGTCAAATCAGACTTTTTCAAATCAAATCAGGCAGAAGGCTAATTCAAGCGAAATGTATGACTTGAAATAAAATGGATCTACAATGTCATGAATAAAACCTTATTACGCCGTAGAATTAACAAAATGAAACCACTGTTCGCCATCTAGAGCCGACGTGCTTCGTACCTATATTTAGGGTGTTTAATTTTATGATTCTGCAAGACCGCCTCACTGTGCCTAGCTAGCGGCGAGTTATGAAAATAATTAATGAAAAAGGACTCACAGCGGGACTCGCAGACTCGCGTACCTCATGATTATTACGATTCCGGGAAAAGCGCCGGCAATTTTCTTCTAAAACGAAAACGCTACTACGTTAAATAATTACAATTTTTGTGGGTACTCGCCGCGCCAGCCCAGATAACGATCTACCTGGTACCTGGGGGCGTCCCAACCACCAGAGGTCCCCAAAATGTACACCCCCACTTTTCAATTACTCCAATTTAATTATCTAAGAGGTTTCTTTTGGTCCTAATCGGTTCCGTTTCCTCAATTTTTCAGTTTCCGGCGCCAGTTTCCGGCGCCTCCGCCAAAATTGTCTATATTTTTTTATGGCCGAATTCTTGCAATGTACACTCTATATACACTGCAGTGTACATTTTAGTGGCATTTCCACCACATAAAACAAAAATCGCGATAAGTGTGACCGATAAATGCTTGTTGAATTCAAAAAGGCTCAAAAACGCACATTTTGAGAATCAATGCTTGCCAAAACCGGCCCCGTCGTAGACCTGTCAGTAACACAGCATGATGTATAATATACATGATGTATACACAATATACATATACACTCGCATACCGTAGCCTGTTACAAGTCACGATGCAAAAGCTTGGGACGTTCACAATGCGGCTTTTGTGATGTAAATTACGGACGGCGTGACTGACTTTTCATTCGCTTAATACATATGCGCATATCGGATTTCAGCCCCCGTTGCGCCAAAGTTAGATTAACTACAGTTAGGTTGAGGTTATAGCGAAGGTTTGAGAGTTGCAAGAAAGGAACAGTGTAAAGATTACACATTTTACTAGTTTTGGGCGCGATTTTATACAAAAGATCGATAGAAATAATTAAAATAATTTTGTAAATAACTAATTATAGTAGAGCCATTGACTTTTCAACTAAATACTTGTAAAACATAGAATTTCTAATTTTTGTGTCATCGCGGCCCCGTTATTTACACTCGCGTACAGTGCTTTCAAAATTTATGCAGTTAGGTTCAAGACAGGTAGTCAATAGAACCCCACAAATTCGTATCAAATATGAAATATTTTATGACTGCGACGCCTTCACCTGACAAAAGACAATACATTGTCTCACTGTGGTATGTACCTACCTGGTGACATATAAAATGCACCAGAAATAGTTAACCTTGTAATTTGAACACTTCAACACACTGTAAAAAATGTTGTACCAGTTTTTGTTACATTTTGACTTGGCTAATAAGCTGGCAAATTCGTATTCTAAGCAATTTGTCAACTAAGTTGGAGGACACATTTCCAATTTAACAAAAAAGTTCACATTAATAATTACGTATCACTTTATTATTTATCTTATTCCCTGCTGTAAATTTTAGAGATATGTGGGTTTTAGGTGTAAATATTTCATATCCCTGAACCTTAAAGTCCCTATGGGGAATAAAATGGCTTCATAACGACCCTAAAGTCGTAATATATGTAGTTTACAACACTTAAACTGTTAGCTGTAACTTCTAGCACAAGTTTGATATTATTTGGTTAATTTCAAATCTCTAAATGCTCTAATAAAAAAGGACACTTTTATTTTGTGACAAAATTCTCAACTCGAGACAGAGAAATTGTCGAAATAGTCATGTCAAAAGCTGCTAATAGACCAGTTCTGCGAGACATCCTGTATATTATTTTGTCCTGTTTTGTGTGCAGTGCTGACGTTGGTCGAGGCCAACAGTCCATTGTTTTAACCACGAGTGTGTGCTGTTGTTACCGGATAAATTCTTTCGCCTCAATGCTGATACCATGTTGGGCCAGCTAATGCCATATGGCCATAATGGTGACTAACAGCCTCTATATATATATATAGGAACTATGCGTGGACATTCTGCGGATTATTAGGGCGGTATGCGACAAAATTACCTCCAGCTAAAAGGATAATACCACGTAAATTTGCCAAGACTAATGGAAATTTAGTTATTGAAAATAACCATCTTTATAAAATAAACAATTTTGATGGGTCCGATCCAGATTTAGAGAACTCGATGTAGTAGGTATTGGGAACGGAATACAATGGAATACACCTGTAACTGTTTTGCTAGTGACAAACTAGCTTTACGACAGTTGTTAATGTGTCAGAATAAAACTTTTTAAGCGAGCTTTTCCAACTTTCCCATTGTTTCGACTAGCGAACGTGTAGGACTTTGATCCCCCAACAAAACCCCTCGCCTATAGGGGGGGGTGTGTTGGGGAATCAGCATTCAACAAGTAGCAGGCAGTACGACAGCTCTGCAATGTGTCGCAGAACTCTGACCGACTTCGGCGTACATTATCATTTTGTACGGTACAAACCGATGCAGGACATATCATGGATCGTCGTTTTGGTCGAGCAAAACTGTGATTTATCCGCGAAATATTCGTGATGGGAGATCAGATTTGAAAATATTGATCCCGGATGGTATTTCTGCATCCGGAACGGTCTGCACTTGTTCCCGGACGTCCCGAGGGAAGAGAGATAAGCGAAAGCTTTTTATAAAAGCGTCTCCGAGTTTTAGAGATACATTTTGTAGCAAAATGTGCAGAATTTTTCAATAAATGTTAAGATGATGAATTAGCCTTCTGTGCATTCGTTCTCATAACAGATTATTCAGATTGTATATTTTTTTTGTGGTATTTTATCAAGTTAAGTTATACAGACATTCTGTGCATTAAAAATAATTTAATAATTAAAAAAATAATTTGCCAGTGCGAACTGAATGATTTGGTTAAAGATTTTTGTCAAAAGAAGGTTTATCAAAAGCCTAGTTATTGGGTTCTAGGCTACAGGAATGGAATCTTTTCGCACGAGGTGTGACAGTGTCTATATTTACAAAGCGTAACAAGACTTTTAAAGCAGATTTTTAAATGGAAGGATCTTTACGTGTATGTCACGATGTTGAGGGTCTTGTGAACGAGTTTGATATTCCCCACGATCCTTCTGAATGGTGGCTTTTTATCGATTCATCAAAATACAGCTTGAACGAGGGGGGCACATTTTGTGAATAGGTGTATTTCCCTAGGATCTGCCCCCTACATATTATGGATGGGCGTTGACACAAAAAGGACAGAAGAAAAACGTCGAAATGGGGAGGGGGGCCACTTTCTTATGGAAGGAAAACAATGACGTATATTTTTTAAAATCTCCCTTCTCTCGGCCTTATACAAGTATTCCAACCTTCTTCTTTGTTGAAAAGGGATTTCCCTTCTTGAGTGAGTTTTTAAATAGAGGAACTTTTTATATTTCGTCGACGATCCAAACGGAATACAGATTACAGGATAATACCGCGCGGTGACACAACTTAAATTAAAATATCCTTATCTGTTTACTGCCGATGGCATGATTCCAGATTTTTCTTATACGAGAAATATCTTATTATAAAGGAAAATAATGAAGAAATCTCGATGAATATCATAGTAATTATGGAATATGCTTCAATAAACAATACAATACAATCTCGTAAGTAAAGAAGATGGTCTAAAATTGTACTTTTTTAGTTTGTACTTTCTTAGTTCTAGTTCGGACGAAAATTCCTAAAAATTACTTTAAAAGACAAGTTTCTAGACGATAATACCCCCTTAAGAGAAAAATAATAAAGAAATCTTGTCAGATTTAGATTGTGCCCTCAATGCTGTCAATCGATAACCTTTCTACGATCCAGGATGTTTTGGCTAGCGCCACGAATCCTAGACTTACAGGAGCCAACAGTTTTCCCCGCATCCATCTATGAGTCCTTAGTTCTTACAGAGTCCTGTTCAACTACACTTCGCCGCCTACAAGGATATCATCTAATTGTGCTAGAAGTCATGTTTCACAACAAGTTTCTTATCAATAAAAGGACATTTATAACCTTTCGGATTACGTAATATCAGGTAACCAAACACTCTATTTACAACGCTTTTATCAGATTATGTGTGTATAAGTTTTAGTGTTGAGGAACGTTTATTTTAATCCTGGATTGTAATTCCAAGAATGTTGACTGTGAACACATGTTGTGGATGCCTTAGCACAAGACAAGGAACGTTGTTCATAGCAGCTATTGGTATAGTAAGGATGAATAAGGATAAAATAGGCGATTAAATGTCTAATCTAACGTCTATAACTTCCAGTTGTCATCGTACATTCATTTATATATCGTCGTTTATCATACCAACAGCGATAAAGCTATTTTACCAGCTCTAATCGGTCTAGCTATTGAATTCATGTTTTTGTATGGGACTGTTATTGTAAGTTTAACAATTAATTTTTAATTTAATTATTAACTTTTTTTGTATTGTAGGGCTCCTGGAAATGCCTCATTCCTTGGTTGATTCTAGCAATTATTATTAATATAGTCGTGCTCTTCCATGTTGTGGTAACAACCGATTTTGCCCACGCAATACTATTGCTGATATTTTTGAGTAAGTTGAAATAATATTTTGAAGGATAGGTGCAATAACATCCATCCTTCCATTTAAAAAAACGCTTTAAAAGGCATTTATATATTATATTTATATATTATACTTATATATTATATTTATATATCACACAGATTTGGCTTCATATGCATGGATAGTCGTATTCAGTTACTGCAAGGAACTGACAACTTCACAGCATCGAAGAGATTATATAACACCAGAAATGGTGTAGCTTACAAATTTTGATAATCCATTATTTCTAAATTACGACAAATACATAATTAAAAAGAGGTATTGGTGTTTTATTATCAAAAAGCTAAACGAAAGCCAAATGCAATAGAGGTAATTTATCAAATCATTTGTCAGGAGAGACAAACGAATTTGACGACCCGTTCGTTGGTTGTAATTTCACGCTCATTTTAACCAGTTTCCCTCAATCATTTCATCGAAAATTGGGCGTACGCGTAAGCTAGCTGAAATAACGACCTTTTTGTCCTTTCCCATCACGTTTTTTATCAAAGCTTATTGTGGATTGAACCAAAACAAAATGACGCAAAAATAATCACAAGTGGTCTCGTTGCTACATTTTCAGGGCATAGAACTTAGGCAAATGGCAGAAGTCATGTGCGTGATATAATAAATGTCATACCTCATTATAAAAACGACGAAATGTTGCGATACCACACAGTATGTAATAAATGTTAATTTTACAAGTTGAGATTAGAATAGCTAATTGGTCGTTAATGTCCTTAATGTTATGCTTCAACGACCATGATGTATTACTATTTAGACTGATAACAAGGATATTTCAAACAAAAAATTCTAGTTTATGTACATCACAGAGTAAAAAACATATCGAACGTAACAGGAAAATATTTCGTTGTTATTTTAGTACACATCCAGTCAATGTGATGTATTTTCAAATATAATATGCGCGCTTGCTATTTTATGCATTTATTTGGCTGGCTCAATGTGCCAGCCAAATAAATGCCACAAATAAAATTCACGGTTTTGAATTATTCCATCGTGAACGAACAGATAAAAAGTTGTTTGAGTGAGCAGTTGTTTAAAAACCGATAAATATACATCGAAATTTTTAATTTTTCATACAGAGTTGGACTAAATAAAATCACTGCTGCTATTTTGGATTTAGAATTGACAGACTTTTAAAGTGGATGAAAGGGAAGCAAAATTTGCAGTTCCCATGTTGTGGCGAGAGCCTTCCAATCATATAGATGATTGCTATTTTTGCACGATAAGCGTCTCCGGATATTCGAAGAAGGATAAGTATAAAATAAAATATACAAATTAGCGTAACAATAACAAGTATCTCTAAATCTAAACCTTTTACAATATTTTTTTTGTATCAGCGCGCGTGTTATAGTTGATCGGTAACTGTGTCGTTAGTAGGTGGTATAGTGGAGTGTCTTGGCGTCAAGCAGTCTCGGACGGCGTCGGACCACCCCCGCAAACATTGCACAACCCCCCAGTACGCCAGACGGTCGCGAGAGAGACGGGAAGAGGGTTGCAACCGCCTCTAACGCCGAATACAACCGACAATATACCCCACTCCGACGGCGGGTATATATTCCCTTTCAGTTGAAAACGAACCGCGCTGGCGACCGACCATAGGCGTATCACGCGACAAGCGACCCCCATCAGAGCGCAATCCACATCACACAGACTCACCCCCATGTCGACATCTGCAAATAATTAACACTCAACGTTAAAGTGAGTTTCCGCATGATGGAGATATGTTTCGAAAATTTAAACCCACCCCACTATTTTTCACACACACACCCCCTCTATTTTACTATTTACTATATTTTAATATTTCTCCATCGTTTCCCCCATTTTCTTCAAACAAGAACCACCTGTTGTTGTTGTTGTTGTTGTTTTTTACTCCATTTTTATACAATCGCTTGTGTTGTTTGTATATTTTCCACCCCCAACCCCCCAAAACGAGTATGGCATTGTCTACCCCCTTGTTTTATTATTGCGATGATCTGTAGAAATTCTGTGTATTGTATACGTGTATTGTATACGTGTTTTGTCTTTGTCATCTGCTCCCTTTTCCTCTCACTGTATATCGTGTGGCTGTATCGAATTTTCTATCACCCCCCACGGTCTTGTAATTTGATAAAACACACCGTTGAGGGCGAGAGCTGACTTTAAACTGAATATTATACCTACGATCTGAGTTTGATGCTTTTAACGCTATAACGTTAAATGTTTCGAAAATTTATCCTATTTACTCAATTAAAAAAAAATAAGAGATTTTCCACATAGGGGTTATACAAATAGGCCATAAAACGAATAGTAGGTACTTGTTTTACAAACGTCCCCTTAAAAGAGCCGTGAAAGGACAGTAAATTTGCGACACAGAACGTAAACGTAGTCGTAATCGTAACATTAACGGACTTTAGTGCAAATGAGTATGGGACAAATGAGACTAAATTAACTGCATATTGTGGTAGGACCGATTTTTTCTGTTAGGAGTCTTGTGGTAATTTGGATATAGCTATAACTCATTTTCTCCACACATACAGAGAGATAAGAATGATCAGTTCAAGTCAAATTACTTTGAATCAAAACAACTGTTGATTTCCATGAAAAAAAAACTCACGACAAAATTTTTGCCATAGTTTTGAATGAAACTTTGTAGTATTACTTCAAATATTTAAACATTTCGACCAAATTAATACTGCTTTATTTCAACCATTGGATAGATTAAAAAGAATAATAATTATCGAAATACGTGATTGGTTGTTATGCTTGGAAAAACAAATGTTTCAGAAAAAGATTTTTAGGTTTGGTTCAACACCTTCTGTGTTCTGAATAGAGTATTTCATTCTCATCATTTTAAATAAAATGCGATCAGTTATTCAAAGTAAGCAATAGTAATTTACATTCAACACAATACATTGATTTGAAGTGATGAATTTTGTTGTTTTGTTCAAACTATCTACCGCTGCTGCAAAGGGGTAAAAAACAGTTCATATATACCAATACTTTAAACTTTCCGCACAATGAAACCACCCGATATTTTAAACTAAGTATCTGTTTAATTGATTCAAATAAAACGTGTCTTGCATCAACCAATCAATTTTACTTGTTTTGAAGCTCATATTTTACATTATATGTGATCTTGATTCAATGCAATGGTTCTTTTTATTTGACTATATAGAATTTTTCAATGCAAAAAGCTCGAAATATTTCCATTTTCCGAAGCACAGCCCAAAACGCGGCTTCTTAAACGGCGGCGTCCGCACGGGAAATCCCGAATTTCCGTATTAACGAGGCCGGCCTCCAATTCGCAACGACCAAAAATCCCGACATTTCAAACCCGAGTTGGAAATATAATCATCGGTACTTCGAAGCAACGAACTGAGCCTGTATTAATAATAACGTTTTTCAGGCTTTCCCCTAATGTTTTCCAGGCTTTCCCCCACCTTACCACCACCCCTTTCCCCACCGCGTCCCTTCCCTAAGTGGTGTAATTTTTCTTAATGAGCGAGAAAGAGTCGACTTAACAAAGAGTCGAGGATTTGCATTGTTAATGTTACGATACTCGAAGACATTGAGGGAAAATCGAGGGGCGGCGTGTTTCTTTGGTAATGTAAGCCGATGTTATTACCGGGAAAACGGTGGAAGTCAAAAGGGAGGAAATGTTCTAGGTTTTCCCGTTTTCCCGAAGTCTCAGTCGCGAGGAATCTTGTAGTTACTGTTAAGATTCGTTTTGTGTGGGTCTTAACTTTGGTTGGTTTCTTGTAATAAGGGATTATTTCTTTGCGATGGGAAGGAATTAGATGTTAAAAGATAGAATTGATATTAAAAGGGAATATGAGAGAAAATTCCAAATGAGGTTTTTAACTTGATTAAATGTCGCTTCAAATAATGCAAGACGGCGTCATCAGTCAGAATGTTTCTGTCTTGCTATTAGATCTTAATAAAAATTAGACCTCTAAGGTCTGCTTTCTTCTGTATGTTTCCTTCTGTCATTTAATTTATTGTACAGAAACTCTAATATTTGTGCGAACTACATGTTACACTACATTCACGCACAAGAGTAAACGTGTTTGGCCAAACTCTACATTGTTTTTTGACAGAAGAGATGCTGTGTACTTTAAATATTCATATGTACACTAAAACAAGTTTAATTTTGCTTGGTTTGGCGCAGAAAATAGCACAATGTTCGATAAATTATTGCGATTTTATGCAATTGAAAGTTGTAATGAGGGCATTTGTACCGGAAGTAATAATTGATGAGAGAGTAGAGGCAAACAACAATATTTAATTATGTATTCCCCTAATGATTTATGCAGTATGCAATGTTACAATACCTCGTGTGTTGTATAAAATTAATAGCCGATATATATAATTCATCGGTATAAATTAGAATTAATTTTTTGATACTCCACTGAGTTCTATTTTCAAATTATGCAAGAATTATGTAAGAGAAACAATTTCTTATTAGATTTTCAACCAATGAGTTCAAAATTTGCTACAAATCAAACTAAAATATTTCTCTCTCTATAAGTATGATGGTTACAATCATTTCTCATAAATACAACTACAAGTAAAGTTCAGTGTTACTTCTCGCAAAAGCTCCTGCAGAATCCAAGCTTAAATAACGGCATGAACTTGGTAAATATGATTAAGAAAGTTGCCTCTAAAGTCGAAATTAATTACTTCAAACAACGCTGATGTGCACCAAGCATTGCAAATGTATTTCTACGATTCGCAGTGCTTATGACCATATTATGGCACTTTAACCAACATAATGTTACTTTTTTGTATCCTTGTTAAATTGTCTTTAACATAGTTAAACAGTAATTAACATAGTTAATTATATTGCTAACATTATACAATAACAGTTGTACGGAATACTAGATCTATTAGTTATACAGAATAGAGATGTTAGTTTAATGTGAAGCTAAAAGCTTTTAGGCAAACTAAACATTCCAAAGCTAAACCCGAAGGGAAATAGCTGTCCAACAACACAAGGGATTGTAATTGTTATTAATAGTACATGCATTGCTTGCGCAATTGTAATATGCGGATGCCATAGGGCAACAATGTCTATATGTACCTACATACCACATGAATAAAGCTATGTATATTGTATACACACACACACACATACACTCTATCTAAAACTAAATTTTAATGATAGTTAAAACAATATTCTTACTATTACACGCATTTTATATTTAATTTTTAATATGTATGGATAATGTATGGATCTGACCGTAACAACAATATTTGAATTAGATCCTTATTACAATGTATTGGTGGTGTCTTTATTGTCTAGATTCTTGATGTATGACTTAAACGATACGTTCCAATTTCTTTGTGGGCAGCTTCTTCTCTCTCTCTCTCTGTATAGAAACGATTAAAAAACAAATAGCTGCACAATAAGGGAAAACCGATTCATGGTCTAAAATTAGAACAACGTTACATGTCAGGTCCTGACCCACCGATCTTTTATTAGAAAATTATCCACTAGCATGTCGAACAGAGTGCGGTCAGGGAAATAAAATCAATATCACAGAAGGGCTATAGGTGGTACAGGGAATGCCTGTACCAAAGGGCGTTCTGCATATATACATAGACACGCAGATACGCAGGTATGACAGGAGGTGGCGCATTTTGTAACTAATATTAACCATAATCGTTGTCAACACAAAAGCTTCTAAGTAAAGGTGGCTCCACACGCAACGGAAAATCCGAAGGTCTGCCTTGAGGCGCTAGGCCTCGAGGAAAACCGAAAAATAGGGGGGTCTCCACACACTACGGTATATACGAAGGCCAGCCTTAAGGCATTCCAGTATGTGCTCGCGCAATGGCGTCAACAAATGATGCTCTGGCTGTTGTTGATTTATTTTAGCTATAGAAAGTAATAAAAGGCCTCGAGGCCTACCTCACATCCCTCCACACAGTCCGGTCGGCCTTATATATAAGCAGAGGCAAGCCGAATGAGATTTTGTATTGAGATTTCCGGCCTCCAGGCGTCAGATCCGCAGGAATACCTCTACAAAATTCTCCATACACACATGGAGGTTTTCCTTGAGGTCTTGCGCCTCGAGGCATGCCTTCGGATTTTCCGTTGCGTGTGGAGCCACCTTAATAATTATAGTCCGGACAAAAATGTACATGGGCGGTCGCCACCCTAATTTTCTTTTTGTAGAGCAGTGTAAACAATCTAAATTTAAACGTAGTCAATTTAATAGTGTGATATTGGAGACGCATTATTGCGCGGTCGATAGCAACATAGCCGAACCTACAGGCAAAATACGATACCGTACTCTAATAATATATTCGTATCCCTTAACATCGAGGGTAAATTTGTAGCTACTCGCGTTCCGTTGTTTGGCAAGTATTTTGCTGACGTGGCGTTGTCGTGATGTACTTTTTATTACTGCCGTTTGTTATAAACCTGTTTTAAAAGTTTGATTAGATCGCAAAATCGTACGCTGTTGAGGGGAAATGTTTCTTTTTTAATGAATTATCGATCGTGTAAAGAGTCAACGATACAAGAGGGAAAAATTTATTCAATACAACACGAATATCCTAATGAAACATTATGTCAATCGATAGAGATATTCAAGTAGTATACCCCAGAGTTTTGCCCACAAAAAATATCGAACGGTTTAGCAAAAAAAAAGATTTAATTACCATCGCTAAATCAGCGAAATACCCAGTGTATGTGGATGATATTTGACCAGTTATGTAAGTCTAACATACAAGAAGTAATAACGCTGGGGGATGGGTAAAAAGATTACAGGTAACATCAAGATGACGCAATACCACCCCTACCCTTATTTTATCAGCAATCTTATTCAAACTTCGGAAATTGCGACGAGTTTGTTTCCTGCAAAAACAGACGAGCACCTCCTTTGGTTTTAATCTTTCTGCGTTACCATTATGTACTATGCTTACTAAGAAAACTTTTAATGTCTTTTTAACAGAAAAATAAAACCATCAAAAGATGTCCTGTATAAATTTTTCTCTATCTTACACGGTTCAGAAGTTATGACGCTCCAAAGTATGAACATTGTGTCAAAACAGCGACGTAACGAGTAAAGTTATACTAACACTTGTAAAGGCGATCTTTAAAAGGATAATAGATCCCAGTGTGAAGAAGGCCCATTAAATTTCCTAGTGAATAACACGTTGACACCCGTGTTACGTGAATGGTACACGGAAATTTCTCTTACACAACCTTTTTGTGCCAGGACTCAAGGACCTCCTCAAGCTGGCCGGTTTTATTTGTTCGGGATACATTGAAAGAAATCATTTTTCCAATTAGTTGGATGTCTCCTCGATCCTTATAACCTTTCCCCACCCCCCAGCCCTCATAAGGGGCTTAAATATCATCTCCCCTTCACATAGTCGATAACAAAAGGAAAATGCGACCAATTATTTTATGTTTCTATAGAATTTTCCGTGTGTTTTTTTGTATTTGTTGTCGAAAAATGTTTCGTAGATACCTTACCCTCACAAAACATTTATTGTCTCATTTTCAGGCAAGAATTTTTCATTTAAGCGTCGAAATATTCATATAGGTTCGCGAGGGGCGATGGAATATAAACCCTAAACCCTCAATACCGCGCAATAATAAACTTTCCCAGGGTTGAATTTAATTATTCCACAGCCCGGATACTGTGTATAGAAACAATTTCTGCGATATTATTACTGACATTGGATTTTGGTCGGTCCGTTAAGTTGACAGACCACAATAGAGCGGTGCCTCATCGGCAACGTTCGTTAATTTTGAATTATTTATCAAATTTACACGTAACACGTAACATGCAGTATGTTAAAAACATTAATTAGGCGTAAAAACAATTAAGGAAAGTACTCATTTTGAAATTTTATATAAAGTACTTACACCCTTTTGATTTACAACTCTTCAATTGAAAAAACCCTGAACTTTTTACCGTTATCGATACTTTGATCCCTTTTTAAATATATTTTAAGGCAGACGAGCAACCCAAGAGCGAAGCGAGTAAAATATTTGTTTGATCACGAGACTGCCTGATGCCGACGTTGCCTCATTATTATTCTAATTAAGGAGGGTCGAAAATAAATAAAGAAGGTTTATTTTTGCTAGACGATGACTCAATGTAATGGGTTTACTTTGTCAGCAAGTAAATAAACGTGAAAAATCAGATCGAACGCGATCTAATAAGTCATCTTGTTAGTTCTCTTTGTTTATTCAAGGAATGTAACTAAATAAACAATAAACACTTTTCATTGCAAAAATATCCTAATCATAGTTAACTAACGAGAAACAATTCTCGTAAAATTTAGAAGCTAAACGTGTGGTTAATTTAATTAATTAAATAGCCTGCAGATATGTGTACATAGCGAAAGCGCGCGTTCCGAAATGAACCCAAAGTATACAGGACAGCAGGAGGGAGAGGGAACCGTCAGGAAAATGTAATTAAACGTACGCCAGATTCAAGGATTTCAAAGCATAGGCATCACAGTGTCAACTGCAGGCAAAGCAAAACGGGAAAACTTAAATAATACCGTATAATTACACCTTACAGATCTCGCTTACAATCCCTAAGATAATTTCAAAGAACATTTCGTCTAAATGTCCTTGAGAATTAACGTATCTATTAAAATCAACTAAAAAAAGCAGTAGAATGTAAAATACACCACAATATGCGGAATAGAACTATATAACAACATAAAAATACGAGTGTGAATCATAAAGTAACGCCGATCCTGCTGATTTTCATGCCGACTCGTTTTAGCAAATTTTAGACCTACCTTTTGGCTGTAAACGTTCGGAAATTGTACAGAAATGATCGACACATCGCTAGCAACACACTAATAACACCCATGACACACGTTGCGCGGAAAAACACGCGAAATTTTGAGTGGAAAATTAGGAAAACTGTCAAATGAATCAAGCCACGTGAAGCAACAGCACGAGTATAGATGTTTCAAACTAAGAAGAGCACAGTTGTATATGCAACCAAATATACACAGGCAATTTATAAACCATACACTCGGTATGATTGGTTGCATATACAACTGTGCTCTTCTTAGTTTGAAACTACTCTACCACATGTGGAACGACGCGTACCAACCTGAAAAGTTGTGTGACCAACTCAGCAGCGCTGTTTCACCAGTTGCCGAGTGAGTTTAGCAGCAGCCAGCCCACCAGCGCTTGTTTAATGTTTACAGCAACAAGCTGAATTACACTCGTGTATAATGCTTTCAAAATTTATATAGTCAGGTTCAGGACAGGTAGTCAATAAAACCCCACAAATTGATATCAAATATAAAATATTTTATGGTTGCGACGCCTTCACCTGACAAAAGACAATACATTGTCTCACTGTTGTATGTACCTACCTGGTGACATATAAAATGCACCAGAAATAGTTGATCTTGTAGTTTGAACTGAGGCTTGCTGGTAATAGCCACCAGCGGCAGCAGTACTTTTGCTGGTAAACAGGGTAATGTGACCACAAAATAGCCGCTGGCTGCTGTTGCTGCTAGCAGCAACAATTAAATCCAAACAGTTAACACTGAAAAGCACTGTTCAAATCAAAGTCTCAAATACGCGCTCGAATTAGCGGAATTGCAATCCATTAACTGCTAGAACACTTAAATAAAACCCACCCCAATCAAGTAATAGGGTTCAGGTGGCCGTTTAGCTAAAGGGTGCCTCAATAGGGCTCTCTATACAATCTATACATAGACCAATCGCATCAATTCAACGAATCAACACAGATAGGTCCATCCAGATATACCTCTGCCATCCATTCTTCGAAATTTCTATCCTAAGGTAGAAATTCAATCGGATATCGCTAATTTGCTTGGGGGATGTTAACCCGCCATGTTGGTATGCCTGGAATATGGGTCACGACCGCACGGATCTACGACCGCACGACTCCACGGTTACAGCGCCACCGGTGTGAATACGGCGGAAGAGGGAACTGAATCTGGCATAGAATAGGGAAATTGAGGAACGCGTTTCTTATTCGCAAAATCAATTTTCAATGGCCCGAAATAGGTTCTTGTATTCGAAGGAACGGTTCAAACTTCCACGTTGCTTGTCAGCTCCCAAAATTATGTTATGAAATGGCGTTTAGAACAAAAAAAAGTATTTAAGTAATAATAATTAACTTGCTACTTTTGCACGATAAGCGTCTCCGGATATTCGAAGAAGGATAAGCATAAAATAAAATATCTAAATTTGCCATCAGCATCGCGACCTATCCGCCATGGAGAGAACCATCCTCTCCCAAGTGCGCCATCCACTTCATCATCTTCTATTTTTGACACAGAAGAAATTTCGCCTGTTTGGAGAAACTGAATTTGATTTAAAAAAAGCCTGATTTGATTTGAAAAAGGCCTGATTTGATTTGAAAAAGGCCTGATTTGATTTGAAAAAGGCCTGATTTGATTTGAAAAAGGCCTGATTTGATTTGAAAAAGGCCTGATTTGATTTGAAAAAGGCCTGATTTGATTTGAAAAAGGCCTGATTTGATTAGAAAAAGCCTGATTTGACAGAGTGTCTGAAATCACTCTGTCAAATCAGGCAAGTCGTAAAGATTCACCATTTGAAGTTTTAGGAACACCTCACCTTATAAACCAGTGCGAACTGAATGTTTTAATTAAAGACTTAGATTTGGATAAAGATTTAGATTTGTATAAAAACTTAGAGAGGTTTATCAAAAGAAAAAGCCGAGTTATTGGGTTCTAGGCTACAGGAATCGAATCTTTTCGCACGAGATGTGACAGTGTATTCATTTACAAAGCGAACAACCTAATTTTAAAATGGAAGAAGGATTTTTACGTGTATGTCACGATGTTGAGGGTCTTATGAACGAGTTTGATATTCCCCACGATCCTTCTGAATGGTGGATTTTTATCGACTCATCAAAACACACAGCTTGAAAGTAGTAATTTGCATGTTCCTTGAATTCATATAATTTGTTAACTGATTATGTTGCAGTTTTCTCAATGGGATGTGGGATCTTTTATTGGTAAATATCTGCCTTGTAGGAAGTCTTCTAAGATTTATATTGAAATATGGTATTTTCTGGGTTTTTGTAAAGATCGACCGTAAATGGAACTGTCACTGATTTTGAAGGGATATTGAGCGATCACCAAAAGGGCAATGCCTAGCACCGCCGTTTCGGCTCTCTGATCGCTGTATGAAAACGATAGAAAGTATATTATTTATTTTCCGCATTCAGCTATCAATCGAGCTTTTTACTAGTTATGGGCCGAAATTTTCCAGGGTTTTAAACATGCGAGAGCGTGTGTTGGATTTATTTTTGAATTGGGTTTTCATTCGGCAGATTGATTATATTTGGACTGAAAGGTTTTAATTTCAAATATTTCGTCTGTTTTAATAACGCTCATTGTATGATTTACGTGTGAGTTGAGCATTTAAATGTACAATTTCAAACAACATCGGTACTTATTTGACCAATTTGTCTTCCTCTTGTGTGCGTTTTTTTTTTTTTTTTTTTTTTTTTTTTAATTTTCCCTATAGTTGCAACAAAACGGATGGACAAAATATCAATAACTAGCCGTTGAAATAAAACTACTTATTTTTCTTGATATCCAAGAATAGAGTTGTCTCTGTGAAGGCTATTCCACTACAATGCTAGTTTTTCTCATAATCCTTGTAAGTCACCCATGAAATAAAACACTTACGCATAGATGTAAACAAACAATATACGAACACTCAATATCGTCAAACTTATATAGCGGTAATATGTGGCAAAAGACGCGAGAAACTATTAGCGCCATCTGTACAGTAATTGCACAACTTTCTATGTATCTCTCAGAGTAAGAATCTTGGGTCAAGAAACTGTCTTTTCGTTGAAGCATATATATTTTTCGTCCAACAAAATATTTTTGTTATTGTAAGACAACCGTCAAGCATACACTCAAGCATTTTAGGTACACCATGTATGTACATATATAAATCAATCCACGTACATAAAAAACACTTGTATATCGCTGTTTCCGATCGCACTCGCAAATATTTTATACCAAATTACCATTTCGAGCATAAGCGCCCACAGCCATTTATGCAAAATATATTCAAATCACCCTCAATTCACATACACATAAATTTTCATTTACGTCACTACAGATTCACCCCACAAACATACAGCGCGTTTTCATATGACAAAACGTATTTCCACACAATCTAACCTCAATCTGGATTTGCTTGTCGTATTCCCAAATTCAATACGTAACAGTCAATACATAAAACAGCTTTTATTAACACGTAAAACAGCTGCTATTAACTGAAATTCGTGCTGCGTGCTATGCTGTACATCGCGTACGAGGTTCCCCCACCACACGACTAGTAAAAAAGTGATTTCGGTTGCCTAATCCCGGTTGTAGGTGACTTTGTTCAAAGTGATACACCTTTCCTTGTGAATAATTCATTAGATAGATCGCGGAAACATTATCACCGGTGTCGATGTGGCGCGAGGGGCATAATGTGATAAGGTTAAGGACTAGATTGCGACCCCCGAGGTCAATCCTACGTGCTCTGCACCCCGAATTACTGATAAACACCCCCGCCTTTCGATAATAATCAATTCCGTGTCCGGAACTAATGAAAAGACAACAGCTCCCACTGCCTTCTAAGTGCCTAACCGCATAGGAATTCAGTCTAGGCGCGATAGATTGAATTTTCCTTCGTGTGGAAATTCGAGCTACGCCTTCAGCATTTCCAAACGTCTTAGAAATTGACTGGTGAACATTCTTGAGATACCTTATACCCTTGTCGTTGTTCTCACGATGCAAAATTACGTAGTGATTTATGTTGTGAGGCATTTTTAGCCTTTCGCGAAACAAACTACAGTGAAATCTCACTAAAGCGGATAACAACGGGTGTGTATTAGTAACAAATTGACGGAATTATTGGATAAAGGGACTTTGACACTATTTTAGAGATTGAATAAACTGTCCGTCCAAGGAAGGTATCCGTGTAAGACGTAGCTTAAGAACAGTTTTCTTTGTTCATCATCCACGGTTACGTGGTGGACGCAATGAGTCCTTCAGGGCAATGAAAGTTGAACGGGGCGCGTTGGAACAATCTAGGGATCGCTTATTTAGCCTGTAAAAGGTCATCCTCTTACAGTATAAAGACCTCTCTATACCCGGCAAAGTTCTGTGCGTCCCTAGGGAACACATCCCGACTGGAACCCACCTGGAAAGTGGTCGCATATGAAACGCAGTACTTTGCGCGTTCGAAGTAAATTGACCTAAACTTTCCTACACCTTTGGGTAATATATAGTCGATTAAGCAAGAACGAAAGCGGTGAGGGGACAGAAGAATCTAAGTTTGTAAGCGTCAAGATTGATTAAATTTTCCAAAGTTAGGTCGAATAATGCGTATGTAATAGATGTAATTAATAAGTGATTTATGCTTGATTTAATCGATAAAAAACACTTCATTCATGAAGGATCGTGGGGAATATCAAACTCGTTCATAAGACTTAGACTGGTTTATAAGGTGAGGTGTTCCTAAAACTTCACAAATGGTGAATCTTCACGACTTGCCTGATTTGATAGAGTGACTTCAGACACTCTGTCACATCAGGCTTTTTCAAATCAAATCAGGCAAGTTTCTTCAAACAGGCGAAATTTCTACTGTGTCAAAAATCGAAGATGATGACGTGGATGGCGCACTTGGGAAAGGATGGTTCTCTCCATGGGGGATAGGTCGCGATGCTGATGGCAAATTTGTATATTTTATTTTATGCTTATCCTTCTTCGAATATCCGGAGACGCTTATCGTGCAAAAATAGTTCATAAATTTAAATTTAATTAGTTAATTCCCTTGTGTTATTGAACGACAAAAGTGGTTCGTCTAGCCGCCCCTTAACGTATTGTTTACTGACTGAACACAAGGGCCTTGCATAGCCCTTAGGGCAACTCCAAAGCTTTTAATTTATAAATGCGTAGGAAAGTGCTTAGGCAAAGTTGAATTCCATAGTGCACGGATAAAAAATTAATGACGTGTTGAATGTTTCACAGTCTGCTAAAGCTGTTTGCCATGTACTGATCAATTACAGACAGCCGTTGGGACCGTTACGGGTTTTGACAGATGACTGACAGCTATACCCTAACGTGTCGAGTGCGTTTACGCCATATTTTTTTATTTTCGTTGTTTAACAAAGATATCGTTTATTTTCTATATCTGAATTGTTAAACTATTCTAAAGTGAGCAATTTAAGATTTTACTAACAGCAGAATAGCAGTTCTAACGACTTCCCCACCCACAAAAGTTAAATCTTTCTTTAGTTAGTCGATGTATTTAATAATAACACCCCCACAAAGCGGTCTGAAGGTAACTGGGCACAAAAGCGCCCTACCCTGCGTCGCATTACTAAGTACAAAGGGGCGTTATCATGTCAACGTCGTTATAGTGATGTGCAAATCCGCTGTTATGATAATATGTCTGAAATTAACTAAATTAGCATATAGATGGATTAGATTTCTACAAGATATGAATGAAGGTATTCAGTGAGAGACCACACAGAGAGAACTCTATTCTTGGATATCAAGAAAAATTATTATTATTAACCACAAAGAATAAATACATCCCCAATCAGGAAAACGGCGTAAATTGCTTTTACCGTTTTATACAGTGACTTATAAAGTAATTAATTCCCTTCCTTTTGATTTGCTTGGCATAAAGGACGTTCCAGAATAAATTCCCTTAATGAATTTTGCTTTATAACCCCTTGGGAAGCTATAGGGTTGCAGCATGAACTTGTTACATGGGCGTATAGGTTGAGCCCTTTCCCCTTTGATGTGAAATAATCTACTGCAATTAAACCACAGATATCGGACAATTATCGAAGGGATTAATTAATTCGTACTCACATAAACTAACTCACATAAACGTATCGATTTACATGTTCGATGTTAGCGAACTGTGACCACCTGAATGCCGGAGTTCAGTTCAGGTAGATTACAGTGTTGAAGTTTGTAATTTCCAATTAATTTTGAGAGCTGTAACATAACTTCTGCGTTTGTGGTAGCCGCTACAAACGGTTTGGAGTATTACTTTACGTTCTTAAACATACTAAACTCTTAAGCTGAAAGAATAACTAGCCGTTGAAATAACTATAACATATACTAAAATTCTTATTACGATAAAATATTATTTGGATAGCAAAAAAATTCTCTTCATGCTACACTATATACGCAAGAATAATTTTTCTTGATATCCAAGATGTCTCTGTGTGGTTAACTTGTATTGTTTAGGTATCTATATCAACCTCGATCCCTTGTCAAGAAATAATTTCAAATTTTAATTAATTAATAAACACATAACGAGCGGTAAGTGTAATTAAGCAAGAGCGAGGGTCCGAAAATCAAATTTTAGCGAGCAGAAACATCTGCTGGCTTCGAGCAGCAGAACTTTCATTATAATTAACATTTATTTTTTGCGTCACCGCTGCCAGTCCACGTCCTACCGATAATTAGTAACTTAATTAACGTCGCGACAAATCGAGAAGAAAAAGAAGAAGACATCTCTCTATCTCTCTCCGAGAGCAATTCGAAATTGTAGTAAAATATTTCAGACAGGCCGAGAGCTAAGTTTAATAACTTAATAATTAAACGCCGAACTTTCTAGTACTTATGCAAAATTCAGAATATTCAAATCTCGCGCCATACACTTGCAATGAGAGAACAAACTTGTTAAAATTGCCCATTTTGTCGCGCTAAACGGCCGCAGAAAGTTAGTGCATTCGACAGGTTGATGAAGTGTGTTGTGCCGACACTAGGCACGCGATCACACTGCTGTCAAACGAACGGAATGGCAGAAGTTTGCTCGTTATATACGTCTTCGGTGAACGCACGTCTACCTAGACCACTTTCCACCCGGTTATTTGTTCTCTCGAGTGCATTGAGATAACTTAACTCACTCGCCGTTGCGGAGTTGGAGGTTAGTTTTATTAGGGGCGAGCATTTCCGGCGATAAAGTACGAGTTTTAGGTCACCCACGAGTGGCACCAGCCTTAACTTTGACCGGAAAATAGAAGATATTAGCCTATTAAGGAAGTTATTTGCTTATTAAGAAAGATACTTGCATAGTTAAGACTTTGTTGTGCTTTGCAAAAATCGATAAAACCGATATAACGTACGCCTATGGTGATACCGTGAGTAGTGCACGATTATATTCTTTTCGCTGACTACGCGCGAGACCTTACTGCACAAAATTGACATAAATGATATTTCAATGCCGCCAGGTATGAAATACGAGAAAAGTAACCGTTGTGTCACCTCTGCCACTCTAATAGAATGAATTCCACGCAATAAAATGCATAGTGGCGGTGGGGAGTGAATGAAATACCGCTATTTATTGCTGACGTGTATATCCAATCCATTTCGTCCATCTGTTCTCAAAGCAAACCGATAAGATGCACACATTTTATATTATCTAAATTTGACTTATAGCTGTCACAAGCGCTACATCAGAGCGAGTGCGTGGCCATATTGGAGCGTCGCTCCTAGTAGAGAGTTTCAGTTACGCAGAGAAAATAAGATGTGGGAATAATTATTTCGAAAAGTGTGTGTGTCTTTATTTCGAGTTAATTAAGTATTTATCACGAGTTAATTAACCAAGTTTACCTACCGTTTTTTTTATGCTCTGTAAGAATCAATAAAAGCTATACAACGCTTTTTTATTTGCGCCGTAAAAGGGATCGTTTTTTTTTTTTACTGTTCGTACAGAACAGGGATGAATTTTATTCTATTGTTGTTTGAGACCAGATTGACTATTATTTCGAGGGGCATTGTTGTCCACCGGACAAAACATTCGCCTAACGTACTGGTTCTGACGGGGTCGTAGAGCGTTTGGAAATAATCGTTCAAGTTCTGTCCGGCTATTGTGTTTTGCAAGGTTGTGGGTACACGTATATTATGTAGGCCTATCGAAATGGATAAATAAAGATTTTAGCTCGTAAGCTTCACTATGGCCACGCACTTGCACACATTGCGATGGAATTCTAGCGAATGCCGCAACTAATGAGATGTGTAACAAAGCCATTGGCGGAAGTTTACACAAACGTTGGCGCTCGTGGCGTTCGCCAATAATTTATTTAGGTTCTGGTTTTGTGCTCGGCTGCAACAATTGACTGTTGCAGTTACAAGGATAAAATTATTTACCGACCTCAAACTAGCTCACTAAACATCCGGTAAAATACATGGGAAATTGGGGAGAATTCAAATATTGAGGATGGACAATTAGTTGTCTGAACTACACTACGAGTCTAACAGTGAATACCAACAGGTGAAGGTTGACAATATGTATCTCAACTCAAATAAATACGGTTTAATTAAAAAGTATTCGTCTGTTGGAGTTGCAACTTTGATAATTATAAAATTGTACGCGGAGGTAAAGGCGAGAAGTTTCAGTAAACTTATGGTACAAGTTTAATTTGATTATCTTTGTCAATATGGAAAGTTTCAGGAATACCGCATTCAGCTCTACGCGAAGGGAAAAATTTATTCGATACAACATGAATATCTTTGAGTGGAGAATATCACTTGTTTCTATATCCGCAGAAAGATCATTTGGTCGATTCAAGTAAAATATAAAATTCTCAGAGCAAAACTAAGATTTTCTTGATGTTCCAAGTATTACGTTTTCTTGTTTTAAGTATGAAGGAACTGCTTGAAAGGAATTACGTCTGCTTTAAACGATACGTACGTATACTTTTGGTTCAAGAAACTGTTTGTTCGTTGAAGCATCGATATTTTTCACCCAACAAAATATTATTGTTGATGTAAAACAAACGTCTTACTCTTTTTATATGTAGAAGAACAACATTTTCTTCGTTACAGCAAAATACACTCAACATAAACATACTAAACTCTTAAACCGGAAGAATAACTATCCTATGGTGAATATAACTAGCAACTTCTTGCAGCCGATTAGCACGACAAACGGGCAATTTTAACAAGTTTGTTCTCGCATTACTCTACCGGCACCTCCGCCAAAATTGTCATAGACTTTCTTTTTAGTATAATTAAAAGGAAAACGTAAAAAACGGAGGTCTTTTTGTATAGTTTGTATAGTAGTAACAATATTTTCTTCTGTGGGTCATAATTCAATTAAATCAAAAGCATCAGGTCACTAGTGGCTAATTTCTAATCACGTAATATCGTTAACGGAGTGAATATTGTGTCATTCGGTACGGTACGTACGCCAAAGGGGTGTAATAACGGGGGGGGGGGTTGATAAATAGTTCCCAAGGTAGGACTCCCGATTTTGGCGAACCGCAAACTAGACAAGGATACGGGTACAGAATTTAATCAGAATAAATTGGACGACACCCCCATTTTAGTAATTAGAGATGCCATTAACTTTCCTCATTCCGCGTGTCCGCAAATTTGAGTCGATCATTGTGGAGTCGATTATTGTTGAGTCGATAATTTGAGAGTCATTCAGACATTGTAAGACTTACCCCCCTACCCTAAAAATTTTAATACAACCGATTTTACGGAGGTTCTAATTTGTATTAGTACAGGAAATTGAAATTGTGGTTCAAAAAATCTTTAAAGTGGATGAAAGGAAAACAAAAGAAAATGTCGTTTGCAGTTCCCATGTTGTGGCGAGAGCCTTCCAATCATCTAGATGATTGCTATTTTTGCACGATATGTAATTTGTTAAATGATTTTGTTACAGTTTTTTTAAGTATCGATGTATCTGTAAATCTAGACCTGTTACAATAAATCCACTCGGCAAGTCTGCTTTATTGATAATAGACCGACCAATTAAGTCCAAAAACTAGTTCAAAACAATATTCGATTGTTCAATCTATATTCATCTGGGAGTCTAGCCCTACACAGCGAGAAATGTCAGCTGAAATATTTATGTTTTCGATCGCAATGTCGTTTTATTCCCGAGATCAGTTTGGAAAGAGCAATGTAGACATTGGAAATAGAAAATTTCAGCGAGACCCGACGTGGTCCGATCGATCTGTTTAGCAGAGGACTGCTATTCTTGACCCTTCGCATTGAAACGTTTACGTTGCGCTGAGTTGCATTGATCTCTTCTGCTGCTTGAGTGGCGCAGCTCGGCCATATGTTGAATAGCGTTGGAATAAATTTGTTCCTTTCTGTAGCCCCAGTAAAAAAAATCAATTGGCTTTAGGTCTGGAGACCGGGCTACAGTGTATTCTCTGTCAAAAAAAAAAAAAAACTACCTCTAAAACTACCCCTTTACAGGGGCTGTAGAAAGGAAAAAGTTTATTCCAACGCTATTCAAAATATAGCCGAGCTGCGCCACTCAAGAAGCAGAAGAGATCAATGCAACTCGCTACGCACGTTTTATGAAACGATTATTTTTATGCCTCGGCCACGGAATGCTCACTCCTGGCGAAACGCTACAAGCGTAGAGCTCCTTTCTCTCTCCTACGCATGCATTTGCGTCCGATTTCGTGGCTGAGGCATTAGAAAGATGCAAACGATGCCGACGAGCCTGTATTGGTGTTGAAGGCAAACAATTCGAGCAGGTGAATTTGTAAAATAAAAGCATTTTTTTACGTTCATAGTTTTCGTTTTATTTTTCGATTTATTTCCTCAATTGATTAACTAGGCTAGGTTGAGTTTCTTGCAATAGTTTCAAATGAAAATTCTTTTTTTTTTTGGGTAGAAAAGTAGCAAGTGTTGTACCTTTTTAAAATCCTAACTAAATGGTCCATTTTTTAAAATAATTTGCCAAGGGTTGTACAGTATATTTTGTCTGTAATAAAAAGTCAAAGTTAAGTGACAATTTTTTTTTAAACCACAACTCAATCAAACTACCTTATTTTTATCAATGTCACAATTTTTTTTATAGATTTGGGACTGCCATTAATGGTACGGTTATTTAAGATCATATTAGCAAAAAACCGCAAGAGAATTAGGTAATTTGTTGCCACAGTAACTAAAGATATGGTAAAGAATGTCGATACTTTTTTGAGCGAAGAGCCAAGAATAGACGGCCGTGCCTTTTCTGTCCCTTTTCTACCCTGCTTTTCCGTTTTCTCTGATTCGCATCTTATTTTCCGCCGGGCATTTGAAAAGTGCTTATTGTATCTTCTGTCCCCTTTACGAATTTATTTATTAAAAAAGAAGTCAGTGAATTCAGAAATGATATAAAAACATCAAGAAGTATTGTTGTCAGGTAAATCAAGAAGCACGGTTGTCAGGTATATTTTTCGACATTACTATAGCGCGTGTTAATTGTGACAAACTCCTTTATAACGTGTTGAAAAATCAACACAATCCTCCATATTAAATAGAAATAAAAAAATTCTGCGTTATTGCGATAATCAGGAATTAATAAGATTAGGCCTTGCAAATCGTTAATGTCGAGCCGATTCAAACGAAATAATCCAACAATTGAGATGTTAATTTGCACATCTGTAACATTTACACAAAATTGTTTTGCAACCACAACTATACAGGGCAGGAGGCAAAATCCCTCTCAAAGCGCTTACACGTTATCTAACAACAAACAAGGAAGTTTGAGGAACTGCTATGATCCTTACACCTGTCCTGTGTACAGAGGAACTTATGCTTTGATGTCTAATAAGGATTTATCCTTGTGGCAGAGAGAAAGAGAGAGAGAGAGAGACCTACTTACAGCTTAACTAAAATGAAACGGTGCTACAGCAGGACACGGTCTGAAAGATCATTTGGTTGGTTCAAGTAAAATAAAAAATTCTCAGAATAAGAATATGATTTTCTTGATGTTCCAAGTATTAGGTTTTTTTGTTTTAAGTATGAAGGAACTGCTGAAAGGAATTATATCTGTTTACGTACGTATACTTTTGGGTCAAGAAACTATTTGTTCGTTGAATAATGTATATTTTTCACCCAACAAAATATTACTGTTGTTGTAAAACGAACGTCTTACTCTTTTTATATGTAGAAGAATATCATTTTCATCGTCAGAGCAAAATATAGTCAACATAAACACACTAAACTCTTAAACCGGAAGAATAACTAGCCGTTGAAATAACTATTATTTGGATAGCAAACATATCCTCTTCATGCTACACTATATAAGCAAAACATTTTTTCTTGATCTCCAAGAATAGAGTTCTTTCTGTGTAGGCTATTCCATTACAATCCTGGTTTTCCTCATAATCCTTGTAAGTCACCCATGAAATAAAACACCTATGCATAGACGTAAACAAACAATACACGAACACTCAATATCGTCGAACTTATATAGCGGTGATATGTGGCAAAAGACGTGAGAAACTGTTAGCGCCATCTGTAAAGTAATTGCATAACTTTATATGTATCTCTCAGAGTAAGAATCTTGGATCAAGAAACTGTCTTTTTAAGACCGTGTCTACCATAATCAAATAACCGACGAAGGAAATGTAAAAATGGATTAAACTTCTTCAGAATTACATTATTATCACCCGTCCACACTTTTTTTGCATTTAGACCGCCCACTCTTACGACTTCTACGTAGCATTTGCATAAAAGAATTACGTTCTTTCTTCCTTGGACTATTTGCGTCCATTTCTCGTCACAATCCTACATAATGAACCACTGTAGCAACCAAAAGTAATTCAACAATTTTATATATCTACCACGTACTAACATGCGGTGAAAATAATTCGTGTTAGTAGAAGAAAAGGGGGTTAATTATGTTACATTACAATGCTAGACGGTACGGAAAATAAAACAACTTAGACTAAAGTTAATTTTGAATTGAGGCAATGGAAAAGAATAACGCGTTGCACTTACAGACAAAGTACCGGGACGTGAACGTTGGGACTTGTTATTCGGGAACAATACATTTGCACCTTCATTCCTTTCAAACTAAGTTAGATAAAAGCGGCGTGGAAATTAAGAGAAAAACTTCAGTCGAGTTGCCTCGCTTTTTTTAATGTTTTCATTCGTCATGATATTTAATTACTTATTCCCCTGGGATTTTTAAGAATACTTCCTTATGAACTAATTACTTCCTCTCTCGAGACTGTAGGCCGCAATAACAGCACGTGAAAGTAACACAAAAAAAAATCAGGAATTTAATTTTGAGAATATTATCACTCGCGAGGTGGATTGATATAAATTGAGGGGCATTTCGCTAAAATGCCGAAGGAAGAAGTAAGAAAAAACGGTTATTTTTCCTTACTTAGTGTGATTAATTGTCCACCATAAAGGCATAACCATGTCCAATTTTTTGTATATACAAGGTGTTTCCTTTTACAACATACAGGGTGATATTTATTGTGGGTTACACTTCCATTCTAGTAAACACTTTAGTAAACACTCGAATCAGGCAAGTCGTGTAGATTCACTATTTGAAGTTTTAGGAACACCTCACCTTATAAACCAGTGCAAACTAAATAATTTGGCTAAAGACTTGCCTTGGTGCCTTTTTATCATCATCAAAATACAGCTTGAAAGCAGCACTTTTGCATAGTTTTCTTTTGTTGTCGTTTTCTCAGTTTCTTAAAGTATCGCTGTATCTGTTAATCTAGACCTGTGACAATAAATCCACTTTCAGTTTAATAAATAATTATAATCGTTCATACATAATTTTGGCCAGCAAAGATCCGCGAAATATGCTAGTATGCGCCGCGAGCGACATCCATAGAATTTTTCCATTTCCCGGCCTGATTTCTCTAGAATCGCGTGCGCAAACGTCAAAGCAACAGTTGTCAGCCCGCGGAGCACGTTTATCCTTTGCAGGACGACCTGTTTGAGCCATTTTCCCCCACCACACCAACCTGTAGGCAGCATTTTAATACATAACGCGCACGACACACGAAAAAAATAAATTTGACGTTAATAATAGAATAGATACAATATACAATATACAGTATATTATATGCTATATATTATATAAATATATATATATATATATGAGCAAAGGTTGTGAGCGCAGTAGCTTGTTCTATAAATAGAATGCAGGTCGCTATTTTGCAGTACCTATAATACACGGTACGGTTTTTTATATTTTTAAGGGTTGGCAACGTAGCGGTGAGCAGAGTCCGGGTTTCGAAAAATAAAAAAGCTAAGGGAGGCAAAGTAAAAACAACAACTAGCCGTCGAATCAAAAACCTGCGTGCGGTCTACTAAAACGCGATGGTGGGGATGCTTCTCCTGAAAATCAAAATCAATAACGAGGACGTGCAAGGGTAGGTAGTAGCTGGCTGAGGGCACCCCGACGCTGCCTGGCGGTATCCAGTCTAACCGTAGCAGCCGTCAGGGTGAGCAGAACCTGCAGTGTCCTGTACTGCTGCCGCCAACCGTACAGTTTACTCTTTTACTCCCAAGATATGTAAAAACCGAGTGATTTTCGCGAAATTTTCGAAGAGCGACCGCATTTTTTTGGAAGAGTGAGTGCGAATCCTCGAAGAGTGAGTGCTTCCTAACCCCTTCACACCCTTTTGAATCAATTTTTCGCCCTCGAAGGAATGTCTATAGAGTCCGATAACGTATACAACAGGTTCGAACCACCTGTTAGATAGGGTAGCTTGCTTTAGAGACCTCCAGCGGACGAATTGCGAACTTATTTTTCTCGTTTCGTCCCTTATTCATACAGGGTGCTTGAATTTTTGTGTCGATATACAATATACAATATACAATATACAATATACAATATACAATATACAATATACAATATACAATATACAATATACAATATACAATATACAATATACAATATACAATATACAATATACAATATACAATATACAATATACAATATACAATATACAATATACAATATACAATATATAATATAAATCAAGGATAAATTCAATCACCCTGTATGATAGTTAAGTGTGTTTGCTACGTATTAAATGTGTCGTTGAATGCTGATCCTAAATGTATGTTACTTTCAGACCCCCAGAAAAAAATCCCTCCCCCCAAAAAAAATAAAATTTGGCCGCAGAGGAAAAGAAGTAAGTCTCCAGCAAAATTAATCCAAAAAAATTAAAAAAACTGAAAAGGTAATTGGCGCAATGTACATCAGAAATTATTACTGCACGTTTTCTTTTCTTTGGCACACGAAATTGTGATCATCTAAATCCATCCATGCTTGTCTCTATCTCTCTCTCTTTCTCTCTTTTTCTTTCATAAGTAGTTAACCCACGGAGCATACAATAACTGGACCTATATTGGCCCAATCATGTTTTTAAGTTCACCAAAATATTAAAATTGTGACGTTCAAACAATATTGGACAATAGTGTTGCAATAACTCTATAGATGGCGCTTACATTTCTCATCGTCTATTACCACATATTGACGGTATATAAGTATGACGATATTTTATAGCCGTATATTCTTTGTTAACGTCTATGCATAAGTGCTTACGTATATAGGTGACTTACAAGGATTATGAGCAATCCGAAAGATTATAGTTTGTAATGAAGAGTCAATATTAAACCAATATATTACATGGTTGTGCCAATACGCAGCCAATTGACAAACGAATATAGAGTCAATATTGTGTTATGCTACGTGGGAAGTAGCAGTGATCAATTGTTGTGGACCAGTGGTGTGAATGTTCTTTTTTCTGGTTGTTTTCTGGACAGGTCTTGTCGCGTCAGAGGACGAGGTGGACCAAAATTGATCACCAGAATGAATTATGGCGCAGCTACAGTCACCGCGCCTGCGCCATTACAGGTCCGACAACGCACGCTGCACGCTTTTCAAATATACTCAAAAAAAAAAAAGAGCAAACAAAAGTTTTTTTAAAGCATGTCTAACTGCACTTTTATTGGTCTCATGTAGACTACCTGGTCTACACTAAACCATCACCTATCAAGCTATTAACACTCTATTTAACCTCTTCTTATAGGACGATGACGGCCATATGCTTCGTCTGCAATCTGCCAATCCTCTCCCACCAAGTGGGCTTGGTCTGGCAAGGCGGAAATGGCTGGGACGACTTAGTCCGCGAGCAAGTCGAGGAATCCACCATCCGTCAACGACTCGGCGGTCGCCGGGACTCAGCAGCACAAATCTCGAGCATCTCACCACCGACGGAAACCCAAGAATCCAGCCCTCCCCAAACTGGCCAACCGCGTCGTCGTCGCAGCTCTTTAGCCCAGCTGACAGACATCTTGCGCGAATGGGGAGGTGGCTCAACAAAGCGACAAAAAGCACCGCTGTGCAGACGAGAGACCTTGGCAGACCTGGCGAGGAGTTTGCCATGGGGCCGACAAACGACCACGGAGCAAGGGCCTACTCCTAGTATCTCCACGCATCGGAAACGCCGCGAGTCGAGCGCCGATTCAGGGATCAAAAGCATCAGCAGTAAGTCCAGGAGAGATTCACACGCGTTATCGGATTTTCGGAGCGAAGTGGCGAAGCTATGGCAGAGACGGGAGAGCAATACGGTTATTACGGCTAGTTCGACGCCTAGACGAGGGTCAGGGGAGTCTGGGAGGAGTAGGAGGGACTCCACGAGTCATGGGGCGTCTAGAAGAGGATCCGGGGAAAGCGGGAGAAGTGGTCGTAGGGATTCCACCCAGCTTCCAAGCATGCAACTTCCAAGTACACAACTTCCAACCACACAAGTTCCCAGTACACAAATTTCCAGCACACAGCATTCCAATACACATCCTAGTCCACAACTTCAAACAACACCTCCGAAAATCGTCGCCACGCACAGAAAACGCCGTGATTCGAAAACCTTAACAGAACCAACGTACTACCGGCAAGAACAAAGACCCTCGACTTCTTCCACTGCTTCTGACACCTCCCCAGCGGTCTTGGCAATACCCACGACGGAAACCAACAACCATACCCTTCCTCCACCAACGATAATCACTTCCAATGTCTCTCCACCGGCCACCTCCCCCACGGTTCAAGCCACAACCCCCACACATCCTCTCCTGGCCACGAGAAGAGACTCCACGACGCAATGCGGACGCCTGGGACGTCGAGACTCGAGATCCCATGCATCACCAGAACGTAGCTCGAAGCTATCCCGCCTCCAACGCCAAAACACAGCTTATGACGAAAGCTGTCTTCCTCCGGGAGGTTGGGCGCGACGTGGGTCGCAACCGACTGCCCTCAGCCCGGATGTGGACGATACTGGTCGAAAAGCTCGACGTGATAGCCTCTCCCCAGACTCTGCTTCACGTAGTCGGCGCGATTCTCGTTCACACTTATCCCCAGATCGTTCTGGTGAGCGAGATATATCTCCAGTTAGGCCCCATAGACGAGGGAGGTTGAGAAGGCAATCGACGAGTATTGCAAGACATGGGCATCGGTCTCCGGACTCGTCTAGTTGTTCCTCGAGGGATCCAAGTCCTTGTAATAGGCCTGTGCCACAGCAGGAGGTGCCCCATAGGCCTGCGATTAGGAGACAGTCGACCACCGAGGAGATTTTGATTGCTAGAGGCTTTAGGAGGCAAAGTACCACTGAGGAGATGATCAGGTGTCGGAATTTTAGGAGGCAGAGCTCCCAGAGTGATGATACTTCGAGGTACAGGGGGAGGAGGGACTCCTGCGCGCAGATTATCGATGGGACCATTGCTTCGATGACGGTGGAGACTTCGAGTACCTTTTTTGATTGCAGTACGCAGACAGGTTAGTGGTCGTTTTGTTTTCTTGGGCTTGAGTTTTCTGGATGTGAGGTTGATTATTACTTATGTAAGAGGGGGTTGTAACCATAAGGGTAGTGTCGTATTGATACCATTACTAGATGCAGAATTCCGAACTTGTTATCCCCGATGTTCTACGGTCTACGGTATCGGCGTTATTTGCAATTCTTTTTGAGGGACACCGTGAGCTGTTTTAGATGACGCGCTGGTAATTATATCAATTTTTTTGCTAAACAGTGGGATATGTTTTGTGCGTAAAATTCTGGGGTATACTACTTCAATAGCTCTATCGATTGACGTATGTTTTATTAAGAACTTCGAACAAAAAAAGTTATGGATATCTTTTACGGTCGTCTCTCGACCGGCCCATTGCATATGGCATATTAGGTGCACATCAGGGTCATTTAAAGGGTGTTATCGAGTGAGCTTAACTCTGAGCATACCAGGATGGCTAGCTCTATTAATTACCTACAATTTGACGTATGACTCAAAGTTATGCAAGAATATTTACAGAAGTTATTAATGCTTTTATTTCTCTGCCCGTGCATTCTTTCTTATGGAATAGATACACATTATGATCATTCAATGTGTGTTATCGAGTGAGCATAACTTCAAGCTTTCGAGGGTAGCTACCTCTATTAATTACCTACAATTTGACATATGAATCAAAGTTTTGCAAGAATATTTACAAAAGTTATTAATTATTTTATCTAAATACCGTCGTATTCCTTGTTATGGGGTAGGTCAACATTATTATCATTTAAGGGGTGTTATTGAGTGGGCAAAACTCCGACCTTTACAGGGTAGTTACCCCTATTAATTACCTACAATTTGATGTACTAATCAAAGTTATGCATCAACTTTCGCAATTGTTATAAACATTTATATAACCCACTTGATAAGCCGCACACCAATTTACCACTTTACTTATGTAAGAGGGGTTGTAACCATAAGGGTAGTGTCGTATTGATACCATTACTAGATGCAGAATTTCATGTAGATTCCGAATTTGTCATCCCCGATGTTCTACGGTATCGGCGGATGGCGTTATTTGCAATTCTATTTTTGAGGACACCATCAGCTGCTTGTAGCATGCCATCTGTTGGTAGGAAGTGATATCAAGCAGAACAGCGTTATCAGCACAATTTTTCATCACGCAAGTTTATTTCCAATCATCCAGGTGACAAAAAAAACTCAAAAAATGGGTTATATCCATCAAAAAAAAAATCTATAAACAATTCACTATTTGAATAGGCGCACATTTCGCTCTATAAATCAAAATCTGACGGCTACCCCCACCATCAAAGCACGTGCTCCGTTTTTCAAGCTAACACCTGAAGATTCCCGGTTAGCGACCCTGAATTTCCACCCCCAAATTCAACCCTTAATAACAGCCCCCGAAAAAAAAAAACACTCGGAAAAATAAAGACCAAAAACTAGATATTTTTAACCGGTCATACAGAGTGTACAGGTGTATTATCAGAGCATTTGTGATAATACCGTCTCCATGGATCGATACAAGGGAGGTGGGGCTGCCGCCAGTGGTCTCTTGTAGTACAGTAGAACGGTCGGGCACGTGGAGACATAGAAATAGCTCCAGGTCGCAGGAAAAAAAATAATTCGCGAAAATTTAAGCGAGAATTGACGATTTGTTCAAAGAAAAACTATAATAACGAAACCTGGTGAAATTTAGTGATTGGTACCTCGGAAATTGTTAAATAAATTGTTTTTAGCGTGTACAGTGTGTGACAACGAGTGACAGAATCATCTGTTGCGAGCCCTCATTGACGAAAGTGTTCATTGAAATGTGATTTGTTTATTATTAAACACAGTGTAGTTTGGATTTGTCGTGTAGAATTTTGTGTATAGTTTGATGTGACGGTTTGATGTGACAATTTGGTGTGCCTTTGAGATAATAATATGGGATTTTTCAATACATAAAGTACGTATATGAATTTCCCATTTTGTTTATTCCGGAAATTAAATGACAAATCGATTATTTGACGAATTCGTCTTTATTGTCGTGGAATTGCGTTGATAAAAATATCCTTGTGATGTATTATATTTTGTCAGGAATTTAATATATAGAGCCATGTCAAGGGCATACACAATAAAGCATACTATTATAGATCACATATTAGTTTTGTGTTCGCCATAGAAATAATATCCATAATTATTTGTTGAACGTAATACGAAATGAGGAAATTACATAGCAATAATTGCTTATTATTCATTTCTTGTTTACATAACTAACAGTGTTTATTCAACACGCTGAAATCAAATTAAATATTTAACATATATGTACATATGAGTCAGTTGTGTTATCAAAATATTGCTAGTGATAAGAACTCATTCTTAAAAGTTACGATCGCGTAATTTTGTTCATAAAAACCGCTACTTCCTGTAATTTGTACACAGAGAAAAAAATATATTCGATACAACACGAATATGAAAAAATGTTGGTCTTCTACATATAATCAACAACAATATTTTGCTGGGTGAAAAATATACATTCTTCAACGAACAAACAGTTTCTTGACCCAAAAGTGTACGTACGTATCGCTTAAAACAGACATAATTCCTTTCAAGCAGTTCCTTCATACTTAAAACAAGAAAACGTAATACTGTGAACATCAAGAAAATCATATTCTGACACTGTAATGACCAAAAGTAATTAAACAATAATTTAATCTATTCACATTATGATAATTTTCTATATTTTTACAATGTATTAACATGCTGTGGAAATAATTCGGCAGTAGCAACGCGATGCGATGGAGATTCTGTGGTAAAATCTTCGCGAGGTAAAATGCGCTCACTTCATCACTCAATAACTTCACTTTTCCGTGAAATTTGACACCCGTGTAAAATGATTTCCGTGTTCTGGAGAGTACCATCGCTCGGCAAAGTCTCTATCACTTGTTACAGCCGCCGCATTTATCATCGTATTCGGAATTTTGAATAAGAAAAGTCATATTCTAACGGCTGAATCACATTACTATGTTACCGAAGACGGCCATTATCGAAATGGCATTGTCAAGGTATGAGAGATCATAATAATAATGATAATAATAATAATACCGATCCATAAGGAAAATAGCGAAATTAGGCATCATAATTTTACGATTCCTATGAATAATTAAAAAGTTAAAAGGCCCTATGAGACGCCTTATGAATAATTCACGAGAAAACTCGAGAAAAATAGGTCAGATAATAAGATCAGTTCAACGTTTCTAAAATGTATTGTCGCTATTTGACTAGTTTTTAATATTTACCGCTTGCTGTAGATTATTGGTTAACCAGCATGGTGTGGTCACTCAGCAGCCGCTATTTTTACATGCCGGCGAATGGTTATGGCTGTTGCTTGTAAAGTTAAACATTTTATTTTATTTTTATTTATTGTAGAAAATACCAACCATCGATTATAACAAGTAATTTAAAGCAACAATTCATTACTTTTGTTAAATGTATAACTAATAATATAAAAGATCTTGCAGTTTGAACTGAGGCTTGCTGGTAGTAGTCACCAGCGGCTGGTAAACAGCGTAATGTGACCACAAAATAGCATAATGCCGAATTAAATTCAAAGCATGTTAGTACGCGGATGATATTATTCGTTAATTTGATGATTATCTTTACATATTGCAGAACCATCTCCACTTTACGACAACAACCACTATCACGAGGAATGCCTACGTTGTAACTCATGCGGTTTAAATTTGACTGGGCCAAATCAAAAGCGAGCGCGTAGATTCAAGAACCAGATATTGTGCGACTTGCATTTTGCTGATGTGGCACTCATGGAGTGCTCTGATTTTATGCAACAGTTGAGATCGTTCAAGCCACAGTCGTTAGGGTGCGCTGTCGCCAGAAGAAAATCTTCGACGACCCTTATTTTTCCCTTACCACCACAAGCCTGCTCTGGTAAGAAAAAAAAAACTAAACTTCTTTCTAGATCTATGGAATTATATTCTAATTTAAACGTGAATTTGAATGTATGGTTGCGGATGATTTTCTGTTTCCTTAATTTAGAGCGGTAGTTTCTCTAAAGGTTTAAATAACAAAAAACTTACCTTAATTGACTTTATCATATACTGGTTCTTCACACTCAAAGGTCTGCTGACTCCTGACCTAGAAAAATGAGAATTATTCTTTAAAATTATGGATATGTGTCAGGTATTGGGAGAATATAAGTCCCATATAAGTTCTGTACAAATATCTCAAGATTAAATGACCATCATATATGATTTCGGTAATATCCCAAACCTCCTTTATTATGTAACATTATTTATTATCTTCTACACCTGAGCATTAACTACCTACTAACAGAACATGGGTATACATGTCCGAGATTAATTATACAGTTATTTCCATTAAACGTTATTCTTTGTCCACCACTTTTGTGTCATTTCGGTAATGCCAAGCATGGCATGTGGTTACCTATACACCACAACCTTTGATGCGTCAAGGTAGGGTGCAGTAGTTAGTATCATCGACGATACACCAATGATTCATTAGTAAGTTCTTGAAATTGTATGTATTTGGACATCAATTACGTAGTTTGAGACCGTTTGTTTAAAAAGGGAAAAAAGACTGAACTATGCACAAAAATAGCAAGATTAAAGAAAATTTAGAAAGAAAATGTCTGGAGCTGATATAGAGTAAAAACGGAGAAAAGACCGAGAACGATATCATAAGAAAAAAGAACTGGGGAATGTTAGAAAGTATAAAAGAGTGTGATGCAAGAGAAAAGCGTATTCGGCGCAAGATGTGGAAAGTCGCAACAGCAAAAGAAAACATACAGAAGAAAATAGACCTGAGAGGTAGAGACAAGAGTCTTATCGAATCGAAATACACCACCATCATCGTATAACGAAGAAAGTCGTTATAAGCGTGGAACAATTAACGGGTAGTTCTAGAGGAATGCGTGGTAGAAATAAGGTGATCGAGCACGAGCATACAGACACTTGCGGACAGCCGAATTTTTTCCTATCTTAATAAAATCACAATAAATGACACTTAGCCCTATACCAATCTATTGCAGGCACCTCAAGACAAGTGTGTATTGCCAGTTCACTCTAAGTTTGAACGCCAAGCTTTTATATTCTCGTTTGGTGTTCTACCTTACAGTGATCTGACCGTACACCATATCTACAAGATCTCCAGTAAGCCTTAACATCAAATCTCAACACCTCAACATCAAATCTCAACACCTCAACATCAAATCTTAACATGTTAACATAAAATCTCTTCCAGGTCTACAAAATTCATCGAATCTTTTGCAAATCGTTCTCAATTTCTAGATGAGTTCTGCGAAGAATTTCCGCATAACTTCATCCCGACTCCAGGATACTGGATCGAGTGTTCCAGACAAAAGATAGCATCCGATACCATCTGGGATGAGAGCGAATCAGACCACGAATTACCAGAAGGCGATGAAGACGAGCGAACAGACGGTACTGACCCAGAAAACGGATCTCCCTCAAAAAATCTCAACCACAGTATGTTCCTCTGTTCTACCCTTGAGTTCATCCGGCCTTTTTTTCGTCTAGTATCGAGAACAACACTTTAAAACTCAAATTTAATAAACTTACAGCAAGAACAACATTTAAAAAATTTAAGAAACACTTTAACAAAGGCTGGATGAACCATCTTGTCTTTTAGATCCACACCATGACACCTGCAAACTGTTACTTATCAAGTAGTGGGTCGTTTTGAGTCGTTGTGACACACAGAAATCGTTTGAGATTGTCATAGAGGTCTGTCATAGCGATCTGAAGCGATTCATACCTGTTCCCGTGTTCTGTGTCTTAAGTAGCTTTTGTTATGATTACGAATTACGTCTCCGCGTTCTGTGCCACAGAATGCGGGGAACCTTAAGCACAGTGTACAGCATACCACACAGCACAGAGTCCATAATAAAAGCATCTTTATCGTGGAATTACGTGAACAAACCTTAAGGGTTTCCAACCCATTGAAAAAAAAAAAACAATTACACGCACAGGTAGGATATTTCCTGTTCGACTAATTACTAAACAAATACTTCTCTACTCTTCTCCACTCGTAGTTTTGTGTAGTAGATGTTTATCATTTTTCCAACACGTAATTTTCACAGTTTTTTCGACATAGATGGCGTGATTGTTGAGCTCGATCGTTGATTAGCGCTAATGGCTGTTCTAGATCTATATTTTGGCTGTTCTAGATCGGTATTTTCCCGGCGGTTGACTTGATAATTGCCGATATAAATCTAATGTACTGGTCAACTGATTACGGTTATTTTGCTCGGTTATTCCGCGGTGAAAAGGTCACAGCCATAATTTCTAATTAGCAAGATCGTGCTTGACCACGGGTCATCGTGACAACACCCTATACCACCACCACCCTTTCGTTGTACTCGTTCTAATTTATTATTAAAGATATATAACAACAATACTTGTTAAAACACAGTGTGAAAAGAAGTCTGGAACATTTGAAATGTCATCAAAAGAAGTTATTTGTGTAAGCCTAACCTTCTTTACAGTGGCGTGCGATCCCAGGATCAAAGGGGTACACTTTTTAATGAGATTTGTGTTTGTATTTTAGACTAGTTTTGGATTTTGTTCACGATATACGGTTAGTAAAATTATTGCCATCATTTTAGTTGTTCCACATTTTCTTTCCACACTGTACAATAGAGATGTACAAAACGTATCACGTATCAAACTAAGTACATCTCTACTGCATAAAAACTTGAAGGTAACATACTTCAAAGTAAACTGGACTAAAAATCCAATTTCTTTGAAAATGAAGCAAATTTTGTGTGCCAAAAAAGAGTAATGATATTAATAATGACAGGTTACAATGATCTACACGAAATAGACGAAGACGACAATATACTACCATCGCCAAGGAAAAAAACAAGCATTGAAGAACAATGGGAGAAGAACCAATGTTTCGAACTGACAAGTGTCGAACAAGAAACATACGAAAAATATTTTTATGGTACAGAACACTGGAATTACTTTACAAACGATGAAGATTTAGGACCTGTGATCCTTTCTATAAAACAGGAGACACTCAACGGCAGGGATCAGTTTAGGTAAGTCAATAACAAACACAACCCAAGAAAAATAAGCAAAAAGGAGGCAAAAAATAGAGGAAAATTAAAAAAACTAACTCATTTCTTTCCACAGGATATTAGTAAGGGCAATAAGTTACACAGTTCACGGCTTAATCCCTGCAAGTTGTGTGTTTGCCGATCGCTACAATCGAGAAGAAGTCGTAAGGTCACTGGGGAAGGAAGTCAACATCAATCCACCACTTACATTAGGGCAACTTCCGGATACACCGGAAGAACTGTTAAAATTAGATCAGGTAATGAACACTCAACCCAAAAAAAAATACATTATGTATAAAGTAGGTATACAGTTCATTTCGTCTAAAAATAGAGATCTACCTGATTTTCTAGGTATTCATCAAATCAGAACTAAAGGTCGGAGTCATCTACATCAAAGAAAATCAATATGGCGAAGAAGCCATCCTGGAAAATAACGAAATGACTCCACTATTCGAAGAATTCCTCCAAATTCTCGGTGAGAAAGTTCGCCTGAAAGGCTTTGATAAATACAAAGGTGGTTTAGACACAGTCCATGACCTAACAGGGCTATACTCAGTCTATACCAACTGGAGGAACATAGAAATCATGTTCCACGTGTCAACATTGCTTCCATACGAGCCACACGATACCCAGAAATTGCAGAGGAAGCGCCATATTGGTAACGATATCGTATGCGTTGTTTTCCTAGAAGCTGACAATACGTCATTCTCACCATCGTGTATAAAAAGCCATTTTCTCCACACATTTATCCTAGTACGTACATCACCAAGGATCAAAAGGAAACCGACAAGGTACGAGGTTACAGTTGTCACGAGAGATGAAGTGGGGGCTTACAAACCATACCTCTGGGAGCAGAGTGTTTTTGATAAAGGTCCAATGTTTCGGGAATGGTTACTAACTAAAATCGTCAATGGCGAACGAGCCAGTTATTCAGCACCTAAATTCGCAAGAATGCAAGAAAGGACACGGTCTCAGATGCTTGAGGACATCGTCGCTAACTTGCAGAACCATGCTGAAACTGGACAAATCCCAAAACCCTATCGCAGAGGCTCATGGAGACCCATTGGGCATATGAGACCATCATCACCACTTTTAGACAGCGTTAGAGACCAATTTGAAGATTACGACCAGTTAGCTAAAGATTTTACAAGGATGTTCTTGAACAGTGAAGATAATACTTTGGCAAATGCCCAATTATTCGATGTGGTATTCATGGTTGGACAATCCAAGCAAAAAACGAAATTTATAGGTGTTAGAGCTATCCTGGGAGTGCGTAGCCGAGTTTTCCAGGAAATGCTTTACGGGATTCAGACCGGATTTGGGTCACCTCAAGTACCGGTGGCTGAGTTACTGGCCAGACCCGTTCCGACGTTACTAAGTCCTCAGCAAGCAAGACCGAAGAGTAGCAACTTCTTGCAAGTTCCCGATATTGAATCTCCACGACCAAAGAGTGTACCATCGTCGCCCATGGTGAAAAGAGCATTTTCAAGGTTAGGGACGATCACGGCAGGTTGGGGGCGGTCGATAAGGAAGTCCAACGCGCAACAATTGACCGTTGATGACAAAAAGAAATGGGCCAGTAGCCAAGATTGTTCAAGTAAGTATTTTTTACCACCCAAGTCAAGCCAAATTGATATCCCAAGCCCCATTTATTATGTAATATTATTTATTTTCTTAACATGACTGTACTTACTGATAATTTCTTGTAGATAAAGAAGGAAAAGATAAAGATGGTAAGGACAAGCCATCAGCTGCATTACCAGTACCAAGACTTAGCGTATGCGCTGACGCACAAAAAGTTGACCGGGCCAAATTAGCACAAACCGAATTTTCCATAATCGAATTCGACCCTGACACTTTTCGCATCCTGCTGGATTATTTGCACACGGGGTCTTGCCCTTTGACCTGCGCCACAATCCCCGGACTTATCTGCGCTGCGGAGCACTATGATCTGCCAGAATTACTCCAAGCTTGCTTCCATCATGCCAAACAGTTTTTACGCATAGAAGTCGTAAGTAAATTTGGACTTTATTAATTATATAAAGCACAAAACACACGCATTTCGTTAAATTTTCAGGTGTGCTGTATGCTGTGCTCGCTAGAAAATTATTACTGGAGATACACGTCAGCATCTGAACTGGTGAACATGATTTTAGCTTTTGTGGAAAGTAGATCGTACGCTTTGTTCCAATCATCGGAATTTTTGACGTTGAGCGAAAGCATGGTTCAAATGATAATGTGCAGGTAACGCCTATTTATATACATATGTAGTTGGCAATAATAATTGGAAAGTTCATTGGAATTTTGTGTTTTTTTTTTTATTTAGAAACTTGGAAGTTACTGAGGTAAAAAAATTTGAAGCCATGCTTCTCTGGGCGAAAAACAAGATCAGAACGAAGACTTCTAGTAAATTAGACGCTAAATTGGAGTTCAAATGCATCATGGAAAGGTTGGCGCGAGATTTAAAACTATACAGGATCACACCACAAGAGTTAATAAAGGTATATTCAAACATAACTTCCTGAAATGCACTCTGATACACATTGTAACGATTTCCAGGTCGTTCTACCATCGAAGGCAATCAAAAACGAACGAATTCTGGATACTTTGATGTTCCAGGCGAATTCTGGGATGTACAGAATACAAGAAACGTACATTAAAGAATGTACTCAACGTTTGCAAAAGCAAGAATCTCGACTGTCAGAATGGGGCGAATCATTCGATTACAGTGCTTAAAGATGACAATCAATTTATTTCGTTATAATTGAGTGAGTGATAACAAAAACGTTTCGTAACAAAAAAACGCAATGTGATTGTGACAGACAATCTAAAAGAAACCAAAAAAACAAAACGTATATTGGATTTTAATGTCGTGTTTTCTATCCAAAAATCGCAAACCTTTGGTCATGTTTTGGGTTAATTTTCGATCACGTGACACCAATAATTGTTTAATAATTAATAGAAGAAGAAATCGTATATATATATTATATATATTTATGGTCCAACTTATGATTATATCTCTTCTTGTAATGCCAAACGTGTGTCAGAAGATTACATACCTATTATTGTAATTATGTATCACCATTACCTACATAATAACTACATCATGTAATACATAATATTATAAATAAAATAATGAGATGGAAATAAGGTGACAAAAATGTATGGCAAAGTATTAAGTTCCGAAATTATTTTTTTAGTAACCTATATAAAGCAAAAAAAAACTATTGAAATAATAATTATTATAAACAAATACTCGTTTGTATACGTGTTCAATGTGTCATATAATAATAAACGTTTAAGAAAATCGATCGATTAACATAAACCTAACACAATTTCCAACAAAAAAGTATCACCCAACTTTAAGGTTAATTAATTTATTCGCACAATAAAATTATCAAATTTTGTTTTGTTTGTAATCGACGGAAAAAAAATCGAGATTTCCGCGGAAATACGCGTTTTGAGGTCCCCTGAATCGATTGTAACGATTTCTGTAAAATGTATGTATGTGTCTGTATGTATGTCTGTCAACACTATAGCGGTACAACGGATCAAGCTGAAATTTTGCATACTTATTTAGAATTGCCGGGGGACAAACAGGATTTTTTTTTGTGACAATCTGGCAACCGGAAGTGGCAAATGTTACATGCGTCTTCTTCGGCATTTATACGATTTTGGCCAAACTAATATCAGGCCATCCTCCAGTGATTGTAAATAAGTATACTAATTTACAGATCAATTGGATGAACGATTTAGGCGCTAAAAGAGTTTTTCTACTTTGCATTCACAATGCACACATTGTAACACTGTTTTCGGTTACAATTAGCAAATTGTAACGCCGTTTTTAGTAACTTTTTTCTAAGATTGGTGACATTGATATCAAACGCATGTCAAACGAAAATACACATAACCACAAAAGTAAGCACAAACTGATTTTTAGAATCGCACAAACTGCGAAGTATGTATATTTTTATACATATTTAAACATGCGTGTTGCATCCTAGGTTTCGTACTACTAGTATATGATGGTATATAATAATTATCAATAATTACTTTTTCACAGATATTTGAATTTAAGTGACAGATGACAGTGTTACCAACGGTTGCATCCATAAATACTCTAGATTGGAATTTTACCTAATATACTTCTAAATTTTTATAAAATTAATGACGCAAAGTAGAAAAAATAGTATATTACACTCGTTTTATAAGACGAATTCGTACAACTCATGCGCCAATTTGACGTCTTATAAAACTTGTATAATAATATACTATTATAGAAGCAGCTTGACAGAATTCACAGCCTTTCGTCGCTGTGTTGCAAATTGTCCGATTTTAACAAACGTCAGTGCCACTGACATGACATCACACTAAATGTCAGTGTGACAAACGTTATTATGTCATAGAAACTGACGTTATGTAGGGTACAGAGTGGCTCTGGCTTCGCAAAATTGAATAATTGCGAAAGTGTTTAGGCACTTCATTCTGCCAACGGTGTAGTCGGAAAGTTGGGTGAGGCCCACCACCTAAGATATTTACATATCATTTCCTATTTGATTTGAAACAAAACTAAATTCTTTTTTTTTCTAAACTTGATTCATTCTTGTGGTGAATACTTTTTTGTCTAAATAACGATTATAATAAAACAAGAAAAACCAACATAGTCGTATGTATCGTAGCTAGCTATATATATTATATATTATATATATATATATAACAAATTTTAACATATTTTGATACTAAATGATATCCATTGACAATGTGGTAACACAATTCTTAGAGATGTTGTTTATAGAGCTGTTTTTTTTTCTTCAAAACCAAAACTGTGACGTGTTTTATTTATTTACTAAAAAGATGGTATAAAAATAATATGTGAGTGTCTTAAAAAAAATAAAATACCGAAGAAATAGAAAAAAAATGTTTGTAAAAATAAACACTATGTATTGTTGTCTCAGAATATAGCTTGTCAAAAAAATATAACTGTTGTTATATATCTGTTACTTACGTACTGTTTTTGTCAGTTGGGGAAAGAATAATTTGTCTGTAATCCACCGGAAAAAAAAACTAAAATTTATTATATAGAAAATGATATAAACTTTGTACCTACACAAATAACCTTGGTGGAATTATTCTTTACCCAACTTATATCGATGACTCCAAATGATCGTGCTAAATAATAATGGCACGCAGATTTACGAAATGAAATATTATTATTAGTGAAAGAAATAATGTTACACCTGTCTTGCCGTATTGTGTCTCACACCTTCCTCTAATACAAGAAAGATATGTAAATGTTATTAAAAAAAGATGTAATACCTATCCAAATGTTAAAAAGAAAATGTGTGAAACAAAAAGTGTTTAAAAGTGTTTTTACGTGTACCTATTCTAATTTATGTTGTGAATCTGACAAATTAACACGGTTACTTAAAAATATTATACAAAAAAAAAACATAAAATGTATTAACGGATTCAACATTGCTTTATGAAATAAATTATTTTGGAATTATTTACGTTTCGTTGTTTTCTAACCTCAACCTCAACAGTATAACTTCATACAGTATAACCAAGAATCTAATAAACAATATAACGTCAAGAATGGTGGTCGAAACAATCGTATGTTCGAACGAACTATGTTCTAATAAAAAATGTATTGAATTACTCACCAGTTTATAGAACACACAATCAATGGATGGTAAAATCACGATCAACACACTAACATAACCTACAAACACGCGCGTATCTCACTACATCACCAAGGGGACGACGTAAACAAACGTACAAGAAAAACCGGCACGTTATTTTTTGTTCATTAGTAAGACATTGACCAATCACACGCGAGGGAAATAACGTAACGCAGTGCAATTTGGGTTGCATATCTGAATGGGGAAATTTCGGTTGCATAAAATCTATTTGATATATGTAGAGTAGTTCAAACTAAGAAGAGCACAGTTGTATATGCAACCAATCATACCCTGTGTATATTTGGTTGCATATACAACTGTGCTCTTAGTTTGAAACTTATACGAACTTGCTTTGCTATCATGTTAGGCAGTAAATATACCTATCAGATATTTTATTATTATATTTCCAGTTGAGAGGATACAATAAAACACTATAGTCGGTTTTGGAGATTATTTTATTTTATGTAATATTTTATGTAATGAACATTTTTTTTTCAGTACCACATTTTATTTTCTATAATTATGTATTTATTGAATCTAAAACAAATGAATTAGGTTGAGTGGTGGGGGGGGCGGGGGGCAGATCAGTTCTTAAAATCTCTTACTTTTTATACAGTTCTAGTGCGTTTTCGTTTATTTATTATCTTTTTTTTTAATTTTTTTTTCTCATCACACGTTTACCTTATAAAACAAAGAGCACATAAAAACCTTTTCTATAATTTATATACGACATATATTAATATTAAAGTACATATATACTAATTACGAAACATTTTTCTCCGGCTTGAAAATTTTTTTCTCCCATTTTCTCATTACATTAGATATTCGAAGAAGAGAATCGACAAAGAAAAACGACACAAAAAAGGGATGCACACACATACAAAAAGATTCGCTACGAATACAGGTAGGAATTCTATTTTTATTCTAGTTTTTTTTTTTTTTAGATATCGAGATTATTGAAGGGTGGGGGGGTAGATGAAAAATATATATGTATATGTATATATTATGTATATATATATTAATACTAATGCATGTACGAAAAAACACAAACTTACTACTCGATTATTTAAAAGATTTAAAAAAAAAATAAACTTGTTTCGCATACATAAGGTTAGGGTGGGGGAAATATGCTACCGTTAATTATTAATTAAGTAATGTACAATTCTACTAATCGGCGTAATAAGCCCGACGAAAAAAAAAATAAGGCTACACTAAATAAAATAAAAATTCATCGAATTTTTTTTTACTCATTTTTCGTAATTATTATTTATCATTATTATTATTATCGTATTCTGTGAGGGTGTGTTTATTATTTACTTAGCCAAGGGGAGAGGGGCGGTACACACCCCCTCTTTCTGTACTACATCTCCATCCATCTTTCCTGTATTCTCAATAAATTAGCAAAAAGAGTATTCTTTTTATTAGTTTTTTTTTTTTTCGACTAATTTACACTTCGTTTCGACGCAATGTTTTTATACATTATTCGTCACCTTCCTCTTCTTCCTCGGACTCTGCCTCCTGCAACCATGTCAACCATTGGTTTACCTAAAAAAAAACAGTTCCAAATACCAATTTTTTTTTCTTTTTTGAGATATAAAATCTTTACCTGGAATAAAGCTTGCCCCTTGCCGGGATATGCGTCCGTGACGTCCTCCTTCCAGTTGAGGAAGGCCTCCTCCTCGACGATCTCGAGATCGTAGAGTGCCATGAACCAGCGTAGAAGTTGGCCCCTTGGGAATCCCAGGGCGTAGAAGTGCACTTGCAGGGAATAGACGGCAATCAGTTGTAGGGTGGGTTGCTCCTGGAGGAACGCGTGCAATATGGGACGGTAACGTTCCAATAGGCTGCGTTCCTTGTCCGCTACGGCCTTGTCGTCATCCGACGACATAGAGGCCTCCTAACCGCAAAAAAAGAAAATTTTGTTTTATCGTGACGTGTGGAAAGTTTTACGAGTTTTCGAAGTGAGATAACTTTTGTGTTTCTCGATGGATTTTGATGGTTCTCGCGGGAAACTGTAGAGGGATTCTTGGAGATTGTTTGTGGGTGGTTGAGTTTTTGAAATAGTTATTGTTAATAGGCGTTTGATCTGTGTAAATGATGTGACGTTTTTGTGGTGCCTACCTAACTTTTGTTGTCTAACGTTTGTGAAACACAAAACTATTATTTCCTAATAAAAAACTAATGATAATCATTGCCAAGAATCTAAGGAACTAAGGAAAGTCAGTCAAAATAATATAAAGTCAAGGTAACAATTCATGGAGGCAAATTATCGACAAACAAATAGTCAAAAATTTATAACTTCAAAAATAATTAACCAATCCTAACAAAACTAACCAGAATTATTGTTAAGAGTCTAATAAACAATACAAAGTCAAGAGTAGTGGTTGAAACCACAAAAAAAGTCAGTCAAAACAATAGAAAGTCAAGTGAGAAACTTATGAAGGCAAATTATCGACGAACATTTTTCAAAAGTTTATAACTTCAAAAATAATTAAGCAGTTCTAACAAAACTAACCAGAATTATTGCCAAAGGTCTAATGAACAATATTAAGTGAAGAGTAGTGGTTGAAACCACCACAAAAGTCAGTCAAAGCAATATAAAGTCAAGGGGGCAAATTATGAAAGCAAATTATCGACAGACATTTTTTAAACGCTTATAACTTTCGAAATAATGATTCAATCTTAACTAAACTAACCAGAATTATTGTCAAGAGTCTAATGAACAATACAAAGTCAAGAGTAGTGGTTGAAACCACCACAAAAGTCAGTCAAAACAAAATAAAGTCAAGGGGGTAATTTACAAATGCAAATTATCAACAAACATTTTTTAAACTCTTATAACTTCAAAAATACCTCTTCAATCTTAACAAAACTAACCAAAATAATTGTCGAGACCCTAATGAACAATAAAAACTCAACAGTACCACCCACCTGCGAGATATACTTGAGCAAAACGGTCATCAAAGCGTTAATAAATCCCGGATCCGTATAATTAACCGCATCCAGATTCTCCTTGATCCACTTGTAGAAAACCTGCGGATTCGGGTCGGCCTGCAACTGTTTCGACAGCTCCGCCTGTATCCTCAGCAACGGATACAAAAACGTCAACTCCCGTTCCTCCAAGATCTCAGAGAGACGCTCCTTAGTCCTGTCATTTTCAGGCAGATGCGACAACAGGTTAATCTTACTAGCCGTGAAGAGTTCGTATAATTCAGCCTGCCCTTTCCTCTTATGCAACCTTTGCAACACCAACAGGAACAGGGGATAGTGGGCCCCGTTATCCGCAAAAGCAGAGACTTCAGAGAGAGTAGCGACGTTCTCGACGACCGCAGACGAGAAGAGAATCGAAAGCGACGCAGTTTTTTCCGTGTCCAGTTCTTCTAGCGAGTTGCAGAGCGCTTTAAAACTATCCTGGACGACGGAATTATTAATTAGGTTATTATTCCGTAATTCCCCGTAAAATTTAACCAAGTTCTCGCAACTTTCCTCCGTCGAGACCAAGCTTAATTTCAACGAGTTGGCGACTGCTTCCTTCAAGAATTTATCCGGGACTCTATTATCTTTGTAACTCTCGACGGCTTCTTTCAAAGACACCTCGGACTTTAAATATCCCTCGAGGAGCGTCGAGTATTTCTTTAAGACCTCTTCCTTGCTGGGTCCTTTGTCCTTCTTCGGTTGTTTGGGTTTTTCCGTCGAGACCTGTTTTATCGACACCTCTTTCATCAAGGGGGCCGCTTGTTTGGGGGCCGCGGGCTGCGGCAAAGGCTCGATACTGCGCGTGTTTATGACGTTATTCGGATTTTTTATCGGCTTATTCGACAGGGAATAAGAAGCCGGCCTCAGCTCCAAATCGCCGAAATTCTGCGTCACGATGAGGTTTTTCTTGAATCTTGGGGCCAAATCTTTGTTGGATTCTAAAAAAACAAAAAAAAAACTGTTTATTTCCCTACTCTATGCTGTGTGGTATGCTGTATACCGTGCGCAAGCTTCCCCCACTCTGCTTTCAGTATTTCTTTTGTAAATTGATTTAAAATGATATAGAAAACAGACGCTAAGTCTTTATTGGATCCTTTATTGGAACATAAACACAAGAAAAAAGACTCTGTGCTGTGTGGTATGCTGTACACCGTGCACAAGCTTCCCCCACTCCACCTTCTATTATTTCTCTTGTAAAACGACATAAAAAGATATAAAAGTGTAAAAGAGACTTACGATTATTGTATTGTGAGTTGCTATTGTTCTGGTTGTGCTTGTACTGTCCCCTCTGGTTATTGTAGTTGTTGTAGCCGCTCCTCTGGTTGTTGTGGCTTCTGTAGCCGCCTCCGTCCCGCTGCCCGCCGAAACCGTTGGTGCCGAAAGGCGGAATTAAGTTGGTGCCGGAAGTGCTTAAGTTGATATTCATCAACATCTCGTCTAGGCCGCTGCGCATCTTCATCGGGTGCCTGAACAACTCGGACCCGCTGGTGCGATCCAAGTCGCCGCGATGGTCCTGGTTGCGGTCGCGTCTGAATCCAGGTCGATCGTCCTCAGCAGGCCTGGAAGATAATCCGATTGGAAAATCTCAAATATTGACTAATTTGTATCTTTTGAACAATTCCTACTTTTTGACCAATTTCTAATTTAGCCTAATCTAGGAAAACCATGGTCGATTATTCAGTTTTTCACGGTGATTCGACAGGTGATTTTAGATTTTCTCTACCTCGACCGCTTCGAAAGTTACGACGTTTCAAAGTTGTGAAAACTAATTTCAAATATTGGACAATTTGTACCTTTCGAACAATTCCTACGTTTTGACCCATTTCTAATTTAGCCTAATCTAGGAAAACCATGGTCCGTTATTCAGTTTTTCACGGTGATTCGACCGGTGATTTTAGATTTTCTCTACCTCGACCGCTTCGAAAGTTATGACGTTTCAAAGTTGTGAAAACTAATTTCAAATACAGGACAATTTGTACCTTTCGAACAATTCCTACGTTTTGATCCATTTCTAATTTAGCCTAATCTAGGAAAACCATGGTTTATTACTCAGTTTTTCACGGTGATTCGACCGGTGCTTTTAGATTTTCTCTATCTTAAACGCTTCGAAAGTTATGACGTTTCAAAGTTGTGAAAACTAATTTCAAATACTGGACAATTTGTACCTTTCGAACAATTCCTACGTTTTGATCCATTTCTAATTTAGCCTAATCTAGGAAAACCATGGTTTATTACTCAGTTTTTCACGGTGATTCGACCGGTGCTTTTAGATTTTCTCTATCTTAAACGCTTCGAAAGTTATGACGTTTCAAAGTTGTGAAAACTAATTAAAAAAATATTGGACAATTTGTACCTTTCGAACAATTCCTACGTTTTGATCCATTTCTAATTTAGCCTAATCTAGGAAAACCATGGTTTATTACTCAGTTTTTCACGGTGATTCGACCGGTGCTTTTAGATTTTCTCTATCTTAAACGCTTCGAAAGTTATGACGTTTCAAAGTTGTGAAAACTAATTTCAAATATTGGACAATTTGTACCTTTCGAACAATTCCTACGTTTTGACCCATTTCTAATTTAGCCTAATCTAGGAAAACCATGGTTTATTACTCAGTTTTTCACGGTGATTCGACCGGTGCTTTTAGATTTTCTCTATCTTAAACGCTTTGAAAGTTATGACGTTTCAAAGTTGTGAAAACTAATTTCAAATATTGGACAATTTGTACCTTTCGAACAATTCCTACGTTTTGATCCATTTCTAATTTAGCCTAATCTAGGAAAACCATGGTTTATTAATCAGTTTTTCACGGTGATTCGACCGGTGCTTTTAGATTTTCTCTATCTTAAACGCTTCGAAAGTTATGACGTTTCAAAGTTGTGAAAACTAATTAAAAAAATATTGGACAATTTGTACCTTTCGAACAATTCCTACGTTTTGATCCATTTCTAATTTAGCCTAATCTAGGAAAACCATGGTTTATTACTCAGTTTTTCACGGTGATTCGACCGGTGCTTTTAGATTTTCTCTATCTTAAACGCTTCGAAAGTTATGACGTTTCAAAGTTGTGAAAACTAATTTCAAATATTGGACAATTTGTACCTTTCGAACAATTCCTACGTTTTGACCCATTTCTAATTTAGCCTAATCTAGGAAAACCATGGTTTATTACTCAGTTTTTCACGGTGATTCGACCGGTGCTTTTAGATTTTCTCTATCTTAAACGCTTTGAAAGTTATGACGTTTCAAAGTTGTGAAAACTAATTTCAAATATTGGACAATTTGTACCTTTCGAACAATTCCTACGTTTTGATCCATTTCTAATTTAGCCTAATCTAGGAAAACCATGGTTTATTAATCAGTTTTTCACGGTGATTCGACCGGTGCTTTTAGATTTTCTCTATCTTAAACGCTTCGAAAGTTATGACGTTTCAAAGTTGTGAAAACTAATTAAAAAAATATTGGACAATTTGTACCTTTCGAACAATTCCTACGTTTTGATCCATTTCTAATTTAGCCTAATCTAGGAAAACCATGGTTTATTACTCAGTTTTTCACGGTGATTCGACCGGTGCTTTTAGATTTTCTCTATCTTAAACGCTTCGAAAGTTATGACGTTTCAAAGTTGTGAAAACTAATTTCAAATATTGGACAATTTGTACCTTTCGAACAATTCCTACGTTTTGATCCATTTCTAATTTAGCCTAATCTAGGAAAACCATGGTCGATTATTCAGTTTTTCACGGTGATTCGACCGGTGCTTTTAGATTTTCTCTATCTTAAACGCTTCGAAAGTTATGACGTTTCAAAGTTGTGAAAACTAATTTCAAATATTGGACGATTTGTACCTTTCGAACAATTCCTACGTTTTGACCCATTTCTAATTTAGCCTAATCTAGGAAATCCACGGTTTATTACTCAGTTTTTCACGCTGATTCGACCGGTGCTTTTAGATTTTCTCTATCTTAAACGCTTCGAAAGTTATGACGTTTCAAAGTTGTGAAAACTAATTTCAAATATTGGACAATTTGTACCTTTTGAACAATTCCTACGTTTTGAGCCACTTCTAATTTAGCCTAATCTAGGAAAACCACGGTTTATTATTCAGTTTTTCACGGTGATTCGACCGGTGCTTTTAGATTTTCTCTACCTCAAACGCTTCGAAAGTTGCGACGTTTCAAAGTTGAGAAAACAAAAATTTTCGAACTTTCATGTTTCCTACCTTATTTGGTGTATCGGCATGGGGCCCTCGACGATTGTCGCCTTCCGGGGCACCCACTCATGCTGCCTGAGGTCAATTATATCCTTGAGCATGAACCGTATCCGAGGTGTGAGGTCAGGGTTGTCGGCCAGCTGCCCCATCCTCTCGAAGTATTGGTCCATCAGCTTTTTGCCCTTGTTTGAGTCCAAGATACGGCCGCACGTCCGCAGAATCTGGCAGAGACACTCGAGGTCCTCCGATGGATCATCGCCTTTCCTCGTGAGCAAGAGTTCTTGTATACATCTATACAAACACACACAAAGAAATTGTTAACTTTTTTTTTGTCGCACCACAAATAGTTGACCTTCTGGTTTGAACTCACCTATGTAGTATACCTTCGGCAAGAATCTCCAACTTCCCAAGCTCGCCAATGAACTTGATGTTCCCGAGCATCTTCCTCTTCGCCAGCTGTCTTCGTTCCTCCTCCTCGAGCGTGTTCTCCCCATGGCCGTACTGATCTAGCGTAGCGGCGCGATTCTCGAATTCCGCCTTGCACTTGTTCAGCAAGAGAACGCGAAACGTGCAAGGGCTATTCGGCGGTTCAAAATTCGGGGCTTCCTCTGACAACCTCTTGCAGAGTTGCCCGTACATAGACGAGTACTTCGGCTCGTCCAAGGCCTTTTCAAAGATCAGCAAGATCACGCCTTTGAGGATAACCGACGAGCTCAATTCTATCCTCAACAGATCATCGCTCAACTTCTGAAACTTCTCGGGCGTGAGCTTGTTGAGGATGCCGCGTACTTTACGAAAGACGATGTCGTTACGACTTTCTGCGGTGTTGTTGCTGCCGCTGCTGTTTCCGCTGCTGCTGCTGTTGCCGCCGTTGTTCTGGCCGGCATCTTGATGGCGTAATGTTGAAGGCGGGACCCAGCGTCGTTTGGCGGGGGGAGCTGCTGTCTCCTTCCCCGAAACACGAGCTTGCGGCCCCTGTTGCCTGGGGCACTCCGTCGTGGTGGGTTTGCTGCCGCTACCCGAATAACGTCCGCCTCCACACACGAGCGCGCTCTATCCACCCACGAATCAGAGACGACGACGAGTTTGAGACACACGCGAGACTAATTTACCAAAACCGCCGTGAAACTGCTGCAAAATTGAAAAAAAAATCAAGTTTTAACGGTCGGTATGCGAGCGGGTCAGGCGATTTACGGGCATGCGTCACCGAATCTCGCAAGACTAAATTAAATGAAAGCTGGGCACAATTTTTGATCATTATCCTTCGATTTGGAACAAAATATCATTGCGGACGAGTACCTTCTAACATTCTACAAGGTGTTCTTCCAAACTTAGGTAACAAAAAACTTTTGAAAATTTCATTACCCAGAAAATTAGCCTTCTGTGCATACAAACGTTCTCATTACAAATTGTTCTAAATATTACGAATCAACAAGTTTTTTGTAATAGTAAAAGTAATATACTCATCGCCTATAAATATACTTTCAATCCAGACAATATGAAGCACCTTTTGTACCGATTAACATCGGAATGACTCAACGTGTCGCAAAAAAAAACAATTCCAAAAATTCTACGCAGGAACAAAGCGTGATACCAGAAAAATAATGACTAATAACGCTAAATATCTAGACTAGACAAAGAACAATGAATTCGACACATTAAACGACGAATTCGTACAATCAAAACAACCTGTTTACGAACAAAAAAAAAACAGAACAAAAAAACAACGCATCACAAAAACAAACGTCAATGAAAAACATACTTAAATTTCTTAGAATGAATCAGATTAATAATTTTTAAGAACCCTACGATAATTAGAATAGCTTCTGCAATAACTTGTGGATAAAAGAACTTCAGATCGTTCGTTAATTGCTTATAATTTGACAATAGATGCAATGGCCTAAGATACGTTGTGAAGATGGTTGCTAACATCCCTTGTTACCTGTGAATATAGGTGGTTATTTTAGCACAACGAAATAGGTGGTACTGCTAAGGTCAACGACCATGCATTACGGATGATAGGCTTTTTGTTTAGCACACGAGGAAACGAAAAATCAAGGTCCACGCCACATTCCAAGGATGTCTCGTCCTTTATTCAGTAATGTCAGGTGTATAAACACTTATCCGATACATAAAAATTACCCAAATCACCTAATAAAAGCTGGATACTGTTCCACGGCATTATCTGACACGTACAGACGGAATTGTCAAAACTTGTGCACGGTAAAACAATGGCAACGCATGTCAAAATCTCAAGAAATAACATCAATTCAACAGTATTGATTTTATCTCGGTTTATTACCCGACACGTGAGGTGCAAACTACAAGACAAATCGTCATTTTTGCTAAGGGAATGCAGAGCGCCCGAAAAATACATCAAATACTAGCTCGAAATTTACGAAAATGCACCACGCGACTCCCCATAGTAAGAATAACAAGAACCAGTTCGAACCCTTGCTAAATCTAGCTTAGATTTCGCGTATTTTCTGCAGAAACAGTCTGGAAAAATCCCGAATATGACGCATAGCCGTGTTCACGTTTCGCGCATTGGAAGCAACTACCAAACTATAAGGAGTAATTTGAGGGACTTACCGGCTAATTTAGACACTAATAAGTGCGATTGAACTATAACAATATATTAATACACACAAAAAAATGTCTATAGTCACAATAAATTTCACTTACACAGCCGTCGCTTGTTGTTAGTGAGACACTGACAGCAGTCGGTATTCGTCGGCACCACGTCGGTAATTTCCGTAAAAATCTGGTATCAAAAGAGCTACTTTTTCGACAGTCACCGAAAATGATTACGCGAAGCAAATAATATTATACACCGTTCGCGATGATCTATCCGCTTTTAGAATACCTACAATTAACGGAACGCTAATATAAATGCACGACTTAAATTTGATTGATACTTCATAAATGGTTAATTGACGGTCGGCGTTTTGACAGTTCCGAACGCCAAATGTCCCTAGATTTCTCACCAAACTATAGATTCCTTCCATTATTTCTGCTATTATTTATTTCAAAATATAATTATATAATTATCGTATTGGCACTATATTTTATTATCCCTATATCTAATATGGGTTCCGAAGAGGTATTAGGTTATAAACGGAAATGCCAGCAATGTCATATTTTATATTTTAAAAATTTAAACAAACTCTAGTAAAAAACTGCATTTCCGGTTTGGTGGGGACCGTTCTAAAGTCACCATAAATCAGCAAATTCACGAATAGCACCCAGCTGTATTTTTAAATTAAATTCGCTTTACGGGTTCGATGTTTATTTATAGCTTTATTGTTTTCGCTCGCTTTGAGCGATGACTAAACGACATTTATAATGCATAAGAGCGTCTGACATCGGAACGTAGCCCGTCAAATTGTTTGTCGACCAAATCCAGTGAGTCTTTTTGACTGTTTTGACAATCTAACTCGATCGCAGACGCCTGGAAAGGAATTAAACAAGAAGCCATGGTAACTAAGCTCTAAATACAACTCTAAATATCCAGATAGCACATCCAAATATCTCCGAATTATTTCCCCTCAGTTTGCCTTGATCCAGTGTTTTTATGTAGCCTAGATTCAGGGGCAAGCCCATTTTTCATCCACAGAAATCAACTTCTTCGATTTAGTGACTGAAACATGTTTAAAATCGCTTTTTTTAGGGTAATGAAAGTTCCCTACCCATGGAGCTATGCTCAAACTGTAAGTTTGACATCAATAAAGCTCCGAGGCACTATTTTTAACGATCTTTTTTGCTATAGTCGACGCAGATGAGATTAAACGGCTTGGGAAACGGTTCCGAAAGCTCGACCTCGACAATTCTGGGGCTCTTAGCATCGACGAGTTCATGTCTTTACCCGAACTGCAACAGAACCCTCTGGTTCAGCGCGTCATCGATATTTTTGACGCCGACGGCAACGGGGAGGTAGATTTTAGAGGTATTTTCGCCGTTTTATCGGTATTTCTTGGGTGTATTAGCGAGATTTTCTTGCAGAATTCATCCAAGGGGTGTCGCAGTTCAGCGTCAAAGGCGATAAACTCTCGAAGTTGAGGTTTGCGTTTAGAATTTACGATATGGACAACGACGGCTTTATTTCGAACGGCGAATTATTCCAAGTAAGTGCTTTTTTTTAGGTTATGTTTAAATGACGGATGCTTGATTCAATTAAAAATAAAACAATATTGTAATGGTGTAAGTGGTTTGTGTGATTTTAGGTTATGTTTTTTAAGTGACAGATGTCACAAACGATAAACAATATTGTATCGCTTGAAATTTTTTTCTGCAGGTTTTAAAGATGATGGTTGGTAATAACTTGAAAGATACTCAACTGCAGCAAATTGTCGACAAAACTATACTTTTTGCCGATAAGGACGAAGACGGAAAAATTTCTTTCGAGGAATTTTGTTCCGTCGTTGGCAACACTGACATCCACAAGAAAATGGTTGTGGATGTTTAGAAAGCGTTTAGGAACGTTCGTGTTCATAGTCATTTTGTCTGGTTACTATTTTTTAGTTAATTATCTTATTAGTTATTATTATTATTATTGTCTATATGAAACTTTATTATTTTTTTTTTGTTATTGTTATATTCTATTATTGTAATTTACGATAGATCTGATCTAGTTCTCTCGAATGAGGTAAGAAAAATTAAGAAAAAAAAAAAACAAACTTATAAATAATATACATATGCATATAACTAACTTATGTTTATGTGCGACTGTTTATTTATTTGTACCTACTTATCGCGGAGAATACTTAATTATTAGCGAAACGAAGGGAAATCATCACAAAAATAAAAAAGGAATAGTCGCATGTAAAATTTTACTAGAGAGAGAGAATATGGTAAGAATTATAAACGTTTTTCTTTTTGCCTGTACCTCGTAATGTACATTTTAATAACTTAAAATTTGGAGGACCAAATTTATAAATATCATATTGGTCGGGCGAGAATTTTGTATGTATTTCTTACCGTTTTCTCCAACTTGTTCATTTCTTAACTCTTAAGTACTGTAATATAAATACGTTTAGCGGAAATTAAGAAAAGAAAAACTTCTATTGCATGTCAGAATCGTGCTTGTTGTTGCTGTTGATAAAGATAACGTGAGATTAAATTAAAAAAGACCAAAAAAAAAATGGAGCACTTGTAATTTAAGCGAGTATAAAAACAATTCTTTCTACTACTTTCTTGATGTTGTATGTGCTAGAAATTAAGGTAATTAATTAATTATATTAAAAAATTATCGCGATTAAAAAGGAAAATAACCGTAATAGTAACAAGCTTTTTAAAACAAAACAAAACAAAAAAAAAACGAGATAATTATACACAATCCACCGTTTTATGGCGACTGTTGTTTAAAGTTACAGTGCACAACTTTTAATAAGACTTGCCATGCTTTGTAGAAAATAAAAAAAAAATTAATCAATAGATAAAAAATAAATAAACTGGATTTTGGGTTTTTTTAGTCGAAATTCCTGTTGGTTTTTTTGCGGTGAGCCGCGCTGTTTTTACTCTTAGGGACCCAAAATACTCTAAAGATACTATTTTCTGTCCCTCTCTTGAAATAACGCGTTTCCCCTGTCGTGAAAACTTATCGGAATTTCCCGAAAAATAGTCGAGAAAAAAGTCTGAATTCGCTGCCGATTTCTCAGTGTGTGCTTGCGGAAATATTCACCGAATTTTCGACACGCTAAAATCACCCTAAGTTATCCTAACGTGGCCCTAGATTCGGTTTATTTATTATTAGTTTTGTTTGTTATTACATTATCAAGTCTACATTATAAAATCTACATTATTAAATAAATAATAAAAAAAGAAACGTTTTTTGTAGGTACTAGTTGAAGATAAATAAAGAAAAACTATGTTATATATGAATAAATAAATTTCCACTTTCTTGTAACATATATTGTGCTATGGTTGTGTTTTTTGTGCTATCGAGTATAAATAGTTTGTTCTGTTTTAAATTTTTATGTTGTTCAAATAAAGTTATTTCACCTCTCTATTTGTCTATGTTTTATTTCCTATATTTTCTCCTGCACCTCATACATGTACTTTTTTTCTACAAGTAATGTAAAAGTTGTTTGACTATTTTTTTCCCCAAATTTTCACAAATTCAACGTATGTCATATAGCGTTAGATAGCTCTATCTCTTACCTTTAAAATCATATATACAACACATTTCACCATGCTCACAATAATTCAAATATAAATAAATAAAAACGACAGAATTATTATCAATAAAAAGCTTCATTTGAATTATCGAAGCTTTGCAACATCGACCGCTAGATGGCGCCCGTAGTACCGATCTCAACTTTAATTTTGTTAGGTTAGCTCGTAGTTCCCGTCAATAACAGAGCCGCAAAAATGAGTTTCCTGACGCGCGTTTCGTCGAATTTAGTGCCCAGGTCTGCGCCTTCGCCCATTTCGTCTATATACCCCACGCTATCGGCTTTATTCTGTACAAAAACCAACGAATCCATCAAGAACTTAGTGTCTAAAAATAAGGTCGTAATTTTCATGAAAGGTGACCCAGAAGCCCCAAGATGCGGCTTCAGCAATGCCGTAGTGCAAATTTTGAGGATGCACGGAGTCCAATACGCCGCCCACGACGTCCTGCAGAACGAACAACTTCGACAAGGTAAATTTCTAATAACCTAACCTTAAAAATTTGTTCTAACCGTACAAATTTGTTCTTGTAGGGATCAAAGAATATTCCAATTGGCCGACTATTCCTCAGGTGTTTATAAACGGAGAGTTTGTAGGCGGTTGTGATATATTATTGCAGATGCACCAGTCGGGTGATCTGGTCGAAGAATTGAAAAAAGCCGGAATTCAGAGTGCTTTATTGGGCAAGGAGGGTGAAGAAAAGGCGGAAAAAGCTTCCGAGGAGAAAAAATAATCGTTTTGTTGCGTTTAGATTAGTTTGTTGTGTTGTTTTTTTGTAAATATTTGAATATATTTTATTCTCGATGAAAAACTTTTGTTCAAACAATGTTATGTAGCTTCTATTAGACAATAAAAACGAGAAATCATTATAAATAATCGGTTTTTATCTATTGAAAAGTTAAAATTTGATTGGGATGCCAAAAAAGCCAGTTCCGTGGTAAAAATTCGAATTACCGAGTGTCAACTAAGTTCAAGCATCGCCGCATAGATGTCGCCACTTTAAGACATCGCAGTTGTCAAAGTATATCTTCTTGCCGTCGCTCTTTTCCACTGCGAGGAATTCCGAAATGGCTGCAGGCGTGAGTATTTTACCGAAATCTTCATTAATCCACCCGAAAACGCACCCATCATGAATGAAATATCGTCGCGAACGACACTCGGCTAACCGATGGCCGCTTCTAATCGTATATTTTTCTCCACAGACTTTATACACTTACCCTGAAAATTTCCGGGCCTACAAGGCTCTGATCGCAGCACAATATGCTTCGGCAAACGTCAAAGTCGACGCCGGTTTCAAATTCGGCGAGACCAATAAGACCGACGCCTTCTTAAAGAAGTTCCCCTCGGGAAAGGTAAGCAAATTAAAGGTTATACGCGTATTTATAGGTTAACTTTGCGATTTTTTGAAGGTACCAGCCTTCGAAACAGCTGACGGCAAGTTCCTGAACGATGGAAACGCCATCGCTTACTTTGTCGCTAACGAACAACTCAGGGGTAAGACCGCCTACGACCAGGCGCAGGTCTTACAGTGGATCGGCTTCGCGGAAACTGATATTCTTCCACCAGCGTGTTCCTGGGTGTTCCCTATTTTGGGAATTATGCCGTACAATAAACAGGTAAGGGGCTAGTTTTATTATTTTTTAGTTCTTGTGGAATAATGTCAAAATAACTACAAAATAAGAACACAGAGTAGTATAGCAACATATGCGCGATAAAGCAAAATTTGATCTTGAATACTTCCAAATGTGACATTCCATAGTTGTCTCATTCCAAAAGGGGTTTTAAAATGGATATAATTATATATAAATAAGCGAAAATTTCGTTTATTTGGAAGCTTAAACTATTGGCAAGTGCTGAATCTATGTTGGTGTTAAATATACCAAGTTGTGGTAACATTATCGCTATGAAATGTTGGTGGATTTTCGTGATTCTTTCAGCAAATTATAGAGAAATTATAATTCTTCATGGTTAATGCAATTTTTAAACCAATTATTCCTACAAGTCATTTGATCAGCGTAATGTCAACATAACCAATACGATGTTTTTGTGGTCTAAGTTTGGATCACCCTGTGGAACAATTAAGGACCTTGGTCGATTTTTTATCTAACCAGTTTTAAAGCCAGATTAATTAGCAATGTATGGGTGTTAGTTTCATTTTGATATGTTAATTTTGAAAGAAGATATAGCGTTTTTGCTGTAACCTTGTAAATTTGTCATCTTTATGAAAATATCTGCAATAACTTTTGTAATCCTTGGACGTCCTTGGTGGATTTTGATGATTCTTTTAGTTAATTTTAGAGAAATTCTTCATAATTCTTTATGGATGATGCAATCTTTAAAACAATTATTCCTACAACTCATTCGATCAGTGTCTCTCTCAAAGGCGATCTGTAATTGTTTTTATTTTGCTGATCGTAACACAGAGAGATAAATTATTACGCTGAATAAAGCCGTATTTTTTATTTGATGAATTTTGTCTTATAAAAATTCATTACGGCTCATAGCAACATTTTCTGTAACCGTACGTTAGATTTCATTATCGGAAGTTATATAATTATTTAGTTTTTAGCATGCTTGATGGTATGCCAATATGGTAGTTGACCTTTTAGCTTGGCAAAAAGCCTACAAAATAAAAACAAACACTTTAATGGTACAATTTCTCGCAAATTCCAGAACTTTGACAGGTCAAAGGATGATATGAAGGCTGCTTTAACCGTCTTAAACAAGCATCTCCTTACGAGGACTTTCCTAGTTGGCGAAAGGGTCACCTTAGCCGATATTGCAGTGGCCTGTACCCTCTTGCATTGTTTCACCACCACTTTTGATCCTACGTTCCGTAAGTCGTTCGGGAACGTCACCAGATGGTTTACTACCCTTGTAAATCAACCGCAATTTGTCGCCGTGCTTGGTGCTGTGAAATTATGCGAGAAGGAGGCCCAAGTTGACCCCAAGAAGTACGGAGAATTCCAAGCAAGCCAAGGTAGGATTTTTTTTGTGTTACAAAGATTTCAATAACAAATTATATGGAGAAAATTAAAAAAAAAATGTAAAAGTGTTGAATGGAACATAATTTAATGGTGTTATTTCTGTGTGTGTTTACAAGCTAACCATGTGGAAAATAATAATAATAAAGCTGCAAAGAAAAAGAGTAAGTATAACCAATACGATGTTTTTGTGGTCTAAGTTTGGAACACCCTGTGGAATAACTAAGGATCTTGGTCGAGTTTTTATCTAGCCAGTTTTAAAGCTAAATTAATTAGCAATGTATAGGTGTTAGTCTCATTTTGATATGTTAATTTTCAAAGGAGATATGGCGTTTTTGCTGTAACCTTGTAAATTTGTCATTTTCATGAAAATTTCATAAATGTTTATCTGCAATAACTTTTGTAATCCCTGGTGGATTTTGATGATTCTTTCAGCAAATTATAGAGAAATTCTTCATAATTCTTCATGGATAATGCTACTTTTAAAACAATTATTCCCACAACTCATTCGATCAGTGTAACATCAGCATAACCAATATGATGTTTTTGTCATCTAAGTTTGGAACACCCTGTGGAATAATTAAGACCCTTGGTCAATTTTTTATCTAGCCTATTTTAAAGCCAGATTAATTAGCAATGTAACGGTGTTAGTTTTGTTTTGATATATTAACTTCCAAAGAAGTTACATTGTTTTAACTAAAACCTTGCAAATTTATTAGTCTTGTATTGTGTTATTCCTTATTTTCTACTTAAATCTCCAGGTAAGGGAGGCAAGGGAGACAAGAAGGCTGAACCCAAGAAAAAGGAGGAGAAAAAACAAGAGAAAAAACCCGCTAAGAAAGAAGAAGAACCCGCCGAAGAATTAGACGCCGCAGACGCAGCGTTAGCCATGGAGCCAAAAAGCAAGGATCCCTTCGATCTGATGCCAAAGGGCACCTTCAACATGGACGACTTCAAGCGATGCTACTCCAACGAAGACGAGGCCAAATCCATCCCGTATTTCTGGGAGAAATTTGACCCGGAACACTATTCCATCTGGTTTGGAGAGTACAAGTACAGAGATGAACTCACTAAGGTGTTCATGAGCTGTAATTTAATCACAGGTAAGTTTTTTCTTTGATTGTCTGTTTGTTTCTTTATTTGTCTGTTTTTTGTTTTTTTTTGTGTGTTTGTTTATTTGTTTCTTTATGTGTTTGTTTGTCTGTTTGTTTCTTTGTGTGTTTGTTTGTTTCTTGATTTGTCTGTTTCTTTGTGTGTTTGTTTGTCGGTTTGTTTCTTTGTTTGTCTCATTCTTTCATTATTTATCTGTCTCTTTCTTTGTTCCATTGTTATTCTTGATAATTTTTTTTCTACAGGTATGTTCCAACGGTTGGACAAAATGCGTAAGCAAGCCTTTGCTTCGGTGTGCCTTTTTGGAGATGACAATGACAGTTCAATCTCCGGCATTTGGGTGTGGAGGGGACAAGATTTGGCCTTCACCGTAAGTTAAACCTGTTTTATCTTTGCTTTATGGTGTTTTTGATATTTTTGACACTGGATCTTCGACAGCTTTTGTAATCCCTGGTGGATTTTCATGATTCTTTCGGCAAATTATAGAGCAATTCGTCATGGTTCTTCATGGATGATGCAATTTTTAAAGCAATTATCCCTACAACTCATACGATCAGTGTAACATCGGCATTAGCAATATGATGTTTTTGTTGTCTAAGTTTGGAACACCCTGTGGAATAATTGAGGACCTTGGTCGAGTTTTTACCTGGCCAGTTTTAAAGCCAGGTTAATTGGCAATGTATTGGTGTTGGTTTCATTTTGATATGTTCATTTTCAAAGGAGATACAGCCTTTTTGCTGTAACCTTGTAAATTTGTCATCTTCATGAAAATTTCATAAATGTTTATCTGCAATAACTTTTGTAATCCTTGATGGATTTTGATGATTCCTTCAGCAAATTATAGAAAAATTCTTTGTAATTCTTCATGGATGATGCAATTTTTGAAACGTGTATTCCTACAACTCATTCGATCAGTGTAACATCAGCATAACCAATATGATGTTTTTGTGGTCTAAGTTTGGAATTGTAATCTTTTGCAGTTGTGTCCGGATTGGCAAATAGACTATGAAGTGTACGACTGGAAAAAATTGGACGCAAAAAGCGAGGAGACCAAGAAATTGGTACAGCAGTACTTCTCCTGGACAGGGGCCGACAAGGACGGCAGGAAGTTCAACCAGGGAAAGATCTTCAAATAAACGCAATACAAGTTGACAAGTTTGTCCCCTCCACCGCGCACCCTAATATATTTTTTTACCATTGTTACTTACCCCCAGTGTTTTTCTGTTTGCGTTGTACTTTTGTTGTACGTATACTTGAAAAAAAAATTTTTTTTCTCTTAATTCCTAAGCGCATATTGTTGTTTACCCCTTCTTCAAAAGAAAAGTATGTTAGCTCTGTAAAGAACGTGGAGGGCCGTCTCTTATTATACTTTGTGCTCAATAACGACAGGCATATTTATTACACCCTTGTAGACTAAAAAAAAAAATAAAAATTTTGAGATTTGTAACTTTTTTTTTTTTTTTTCATTTTAGTTTATTATCTTTGCCTACTAGTTTTAATAAAACTAAAAGTTTACTAAACGAAACATTTATTATAACAGAACTTCTCTTTTAATATAATAATAATAACTTCTCTCTAACAAAATAGAAATAATACTACGACAAAATAAAACTGATTGACTGCTTATGAATGCGTATGGAAACCACTCTTCCTCTGGGTTTATTAAAAATATTAAAACACAATATTTACAAGATCAATATTCCAACTTGAACTTTGCCACCAAGGCCAGGTGATCGGACCCCAGCGAAAGATTTGGTACGGTGACCCCGCGAAGTTGGCAACGCGTTGGTAAAGTATATCTCGAAAGCAACTTAAGCCTTCCTTCTTTATTTTTAGAATCTTGTTCATTCCGTATTCCACTAAAACAATGAGAAATAATTAAAACAATAATATAGGTAGTTTTAAAGTAAGAAGATCACTTTGATATATGCAACCAATTATACCCAGTGCATGCTTTATAAATGGTCTCTTCGTAATTTGAAACATCTATAGGTCACATAACACAAAATAAAACAAGCAAATAACATTATAAAGAGCGATAAATACCTATAAAATATATAATCTACGGTGATCCATTCGTCTTGGAACGTAGTGCCTTCGCAATCGTTCCTGTTTTTATGTTTATAGACGGAAGTGAAGACAAAATTATGCGATAGAACTCCAGAGGAGAATCTGTGCTTGTTGTAGTCGGTATGTCTTCGATCCATGGATTTTCCCTCTTGACTGCTGTGGATTCGAATAAGTTTTGTTTCTTCCGCTCTGGACATCTTGGCGTTGTCTCTACGTTTCTCAACGAGGTCGGCGTGTTGACAGTTATCGGTTATGTACAGGAATTGGGGTATCAACACTTTCCCCGCTTTGTAGTTCAAACGTAACATGACGTTCTCGTAATTGTACTTGCCGTGAGCGATGAAATTGTATATTGCCGATGTCGGTTCGGAATTAAAATCGCCCGTTATTATGATTGGTAGGTAAGGTTCTTTCACGCTGCAAACAAAAAGTGAAAATAAGATTGTCGATTAATTTAATAAATCATACGGTTATGTGGTCAAAACCACCATAAATTGCAGACAAAACAATATGAAGTCAAGGGAACAACTTATTAAGGCAAAGAGGCTAATACACATTTTCAAATGTTTCTAACTCCAAAAATTATCAAACAATCTTAATGAAATTAACAATAATTATTGCCAAGAGTCTAATAAACAAAATACAATCAAGAGTTGTGGTCAAAACCACCATAAATGTCACACAAAACAATATGAAGTCAAAGGAACAACCTATTAAAGCAAATGTGCTAATACACATTTTTAAATGTTTGTAACTCCAGAAATAATCAAACAATCTTAATGGAACTAAGCAGAATTATTGTCAAGAGTTTAATGAACAAAATACAGTCAAGAGTTGTGGTCAAAACCACCATAAATGGCAGACAAAACAATATGAAGTCAAGGGAACAACTTATTAAGGCAAAGAGGCTAATACACATTTTCAAATGTTTCTAACTCCAAAAATAATCAAACAATCTTAATGAAATTAACAATAATTATTGCCAAGAGTCTAATAAACAAAATACAATCAAGAGTTGTGGTCAAAACCACCATAAATGTCAGACAAAACAATATGAAGTCAAAGGAACAACCTATTAAAGCAAATGTGCTAATACACATTTTTAAATGTTTGTAACTCCAAAAATAATCAAACAATCTTAATGAAATTAACAATAATTATTGCCAAGAGTCTAATAAACAAAATACAGTCAAAAGTTGTGGTCAAAACCACCATAAATGGCAAACAAAACAATATGAAGTCAAGGGAACAACTTATTAAGGCAAAGAGGCTAATACACATTTTCAAATGTTTCTAACTCCAAAAATAATCAAACAATCTTAATGAAATTAACAATAATTATTGCCAAGAGTCTAATAAACAAAATACAATCAAGAGTTGTGGTCAAAACCACCATAAATGTCAGACAAAACAATATGAAGTCAAAGGAACAACCTATTAAAGCAAATGTGCTAATACACATTTTTAAATGTTTGTAACTCCAAAAATAATCAAAAAATCTTAATGAAATTAACAATAATTATTGCCAAGAGTCTAATAAACAAAATACAATCAAGAGTTGTGGTCAAAACCACCATAAATGTCAGACAAAACAATATGAAGTCAAAAGAACAACCTATTAAAGCAAATGTGCTAATACACATTTTTAAATGTTTGTAACTCCAAAAATAATCAAACAATCTTAATGGAACTAAGCAGAATTATTGCCAAGAGTTTAATGAACAAAATACAGTCAAGAGTTGTGGTCAAAATCACCATAAATGTCAGACAAAACAATATGAAGTCAAGAAGGCAATTTATGAAGGCAAAGATATTAATGCACATGTTCAAAACTTTCTAACTCCAGAAAAAATGTAAAAAACTACTTACTTCTCTAAATTTCTGTAAGCGATCCGTTCTACCTCGGTAAGCAGAAGTTGAGTTTGTGCCAATCTCACATCGGCTCTTTTCGGGTTGTACAGTAGATGGGTGGTTGCGACAACAAACATCGCCGATGGATTATCGATGGGGGAAAATGTAGCAATGATCGCTATGTTGTCGCGGTCCAATAGAGCGACGCTCGGTTGCCTATATTCCACCGTTAAATGTTCCACAAGGTTGAATTTATTTGTTCTGTAGTAAATAGCACATCCGTCTGTTCTCTCCCCTGTACGTTGCTTAAAAAGCATACTGTAACCTAAATGATTGCATATAAATTATTGTTTTGGAAAAAACTAACATAAAAAATAATTACCTAACGCGTTTATTTTGCTGTAAAACTTATCCAGGTGCGATTGTTGTACCTCTTGCAAGCAGAGAATCTAAAGCAAAATTTTATATTGAAAGATAACTGATAAATATAGAAGGAAAAAATAATAAATACATCGCAATCGTGTTCCTTAATTTCTTGGAATAAATTCTTCCACCTGATGTCCCATTGTAGGGCCTTGATTTCGTGTTTTTTGTACAATTCCGGGTGATCGGCTAGCAGGTCTTGAGCCAAGACGTTGTAAGACATAACCTTGAAGAATACACCAGGGTTTCGACCGCCGTTCGACCGTTCCAAGATCCTACCCAGAGCGGTGTTCTCCCAGGTACGCATATCTACAAAATTAAATCCCTAAGTTAATGAAAAAAATAAATAGATAAAATAACAATATTTTTCAAAATCTTATAACTTTCAAAATAATTCAGCAATCTTAATGAAACTAATAATTATTATTGCCAAGAGTCTAATAAACAAATTAAAGTCATGAGTAGTGGTTGACACCACCATAAATGTCAGACAAAACTATATAAAGTCAAGGGAACAACTTATTAAGGCAAAGATACTAATACACATTTTAAAAAGTTCTAACTCAAAAAATAATCAAACAATCTTAATGAAATTAACAGGAATTATCGTCAAGAGTCTAATAAACAAAATACAGTCAAGAGTAGTGGTCAAAATCACCATAAATGTCACATAAAACAATACAAAGTCAACGAGGCAATTTATAAAAGCTTCAATACTTTCAGATCTTTATAACTTAAAAAATAGCCAACCAAGCTTAACGAAACTAACAACTATTATTACCAAGTGTCCAATAAACAATATAAAGTACCATAAAACAAAAATAATTACCACGAACAGCCGTTCTCCTCACAGACGATAAAACCCTACTATTTGACGTATCCGAGCCTTCCTTCGATCGTTTCTTATTACCAACGACCGGATGGCTCCCACCGACGTGCTGCTCGGTCACGGAAGTCTCCGAAAACGAGCGACAGAACGTCTGGGCCCCGTTCATCGGATGAAACGCCGTATTCTGCAGGTAACTCTTGAACAGTAACGTCTGATAAGTGTTCGGACAGTGGTAATTCGTCGCCAGGTTCTGTAAATACGACGGGGGGATATTAGAACTACCGCTTGGGGCATTTGCGGCGGAAACTACGGTTGGAACTAATTCTGGGCCTTTCGAAACGTGTTTCGATTTGAAACTTTGCTTGGAAGTCTGTGACGGGTGCTTCTGTTGCTCTCTAGTCGTACCGAGGCCTTTCGGGCCGTAATTTTCGCGGTACCTCCGGCATTCGGTACGTCTACTCAACCAAGTTTGCGTTACGTCTATCGAAGACGTACTGCAGAGACACTCCATCGTATCGACTTTAGTCTTTTCCTCCATGGTTGTCGATTGTTGCTGTTTACTGGTGGAAAGCGACGCAGTTATTCTACGATTCCATATTGTCACAGGGACGTGTCCGTTTAGTATTTTGAGGTTAGGAAACTCATTACAGTTCGAAGCTAGATAATCAAACGACGATAAGAAACGGTTCGACCTTCTACTACATAATAGCATTCCAGAGTTAAAACTAAACGGTCACCAACGCGTACATTGTCGATAGTTACACTGAGAATTTTGTGGAAATTCAATAAATATTTTGCCGTCAGCTGTCATTTGACAATGGGTTGTCATTGTCATGTACTTTAGCTAACTTCACGACTAGTTTTACTAGATGCAAAATTCCCTGTTAGGGAAAGCATTCCAAAACAATCTGTCCTGTCAACCAACTGTCATCTGTCAAATTACTGAGATATCAATTATCAACGTTTGAATTAAGTATTTTGTATACACCGCGGTATTAAAAAAGTCGAAAATGGCAACATCAGAGCCCGTCCAAGTTAGTTCTTTACCTTTGCCCCCTGCGCAATACATAAACCAGTACACAGATGAAATGATACGAAGGGGCAGAGCACCTAGACCGCCCCCGCCAATACACGATACTTATCATATGTTCGGGAGCACTTTTAACACGGATGAAAGTATTATAAGGCCTTTGGAAAGTCAAGTGAGTCTTTAATAGCAAAATCGCCAAGTAAGAAGACGATTGTCATTTTTGATATTGTTATTTCAGGGAATTAAACGTTTGTACGCGTTACACTTTGACCGTCGTAGAGAGTTGAAGAAATTGAATCAGTCTCTCTTAGTTAATTTCTTGGATCTGTTGGATTTGCTGGTGCACAGTCCTGATTCGCCAAGACGTGCAGAAAAAGTGGAAGATTTGAGTTTGTTGTTTATTCATATTCACCATTTGTTGAACGAGTTTAGACCGCATCAGGCTAGGGAAACGTTACGGGTCATGATGGAACTGCAAAGGAGGGAACGGCTGGAGACGGCCAATCGATTTCAGAAGCATTTGGACAAAGTTAAAGATATTTTAGAGCAGGCGTTGCACAACTTACCGGAACCGATGGAAATCGATTCGAAACTTATCGTGGAGGCAAATCTCTTGGTTAATAAAGAGAATTCTTCAAAAGACGATAACAATACAGATCCCTGTCACGTCCTGGACAGAATTATGTGCAAGATTGTTGACGAAATGCAATAAATTTAGTTGTAATAGCATATTTAGAGATGTATTGTTCTTTTGTGTTATATTAATAGAAGATAAGATAAATTCTGAGATATCCTTGTATTTATTGTACATAGAAACCCCAATTAGTGCACAAATATAATTAATTATTCGCCTCAACAAGCGAAAGATATAACTGACCATAGAACAAATAATAATGTCACAGATCGAGCGAGCGCTCTCGGGCGCTTGCGAAGTATTGAACGAGCCCATTGTCCACCTAACCGCCACTCGGTCGGTAAGTACAGCGCCTGGTAGTATCGGTCGGTAAAGTAATCACAAGCTACGGTTTTTCACGCATGTCGGTGTATTTTGAGCAGTACGTGTGGTTTATTCTCCAAATATTCGACTTAATTTTAGCGATTTAGTTGATGCACGTGTCCAGAACTAAGCCCGAAGTGCGTTCAAAATGAGCTCCGTCAATTTCGATAAGCTCTACGACAACTACAGCACGCTATCCGCTGCGAAAGATAAAATATCACAGGTTTGTTTGTGTATCTGCTTATGAATTGGTAGTATTGAGTTGTTTGTAATATTTTAATTGTTCTATTCAACTCCTGCAGCATTCCGAGGAATATCTAGAGGCTATAGAAGCAACTAAAGGCGATGAAAGAGAAAAAAAATTAGCCGCTCAAATCATCTCAAGTTTTTTTAAACACTTCCCTGAGTTGCATCTACAGGCTTTAGATGCAGTTTTTGATCTTTGCGAAGACGAACAAACCAACGTAAGTGAAACCTTGTGTAATTTACTGTTAAATCTAACCGTAGATTTGCGTTTTAGATACGTATTGCAGCCATGAAAACCCTACCGGTGTTGTGTAAAGAAAATAAAGGTTATGTCGCGAGAATTGCCGATATTTTAGCACAGTTATTGCAGTTGGACGATCCGAAGGAGTATAACGTGGCCAGCAATGCGCTTATCGAAGTTCTTCAAGAAGATCCGATGAACGTTATCAAGTGTATTTTCAAGCAGGTTGCGGAATCTGATGGCGTCGTGCGCGAAAAATGCTTGAAATTTTTAGAGTCGAAGGTTAAGACATTGGAAAAGGGGGTTATAACATCCGAGATTGAAGATATGATGGTGGGGGAATTCAAAAAACTTGTACGGGTTAGTATTTTTTAGGAATATTAGTATTTATTCGAAAAAAAAAAACGTAATTTTTTTTTTAGGATGTTTCCGCTGAGGAATTTGTAACTGTCATGACGTATTTAACAAACTCAAAGCTAGCGATGACTCAATCTGGCCAACTGGAATTAATAAACGTGTGCGCAGAGCAGGCAGAACTCGAACAAGATTTTGACACAAGCGATAAAGAATCGAACAACACTGATAGGTTGATCACCTGCGTCAAGTTTGCCTTGAAATTTTTCTCTGTAAGTAACATAACCTAACTATAACCTAACCCAACCTAACCTAACTAATAGCTTGACGTAATTTTGCTGGTTTACAGGCGAAAAATGAATCTACGAAGTTTACGAAGTACCTCTGCGACCAAGTGCTGCCCCATTGGGACGAAATAAAGAAGCTCGAGCAGGGCGATACTTATCAGTTGGTGATTCTGCAGCAGCTTGCCGAGCTGTCGACGCACTGCGGGAAATTGGAGACGCCGTCGAGTCACGTCGTTCAGATATACGATAAGCTGAAGGTATGTCGGGGATTGCCGTTGCTATTGTATTGTTTATAGGTGTGTGGTGAACAATTCTGGCAAGTTTCGTCGAAATTTGTTGGTTGCTGTTTGAGTTATAATGTTTCTTTTGTCTCTAATACAATTCTGTTACTTTTGTACTTTTCAAAAATTTATTATATTGTTTTTTGGTGTATGTTAAACAATTCTAGTAAGTTTTGTCAAAATTGTTTGGTTACTTTTTGAGTTATAATGTTTCTTTCGTCTCTAATACAATTTTCTTACTCTAATACAATTTTGTTACTTGTGTACTTTTCAAAAATTCATACCACGCTTCTATGGTTTTAGTATGGGTTGCCACTACAATTTTATTGTTTATTGGTGTATGATAAACAATTCTAACAAGTTTTGTCAAAATTCTTTGGTTACTTTTTGAGTTATAATGTTTCTTTCGTCTCTAATACAATTTTCTTACTCTAATACAATTCTGTTACTTGTGTACTTTTCAAAAATTCATACCACGCTTCTATGGTTTTAGTATGGGTTGCCGCTACAATTTTATTGTTTATTGGTGTATGATAAATAATTCTAACAAGTTTTGTCAAAATGCTTTGGTTACTTTTTGAGTTATAATGTTTCTTTCGTCTCTAATACAATTTTGGTTACTCTAATACATTTTGGTTACTCTAATACAATTCTGTTACTTTTACAGTGGCAATTTACCAACTAAAAACTTTATTTATATTTCAGTTATACATGCCATCACCACCGGAAGACACCACGGACAACACCCTACCATATCTTGACTTTTCCGCCGTAGAAGCACTCCTATACGCTTTTCACCGTCTAGCGAGGCAGTGCCCTGATTTTTTGACCCACGACCCGCAGGAATTGAAGGATTTCCGTGCGAGACTCATGTATTTCTCTAGGGGGGTGCAGGGCTGCCGTAACGCACTCAAAAGCCCCGATAAGGAGAAAACTCTGACGCCGGAAGAGGCAAAAATTCAACAACTATCGCCGATATTGTTCAACAACATCAACGCCATCATAAAGGACTTGTTCTATCAACCGCCGATGTACAAATGCAACGTGACCTTGTCTTTTAAAACGGCGGTTAACGTAGGGAAGAAAACGCAAGAAATTACGCAGAAAAGACACGTTCCCATCACGTTTGACAGTAAGAATGGGTCGGCGCCCCCTTATAAACAGAATAGGGGTGGCAGATCGGGGGATAATGTTAAATTATACACACCGCCTAGCGGGAAATTTAGTAATAACTTCCAGCATTACGGTAAGTTTTTTTTTTTTTTCAGCAAAGAAAAGTATTTTTATTAACAAAAAAAAATTTTTTTTACAGATAAACCAAGGGGTAACCGTTTTGGGGGACGTGGAGGCAGAGGTGGCCAAAGGGGCCGAGGGTCTAATAGAGGTTGGAGAAACTGATTATTTTTTTTTATTTTAAGATTTTTAAATACATAGTATATCGTGTTGTCTTTATAAGTTGACGTGCTTGCTAATATTTTCCTTAGGTTCTGTTGAGTGCAAAATACGATAAAAATGTTTAAAAGTTGGATGTCTGGTTATTAGCAGGTATATATTAAAAAAACATAAATACATATAATTAATCGATTCCACGTTTTATTATTATTTCTATTGATTATTTTATTATTATTATTATACGGGGTGAAATACACCCTGTATATACAAAAAAATCTGCGTTTTATTTGTGAGTAATTAACTAGCAATTTGTAGTTTGAAGTTTTGATTGAAAAATAAATATTTGTAAAGTATTTTGTGTGATTTTTTTTTCTTATTTTTGTTCTTGATAATTTTTTGATAAAAAAATGATAAAACAGACGTTAAAATATGAACAATAATGTGTTTAGTAAGTTAAAATGTTATGTCAGTTGGAACTGATGTTCCAAAATTTGACAATTTGTAACCATAGCAACTAAAAATATGAATAATTCGCTCAAAAGTCACAAAAACAACCTAATTCGTTGTCAGGTTATCCCAAAAAACAATCCAGTTCGTACCCCTGGCAATACTCAATGTGTACACCAAATTTCAACCCGATCCGTTGTACCGTTTTGGCAATGTTGTCAAAAAAAATAACCTCAAACCCACCGTGACGTCACGCTGTAGACAGTGACGTCACTCGCGGACAACCTTCTACTTATAAACCTCGTCGGTAGAGCGTACTGGACAACCAGTTATATTATTGAAAGCCTTTTATTACACACATGCTGTCCGTTTTTTTGTCACGGTGCTATCTCAGTTTCTGTCCCAGTCTAGTTTGTATCCCGTTATATTCTGTGATTTATTTATTTATTTATATTCATTCAATCGGTCGCTTTGCTTATAGCGCGTGATCGGGCGACATCGTGTCAACTTCGTGTATTAGCGCGTGGTCGCCTAGGCAACCGCTCCTCGGGACTTGTTGAATTTCTTCGCGATTCAATTGTTTTTGGCGCCATGTTGGCGAACATTTCTGTATGCAATCAAATGTGTGATTTCGTGTGTTTTTCTTGTTCATATTTTGCCGTTTTTATCACGTTAAAACGGTGTTTTATATCGAGCAATACTTGTAAAAGTTGCTAGTGGGTGATTTGTGTTGTGTTGCGGTACCTGGAAATGGTGGAGGAACCTGATGGACGATCCTGAAGGAAAGGCAGCTTACCGGGATGAAAACATCATGTGAAAGGTAGGTTCCATATTAGATGACAACCAACGTTTGGAGGCGTAGAAGACGAAGTAAGGTAGGATGTAAACCAAATCCACTATTATAGTGATATAAACAATCAGTCGAAGTATGTATCTCGCCATGTAAAATATAACATGGAAATGTGAAATAGAAAGAGATAGATTTATGGAACAACGTATTATGTAGACAGAGATGATACTACTTTGTAACCTGTAGCGTGTGTGTTATTTGTTTGTTGTGGGATACATACTACGGCCGAATGTCTATGCAGGTGATCTATGGTTTCAGCTGATTTGAGTGTTTTATTTGTTCGTATTCGAGTGATTCGTAGACTTGTATGATTCGGTTCTCGCGATGTTTCAGTTCTCCAATGATTTCTGCCTCAAATCATTTCTGTATTAGTTTGTGTTTTGCCTGACATTCATGGTTGTTTCCACCACAATTTTCGACTTTATATTGTTCATTAGACTCGTGGCAATAATTCTGATTAGTTACAGAACGATTGTTTAATTATTTTGGAAGTTACAAGCTTATGAAAAAGGTTTGTCAATATCATTGTCTTCATAAGTTGTCCCTTTGACTTATTATGTTGTTTTCTCTGACATTTATGGTGGTTTCAACCACTACCCTTGAGTTTTTATTGTTTATTAGACCCTTGGCAATAATTATTGTTAGTTTCATTCAGATGGCTTAACTATTTTTGAAGTTACAGACACTTTAAAAAAAAACAAGCTTCTGAAAAAAGTTTGTCAATATTTTTGTCTTCATAAGTTGTTCCTTTGATTTTATATTGTTTTCCCTGACATTTATAGTGGTTTCAACCACTACTCTTGTGTTTTTATTATTTATTAAACCCTTGGCAATAAGTATTGTTAGTTTCATTCAGTTAGCTTAATTATTTTTGGAGTTATAGACACTTTTGAAAGAGTTACAAGCTTTTGAAAAAGGTTTGTCAATATCATTGTCTTCGTAAGTTGTCCCATTGACATATTATGTTGTTTTCCCTGACATTTATGGTGGTTTTAACCACTACCCTTGACTTTTTATTGTTTATTAGACCCTTGGCAATAAGTATTGTTAGTTTCATTCAGGTGGTTTAATTATTTTTGAAGTTATAGACACTTTTCAAAAAGTTATAAGCTTTTGAAAAAGTTTATCAATATTTTTGTCTTCATAAGTTGTCCCTTTGACTTATTATGTTGTTTTCCTGACATTTATGGTGGTTTCAACCACTACTCTTGAGCTTTTATTGTTTATTAAACCCTTGGCAATAATTATTGTTAGTTTCATTCAGATAGCTTAATTATTTTTTGAGTTATAGACACTTTTGAAAGAGTTACAAGCTTTTGAAAAAGGTTTGTCAGTATCATCGTCTTCATAAGTTGTACTCTGCATTTTTTAAATTATTATGCTTAGTTTACAATAATTATGATTAGTAATTAGTTTCATCATAGTTTCATTAACACTCAAGTGTTCCACACTTAACTTCGAGACGTTCCTATACGCTTACATTTTTTCTGCACCGTACTATACCGGTATTTCACATACAATAAGTATATCACAACATGGTATAACGTCACATAACACCATGTGACCACGACGGACCAAGAACAACCTATAACGAACACAACACGGCCATTCAAGCCTCAGTAAACATCAGACTTCTGCACCGTCAAATCCGCTCGAGGTAAACTTGTGAAAGTTACAACACGTCACGCGCTCTTCAACACACCGGACGCTCAAATTACCATCAATTACTCACCAGCCTTTCTAAGATCATCAAAGATGAACACCAAAGTGTTTATCCTAGTGCTTTTGTGTGCTCTATTAGCGGAATCGAGACGATCAGGTGGTTCCAGAAGTTCTTCAGCTAGAAGGCAAACCACCAGGCGACCTAGTCAATCGAGAAACGTCAATACAGTGAGTCAGAATAGAGCTACAACACCATACAGGCCTAGTAATGTTGCTACTCAGAGGCCTAGTAATGTTGGCACGCAGAGGCCTAGTAATGTTGGCACACCATCTGGAAATAAAGCAGTGCATGTTACAACGCCCAGATATAACTTGCAGACCCATAGGAATTACCCTCAACAGAGTCATACGCAGAGTGGTTATAATAACAGGCCTACTCAAGGGTATGGACAAGCGAATAGACAACCTACAGGGCATCCGGGATATCAACAACCTGGTTATAACGCACCAGGGTATCAAAAACCTGGTTATCATCAACCTAGTTACCAACAACCTGGTTATAGTGCACCAGGATACAATTCTTACAATCGTCCAGGAAGTTGGTATGGGAAAAAGGACCATTCAGTCAGGAATTCCGTCTTTGCTGGGTTGGGTGGGTCGGCCCTAGGTCTATATCTTGGTTATAAACTGGGTAGTTTAGGCAGTGGTGGGATGCATGGACCTTTAGGTGGTTATGGAGGCGTTAATAATAACAACCAGGCTTATCCGAGTTACTCAGTGGTCCATCACTACCACCATGGGGATAAGGAAATACCAAAAGAGTCGAACGTAGAGTCGAAGATTATCCAAAAATGCGAAAATATTGACTTTTGTACGCCTAATACCACCCCTGTTTGTTTGAGTAATGGTACGATTTATTGCACAGCTCTATTGGAGGCAACCATACCTTGTAATATGAATGGTACTGATTACAAATGTGTGAATTCGTCGATACAAGTACCTTGTGAGAACAGCACTGACGTGAACTGTACCACAACGTCATCCATATCAATACCTTGCGTGACTATCATTAATATTTTCGGGGATTTTTCGACAAATACGCTGACTATACATAAGATTTCGAAGAGAGCTGAGGATGAGGTGTTAATAACAACGACAGAAGTTGTCACGACAACTCTGCTAGGCGAAAATACAACATTTGGGATTAACACAACTCAAAATATAATGAACACAACTCAAAATATGCTAAACACAACCCGAAATTTAATGGAAACGACTACACCTATAGTCGTGAATGATGAACCTGCATCTTCGTCTATAAACAACGGCGGAATAAACACGAAGATGTGTGTAACTGTGATTGCTGATCCTGTCAAACCACCAGAGATTTCGGAGCATCCGAAAAATGAAGAGTTTATAGATTATGTGGCATCCAATCCGACCGAACAAGAGAAAGTTGACTCGCGATTCGGTGATGTGCTCGGGAATATTTTAAATTTTCTATTCGTCTAATTCTGCACTGGCCAAATTCGACCAAATTCGATTTGTCTAATTTTAATAATATTTTCCTAAAAACCAACCAAGAATTTTATTGTTACTGTGATACAAAAAAGAGATATGTTCTGTAAATATGTTTTACTGTGTGTAGTTGTGTACCCTAAATAACCATGAATAAAACCACTATATTATCTTAGATAGATGATTGCTTGTTATTGTAGTACGATTTGTTTGTTGTTTGATTCGTTTATTTCTTTGATTCATTTATTTGTTTGATTCATTTATTCGTTACGCTACATAAAATTCAACCTTGAGTCTTCCTGTTATGTAAAGTGAACAAAGTAGCGCAGTACAGAATATTTATTGTTTTTAGTTTTTTTGTCAAACCTGTTTTATCGCTAGTGATATTTTATTGCTTGGTACGTAATATAATCAGTGCCATCTATCGAGTGAAATGTAACGTGTTATTCCTAATTGACTCGTTAACAGGTTGTTAAGTTTGACGTTTGTCGACGTCATTAGCACTTGTGCTATTGTTCACTAGATGGCAGCAGGTGCTTTGTAGAATAAAAAAAAAGAGTTTAAATTTCTGCGCTATATTTGACGTGTAATCGCATAAAATTTATTATTTAACACCCAATTTAGCTAAATATTGGGATAATCGTCATCTACCGTAAATATAGGTACCAAAAATGTAATTGAGAAATAAATTATTACGTCAAAAAAACATAACTTTACTTAAGTAGTAATTTATTATTTTGTTATAATCGATAACGATTTTATTGAAAATTGGATTACTTAACGATACAGACATGTTTTTAATCTGAAAATTTTAGCCCTCCAAAGTTTTGCGGCTTTGCATTTTGTATATTATTATTTATTACACAAGGGAACAAATTTTCAACTGTCTGATACAACGAAAAAAAAATTATTTGTTGCAGATTATATTTGCCTTACATACCTAGAAACTGAAAGTGAATTTATTGTAACAGGTGTATAGATTTACAGGATCGCACACATATGGTCGAAATGCCTGATCTCGCTGCGCAAAACCTGTATTAGAAAGAGAACTCAGTTTTAATGCGAAATATCATATTTATTAGCATTAAATATTAAATTACTACTAATGTTGAGTTTTAAACACACATATAGAGGGTGTTCCAATAGTGCGATGTCGGGAGATGGTAGATTTTCTTAAAGATAGTATTAAATAAATTAAATTTTCTTACATGTGGAAAGCGAAAGTAGTCATCGTAAAATTATTTTTCTCTTTACACGGAGGTCCATAAAATATGTAGTACAGTTTAGAGTAATGACAACAAAAGTTGTATAAATCAATTTTCCTAGGTCTCATATTCATATTGTTTATCATATCAGATGATGAACGCTCTCATATTCATGTTGTTCATCATGTAAGATAATGTCTTCGCCAGTAACATCACCAGATGTGTCCAGCAAAGGACTGTGAACGTTTTCATCAAATGCGTTTTCCTTATAAGAGAAAATGTCTCTCTCATATAACTGTGAGTGTTGCTTTTTTGAAACTGAAGATATTAAAGAGTCAGATGTATATAAAAGAATATTTATTCTATTTTTTTTTGCAGTTTTTGTCAAACCACATCGTCTCTTGGGACAAAAATGGCTTTAAGGAACGATGACAGTCAGATAGTCATTTTTTTGAAAGCCTGCTATTAAAATTGTTAATTTTTAGTTTTATCTCTGCTTTTTCATCCGTACTGTATGCTTTTCCTGCAAATTTATCGATAACGTATGAGGATACCGCTGATTTTTAGTAACTTATACTGTTTTCTTTCTGCCACACATCAAACAGCACTCGCCGGTATGCGATCACAGCATCGAAAAGTATTATGTAGCATCATTATATGCAAGTTTCTGCAGCAAATTTGAGTTGTATATTGTACGGAAATATTTTCGCTTTTATAAAGAAAAATAAATCAAACTGAATATAGGTGAATACATAAGGTTTCAATCCAACTAAATAAAATACTATACTACAGTTACAAGAAACGCGGTGCTATTTTCCATAGCAAATTACGCCAAAAAAAAATCAAGATTATTAATAAGTCATTTACATAAAAAACTACTGCATACCTTTGTTTGTGTTATCCATTACGAGAAAATTTAACAAACACAGGCAATATGCACATACCTACACTTGATGCACGCACGAAGACAGCTTACAAGTAAATAATTCTAGTGCCAATAAACTAGGTTTGGCAGCCTCTACTTGTTAGCTCTAAGTACCAAACTCTCTTTTTTATCACAATCGGCGGAATCCGTGGGATCTCTGTAAGCAAACATACAGAAATTCTAAGATTTTTAAACAGTTCCTTCATACTTAAAACAGGAAACGGTAATACTTGGAACATCAACCAAATGATCTTTCTGCCTATATAGACACAAGTGATACCTATTCTACACTCAAAGATATTCGTGTTGTATCAAATAAATGTTTCCCGCTGTGTGGAATGATTTGTGATAAGTTAAGCATAGCTAAGCGTTTTCTCCAAGTGATATTTCCCTCAATTTCCAAGAAAATTACACGCTAATGAAACTGCCAACTAATGAAGCTTGTTATTTCCCTAAACCTCGCTCAACTTACGTATTTCTAAAACAGAGAGGGCTATATTTTATCAACAACCAAGCTATCTATAGCGTTGGCCACACCTTTTTGGTACCGCCTTTTATTGGTTACCAACGTCCCACACAATTTCAGGTAAACATTCAGTTCCCTATGCCGCCGATGCCGCGGCATATGGCATACGGTCGACGCCATTTTTAAACTGTGCTACACGACCCATAGTTTTTATGTGGTATTTATTGCCCTATTGAATATTCTATTGCCTACTTTTCGGCTCTGTTACTTTATTGTGAAGATATCACTCCGGCCTAAGGATTAGTGCGAGCGTGATATCTCAATATATATTATTTTCGAGGTTTCAGTCCACTTTGATTTCGAAGAGACGCCGAATCGTAAATTGGGCAATTAAGCGTCTTAAAATGAAGATAACGATATCAGAAATGTAAGACTGCAATAAAGACAGGAGATTTTCTATTCTAGGATTTTGGATGGATTTTTGTTGTTGTAAAGAAGATGCTGATTATAGCGTTTTATGTGGCTAGTGAACTATTTTTATCCTGGTGGCTTTTATCGATTCGTCAAAATACATCATGAAAGTTTTTTAAAGTATCTGTTAGACAATTAAAGGATTTTTTTTTTAATTCCCAATTAAGCTTATAAGCCAACTACCTAAACCGAAGGGTTAAAATGTCTCACTTCTAAGGGTTGGTACGGTTCGAGGACAGGTACCAGTGAGGCTCCAGAAGAATTGTTCCCTTCGCTGTCACAATAATGGCTTTCAGGTTATCGGTAGTGACGGCATGGTCCAATAAAACAGCGTGATAGAAAAGGATTTTTAAAGGGATACCCCGCAATAAAATGGCCCCATTATAGAACAATCCTGTGTATGGATACCTAGTATATAGATACCTACACTTGTACACATTATACAAAACATCAAAGTAAAGTTCTCGAATTCTTTTACACATTTACGCTACTTCCGACCATTTTAGACGACAGGTACCCTGTAGCGGGCTATTACGTGCCTGTTTGTGTCCGGAAAATGCGTCACAATAGCTCAACTAGTGTCAAAATATTAGCGTTTTTTTGTTCTTGGACATCAAGAAAAATTATTCTTGAGTATATCGCGTAGCGTGAAGAGGATTTTGTTCTATCCAAATAATAATTTATTGTAATAATATGTAGTTATTTCAACGGCAAGGCTAGTTATTCTTCCGGTTTAAGAGTTTAGTATGTTTATGTTGAGTATATTTTGCTCTGACGAAGAAAATGTTATTCTTCTACATATAAAAAGAGTAAGACGTTCGTTTTACATCAATTGGGTAAAAAATATACAGGTTTCAACGAACAAACAGTTTCTTGACCCGAAAGTATACGTACGTATCGCTTAAAACAGACGTAATTCCTTTCAAGCAGTTAATTCATACTTAAAACAAGAAAACGTAATACTTGGCACATCGAGAAAGTCATATTCTTACTCTGAGAATTTTATATTTTACTGGAAATAACCAAATGATCTTTCTGCAGTTATAGAAACAAGTGATATTCTTCACTCAAAGATATTAGTGTTGTATCGAATGATTTTGTTTCTCTCTGTAGGTATTTGCTCTCATTACATTATAAATCATACACATATATAGCACTAATCACTAAAATAAATACACCCAAATAACTAGAGTAAATAGTGAAATGATTTATAATAATCAATATAATTTATTTATACGTTTACACTCGACAGGTAGCGTTTATGTGAACGGTTATATTGACAGATTGTTAGCGGGCTGTTTATATAGAACCTTCAATAAATTATATTAGTTGCAATTAACACTTGCCTGTTGTGGTACAATATTTTCATCGTATAGTCTACAAACATAGTAGATTTTAGTGTATATATATATATATATACAGTGTCGGTCAATTCCAGCCGCCGCATCAGTTTTGTGCGAGTGCGAGAGAGAACGTTTGAAACACATCCCCACCAATGCAGGCACCGCGCTAGCACGGCCTCGTGGTTGGTTCATGTCGCTTGGTGGGGGCATGCAGTGACCGCCTTTATATTGGTTTCTTGCTCTCTCTTATGGGCTATACGGCGTCTGAAACTGGCCGACACTGTATATATTATATAGAGACCTAAACAGACTTGTATAGTTTTATTGCACACAATACAAGTGTTAAATAGAGTGAAACTTGGGTTGCAGTTCATATAACAATAAAATATAATGTTTTATTTGTTTATATTCAACAATAAATCCATTATAGTAGAGACATGTTTGATCACGGTTATTGGATTTAGTATGTTTATTTAGTGTGTCTGTGTATTTAGTATGAATTATAACTTTAGAAAAAAAACTTGAAGAAAAAATACACACACACACACAAAAGGGACTTTGGTATAAAACTGCTGTTCTATTTCCTGCAAAATTTATCTCCCTTACATTTTAATCTATAATTTACAGCGTCGTTGTAAATTATTTGATATCTCCCGTTGTCAATTTTTCAATTTGTTCAATCGATCGACCAAAATACTCGTTAAAGTGGGCGAAAACAGGACGCTATAATGTGGAGAAATACCGTTTTGTAGTTGTAAATTTACCAGGTATCAATTTGTTGGTATTTTTGACAGATTTATTACACGAATTCTGTTTTCATTTGTGAGAAAGCAGTTTTTGTTAATGTAAAATCATAGTTCAAAAGTGTTGAATGATACAGTAAACGGTATAGAATAAATAATGTAATTTTAGAATGAGTACGTCTAGATAGATATAGGTAATTAAGCTCTATTTTTAATTCTCATTGTACAATACAAGCCCCGAAATATCACTTTGTTAATTTGTTTAGTGTTTTGTGTTCTGAGATTATTCATATAAAAGGTGTCTTTATACATGATAGGAATTTTTATTCTGTGTACAATTGTATATACAATGTATTCTGCAACTTCCATTTTTCACATGCGATATATATGTATGTCTTTAATAATTCAATATTAAAAAAAAAAATAAAAAAACAACGTTATATATTCTACTTATTGTACATATTGTAGGCATCTCTATTGTTAGCAGCGATCAAAATGGGAAAACTTTATAATTTTTCTATAATTAAAGAAATCTTTTCGGCAATGCATAACATAATTTCGGTAATGCTTACTGCCATTTCGGTAATGTACGTTATTTTATTTAAATAGCCTATGTTAGGCTATTTACCAACAATGAAATAAACAAAACGTGAATGGAACAATTTATTAAAGATAAGAAAAAAAAAGTGTTTGTATGCTTGTGCTCGATTACCTTATTTCTACCACCCATTCCTCTAGAACTACCCGTTAATTGTTCCACACTTATATGACTTTCTTCATTATCCGATGATGGTGGTGTATTTCGATTCGATAAGACTCTTGTCTCTACCTCTAAGGTCTGTTTTCTTCTGTATGTTTTCTTCTCCTGTTGCGACTCTCCACTTCTTCAGCCTAATACGCTTTTCTCTTGCATCACACTCATTTATACTTTTTATCAGTCTCAGTTCTTTTTTCTTATGATATCGTTCTCGGTCTTTTCTCCGTTTTTACTCTAAATCAGACAGGTTTTTTTCCGAAATTTTCTTTAATCTTGCTATTTTACAGTTTTTTTGTGCGTAGTTCTATCTTTTTTTTTTTTCAGTTCCCAGTTCTGTACACCATGATTGGTAATCTATTACTTGAATGAATACAGCACTTTACATGTAGGTGAATAAACAAACCCTGAAAACTGATATAACACTATTTTCTAACAATTTTTGTGTACAAAACACAGGAAGCTAAAGTGTTACTTGCAAAATCGGTTGCATTATTGGGAAAATTCTCTAAAATAGTTATTCTGTATTCGGATTGGTTCTTGATTATTAGCATGTCTAATGTAATTTTGTTTATTAGTCATTCTGTTTTTGACTTTCCGACTAGTACCCTAGAAGGGAAGCATTCTAATCGACGGAAAAAAATCGAGATGTATGTATGTACCAGAATTGTACCTATGTGTGAAACAACGGATCCGGCTGAGATTTTTGGTATAGGTACATATTTAGAATTACCGGGGGACGAACTGAAGTGTTTTTGGTGACAAACTGACAACCGAAAGTGACAAATTTTACAAGCATCTTCTAAGAGATTTATCCGATTTTGGCCTAACTGATATCAGCTCACCTTCCAGTGACTTTAAATACGTATACAAATTTGCAGATCAGTGGGATGAACGGTTAAGGGTTTCTAGAAGCAGTTTAACAGAATCCACAGCCTTCGTGGGTGTATTGCAAATTGTCAGATTTTGACAAACGTCAGTGCCACTGACATGACATGACATTAAATGCCAGTATGACAAATGTAATTCTGTCACTGAAACTGACGTTAGGTAGCGTCCGGAGATGGCTCTGGGCTTTACTAAATTAAATAATTGCAAAAGTGTTTAGGCACTTTATTGTGCCAATGATTTAGTCGGAAAGAAATTTTATTATGTACTGAAATCTTAGTTATTCCTAATATAGCAGAATCAATTATGTAATTTTATTGATAGATAACTTCAAATTAAGAAGACGCAAGGCGTTATCAATTTATTATAAATTTTTACATAACCGACCATGATTTATAGCCATCCAAACGACACCATCGAGTGTCACAGATAGGCCATAAACTTTGTAAAATAATATTATCTTTGAAGGGGCCGTAACAGCAAGGCTCCACCGTATTATCTGTATTTTCTATTATTAATTAAACACATCAGCGGTCGAAAAAAAATTCGTTATCAGTAATGTTACCTTATCTCCGTTCTGTATATGCTTAGTTTGGTGTGTTCATGTACCAGACACATGGCGTTCAGGTGTCCATATTGTTTCAGCTCAGATTACGTAATTGATAACGCCATGTTTGATGATATATCAGATCAGGACCTTCTACCATTAAATCGACCATTTTATAAAACAATACAATAAAAACGCGTCAAAATTATATTATTTTGTTCATTTGCGAACGTATTACAAGCGATTTCCGGGCATGTGTCACAGAACGTCCAAATTTCTTTCGATAAAAGGTCCGAACGACATTGAAAATCTTTACGGGCGCTAAAGTTACCCTAAATGTAAAAGAAATATACCGTAGACGTTGCCCTCATGGCGGAATAAGCGAAACATTGCAACTGGCTGAACGGTCCCTGGAGTGCTGTTGGCGTTAACAGCTCTTGCGGTCTCCCGAAATCCCTTAGCGTCCCTATCCCCATCCCTGCTTACGTCCTGGATAGGCCGTTATCTGTATCGCAAGTCGCAGTGTCGCAAATTTAAATAGCGTTGTTAATTTTCGGCATGTGATTGTGCTGGGCCGCACAATGCGATGTGTGCTTTGCTATTTAGCATCTAAATTGGAATACTTTCGGACAAATTTGACGAGAATTCTGGTGTTTTGTGTGGTCGATAATAAACATAATAATCTGTCCAATTCTGTATAAATTTGCTGACAACTCTTGTCAAAATAAAAAATAGTAACGTTTGAATAATTCACACACATACAGAATTGGACTGAATGTCTGTTATTAGATTCAATAGTAACAAAACACACATTTGTGCGGGCGTTAAGTATAGTTTAAACACACGCAAAAGCGGCTTTCGATAAGCGATGTAGCCGATGTCTATTTTGGAATTACAGTTGACAAGTTTATCTTTTATATTCAGTCAGTTGTCAACGCATTATAAGACGATATAACTTTTACCGACAACAGCGGAAGAGCGGCACTTTGTGACTAAAATCTAAACAGAATTCTTTGTCGGTCAATAAAAATCAAATCGTAAAGGGCATTTCCAAGTATTCCTACACACGAACAGTACAACGGATCGGGTTGAAATTTGGTGTACTTATTTAGAATTACCAGGGGATGAATTGGATTGTTTTTGGTGACAATCTGACAAGAGGAAGTGGTAAAATTGCACGCGTTTTCTAAGAGAATCAGAAGGTTTAGACGCTTTAATTTATCAACGAAATATAGTAGGATATTTAATGGATATAAATGAGTGGGGTATGACCTAATTAACAGAAAAAGAAAAACCGGTACGCAGTTGTATATCTCACCAATCTAATGTGAAATACAACTGAGAACGACAGCGACGTCTATTACCATTTCTACCTAGTTTTATTGCCCATAATTACTTTATTGTCCATTTATTTATGCCAGAGGACATGGGCGGTCGCAAAACCGTTCTTTGTCACGCTATGTACCCTCTCCCTAATACAGTTGTTAATAAGATATATTTTTTATAATTTTTTCATGAATAGGTATTATTACACAGTAATATATTTTCGGTCGCTTATAATAATAAATATAACTTATTATTGTATAATATATCATATGGTGCATGTGGAACAGAAAATATCTACGCTTCACGATAATTAACTCACCACCTCAAAGCCCCGACTTAAATGTTTTTGGAGCATAATATAAGACAACATGCCAGTACTAGTGCTCCAATACTAAAAGAGAAGCTGCAAGAGGAATGGCAACGAATAACGCTCGTTGAAATAGAAAATTTAATTGCTTCAATACCCAGACGCTTGCAGGATGTCCGTAGTGGGCCAACCAAATATTAAATGATAATTTTGATTAGTTTTTAGTGCATTAGTGAAATCTTTTCTGGTCATTTTATATAGATTTTTGTCACTGCACGGTAATGTCAATGAAACCAAGAGCAATAAAAACTGTTAACATTACTCATAGTTTATTATAATTATTTTATTGTCTCGCTAATGGCTGTAATCGCAAAATTTGCGATAATATCTAATAACTATTCATTTAACTCAATCGACACACGTCTAGATATGACGGGCAGTAAATAAATTGTTCTTAAGCCGTTTTATGGCGCCACATCACGTCACTAGATAAAGTAATCAAACGGGGAAAACAATTGTTTATCGTAGCAATTGTTCAACATAATTGATCGAAAAACTTTTACATTGTTTGGTAGACTTTCAGTTTCTTTTTTGGCAATCTCTGAAATAATATTTCTTTTGCATGTTACATATTTTGACCATTAATAAATACCACAAGAGGTTAGAAAAAAGGTTACAGGACACTTTGTATAGCATATTGACCTGTGAATGTTGTAAGTCAAAATTTTCGATCCTTTGAAGGAAGCCGACAAAGGACCCCGGCGAAAGAATTGTACAAAGAAATGTACCTGCTGCTCTATGTTTTTCTGGTATTTAGTATGAATGGGGTTGTTGACAAGTTTACCTTTCTCTTTTAATATGACGTCAAGTAACATTTTTTTGTTACGAATGTCTGCTTATATTGTATTTTACTTCACCCAACCAAATAATCTTTCTGCGGACATAGAAACTTTTATTTCTTCTATGCATTGCATAAAAAAACCTTAATGAAACGCATATCACATAATAAACACACAAAGAACAGACCCATCAATATCAATATCAGTCGACTGGGTGTATATTATCACCACAAAAAAAATATTTATTTGATCAAAATTGTTTGCCTGTATCTTAGCACGCCATGTGCCTTTTTGGTGCTGCATCCTATGTTCATTGACGTAGACGCAAAGAAGCGGCCCGACAGCGTTTTCAAAAAGGAAAGCAAGCCAGATAAGGCAAATACCTTAATCCGCGTTCGGCAGATTGCCAGAAAGCACTTATCAGGTTATCAAATTTGAAATTCCGAGCCGCTGCCATACAATTATAGCCCTTATACGCAGACTGCGTTACAGCGCGCGATTTTTATTACGGTCTATTTGATTAGAGCGAGATAAGCCGGCTTCGGCTTAAATATTGTGATACCGCCATTTTGGTCGAACGTATACGTATCCATGACTACAATGATTTCCGAGTGTTGGATACAAGGTAGGATTATAATATAATAAGGGATGAATCTGACCAATGGTTGTTACAGTATGATTTTTTGAATATGTAGTACATAGAAGGAAAAATTTATAACATACTAAACTCTTAAACCGGACGAATAACTAGCCGTTGAAATAACTATAACATATACTGAAATTTTTGATATCCAAGAATAGAGTTCTCTCTGTGTAGGCTATTCCACTACAATATCCTGGTTTTCCTCATAATCCTTGTAAGTCACCCATGAAATAAAACGAACACTCAATATCGTCGAACTTCTGTAAAGTAATCTGTAAAGTAATTGCACAATTTTCTATGTATCTTTCAGAGTAAGAATCTTGGATCAAGAAACTGTTTTTTCGTTGAAGAATAACTTTTTCTTCGTCAGAGAAAAATATACTTAACATTTCTTGATATCCAAGAATAGAGTTCTCTCTTTTTCAGACAATACAATATTGTTTGGTTTTGCTGGTTATTAGGTAGTTCCGAACAAAAACATTAAAGAAATCACACCTAAATATTTACGTTTGTCTACAACACATGATGAATGATGCAGATGACCTTAGTTCACGTGATTGTTCATGAGTTTAAGTGCTAAATTATAGCAATTAACAGACCATGGGAAAGGTGAATAATGTAACAAAGTTATTAAATATGTAATTCTAATAATTAGATATCTAAATAACATCCAGGAATTTTGTGGATAATAGGTATTACTAACTTTTATCAAGTTGTGTTTTTTTGTTATTTCATTTTCACCAAATAGATCTAGGTATAGATACCTGCAATTTAGCAGAAGCAGAAAAAACCCTAGCAAATCCAAATAATGATTATAAGCTATGACATTTGTCCATTCATACTTACTGTAGTGAAGCAATGACAAATAAATTCGTTTGTGACATGCCGACGGGTGATTTTACGATTTATCCGCAATGCTTACAGAATTTACGGTAATCCGTCGGTCGGATTTTGATTCAGTAAGCACTTACTTTATAAGCTAGATTTCATTAAAACGCAATATCAAAAACAAAAATGAAATAGAAAAATTATCAGATCAAAATCGTCAATTTTTTGTTATTATATAACACATTTAATATTATATAACAAAAAATAACGCCACCCACTTCATCATCTTCGATTTTTGACACAGAAGAAATTTCGCCTGTATGAAGAAACTTGCCTGATTTTATTTGAAAAAGTCTGACTTGACACTGTTTGAAATCACTCTATCAAATCAGGCAAGTCGTGAAGATTGGCCATTTGCAGTTTTTGGAACACCTCACCTTATAAACCAGTGCGAACTGAATGATTTGGTTAAAGATTTTTGTCAAAAGAAGGTTTATCAAAAGAAAAAGCCGCGTTATTGGGTTCTATTAGGCTTCAAGAATGGAATCTTTTCGCACGAGGTGCGACAGTATCTTTAATTAGGAAAGTAAAAATAAGACAGATTTTTTTTTAAAACGTGATCATTTATTGTGCACCATTTATATTTTATACATTCGTACATATTTACACTAAAACATTTGTTCTGGAAACCTTTTTTTTTGTAACAGTGCCAAGAAAGGGTTATAATGTTTACAATGTTTGCCCTTTCCCTAATACGTACAACTAAGCGAAAACATCCCTTAAGAATTAAAACAAACAAAAAAAATATAATAAAATAATAAATGGGGTGTATGCACAAAAATATGTTTATTAGATATTTCGTTATCTATTTACAGGGTTTAAATATTAATAATATTATAAGCGTTATATTGCACTATTAGTTTGTTTTATGCATACAAGCCATTTGATATATAGAATTAATAAATTACTTTATAAGAAAATATACTATTTATGCCAAAAAAATACAATACAACCACATAGTTTTTTTTTCTGTTACTATTATTATTATAACTATTTTATCATTTGACACTCACTGTCAACATAGACGACAATAAAAATAATAACAAAATACAATTTAGGTATAGGGAAAAAATACTTTCCAAGGTGCTACAAATATTGCTGATGCCGGCAAGCAATATCAGTCCTTATATAAGCTGCAACATATAAATTCCGATCATTCTTACGAAAAATATGTGCAACCTTCCCTTAGAAAAGAAAACAAAGAAAGAACGAAAGAAAAAAGGCCAAAAGAACAGGAAAAAAGACGAAAAAGCATACTACAGACGCGTAATAATAATTTAAAGTAATCTCATATCTTAGTAACACTAAATCGAGTCTATATTTACACACTTGATTACTATTATAACATTGCACGGTTTAAAATTACAGCGTTCAATCATTTTTTGATTCTTACAACCCGATAAAACCAGAAAAAAAATAGACAAAACCAGATAAATCTAGATAAAATTAGATAAAACCAGATAAAATTAGATAAATCTAGACAAAATTAGATAAAACCAGATCACAAATTGTACAGCGTTGTATTAGGATAGTCACACTGAAAAACACTATCGTCCAAGTTTTGTGTTTCTTGTCACATAATGGGTAAATTTGTTGGATGTGCAGCATTAGCCAAAATTAGGGGTTGCTCCCTGCAGCTGGGTAGCGGTTGTTGTTCCTTTACTGGTACCATTTCTTGTCGTTTCTTGTTCTGTTTGCGTTCTTTCGCGCGCCGATTTTGGAACCATATTTTCACTTGACGTTCCGATAGGCCTAAACTCACTGCTAATTCGGATTTTTTACGAATTGTGATGTATCGACTGAAGTAGAATTCTTTCTCTAATTCGACTCGCTGATGGTCGGTATAAACCACCCGGTATTTGTCTTTTGTACGTGTTTTACCTGTAGCAAAGAAACGTTATGAATTAGATAAGTTATATATTTCGATAAGTTTTGTAAGTATGTATATAGTGTGTCTAAATAGCGGTGTGTTTTGTCGTTTGATAACTTAGGATATAAAATAAACAACACCTGATATCGTGTTCTTAACAGTGTTTAGTCTCACTGTTGTATGTGCCTACCTGGTGACATATAAAATTCACCAGAAACAGTTGATCTTGTAGTTTGAACTGAGGCTTGCTGGTAGTAGCCACCAGCGGCTGGTAAACAGACTGTAGCAGTACTATGTCGACATACGGCAATTTGGAAACATATGGTAGGCCCTCACAGATTAAAATAGCAAAAAAACTTAAATCTAATCAAATAATATCATTTATATCGCACGGGTATTCGAGTATCGATTGATTTTATCGAAAATTGCGACTAACAGTCTCTTTATTGAATTAGAAAAACCACGGCCCTGCAGTAAACATCAAATTGACATCACGTTAGGCAGTGAAACGCTGGCCATAAAGCGAATTCTGAGACGCTTTATGACTCCTTCGACCGAGTATTACAAGCCTTCCGATAAAACACTGTAACTTCTTTGGAAATTACGATATCGAAATGAAACAAATACCCAAATATAAAGGACGAATTTGTCTATAATTTGCTGAAAGAACCACCAAAATCGATTGAATATTACAGAAGTTATCAATGCTCAAAGCTTTTAGTGGCAATTGTGTTGTTTCGAGTAGAATATTTAGTATTTTCGGGGTAAATTTGGTTTAACATCAACACTAATACCACATGTGGGGTTGAGTTATGATTTCTGTCGAAACCCCTAGACAGAAACGGAGACAAATGCGTGAAATTATTGTCATTTGTCAATGCTGTTGGGTTGAACACAAACACTGTAACTTCTTTGAAAATTAAGATATCAAAATGAAACAAATACCCCAATATAAAGGACGAATTTGTCTATAATTTGCTGAAAGAATCACCAAAATCGATTAAATATTACAGAAGTTATCAATGCTCAAAGCTTTTAGTGGCAATTGTGTTGTTTCGAGTAGAATATTTAGTATTTTCGGGGTAAATTTGGTTTAACATCAACACTAATACCACATGTGGGGTTGAGTTATGATTTCTGTCGAAACCCCTAGACAGAAACGGAGACAAATGCGTGAAATTATTGTCATTTGTCAATGCTGTTGGGTTGAACACAAACACTGTAACTTCTTTGAAAATTACGATATCAAAATAAAACAAATACCCCAATATAAAGGACGAATTTGTCTATAATTTGCTGAAAGAATCACCAAAATCGATTAAATATTACAGAAGTTATCAATGCTCAAAGTTTTTAGTGGCAATTGTGTTGTTTCGAGTAGAATATTTAGTATTTTCGGGGTAAATTTGGTTTAACATCAACACTAATACCACATGTGGGGTTGAGTTATGATTTCTGTCGAAACCCCTAGACAGAAACGGAGACAAATGCGTGAAATTATTGTCATTTGTCAATGCTGTTGGGTTGAACACAAACACTGTAACTTCTTTGAAAATTACGATATCAAAATAAAACAAATACCCCAATATAAAGGACGAATTTGTCTATAATTTGCTGAAAGAATCACCAAAATCGATTAAATATTACAGAAGTTATCAATGCTCAAAGTTTTTAGTGGCAATTGTGTTGTTTCGAGTAGAATATTTAGTATTTTCGGGGTAAATTTGGTTTAACATCAACACTAATACCACATGTGGGGTTGAGTTATGATTTCTGTCGAAAGCCCTAGACAGAAACGGAGACAAATGCGTGAAATTATTGTCATTTGTCAATGCTGTTGGGTTGAACACAAACACTGTAACTTCTTTGAAAATTACGATATCAAAATGAAACAAATACCCCAATATAAAGGACGAATTTGTCTATAATTTGCTGAATGAATCACCAAAATCGATTAAATATTACAGAAGTTATCAATGCTCAAAGTTTTTAGTGGCAATTGTGTTGTTTCGAGTAGAATATTTAGTATTTTCGGGGTAAATTTGGTTTAACATCAACACTAATACCACATGCGGGGTTGAGTTATGATTTCTGCCGAAATCCCAAGACAGAAACGGAGACAAATGCGTGAAATTATTGTCATTTGTCAATGCTGTTGGGTTGAACACAAACACTGTAACTTCTTTGAAAATTACGATATGAAAATGAAACAAATACCCAAATATAAAGGACGAATTTGTCTATAATTTGCTGAACAAATCACCAAAATCGATTAAATATTACAGAAGTTATCAATACTCAAAGTTTTTAGTGGCAATTGTGGTGTTTCGAGTAGAACATTTAGTATTTTCGGGGTAAATTTGGTTTAATATCAACACCAAAGCCACATGCGGGGTTGAGTTATGATTTCTGTCGAAATCCCTAGACAAAAACGAAGACAATTGCGTGAAATTATTGTCATTTGTCAATGCTGTTGGGTTCAAAACAAACACTGTAACTTCTTTGGAAATTACGATATCAAAATGAAACAAATACCCAATAATAACGGAAGAATTCGTCTATGATTTGCTGAAAGAATCACCACAAACGGTTAAATATTACAGAAGTTGTCAATGCCCAAAGTTTTTAGTGGCAATTTTGTTGTTTCGAGTAAAATATTTAGTATTTTCGGGGTAAATTTGGTTTAATATCAACACCAAAGCCACATGCGGGGTTGAGTTATGATTTCTGTCGAAACCCCTAGACAAAAACGGAGACAAATGCGTGAAATTGGTGTCATTTGTCAACGCTGGTTTCAAAACTCATCGGTCGCGACGGGACACGTTTTTTTTTAAGCTGTAATGCGGTTGGTTTCGGTCCGCGGTGGATTGTAGAGGGTATTGGTTGTTTGGCTACTGCTGGTTGATGTGGCGCCCGCGTGATAATTGCGAACCGTCGGCGTCGGGTCGATTTTGGTACCCCGCTCGTCGTTTTAGGTTATGTCCCTCAAGGGACACATTCTCGCTATTACTGCTGTCGCGCAGTTGTTATTTCACCCGACAGTAGCGAGGTTTAGCTAATTCTGACTGCGATTTATGTAATTGTAAGGGCGGTCAGAAGGAAAACAACCCCCCAGTAAAATGTATAACCGCCAACGACAATGTTTATGCGAATAATAGAGCGTAGAAATGCTTCTTAGGCCACAGGCACATAATCGAGAGATATTTATTATCTTCTACACCTTAATTTTGTAATTTTTCTAGAGCTTTTCTTAACGTATTATACATCACTGGAAAGAGCATTACATCTACATTTCAAAAATGCTTTGCTTAATTTCTAATACCTACTTTTTGTAAAAAAAAATATTTTCCATGACCATGTTAAAAATAGTAAAAAAAACTTTGACTAAGCTTTTGATCTTTGTCTATCTCTTAAACGCACATTAGTCTCCCATACAATTTACGACATTGCATAATAAAAATAAGTGATAAACCCCTAAAGAACGAGTTAAACTTTTGAAACAAACTCCTCTCTGAAACCTCGAGCCATAAAACGCGCGGTCGTTTCGTTGTCTCGTTGAAAAAAAAAACACATAAAAGCGCATTTTATACGTTAGAATCAAAAGTGGTTGGTGGGACAGTAAAAACCCAACCAAAAGACGCATAAATTACGGCCATCAAAGAGCTAAAATGTTGCGTTGTGTACGTTTATTGCCATGGCAACCTTGGTCGCTAAACTAACTAAAGGCTCGTCCACACCGCGCGCGGCACGCTTTTGACCCTTTTAACTGGTATAAAGTGATAATTGCTTTCGAACGATTAAATTATTATAGGTGTATACTTTGCCTAAGGTTGGTTAAGTCGAGAGATGGTACTTAAACGCACCTGCTTTCGCTTAAAAGGCAATATGGCCGCCGAAACGACGACTAAATTAACATGCTCATGCTTGCCGTGCGCACAAAGGAATAAATAAACGGTTGTACGGTTTTAATTGGTCGAAATTAAAGAGGGAAGAATGTCGGTTGCATGCGTTTTACAAACAGAACACGGGAACGGGCGGTATATATAGGTATGCAAAGTTTAATCTTGGCACACAATGGTGTTGTAAATTAATTTTGGAGCGCAAGCAAATGATAAAATACGAAGGCGTACCGTTTTCCTGTAAAGGTGATGAGAATTCTAGTAGAGATGGCGTTGAAGTTAACCGTTCTATGTCTAGAACAGAAATATATTGTCTGTATAACCAAAATGATTGTTTTTGTCGTCTAAGTTTGGAACATCCTGTAGAACAATGAAGGGTCTTGGTCTAATTTTTATCAAGCCTGTTTTAAAGTCAAATTAATTAGCAATGTATCGGTGTTGGTTTCATTTTGATATGTTAATTTTGAAAGAAGATATAGCGTTTTTGCTCTAACATTGTAAATTGGTCATCTTTGTGAAAATTTCATAAATGTTTATCTCCAATAACTTTTGTAATCCCTAGTGGATTTTCATGATTCTTTCAGCAAACGATAGAGAAATTCTTCATAATTCTTCATGGATAATGCAGTTTTTAAAACAATTATTCCTACAACTCATTTGATCAGTATATCATCGGCATAACCAATTTGATGTTTTTGTGGTGTAAGTTTGGAACACCCTGTGGAATAATTAAGGACCTTGGTCGAGTTTTTGTCTAGCCAGTTTTAAAGCTAAATTCATCAGCAATGCATGGGTGTTAGTTTCATTTCGATATGTTAATTTTCGAAGGAGACATAGCGTTTTTGCTGTAACCTTGTAAATTTGTCATCTTCATGAAAATTTCATGTCAATGTTTATCTGCAATAACTTTTGTAATCCCTGGTGGATTTTGATGAATCTTTCAGCAAATTATAGAGAAATTCTTCATAATTCCCAATGGATAATGCAATTTTTAAAACAATTATTCCTACAACTCATTCGATCAGTGTAACATCAACATAACCAATCTGATGTTTTTGTGGTCTAAGTTTGGAACACCCTGTAAAATAATTAAGGACCTTGCTTGAATTTTTATCTAGCCTGTTTTAAAGCCATATTAATTAGCAATGTATCGGTGTTAGTTTCATTTTGGTATGTTAATTTTCAAAGGAGATATAGCGTTTTTGCTGTAGTCTTTATCTGCAATAACTTTTGTAATCCCTGGTGGATTTTGATGAATCTTTCAGCAAATTATAGAGAAATTCTTCATAATTCCCAATGGATAATGCAATTTTTAAAACAATTATTCCTACAACTCATTCGATCAGTGTAACATCAACATAACCAATCTGATGTTTTTGTGGTCTAAGTTTGGAACACCCTGTAGAATAATTAAGGACCTTGGTTGAATTTTTATCTAGCCTGTTTTAAAGCCATATTAATTAGCAATGTATCGGTGTTAGTTTCATTTTGATATGTTAATTTGCAAAGGAGATATAGCGTTTTTGCTGTAGTCTTTATCTGCAATAACTTTTGTAATCCTTGGTGGATTTAGATGATTCCTTCAGCAAATTATAGAGAAATTCTTCATAATTCTTCATGGATAATGCTATCTTTAAAACAATTATTCCTACAACTCTTATTTCTACAACTTAATTTTCAACGACATTTTTATTTCATAATCAAATTAATGAATTCTCTGGATGTTCTCAAACGTTTAAAACCGGATGTTGCGTTATTTGGGTTCTGCTGATATCACTGTGGAACACATGCTGTTTAACATCAAACAAAAACCTTAAAATTTTAAAGGCAAACAGTCCTTGATACATATATCTTAATACTGCATGTCCACCGGCATAGGGTATGTGATAATTTTTAATGCTAACATTAAGTCAAAACTCCGAAACATATTCCTGTTTCATTTCAGTATACTAACCCATAAAATTGTCGAAGTTTGTCGAATTAATAGCTGTCACCTACCGCGTGTTTTTTAAACTAACAGAAAATTACATCCGCTTCGATAATATTTACAAATATGTGTGTGTAACATAAAATACATGTTTGAGCTACCGTTTGTTTTTTGTTATGACGTTTATATGTGACCAATTACCTGCAATATTTATTATTTTATGAACTGTCTTGACGTCCATATATTCTATCTAAATTGTTATATTGTACACCAGTTTATAAATTACTTGTATACATACAGGGTGTGTTATTTAACAAACAAACAATTCCAGGAAGTTTCATCAAAATTCTTTCGTTACTTTTTGAGTTACAATGGTTCTTTTGTCTCTAATACAATTTTGGTTACTCTAATACAATTCTGTTACTTGTGTACTTTTCAAATATTTATACCACGCTTCTATGGTTTTAGTATGAGTTGCCATCACCATTATATTGTTTACTGGTGTATTTTAAACAATCCCAGCAAATTTCATCCAAATTCTTTGGTAACTTTTTTGGTTACAATGTTTCTTTTGTCTCTAATACAATTTTGTTACTCTTATACAATTTTGTTACTTGTGTACTTTTCAAAAATTCATACCACGCTTCTATGGTTTTAGTATCGGTTGCCATTACAATTATATTGTTTATTGGTGTATTTTAAACAATCTCAGCAAGTTTCATCAAAATTCTTTGGTTACTTTTGGAGTTATAATGTTTCTTTCGTCTCTAATACAATTTTGTTACTTGTGTACTTTTCAAAAATTCATACCACGCTTCTATGGTTTTAGTATGGGTTGCCATTACAATTATATTTTTTATTGGTGTATTTTAAACAATCCCAGCAAGTTTCGTCAAGATTCTTTGGTTACTTTTTCTTTGGCTACTTTAATGTTTGTTTCATCTCTAATACAATTTTGTTACTCTGATACAACTCCCTTACTTTTCACGTATTTTGACGATTCCTTCGCCAAATTATACCCAAATCTACACAATTCAAAAACCTTTATACATACCGGGATTTGGCTGATGCTGGTACGCATTTTTCTTGATCCATTCATAAGGGCTTCTAGCTGGTGTCGGTCTGTTCACATGTTGCCCATTATGCATACCATTTTCCGTCGGTGACGAAGTATTTCCACCAGGACTAGACAGTCCGCTACTTCCTGACAATGGTGAAGGTATTTGGACCACTTCTTGCCCATGAAGGAACTCCATATTCGGCGTTCTACCCCCTAAGGGTTGAGGAACCATACCGTAACTTTGATGATGTGGTCCAACATTATAATTCATCCCATGCATCACATTCGATTGCAAAAAATCAGCTATGTCTCCAGGTGGGGAGTACAGGTGTCCAGGGATGGGTGGATGATGCCACCCTGTTGTGGATTCATCCCCAAAGGGTGTTTGATGGTGGTAAGCTGCGGCTTGGTACCAATTTGGGTGTATATGTGCGGTATGTTGAGAGTTTTGCTGTCCGTTAACATGTGGCGGTGCACCACTTTGTCTATTGTGTGGAAACATCGTTACTGAACACATTAAGGACTTGTCCTTTGAAAACTAGTCCTTTAAAAGTTAGTCCTTTATAAATTAGTCCTTTAAAAACTTGTCCTCTAAAACCTAGTCTTTGTAAAACTTGTCTCTTCACAACTTGCCCTGGTAAAACTTGTTTTTTTCACAACTAGTCCTCGGAAAAACTTGTTTTTTCACAACTTGTCCTTTGAAAACTTGATTATTTTTCACCCCGGATCAAACTATAAACTGAAAAATCACTGTAAACTTTTCCCTCGCGTGGACTTATCTCGTATTGACATGATTCTGATGATGCTTACTTCTGTAACATCGATTACAACTGACATGATCCGGTGTGAAAATAACTGGAGTTAGGTACATAATGCTATGAGGAGTGGGGGAAATCAGGATAAAAGGCGTGGTCTATAAGACGCGATCCAATGAAAACACGACGTGGAAAGCATGGATACTACCTGAAAATGGACCAATGGCAACAACGGGTTGTTTCAACCCTATACCTATTCAGTTTTCTGTTATTTTTTCATATCGGAATTTGATAAATAAGATAATTAATAATTTTTATGATGGTTTCCTAATAAATTATTAGGAATCAAAGGCAAATACGGAAAGAAAAATCTGGCAATCATGACTTTCTTCATTGTCCGATGATGGTGGTGTATTTCTTCGATTCAATAAGACTCTTGGCTCTACCTCTAAGCTCTGTTTTCTTCTGTATGTTTTCTGTATGTTTCAATCTGTATAAAAGTGAACGACACCACCTTCTCATATGATAATACTTGGGAATAAATGTGAGGCTTTATTCAGGCTTACGTACCTATATGGCATATTTTATCACTACATTAGTATTTCTTACTACTAATTTCTTACTACTAATGGTCATTTAATCTTGAGAAATTTGCACAGAAACTCTAATGTTTGTGTGAACTAGATGTGAACACTACATTCATTCACAAGAGTAAACGTGTTTGGCCAAACTTTACATTGATTTTTGACAGAAGAGATACCTGTTTTGATCACACACTGGTCGAAATGCCTGATCTAAGTTGTGCAAAACTCGTATTCGAAAGAAAACGCAGTTTTATTGTGAAATATCATATTTACCTATTAGTTTTAAATATTAAATTACTACTAATGTTGAGTTTTAAGCACACATATAGAGGGTGTTCCAATATATAGTGCGATGTCGGGAGATGATACATTTTCTTAAAGATAGGTAGTATTAAATAAATTAAATTTTCTTACATGTGGAAAGCGAAAGTAGACATCTTAAAATTATTGTTCTCTTTACAGGCTGGTCCATAAAATATGTAGTATATTTTAGAGTAATGACAATAAAAATTGCATAAATCAATTTTCCTAGCTCTCATATTCATATTGTTCATCATGTACGATGATGAACGCTCTCATATTCATACTGTTCATCATGTAAGATAATGTCTTTGCCAGTAACATCAACAGATGTGTCCAGCAAAAGCCTGTTAACGTTTTCATCAAATGCGTTATCCTTATAAGAGAAAATGTCTCTCTCATATAACTGTGAGTGTTGCTTTTTTGAAATTGAAGATATTAAAGGGTCAGATGTATATAAAAGAATATTTATTCTATTTTTTTTGCAGTTTTTGTCCAACCACGTCGTTTCTTGGGACAAAAATGGTTTTAATGAGCGATGAGTTTTATCTCTGCTTTTTCATCCGTACTGTATGCTTTTCCTGCAAATTTATCGATAACGTATGAGGACACCGTTGATTTTTGTCGCTTATACTGTTTTCTTTCTGCCACACATCCAACAGCACTCGCCGGTGTGCGATCACAGCTTCTAAAAATATTATGTAGCATCATTATATGCAAGTTTCCGCAGCAAACTTCAGTTGTATATTGTACGGAAATATTTTCTCTTTTATAAAAAAATATATCAAACTGAATATAAGTGAATACATAAGGTTTCAATCCAACTAAATAAAATATTATACTACATTTATACAAGAAACGCGGTGCTATTTTCCATAGCAAATTACGCCAAAAAAAAATCAAGATTATTAATAAGTCATTTACATAAAAAACTACTGCATACCGTTGTTTGTGTTATCCATTACGACAAAACGTAACAAAACAAACGACACAGGCAATATGCACATACACTTGATCCACACACGAAGCCAGCTTACAAGTAAATAATTCTAGTACCAATAAACGAGGTTTGGCAGCCTCTACTTGTTAGCTTTAAGTTCCAAACCCCTTTTTTATCAAAAATCGGCGGGATCCGTGGGATCTCTGTAACCAAACATACAGAAATTCTAAGATTTCTGTTGGCAGCAGAATTTGGACTTTTGCACGGCCAGATTGTCAATTTCTACCTCTGTGCAGCATAGCTTGGGACTGATTTTAGGTACCATGTGAGAACATAAAATTGGAGTAAGTAGGTACGTACCTATAGATTTATATCTAATAAAATTGCTCATAACGCAATATTTCTAGAAACACTGTATAGAAATGCCATCTTAGGGACAGGTATAAGCATTTTTATTACGTCTTAATACCTATATAAAAATAATATTTGCTGTACCTTTGTTCATTCATTGATCTTTAACAATAGAAGGAAAGGGTTTAACAATAGAAACCAACAGGAAGTATATTTTATTGAGAATTGGGTGTAGGTATACCTATATAGAGAGCACCTTTAGGTAATAGCAGCTATATATTCAATACAATTAATTAAAGACATTGTACCTGAATAAAAAGTCATGTAATATAGATACCTATATAAATTGCAAAATATGAACTGCATATATGCTCTTCTATCCAAATGTTTCAGCGGTTAGTTATTCTTACGATTTAAGAATTTAGTATGTTTATGTTAAGTATATTTTTCTCTGACGAATAACAAGTTATTCTTCAATAAAAAAGTAGACGTTCGTCTTACAACAGCAAAAATATTTCGTTGGACAAAAAATATATATGCTTCAACGAAAAAACAGTTTCTTGACCCAAGATTCTTACTCTGAGAGATACATAGAAAGTTGTACAATTACTTTACAGATGACGCTAACAGTTTCTCGCGTCTTTTGCCACATATCACCGCTATATAAGTTCGACGATAATGAGTGTTCGGATATTGTTTGTTTACATCTATGCATAAGTGTTTTATTTCATGGGTAACACACAAGGATTATGAGGAAAACCAGGATATTGTAGTGGAATAGCCTACACAGACAGAACTCTATTCTTGAATATCAAGAAAAAAATGTCCTTGCGTATATAGTGTAGCATGAAGAGGATATTTTTGCAATTCAAAAAATATTTTATTGTAATAATATGTAGTTATTTCAACGGCTAGGCTAATTATTTTTTCGGTTTAAGAGTTTAGTATGTTTTTGTTGAGCATATTTTGCTCTGACGAAGAAAATGTTATTCTTCTACATATTGAAAGAGTAAGACGTTCGTTTTACAACAATAACAATATTTTATTGGGTGAAAAATACACATGCTTCAACGAACAAACAGTTTTTTGACCCAAAAGTATACGTATCGCTTAAAACAGACGTGGTTCCTTTCAAGCAGTTCCTTCATACTTAAAACAAGAAAACGGTAATACTTGGAACATCAAGAAAATCATATTCTTACTCTGAGAATTTAGTATTTTACTTGAACCAACCAAATGATCTTTCTGCGGATATAGAAACAAGTGATTCGTTTCTTCACTCCAAGATATTCGTGTCGTATCGAATACATTTTTCCCTCTGTGTAGGATGTGCATAATCTAACCAAATAATTCTCGAGATATTATATTATATTAGCTATTTAATTATAAATTCAACACTTGTGACTTTCAGACACAGGTGTGTTGCGGTATATACAAAATACAATGGCCGTTTGGGATTATAATGTAAATCTCGGTATCAGAGACTAGGGACCTTTAGGCTGTGTGAACTAAGCAAAAAAAGCGGCGACGTTGTTTACTTGGTTTATTGGTCATGTGTAAACAAAGAGATCTTGTAATATACGACTCAAAATATTTGCAGAGTTAGTAAAGTTCTGCCTAATGCGACCGACATTAAACATTACACGCTATATTTGCACTCTGATGTATTTTTGAATCCTACTTAATATGCCTAAGTGATTATTTATACGTTTTAATGAAATTTGACCACTTAAGAAATGATGTGTATAATTTTACAGGCATCTCTTCTGTCAAAAATCAATGTAAAGTTTCGCCATAGACGGTCACTCTTGTCTATGAATGTATTGTTACCTGTTCTTCTACACCTGAGCATTCATCACATGTCGGTGATTAATTATATAGTTGTTTTCATTAAACGCTATTCTTTGTCCACCACTTTTGTGTCATTTCTGCAATGCCAAGCTTGGCATGTGGTTACCTATACACCACAAACTTTGATGTTTCAATGTAGGGTACAGTAGTTAGCATCATCAACGGTACACCAATGTTTGATTAGTAAGTTCTTGAATTTGTATGTATTTGGACATCAATTACGTAGTTTGAGACCATATGTTTAATACGCGTCATTTCGGTAATGCTCTATGTGATTAGCGCTTGTTGAATGAAGAAAAACTAATGTCAAACATGCCATACCTATAAGCCTGAATAAAGCCTCACTTTTATTCTCAAGTATTATCATATGAGAAGGTGGTGTCGTTCACTTTTATATAGATTGTCATTTTTGAGACTTTTTAGGCAGTACGGGTTCTGAAACACATTTTCCAAAAATCATCACAATCGATTCAGGGGACCTCAAAACGCGTATATGCGCTGAAATTTTGGGGCACTAATCAAAAAGTAACAATCGCACGCGACCGTAAATTCGCAACTCCAAAACGCAGCATTTTCCTTGTGTAAACAGTTCTTTAAAAACCTGCTATGCCAGAGCTTGGCAAACGGCACACGTGACGACGTGACTCAGTATAAACATACACTTGTGTTGGGACGCGTTTCAAAATTTAGCAGAGATATCTCGCGAAGAAAATCCGAGTAATTTTGACTTGATTTCATTTGGAGATGTACCGAAAATGTAAAAGTAAACCGTGGCGGAGTCCGTCTTAAAAAATATCGCGGTTTCAAGTTCAAAATGTACGTAATTTCACCGATTTTTCAGTTGTTTAATGACTTTTGTGTGATCGTTATGGATAGTGGACGTTGCTGTTCCCAAATTTGATGTTGAAGACGCATTTCTGAGCCTACTGTAAGTTGTTTTGCATGAGTTTTTTCTTGGTAATTGTGGTCTGTATACAGTGCGAAAAATTTATTCGATACAACACGAACATCTTTGAGTGAATAATATCACTTGTTTCTATATCCGCAGAAAGATCATTTGGTTGGTTCAAGTAAAATATAAAATTCTCAGAGTAAGAATATGATTTTCTTGATGTTCCAAGTGTTACGTTTTCTTGTTTTAAGTATGAAGGAATTGCTTGAAAAGAATTACGTCTGTTTTAAGCGATACCTACGTATACTTTTGGGTTAAGAAACTGCTTGTGCGTTGAAGCATGTATATTTCCCACCCAACAAAATATTGTTGTTGATGTAAAACGAACGTCTTACTCTTTTTGTATGTAGAAGAATAACATTTTCTTCGTCGCAGCAAAATATACTCAACATGAACATACTAAACTCTTAAACCGGAAGAATAACTAGCCTAGCCGTTGAAATAACTACATATTATTACAATAAATTATTATTTGGATTGTAATATACGCAAGGGTATACGCAAGAACAATTTTTTTTGCTTGATATCCAAGAATAGAATTCTCTCTTTGTCGGCTATTCCACTACAATCCTGGTTTTTCTCATAATCCTTGTAAGTCACCCATGAAATAAAACACTTATGCATAGATATAAACGAACAATATACAAAAGACGCGAGAATCTGGTAGCGTCATCTGTAAAGTAATTGCACAACTTTTTATGTATCTCTCAGGGTAAGAATCTTGGGTCAAGAAACTGTTTTTTCGTAGAAGCATATAAATTTTTTGTCCAACGAAATATTTTTGCTGTTGTAAGACGAACGTCTACTTTTTTATTGAAGAATAACTTTTTCTTCGTCAGAGAAAAATATACTTAACCTAAACATACTAAATTCTTAAATCGTAAGATTTTTACATCAAAACAGTTGTAGAAATAATGTGAATTGAAGAAATGCAATGGGGTGACATATATCTTCTCCAGAAACGGTTATAGCGTTATGCCATTTGTCTCTCAATGAATTACGGCAGTAACAGTTGCCACCCTGCTTTCAGCGGAAAATCTGTCCCCATGGACAACTTTACTTCGCACCGCTATTTGATTTATCTGCCCGTTTTGTACTACTCGCATTACAGCGAATCGTGATTCAAATTATAATTCCTTTACATAACTTTACGTTACCTCGAACAAAAATGTTGTTTATTTTTTCTATTTTGAAGCTTGTGTGAAAGTTGAAGGAACAAATTTCCAACTTTATGATACCTACAACAAAACTGCAACAAAATCAGTTCACAAATTATATAAATTCAAGAAATATGCAAAAGTACTGCTTCCAAGCTGTATTTTGATGAATCGTTAAAAAGATCCTTCTGAATCGCCATTCAGAAGGATCGTGGGGAATATCAAACTCGTTCATAAGACCCTCAACATCGTGACATACACGTAAAGATCTTTCCCTTTTAAAATATCCTCTAAAAGACTCGTTACGCTTTGTAAATGAAGACACTGTCACACCTCGTGCGAAAAGATTCCATTCCTGTAGCCTAGAACCCAATAACTCGCCTTTTTCTTTTGATAAACCTCTCTAAGTCTTTATCCAAATCATTCAGTTCGCACTGGTTTATAAGGTGAGGTGTTCCTAATACATACTTCAAATGGTGTATCTTCACGACTTTGGCGACGTGGTCTATAAAAAGATCTAATTAGTATCGTTGCCATTAACGTTTTGATTTAAATAACACGTTATCTAGAAATATGTAAACTCGCCAGCAAACAGAGAAAATCCATCTTAATACACGATAGATAAAAGTTAGGCTTTGCCTTTTAATCAATTATGGACAATAAGAGTAATAAGCAATAAAAACATGTCGCAGTTCGATAGACGTTGTTATTTATGGCCACGGGGATTTACGAACCCTGAATATACAGATCCACAATGGACGAAACGTCAAATCAGACGAACAGGTTAGATCGGATCAGATAATTTTATTTTATAGCTATGTGTGCCACTTTCATGATTGATGAGAAATACAGCATCAAAATTTGCCACGTTGTACGATATACTACGATTAATTACAGTTGTAAAGCTCCAAATTAATTAGGAATACACTTTCCGGTGATTCATTACGATCTAGTTTATACCATCTTGAAAAAATCTTATGTGGCCAGGCACATGACTTTATCATACGATACAGCCGTGTTCAGGGGGGCAATTTGGAAGTTCAAGGGGCATCCGCTTACTATGATTTAATTTTTTTTTTCCAAAAAATGGAATGGACATAAAAATTATACACAATTTTCTCTACTATGGTTTATTATTTAACTATTTTGACGAAATTACAGAAATGGCGGCTAATTTGCAAAATCGTTGAAAAATGATAAGAGTAAACCTCGAGTTCCTTTGGGCCCTTTTGGACAAAACTTCTTTCAGCTCTAAGTTTAGTCACGAAACTTCTAAATATGAAGTTTCGTCTCGATACCTTCAGTAGTTTCTCCGGAATCGTCGCCACAAAAAACGGGTACACACACACATACGCACACACACACAGACATTTTTTATACCTTGGTCAAAAATGTTCAGGGGGGCCAAAAAGACCTATTTTCGCTAAAATCTCAATTTTTTTTCGACACGATTACAATACTTTGTCATACTACGTATGATAAAGTAAAAAATCGTTAGAATCGGTCAAAAACGCCAGAGTTATAAAAGTTGAAAGTTTTGTTTACAAGGTTACAGTTAAAGTAATATATCTTCGTTGGAATTTGACATATCGAAATGAAACTAACACCAATACATCACTAATTAATCTGGTTTTTAAACTGATAAAATGAAAACTTGACTAAGGTCCTTAATTGTTCCACAGGGTGTTCCAAACTTAGACCACAAAAACATCATATTGGTTATGTTGATGTTACACTGATCGAATGAATTGTAGGAAGAATTGTTTTAAAAATTGCATTATCCATGAAGAATTTCTCTATAATTTGCTGAAAGAATCATCAAAATCCACCAGGGATCAGGATACAGCAAAAACGCTATATCTCCTTTCAAAATTAACATATCAAAATGAAACCAACACCCATGCATTGCTGATGAATTTAGCTTTAAAACTGGCTAGATAAAAACTCGACCAAGGTTCTTAATTATTCCACAGGGTGTTCCAAACTGGCACCACAAAACCGTCGGATACATATTATACCATAAAAACATCGCCATCTATTGTTCCTATTGCAAAGTCGGTCATAGCGAACTGTAAAGCATGTATTTATACTGCTCTCTATTAAAGAATAGCTTAACTATCCTTTGTAATAAAGAAGAAACACACCATAAACAACTGACCCATTTAAATCATCTTATCTGTTGATTTATTAACGAAGCAAAACTAATTATTTCTCCTTATCTATGTCAAAGTTCATTAAATGTTTAAACTACAAACCGAAGCAGTAATAATTGTACAACCATGGCTGCTATAGAAATTTCACTCGCTGAGGCAAACGAACTAACAAGTGACAATTTCATAAAAATATTTGGAAATATCGTGGAACATTACAGTTTTGTTGCTATTGGTATTTTAAAAAACAGGCCTTTTGGATCAGTTGATGAGATTTGTGCAGCTGCTAATGCATGTATAGACGATTTATTAGATTCAGGTATGTTTCAGTGATTCTTTTTTTAAAATACGCTTTTTAAATATGTGTTTATAAGCGTTTGTTTTAGACAAAGAAAAAATTTTGAAACTTCATCCAGATTTAGCTGGTAAATTGACCGGAAATGATTTAACAATCGAGTCTCGGCAGGAACAGAAAGCTGCAGGCCTACATGGTATCACTAATGAGGAAAAAACTATATTAAACAAGTTTAATGACGAGTAAGTTTAATCAGTTTACATTCAAATTGGTAAATACGAGTTTGAATACAATATTGATAACACAATGGAACAAGGGTCCTACAACCAGAACAGTGATCACATATTTTTGGTGACTTAACATCACTTTTCATAGATCAAGTCATCAAAGTGTTAGTTGTGACAGGTCTAAGATCCATTTCATTTAAAGTCATATATTTCTTTTGAATTAGCCTTCTGTGCATACATTCTCATAACAGATTATTCAAAATATTACGAATCAGTAAGTTTTTTTTTGTGATTTTACCAAGTTAAGTTAGACATTCAGTGCATTAAAATATGGGAAGTGATCAAAGAAAATGTTGTAAAAATTTGTTCCCTTGTGTAATAGTATACTTGATAGAGTTACTCAGTGTTATTATTATTTCAGATATAAACAGAAATTTGGGTTTCCTTTTGTCATTTGTGCAAGACAAAACAAAATTCCTACTATTCTTTCAAGCATTCAACAGCGTCTTAAAAATACCAAAGAACAGGAACTAATTACCGGTATAGAGGAAGTAAAAAAGATATGTAAACTACGTATATACCAAATTGTAAAGGAATAAAACGTTTGTTACATTATAAAAAAAAACTTTATTATAAATGAGAAGAAAAAAAAACTTTTATTATAAATCAGAAATTACACTTATTTATTTTAAACAAATCTAAGACAGTATACCCAGTGATTTTTCAATGACAGCATGCGGTTGACCTGAATATTCCCTGAACTCGGCAGTGTTAAAGATGTCTTCCGGTCCAATTTCGATATCCCTGCCTGTCAAGGTGTCCAACATAACGTTCGACGACTGCAAAATGGGTAAATGCCCAATTTTTCGTGCCGCATTTAACTCCATTGCGAAACGTAAAGGGGCATGTAAACCTTGCGTGTTTCGCATCATCGTGAAGTTCATTTGTTCACGTTTCTTCGCATACTAAAAATAATAATTTAATAATAATAAAAAAATAAGCAAATTACAAAAATATGGTTCTTACATTCTTCTCAGACGTCACTAACGGATGGGGTACTTCCAAATTCGATTTTACGGAAGCAAAACCGGAAACCATCAAGTTCGGTATCTCGTAGTTTCCATTTTGAAGCCCCAAATCCGGGGACACCTCCGGCTTAACTTTAAGTGGTGGTAGACCAAAACTCTGCAATTATCACAAGAAAATATAGGTAATACCGTAAAATTACGTTCATATTTTACTAATATGCATCAAATTAAACAATTTTATCATCAAATTATCCACTAAATTCGACATGTATGTTCCGACATAACCTCAAAATAGCAAGTCACGAATGAATTTTAGCGATATCAAATGGTAATAATAAGTTTTTATTGATAATAGTGACATTTGGGTGTTCAGGAAATCAAAATTTCGATCTACACTTACCATTTTACTTGCTGGGAGTGATAAACTTCGAGATATTTACGAATTATTTACTATCAAAAACCGCTATGTCAGATATTTGATTTGACAGTTCGATTTAGTTCGTTGTAGATGGCGCTGAAGTTAGAACGTTAAAACGATGTGAGTATTCTATCGTTCGCATTGGATATGTACGTACTGCGCACCCGCAACGGTCCACATGACGTCACAGCGTTGATTTCGCATATTTTGCTAACATGTACTCCTTTCGAAGCAAACTGTCTCCGATCTTATCGTACGATTTGGACGATTCGATCGGTACCGGATGGGAAATTATCCTAGGAATCCATTTCCGAAGACCTCATTGCTCTAAAATGTACCGTTCGTAAGAAAAACGTGAAAAACTGCAAACATCTATTTTTTAGCATTTTCTCGCAAACTTAATGTCGTAGGTCCTAGATCGCGTAGGTCCTTAATGCAGTTTTTCACGCTGATTTCAATGGTGCTCTTGGATTTTCTCTATCTCAAACGGTTCGTAAGTTATGACGTTCCAAAGTTTGAAAATTGTGCCATTTTACGAAATTTTTTCTTTTCGGCGCAAACTGTACCCGATCTAGTTGAGCGATTTGGACGGTTCCAACGATACCGGATGGAAAATTATCTTAGGAATCCATTTCCGAAGATCTCGTTACTCTAAAATGTACCGTTCGCGAGAAAAACGTGAAAACCCGCGATTTTTAAGCATTTTCTTGCAAACTCGTAGGATCTTAATATCGTAGGTCGTAAGTCGTATAGGTCCTTAATGCAGTTTTTCACGCTGATTTCAATGGTGCTCTTGGATTTTCTCTATCTCAAACGGTTTGTAAGTTGACATTCCAAAGTTTGAAAATTTTGCCATATTACGACATTTTTTCCTGTCGGAGCAAACTGTATCCGATCTAATCGAGCGATTTAGACAATTCCAATGAAGACCGCGTTGTTCTAGTGCGTACCGTTCGCGAGTAAAATGCGAAAATCTGCGATAATAGACTGGACGGAGATATAATGACGTCACAGCAACCCGCGAATGGACGTACCTTGTATAATTCTACCTTGATGCTGAGCATGCGCACGGCGGTACAGTATTTTTTTTATTGACAGTTGTGAATTGCGTCAGTTGATTGTCATTTCTGTATTGCTGTCAAATTTTTGGATTGTGTCAACCTTTTAATTCTTTGTAGGGTGTTTACCCAACTAGTTTTTATTTATATCTCAAGTATTTTAAGCCTTTTAACACAATGGATTATGAATTACCTACAAATTTTGACTTAATTGTTGTAGGGACAGGTTAGTTTTGTGAATTGTTCGCTCAAATTGTGGTTATATGCATTAGCAAATCGTGTTTTTTCTTGAAGGTATTGTTGAATCTATGGTATCGGCTGCTGCTAGCAGAATAGGGAAAACTGTACTTCATATCGATAGGTATTTATTGCGTTAGTCTATTTGATATGTTGGTTTTGATATACCGGGTTTTAGTAATGAGTATTATGGTGGAATTTGGGCTTCGTTTAATCTAGAATGCATCGAGAAGCTATCTAAACCTAATTCTAATACACACGTTGTACAATTAGATCAAATAACCATTAGCGAACACGAAACAGTCATAGTTGTGGGTAACGATTATTTTAATTTGAAAGATACCACGCAAGAATGGCATATACCTGAACGAACAGACGAATCTGACAAATCCAAAGCTTGGACGCAAGAAAAACTATTGAAACTATCCAGGAAATTCAACATCGACATAACCCCAAAGGTAAATTTACGGTTATAATTCCTCTTTTTTGATTGTAACTCAGTTTTTTTTAGTTACAATTTGCGAGAGGCGACTTCGTCGAATTACTAATCTCCTCGAACATCGCTCGGTACTCCGAATACCGCAGCGTCAGCCGCGTTTTAACGTTTCTAAACGGCGAATTAGAAATCGTACCGTGTTCGCGTTCCGACGTTTTCGCTAACTCGAAAGTTTCCGTCATCGAAAAACGTATGTTAATGAAATTGTTGACGGCTTGCGTTGACGGGGACGAAAAAGATTTTCAAAATTACGAGAATAAGTCGTTTTATTGCTATTTGAAAGATAAAAAATTAACGGAAAATGTTATTTATTATGTTTTATACGCGATTGCTATGTGTGATATCGAGACACCCTGTATGGTGGGTGTACAGAGCGTTAAACGGTTCGTGAAAAGTTTGGGAAGGTTTGGAAAAACGCCGTTTTTGTATTCATTGTATGGGAGCGGTGAACTTAGTCAGGCGTTTTGTAGGTGTGTATTAGCATTGTTTTTTGGACAATTATCATTAATTTTGGTTTTTGGTAGACACAGCGTTAATTTTAGTTAGTTTTATTAAAATATTGTTCAACCATTTTAGATTAAGTGCTGTATTTGGAGCTACGTATGCTTTAAATCAAAAGCTAAATGGTTTTATCTTTGATGATAAACAGCTCTTTAAGGGAGTTATTTGCGGGAAACAGAGGATAAATTCTGAGCATGTAGTTCTAGGCGTCGATAAAAGTCCTAAACAGTTTGTTGAAAATGTGAAAAGCTCCTATATTTCAAGAGCTATATTCATCGTGAATAAGTAAGTTTCTCTTGAATAAAAACCAAAGCATACAATGGTTTACAAGTTGTTTTTTTTTTTTTTTTGGGGTATATTTAGGTCAATCATGGATAGTGAAAAAGAACATTTAACGTTACTCTTATTTCCAACAACAGATGGCAAGAGACTTTGTTACATAATGGAGATGGGTTCACTAACAGGGACATGTCCGAAAGATATATGTACGAAAAATATGTTAATATAGATGTTTCAAACAAAGGAGAGCACAGTTGTGTATGCAACCGAATATACGCGGGTCAATTATAAACCATACACTGGGTATAATTGGTTGCCAATATGTCACTGTGCTCTACTTAGTTTAAAACCAATCTACTATCTAAAATAATACTTAAAATAATTAACTTAATAATTTATACACAGATATAGTGCATATGTTCACCAAACAAGACAAAACTCCCAAGCAAGACTTACAACATTGCGTATCAGAATTATTTGCGGGAGAAAACATAGAAAGTGACAAACCGAAAATACTATGGTCTTTTTTCTATGCAACACCGGACACGAATCATGTTAATTTATTGGATGGTGTACCGGATAATGTTTTTGTATGTCCGGGACCTGATTTGGACTTGGATATTGATTTGTCGATTAAAAAGGTAATTTTTGGTGTTTGTTTTGAGTGACTTTTTTTGGTTTACGTCGATGTTTAACCGAATCTTTTGGCGTAGGCGAAGGATATATTTGGTAAAATGTATCCGGGGTGTGAATTTTTACCTAGGGCTCCTGACCCTGAGGAATTGATTATTGGAGATGAAGATGAACAGACAATAGAACATAAAGATGGACAGATAACAGAAAAAGATGAACAGACAATAGAAAAAGATGATCAGACAATAGAGAAAGATGGTCAGACAACAGAGAAAGATGGAACAGTAACCGAATAGAAAATTGAAGAAAATAAAGTTGAAAATATACCGCAAGATTAAATATGTATTATTTATATTCCATTTATGATATGATATATTGATTAATTAGGGCTTTAAAAAATATTTATTATGTGGTTTATACTATACATAAGTAAAAACTATAATAAAATAAATCTATCTATCTCTTAATTTGTTTAATTTTTATATATTTACTTGCAGAACTTTCCCATGGACAAAAGCAGCAAAAAGATCAACTGAAAAATTGTTGGTTGGCTAATAAATCATTTTTTTTCCCCGACAACTCCTTGCAAAGTAACATATGGATATTAATCATTCACTTTCTTTAATTAAAAGCGTCCAAATGCTCTTATAAAAATACTTATTTGCAGAACTGTCCCATGGACAAAAGCCGGTGAAATATGAACTAAAAATACGTTTAGAGTCTTATAAATCGTTTTTTTTTATTCAACTTCTCGCAAACTACACTGTTTAATCTCTTGGAAACTTTGTGTTGTTTTTTTCTTGCCACAAAATGATCACGAATAGCGACTTTTATTGCACAGCTTCTTGGTGTCAGGTACAACCTTGTACTGTTGTGTTTTATATATTTACTAGCAGAACTTTTCCATGGATAAAAGCAACTGAACTAAAGACAACCGAAAAAATGTTTTTTAGAGTCTAAAACAATCGTTATTTAGAGTCTAATAAATCGTTTTTTTTTCAACCACTCCTTTCAAACTAATGTATGGATTTTTATTATTTACAGTTTTTTTTTTTTTAATTAAAAGCCTACACATTATGATTCAATACTGCAACAAAAATATGTCATAAACCAACACAAAGACCAAGATTAAAAGATTTATTCATACATTCATATCCAACTCTTACACATTTATAACAATAGCAATACATAATAATAATAATAATACAGTTCACTAACTAAATTAAGATAGATTACATTACTTATTTAGATATATAATATATACACCACAAAAAAAATTACGCTAAATCAAGCAATCTACTCAACGATGTCGGCAACCACGGCGAATTATTCTGCGAGTAGAACAAAACATTGCGATCGATATAGCACTGCGCCCCCCGCGATCCTAACCTATAAACCTGCTTAGCCTCGTAATATTTATTGGGGATCGGGACAAATAATATCCCCCTCTCTTCACAGCGTTTCCCCACTAAATCTCTAATCCCCTCCGGGATTTGACTTGCAGTTCTTACAGCTTCAGCAAAAGAATCTATCCTCTGGGGCCCCGGGGCCGGCACCTGAACAGACGGGAAATTATTCTCGATGTTCGTCAAGTAGGATACGGATTCCTTCGCTCCCGGTTGGTGTCCGCTAGAGGCTGCTCGATTCATTATTTCTAAAGCTTTTTGGAAGTTATCTGTTGTACGAAAAAAAAAAAAAAAAAATTTTAGTGTTTTTTACATTACTTGGGAGGGGGGTGAAATATACGTACCATTGATGGTTGGTTGCGCTAATAACTGCTCGGATAATTGCCGTTTCCACCCTATGAACCATTCGGTGACTTGTGTGAAGTTAGGATTGTGGTTGAGCCACATACTGAGTGTTTGCAGCCAACGGGGGAAGAAGTATTTGTCCAGAATTAGAGTCATGTTCCCGACGGACAACATGTCGCTCCAGTCCATCACCCAGTGCCAAGGTTCTAGAAGAAAAAGTTGAAATAAGCTAACTAAATATCTTTATCGTCATAAATTGTTCCCTTAAGTTTGCAATTGTTTTCTCTGTCATTTATGGTGGTTTCAACGAATTTTATTTACTTTATATCGTTCCTTAGATCCCTGACAATAATTCTGGTTAGTTTTGTTAGGATTGGTTAATTATTTTTGAAGTTATAGACTTTTGAAAAATGTTTGTCGATAATTTGCCTTCGTGAATTGTTTTTGCTTTCATTAATTTCTCCCTTTACTTTATATTCTTTTGACTGACTATTATGCTGGTTTCGACCACTACTCTTCAGTTTATATTGTTCATTAGACTCTGGATAATAATTCTGGTTAGTGTTGTTAAGATTGCATAATTACTTTTGGAGTTATAAACTTTTGAAAAATGTTTGTCGATAATTTGCTTTTATAACTTGCCTTACTGACTATATTGTTTTGACTGACATTATGGTGGTTTCAACCACTACTCTTCAATTTGTATTGTTCCTTAGATTCTTGACAATAATTCTGATTGGTTTTGTTAAGATTGCATAATTATTTTGGAAGTTATATAAGAATTAACTCACCGAGTGGTTGCTGATGTGGATTTATAACAAGATTCTGCATACAGTGTTGCAATTTAGGCACGATATGTTTTAGTAGAAAAGCGACGAAAGCGCCCTCTGGTAAAACACGTTGCCACGGTTTCAACATAGGTTTGGCAGATCTATCAGACGGATGCCAGTTTGTGAGACAAATACCCAATTTTTCCTGGATAATTGGATAAATACTAACTTGCAGTTTGCTATCTGAAAGACGAAAGAAAAATTATTATTAGATAAAACTGTGTAGATAAAATTTTTTATGGTATAGAAAAAAATAGAAATCGACAGCTAAATACCTAATAATGGAATCCACGGGTGCACCCAAGTGTGTATTGGGATCGTATCAGTCAACGGATCCCATCCTTGAACTTCCTTCAATAATTTTGGGATGATATCCTGATCCAGGATGTTATCCAGGAGCCACGGCGCTAGAAGTGGTTTCCACGCTTCCAGGAGGTAAATCATCGGGTCGCAATCCCTAGCTTTCCAAGTGCTAAAAGAAACAAAACGAAAAAAAAAATCACCATCTAAACTAGTGATGTGTCCATCGCTAGTTTACCTGTTCGGATCAAATACAAAACTAGTGATGGACAAAATCGAATTAAATAATCGGTTATAATCGATTTTTTGCTAAACAAATTTGATAAAACTTATTCAAAACTTTCCCTAATAAATACGCAATCGATCTGCAAAAAAAATTCTAACTGTGTAACTCACCTAACGCAAGATCTGATTACCGGAACCCAAGTATGCCATAAGAGTGAATCAAATGGCTGAATTCCCATACAATTACCTTCAATGGTCCCTCGCTGTAACGGCTTCTCCAAGATGTCCTTCCATTGGCCGAAAAGATCCACGTATTGTTTTGGGTACGATAACGGTTGCCAACTTGCTAAACCGGATGTTAGAAGTGGTCCTACCAAACCAGGGGCTAACTCCCCCAAGCCATATTGGCAATATTCCTCTAAGTATTCCTCCTGGAACAAAAAAAAAAAAAAAACTCTTAAGTAACTAAAACGATATCTTTTGTAGACATTTTGAAAGATTAGTTCATCTGGGGGTCACTAGAGGGCAAATTGGTGTTCGTTTTTTAAGTTTAGGAGGCAGTTGAGTTGATAGACAGGTTTTCTAGTGGATTTTTGATAATGTTTCCTTTATAATTAAATATTATAGCTCACGGGAACAAGGATTGTGGACCTAATATCACTTCTTTTGACTTCTTTAGACCAAGTCGTCAATGTATAAGTAACAGGTCTAAGATCTATTTTATTTGAAGTCATATATTTTGCTTGAATTAGCCTTCTGTGCGTAGTTTCTTTTGTGTTATTTTATCAAGTTAAGTTATACAGACATCCTGTGCATTAAAATATGGTCTCACTGATATTGTTGTAGTGTTCTACATACCTGTAGTTGGGTAAAAATCCCAGCAACTTGTCCCAACGACAGCCCCAAAGATGAATCCATCAGCTTATTGACAATCTGTAGTAAAGAACTCAAAGTATCCAAAACTTTCTCTTCCTTTAAAATTGTCGATTTTAGATTTACTTCGTCGTGTTTTAAGTGCTGCAAGATGTCTTGGTTGTATCGTGAACTCCTGTCAATGCTGATGATGTCCTTTAAACAGTATAAAAAATTCAATATTAAAAAACAAATATTACCTACATTATAATTTTTTATTACCTGTTCGCACATGTCTACTAATAAATCGAGATTGTGCTGCATCTCTGGTAAGGCGAAGTTTGTGCATTTCTTGTGAACGACATCTTCGTATCTCTCGACACCAGGTGGCGCTTTCAAGCCGCTCAAGGCGTGGTACCCGCTTAGAACCCTCTGCTGGGGGCCGGTCATATCGATGACTTTAACTTTCGAAAGTTCACTGCAAAATTAATAGAGTATTAATGCCTTTTCAAAAAACATTAGACAGTTAAAAAATAAGCTATTGCTATATAAGTAGAAATATAGCAATATATATATATATATATATATATATATATATATATATATATATATATATATATATATTCTTTTTTAGTCTGATAAATTTTGAGCTCCAATAACTTTAAAAAGTTACTAGAAATTAAAACTTTAACCATTTTTGGATGGACTTTTCTTTGACAATGTCTTGTAATGTTAATATTAAACAGTATTTAATTAAAATATGTACTGCAGATCATTTGCAAAGATGACACGCAAATTTGTTCTGTTCGCAAATAAAATGCTTTAGAAATAGTTAAAAAAAAAAAAAATTGTTTGAGAATTGTTTTGTTATTTAGCATAAAATGCTCTGTTACCTTGCCGGTCCAAAATTTCTATTAGCTCCAGGACGTTTACCTTTTTCAATTACATCGTCAACGCTTTTATAGTAGTATCTGGTTTTCTTGCCGCTTCCGATATCGGGTTTCTTCCATTTTGTTTCCAATTCTGTTCCATCATCCTCTTCCTTATCAATGCTCTAAAAAATAATACAAAAAAAACCCTTATTCCCTTATTCTAAGACAAGTTTATTGATTATTGGGACAACCTGTTGTTTTATTGCATCTGGTTTTGGGGAATTAAATTCTTAGTCATAAAATACAACATTCCTGACCTAAGACAAGTTTATTGATTATTGGGACAATCTGTTGTTTTATTGCATCTGGTTTTTGCAAATTAAATTCTTTCTAGTCTCAAAATACAACATTTCTAGTTATAAAATACAACATTCCTGACCTAAGACAAGTTTATTGATTATTTGGACTACCTGTTGTTTTATTGCATATGGTTTTTGTGAATTAAATTCTTTCTAGTCATAAAATACAACATTCCTGACCTAAGACAAATTTATTGATTATTCGGACAACCTGTTGTTTAATTGTATCTGATTTTGTCATCATTTTTTGCGAATTAACTTCTTTCTAGTTATAAAATACTACACTCCTGACCTAAGACCTAAGTTTATTTATCACACTGTCATTCATTACCTTTAAAATAGGGACGCTAGTCTTCTTTTCCGGCCCATAAGCCCCGATAGCCCCGCGACCTTTCCTCAAGTGAGCTTCGACGGGCGCGGAAATACCCTGCAAATCCTTGCCGAGGCCCTTCCCCGGCTGGAACCCCATCTGCAGCAAGAGTTTAGCCCCGATTCCCTTAGTATGCTTCTCCCAATTTCCGACCCCCTTATTCATCAAAGTCGTCGAGACTTTACCCCGTTTATTCCGTAAACCGGCGATATCCCCCGTAATCTCCGTTACGGTGGATTGAACAGGGCCCCCTGGTGGGGCCCGGGCTGCTCCGAAGCCTCTACGGGGCAAAGCCTCATCTTCCGAATCGCTGGAACTGTTTTTTATTTGGTACGAAGTCCCGGCCTCTTCTTCGTCGGATATTTCATCGTTTTTCTTGAGTTCTGCGTCCTTTTTCTTGCCAGATTGTTGGACGCCACCGGCGACAAAGCCGATGGGTGCGGAGTAGTTTTTTGGGGGTTTGTGGGACTTAAATGACGGTCTGGTGTCGGGTTCTTCGTCACTGTCGTCTGCCCATATCCCTAGAAGGTTAAAACGCGTGAAAAATAACACTAATAAAGCGTACGTAAGTACCGTATGTTTGTTGATGTTTGGTTTGCCTTCTGCGTGGTCTGTTTATGTTGAATTCGTTCTCTAAATCGTAATCTGTGATCTCGAACTTTTCCACTTCGTCTTCTGACATTTTCCGACCGATAAGTTGCAAGATTACGCTGAAATGTGGCTGAAATATCGATAATGTATCGGTAAAACGTTAAGATTTGAGACACTCGATTGTAGGTTAGAAAACAGCGCCTCTATACGGCGAACGCCCGCACTAAAACCAGAGATTATGCGGTTTGCGACTTGGCTAAGAATTGCCCGGTAAAATTTCCGCTTTGAATTTTTTAATTTTTATATAGAATCTTTCAGTTTTCACTTAGAATTTAAATATTAATTGAGCAAAAAATAATAATTAAAGACGCGCAAATATATTTATTACAAATTTTATTAGTCAACAATGATAATAAACAATAAAAACATACTTAATATTAACAATATTAACAATGGAGGTCAGTAACAAAAGAAAAACCAATAATTAACACAATATAAATAAGGAGAGATAAAAGTGTACAAACACTGACGATGGGCCCCCTTCAGTAGCCTAGGGGAGGCCCCTTTAGTAGTCTAAACGAGGCCACGAGGGTCCTCATGGGCCCTCTCTGCCCATGCGCCTGTGTAAGCAGCACACTCTGCGCACGTCATTTAGTAGGCTCGAGGGTCCTTATGGGTCCCCCCCTCTGCCCATGGGCCCATGAGGACGGCCTCCTTTAGTAGCCCACGAGGGTCTTCATGGGCCCCCTCTGTCCATGCGCTCGTGTACGCCACACACTCTGCACCTCCCGTTGCCATTGTTAAGGGCTAGTTTTCAATACTGGTTTATTTCTAAGTTCTACGGAACTCTTTGGTAACCGTGGTAACTCAGATTAGAGAAGAATAAAAACCTATACTATACTGTTTTAGTTAACTGAAAGATTGGTTAATTAATCCTGAAAAGTACAGCCATCCATCAGATTTGGTTTAGACAGGGGAATTTTTCAAAGTTCGCGATTACGAGAAAAGAGTGAAATGTAAGGATTTTGTATTTTGTCTCTAGCAACCAGAGTTAATGGAATAAAAACCTATGCTATACTGTTTTAGTTAACTGAAAGATTGGTTAATTAATTCTGAGAAGAACAGCCTCCTATCAGCTTTGATTTAGACAGGGGAATTTTTTAAAGTTCGCGATTACGAGAAACGAGTGATATGTCACGATTTTGAATTTTGTCTCTAGCAACCAGAGCTGATGGAATAAAAACCTATACTATACTGTTTTAGTTAACTGAAAGATTGGTTAATTAAATCTGAAAAGAACAACCTCCTATCAGCTTTGATTTAGACAGAGGAATTTTTTAAAGTTCGCGATTACGAGAAACGAGTGATATGTCACGATTTTGAATTTTGTCTCTAGCAACCAAAGTTGATGGAATAAAAACCTAAACTATACTGTTTTAGTTAACTGAAAGATTGGTTAATTAATTCTGAAAGGAACAACCTCCTATCAGCTTTGATTTAGACAGGGGAATTTTTCAAAGGTCGCGATTACGAGAAAGGAGTGAAATGTAAGGATTTTGTATTTTGTCTCTAGCAACCAGAGTTGATGGAATAAAAACCTAAACTATACTGTTTTAGTTAACTGAAAGATTGGTTAATTAATTCTGAAAAGAACAACCTCCTATCAGCTTTGATTTAGACAGGGGAATTTTTTAAAGTTTGCGATTATGAGAAACGAGTGATATGTCACGATTTTGAATTTTGTCTCTAGCAACCAGAGTTGATGGAATAAAAACCTATACTATACTGTTTTATTTAACTGAAAGATTGGTTAATTAATTCTGAGAAGAACAGCCTCCTATCAGCTTTGATTTAGACAGGGGAATTTTTCAAAGGTCGCGATTACGAGAAAGGAGTGAAATGTCACGATTTTGAATTTTGTCTCCACCAACCAGAGTTGATGGAATAAAAACCTATACTATACTGTTTTAGTTAACTGAAAGATTGGTTAATTAATCCTGAAAAGTACAGCCTTCCATCAGATTTGGTTTAGACAGGGGAATTTTTCAAAGTTCGCGATTACGAGAAAAGAGTGAAATGTAAGGATTTTGTATTTTGTCTCTAGCAACCAGAGTTGATGGAATAAAAACCTATACTATACTGTTTTAGTTAACTGAAAGATTGGTTAATTAATCCTGAAAAGTACAGCCTTCCATCAGATTTGGTTTAGACAGGGGAATTTTTCAAAGTTCGCGATTACGAGAAAAGAGTGAAATGTAAGGATTTTGTATTTTGTCTCTAGCAACCAGAGTTGATGGAATAAAAACCTATACTATACTGTTTTAGTTAACTGAAAGATTGGTTAATTAATCCTGAAAAGTACAGCCTTCCATCAGATTTGGTTTAGACAGGGGAATTTTTCAAAGTTCGCGATTACGAGAAAAGAGTGAAATGTAAGGATTTTGTATTTTGTCTCTAGCAACCAGAGTTAATGGAATAAAAACCTATACTATACTGTTTTAGTTAACTGAAAGATTGGTTAATTAATCCTGAAAAGTACAGCCTTCATCAGATTTGGTTTAGACAGGGGAATTTTTCAAAGTTCGCGATTACGAGAAAAGAGTGAAATGTAAGGATTTTATATTTTGTCTCCAGCAACCAGAGTTGATGGAATAAAAACCTATACTATACTGTTTTAGTTAACTGAAAGATTGGTTAATTAATCCTGAAAAGTACAGCCTTCCCTCAGATTTGGTTTAGACAGGGGAATTTTTCAAAGTTCGCGATTACGAGAAAAGAGTGAAATGTAAGGATTTTATATTTTGTCTCCAGTAACCAGAGTTGATGGAATAAAAACCTATACTATACTGTTTTAGTTAACTGAAAGATTGGTTAATTAATCCTGAAAGGTACAGCCTTCCCTCAGATTTGGTTTAGACAGGGGAATTTTTCAAAGTTTGCGATTACGAGAAAGGAGTGAAATGTAAGGATTTTGTATTTAGACTCCACCAACCAGAGTTGATGGAATAAAAACCTATTCTATACTGTTTTAGTTAACTGAAAGATTGGTTAATTAATCCTGAAAAGTACAGCCTTCCATCAGATTTGGTTTAGACAGGGGAATTTTTCAAAGTTCGCGGTTACGAGAAAGGAGTGAAATGTAAGGATTTTGTATTTTGTCTCTAGCAACCAGAGTTGATGGAATAAAAACCTATACTATACTGTTTTAGTTAACTGAAAGATTGGTTAATTAATCCTGAAAAGTACAGCCTTCCATCAGATTTGGTTTAGACAGGGGAATTTTTCAAAGTTCGCGATTACGAGAAAAGAGTGAAATGTAAGGATTTTGTATTTTGTCTCTAGCAACCAGAGTTGATGGAATAAAAACCTATACTATACTGTTTTAGTTAACTGAAAGATTGGTTAATTAATCCTGAAAAGTACAGCCATCCATCAGATTTGGTTTAGACAGGGGAATTTTTCAAAGTTCGCGATTACGAGAAAAGAGTGAAATGTAAGGATTTTGTATTTTGTCTCTAGCAACCAGAGTTAATGGAATAAAAACCTATGCTATACTGTTTTAGTTAACTGAAAGATTGGTTAATTAATTCTCAGAAGAACAGCCTCCTATCAGCTTTGATTTAGACAGGGGAATTTTTTAAAGTTCGCGATTACGAGAAACGAGTGATATGTCACGATTTTGAATTTTGTCTCTAGCAACCAGAGCTGATGGAATAAAAACCTATACTATACTGTTTTAGTTAACTGAAAGATTGGTTAATTAATTCTGAAAGGAACAACCTCCTATCAGCTTTGATTTAGACAGGGGAATTTTTCAAAGGTCGCGATTACGAGAAAGGAGTGAAATGTAAGGATTTTGTATTTTGTCTCTAGCAACCAAAGTTGATGGAATAAAAACCTAAACTATACTGTTTTAGTTAACTGAAAGATTGGTTAATTAATTCTGAAAGGAACAACCTCCTATCAGCTTTGATTTAGACAGGGGAATTTTTCAAAGGTCGCGATTACGAGAAAGGAGTGAAATGTAAGGATTTTGTATTTTGTCTCTAGCAACCAGAGTTGATGGAATAAAAACCTAAACTATACTGTTTTAGTTAACTGAAAGATTGGTTAATTAATTCTGAAAAGAACAACCTCCTATCAGCTTTGATTTAGACAGGGGAATTTTTTAAAGTTTGCGATTATGAGAAACGAGTGATATGTCACGATTTTGAATTTTGTCTCTAGCAACCAGAGTTGATGGAATAAAAACCTATACTATACTGTTTTATTTAACTGAAAGATTGGTTAATTAATTCTGAGAAGAACAGCCTCCTATCAGCTTTGATTTAGACAGGGGAATTTTTCAAAGGTCGCGATTACGAGAAAGGAGTGAAATGTCACGATTTTGAATTTTGTCTCCACCAACCAGAGTTGATGGAATAAAAACCTATACTATACTGTTTTAGTTAACTGAAAGATTGGTTAATTAATCCTGAAAAGTACAGCCTTCCATCAGATTTGGTTTAGACAGGGGAATTTTTCAAAGTTCGCGATTACGAGAAAAGAGTGAAATGTAAGGATTTTGTATTTTGTCTCTAGCAACCAGAGTTGATGGAATAAAAACCTATACTATACTGTTTTAGTTAACTGAAAGATTGGTTAATTAATCCTGAAAAGTACAGCCTTCCATCAGATTTGGTTTAGACAGGGGAATTTTTCAAAGTTCGCGATTACGAGAAAAGAGTGAAATGTAAGGATTTTGTATTTTGTCTCTAGCAACCAGAGTTAATGGAATAAAAACCTATACTATACTGTTTTAGTTAACTGAAAGATTGGTTAATTAATTCTGAGAAGAACAGCCTCCTATCAGCTTTGATTTAGACAGGGGAATTTTTCAAAGGTCGCGATTACGAGAAAGGAGTGAAATGTAAGGATTTTGTATTTTGTCTCTAGCAACCAGAGTTGATGGAATAAAAACCTAAACTATACTGTTTTAGTTAACTGAAAGATTGGTTAATTAATTCTGAAAGGAACAACCTCCTATCAGCTTTGATTTAGACAGGGGAATTTTTCAAAGGTCGCGATTACGAGAAAGGAGTGAAATGTAAGGATTTTGTATTTTGTCTCTAGCAACCAGAGTTGATGGAATAAAAACCTAAACTATACTGTTTTAGTTAACTGAAAGATTGGTTAATTAATTCTGAAAAGAACAACCTCCTATCAGCTTTGATTTAGACAGGGGAATTTTTTAAAGTTTGCGATTATGAGAAACGAGTGATATGTCACGATTTTGAATTTTGTCTCTAGCAACCAGAGTTGATGGAATAAAAACCTATACTATACTGTTTTATTTAACTGAAAGATTGGTTAATTAATTCTGAGAAGAACAGCCTCCTATCAGCTTTGATTTAGACAGGGGAATTTTTCAAAGGTCGCGATTACGAGAAAGGAGTGAAATGTCACGATTTTGAATTTTGTCTCCACCAACCAGAGTTGATGGAATAAAAACCTATTCTATACTGTTTTAGTTAACTGAAAGATTGGTTAATTAATCCTGAAAAGTACAGCCTTCCATCAGATTTGGTTTAGACAGGGGAATTTTTCAAAGTTCGCGGTTACGAGAAAGGAGTGAAATGTAAGGATTTTGTATTTTGTCTCTAGCAACCAGAGTTGATGGAATAAAAACCTATACTATACTGTTTTAGTTAACTGAAAGATTGGTTAATTAATCCTGAAAAGTACAGCCTTCCATCAGATTTGGTTTAGACAGGGGAATTTTTCAAAGTTCGCGATTACGAGAAAAGAGTGAAATGTAAGGATTTTGTATTTTGTCTCTAGCAACCAGAGTTGATGGAATAAAAACCTATACTATACTGTTTTAGTTAACTGAAAGATTGGTTAATTAATCCTGAAAAGTACAGCCTTCCATCAGATTTGGTTTAGACAGGGGAATTTTTCAAAGTTCGCGATTACGAGAAAAGAGTGAAATGTAAGGATTTTGTATTTTGTCTCTAGCAACCAGAGTTAATGGAATAAAAACCTATACTATACTGTTTTAGTTAACTGAAAGATTGGTTAATTAATCCTGAAAAGTACAGCCTTCCATCAGATTTGGTTTAGACAGGGGAATTTTTCAAAGTTCGCGATTACGAGAAAGGAGTGAAATGTAAGGATTTTGTATTTTGTCTCTAGCAACCAGAGTTGATGGAATAAAAACCTATACTATACTGTTTTAGTTAACTGAAAGATTGGTTAATTAATCCTGAAAAGTACAGCCTTCCATCAGATTTGGTTTAGACAGGGGAATTTTTCAAAGTTCGCGATTACGAGAAAAGAGTGAAATGTAAGGATTTTGTATTTTGTCTCTAGCAACCAGAGTTGATGGAATAAAAACCTATACTATACTGTTTTAGTTAACTGAAAGATTGGTTAATTAATCCTGAAAAGTACAGCCTTCCATCAGATTTGGTTTAGACAGGGGAATTTTTCAAAGTTCGCGATTACGAGAAAAGAGTGAAATGTAAGGATTTTGTATTTTGTCTCTAGCAACCAGAGTTAATGGAATAAAAACCTATACTATACTGTTTTAGTTAACTGAAAGATTGGTTAATTAATCCTGAAAAGTACAGCCTTCCATCAGATTTGGTTTAGACAGGGGAATTTTTCAAAGTTCGCGATTACGAGAAAAGAGTGAAATGTAAGGATTTTGTATTTTGTCTCTAGCAACCAGAGTTAATGGAATAAAAACCTATACTATACTGTTTTAGTTAACTGAAAGATTGGTTAATTAATCCTGAAAAGTACAGCCTTCCATCAAATTTGGTTTAGACAGGGGAATTTTTCAAAGTTCGCGATTACGAGAAAAGAGTGAAATGTAAGGATTTTGTATTTTGTCTCTAGCAACCAGAGTTAATGGAATAAAAACCTATACTATACTGTTTTAGTTAACTGAAAGATTGGTTAATTAATTCTGAGAAGAACAGCCTCCTATCAGCTTTGATTTAGACAGGGGAATTTTTCAAAGATCGCGATTACGAGAAAGGAGTGAAATGTCACGATTTTGAATTTTGTCTCCACCAACCAGAGTTGATGGAATAAAAACCTATTCTATACTGTTTTAGTTAACTGAAAGATTGGTTAATTAATCCTGAAAAGTACAGCCTTCCATCAGATTTGGTTTAGACAGAAGAATTTTTCAAAGTTCGCGATTACGAGAAACGAGTGAAATGTAAGGATTTTGTATTTTGTCTCTAGCAACCAGAGTTCATGGAATAAAAACCTATACTATACTGTTTTAGTTAACTGAAAGATTGGTTAATTAATCCTGAAAAGTACAGCCTTCCATCAGATTTGGTTTAGACAGGGGAATTTTTCAAAGTTCGCGATTACGAGAAAAGAGTGAAATGTAAGGATTTTATATTTTGTCTCCAGCAACCAGAGTTGATGGAATAAAAACCTATACTATACTGTTTTAGTTAACTGGAAGATTGGTTAATTAATCCTGAAAAGTACAGCCTTCCCTCAGATTTGGTTTAGACAGGGGAATTTTTCAAAGTTTGCGATTACGAGAAAGGAGTGAAATGTAAGGATTTTGTATTTAGACTCTAGCAACCAGAGTTGATGGAATAAAAACCTATACTATACTGTTTTAGTTAACTGAAAGATTGGTTAATTAATCCTGAAAAGTACAGCCTTCCATCAGATTTGGTTTAGACAGGGGAATTTTTCAAAGTTCGCGGTTACGAGAAAGGAGTGAAATGTAAGGATTTTGTATTTTGTCTCTAGCAACCAGAGTTGATGGAATAAAAACCTATACTATACTGTTTTAGTTAACTGAAAGATTGGTTAATTAATCCTGAAAAGTACAGCCTTCCATCAGATTTGGTTTAGACAGGGGAATTTTTCAAAGTTCGCGATTACGAGAAAAGAGTGAAATGTAAGGATTTTGTATTTTGTCTCTAGCAACCAGAGTTGATGGAATAAAAACCTATACTATACTGTTTTAGTTAACTGAAAGATTGGTTAATTAATCCTGAAAAGTACAGCCTTCCATCAGATTTGGTTTAGACAGGGGAATTTTTCAAAGTTCGCGATTACGAGAAAAGAGTGAAATGTAAGGATTTTATATTTTGTCTCCAGCAACCAGAGTTGATGGAATAAAAACCTATACTATACTGTTTTAGTTAACTGAAAGATTGGTTAATTAATCCTGAAAAGTACAGCCTTCCCTCAGATTTGGTTTAGACAGGGGAATTTTTCAAAGTTTGCGATTACGAGAAAGGAGTGAAATGTAAGGATTTTGTATTTAGACTCCACCAACCAGAGTTGATGGAATAAAAACCTATTCTATACTGTTTTAGTTAACTGAAAGATTGGTTAATTAATCCTGAAAAGTACAGCCTTCCATCGGATTTGGTTTAGACAGGGGAATTTTTCAAAGTTCGCGGTTACGAGAAAGGAGTGAAATGTAAGGATTTTGTATTTTGTCTCTAGCAACCAGAGTTGATGGAATAAAAACCTATACTATACTGTTTTAGTTAACTGAAAGATTGGTTAATTAATCCTGAAAAGTACAGCCTTCCATCAGATTTGGTTTAGACAGGGGAATTTTTCAAAGTTCGCGATTACGAGAAAAGAGTGAAATGTAAGGATTTTGTATTTTGTCTCTAGCAACCAGAGTTGATGGAATAAAAACCTATACTATACTGTTTTAGTTAACTGAAAGATTGGTTAATTAATCCTGAAAAGTACAGCCTTCCATCAGATTTGGTTTAGACAGGGGAATTTTTCAAAGTTCGCGATTACGAGAAAAGAGTGAAATGTAAGGATTTTGTATTTTGTCTCTAGCAACCAGAGTTAATGGAATAAAAACCTATACTATACTGTTTTAGTTAACTGAAAGATTGGTTAATTAATTCTGAGAAGAACAGCCTCCTATCAGCTTTGATTTAGACAGGGGAATTTTTCAAAGATCGCGATTACGAGAAAGGAGTGAAATGTCACGATTTTGAATTTTGTCTCCACCAACCAGAGTTGATGGAATAAAAACCTATTCTATACTGTTTTAGTTAACTGAAAGATTGGTTAATTAATCCTGAAAAGTACAGCCTTCCATCAGATTTGGTTTAGACAGAAGAATTTTTCAAAGTTCGCGATTACGAGAAACGAGTGAAATGTAAGGATTTTGTATTTTGTCTCTAGCAACCAGAGTTCATGGAATAAAAACCTATACTATACTGTTTTAGTTAACTGAAAGATTGGTTAATTAATCCTGAAAAGTACAGCCTTCCATCAGATTTGGTTTAGACAGGGGAATTTTTCAAAGTTCGCGATTACGAGAAAAGAGTGAAATGTAAGGATTTTATATTTTGTCTCCAGCAACCAGAGTTGATGGAATAAAAACCTATACTATACTGTTTTAGTTAACTGGAAGATTGGTTAATTAATCCTGAAAAGTACAGCCTTCCCTCAGATTTGGTTTAGACAGGGGAATTTTTCAAAGTTTGCGATTACGAGAAAGGAGTGAAATGTAAGGATTTTGTATTTAGACTCTAGCAACCAGAGTTGATGGAATAAAAACCTATACTATACTGTTTTAGTTAACTGAGAGATTGGTTAATTAATCCTGAAAAGTACAGCCTTCCATCAGATTTGGTTTAGACAGGGGAATTTTTCAAAGTTCGCGGTTACGAGAAAGGAGTGAAATGTAAGGATTTTGTATTTTGTCTCTAGCAACCAGAGTTGATGGAATAAAAACCTATACTATACTGTTTTAGTTAACTGAAAGATTGGTTAATTAATCCTGAAAAGTACAGCCTTCCATCAGATTTGGTTTAGGCAGGGGAATTTTTCAAATTTCGCGATTACGAGAAACGAGTGAAATGTCACGATTTTGTATTTTGTCTCCAGCAACCAGAGTTGATGGAGTAAAAAACTATACTATACTGTTTTAGTTAACTGAAAGATTGGTTAATTAATCCTGAAAAGTACAGACTTCCATCAGATTTGGTTTAGACAGGGGAATTTTTCAAAGTTCGCGATTACGAGAAAAGAGTGAAATGTAAGGATTTTGTATTTTGTCTCTAGCAACCAGAGTTGATGGAATAAAAACCTATACTATACTGTTTTAGTTAACTGAAAGATTGGTTAATTAATCCTGAAAAGTACAGCCTTCCATCAGATTTGGTTTAGACAGGGGAATTTTTCAAAGTTCGCGATTACGAGAAAAGAGTGAAATGTAAGGATTTTGTATAATTCCTCAAGGAAATTTCTCGAAAGAAAATTCCTCATGGAAAATTCCTCAAGGAAAATTCCTCAAGGAAAATTCCTCAAGGAAATTTCCCGAAGGAAAATTCCTCACGGAAATATCCCGAAGGAAAATTCCTCAAGGAAAATTCCCGAAGGAAAATTCCTCAAGGAAATTTCCCGAAGGAATATTCCTCAAGGAAATTTCCCGAAGGAAAATTCCTCAAGGAAAATTCCCGAAGGAAAATTCCTCAAGGAAAATTCCCGAAGGAAAATTCCTCAAGGAAATTTCCCGAAGGAAAATTCCCGAAGGATATAAGCAATCACCAATTTTCACCAAAATTCCACAACGAAATTTCCCGAGAAAATTCCTTAAGGAAAGTTCAAGGAAATTTCCTCAAGGATATTTCCTCAAGGAAAGCTGTCGTGTCTGTAACCGAAAGATTGGATTCTAGCAACCAGAGTTGATGGAATAAAAAACTATACTATACTGTTTTAGTTAACTGAAAGATTGGATAATTAATCCTGAAAAGTACAGCCTTCCATCAGATTTGGTTTAGACAGGGGAATTATTCAAAGTTCGCGATTACGAGAAACGAGGGAAATGTCACGATTTTGTATTTTGTCTCCAGCAACCAGAGTTGATGGAATAAAAAACCATACTATACTGTTTTAGTTAACTGAAAGATTTGTTAATTAATCCTGAAAAGTACAGCGTTCCATCAGATTTGGTTTAGGTAGGGGAATTTTTCAAATTTCGCGATTACGAGAAACGAGTGAAATGTCAGGATTTTGTATTTTGTCCCTAGAAAACAGACTTGATGGAATAAAAAACCATACTATTCTGTTTTAGTTAACTGAAAGATTGGATAATTAATCCTGAAAAGTACAGCCTTCCATCAGATTTGGTTTAGGCAGGGGAATTTTTCAAATTTCGCGATTACGAGAAACGAGTGAAATGTCACGATTTTGTATTTTGTCTCCAGCAACCAGAGTTGATGGAATAAAAACCTATTCTATACTGTTTTAGTTAACTGAAAGATTGGTTAATTAATCCTGAAAAGTACAGCCTTCCATCAGATTTGGTTTAGACAGGGGAATTTTTCAAAGTTCGCGGTTACGAGAAAGGAGTGAAATGTAAGGATTTTGTATTTTGTCTCTAGCAACCAGAGTTGATGGAATAAAAACCTATACTATACTGTTTTAGTTAACTGAAAGATTGGTTAATTAATCCTGAAAAGTACAGCCTTCCATCAGATTTGGTTTAGACAGGGGAATTTTTCAAAGTTCGCGATTACGAGAAAAGAGTGAAATGTAAGGATTTTGTATTTTGTCTCTAGCAACCAGAGTTGATGGAATAAAAACCTATACTATACTGTTTTAGTTAACTGAAAGATTGGTTAATTAATCCTGAAAAGTACAGCCATCCATCAGATTTGGTTTAGACAGGGGAATTTTTCAAAGTTCGCGATTACGAGAAAAGAGTGAAATGTAAGGATTTTGTATTTTGTCTCTAGCAACCAGAGTTAATGGAATAAAAACCTATGCTATACTGTTTTAGTTAACTGAAAGATTGGTTAATTAATTCTCAGAAGAACAGCCTCCTATCAGCTTTGATTTAGACAGGGGAATTTTTTAAAGTTCGCGATTACGAGAAACGAGTGATATGTCACGATTTTGAATTTTGTCTCTAGCAACCAGAGCTGATGGAATAAAAACCTATACTATACTGTTTTAGTTAACTGAAAGATTGGTTAATTAATTCTGAAAGGAACAACCTCCTATCAGCTTTGATTTAGACAGGGGAATTTTTCAAAGGTCGCGATTACGAGAAAGGAGTGAAATGTAAGGATTTTGTATTTTGTCTCTAGCAACCAAAGTTGATGGAATAAAAACCTAAACTATACTGTTTTAGTTAACTGAAAGATTGGTTAATTAATTCTGAAAGGAACAACCTCCTATCAGCTTTGATTTAGACAGGGGAATTTTTCAAAGGTCGCGATTACGAGAAAGGAGTGAAATGTAAGGATTTTGTATTTTGTCTCTAGCAACCAGAGTTGATGGAATAAAAACCTAAACTATACTGTTTTAGTTAACTGAAAGATTGGTTAATTAATTCTGAAAAGAACAACCTCCTATCAGCTTTGATTTAGACAGGGGAATTTTTTAAAGTTTGCGATTATGAGAAACGAGTGATATGTCACGATTTTGAATTTTGTCTCTAGCAACCAGAGTTGATGGAATAAAAACCTATACTATACTGTTTTATTTAACTGAAAGATTGGTTAATTAATTCTGAGAAGAACAGCCTCCTATCAGCTTTGATTTAGACAGGGGAATTTTTCAAAGGTCGCGATTACGAGAAAGGAGTGAAATGTCACGATTTTGAATTTTGTCTCCACCAACCAGAGTTGATGGAATAAAAACCTATACTATACTGTTTTAGTTAACTGAAAGATTGGTTAATTAATCCTGAAAAGTACAGCCTTCCATCAGATTTGGTTTAGACAGGGGAATTTTTCAAAGTTCGCGATTACGAGAAAAGAGTGAAATGTAAGGATTTTGTATTTTGTCTCTAGCAACCAGAGTTGATGGAATAAAAACCTATACTATACTGTTTTAGTTAACTGAAAGATTGGTTAATTAATCCTGAAAAGTACAGCCTTCCATCAGATTTGGTTTAGACAGGGGAATTTTTCAAAGTTCGCGATTACGAGAAAAGAGTGAAATGTAAGGATTTTGTATTTTGTCTCTAGCAACCAGAGTTAATGGAATAAAAACCTATACTATACTGTTTTAGTTAACTGAAAGATTGGTTAATTAATTCTGAGAAGAACAGCCTCCTATCAGCTTTGATTTAGACAGGGGAATTTTTCAAAGGTCGCGATTACGAGAAAGGAGTGAAATGTAAGGATTTTGTATTTTGTCTCTAGCAACCAGAGTTGATGGAATAAAAACCTAAACTATACTGTTTTAGTTAACTGAAAGATTGGTTAATTAATTCTGAAAGGAACAACCTCCTATCAGCTTTGATTTAGACAGGGGAATTTTTCAAAGGTCGCGATTACGAGAAAGGAGTGAAATGTAAGGATTTTGTATTTTGTCTCTAGCAACCAGAGTTGATGGAATAAAAACCTAAACTATACTGTTTTAGTTAACTGAAAGATTGGTTAATTAATTCTGAAAAGAACAACCTCCTATCAGCTTTGATTTAGACAGGGGAATTTTTTAAAGTTTGCGATTATGAGAAACGAGTGATATGTCACGATTTTGAATTTTGTCTCTAGCAACCAGAGTTGATGGAATAAAAACCTATACTATACTGTTTTATTTAACTGAAAGATTGGTTAATTAATTCTGAGAAGAACAGCCTCCTATCAGCTTTGATTTAGACAGGGGAATTTTTCAAAGGTCGCGATTACGAGAAAGGAGTGAAATGTCACGATTTTGAATTTTGTCTCCACCAACCAGAGTTGATGGAATAAAAACCTATTCTATACTGTTTTAGTTAACTGAAAGATTGGTTAATTAATCCTGAAAAGTACAGCCTTCCATCAGATTTGGTTTAGACAGGGGAATTTTTCAAAGTTCGCGGTTACGAGAAAGGAGTGAAATGTAAGGATTTTGTATTTTGTCTCTAGCAACCAGAGTTGATGGAATAAAAACCTATACTATACTGTTTTAGTTAACTGAAAGATTGGTTAATTAATCCTGAAAAGTACAGCCTTCCATCAGATTTGGTTTAGACAGGGGAATTTTTCAAAGTTCGCGATTACGAGAAAAGAGTGAAATGTAAGGATTTTGTATTTTGTCTCTAGCAACCAGAGTTGATGGAATAAAAACCTATACTATACTGTTTTAGTTAACTGAAAGATTGGTTAATTAATCCTGAAAAGTACAGCCTTCCATCAGATTTGGTTTAGACAGGGGAATTTTTCAAAGTTCGCGATTACGAGAAAAGAGTGAAATGTAAGGATTTTGTATTTTGTCTCTAGCAACCAGAGTTAATGGAATAAAAACCTATACTATACTGTTTTAGTTAACTGAAAGATTGGTTAATTAATCCTGAAAAGTACAGCCTTCCATCAGATTTGGTTTAGACAGGGGAATTTTTCAAAGTTCGCGATTACGAGAAAGGAGTGAAATGTAAGGATTTTGTATTTTGTCTCTAGCAACCAGAGTTGATGGAATAAAAACCTATACTATACTGTTTTAGTTAACTGAAAGATTGGTTAATTAATCCTGAAAAGTACAGCCTTCCATCAGATTTGGTTTAGACAGGGGAATTTTTCAAAGTTCGCGATTACGAGAAAAGAGTGAAATGTAAGGATTTTGTATTTTGTCTCTAGCAACCAGAGTTGATGGAATAAAAACCTATACTATACTGTTTTAGTTAACTGAAAGATTGGTTAATTAATCCTGAAAAGTACAGCCTTCCATCAGATTTGGTTTAGACAGGGGAATTTTTCAAAGTTCGCGATTACGAGAAAAGAGTGAAATGTAAGGATTTTGTATTTTGTCTCTAGCAACCAGAGTTAATGGAATAAAAACCTATACTATACTGTTTTAGTTAACTGAAAGATTGGTTAATTAATCCTGAAAAGTACAGCCTTCCATCAGATTTGGTTTAGACAGGGGAATTTTTCAAAGTTCGCGATTACGAGAAAAGAGTGAAATGTAAGGATTTTGTATTTTGTCTCTAGCAACCAGAGTTAATGGAATAAAAACCTATACTATACTGTTTTAGTTAACTGAAAGATTGGTTAATTAATCCTGAAAAGTACAGCCTTCCATCAAATTTGGTTTAGACAGGGGAATTTTTCAAAGTTCGCGATTACGAGAAAAGAGTGAAATGTAAGGATTTTGTATTTTGTCTCTAGCAACCAGAGTTAATGGAATAAAAACCTATACTATACTGTTTTAGTTAACTGAAAGATTGGTTAATTAATTCTGAGAAGAACAGCCTCCTATCAGCTTTGATTTAGACAGGGGAATTTTTCAAAGATCGCGATTACGAGAAAGGAGTGAAATGTCACGATTTTGAATTTTGTCTCCACCAACCAGAGTTGATGGAATAAAAACCTATTCTATACTGTTTTAGTTAACTGAAAGATTGGTTAATTAATCCTGAAAAGTACAGCCTTCCATCAGATTTGGTTTAGACAGAAGAATTTTTCAAAGTTCGCGATTACGAGAAACGAGTGAAATGTAAGGATTTTGTATTTTGTCTCTAGCAACCAGAGTTCATGGAATAAAAACCTATACTATACTGTTTTAGTTAACTGAAAGATTGGTTAATTAATCCTGAAAAGTACAGCCTTCCATCAGATTTGGTTTAGACAGGGGAATTTTTCAAAGTTCGCGATTACGAGAAAAGAGTGAAATGTAAGGATTTTATATTTTGTCTCCAGCAACCAGAGTTGATGGAATAAAAACCTATACTATACTGTTTTAGTTAACTGGAAGATTGGTTAATTAATCCTGAAAAGTACAGCCTTCCCTCAGATTTGGTTTAGACAGGGGAATTTTTCAAAGTTTGCGATTACGAGAAAGGAGTGAAATGTAAGGATTTTGTATTTAGACTCTAGCAACCAGAGTTGATGGAATAAAAACCTATACTATACTGTTTTAGTTAACTGAAAGATTGGTTAATTAATCCTGAAAAGTACAGCCTTCCATCAGATTTGGTTTAGACAGGGGAATTTTTCAAAGTTCGCGGTTACGAGAAAGGAGTGAAATGTAAGGATTTTGTATTTTGTCTCTAGCAACCAGAGTTGATGGAATAAAAACCTATACTATACTGTTTTAGTTAACTGAAAGATTGGTTAATTAATCCTGAAAAGTACAGCCTTCCATCAGATTTGGTTTAGACAGGGGAATTTTTCAAAGTTCGCGATTACGAGAAAAGAGTGAAATGTAAGGATTTTGTATTTTGTCTCTAGCAACCAGAGTTGATGGAATAAAAACCTATACTATACTGTTTTAGTTAACTGAAAGATTGGTTAATTAATCCTGAAAAGTACAGCCTTCCATCAGATTTGGTTTAGACAGGGGAATTTTTCAAAGTTCGCGATTACGAGAAAAGAGTGAAATGTAAGGATTTTATATTTTGTCTCCTGCAACCAGAGTTGATGGAATAAAAACCTATACTATACTGTTTTAGTTAACTGAAAGATTGGTTAATTAATCCTGAAAAGTACAGCCTTCCATCAGATTTGGTTTAGACAGGGGAATTTTTCAAAGTTTGCGATTACGAGAAAGGAGTGAAATGTAAGGATTTTGTATTTAGACTCCACCAACCAGAGTTGATGGAATAAAAACCTATTCTATACTGTTTTAGTTAACTGAAAGATTGGTTAATTAATCCTGAAAAGTACAGCCTTCCATCGGATTTGGTTTAGACAGGGGAATTTTTCAAAGTTCGCGGTTACGAGAAAGGAGTGAAATGTAAGGATTTTGTATTTTGTCTCTAGCAACCAGAGTTGATGGAATAAAAACCTATACTATACTGTTTTAGTTAACTGAAAGATTGGTTAATTAATCCTGAAAAGTACAGCCTTCCATCAGATTTGGTTTAGACAGGGGAATTTTTCAAAGTTCGCGATTACGAGAAAAGAGTGAAATGTAAGGATTTTGTATTTTGTCTCTAGCAACCAGAGTTGATGGAATAAAAACCTATACTATACTGTTTTAGTTAACTGAAAGATTGGTTAATTAATCCTGAAAAGTACAGCCTTCCATCAGATTTGGTTTAGACAGGGGAATTTTTCAAAGTTCGCGATTACGAGAAAAGAGTGAAATGTAAGGATTTTGTATTTTGTCTCTAGCAACCAGAGTTAATGGAATAAAAACCTATACTATACTGTTTTAGTTAACTGAAAGATTGGTTAATTAATTCTGAGAAGAACAGCCTCCTATCAGCTTTGATTTAGACAGGGGAATTTTTCAAAGATCGCGATTACGAGAAAGGAGTGAAATGTCACGATTTTGAATTTTGTCTCCACCAACCAGAGTTGATGGAATAAAAACCTATTCTATACTGTTTTAGTTAACTGAAAGATTGGTTAATTAATCCTGAAAAGTACAGCCTTCCATCAGATTTGGTTTAGACAGAAGAATTTTTCAAAGTTCGCGATTACGAGAAACGAGTGAAATGTAAGGATTTTGTATTTTGTCTCTAGCAACCAGAGTTCATGGAATAAAAACCTATACTATACTGTTTTAGTTAACTGAAAGATTGGTTAATTAATCCTGAAAAGTACAGCCTTCCATCAGATTTGGTTTAGACAGGGGAATTTTTCAAAGTTCGCGATTACGAGAAAAGAGTGAAATGTAAGGATTTTATATTTTGTCTCCAGCAACCAGAGTTGATGGAATAAAAACCTATACTATACTGTTTTAGTTAACTGGAAGATTGGTTAATTAATCCTGAAAAGTACAGCCTTCCCTCAGATTTGGTTTAGACAGGGGAATTTTTCAAAGTTTGCGATTACGAGAAAGGAGTGAAATGTAAGGATTTTGTATTTAGACTCTAGCAACCAGAGTTGATGGAATAAAAACCTATACTATACTGTTTTAGTTAACTGAGAGATTGGTTAATTAATCCTGAAAAGTACAGCCTTCCATCAGATTTGGTTTAGACAGGGGAATTTTTCAAAGTTCGCGGTTACGAGAAAGGAGTGAAATGTAAGGATTTTGTATTTTGTCTCTAGCAACCAGAGTTGATGGAATAAAAACCTATACTATACTGTTTTAGTTAACTGAAAGATTGGTTAATTAATCCTGAAAAGTACAGCCTTCCATCAGATTTGGTTTAGGCAGGGGAATTTTTCAAATTTCGCGATTACGAGAAACGAGTGAAATGTCACGATTTTGTATTTTGTCTCCAGCAACCAGAGTTGATGGAGTAAAAAACTATACTATACTGTTTTAGTTAACTGAAAGATTGGTTAATTAATCCTGAAAAGTACAGACTTCCATCAGATTTGGTTTAGACAGGGGAATTTTTCAAAGTTCGCGATTACGAGAAAAGAGTGAAATGTAAGGATTTTGTATTTTGTCTCTAGCAACCAGAGTTGATGGAATAAAAACCTATACTATACTGTTTTAGTTAACTGAAAGATTGGTTAATTAATCCTGAAAAGTACAGCCTTCCATCAGATTTGGTTTAGACAGGGGAATTTTTCAAAGTTCGCGATTACGAGAAAAGAGTGAAATGTAAGGATTTTGTATAATTCCTCAAGGAAATTTCTCGAAAGAAAATTCCTCATGGAAAATTCCTCAAGGAAAATTCCTCAAGGAAAATTCCTCAAGGAAATTTCCCGAAGGAAAATTCCTCACGGAAATATCCCGAAGGAAAATTCCTCAAGGAAAATTCCCGAAGGAAAATTCCTCAAGGAAATTTCCCGAAGGAATATTCCTCAAGGAAATTTCCCGAAGGAAAATTCCTCAAGGAAAATTCCCGAAGGAAAATTCCTCAAGGAAAATTCCCGAAGGAAAATTCCTCAAGGAAATTTCCCGAAGGAAAATTCCCGAAGGATATAAGCAATCACCAATTTTCACCAAAATTCCACAACGAAATTTCCCGAGAAAATTCCTTAAGGAAAGTTCAAGGAAATTTCCTCAAGGATATTTCCTCAAGGAAAGCTGTCGTGTCTGTAACCGAAAGATTGGATTCTAGCAACCAGAGTTGATGGAATAAAAAACTATACTATACTGTTTTAGTTAACTGAAAGATTGGATAATTAATCCTGAAAAGTACAGCCTTCCATCAGATTTGGTTTAGACAGGGGAATTATTCAAAGTTCGCGATTACGAGAAACGAGGGAAATGTCACGATTTTGTATTTTGTCTCCAGCAACCAGAGTTGATGGAATAAAAAACCATACTATACTGTTTTAGTTAACTGAAAGATTTGTTAATTAATCCTGAAAAGTACAGCGTTCCATCAGATTTGGTTTAGGTAGGGGAATTTTTCAAATTTCGCGATTACGAGAAACGAGTGAAATGTCAGGATTTTGTATTTTGTCCCTAGAAAACAGACTTGATGGAATAAAAAACCATACTATTCTGTTTTAGTTAACTGAAAGATTGGATAATTAATCCTGAAAAGTACAGCCTTCCATCAGATTTGGTTTAGGCAGGGGAATTTTTCAAATTTCGCGATTACGAGAAACGAGTGAAATGTCACGATTTTGTATTTTGTCTCCAGCAACCAGAGTTGATGGAGTAAAAAACTATACTATACTGTTTTAGTTAACAGAAAGATTGGATAATTAATCCTGAAAAGTACAGCTTTCCATCAGATTCATGAAAATAGTATAGTTTTTTTATTCCATCAACTCTGGTTGCTGGAGACAAAATACAAAATCGTGACATTTCACTCGTTTCTCGAACTTCGATCAAATCTGATGGAATCCAATCTTTCGGTTACAGACACGCCAGATTTCCTTGAGGAAATTTCCTTGAAGTATCCTTAAGGAAATTTCCCGAAGAAAAATTTCCCTAAGGATAATTCCTCAAGGAAATTTCCCGAAGGAAAATTCCCGAAGGATATAAGCAACCACCAATTTTCACCAAAATTCCACAACGAAATTTCCCGAGAAAATTCCTTAAGGAAAGTTCAAGGAAATTTACTCAAGGATATTTCCTCAAGGAAATCTGTCGTGTCTGTAACCGAAAGATTGGATTCCATCAGATTTGTTCGAAGTTCGAGAAACGAGTGAAATGTCACGACTTTGTATTTTGTCTCTAGCAACCAGAGTTGATGGAATAAAAAACTATACTATACTATTTTAGTTAACTGAAAGATTGGATAATTAATCCTGAAAAGTACAGTCTTCCGTCAGATTTGGTTTAGGCAGGGGAATTTTTCAAATTTCGCGATTACGAGAAAAGAGTGAAATGTAAGGATTTTGTATTTTGTCTCTAGCAACCAGAGTTGATGGAATAAAAACCTATACTATACTGTTTTAGTTAACTGAAAGATTGGTTAATTAATCCTGAAAAGTACAGCCTTCCATCAGATTTGGTTTAGACAGGGGAATTTTTCAAAGTTCGCGATTACGAGAAAAGAGTGAAATGTAAGGATTTTGTATTTTGTCTCTAGCAACCACAGTTGATGGAATAAAAACCTATACTATACTGTTTTAGTTAACTGAAAGATTGGTTAATTAATCCTGAAAAGTACAGCCTTCCATCAGATTTGGTTTAGACAGGGGAATTTTTCAAAGTTCGCGATTACGAGAAAAGAGTGAAATGTAAGGATTTTGTATTTTGTCTCTAGCAACCAGAGTTAATGGAATAAAAACCTATACTATACTGTTTTAGTTAACTGAAAGATTGGTTAATTAATTCTGAGAAGAACAGCCTCCTATCAGCTTTGATTTAGACAGGGGAATTTTTCAAAGGTCGCGATTACGAGAAAGGAGTGAAATGTCACGATTTTGAATTTTGTCTCCACCAACCAGAGTTGATGGAATAAAAACCTATTCTATACTGTTTTAGTTAACTGAAAGATTGGTTAATTAATCCTGAAAAGTACAGCCTTCCATCAGATTTGGTTTAGACAGAAGAATTTTTCAAAGTTCGCGATTACGAGAAACGAGTGAAATGTAAGGATTTTGTATTTTGTCTCTAGCAACCAGAGTTCGTGGAATAAAAACCTATACTATACTGTTTTAGTTAACTGAAAGATTGGTTAATTAATCCTGAAAAGTACAGCCTTCCATCAGATTTGGTTTAGACAGGGGAATTTTTCAAAGTTCGCGATTACGAGAAAAGAGTGAAATGTAAGGATTTTGTATTTTGTCTCTAGCAACCAGAGTTGATGGAATAAAAACCTATACTATACTGTTTTAGTTAACTGAAAGATTGGTTAATTAATCCTGAAAAGTACAGCCTTCCATCAGATTTGGTTTAGACAGGGGAATTTTTCAAAGTTCGCGATTACGAGAAAAGAGTGAAATGTAAGGATTTTGTATTTTGTCTCTAGCAACCAGAGTTAATGGAATAAAAACCTATACTATACTGTGTTTTAGTTAACTGAAAGATTGGTTAATTAATTCTGAGAAGAACAGCCTCCTATCAGCTTTGATTTAGACAGGGGAATTTTTCAAAGGTCGCGATTACGAGAAAGGAGTGAAATGTCACGATTTTGAATTTTGTCTCCACCAACCAGAGTTGATGGAATAAAAACCTATTCTATACTGTTTTAGTTAACTGAAAGATTGGTTAATTAATCCTGAAAAGTACAGCCTTCCATCAGATTTGGTTTAGACAGAAGAATTTTTCAAAGTTCGCGATTACGAGAAACGAGTAAAATGTAAGGATTTTGTATTTTGTCTCTAGCAACCAGAGTTCATGGAATAAAAACCTATACTATACTGTTTTAGTTAACTGAAAGATTGGTTAATTAATCCTGAAAAGTACAGCCTTCCATCAGATTTGGTTTAGACAGGGGAATTTTTCAAAATTCGCGATTACAAGAAAAGAGTGAAATGTAAGGATTTTATATTTTGTCTCTAGCAACCAGAGTTGATGGAATAAAAACCTATACTATACTGTTTTAGTTAACTGAAAGATTGGTTAATTAATCCTGAAAAGTACAGCCTTCCCTCAGATTTGGTTTAGACAGGGGAATTTTTCAAAGTTTGCGATTACGAGAAAGGAGTGAAATGTAAGGATTTTGTATTTAGACTCTAGCAACCAGAGTTGATGGAATAAAAACCTATACTATACTGTTTTAGTTAACTGAAAGATTGGTTAATTAATCCTGAAAAGTACAGCCTTCCATCAGATTTGGTTTAGACAGGGGAATTTTTCAAAGTTCGCGGTTACGAGAAAGGAGTGAAAAGTAAGGATTTTGTATTTTGTCTCTAGCAATGAGGAAATTTCCTTGAACTATCCTTAAGGAACTTTCGCGAAGAAAAATTTCCCGAAGGATAATTCTTCAAGGAAATTTCCCGAAAGAAAATTCCTCATGGAAAATTCCTCAAGGAAAATTCCTCAAGGAAAATTCCTCAAGGAAATTTCCCGAAGGAAAATTCCTCAAGGAAAATTCCCGAAGGAAAATTCCTCAAGGAAAATTCCCGAAGGAAAATTCCTCAAGGAAATTTCCCGAAGGAAAATTCCCGAAGGATATAAGCAACCACCAATTTCCACCAAAATTCCACAACGAAATTTCCCGAGAAAATTCCTTAAGGAAAGTTCAAGGAAATTTCCTCAAGGATATTTCCTCAAGGAAATCTGTCGTGTCTGTAACCGAAAGATTGTATTCCATCAGATTTGTTCGAAGTTCGAGAAACGAGTGAAATGTCACGATTTTGTATTTTGTCTCTAGCAACCAGAGTTGATGGAATAAAAAACTATACTATACTATTTTAGTTAACTGAAAGATTGGATAATTAATCCTGAAAAGTACAGCCTTCCATAAGATTTGGTTTAGGCAGGGGAATTTTTCAAATTTCGCGATTACGAGAAACGAGTGAAATATCACGATTTTGTATTTTGTCTCCAGCAACCAGAGTTGATGGAATAAAAAACCATACTATACTGTTTTAGTTAACTGAGAGATTGGGTAATTAATCCTGAAAAGTACAGCCTTCCATCGGATGTGGTTTAGGTAGGGGAATTTTTCAAATTTCGCGATTACAAGAAACGAGTGAAATGTCACGATTTTGTAGTTTGTCTCTAGCAACCAGAGTTGATGGAATAAAAAACTATACTATACTGTTTTAGTTAACCGAAACCTTCCATCATATTTGGTTTAGACAGGGGAAGTTTTCAAAGTTCGCGATTACGACACACGAGTGAAATGTCACGATTTTGTATTTTGTCTCCAGCAACCAGAGTTGATGGAATAATAAACTATACAATACTGTTTTAGTTAACGGAGAGATTGGATAATTAATCCTGACAAGTACAGCCTTCCATCAGATTTGGTTTAGGCAGGGGAATTTTTCAAATTTCGCGATTACGAGAAACGAGTGAAATGTCACGATTTTGTATTTTGTCTCCAGCAACCAGAGTTGATGGAATAAAAAACCATACTACACTGTTTTAGTTAACTGAAAGATTGGATAATTAATCCTGAAAAGTACAGCCTTCCATCAGATTTGGTTTAGGCAGGGGAATTTTTCAAATTTCGCGATTACAAGAAACGAGTGAAATGTCACGATTTTGTATTTTGTCTACAGCAACCAGAGTTGATGGAATAAAAAACTATACTATACTGTTTTAGTTAACCGAAACCTTCCATCATATTTGGTTTAGACAGGGGAAGTTTTCAAAGTTCGCGATTACGAGACACGAGTGAAATGTCACGATTTTGTATTTTGTCTCCAGCAACCAGAGTTGATGGAATAAAAAACCATACTATACTGTTTTAGTTAACTGAGAGATTGGATAATTAATCCTGAAACGTACATCCTTCCATCAGATTTGGTTTAGGCAGGGGAATTTTTCAAATTTCGCGATTACGAGAAACGAGTGAAATGTCACGATTTTGTCTTTTGTCTCCAGCAACCAGAGTTGATGGAATAAAAAACTATACTATACTGTTTTAGTTAAATGAAAGATTGGATAATTAATCCTGAAAAGTACAGCCTTCCATCAGATTTGGTTTAGGCAGGGGAATTTTTCAAATTTCGCGATTAGGAGAAACGAGTGAAATATCACGATTTTGTCTTTTGTCTCCAGCATCCAGAGTTGATGGAATAAAAAACTATACTATACTGTTTTAGTTAACTGAAAGATTGGATAATTAATCCTGAAAAGTACAGCCTTCCATCAGATTTGGTTTAGACAGGGGAATTTTTCAAAGTTTGCGAATACGAGAAACGAGTGAAATGTCACGATTTTGTATTTTGTCTCCAGCAACCAGAGTTGATGGAATAAAAAACTATACTATACTGTTTTAGTTAACCGAAACCTTCCATCATATTTGGTTTAGACAGGGGAAGATTTCAAAGTTCGCGATTACCAGACACGAGTGAAATGTCACGATTTTGTATTTTGTCTCCAGCAACCAGAGTTGATGGAATAAAAAACCATACTATACCGTTTTAGTTAACTGAAAGATTGGGTAATTAATCCTGAAAAGTACAGCCTTCCATCAGATTTGGTTTAGGCAGGGGAATTTTTCAAATTTCGCGATTACGAGAAACGAGTGAAATATCACGATTTTGTATTTTGTCTCCAGCAACCAGAGTTGATGGAATAAAAAACTATACTATACTGGTTTAGTTAAATGAAAGATTGGTTAATTAATCCTGAAAAGTACAGCCTTCCATCAGATTTGGTTTAGGCAGGGGAATTTTTCAAATTTCGCGATTACGAGAAACGAGTGAAATAACACGATTTTGTATTTTGTCTCCAGCAACCAGAGTTGATGGAATAAAAAACCATACTATACCGTTTTAGTTAACTGAAAGATTGGATAATTAATCCTGAGAAGTACAGCCTTCCATCAGATTTGGTTTAGGCAGGGGAATTTTTCAAATTTCGCGATTACGAGAAACGAGTGAAATAACACGATTTTGTATTTTGTCTCCAGCAACCAGAGTTGATGGAATAAAAAACCATACTATACTGTTTTAGTTAACTGAAAGATTGGTTAATTAATCCTGAAAAGTACAGCCTTGCATCAGATTTGGTTTAGACAGGGGAATTTTTCAAAGTTCGCGATTACGAGAAATCAGAGTTGATGGAATAAAAAACTATACTATACTGTTTTAGTTAACCGAAAGATTGGATAATTAATCCTGAAAAGTACAGCCTTCCATCAGATTAGGTTTAGGCAGGGGAATTTTTCAAATTCGCCATTACGAGAAACGAGTGAAATGTCACGATTTTGTATTTTGTCTCTAGCAACCAGAGTTGATGGAATAAAATACTATACTATACTGTTTTAGTTAACTGAAAGATTGGATAATGAATCCTGAAAAGTACAGCCTTCCATCAGATTTGGTTTAGGCAGGGGAATTTTTCAAATTTCGCGATTACGAGAAACGAGTGATGAAATGTCACGATTTTGTATTTTGTCTCCAGCAACCAGAGTTGATGGAATAAAAAACCATACTATACAGTTTTAGTTAACTGAAAGATTGGACAATTAATCCTGAGAAGTACAGCCTTCCATCAGATTAGGTTTAGGCAGGGGAATTTTTCAAATTTCGCGATTACGAGAAACGAGTGAAATAACACGATTTTGTATTTTGTCTCCAGCAACCAGAGTTGATGGAATAAAAAACCATACTATACCGTTTTAGTTAACTGAAAGATTGGATAATTAATCCTGAGAAGTACAGCCTTCCATCAGATTTGGTTTAGGCAGGGGAATTTTTCAAATTTCGCGATTACGAGAAACGAGTGAAATAACACGATTTTGTATTTTGTCTCCAGCAACCAGAGTTGATGGAATAAAAAACCATACTATACTGTTTTAGTTAACTGAAAGATTGGTTAATTAATCCTGAAAAGTACAGCCTTCCATCAGATTTGGTTTAGACAGGGGAATTTTTCAAAGTTCGCGATTACGAGAAAAGAGTGAAATGTAAGGATTTTGTATTTTGTCTCTAGCAACCAGAGTTAATGGAATAAAAACCTATACAATACTGTTTTAGTTAACTGAAAGATTGGTTAATTAATCCTGAAAAGTACAGCCTTCCCTCAGATTTGGTTTAGACAGGGGAATTTTTTAAAGTTCGCGATTACGAGAAAGGAGTGAAATGTAAGGATTTTGCATTTAGTGTCTAGCAACCAGAGTTGATGGAATAAAAACCTATACTATACCGTTTTAGTTAACTGAAAGATTGGTTAATTAATCCTGAAAAGTACAGCATTCCATCAGATTTGGTTTAGACAGGGGAATTTTTTAAAGTTCGCGGTTACGAGAAAGGAGTGAAATGTAAGGATTTTGTATTTAGTGTCTAGCAACCAGAGTTGATGGAATAAAAACCTATACTAAAACCTATACTGTTTTAGTTAACTGAAAGATTGGTTAGTTAATCCTGAAAAGTACAGCCTTCCATCAGATTTGGTTTAGACAGGGGAATTTTTCAAATTTCGCGGTTACGAGAAAGGAGTGAAAAGTAAGGATTTTGTATTTTGTCTCTAGCAACCAGAGTTGACGGAATAAAAACCTATACTATACTGTTTTAGTTAACTGAAAGATTGGTTAATTAATCCTGAAAAGTACAGCCTTCCATCAGATTTGGTTTAGACAGGGGAATTTTTCAAAGTTCGCGATTACGAGAAAAGAGTGAAATGTAAGGATTTTGTATTTTGTCTCTAGCAACCAGAGTTGATGGAATAAAAACCTATACTATACTGTTTTAGTTAACTGAAAGATTGGTTAATTAATCCTGAAAAGTACAGCCTTCCATCAGATTTGGTTTCGACAGGGGAATTTTTCAAAGTTCGCGATTGCGAGAAAAGAGTGAAATGTAAGGATTTTGTATTTTGTCTCAAGCAACCAGAGTTGACGGAATAAAAACCTATACTATACTGTTTTAGTTAACTGAAAGATTGGTTAGTTAATCCTGAAAAGTACAGCCTTCCATCAGATTTGGTTTAGACAGGGGAATTTTTCAAATTTCGCGGTTACGAGAAAGGAGTGAAAAGTAAGGATTTTGTATTTTGTCTCTAGCAACCAGAGTTGACGGAATAAAAACCTATACTATACTGTTTTAGTTAACTGAAAGGTTGGTTAATTAATCCTGAAAAGTACAGCGTTCCATCAGATTTAGTTTAGACAGGGGAATTTTTCAAAGTTCGCGATTACGAGAAAAGAGTGAAATGTAAGGATTTTGTATTTTGTCTCTAGCAACCAGAGTTGACGGAATAAAAACCTATACTATACTGTTTTAGTTAACTGAAAGATTGGTTAATTAATCCTGAAAAGTACAGCCTTCCATCAGATTTGGTTTAGACAGGGGAATTTTTCAAAGTTCGCGATTACGAGAAAAGAGTGAAATGTAAGGATTTTGTATTTTGTGTCTAGCAACCAGAGTTGATGGAATAAAAACCTATACTATACTGTTTTAGTTAACTGAAAGATTGGTTAATTAATCCTGAAAAGTACAGCCTTCCATCAGATTTGGTTTAGACAGGGGAATTTTTCAAAGTTCGCGATTACGAGAAAAGAGTGAAATGTAAGGATTTTGTATTTTGTCTCCAGCAACCAGAGTTGATGGAATAAAAACCTATACTATACTGTTTTAGTTAACTGAAAGATTGGTTAATTAATCCTGAAAAGTACAGCCTTCCATCAGATTTGGTTTAGACAGGGGAATTTTTCAAAGTTCGCGATTACGAGAAAAGAGTGAAATGTAAGGATTTTGTATTTTGTCTCCAGCAACCAGAGTTGATGGAATAAAAACCTATACTATACTGTTTTAGTTAACTGAAAGATTGGTTAATTAATCCTGAAAAGTACAGCCTTCCATCAGATTTGGTTTAGACAGGGGAATTTTTCAAAGTTCGCGATTACGAGAAAAGAGTGAAATGTAAGGATTTTGTATTTTGTCTCTAGCAACCAGAGTTAATGGAATAAAAACCTATACTATACTGTTTTAGTTAACTGAAACATTGGTTAATTAATCCTGAAAAGTACAGCCTTCCCTCAGATTTGGTTTAGACAGGGGAATTTTTTAAAGTTCGCGGTTACGAGAAAGGAGTGAAATGTAAGGATTTTGTATTTAGTGTCTAGCAACCAGAGTTGATGGAATAAAAACCTATACTAAAACCTATACTGTTTTAGTTAACTGAAAGATTGGTTAGTTAATCCTGAAAAGTACAGCCTTCCATCAGATTTGGTTTAGACAGGGGAATTTTTCAAATTTCGCGGTTACGAGAAAGGAGTGAAAAGTAAGGATTTTGTATTTTGTCTCTAGCAACCAGAGTTGACGGAATAAAAACCTATACTATACTGTTTTAGTTAACTGAAAGATTGGTTAATTAATCCTGAAAAGTACAGCCTTCCATCAGATTTGGTTTAGACAGGGGAATTTTTCAAAGTTCGCGATTACGAGAAAAGAGTGAAATGTAAGGATTTTGTATTTTGTCTCTAGCAACCAGAGTTGATGGAATAAAAACCTATACTATACTGTTTTAGTTAACTGAAAGATTGGTTAATTAATCCTGAAAAGTACAGCCTTCCATCAGATTTGGTTTAGACAGGGGAATTTTTCAAAGTTCGCGATTACGAGAAAAGAGTGAAATGTAAGGATTTTGTATTTTGTCTCTAGCTACCAGAGTTGACGGAATAAAAACCTATACTATACTGTTTTAGTTAACTGAAAGATTGGTTAGTTAATCCTGAAAAGTACAGCCTTCCATCAGATTTGGTTTAGACAGGGGAATTTTTCAAATTTCGCGGTTACGAGAAAGGAGTGAAAAGTAAGGATTTTGTATTTTGTCTCTAGCAACCAGAGTTGACGGAATAAAAACCTATACTATACTGTTTTAGTTAACTGAAAGATTGGTTAATTAATCCTGAAAAGTACAGCCTTCCATCAGATTTGGTTTAGACAGGGGAATTTTTCAAAGTTCGCGGTTACGAGAAAGGAGTGAAATTTAAGGATTTTGAATTTTGTCTCTAGCAACCAGAGTTGATGGAATAAAAACCTATACAATACTGTTTTAGTTAACTGAAAGATTGGGTAATTAATCCTGAAAAGTACAGCCTTCCATCAGATTTGGTTTAGACAGGGGAATTTTTCAAAGTTCGCGATTACGAGAAAAGAGTGAAATGTAAGGATTTTGTATTTTGTCTCTAGCAACCAGAGTTGATGGAATAAAAACCTATACTATACTGTTTTAGTTAACTGAAAGATTGGTTAATTAATCCTGAAAAGTACAGCCTTCCATCAGATTTGGTTTAGACAGGGGAATTTTTCAAAGTTCGCGATTACGAGAAAAGAGTGAAATGTAAGGATTTTGTATTTGGTCTCTAGCTACCAGAGTTGACGGAATAAAAACCTATACTATACTGTTTTAGTTAACTGAAAGATTGGTTAGTTAATCCTGAAAAGTACAGCCTTCCATCAGATTTGGTTTAGACAGGGGAATTTTTCAAATTTCGCGGTTACGAGAAAGGAGTGAAAAGTAAGGATTTTGTATTTTGTCTCTAGCAACCAGAGTTGACGGAATAAAAACCTATACTATACTGTTTTAGTTAACTGAAAGATTGGTTAATTAATCCTGAAAAGTACAGCCTTCCATCAGATTTGGTTTAGACAGGGGAATTTTTCAAAGTTCGCGGTTACGAGAAAGGAGTGAAATTTAAGGATTTTGAATTTTGTCTCTAGCAACCAGAGTTGATGGAATAAAAACCTATACAATACTGTTTTAGTTAACTGAAAGATTGGGTAATTAATCCTGAAAAGTACAGCCTTCCATCAGATTTGGTTTAGACAGGGGAATTTTTCAAAGTTCGCGATTACGAGAAAAGAGTGAAATGTAAGGATTTTGTATTTTGTCTCTAGCAACCAGAGTTGATGGAATAAAAACCTATACTATACTGTTTTAGTTAACTGAAAGATTGGTTAATTAATCCTGAAAAGTACAGCCTTCCATCAGATTTGGTTTAGACAGGGGAATTTTTCAAAATTCGCGATTACGAGAAAGGAGTGAAATGTAAGGATTTTGTATTTTGTCTCTAGCAACCAGAGTTGATGGAATAAAAACCTATACCATACTGTTTTAGTTAACTGAAAGATTGGTTAATTAATCCTGAAAAGTATAGCCTTTCATCAGATTTGGTTTAGACAAGGGAATTTTTCAAAGTTCGCGGTTACAAGAAACGAGTGAAATGTGACGATTTAGTATTTTGGTTCGCGATTACGAGATTTGTCTTTGGCTACCAGCTTTGATGGATAAAACGTTTATTCCATACTGTTTTAGTTAACTGATAGATTTGTTAATTAATTTAAACACCATTTAATTTCATCGACCGTACTAAATTTTGTACCGCGATATCAAAATGTTGAAAATAAAAACAACGAAAAAACGGACCCACCAAAATTCTGCATGATCCATGGTTGCATTCTGCTACTGCTGCTGTTGCTGCGAGCTGAAAACATGCTGTTGCTGATGGTGTGCCCTCAGCTGATGCTGATTATACTCAGACACCAAGGGGTTCTGCCCCCAGTAGAGCTGACTTGGTTCTGCCTGGCAAATTATTGCTGCTAGCTCGGTTGTTGCTGATTCTGAAAATTTTACTTATTGGGAGATTTTGACAAACATTTTTCAAACGGTCATAACTTCCAAAATAAGCAATTAATCACCATGAAATTAATCATAATCATTCCTAAGAGCCTAGTAAACAAATTAAATGCAACAGTTGCGGTAAAAACCAGCAAACATTTGAAAACAAAAATTATAAAGCCGAGAGAAATTTTTATATAGATCAAGATCTGTTTTTACGTTAATTTTCTAAACATTGTCCTCTGCAAATCAGAGGAGACAGCAAACTGCAATGTTCAGGATTAATTACCCAATGTATCAGCAATCCAATGGTGTATAATAATAATTTTTAGCACCACAGGTTTGCTCATAATTACACATAAACCAAAGACATACATCAACGTTCTATAAAAAAACCACTGCCTTTATCTCGTTACCTTACCAAATCTAATAAACTTTCGGCTGGACCTTGATTTTTTCCCTCTTTAGTTCCTTCTTGTGGCTCGTGACGGTTTTTACACATTTTGCTGTTGTTTTCTTTTGATATTGCGAGGAAAATTTCGGTAAATGCACTCGCAGAGAAAAGCGTAGTAAAGTCACTTTTTTTAGCTGTGGAGTGCCTAGATGGTCGACATACACGATCGAAAATAACGTCACTCCCCCCACTCCAAAGGTTCATACGAGCAATTTTGCATTTGCTCAGTTTTTGTTAAATATTTCCCGAATTAATTTAGCTACGCAGCTGCTGCTTTCATACAAGCAATCTACATTGTTTGCTGCATAATATACGAAAAAATAAACAATTCTTATTGACTAGTAATGAAGTTATTAACGACCAAAGAAGTTATAGACCAAACAAGAACAGAATTGGAAAGCAGTGATGACTGAAAACTAAATAACCCCCGAAATAATTTGGATACACAATTGCTGCTTTCATACATATAATCTACAATGTCTTCTGCATAATACACGTAAAAATCAATAATGCAACATGAGTAGTAATCAAGTTATTAAAGACCAAAGAAGTTATAGACCAAATAACAATAGAATTGTAAGGTAGATAGTGATATTTGTCGGAAAAATTAAAGATCTCCCGGAATAATTTAGATACACAACTGCTGCTTATATACACGTAATCTACATTGTTTTCTGCATAATATTTGTAAAAATCAACAATGCAGCTTGACTAGAAATGAAGTTATTAAAGACCAAAGATGTTATAGACCAAATAACCATATAATTGGAATGCAGAGATATTTAACAACAATTATCCCCAATGGAATACAATGAAAGAAATAATTATAAAGGTCAGACAAAATTTCACAAAGTGCAAATTACGAAGTAACATTTATAAAAATTCAAAATAATCAAGCAATGTCTATTAAATCACAACAATTATTCCTAAGGGTCTAACAAACACTGTAACAGCGGACACAGCATAAGATACAATTATGAAGTATCAACAAAGATATCGACAAAAAAAGCTTCCTAACTTCATGAATAATTATCCAATCTTAATGAAACTAAAAACAATTATTACCAAGGATATAATGAACAATGTAAAGTCAAGAAAAGACTTAGAAACCAAGCATAAATATCGAAGAAAACGACGTAAAATCCAGAGACGAATTTATCGGCATAAATTTGATCGTTCCACAATGCGCACCAACGCTCGACGCTTATCATCGACGCCGGGCGTCGCATCTAGTAGCCGGGCGTCCGTCGAACTTAGTGGTTGGTGAATCGCACCCCAAAAATAGTCGGTGCAAAAAGCGCGTGTTTCAAATCGCGAGTGCGCGCGGGAAATTCGAACATTTGCATCGTAAATACTTGAAGACGGTTTACCTATGACTTGGGTGGTCGATTGAGGGACTTTTCGGGCGAAATAATACGCCGAAAGGTATCTTCGGGAAGGTTTTTATCGATAAGTCGTACCTCTGGATAGAATACGGAGGAAATCACGGGCCATTGCCGCGAAACGCGGCAAAAAAGTCAAAGTGAGTGGTTTTTTTCTTTCGCCAAGATTTAAGTTTTATTTTAATTTATCTTGTTGGATTTGTTGAAACTTAAAATGCTGCTTTCATACACGTAATCTACAACGTTTTCTGTATAATATATGTTAAAATCAACCGCCCATCTTGACTGGTAACGAAGTTATTAAACACCAAAGAAGTTATAGACCAAATAACAATAGATTTGGAAAATGGTGATATTTGTGGGAAAAATTAAATATCTCCCGAAATAATTTAGATACACAATTACTGCTTTCAAACACGTAATCTACAATGTTTTCTGCATAATATATGTTAAAATCAACAGTGCATCTTGACTGGTAAACAAGTTATTAAAGACCAGAGAAGTTATAGACCAAATAACTAAAGCATTGCACAAGTTTCTTTCTGAAATTAAGCTCGTTACTTAATGGAAAAGCTCACCATTAAGTAACGAGCTTAATTTAATGTCGTGCGTAACATAAAAATGCCTGACACATTTCGAGATTACGGATTGATTATGCTCCTTTATCTGGAACTTTTTGTTCCCTTGTTGGTCATTGTTTAATAATGTAATAGGAGTCTCACATAATGTAATAGGACTCGCTTGACTTTCTTGCATCGTTGACTTTTTCTGGCCTCGAAACGTGGCAAAAAAGTCAAAGTGAGCGCTTTTTTTTTCGTTGCTTAACCTAAAAATAAATTTCTGTTTTGGTTGGTTATTAATTGGTACCTCGTTATTAGTATATTTTTTGTTGTGTTTGTTGAATAAAAACACCCGGTTCATTAAAGAAGCGGTTTTATTTATAGTAGCAATGTTTACGTTTCGGGAAAATATTTAATATAAAAAAAATATACTATGATTATATACAGGGTATATACAGCCAATATATGTAGGTTTTACACTCGTGAGGTAAATTAGGTATTTTTGTTACTTACAAAAGTGAACTGCTAATAATGCTAATAATCATATATGAAAAGTGACGAATTTGATTTTTTTTTATACAATCTGACAACCAGAAGTGACAAATTAACGCGCGTTTTCTTAGGGATTTATCCGATTTTGACCAAACTGATACCAACTCATCCTCCAGTGACTTTAAACATGTATGTATACCAATTTACAGGTCAGTGGGTACAAACGCAGTAGATAGATGCATACTTTTCGAGCAAACTGTACGTACACTCTCGATGCTTGTGTAAGAAGCTTTTCTGAAACGCCTTTCTGGGTGTAATAACGAGGGCAAAGTTATTTGACACGGGCGCCATCTGGACCTCCACTAGAGACACGTTATTTGTCACACGTCAATAGTTAAAGTGGATGAAAATTCATCTTAAATATTATACAGGGATTTATTGCAACAGGTCTAGATCTATAGATACAGCGATACTTAAAAAAAAAAACTGAGAAAACTGCCATAAAATCAGTTAACAAATGACATAAATTCAAAGAAAATGCAAAAGTACTGCTTTCAAGATGTATTTTGATGAATTGATAAAAAGCCACCATTCAGAAGGATCGTGGGGAATATCAAACTCGTTCATAAGACCCTCAACATCGTGACATACACGTAAAGATACTTCCATTTTAAAATATGCTTTAAAAAAATCTTCACGACTTGCCTGTCAAATCAGAAAAGTTTCTTCAAACAGGCAAAATTTCTTCTGTGTCAAAAATCGAAGATGATGAAGTGGATGGCGCACTTGGAAGAGGATAGTTCTCTCCATGGGGAATGGGTCGCGATGCTGATGGCAAATTTGGATATTTTATTTTATGCTTATCGAATTCGAATATCCGATGACGCTTATCGTGCAAAAATAGCAATCGTCTAGATCTAGATGATTGGAAGGCTCTCGCCACAACATGGGAACTGCAAATGGCATTTTCTTTTGCTTCCCTTTCATTAACTTTAAAAGTCCGATCTAACAGGAATTAGAGGATATATTAGGTGATTTTTCCCGATCTCTAAATCGAAAATAGCAGCAGTAAGCTGCTTTTACCTCTACGATATTTCTTTCAGATATTGTAGGACCCTTGTTCCCCTGTGTTATTATCCAAGATCGATCTGAATGTAGCTTTCATTGTTTTGTGAATACAATTACTTGGTTTGACTACGCGAAATTTCGTTTAATAAATAATTCTTCATAATGGGGAAATTTTGCTGGAGTCGACTCTCCAAGTTAAAGACGTCAATATTAAACAAAGTCTAATTACATTTCTGTACCTTAAATATCGCTTTTAGGGGTCAAAGAGTCCCGATGAGAACCCGCGGGTCTCGGCTTTAACTATCGATTTGCTCTTCAATCCAACAAAGAAGCCACCTAATCAACACTTTTCCAACCCCTTGATTTCCCGACATTTCCAAATCACCTGCGGGCTAATACACGGTGACGAAGACAAATCGTAAAATTCGATTTTCATTAATCCAGATGCTCCCACGGAACATATGGACGCGAATTTGTCGACTCTCAAATCGAAAGCTTCGACTTTTAATATTAAATTATATACGATACGAATAAAAAACCTGTTTTATTTCATTTGTAACTTGAAATTAAAAAAAATATATATATACACGTCGACTGCGGCAACATTTTAATTTTATAATGGATTCTTATGTTTGCAAAACGTCCAGCGGAGTTTACCATACTGTAAAACATACAGACGTGCTCCAACGTGTACCGAAATAAACCGGTTAAGTGCAACGTCTATCCGGTATTGTGTGAGGAACTGATTAACTGGCCTTTGTTTGTCGACCGATGTTTATGTGCTTGGTTTATATCTAGCCACCGGGTATTAATCAATCTGGGTTTAGAGAGCAGCAAAAGCCGTCGAAAGGCATGCCCAATCGTGATTCGAGCTATTAAAATACTCACGGTCAGGATAACACGATCTAAAGCCGCCGCACACGCGCAGTTTCAACTGTACAGTTTGAATTGTACAGGTGAAACTGAACGTGTGTGGTCGGCTTAAGACGACAATGTAACTAAATAGTTATTACATAATGAAGTATGAGCGTATGCAGTATAACGGTGAATTGAGTGAATAGATAATAAATTATTATGAATTGAGAACCTGTGTTCGATTCGATCTAATTAAGTAGCACCCCACACAAGCAAAACGTCACAATTAATCAATATGATTTACGAGCTTAAAACATGTTTTATCTGTCAACAGCCCTAAGAGAGATTACAAATCATTCACGGGGTGCTGCATTTTCCAAGCCGTTGTACCGCAGGTAGCCATTGTTCCACTAGGAAATATATTTATCTGCTGAAAGGATTACTGAACAGTAGCACGAGAGATGTTTTGTCATTGAAGTTAATATTGTACTACGAAGAAGTTATTGTTGTACCACATAAGTAAAGTAAAATATTAAATGATATTATGTCCTGCGCAGTTGCCATGTTTATAAATTACGAAATATCCGCATAAATTTTAATTTTACTGCCCGGATAGTGCAAGATTCGATTTGAGATTTGAGCCCAACGGTGCAGATTTAATCGATCACGACAGAAATAGGAATTATTATTAGAATTGTTAGTGTTTTGCTTCTAGGGAATTCAAAACATTCGCAGCACAATTTACGAAATTTTTAATTCGCAAACGAAAACAGAATTTTCAATTCTGAAAATGAATTGCAATAAGTTAAAGTAAATTTTTAATACTGTGCTTGAATAAAAAATAAAACAATATTCTTGTCTGAAGTATATTATTTATTTTGTTCTGTATTTTTTTACGTACGAGTGTGAAACCGTAATGTGAAAGATATAGAACCTTTTCACTTTAAAGTTAAGTTGTCTAAAAAAACGCAAAAAAATCATTATCCAACACATTCAGAGAACACAGTGAAGCGAGATATACGGATTATTTGTTGGATGGTTCAAGATAAAAGAAAGCGATATATTCTTGGCAGAGATAAAAGCCCGAGTTGCAGTTTGAAATAGGCGGCGTTTTCAGTAGCATGTAACGCGCTAACAATACTGCAGACGTCAACAAAAAGGTTTTTGCCTAGGCAAAAGCTATTTGCCTTGGCAAATAGATATTGATTCTTCATATGTATTTTTAAAGCTATTTGTCTAGGCAAATATATTTGCCAAGACCGTTGTTAGGCATTTTGTTTTCAATCGTCTTTGTTATAAAATTGTGATATTGTGAGGTTATATGTGGTTATGAGCAGTCATTGTGCAGTCCGTGCATCTTGTCAAATACGTCATAATTAAAATTGGTTGGTTACTTCTGTGTAATATCGTATTCTAACATAATGATTTTAATGAAGTTACGTCTGATTTGATTTGCCAGAATTTTTTTTTCTGGCCTACGACACACATAACAGTACATCACTACTTGTGTGGGGTATGCGCGCAGTAATTTTTTGCGAGTAATCGATAAGGTCATAATCTGATTATTAACTGACACACGTTTCATTTCACTAGTTTGAGTGGGTCAGCAACAATCACATTTTAAAGCAGCTGTATTCGGCAGAAATAGGCTTTTTTTTTTTTTCGAAAATCCTTGACATGTTTTGATCAAGAATCGTGTGATATCTTAAATAAACATAATTTTTAGACTTACCTTATCATTCATATTCATTGCCTCCTAATCTCCCACGGTCCTGTGGCAGATTACACGCGAGATCACATCGATAACCTCAAAAATCCAACATTTTGACAGTTCAAACAACACTTCGCGAAAGCGACCACTGAAACAAACAAAATAAACAATGAATATAGATGCAAGATGGCACGGCGCAAGGCAAGTGATACTGCATAATCCTAACCTAACAATAGACCTAATAGAATGATTAATATCGATCTATATACCAGTAAAATTGTAGACGACAATCCTACACGCTGGCGCTGTTCACACTCTTAAACTCGCGTTTCTCAGCTGTAATTTGTTATAAACCACGGAAACTAGTCAAAATTTATCTCACAATTACGCTCACATTGTTGCAATGTGCAACACCAAAACACGGTGTAGATTGTGTAGAATGTCATATGTCAATATCGATAATACAACAATCAATTGCTTCAATTCGTAACTATTATCACTCTACATCCGCCGCAAACTCAATTATTCAACTAACCCACCCCAACAACGCCCCGGAAAACGATTAACCCTTTTAATAACATGCAAATTGAACGCAATTAAAATAAAATCGCATCGCGAAGCGGAAGATCCAACCTCAAAACCAACCAGAACGCTTTCCAGTTAATACCGGCAGTTAAAAATAAAAGAAAATCCCTATTTTTAGGGTTCTAAGGGGTGCATCGACACTTGGACGTTAACCTAATTTCTTTCGCCTGCAAGAAGTAGTAGCGAAGGTGTAATTTATTCGAAATACTAACCGCCAACATAATAGATGATTGGTAGCGAACAGCGGACACGCGAATGGTGAAAATGGTTCATGGTACTATGCAGTTAGAGGCCCATGCACTGGGTCATGGTGTCAAAGACCTCCAGGGGTTGTTTTAGATTAGTGGTCGCGTGCAAGGGTTGTATTATACGTGCCAACTTAGCACACCAATGCCGATTTATCGGTAGGGGTAACTGAAGAAAGCTCAGTTATTGTTTAATGGAAAAAAGTAAAGCATAGAGTTTTTTTTTATGTTATTTTATCAAATAAAGTCATACAGACACCATTTGAAGTTTTAGGAACACCCCGCCTTATAAACCAGTGCGAACTAAATGATTTGGTTAAAGATTTATGTCAAAAGAAGGTTTATCAAAAGACAAAGCCGAGTTATTGGGTTACATTCTAGGCTACAGGAATGGAATCTTTTCGTACGAGGTGTGACAGTGTCCTCATTTACAAAGCGTAACGAGCCTTTTAAAGCAGATTTTAAAATGGAAGGATCTTTACGTGTATGTCACGATGTTGAGGGTCTTATGAACGAGTTTGATATTCCCCACGGTCCTTCTGGATGGTGGCTTTTTATCGATTCATCAAAATATACAGCTTGAAAGCAGTACTTTAGCATATTCTTTGAATTTATTGAATTTGTTAACTGATTTTGTTGCAGTTTTCTCAGTTTTTTTAAGTATCGCTTTATCTATAAATCTAGACCTGTTACAATAAATTCACTTTCAATTTCTAGTTATGTAAGGCAAATTTGATTGTATCAGAAAGTTGGAAATTTGTTTCCTTGCTTTTATGTCCCTACTAACCAAAATATGAATGAATAACTTACGAGGGGTTGTTCGAAATCAGTTACAACGAAACCAACCTCAAATAAATGTTACTCGTTGCTCTAATTAGGGATGCTTTTAATACATTCGTCCACCAAGCGTGATTCAATTTTTTGGTCGGAGTAGCCAACGGTAAAAACCAGCTTTTTTATTTATTTTTTTTTATGGAGGGGTGAAAACGAAAGAGGCAGTAATTAAAATGGGGCTGCTAACAGTTAAAAAAACTCCGCTAAAATGAATTTTCGGTGGTCCTTAATTAATGTTTCGGTGGCGACTATGTGCTTTTAATGGCGGAAATGTTTACGATGTTAAAAATTAGGTTTTACATATTAGATGTCGATGAATTTTTGTTGAAAACTTAGTGATAGCAGAAAATTAAAGGGTTGAAATTTGGTATGAATATTTCGAATTACCAGGGGACAAACTGGATTATTTTTGGTGATAATTTAACAACCGGAAATGGGTTAAGTGTTATCTATAACAAGCTAAGTTTGAAAATATGTCATCAAAATAACTACTTTACGACATTTTCTCCTTTCGGGGTAAACTGTGTCCGATCTAATCGCGCGACATTGATGATTGCAACAGTACCTGATGGGAAATGGTCTGGAATCCATTTCTGATAACCTTCTTGTTCTAAGTTATACGGTTCGCGCGTAATATTGGATTGAAAATCATAAATATCGAGATATTTTTCTATGAAGTAGGTAGAACGCTGAATATTGTACGGGTTATAAATAATGTTTTACCGCCTTGCGGGCGCTAGGACATTCATTACGGCCAGGGCTATGAAAAACGGATGTAGTGTAGTTGAGAACTAACGACGACTTTAATTTCGCCGATATGAAATAGCGACAAACGCGAGCGCAAGTTTTAAAACGTAAGCCGTTTTTTACAGTGCACTACATACCTACTACAATTTTCAAGTTTTTATTCGTCTACGCCAGCTAGAAATTTACAAGCGGGTTTATGGAGCGCCATTTGCGTCACCAAGCACAATTTTTCTGATTGAAAATACGAAAATGAAGTAGTGCGCAACACTAAGATTAGGATAAAAAAACGAATTTTAGTTTATTTAAACTCTAGAATTCAAGTTAGCGTTCACAATTATTGCTAGTTATTGGTCCATAGTGTATATTTTTATCTTTTGTGGCGGCTATTAAGCACAAAGTGTCTGCAAATGACACAGTTATTAATTACGTGGGAAGACGTTGTTAATAAAAAGCACCCCGTATCTTTGAGAATTGATTGCCACCAGTAAAAAAAACTTCATTAATAGTGTTCAGTTTACAGTAACAAAAAACATTTTTAGTTGAACAAGTTTTGAAAATGTCTCTTGGACAAAGTGTATAATATAGAACGCTACAATTTTGGAGATTAATTACCTAAAGTATCTGCTATCTAGGCATGTATAATAACCATTTCTATCGCAATTAGTTAGCTGGGAATAGTCCATGAAATAAATTCACGATATTACTTCATCTGAAGTAAAGTACGCTTTCTGAATCAAAGTTTTCAAAATTTCTCCTGGACAAAGTAGACCTTGTAAGTAGCTATAATTTTTCAGGATTAGTTATCCAAAGTGTTTGCTATCTAAACACGTATAATAATCATTTCTATCACAAATAGTTTGCTAGTAATTATCCATTGAAACAACGACATTACACCATTTGAATTTGAAGCCATCGCAAAAACTGGCAAGAAAAGTTCTCACAGGCTTTGAATAAATATTATACTTTTCCCGTCGATTATTGATCGCGTATAATGCATTATATCGTATCAACCCTTGGCGGTGATCAATCACAACTGTTGGGGAAAATTGTTCGACTTTAATGAATGCCGGAAAATGTCGGTCTGTTGCATAAGGTTACCTATCGGATGACTTTATCCCGTGTCGTTCACCTTTCCCCAGGCAGAAATCGTGTTTCTAGGCCTTCGATTAACAAAGAAAAATAGGTAATACTATGCGCCCGTGTTAATTCTACACGGACTGGCTGAAAATAAATCGTTTCAAATAAATGGTGAAGGTGCCGGATGAAAATTTATTCAACTATTGGTTTTAAATCAAATTTTTCCTTATATTATCAACGAGACATGCAGTACAGAGCGCAATCAGTGGACCATACAAGTTTATTAGGTTAATATATCCGAATAAATCGATCAGAATTTGATTTGTACACTGAAAATCAGACCAAAATTTACGGGTACGTGACAAAGGTGATCATTGATAATTGCATTTGATGCGTGAGTACCAAAACTGGGTCAGTAAATAATGTATTTATCTGCATTACGCGGAAGTCAACTATTACTGAATACCATACTGGCAAATATAAACAAACGCCCCTTTGGTGTAAAGTTGATTATTGCAAGGTTTATGTCATTGAATACTTTATTCAACACTTCAGTATTACACGAATACGATCTAAATTTAACGGTCTTATATTTGTAGCATATCTTCGTTATAATGTTCGTTCTCATAAAAATTCCGAACGGAATCTCGCGCTAATAAAATAGCGAGTTTTTTTTTTCGTGGTTACGCGCGTGAAGGCATTGTGTGAATTCGTAATGTACGTTATGATTTATTGGCAAAAACAGACCGGTGACTTCTACGTGTTTTTTCTCCGCTATTTTGTTGGATTCATTCCAAACACCCGATTATTACGTACTGTTGTGAAAAGAATTGTACGAATTTTGCCATTCTGTCCAAACTAATTGCGACAGAAATGATTATTATACATGTCTAGATAGCAGATACTTTATGGAAAAAAAGCAACATCAAAAAATAAAAAATGCATTATTTACTGACCCAATTTTGGTACTCAAGCATCAAATGTAATTATCAATGATTACCTTTGTCACGTACCCGTAAATTTTGGTCTGAGTTTCAGTGTACAAATCCAATTCTGATCGATTTATTCGGATATATTAACCTAATAAACTTGTATGGTCCACTGATTGCGCTCTGTACTGCATGTCTCGTTGATAATATAAGGGAAAATTTGATTTAAAACCAATGGTTTGAATAAATTTTCATCCGGCACCCTCACCATTTATTTGAAACGATTTATTTTCAGCCAGTCCGTGTAGAATTAACACGGGCGCATAGTATTACCTACTTTTCTTTGTTAATCGAAAGCCTAGAAACACGATTTCTGCCTGGGGGAAGGTGAACGACACGGGATAAAGTCACTCGATAGGTAACCTTATGCAACAGACCGACATTTTCCGGCATTCATTAAAGTCGAACAATTTTCCCCAACAGTTGTGATTGATCACCGCCAAGGGTTGATACGATATAATGCATTATACGCGGTCAATAATCGACGGGAAAAGTATAATATTTATTCAAAGCCTGTGAGAAGTTTTCTTGCCAGCTTTTGCGATGGCTTCAAATTCAAATGGTGTAATGTCGTTGCTTCAATGGATAATTACTAGCAAACTATTTGTGATAGAAATGATTATTATATGTGTTTAGATAGCAGACACTTTGGATAACTAATCATGAAATTATAGCTACTTACAAGATCTAGTTTGTCCATATAGAAGTCCAGGAGAAATTTGGAAAACTTTGATTCAGTTAGCGTACTTTACTTCAGATGAAGTACTGTGATTTTGTTCCATGGACAATTACCAGGAAACTAATTGTCATCGAAATGGTTTATTATACATGCTTAGATAGCAGATACTTTGGGTAACTAATCCCCAAAATTGTAGCTTCCCATATTCTACACTTCATCCAAGAGACATTTTCAAAACTTGTTCAACTCAAAATGTTTTTTGTTACTGTAAACTGAACACTATTAATCAAGTTTTTTTTCACTGGTGGCAATCAATTCTCAAAGATAAGGGGTGCTTTTTATTAACAACGTCTTCCCACGTAATTAATAACTGTGTCGTTTGCAGACACTTTGTACTTAATAGCCCTATTATACACCATAGAATATAAAAACATACACTACGGACCAATAACTAGCAATAATTGTGAATGCCAACTTGAATTCTAGAGTTTTAAACACAAATAAACTAAAAATCGTTCTTTTATTCGAATCTTAGTGTTGTGTACTACTTCCTTTTCGCATTTTCAATCAGAAAATTGTGCTTGGTAATGCAATTGACGCTCCATAAACCGGCTTGTAAATTTTTAGCTGGCGTAGACGAATGAAAACTTGAAAATTGTAGTATGTAGTGCACTGTAAACCCAAACGGCTTACGTTTTAAAACTTGCGCTCGCGTTTGTCGCTATTTCATATCGACGAAATTAAAGTCATCGTTAGTTCTCAACTACACTACATCCGTTTTTCATAGCCCTGGTCGTAATGAATGTCCCAGCGCCCGCAAGGCGGGAAAACATTATTTATAACCCATACAATTTACACCGTTCTACTTACTTCCTAGAAAAATACGTTTATCATCTCGATATTTATGATTTTCAATTCAATATTACTCGCGAACCGTACAACTTAGAACAACGGGGTTATCAGAAATGGATTCCCGAGATAATGTCGTAAAGTAACTATTTTGATGACAAATGTCTCAAGTAATACAAACCTCCAAAGGAAAACTGCTAGAAAGTTAGTAAGTAATGGGTAATTTCGGTCGTTCTGTCCAAGTTTATGTCGCTTACGATTAAACCAACGGTGGCACAGCACTTTAGAGGACAGCGGAAGCCAAAATACGCGGCAACTCTCCCTCTCTCTCTTGCCGGAAGGGCGATGTGGTTAAATATCGGTTTTAAATTAATTGGACTGTAATTGATTGGTGGACTATAAGTCGTTCGGATTAACGATCGCAAGAGGCAAAACGGCCCCACCAATTAGCTTTAATTGCACCCTGTCGAGCTGTGGCATACGCTGCTGCCCCCATATCAAGTTACACTTCATTTTCTTTATTGGAATTTCTCGCCATTTTACCGCGTGGATACGTTTCGCTATTATTACTCGAAGTGCGCAGGTAAAAAATAAGCTGGTTTGCTCGTAGCTGTCAGATATCGCAGAGTCAAGTTTTGAATAATTACGAGCAAACTAGTTGTGATAGAATTGATTATTATACATGCCTAGATAGTAGATACCTTGGGTAACCTGAAAATTGTAGCTGTCTATAAGCTTTATTTAGTCCGGGAGAAATTTTCAAAACTTGACTTTGCAATGTGTCTGGATGGTGAAATGGCATGATTTTGTGTCTTGAACTATTACGAGGAAACTAACTGTGATAGAAATGATTATTATACATGCCTAGATAGCATATACTTTGGCTAACTAATCCTGAAAATTGTAGCTGTCTATAAGCTTTATTTCGTCCAGGAGAAATTTTCAAAACTGGACAATGCGATGTGTCTGAATGGTGAAATGGCATGATTTTGTGTCATGGCCTATTACAAGGAAACTAACTGTGATAGAAATGACTATTATACATGCCTAGATAGTAGATACTTTGGGTAACTAATCCTGAAAATTTCAACCACCCATAAGCTCTAATTTGTTCAGGAGAAATTTTCAAAATTTGACTTTGTTTCATGGACTATTGCCAGCAAACTGATTGTAATAGAAATGATTATTATACATGCCTAGATAGCAGATACTTTGGGTAACTAATCCCCAAAATTGTAGCTCCCAAATTTATTCAATTACCTACCGGAGATCTGGCAACCCTAGCACGCATATATATTTTATTGGCCCGAATGATATCATTGCCGATGCCGATGCAATGATGCACACATGGCTTACCACTTCCTGTGTAACAGGGCCCATAAATCGTTCGCGTTCAGGGATATTTATGATTAATTGCTATGAATTAGGCTGATTATACAACGCGATAAATATATTACGCAGACCACGCGACCACAGGTCGAGTTTATATCGCATTATTTGAGCATAAATACCCACAAACTATACAGTTCCTATGTATAGTTGTCGATCTTTTACGTGAAACAAATTCGTTTCATTCAATTTAATATTTCAAATTTCTAGTTCGAAATACATAATGCTAAGAACACACGAGGCGGCGCGGCGCCGATTCGTCCGACGCTTGCGTGTGTGCAAACGCAGGCGGCGGCATTTCGTTGCTGTATTCTGGTTCGACGATTCGTCGCCGCGCCGCTGCTGAGCCGTGTGTCCTCTACAAGTACTTGCAAATGGATTTGTCTGTCAACTCGGCAGACGAATCGGCGGCCGCTTCGTCGCGCGCCGCCTCGTGTGTTCTTAGCCTAACACTCTCTGTGTTAGCATTTTGTATCGGTGATTTCATTTCCGCCCGTGTACGAAAACAATTTTTTGTTTGGACATTATATTTCGCAGTTTTCAATAGGTAAAAATTCCTAGATATACAAGAAACCCCGATTTGTGTCGCATTTTTTCGTTTTAAACCTTTGTGAAACGGCCACATGTGGTACGAGAATGTTCAACTTTATAAGACAACCTGGACGAAAACAATTTTTTGTTACCTGTTTTGAACTCGAGCAAGCCATATCGGTGGACGTGATGCGTTTATTTATCATGGTTCGAAATAATAATTAATACAATATTATATGTTCTGGAATAACGTAATTGTTTTAAAGAAGAATATAGCACGTCTTTACATAGTAATATAGTCTGTACAGTCAGTACTGTCAGTACAGTCCTTTATTAATTAGATTCCAGGCATTCTCTAATGCCTCTAGTACCTCTTCAAGCGAGATTTTCATCGCAAAATCAATTTCGGCGGACCCTGATTGATTTTAACCAGTATAAAAGATGCATTAGCTGAACCAGAGCGAAGGCAAATAAACCTTTCCGCAAGTTGATGAAAGCCTGTTTATTTGAGAGATTTATTTCGAGTGTTTTTGTGTGTATTTTAATGTTGTTTATTTATATTTTTTGCAGTTTTCGGAATGGCTAGATCATGACAGAGGTATAAACGATATAGGTAAGTTTAAAAACTCTGTTTAACTGTAAGAGTAATTTATTTAGATGAGAAACTAACATACATATATACAAACATTTATCATATCTACATTGATAAATGCGAAGTTTATTTTGTTTTAACTCGTGCAAATGTTATCACCAAATTTCCCAACGTAATAATGACACAAGTTGAACGCACACAAACAAACATATGTTTCGCGGAATTTATATCATCGCTCTCTTTGAATAGGCTAAAGTTGTGGCACGTCAAAAACAAATGAATTATCGGCCTCGCGTATAAAATGAATTATTGATGGTGAACAGTTGTTACCATTGTTTACCCGAACTTTCGCAGCGTGTGTGTGTGTTTTTTTTTCTCCAGTTCCAGTAATCGGTTTATCAAATTTATCTGCTCGATGGCATTCGTAATATTTCACCTTTTTAATCAATGGAAGAATGTCTATTATTAGAATACCCGTTGAAGTCTGCAATAAATCTTGTTTATGGGCGAGATGCATTTTTAATTTAGGATATTATGACGCTGTAGTTATGTCCTGAATCTCGCTAGACAAGGACTAGAGACATGATGAACGCGAAATTATGCACGGTAATATAATGGCGAACATTTTTCATTAAAACTTCACACAAACGAAATAAAAACAATAGAAATTTGGAAACGTAATCCATATACTGTTGGTAAGAGAGAACTGTTCAAGATAACGTAAAATACTGCTCGAACTTTGAACTTTTCCCGATATCTAAAGTGGGTTTAACCCACTTCATGAGTTATTCCTTTGTTATGAATACGGAATTTTGTTTTTATTTGGTTTTTATTCTTGAAAACTCGTCGATAAATATACCTGGTTACAAGCACAATGGAGAATATTATACGTCTTATAAAACAGATAACAAGTCATAAAACGCGCCATTGTCATTCAAATTGTTAATTTATTAACTAAAATGAGAGCTGGATTTGTAGTCCTGTTCATAAGTTTACCATACTTGGTGAAATTGCACAAACTAGATGTGAAATTACATAAACTAGATATTAAGTCACAAGGTAACTAACTATACTGACTAGCAAAATTGATTATTTAGGGTTTTTTTTAATTTTATTTTAGATCGTCCAAAGTCAAAGTTTGATGCGTCAAAGTTTAACTATATTAGTGTCTTGAGGAAAATTCCCATAGTTGATGTGAATTTAGCTCAGAAAAAGATTGATACACCCAAAGTGCTTCGACTAATCAAGAATGGCAAGAAGTTTGTTCCTGCAGTTGAGAATTTGTTTAAAAATAGAACACCTTTGTCGGAAATCGGTGCACAAATGCCTCAAGAGAAATTAAAGAGAAAGAGAATTTCTACTGCAGGCAAAGAAGGACGTTTTTCCATAGGAGGGTTAGATACAAAACTTGCTAAAATTGAAAAAATACGAAAGAAGATCATACATGAAGACCACATATAACAACAATCCCAGGCAGAAATTCAATATGTCTTACGTGTTTTTATTTGACAAAAGATATTTAACATAGTATATAGAATGTTTTATTTGATATATGTTTTATTTATATTGATTTGTTTGACTGTGATTCACGATAGAAAGTTGAAAAATATATATCTAGATCTATATATACAGGGCCCGGCACTAACTTGGACACAAATGGGAAAAAAATTTACAATCAATTATTTCAGTTGTAGATTAGATTATTCAGTTGTATTTGTGACAGAAAATGGATCAGTTTTATTATGAATTTAGATCAATTTAGTATCGAATGGAAAGGCATATTTTTATTTACGGCATAAAGCACCAAACAATGTTATTTGTTTGTCAACAAAGAACCAACAAACTCGTACATCGAACGTTGTATAGCAATATTGATTACACAAGGGAACAAGGGTCCTTACAACCAGAACAGGAATCACATATTTTTGCTGACCTAACATCACTTTTCATAGATCAAGTCATCAAAGTGTTGTGACAGGTCTCATATTTCGCTTGAATTAGCCTTCTGTGCATACGTTCTCATAACAGATTGTTCAAAATATTACGAATCAACAAGTTTTATTTTGTTATACAGACATTCTGTGCATTAAAATATGGGATGTGACCAAAGAAGATGTTGTAAAAATTCACCAAATAAGTTTTGTTACATGTGCGGTTGTTACGTAGTGGCACATCTGAAAAACAAATACGGAAGAGGCAAAAGCAGCTTACTGCTGCTATTTTGGATTTAGAGATCTGGAAAAGTCACCTAATATATAGTGGATGAAAGGGAAGTAAAAGAAAATGCCGTTTGCAGTTCCCATGTTGTAGCGAGAGCCTTCCAATCATCTAGAATCTAGATGATTGCTACCTCACCTTACCTTACACCTCACCTTATAAACCAGTGCAAACTGCATGATTCGGTTAAAGACTTAGATTTGGTTAACGATTTAGATTTGGATAAAGACTTAGAGAGATTTATCAAAAGAAAAAGCCGAGTTATTGGGTTCTAGGCTCATTTACAAAGCGTAACTAGTCTTTTAAAGCATAGTTTAAAATGGAACGACTTTTACATGTATGTCACGTGTTTTGAAGGTTTTATGAACGAGTTTGATATTCCCCACGATCCTTCTGAAAGAAGTGTTTTTTTATCGATTCATCAAAATACAGCTTGAAAGCAGTACTTTAGTGATTATGAGTTGAAATAATCAATCACACACCATTTGTTTTTATTAATAACCGACTATTGTTAAACGATACGCAAATGTCTCCGATAAAAATTACTTTTTTATGAGCGATTGTTTTGTTGTACGTATACACGTATCAAAATGGGTTGGCTAGTACACCTATCCATCCGAATATCTATTCTGCTCTTGCTAGATCTGTCTCCCATATGGTCGAAGTTACACCATGGCAAAGGACTGTCCAAAAAGTCATTCAGACGCAGATCTAGCCCAACTCAAAGGGATATGTTCGATATCGATATCGACCCTGACAGTTTCTTCCCTGACATCGATAAAATTATCGATAGAACCGGCGAATCGATGGACGAATCCATGACGCACTTAGCACCTATCGAAGGCGTAGGTATACCAGCTATCAACGAACCCGTAGATGCGGAAACGGCAGGAAATAGCGTCTTCGCACAAACACCAGGTTTTCCCAGTAATTTAACGAATGTCGGTGATATAGCTGACCAAATAAAGAACTCGATCAATCTCACTCCGAACAGCCAAGTTCAAATTACGAAAACCAGCGGTGATGGAACTATTAACATCAGCAAAAAACCAGGTGGGCCGCTGACTTATAAATTCACGGATGTCAAGAACAAAAAGGGTAAGAGGAGGACTAAAAAAGGGAAGAAGAACAAGCTCAAAGGGAAGAGCGCAAGGACCGGCTACAAGTGGTACATCCCGCAAAAAAACAAGAACGCCGATACCCTCAAGAAATTCCTAGACCAGAAATCCAAGCGTTACCAAGATTACGTCAGCGTTGTGGGGGAACTGACTCTCGTTCCAAGATACAAATTTTCCGATTTCTACCACGAACCTGAGGACTTTACCCCGATGCAGATCTACCCTCAGAACGTCAAGAGATGTTTCGATACCGACTTCTGTCCACCGAATACTCAGCCGATGTGTCTCTACGATACGAATATGGTGAGATGTTTGGCGCCGATGCATAATACGGTACCGTGTGGGTTCTCTATACCGTGCTTGAATACGACCGTGAGTTTGACGTGTCGTAAGAAGAAACGGAAATGTAGGAGCGGAAAGAAATTCGAGAATTTCATGATGCCGTGCGCGTCAACTTTGGATTTGCTGGGGCCGAGAGGTACGCAGTTCTGCGTCACGATTTTAGCGATTCCGACCAATATGCAAACGTCTTTGGAGCAAGTCGATAAGTCCGTTACGAGCGGGATGAACATGTTGTCGAAGTCTTTGAATAAATGGTTCGGTGGGTTGAATAAGTGGTTTTGAGTTTGTCTATTGTAGAGAAGGGAATAAATCTGTAATCTAGTACTAAACTGTTGTGGGTGTTTTATTATTATATTATTGTGTTTTTCTGGCCAACTGCTGTTGTTAAATTTCAGGCAGGAATTACCCAAAATTCGGTTTAAACAGAACGCAAGATCTATTTGATAAAATTATTAACCTAATAGAGTGTTATAATTGTTTAGGTGTTTTTTTTCCTGATTAATTACTGGTAATTTTTCTGATTAATTACTGTTAAATTTCAGGCAGAAATTACCCAAAATTTGGTCTAAACAGAACACAAGAGTGTGTTTATTTGATAAAATATTTACGTAATAGAAAAAACGAACGATAAGAGTAATGAAATGTTCAAATAATAAATGTTTTTTGAATTAATGCATTGCCGACTATTCTCAAATGTAATTTTATATAGAATCAAAATTTTACAAATAACTTAATAAATATTCAATTCGTCATAACCGAGTTGTGACTTGGGAGTGTTTAGAACTGTATTTATCGTCCTTTTTAGGTGTGTTTTTCTGATTAATTACTGGTAACTTTTCTGATTAATTACTGGTAATTTTTCTGATTAATTACTGGTAATTTTTCTGATTAATTACCGTTAAATTTCAGGCAGAAATTATCCAAAACTTGGTCTAAACAGAACACAAGAGTGCATTTATTTGATAAAATATTTGCCTAATAGAAAAAAAAAATGAACGTTAAAAGTAATGAATCATCCAAATAATAAATGTTAAATGAATGAATTCGTCAATTTAACAAATAATAGACTCCCATCTAAGAGCTACATTTCCTAGGCGCAGATACTCTATTAGAACATCTACAGCCGACAGACGAATAATATACAGTCTTGCATCGCGAAAAACACTCCTCCCAAATAAACAAACTTATTAACCATAATAAAACCCATGACGAAATCCAATGAGACTAATCAAACTCATCAAACGATAGCTAACACCGTATCTACGATTCTTCGAGACTGTATATTTACGATTCCAAGAGTTTTTAAAATTGTTATGACCAGTTGTCTTGCGCACTTGCCACCGCTGACCTCAACAATCCTTATTAATACAGTAATTATCGCAGAATAGATTAAGTCTTAGTCAACAAACGCGCCCGGTACAGACATGGCCGCGTTAAAACTCTTAATTTTGTTCGTGTTGTTCGTGATTTACGCCGCACCAACGGATGGTGGTTGGCGAAGTGGTGGGGGGAGGTCTTCGAGCAGATGGGGTGGGTCAGGATCCAGATCCAGGGCGACCTCAAGCCCTTACAGGAGTTACGCAACCCAAAGGAGTTACGCCACCGCGAGACCAACACAAAGGAGCTACACCAACGTTCAAGCCACTCAAAGGAGTTACGTCAACGCTCAACCAACCCAAAGAAGCCACGCAACAGCCAGACCAACGTACAAGTCATCAAATATTGGTACAACACCGAGGTACAATCTCCAAACTGCAGCAGCAACGGTGAGGAGTTATCAGAGTTATAACACACCCAGGCCTTCCTATAACACACCTGGGTCTTCGTATTACAGCACTAGACGACCTTATTATGCTGCAGCAAGACCCACCTATCAATCTTCATATCCAAGGCAGAGTTACCAGAACACGTATCAACAACCTGGCTTCCAAAGTCGCTCACCTTATTACACACCGCAGTATTCGAAGTATCCGAATTTTTATCAACCAACTTATGGGAAAAAAGACCATACGGTTAGGAATACCGTCTTAGCTGGTTTGGGAGGATCAGCCCTGGGTATGTACCTTGGTTACAAGCTAGGGAGTATTGGGAATAATTATGGATCTTATGGGCAACAGTATGGTGGTTATGGGCAACCTTACGGACAGCCTAACGGTTTTGGACAACCTGGTGGTTCTGGACAAAGTATTTCAGGACAAAACCCGGGATCGTATGGTGGTTTCCCACCTTATTCAGTCGTCCATCATTACCATCACGGTGAAAACGCTATACCACAGAGTTTCGAGGTGGCGAAAAACACCATAACAACTTGCGGGAACCAAACTGGTTTCTGCACGCCGAATACCAGCCCATTGTGCATGACGAACGGGACTGTGTATTGCGTGGCACCTATTTCTCAAACGTGGAATTGCACCGAGTCGAAATTGACGAATCTACCGTGTTTGAATACGACTATTTCTGTGCCTTGCCTAAATAATACGAATTGTACTGGGGTTATGATGAACGAAACGTTGCCTATACCGTGCGTTTCGACTATTAAATTGTTTGGGGATTTCGGGAGTAATAAGTTGGAGGTGCAGCATACTTCGGATGGCCAGAATGATACCGAAATTTCTGGACAGGGGATTTCTAGCAAGTTTTGTGTGACGATTATAGCGGATCCTGTGAAAATACCACAGAATATGTCGAATGATGAGTTCCTGTGGTACGCGAAGGATAATCCGGATGAGAATAAGAAGGTCGAGGAGAAGAGTTATGATTTTTTGGCGCACGTGTCTCGGTTTCTTTTCGATTAAGATTTTGTTTAATTTTTATTACTATTCTCCGATGTAATTTTATATAGTATCAATATGTAAATTTTACAAGTAATTTAATAAATATTCAATTCGGCATAACCAAGTTAAACGTATGACTTAAGAGTGTTTAGTTTTGTAATTAATTACCGTTAAATTTCAGGCAGAAATTACCCGAAACTTGGTCTAAACAGAACACAAGAGTGTATTTATTTGATAAAATATTAGCCTAATAGAAAAAAAAAAAAATGAACGATAAAAGTAATGAAATGTCCAAATAATAAATGTTCTTTTTGCTTTTTGCATTGCTGACTATTCTCCAATGTAATTTTATATAGAATCTCATAGAATTTATATAGAAAAAATACGTCATTTTTTTTTCACTCTTTCGGGTTCTGTTTTTTTTATCTTTATTTTATTTTAAAGTTGAAATTCAAATATTTAAAGTGAAATTTGGTTACAAAAATTAGTTGTTACATTTCTTTGCTTTGTTGTTGTTGTTTTCACCTTTTTGTTTTTCGAATTCTAGGTACAGATGGAAGATAAAACTGTCCATATCAATGGCAATTTGAATCTGTACCCTTTGCTTGCAGATAAAGTTTGAAAGTTAAGTTTGTTATTTCTTTAAATTACGATTCTGTAGTCAAAGACTATTATTATTGTATAAGCTATATAAAATTATTTTATTGTAATTATTATATTTTTTTTTACTAAAAACGAATTTGTGTTTTTCCTAACCATATAAACAGTACCTACCTTCGTTTCTATGCGTCATATAGATCTTCATGATTCACCATACGAATGATTCATTTTTAATATTATTAATGCTATGTAGATATGTTCGCCAAATCGCTTTTCTACTTGTAAACAATTCTATCTACATATTTGTAAATAAATTGATTGTGTTATCAATTGATAATGTAGCATTAATGACTGCGATGGTCTGCAATGTGTAAATGTATAGATTATTTAGGTATTATTTATAGAAATATAGATTATTTATTAAAATATTCATTATTAATCGTACATCGTACATATTCAACAAATATGCAGGCAACACAAATGACGGTAAGTAAGTATGTACATAGTACATACTAAAAATATACACGTTCTATATTTAGTAACACGAGTCAGTTTCATAATTCTAGTTGTCATACATTATCACTATTATAGATGACAACTAAAATTACGACAGCATTGGTCTTGAAAGAATGGTCTTATAACATATCCAGTTTAAAATATTTTATTACAAAGTACGTAGTTAAAAATGTGTTTACAACAAATTTATTCAATCGAAATCACCACCGACGCAAAATTGGTTCATTCCGATCAGAGAATATACAAATAATGAAATATAAAACGTGTCTATGGCCCAATATATTTCTAATAATAATAATAATAAATCGTGCGTTACGAAAATTAATGAATCGACGCGTAATAAAATAACAAATTTTCGCACGCGAATAACCTATTTCCTACACGTTAAAAGCACTAAATCTGTTTTCTATGCTCGGCCGCCGGCTAACGAAACAAAATATCTTTTACGAGATCAAAGAAACTCTCACTTATTTCGAGGCGTTCGTTCCATTGAAAAGCGGAAACGGAATTGGCGATTTTCGTGTTCGCACGAACAATAACGGAAGGCGTGTATTTATCATTTAATCACGAAAACTTTTCTCGACCGCACACTCGAGGCCTAAATTTAGCATTTATTTACGGTTGGTAAAGCTGTTCGTTCGCTCTAGAGGAATTTCAAGTTGTTTGTCGAAGGCAAAGTTTCGGCGGAATTCGAGCTTCCTCAGGTTTACACGGATTTCTAAACTAATTTTTGTTGGTGTTCGTATTGTTTATATGTGAATTATACACATTAGATAATTCAGGTACTACAACTTTTCTTACAATCTTTTATAAGATTATTATTATTACCTATTATTAAAACACAAACTCACTTTATGAGTACGTTTAGGGTAAACTTTCCGGTGAACAGTACAAAGGTTCCGAATTATTTATTGACGCCGTCTCCCTTTAGTGTTTGTGTTGGGCCAATCGATTTAAATATTTCACCGGATCCAATCACGGTACATCGACGCCTGGCGTCGTCGAACAGTGGGAGCGTCGTTTGTGAACTTTGACACGAACAGGGGTAAAATTTGTCAAGTAGTCCCACTCCGAATATAATCGAATTGAAGTCTGCGCGAGAGTTTACGTCACCTACACCATTCTCACCAAGAAAGGCGTTGATCAAATCGTTCCTGATGAAATTATGTCAACCCCTTCCATCCTAGAACTACCTACTATCTATATAAGTACTTCAAGGATGGACAATTCATTCCAACAAAACATCTAAAATAAGAGCCTGAACATAGTGCCGGGCTGAAAAAGTCGAAAAACAACGAACCACGTGCCATGGTCAATTATCCGAATAAAGAAAGGACCAAAAAAAAAAAGGAAAACCTGAATTTAAGCCAGTAAATGCGCTAGAATGCGGTGGATTCAATACATACGGGCTTAGGGGAGTATCGGGGAGTATATTTGGAGAGGCTACGCCAATATTTGGTGGGTTCCAAGTGGATGATCGACCCTCCTTCCATGTTTTTGACGTGAATGAACTACTGCACGTCAAGGGTGACAGAAAATCGACTAATAAAAATTTATCCTTTTATGGACCGTTAGAATTTTTCGATGTTCTGCTAATCTGATATATCTGGAACTTTGGAATCGTATCCTATTTGATCTAAACTTTGAAACTGAAATACTTTTGTCTCAACTACCACTTCCGGTCGCCGGAAGTCGATTTATCAACTTTCTTATTTCAAATAGTAAGCCCGCATTTATCTTATAATAGTGGTCTCTAGTTCTCAGTGGGTTCAAAATTTATTAAGTAAGATAAGTAATTATTGGTTAATCTGTAAAAGTTGAAGTTAAACTTGTTTGACCTCTCTGAAAGATAGGATGCAGCGGCGTCTCGGCGGAATCAATTGCCAAGGCGCCATCAGCGTCGTTTTCCCTACTATATCCCCGCCCCCTCCAGAATTCATCCCTCTTATTAAAGGAAATATGAACAATGGACCTTCGTCATCTATTCTCACGCGGGCTTTTGTAAATAAACAACAAAACGCGTCATTGATTAATTAATCTGACGTTTGTATACAAACGTTCTTATAATAAATAAAACTTCGTTTGGTGCTTTATGCAGGCTATGGTTATGCAGGTGTTCAGTACACCATTGTAAAGAAAATCGGTTCTAAAAATCTTTTTTCTGAAAAATTTGTTTTTCCAAGCAAAACAACCAATTACTTATTCTGATAATTATTATTCTCTTTAATCAATCCAATGGTTGAACTAAAGCAATATTAATTTGGTCGAAATGTTTAAATGTTTAGTTCTTTATAGTTGACGACTGTTTGGTGTGACTTAATAATTTACCCATTGCAACTAAATTCATCTTGAATCAAGCACTTAACCCGCTTCTACTGCAAAAATTTTGTTTTGATCGAAGTGGATAGTTATTTCGTGGATATAGAAATCAATCGTTGCGTTGTTTGATTTTTTACGCAACCTACATATTGCTTGAGTTACATCAACAACACCATTTAGTTATGAAGTTATCTACCTAATTTCGACCTTGTGTTACCTTCTCATATTTCGTAAAGTCTTGGTTTAGATAAACAATTATCCCACCTATGCTGTGACCCTATATGCGAAATAGTTAATTACTTACTACAAGCGTATATTGGATTACAGCTATCTGTAAACGTGGCAAACTTTGATAATATCCGGGGTAATCAGAGTTTCAGCTGCTGTTCATTATAGATAAACAAAGTTCTACAAACTCGCAATAAATAACAAGAAATTGATTTATGAGTAAAGATTTCCGAATAGAAATAATTGACAAATCATGTTCATGCAAGAAATTTTCCCTAAGAAACTAGCTTTTTTTTAGCCAACATTTTTTTTTCTGCGAAGATAGAAAATCTTGAGGACCATTTATCGCTCTTCAAAATCCGATTTAATTGTCCAATAAATTCACGTCGCGCCGCTTTCGGGAGAGTTTGTATATTTACTTTCGCCTTTATGTCCGCGAAACGTAAACAGAACGCGCGATGGTCAACGGAAATTTTAACAGTGAGGCCGTACCGGCCGCCATGTTTACACCAGCTCACCGTTGTTCAAAAATTTTCAGTTTTTCGCGACGCGTCCGCCAAACACGTACGCCCAAAAATCTCCCCAGCAGCGCGTCAAACAAAGTGTCACCAACGCCATCTATCATCACAAGCCGACTATGTTTTGAACGTAGAAAACCATGGGGTGGCCTTGGAGCAACAGTAAGTATAGTGTGATCAAAGTACAGCGTGACTACGTACAGTATGACTAAGTACCGTGTGAACGAAGCTTTAAAGATTAATCACACGGTTACGAATTATTACAATAATGATCATTATTACTAACTATTAGTTGAGTTAAGACGCATTTTAACGCAATTGTATTCTGCATGTAAATATTATCGTGTATATTTTGTTACCGAAGTATTTTGACCTAGACTTTATGGATATTGAGGATGTTTTCAATTTGTGAGTGTGTAACGTTGTTTAAATCAATTTAATTAGTAATACTGAGACATTACTATTTTTACGTGAATCAGCGTATTTTCCGGTAATTTCGCTTCTCGAACGGAAGGAAGCGTCCTTGCATGAAAAACAAAAAAAGTGGAACGGATCCGTTTACTGGCCGTAAACGTTATCCAAACAGTGAGAGAAGGCTCGCTGTAAAACATGAACGGTTGGACATTCTTCACCAACCAGATTTTGTAGTCTATATCTCCGCCGCTAGAGTTTTATGGTTATGATTTCAACTGGCAGTAAAGTGTTTAGAAACGATGCTATAATGACCTCAAAGTACTCCATGTTTTTTATATTGGCTACCGAAGTGCAAGTATGTACATATTACACTGTTGATAGTATGTATTACAGTGTAGAGTAACGATTATAAAGTATTCTGAACACTTACCGGTTTGTGGTGTCGGTCCTTATGTCTCCATTATTGTCCCACGAGTGTTGTCTTGTGCAACTGAAAAGAAAGAAAGAATTAATACACACCAAACCATGTAGTTATAAAAAGTTGTATATAAACAAATACAATCTTATACAATCAAAATCGCGATGTAATTTATTTGCTAATCGACTAGTTCTTGTGGTACAAGTGTTATAGATCAGTGAAAGCTAATTTACTGTTTAAACTAACTCGAAAATGTTTTAAAATCTGAAAAAAAAAATACGGAACAGTTAATAGCTGCTTACTGCTGCTATTTTGGATTTAGAGATCTGGAAAAGTCACCTAATTATGCTCTAATTCCTGTTACATCGAACTTTTAAAGTGGATGAAAGGGAAGCAAAAGAAATTGCTATTTTTTGATTGCTTGATTGCTATTTTTGCACGATAAGCGTCTCCGGATATTCGAAGAAGGATAAGCATAAAATAAAATATGAAAATTTGCCGTCAGCATCGCGACCTATCCCCTATGGAGAGAAGCATCCTCTCCCAAGTACGCCATCCACTTCATCATCTTCGATCTGACACAGAAGAAATTTCGCCTGTTTGAAGAAACTTGCCTTATTTGATTTCAAAAAGCCTGATTTGACAGAGTCTGAAATCACTCTGTCAAATCAGGCAAGTCGTGAAGATTCACCATTTGAAGTTTTAGGAACACCTTACCTTATAAACCAGTGCGAACTGAATGATTTGGTTAAAGACTTAGAGAGGTTTATCAAAAGAAAAGGCCGAGTTATTGGGTTCTAGGCTACAGGAATGGAATCTTGTCGCACGAGGTGTGACAGTGTCTACATTTACAAAGCGTAACAAGCCTTTAAAAGCATGTTTTAAAATGGAAGGATCTTTTTACGTGTATGTCACGATGTTGAGGATCTTATGAACGAGTTTGATATTCCCCACGATCCTTCTCCATGGTGGCTTTTTATCGATTCATCAAAATACAGTTTGAAAGTAGTACTTCTGCATATTCTTTGAATTTATATAATTTGTTAACTGTTAATCTTTGAAATTGCGAGATACCAAAACCTTTTAGGGCAACTGGTCGGAAAGTAAAAAGTTAAAAATCGTTTCGTTTGCTTGCCACACGAGTTACTTAGAGTAATGGGAAAATAGTTTCCCCGTCCGTGGGTTTCCCGACTTAGACTGGATAGGGAATTTGATTTTACAGCAACTATGGCTGGAAATACCGATGGGATCGAGGTCGAGCGGCATTTCGACATTCCAATCGCCAAGAAATGCCGAACGTTTTCAAATCAACCACGATAATTCTTTAGATTTTACGACCAACATTACTGTATTACATTACGACCGATATTACAGTATAAGAGAGGTATTGTAATCGGTAAAATCTATGCCTGAAGACATCGTTTTATATTTTTCAGTTGATTAATCAATACAAAGCGAGCCATACTGTGATGGCTACCACAGATTTTTAAAAAATTATACGCCAATACAGTCTACATTTAAACGAGACGTTCGACAGTCTCATTTATCACAAACCTAGCAATAAAAAAATCTGTTCTAGTCAATCTGTTAACGTCGTTTCTATTTTAAGTAGACGTTAAGCTTTGCAAGAATACTCGTACCAATCTGTAAATAATAGAACGATTGGCGTATTTTGAAAACAGTCGTGGAAAAGCAATCAATATGTTTTTATTGAAAGTTGTTGAAGCACTTCGTGTTCAGTTTTTATAGCTAATACCATAGTTTTTTATAGCTAATAGCGTAGCTTCATCTCAGACTAGATGTCATTAAAAAACTCTCACGCACACAGCGGGAAAAATTTATTCGATACAACACGAATATCTTTGGGTGAAGAATATCACTTGTTTCTATATCCGCAGAAAGATCATTTGGTTGATTCAAGTAAAATACAAAATTCTCAGTGTAAGAATATGATTTTCTTGATGTTCCAAGTATTACCGTTTTCTTGTTTTAAGTATGAAGGAACTGCTTGAAGGGAATTACGTCTGTTTTAAGCGATACGTACGTATACTTTTGGGTCAAGAAACTGTTTGTTCGTTGAAGCATGTATATTTTTCACCCAACAAAATATTGTTGTTGTTGTTGTTGTAAAACGAACGTCTTACTCGTTTTCTATGTAGAAGAATAACATTTTCTTCGTCAGTGCAAAATATACTCAACGTAAACATACTAAACTTCACTTAACCGGAAGAATAACTAGCCGTTGAAATAACTATAACATATACTGAAATTCTTATTACAATAAAATATTATTTGGATAGAAAAAAATCCTCTTCATGCTACATTATACGCAATGCATCAGCATCCAGACTAAATTTAAACAAAACCAAAATATTTCTTGTCTTATTATTAACATTTTATGTTACTATTAAGATACTTATCTCCAACTAAGTGTTATTAAAAGAAACCACTCAATTACTAGCACAAGCAACGTTCATATAAAACGCCACCCCTGAAAATTCCCTGAAATTCCAGGCGTTTATACCCACGACAGGTTATCTCGGGCATGAAAGGACCGCTATATACAGCCAGTCCGTTAATCTCGACCCGGTAAATCATTCCCGAGGGGTAGTTTCCACCCCTCGAGATCGATGAATTTCTTAACGCGCGCAATTCGCACTGCCACATGCAGTTATTAGACTTAGATTCCCGTACAAGATCTTTATCCGAAACGAAACGGCACGCTCGCGTCTGAAAGTTAGCTGAAATGGCGATTTCAGGACACAGGATAGAGGGCGCTGGTTCCCCGATCACGTCCGGTGCCCTAAACTCACAAGAGCGTAACACGTCGACGACTTGCCGATAAAAGAAAACGGATATAAAACGTTTTCCAGATGGAAATTTTGTCAGTTTTAGTGTTTTGGCTTTATTTAAGTTGCATTGCTACTGATTAGGTATATATTATTTTCTTATTTTTTTTTTTTTTCAGAAAGCGCAGCAGAAGATGAGGAAGAAACGGCGCAAAATGCGGTGTCACGTGTCAGCCTGACAGGAGCTGACACGTGCATCGATATACCAAAACCTGATGGCACGCTGGCTCTGCTAGAAAAACCCTACGTCGACAAGAAAGTCAAGGTATGTTAATTATATCGACCAAAGCTGCGAATATTTCCAATAACAATGATTTGCAAGAAGAAAAAAACAATGTAAAGATTACACATTTTACTAGTTCTGGGTGCGATTTTATACAAAATATCAATAGAAATTTTGTATGGATGCAAAACTTGGACCAGTACCTCCAAAATTCTTGCTAATACAACCAAGTCTTTTGCCACGGCCACACTACGCTATTGTATTAGCCGCTAGTTGCTGGTAATGCTAGTAGCAACAGCAGACAGCGGCTATTTTGTGGTCACATTACGCTTTTTTGTTTATCAGAAAAAGTGGTTACTACCAGCAAGCCTTAGACAAGGTCAACTATTTCTGGTGCATTTTATACGTCACCAGGTAGGTACATACATATACAACGGTGAGACAATGTATTGTCTTTTGGCAGGCGAAGGCGTCGCAACCATAAAATATTTCATATTTGATAACGATTTGTGGGGTTTTATTGACTACCTGCCTTGAACCTGACTACATAAATTTGGAAAGCACGAGTACTACCGTTAGTTATTTACAAAATTATTTTAATTATTAATTAAATCATTATGTATTTCAATTATTATAAATTAGGTTTTCCATTGTTTCCCAGTATGTTTCTAAATAACCAAATGTTCAAAAGTTACTGCTTTCATCCATAATTTAGTTTCTACTTTATATTTAATGTTTTATTTATATTAACTCCAAACTAGGGTGCTGGTGATGTGAACAACCGCGATGTCTAGTATCATCAGGCCGTGGTAAACACGTCAGGCTAAATTTTTAAATAACTACTTGCTTAATAAAACCTGAAAGTTAACTTTCAGGATAACTCGTCGTGTTACATTTTCTATTAAATTGCTAAGTAAAGCCGACAACGTAATATAAAACTCCACAATTTTTTCTTCTATAATACCCATAGTACAAGGTTAGAATTAAGCAATTATTTAGATTGCCTATTATACGTACAAAAACGGAATTTTCAGTCGGTTTATGGATTAGATTTTTTGCCTTCGGTGTTGAAAACCCTTAGGAATATGATCCGAGACATATCCCAAAGGGTCGAAACCATTATTATGCCTTTTTTTCGCTCATAACCTAATGGCGTCATCAATTTGACGAATAAACCCCGAACGAGTACTTTTTTTCACGGCTGTTATTAATCTGATCCCTAAAAATATGCACCGGCTTATATTTTTATCGACGAATTACCCGTTGAAAGATTGCTTGCTTATCTACTTAACATTTTTCATTATGGTCGGTACAGATAGTTTTAAAATGTAGGAAAAAAGGATATAACATTTTATTTATGTTTCTCGTTCTTTTTTTTTCTGTGAACCCTGAAGAGATTGCATAAGAAGATTGATGGCAACCCCGCCTCAGAATTGTAGGGGCGCAAAGTTTAGAAGCCTTATCAGCCCCTAAAATGGCAAGGCTGCGCTCAAACCAGGCGAAATTTTCCCGGGGTTTAAGAATTTGAATACGAATATAAACGAACGGTACTAAATCACGCAAAGACAAGATTTAAAAAAGGACTTGTACCACGCTGTTACAATTTTAAATTCACACATTTAATTCATTAGAAAGGTATCTCAGAAATAATTCAGAGTTCTCTCTGTGTATGCACTTAGATTAGCTCTTAGAACCAAATACATGCCCACGCAACAGATACATACTTTTCGAGTCCAGTGTACACACACACACAAAGGTCAACGAGGGTTTTCGTGTACCCCTACACGTTCTGTCTTACGTAAACCGCAGGGGAGTTTGCCAACAATCAAGCAATTTGGTTTGAGGATGCACTCATGCCACCCACCCATTAAATTAGTTAGTGGGGGTGTAGGGGTAGCAAGATACACCCCACAAGTTTTCGTGCAAACCCTAACCTAAGTTCTCTATCGCATAAACTTTGCAACGGTGTCCTGGAAACCTGCCCATGTGATAAAGACCATTCCAGAAAGTGAAAAATAATCTTGGGGGATTTTTTTTTCTTTCGGATAGTTTTGATAAAAGGTTGGTGAGTTATTAATTTTGCTCTAATCTAAAAAAAAAAAAAAAACACTTGCATGAAATTCATTTTCATTATACCTAGCGTAGAAACGAAAATATATTATCAATGACATCGCTTCACGTGTCAACTCACACGTCTTTCATTATAGATTTCCTGTCAAATAAAACGAACAGATGAACGTGTGTTTCAGAGGGAATGTTTACAGTCAATCTTGATAATGTTCCCCCTAAGCAATACTCACCCTCCTTAACGATATTTATGTCGGCAATTCTTAAGGTGTTTTCAGGTCAACTTTTATGTCTTTACCAAACAAACAAACCGCAAGTGGATTACAAAAGAATAGCTGTTTGTGACAATATTCCGTATAGACAATATTCTGTATAAGACAACTCTGATGTTAGAGTTATTAAACATCTTTTAATAGAAAATGACGTATTGATTAATAAGGTTTTTTCGGGCTAATATTGATTTGGTAGATAGTAATAAATTTTGCTTAATCTATGCCCGCGAAACGTATTGCTTATTTGTTCTAATAGTAAAATATCCGATAAATCTATCGTTTTGAATTCACGTCGCGCGTCGGTTCGTTCGTGGTAATTAATCGAAACGATCTACACCAGAAATAAAGATTTTTACGCTGTTTAAAAAAAAGGTATTTCAGGGATTTTTACCAGGGTCGATTTGATACTGGGCTTAACATTATACTGTCATTTTGTAGTCCCTTCCTGGCACATTGTAAAACCGCTTCTGGAACGTTGAGTGCTTTCTGAATATTTTATGCAAAAAATCTAAGTGAAAGTACAATCTCTCCCGTCTTGGAAGTCTGGGCACCTTGCTCGAAGGCTCTGCTATGGAAAATATGACTCCGCGCACCCTTTTCGTTCGGTTATGAAATATTTTCGTTCGCCCTGCACGGGGAACTACCCTTTCCTGGATAAAATAAATAAATACTGCATACAATGTATACCGATATAAACTTTTGCGAAATCGATCGTGTTTTCGTATGCTTTATTGAATCGCGTTGTTTATTTAGGTGCAGAATTTATGGAGATTTCTTTTAGGTATCAGGAAAGATTTATCATTTGAATATGGCATTTTTAATAAGATATTATGGCTGTTTATTCTTAGTTATTGAAGTTAAGTGAACTGCTGAGGAATTCCTTCAAATCCTCAATACAATTCAAATACAAAATAGATTGAATAATATCCTAAATTATAGTTATTGCGTTTGAAAAAAAATAAAATAGTCGAACTAATTTTGTTTTCATTTTTGTGAATTAAATTCCTTCTAGTTATAATAAATATGACAACGTTCTTGACCAAAGACAAGTTTACAATTGACAGCTTGCGGTTTTATAGACGCTGGTTTTATTAAATTAAAGTGTTTCTAATAATTAAATTCTTTCTAGTAATAAAAGTCAACATTCCTGACCTAAGACAAGTTTATTGATTATTTAGACAACCTGTTGTTTTATTGCATCTGGTTTTTGCGAATTAAATCCTTTCTAGTCATAAAATACAACATTCCTGGTCTAAGATAAGTTTATTGATTATTTAGACAACTGGTTGTTTTAGTGCATCTAGTTTTTGCGAATTAAATTCTTTCTAGTCAAAAAACAGAACATTCCTGACCTAAGACAAGTTTATTGATTATTTAGACAACCTGCTGTTTTATTGCATCTGGTTTTGCGAATTAAATTCTTTCCAGTCATAAAATACAACATTCCTGGTCTAAGATTAATTAAATAAAATACCCAGCTAAATCACCAGCTAAAAACCACACTCTTATAACCATAATATCATCAACGTCACTAGACAGACAACCTCCGAAATTTCAAAGAGTACGTCTTATATAATCGATTAACAAAAGCTATCTGCGTTCTGTTCATAGACAACCCCAATCCACCCTCTAATAAATCAACGTCAATTACAGGGAGCAAACCGCCGACGCTCCTCGCGCTCACTTGTTTTTCTCGCGACGCCTCGTTAAGGGTGCTGTTTCTTATACTGCGTCGTTTTTTTTTTTTTACAGAGACACAGCATCCATGGCATGATGGAAGAGGAAAACGTCATCAGACCTCACCAGGAAATAGCACAGCTCTCGCTGGACGAGAAAAAGTTCCTACTGGCCGTGGAAAGAGGCGATGTGGCATCGACAAGACGGTAAGTCGAGCACTTCCGGTTTGAAACCGGAAGTTTAACTATGTGGATCTTTCATACTAGCACTACACACGTGCAAATTGTTTTGTAAATATTGTGTGAAAGGGTCCTATCGCAAAGAATTTCATTTTTTTTTCTGCTCTGGAAAGCTTTGATTTTCTGTGCTGTGTAATTTATGCTGAGTTGCTTTTAATTTGCGCTTCACTGACCTTTAGTCTTTGATGTTTCAGCATTTAATTTACTTTGTATTGATGTTGTTTACAAGCCAGTTGAAATTAGTAGGTACACGCTTTGTAATTTCGGATTTTATATAATGAAGAGTTGTATATCAAAAGGGTTTAAGTACCATTTTTATGTTTTTTGAGGTTTTTGTGTCAATAGGTTCTACAGGCCACCCTGGCCACCCTCGGCAACAATCAAAACGGTCAAAACATGGCATGGCATGGCGAAAAGTGCCATGCGTCGTCTTTAACACGCCCACCCACCAGTTCACGGTATTCATCAAAGCACCGCATATATAAAGACATAAGCTAGAAGACCTAAAGAACATGATGCAGTACTTGCCAGGCGAAGCTAAACACTTTAATTCGGACCTTATCCGACAGTTTGTTTAATACTGAATTATTATTCATTATTAATTAGCTGATCTCAGACAATGATGATGAGAACGTCAAATATAATATATAACAAAATAAAGATCGTGTGAAATACAAAACAACATCTAAAAGTGCTCTACTGGTGGTTTTGATTCAAAACTTTTGAAGGTGCTGTACCCCAACATGAGCAATGTTTTGCAACACACGCTTTCCATCGACTCGCTAAGGTTTATCAAATTTTAGACCTACCTTACGTTGCCCCGTCTCGGAATTTGTACAAAAATGATCGGTACATCGCCAGAGACGCACTAATAACACCCATGACACGCGTTAGGCGGAAAAACACGCGGAATTTTGCGAGGAAAACAAGTAAAACTGTCAAACGAGCGAACCAAGTGAAGCAATAGCATGAACACCACATGTGGACCGACGCGTACCAACCTGAGAAGGTGTTTTCGAATCAGACAGTCGCGTTGTGAGAGTAGGGTGACGCACAGTGCATCGACTCAATGTTGTACAAAAATAGAAAAAGTTGGTAGAATTTGTCTTTTTTGAATTTGAGTCTAATGACAAGCTGACTTCAAAAAATGAATATGGTTTACGAATATCAGTTACCGTGAAAAAAGAAATCTTTTTTATTTTACCGTGTTTCGTTGAGTAGATAAAAATAAATATTGCAGACACTTTGACGTTTATTCATTTTGTGTTGTTTAGTTAAACTTAACTGCAATTGCGTAAAGGATTATAAGAATATCTAAATTTTAGGTATTCCAAACTTTGTTCCACACTCTATATCAGTGAACATAAAAGGGATCCGAATTCCATTAAAAAAAAATACATTTCGTCCTTTTTATGGGTTACTAAACAAATAGTAGAGATTACGAAAAACGTTGACTCCAGTACAGAATTTTAAACGAGACATTAGTCTTATTAAATTTATCGTAACTCCGATTTTTGCGAACATTTAAAAAGGAGAAATATACGGGCGATTTTCTCGGGCGTCTTCTGATATATCCCTTGGGCCCTTTAGGGCTATTTATCAAAGTCGTGAGGTAGGGTTGTCAGATAAGAAAATATTAAAAAAAAAAAAAAAACGTCTAGATTAAGCGAGACAGTACAGAATTAATGTCAGGAAAGAAAAGTAACCATTTCATGATTTCATTGATGTGAAATACTGTAGCATCATTTTGTTTTTCATCCAATAAAACTTTGGGGTACTTTGGAAGCCTAAAACACTACCCCTATTATAACATAAATTTCACTCCCTTATACATAACTGAACACACGTATGTCTAATTATCCTTTCGCTTTATACTTCTAAATTTAATTATACCAAAACCCTAGCGGTATAAGACACAATACGGAATTTCCCGCAATTTTCCTCGGTTGAATAAACACCGTACCAACGTGGAAAACCCTCGAAAATAATACAGGATATTTATCTAAGCAGTAAACCGTAAAAAACACAAGTGTATTGCAGTAATGTACCGAGGGAATAGATATAGAGAGATCGACCTGACCTAAAATGTTAGAAGGGAATACATTTGGGATTCGCGAACGAGAGAGAGAGAGAGAGAGAGAGAGAGAGAGAGAGAGAGAGAGAGAGAGAGAGAGAGAGAGAGAGAGAGAGAGAGAGAGAGAGAGAGAGAGAGAGAGAGAGAGAGAGAGAGAGAGAGAGAGAGAGAGAGAGAGAGAGAGAGGGAGAGAGGGAGAGAGGGAGAGAGGGAGAGAGAGGGAGAGAGAGCTTTTAGTCGAATTAAAAGTAAATTGAACGTCACCTAGCAGAATATGAAGTTGCGGAATGAGTCGAGACTGGGTTGTGAGCGAGATATAAAGGTATATGAAGGCACAGCACATAAGGACAGGACGCTTTGCAAAATATCGTAGGGAATACTAAAGTATACCGTTTTGTTCTCTCTAATGCTTTCAGATGCCGCCGTTCACATTGCCGTTAAACGACTGAATCATGAGTAATGGTGAAGATGTGCTGGCCCTACAACCAGAACAGGGATCACATTTTTGTTGACCTAACATCACTTTTCATAGATCGAGTCATCAAAGTGTTCGGACAGGTCTAAGATCCATTTTATGTGAAGTCATATATTTCGCTTGAATTAGCCTTCTGTGCATACGTATAAGTTTATAAGTCTTTCATATAAGTTTTTTTGTGTGATTTTAACAAGTTAAGTTATACAGACATTCTGTGCATTAAAATATAGGAAGTGATCAAAGAAGATGTTGTAAGATTTCGCCAAATAAGTTTTGTATTTTGGATTTAAAGATCTGGAATGGTGGATCAGCGTATTTTCTGGTAATTTCGCTTCTCGAACGGAAGGATACGTCCTTGCATGAAAAAAAAAGTGGAACGGATTCGTTTACTGGTCGTAAATGTTATCCAAACAGCGAGAGAAGGCTCGCTGTAAAACATGAACATTCTTCAGCAAACCAGATTTTGTAGTCTATATCTCCGCCGCTAGAGTTTTATGGTTATGATTTCAACTGGCAGTAAAGTGTTTAGAAACGATGCTATAATGACCTCAAAGTACTCCATGTTTTTTATATTGACTACCGAAGTGCAAGTATGTACATATTACACTGTAGAGCAACGATTATAAAGTATTCTGAACACTTACCAAGTTTATGGTGTGGATCCTTATGTGTCCATTCTTGTCCCACGAGTGTCGTCTTGTGCAACTGAAAAAGAAAGAAAGAATTAATACACACCAAACCTTGTAGTTATAAAAAGTTGGATATAAACAAATACAATCTTATACAATCAAAATCAATATGTAATTTATTTGCTAATCGATTAATTCTTGTAGTACAAGTGTTATAGATCAGTGAAAGCTAGTTTACTGTTTAAACTAACTCCAAAATGTTTTAAAATTTGAAAAAAAAATACGGAACAGGTAAAAGCAGCCTACCGCTGCTATTTTGAATTTAGAGATCTGGAAAAGTCACCTAATATATGCTCTAATTCCTGTTAGATCGGACTTTTAAAGTGGATGAAAGGGAAGCAAAAGAAAATGCCGTTTGTTGTTCCCATGTTGTAGCGAGAGTCTTCCAATTATGTAGGTGATTGCTATTTTTGCACGATAAGCGTCTCCGAATATTCGAAAAAGGATAAGCATAAAATGAAATATACAAATACAAATTTGCCATCGGCATCGCGACCTATCTCCCGTGGAAAGAACCATCCTCTCACAAGTGCGCCGCCATCCACTTCATCATCTTCGATTTTTGACACAAAAGAAATTTCGCCTGTTTGAAGGAATTTGCCTTATGTGATTCGAAAAACCTGATTTGATTTGAAAATGCCTGATTTGACAGTGTCTGTAATCACCCTGTCAAATCAGGCAAGTCGTAAAGATTCGCCATTTGAAGTTTTAGGAACACCTCACCTTATAAACCAGTCCGAACTGAATGATTTGGTTAAAGATTTTGGTCAAAAGCAGGTTTATCAAAAGAAAAAGGCGAGTTATTGGATTCTAGGCTACAGGAATGGAATCTTGTCGTACGAGGTGTGACAGTGTCTTCATTTACAAAGCGTAACGAGCCTTTTAAAGCATATTGTAAAATGGAAGGATCTTTACGTGTATGTCACGATGTTGAGGGTCTTATAAACGAGTTTGATATTCCCCACGATCCTTCTGAATGGTGGCTTTTTATCGATTCATCAAAATACAGAGCTTGAAAGCAGTACTTTTACATATTCTTTGAATTTATACAATTTGTTAACTGATTTTGTTGCAGTTTTCTCAGTTTTTTAAGTATCGCTATATCTGTAAACCTAGACCTGTTACAGTGTTATGTAAGGCAAATCTAATTTTTGTTGTTGTATGAGAAAGTTGGAAATTTGTTCCCTTGTGTTATCTGAGTGGATTTTTATGTCACGCCATCAAAAAATATGCATACGTTGACAACAGGGTTTAAAAATTCCAATAAAGCGGCGAAAAGGGTTCTACCCGGGATCAATTTAATTGCCATCCCTAATAACAAGAGTACGAATAAATTTCGGGGTTCGGTAACCGTACCCGTCGTAAATTTTATGGACAACGGTTTCGCCAAAACCGCAACGTCTGTGTCCAGAATAATAAAGGCACAGGATATATAGAAGATCGAAATTCTACCACTTTCCAATTTTTACGCATAATATTATTCCACGTGTCCGTTTTTGCATACAGAATGCACGCACGACTGTTTATTATTAGTACTGCGTGACATCTACCATTTGCTCTCTCGGCACTTTGAGACCGAATTCGCGCAAAATTGATTATTTATTATCCCGTTTTTAATCAAAACACCTAATTTTAAGAGCACAAACGACAGTACAGCGCAGAATCCAAACCAAAAAGCACTGAGTAACTCAAACTTTCCAGTATAATACTTCCCATTCCACCTAGTATACGGTTAAATTTAAAGTTAAGTCTCCTGTTACCGTTAAAATGAAAACTTTCGTTCTTTTGTTACAGGATGTTGCAAAGGGCCGAGGAAACCGCGTACATAAACATCAATTGTGTTGATCCTTTAGGCCGTAGCGCCCTGCTAATGGCCATAGATAACGAAAATTTAGAAATGGTAGAACTTCTTATCGAACATAAGGTCGAGACAAAGGACGCCCTACTTCACGCCATCTCGGAGGAATTCGTGGAGGCTGTCGAGGTGCTTTTAGACCACGAGGAGACCATACACAAGATAGGGGAACCACACGTAAGACAGACTTTTTAATAATAATTATAATAATAATAATTTTTGAATAAGTAACTATCAACAAGCTTATTAAAAGTTACGATAACGATATAACTTATTAAAAATTACGGTAAGGTACAAATTTTAATTAAAAGTGACTCTACCAGATTTGCCAGAGGCAAGTTAAAGAACAAGATTAAATTTACATTGTCGAACTCGCTTTTTGTCGTCCCACTTTTTCTTATTATTTTGTACACCCTGTTGTGGAGTTGATTTAAACTTAAATGTGTACGGTTTTTACCAATCATGGACGGAGAGTGTTTGGGAGATTGGAACGCATTCATGAAAAAATGTGTTTTGATATAGGGAATCGAATAAGCAGATTTGTACGTCTGTAGCAATTCACCGTTGAAAAGATAATCATTACTGAAAACACAATCGAAGTTTCTATTTAAAAATCGAATTTCTATTTAAAAATCTTTCAATGTACGACATTTAATAGTAATACTTATTAAAACTGCAGTTCTTTTTACTCCATTAATTCTAACCTCCAACACAATTACAAAAGTCACTTCGACTACAATTTTATTGTCAATGGTAGCATTGGGACATTATATTTCGCAATTTCTTCGAAGTTCGAAATGTGTGAAAGAAAATGATTTTTGTGATTTTTGCGTTTTAAAACCACTGTGGAACGAGCCGCTCATTTCTGTAACTCCACCACTCGCGCTTTATTAACAATATCGTCGCGATTTTTTAAGCTAACATGCTTGGGTAGTGATATTAAATGTAAGATTTTGTGGTAGTGAATATAAGAATTGAGAATCTAAAGCTGATTTTATAGCAACACCCCGTAATCCACGGTGCGTAAAAACCGGAAGTCGCTGAAAATAGCTATTATTTAGCGGAAATAAGCCGGTCTTTGTCCAACGGGAGTGGATTTTCTTTGTCATCTTGCCTCGGGAGTTATTTCCAGTATTATATTTGTATTGTGGTTAAATTTAATCATTACTTTTCTGGATATGCTCTGTTTTCAACGTCGTATTAATTAATAGTCATGTCTAACTGAATAATTGAAGTAATATATAACACAAGAATTAAGTCTGTACTGATACTGATGCTGATAATGACGATTATTGCTAAGTAATTTAAAAGAAAATATACCGTAAGATGTACCGATTGCATTGGGTCTTATCATTCACACTCAATTCTATTTTATTCCACAGTAGAATTTGGTATATGTATTTTTAAAGTACAGAATCTGTCTATGAACGTAAGAAAATCCTTTAGTACCACTCGACTCAACCAAATACACAAACTTTCCGCACATCAACGTCTAGGTTTACGATACAAAATGCATGTAAGATGCGTTTGTAAATAAAACAACAATGCTGATGACCTGTCTTCCGTAATATGTAGCCTAAAAAGAGTTGTAAATCAAAAGGGTCTAAGTGCCATTTTTATGTTTTTTGAGGTTTTTGTGTCAATGGGTTTTACAGGCCACCCACAGTGACAATCAAAAGGATCTATTATGTCAATAATGAAATAGGCACATTAACCAAATAAGGTTTGTAGCACAAATCAAGTCTGTTAAAAACGTTAATTAGGCGTAAAAACAATTAAGGGAAGTACTCATTTTTTAATTTTCTATAAAGATTGTCAGTTTCCTAGGAACTGGTACTTAGACCCTTTGGATTTACAACTCTTCAATTGTTCTTATTAATCTTACTGATTGCTCTTATTGCAGAGTTGGGAAGCACTGCCCCCTGACACAGCCACCTTCACGCCGGATATAACCCCTCTTATATTATCAGCTCACAGGGACAACTATGAAATTATCAAAATTCTTCTAGATCGAGGAGCTACTTTACCCATGCCACACGACGTTAGGTAAGTATCAACTTACTTTATATTGAGTGAAAACAAACCACTGAGACATTTAGAGGTATAGCTACCATTTACTATACTAAATATCTACCATTTACTGTACTAAATGTCTACCATTTACTTTATTTATTATGTTTAGAAGTTATTAATACAAAATTTGTTTGGACATTATAGGTATGTTCGAGCAGCAGTAAGTTATTAATAACGAGCTAACTGCAAATTCTTCAAGGCGCATGCGCAACTAAGTACTAATTCGAAACTTGTCCGGTATTTGTGCCTAACCTAAAAACTAAGCAGTCTAAAGACTGCTCGAACAGCCGACTGACTGTATGTACAATCCGTAACTTATTTTTGCTCGAACGCCACGTTTTATAATGCGCATGCGCAGTAGAATACATTACTTTTTGGACTGCTGCTCGAACAAAGCTTATATTTCGCAGTTTTCAATAGGTAAAAATTCCCGGATATATAAGAAGAAAACCCGATTTGAGTCGCTTTTTCGTTTTAAAATCTTTGTGAAACGCGCACATGTGGTCCAGAGTGTTCAACTTTACAACTTGACGAAAACAATTTTTTGTTACCTGCTTTGAACTCGAGCAAGCCATATCGGTGGACGTGATGCGTATTTTTGCTGTTTATATATAGAGCGATACATACATTTCCTAAAATTACTATGGTTCGAACTTCGAAATAATAATTGTTGATACAATATTATACGTTCTGCAATAACATAATTGTTAAAGAAGAACATATTACGTCAGATATTTGTCTTTACATAGTAATATTGTCTGTTACAATATTACTATGTATGTAATTGTTTATTAAATATAAAATAAACGATGTAAGTATGTGAAATATACAATATATAAGTCCCTAAAATTGTGTTGATATAATCTACCATTTACTGTGCTAAATATCTACCATTTAGTGTAGGTACTAAATATCTATCATTCACTGTACAAAATATCTCTATCAAATCTTGGAGAATATTAACATACAGAAAAGTAAAAAGTACCTAGACACGTCTGTTTTGAAAGGTGGAAAAAACCTGGAAATTTAGTACGGTCCAACAAAATGCACTCAAATCATGATAGAGATTTTGTTTTTCATCTGTAAGGTATTGCAGCCAGCGCTCTAGTTTTGAATTCCGACAATTTATGCAAACGTAGTCCGAACGTGATTTGCAATTTAAAATTCCCGACCGGTATTTATTCAGAATTAGTGCAGAAGTCTTGGAAATACGACATTTCGCAGACATTTTATGTCATTCCGTTTCCTAAACCGAATTATTATATTTGACAACGTAGTTAATTTCAATTTTCACTCGGATTTTCGCGAACTCGCCACCAAAAAATAGATCTCGACGAGTACTCAAAGTGTTACCGACCATATTTTAAAGGCGAAATCGCGAGACACAAAATTCAAAAGCGTTCTCATGTTGCGGTTTGGCTCACGCTTCTAGAGCTAAGTTGACACTTAACCCTGGACCCTAAGTGCCTCAGGGTGCCACATGACGTCGTTTATTTTAATTAGGTGCCGTTGGGACACATCCCCGGTACGCAGGATTAAATAACAGTCATATACAGGATCGAGTAACATCAACAGGAAATATTACATTACGCACTAGTGCTATATGTTCAGTAATGCAGACTGGTGTTCAATATCAATGCATCAGGAAGTTAAAGTTTATAGAAGAAGTTTGACGGTATCCACAGCCTTCGTCGTTATTCTGCGACTTATCAAATTTTGACAAACGTCAGTGCTACTGATATTACATAACATGAAATGCCCCTGAGATTTAACTTCACAAAACCAATTTGATAACAATCGATAATTGTACATAGCAACACTAACCTAACATATTGTTAGACTTAACATTCTGTGTGATTCTGTGCATTTTGAGAGAATAACTCACGATTTTTTAACCGATACTCCGCAAGTTAACCTCAAATATTCGCACGCGCTTATTACTACATTACTATTAATATTCGTACAACCGAAACCACTAAAAAATACCAAAATAACACCCGCGTATTATACAAGTGAGGTTAAAACATTCTACAATACGAGAAACGTCAAAATACCAACATGGCGGAAGTGCAAATTTCGTGTCGGCAACAATCACGGTGATTTATGCGTAAAAATAAACTTACCCATGACCGATCTGCCGTGCAAGTTACTTAAAAATGATGGTCCATATTCCCACTGACACACTGGTACTATTTAATCACTTGATTCGATGCGATAATCGGCCGAAATTTTGAAATTATCACAGACGCGATGCGCGTGACTCCTCAGCTCGGGTAGCTGGCGCGCCTGCGCGGTGAGCTCCGCTCTGGTGTTTTGTTTGTAGCGAGGCTACCGCCGCCGTTGCTATGATATACGTGTGTATTTTACAACAGACTGACCGCGAGTTTCAAATTTGGCGTAATGTCACGCGTTACTTATAAAACATTATGTTAGGTCATTGTCGCTATGTAAAATTGCTGACCGTCTCTATGTATTGTAATCTACCCTACCTAATGTCAGTTTCAATAACATAATGACATTTCTATAACATTGTTATATTGACATTTAATGTCATGGCATTTGTTAAAATTTGTTTTTTATTTTCAGGTGTGGTTGTGATGAATGTGTCACGTCACGAATGGAGGACTCTCTGCGACATTCTAGATCCCGAATAAATGCCTATCGAGCGCTGGCATCGCCATCTTTAATTGCACTGTCTTCAAAAGATCCCATCTTAACTGCGTTCGAGTTATCATGGGAGTTAAGAAGGTAAGATTTTGTGTAATAAAGCATAATTACACAGTCAAATTAGGTTAATAGGGCCCCACGAAGAGTTGTTTTAAAGTTGAATGTGGTGTTTGTTGCATACTGCTACTTCCGGTGACCGGAAGTGGCACTTGATATGAAAGTATCCTACTCTAAAACTCTATGAATGTTCATTTATATGCACGGTTGAGCGCAGCAGCACACAATTTGATGATTCGCATCAATAAATTTGATGTCATGGGTTGATTTTTCGCCTATTTAATTGTCCAGCCGGAATTACGTAAATTTCATGAGAAATGCTAGTGAATCTAGTGATTGGATGCTGATTACTGACATTTGGAAATAAAGATCAACATCAAGCTTACAATAAGCACCAGGATTGCAGTCACCACAAAACCAGGATTGCAGTGGAATAGCCTACACAGAGAGAACATATTCTTGGATATCAAGAAAAATTGTTCTTGCGTACATAGTGTAGTAGCATGGAGAAGATATTTTTGGTGTCCAAATAATATTTTATTGTAATAAGAATTTCAATGTATGTAGTTATTTCAACGGCTAGTCATTCTTTCGGTTTAACAGTTTAATATGTTTATGTTGAGTATATTTTGTTGGGTGAAAAATATACATGCTTCAACGAACAAACAGATTCATGTCCCAAAAGTATACGTACGTATCGCCTAAAACGGACGTAATTCCTTTCGAGCAGTCCCTTCATACTTAAAACAAGAAAACGTAAGACTATATTTTACTTGCACCAACCAAATGATCTTTCTGCGGATATAGAAACAAGTGACATTATTCACTCAAAGATATTCGTGTTGTATCGAATAAATTTTTCCCTCTGTCTACCAATTGCTATGAATACTGAGCAAATAATGAGAATTCTTGACTAAATTTTATATTGAAATAACCGGTTCAGTAACTGCCCTTAATGTAAAAGATCATTTGATTACAGGACATTTCAGTAATATGTCCATTTCAACAGAAATTAAAGGGACAACTTATAGGCAGAAATACGATAACTTAATGGCAAGTACTCTTTATTATGAAAGCGACCAGAGCGCCAAATTCAAGCCCCTATTAGGAAATTACGTGCTAGCAAGACCTAATTGTGAGTTTATGAGCGTAGTAATTTGCTCCCTCGCATTGCGAAGTATCAAGTTTGCCAAGCAACCCCTTTCAGGATTTCATTATAATCAGAATTCACCGGATTTTATGGAAGTTATACAAGTAGAGGCATTTCCCCCCACGAAAACAACATTTGGCGATATGCAAGCCTTCGGTTCAAATCCAAGCCGCGTTTTCCCAATTTTTTTATTTGCTTTTTCCTTTTTGAGTTATGCAATATGTAAATTTGTACTGACAATTTAAGAATAATGATTATTACACGAATTATTTCGATCGTTTTTCCCTTTTAGGCTAAGCTTTATGGAACACGAATTCAAACTCGAGTACCTCGAGTTGCGGAAACAGTGTCAAGACTTCGCCACGGCCCTCTTGGATCACACGAGAAGTTCTTACGAACTCGAGGTACTTCTGAACCACGACCCCACAGGGCCGGCTTTCGAACACGGCGAAAGAATGCACCTGAATAGGCTGAAATTGGCCATCAAACTTCGACAGAAAAAGGTAAGTGCCCAAACTCAATCTAAATTTTCTCTTTTCCTTACGACCGACGGATTTTATATACTTTATTTGAGTGCGAAAGTGTTTTATACTTAGTTTGAAGTATATTTGGTATTAGTCCAGGTGTAAACTGATAAATTTCTAATAATTTTTTTGACAAACAAAAACTAATCACGTTTCGAACAACGATCACCTGTTTATTAAAACCCGATATTCAATAGTCGTAGTGATAATTTATATTTAGATAAATATAAATTGACGAATTGAAGAATTTGTTTAATTCATAAATAGTTGCGACCTGGTGTTATATAAAATAGTAAACACGTGCAAAAGTAAACTTTCAGTAAACATTTTGATTTGATTCAATTAAGGTAATGGAATCACTATTGTTTGGAAGTGATAACACACCTAATTGATTTTTAAGAGATAGGTACCAAAGTAGAGAGACGTATTGATCTCAAAAATTAATTAATTCGGCGTTCTTTGTTTAATTGTTTTTTTGTATTCCATAATATACATATTACTTTGATATCATTCAAGTGGGGACTTATCAATTGTGTATATATATTACAAGCAAAGGCTTGTAAACTTGTAGACTCTTGGTCGACATGTGGGTGAAATTGTTGTTGGTGGTAGCAGTGGTTGCTATTTTTAGCAACCAAGTGAAGGCTGGTAAGTATTATTTTCGAACTTCTACCCATTTTCGAACTTGTACCTAAGAATCTTCTTTACTATTCTTTTTTTGTTAATAGGTTTAGTAGGTTCTCAGTTCAGGTCAGGCACAAAAGATTACTTCGCTAATGGCAAGAAGCTCTCACCGTCATTCCAGAAATTTTTAACCACCGTCAATTTGACTCACGCCTTTAGAACGGGGGCTGAAGACTATATTGACAGTGCCATCATCTGTGATGCCTGTGATAGCTTAATCGACGTAATCATTGAAGAAATTCATGCCGGTGTTACGGCAGATGAAATTGGCGACTTAGCTATTACACTATGCATGGATTTAAATATAGAACCTGAACCGGTATGCGTTGGAGCTGTCAATTTAAACTTGGTAAGTCATCTTATTCTTTTATTGTTTCTTAATATAAATCATACAGAATAGAAAAGAACTTCCCCAATTTCAATGTTACTCAATAAATAACTGCCATTTCCACATTACGACACCTAATATCAAATTTATATCAAAAAGACATCAAATTTATAATAGTTTTTGACCACCTTTCAGCAGTTTTTCCCAGAAATAACTCATTTTGCAGATATTATAGGTGTTTTTTTTTTTTTTTTCAAAACTAATTTTGTTTATGTGAAAATAGAATCTTATCAGCAAAAAAATATAATCGATTTCGCAGATTTTGACTTTGAGATATTTCTCAATAGTTTATTGCAATCGTTACACTTATGTAATCTGGCGTTACCAAAGTGATTATCGAGTAAGATACAATTATTGTCGGTTTTGATAATGATCACGCAATCAAGTTTATTCGTTAATTTGATTCTAAATGTGTATTGTTACTAATAGTCTAAGATCCCGACTTAGATTGGCCTTCCCTCATCCTCTTTCCCAATCAAATTTATATTTCATACAATGTATAAATGAACACAATGTCCTACGGTTGCTGCCCCATATCCTGGCAAGGATATCTCTAGTTAAAAATTACCTATTACTATTTTACCACTTATAATTTATTTTAGCCTTTCCTGTATTATATCATCACGAACAGACCAGAGCTACGCGCGAGCCGAATCTGTGGTATCGTGGCGCAAAGTTTCGGATGCGGCAGTGATGACGTAGGCGAATGGTCCATCAACATACCTGAAGGATCCGCGGACACCCAAAAGGTTAAAAATTAAACCATACAATACAATAATTTCTCAATAATCAACCAAATTAAATTTCAGGGTATTGTCTCGAAAGCAACACCACTCAAGGTGCTTCAACTGACCGATTTCCACTATGACCCCATGTATACCCCAGGCAGTTTGGCCAACTGTGACGCCCCCTTATGCTGCCAGTCGGATTCTGGCGAACCAGAAGTTCCGGAAGATGGCGCCGGGTTTTGGGGAGACTATAGAAGCTGCGATACCCCGTGGTATGCTGTTGAAGATTTACTAGATCATGTCGTCAGTGAACACGTAAGAATCTTACATAAGCTACTTTTCAGGCAGATGAAGCTGTTGACTATACCATCAATTTATATTTTGAACTGTTTACTTTATATTCACTCAAACTTCCAGCTTTTTCATTCTCAAGTTAATAAGCATGAATATAACACAAGAATAAAAAGTAATTTATCAATACCGCCTGACTTTCTGTAATAAACTCCATTGAGTTCTATTGGGAATTAAAGGCTATTGTATTGTATAAACAATGTAAAAGCCTTCTATAAACAATATAAAGGCCCTCACAGCTTAGGCCAAACACCCACAGGACAATTAGAATTTTTTAAAGTAAAAAGACTGTCTAAAAATGTACCAGAGACAGATTAAAAGTCACTCGAAAAATAATAGAGGAATGGTGGCGAAAATTACAATAATTATTGACCATGCTTCAATAAACAATCTAAAAGCCTTATATAAACAATATAATAGCCCATACACAATACAAAGATCCATAAATATACTTTTAATTTTAGCCTAATATAATTCTAGCCTGACATCGATGTGGTCTATTACACCGGAGACACGATCAGTCACAGAGTCTGGGACACCAGCATCGTCGGAAATATCCACGACATCACCCTACTCTTCAACACCCTCAAAGAAACATTCCCCAGCACACCAATCTACCCCATTCTGGGCAACCACGAACCACATCCCCTCAACATTTTCACACCCACCGACGTCCAAGACGAAAACTTAGAGACACAATGGGTATTCGAATTAGCAGCCGATCTATGGAGTCCCATATTGGGAGAAGAAACCAGGGCTACCATCACCAAAGGAGGCTTTTACACAGTCTTGGTGAGACCTGGTTTTAGACTGGTCGCTTTGAATAGTAATGTGGGGTATACCTTTAATTGGTGGTTGTTGTACGACCCAGTGGACCCATTCGGTCAATTGCAATGGCTAGCTGACACATTATACCAAGCTGAATTAGACGGGGAAATCGTTCATATCATTTCCCATGTTCCATCGAGTGATGATACTTGTTATAGTATATGGAGTAGGGAATACAGGAGGATTTTGGACAGGTTTTCTGGAATTGTCACAGCTGCTTTTAACGGCCATACACACACTGACGAGTTCATTGTGTACCATGGTATTGACAACCCAAGTGAGGCTATAAGTGTTGCTTTTAATGGGGGCAGTGCCACCACCTTCAGTAACAATAACGTCAACTACAAAATATACCACGTGGATCCAGAAAGTTTTGTAAGTGTGCCTAATAATAATCTAATAACCTAATAATTTGATAATCTAATTCAAAAATCATGTTTTTTTTCTATTTTGATCCTCACAGGAAGTTTTGGATTATGACGTGTGGATCTATAATGTCACCGAAGCGAATTTAACACCAGACCAGAGACCGAATTGGTTCAAATTGTATTCGCTGAAGGATGCTTATGGTATGAGTGGTGCGACACCTGCTGATTTCCGTGATCTCGCTTGGAGAATGGTTGAAGATCGCAGCCTGAGCGTGAAATATTGGGAATTCAGGTCTAGGATGGCGGATACTGCCTTAGCTAGTGGTTGTAATGACGATTGTCAGAGAAGAAATATCTGCGATTTCTTGGCAAGTGAGTTTGGTGATAGCACGCAATGCGACGAAATCACAGCTGGGTGGTAAATTGTATTATTTGTTGCTGAATAAAAGTTTTATGGTTATTTTGTGTGATTTTTTTTTTATAATTTGGTCACCAAATACAAACTAGTGCCGTTACGTTTTGTGAATGGATACACATAGTTTAAATAAAGAAATATTGATTAAAATAACGGATTTTTGCAATTTTAGTTCATTTCTCAAGGTGTTTCACAGAACTGGTTGATATATTTGACACTTTGGCATCGTATTTTTGTCTCAACTGCCACTTCCGGTCACCGGAAGTAAACAGAAAGGTATTTTTTTATTCTAAATTTGGATTACGTCGATATAAATAAAAAATTACCGTCGATTTTTATCAGGTTTCCCTACATTTTTGGGACTTTCGCGTTTTGTAAACATTTTAGTAACATTTGTCCAATTGTGACACATGTCAAAGCGACGTTATTATGTCAATATGCGCGTGCACATTCGGTATAGTAATAGCGTTATGTTTATTAGTGATCTGTACAACTTTTCTACAACTGGGTATCCTCTTCTCGCTAACATGTAAGTACAAAATTCGTTATTTACAAATACGAAATAGTTAAACGAAATAGTTAAACCACGAAATACAAAATGAGAGCTACAATTTCATTACAAGAGCCATGCAATCTCAATTTAGAATTAATCGATCGGACAGGACAGTGCAAATCGAGCAATTTAACATAAATTTAACTTTCAATAGGCCATGGGAACAGGTGACCTTGTTCTGCACATGTATTTAAATATCCTAGTTATACGGTATATACTTTCATCTGCTTATAGTATATTCTATATAAGTATAACGTGAAATAATTTCACTTTAATTAAATTCTGGAGAGAAGGTTAACGACTTGATGTCCAAAACACGTTTCGAATTTTACGCATTGCGTTTGTATACTTGCGTTTACCATTTTGGCACTGAACTCTGGTAGGAACAGGCTCTCTTTCATTCTGCGTCCCACCTCGGCAACATGAGGACATTTCACACAAGATTCTCAACGATAATACTAATTTTAGTCATCACCTGTTGTTGTTGTAAGTTTAAAAAGTGAAACGTAAAGACAGTGAAAGTGTTTTTTTTTTTTTTTGTAAAACGAAAGTGAGTTTTCCTTATAAATCTTTTGTCTCGTTCTTTCTAGTCGTGCGAGATGCACACAGTGACACATCAGAGCAACCAGTTTGTTATGGATGCCGAGCAGGAACAAATGTTTTAACATTTCTGATCAATTTCTTTGGGCTATCGCCGAATCAACTGACGTTTTTCTCGAAGTATGTTTGCGCTGCTTTCCAAAATGATATAAACGTATGCGAGGAAACCATAAAGGAACAGGCTGTGAGTGTTTCTCGTAATGTAAAATAACTTTTGTAGTAGACAAATAACTTTTTTTAACACACAAATAACCTTTTCAATACAACTTTTGCAATTAAAACAAACACCAGTTTTACTCAAACTATGCAGTAAGTACAGTTTAAATTCTAAAGCCTAAATCAAAACTGCATCACTACGAAAGAATGCATTAGAGACAGTGCTATTCAACAAACAAGGCCTCTGTGAGTCACTTGTAAACAATAGAAAGTTACTTGCAGCACAGTGAAATTTCGATTTTAAATGCTAATTTTGAATGATGCTTTTCAATTATTTAAAGTCAAGTAAGTACACTTTTATTTTTAGAGTTGATGCAACACAACTTTAAAATAAACTTTTGTTCGTGTTAAATTGCCAATTCGTTCGTTGAAAATTAAATAAAACATAGGTACCGGATGTTTATTGTTTTATCGAGTTTTATACTGTTTCTATTCTTGTCGTTGTTATATGGTTTAGTGTACTGTACACAGAGGGAGAAATTTATTCGATACTACACGAATATCTTTGAGTGAAAAATATCACTTGTTTCTATATCCGCAGAAAGATCATCTGGTCGGTTTAAGTAAAATACAAACGTCTCAGAGTAAGAATACGATTTTCTCGATGTTCCAAATATTACGTTTTCTTGTTTTAAGTATGAAGGAACTGCTTGAAAGGAATTACGTCTGTTCTAAGCGATACGTACGTATACTTTTGTATCAAGAAACTGTTTGCTCGTTGAAGCATGTATATTTTTCACCCAACAAAATATTGTTGTTGATGTAAAACGAACGTCTTACTCTTTTTATATGTAGAAGAATAACATTTTCGTCGTCAGAGCAAAATATACTCAACACAAACATACTAAATTTTTCTTGATATCTAAGAATAGAGTTCTCTCTGTGTAAGCTATTCCACTACAAGTCTGTTTTTCCTCATAATCCTTGTAAGTCACCCATGAAATAAAACACTTATGCATAGATGTAAACAAACAATATACGAACACTCAATATCGTCGAACTGATATAGCGGTGATATATGGCAAACGATGCGATAAATTGTTAGCGCCATCTGTACAGTAATTGCACAACTTTCTATGTATCTCTCAGAGTACGAATCCTGGGTTGTCCTGGGTCAAGAAACTGTTTTTTTCGTTGAAGTATATATTATTTTACGTCCAATGAAATATTTTTGTTGTTGTTGTAAGACGAACGTCTACTTTTTTATTGAAGAATAACTTTTTCTTCGTCAGAGAAAAATATACTTATTTTCAGTTATAAATTATTAATTTTTATGTACTGATTTCTTAACAGAATATAATCCATCATGTCATCAAACGAAACCCGCAAATATCGTCGTCAAAGATGTGTCAATTATTACACAGGTGTAACATAGTCACCGATTGGGAGGTAAAACTACCCCCAAAATTCTACGAGCCCGACAATAATGTAAGGTATACCAAAAATCAGTCAGCGAAATATTAAAAATTAAAAATCTAGTATGTTTTATCAGGTAATAACTTCGAGATTTTGCACATAAGCGACATACATTTCGACGACAAGTACCAAGTTGGGAGCCCGGCGAATTGTCAAAAGTTCTTGTGCTGCCAAATGGACAGCTTGAGGAAACAGAACGTACCGGACAGAAATGCTGGATTCTGGGGGACATACGGATGGTGCGATGCACCTTATCAATTGATGAATAACAGCTTTAACCATATTTACAACAATCACGTGAGGGAAAAAAAATTTGGTCCAAGAAAAAATTTATCGAAATAATTTTTAGAATAACGTGAAGTATATATACTTCACAGGCGATATCGTCAGCCATAGGATATGGGACACAAACAGAAAACATAATATCGATATTATACACACGGTTTACAGTGAATTAGAGAGGAAATTTCCCGGGAAAACTATACTTCCGGTGTTGGGGAATCATGAAACACATCCAGTGAATTCGTAAGTCTCAATTCAGCTGGTAGTACAGTGTGAAATTTCTTCCACACTGTATAATAAAGCAATTAAATCACCATAAAATAAATTTTAGATTTTCACCAATCAATTATACAGACGACGTTTTATCCACGCAATGGTTATACGACGAAATCGCGGAAATATGGGGTGTTTGGCTACCAAAAGATACAAAATCAACAATACGAAGAGGCGGTTTTTATACGGTATTATTAGAGCCTGGATTTCGGGTGATTGCCTTAAATAGTAACGTGGCGCAAGTTTTAAATTGGTGGTTGTTTCTTATCGATAACATTGACCCATATGGGCAACTCAAATGGTTGGTGGACGTCTTGGCAAAGTCTGAACAAGACAAAGAATCGGTGCATATCTTATGTCACGTTCCGTCAAATGCTAAAGAAGTGGAGAAAGTGTGGAGTAGGGAATTTAGAAAAATCGTCGATCGATTTGGCCACGTGATCAAAGGAATTTTCAACGGGCATTCGCACTTGGACGAACTGATTTTATACCATAGCAATGTATTCCCGTATAAACCGATAAATTTGGCCTGGAATTCGGGAAGTTTGACGACGTATCATGAAGAATTAAACGTCAATCCGAGTTATCGCATTTTCGATGTCGATACTGAGAGTTTTGTAAGTTTTTATCACAGATTTTTTTTTAGTTTTATTATTTAACTGTTTTATTATTTATTATGTTACATTTCTATCAGGCTACAGTCGATTATCATCAATACACATTCAATCTAACGGAAGCAAATATGAATAAGAACATTCCTCCGCATTGGTATAAACTATATTCGTTTAGAAAAGATTATGGCGTTGAGAATTTATCGCCTGAAGTGATCGAAAATTTACTGTTGAAGATGAAAGACGACGTAGGTCTACAAGAACTGAATTTCAGGTATTTTTCTATGGAATAAATTCCATTTTAATAGTTAATAACCTACTTTTATATCTTAATAATCGATTTTTATCTGCCAATATTTTTTATTTTAATAGATATCGAGTACGAGATGCACCACGGAACTATTGCAATAGACTATGTATGAAATCTGTATGGTGTGGCATGTACTCCAGTGAATCAAAAGAGAACATAGAAAATTGTTTTTAATTTATTTTTATATGTATGCGTGTAGATTGTTTTAAATAAATGTACTAGATATTTTAATTTTCAAGTGTTTTCCTTCGTTCTAATGATAAAGTAGACCATTTATGCTCAATAACTGTCAAAATCCTTGTTTCATCGCTGTAAAGTGATATATCTGTCAAAGCAACACTAACCTAACATAAGGTTAGGTTAGGTTACCAAATATACCACACGCACTTATTACTATATTACTATTAACAATCGCACAACCGAAATAAATAAAAACTTACCAAATACGTAATCGAATACCACTAAGAAATAACAAGATAACACCCGCGTATTATACCATATTATACAAGTGAGGTTAAAACATTCTACATCTACAATACGAGAAACGTCAAAATACCAACATGGCGGACGTGCACATTTCGTGTCGGCAACAATCGCGGTGATATATGCGTAAAAATAAACTTACTCATGACCGATCTGCCGTGCACATTACTTAAAAATGATAGTCCATATTCCCACTGACACACTGGTACTATTTAATCACTTGATTCGATGCGATAATCGGCCGAAATTTTTTATTTTTCACCCAACAAAATATTGTTGTTGATGTAAAACAAACGTCTTACTCTTTTTATATGTAGAAGACTAACATTTTCGTCGTCAGAGCAAAATATACTCAACACAAACATACTAAATTTTTCTTGATATCTAAGAATAGAGTTCTCTCTGTGTAAGCTATTCCACTACAAGTCTGTTTTTCCTCATAATCGTTGTAAGTCACCCATGAAATAAAACACTTATGCATAGATGTAAACAAACAATATACGAACACTCAATATCGTCGAACTTATATAGCGGTGATATATGGCAAACGATGCGATAAATTGTTAGCGCCATCTGTACAGTAATTGCACAACTTTCTATGTATCTCTCAGAGTACGAATCCTGGGTCAAGAAACTGTTTTTTCGTTGAAGTATATATTATTTTACGTCCAATGAAATATTTTTGTTGCACTATAGAGTTGTACTATTTAATCACTTGATTCGATGCGATAATCGGCCGAAATTTTGAAATTATCACAGACGCGATGCGCGTGACTCCTCAGCTCGGGTAGCCTGCGCGCCTGCCGCGCCTGCGCGGTGAGCTCTTGCGTTTGTAGCGATGCTAGCGCCGTTGCTATGATGTGTAGTTTACAACAGACCAACCGCGGGGTTCAAATGTGGCGTAATGTCACGTGCTACTTATAACATTATGTACTGTTGGGGAGGAACTGTACAGAAAAATATTTCGGTATGTCAATTATTTTAGACAATTTTATAGTACAACCAAAGTTTCAACTTTTTTTCTTTAGTTCTTTAGTTTTTAACAACGATATTTTTATTTATCACGCAAATCTTATTTTCTACGGACTTTACGACGGCATAATAATCGGTAAGGGTGACCTAAATTTTGCCGGAACGAAAGGTGGATTGTAAATTGCACTTTTGCGCATATAATGAGCGATATCGAAGGTAGGTGGCACCACTAGGTACTGTTAAATAGCAGCCCTGGATAAGGGTTGTTGCCCTTTCAAAATTAGACCACCTAGGACAAAATAAGATTATTTTGCTACACAGAAGAACAGAAATTCCGACGATATATTTCAGAATAAAATTCGGTGTACTAATTTCGCAATTTATTTTGATTGTAATTAGAGCTGACCCCGTTGTTATACCCTTAGCTACGTGTTATACCCTAAGATACGTGATCTGAAAACCCGAACGGATCCCCTAACATGGGGTTGAAACCAAACTTTCAAAATAAATTACGTTTTAGCCCAAACTGAATGAATAAACAGATCCTTTATAGGCGAAAACTTGGTATACACTAAATCCATACGCACTCAAATAAAGTATTTGTTAGTTAGTTATTATAATATGCCTTCTTCTTATACTCTTTACAGTTTGTTGCGCACTCAAACGTCCAGCAACTCCTAGCTTCGATATGGTACGAAGGTCTTCCAGGTTTTAGAAGAAAAAATATGCTCCTACAGGCACTAGAAATAGTCCGGATAGGAATATTATTTCCCTTTTTCTCGGTGGGTTACATCATAGCACCGCATTCGATCATAGGGCAAACGATGAGGAAACCTTTTATTAAATTTATCTGCAATTCCGCGTCATATTTCACGTTTCTCTGTAAGTATTTTGTATAATTAACATTTCAACAACTTAAAAAACTAATTAACGCCTGTCAAATTTTCAGTTTTGCTGATTTTGGCTTCGCAACGAATTGAGACGTTATTTTTTAACGTCGACCCATCTGACCCAGTGCCTGCAAAACGAGGTGCCATGCCTTCTCTGGTAGAATGGGTCATACTAGCATGGGTTTGCGGTATGTATAATTAAATTGTGAACTTGTAAATAGGACTATACAATAGTATGCAATTTCACCACACTTTAGTCCCAATATATAAAGCGCTCTTTATATATTGGGAGAATATTACCTCGCGTAATAATGATAAAACACATTTCAAAAATACATAATTTCCTGAGTTAACATTCATGCTGGTTACCGTAAGGCGGGCCCCTTAAGCACACCGAAGATGCAAAAGCATTCAGGTATCATATGTGTTTCCGCATTTGTTGCGAAGTATTGGTTTACATTGCAACAAATGTATCTTCGGTGTGCGGCCTGCTAAGAGTTAAACAAGCGCTGCAAATAGGACGCTAGTAAAACAGCCTATAGTGTGACCAGGGCTTTATTAATTTATCGTAACCCACAGGACTGATTTGGAGCGAAATTAAACAGCTTTGGGACGTTGGCCTAGAAGAATATGTGAGGGACATGTGGAACGTGATAGATTTCATTACGAACGCCCTGTATGTGGCAACAGTTGCCCTGAGAGTGGTTTCCTATTATCAGGTAAGTTTAGAAACTAAAAATATTAAGGAGAAAAAGTCAGTTTTTTTCTACCACAGGTTCAAAAAGAGGGTATTCTTGATAACAACGAAAGAAAAAGTTGGGATGCCTGGGACCCTATGCTAATATCTGAGGGACTTTTTTCAGCAGCTAATATTTTCAGGTAAGTTTGTATTTTATTTGTTAAAATTACAAACATTATTTCCTCGGAAATCAATGTTAAATCTGGCGTTTTCCACTTCTCGCCTTAACTGTTTAATTGTCTTACCAATGATGTTGAAAAAACGGTTAAATTTAGTCATAATAACGTAGCAGAAACAGCTAAAAGCTGAAACGGACCGTAAAACAACCGGAAATCGTGTAACAAGCGCATACGAGCGTCTGCAGTGACAGACAATTTCAGAATTTAGACCAACAAATGCGCTGGATGTCTCCCTTTTCCGGACGTCTTGTTTAATTTGAATAATTTCGGCCTCGGATGGTTTATGTCCCAACATGTCGACGCTTACGTCTCGATTTTGCAGGATATATATGTATGTGTGCTGTGTACCGAAAACAAGTTGTGGCATTTCATTTCCGTCAGAATTGCAATCTCTTTAAAATAGGATGGTGTATACAGTGCCCAACAAAAATCTAAGAACATTTAGTTGGTTCAAGTAAAATACAAAATTCTCAGAGTAAGAATATGATTTTCTTGATGTTGCAAGTATTACGTTTTCTTGTTTTTAAGTATGTTGGAACTGCTTGAAAGGAATTACCTCCGTTTTAAGCGATACTTTTGGGACAAGAAACTGTTTGTTCGTTAAAGCATCTATGTATATTTTTCACCCAACAAATATTGTTATTGATGTAAAACGAACGTCTTACTCTTCTTATGTGTAGAAGAATAACATTTCGTTCATCAGAGCAAAATATACTCAACATATAAAACTCTTAAACCGGAAGAATAACTAGCCGTTGAAATAACTATAATTAATGCTGAAACTCTTATTACGATAAAATATTATTTGGGTAATAAAAATTTCCACTATGTACGCAAGAACAATTTTTCTTGATAGCCAAGAATAGAGTTCTATCTGTGTAGGCTATTCCACTACAATCCTGGTTTTCCCCATAATCCTTGTAAATCATCCATGAAATAAAACACTTATGTATAGACGTAAACAGACAATATACGAACACTCAATATCGTCGAACCTATATAGCGGTGATATGTGGCAAAATACGCGTGAAACTGTTAGCGCCATCTGTAAAGTAATCGCACAACTTTCTATGCATCTCTCAGCGTAAGAATCTTAAGTCAAGAAACTGAAGGATATATATTTTTCGTCCAACGAAACATTTTTGTTGTTGCAAGACGAATGTCTGCTTTTTTATTGAAGCATAACTTTTTCTTCGTCAGAGAAAAATATACTTAAGATAAACATACGTACTAAGTTCTTAAATCGTAACCGTCGAAACAACTATATTGAAATTCTTATTAGAATAAAATATTATTTGTATAGAAAACCAGAACCACACAAAAACATTGATTATTTATCTGACCCAAGCTAACTCCGGCGTGCATTTGTGCTTTTAGCTCGCTAAAACTGGTTTATATATTCTCCGTAAACCCGCACCTGGGTCCTCTGCAAGTATCCCTGTCTCGAATGGTTATGGATATAATGAAATTTATCTTCCTGGACGTGCTGGTTTTATTCGCATTTTCTTGCGGTAAGTATACCACTCTACAGTACGCATTTACACGAATAGGGCCACTCTTTGTCCCTGTCTAGAACGCTCTCTCTCTATATCTATAACACACACACACTCTCTCTCTCTCTCTAGAACGCTCTTTCTCTACTAGAACACACTCTCTCTCTATAGGGCAGTCTCTATCTCCAGTTTATTACACCCCTTAATATAAAAATAAGGCAAGGTTTACTTTCGCAGCAAAAAAAAAACCATCAACATAAAATTCCTCAGCATATTTTTTCCCTTTTAGGTTTAAATCAGCTCTTATGGTATTATGCCGAGGCAGAAAGACAAAATTGTCCATCTGAAAGTCCGAACAGCGCAAATTCAACAATGGCTGATACGAACGCGTGCCAGATATGGCGAAGATTCGCAAAGTTTGTTCTTTTTTTTTATAAGTTATAAGGAGTTATTATTTGCTGATACATTTCAGTTTATTCGAAACGTCCCAAACTCTTTTCTGGGCAGTATTCGGCCTGATCGACTTGGAAAGCTTCGATTTGAAAGGAATCAAAATATTCACGCGTTTCTGGGGCATGTTGATGTTCGGTGCTTATTCCGTTATCAATATTGTGGTTTTGTTGAACCTACTGATCGCTATGATGAATCATTCTTACCAATTAATATCGGTAAGTGATTTAATTGGTCATAAAATATAGATATCAAAGTATTCTAAGATCTAAACATCTTCTATTCAGGAAAGAGCTGATGTCGAGTGGAAATTTGCTAGGAGTAAACTGTGGATAAGTTATTTTGAAGAAGGGGGAACGGTTCCACCACCATTCAACATAGTACCAACCCCTAAAAGTCTATGGTACGTCATCCAATGGATACAGAGGAAGTTTTGTGGGCATTCGAGGGCGGCGAAGAAAGAACACATGCGAACTATAAGAGTAAGTAAGCTAACTCCTTTGGTTGATTCATATGGTCGACGAAATATTTTTATTGTTGTAAGACTTGGTCAGAGAAAAATATACTTAACATAAACATAGTAAAACTGTGTAAAACAAATTTTGACCAAGTTCCTTTTCAACCCTACGGTTTTTTTTTGCAGAGGAAAGTGAAGCAAGCAAGCGAAAGGGACTTCAGATATCAGGTAAGTTTTATGAGGACAGATAGCGTAATAATAAACAGCTCGGGTCGGCTAAAACCTAGCTAGACTGGTATGAACTAGTGATGGGTGCATTCGAATAAAATAAAATCTTGAGCGCAATAAACAATATAATTCGATTCTGCCCGACACTAGATTCTGGGGGCCCGGCCGGCTTCAATTTTACACAATTTTATCGTTTCGAGACGCATTCGGGACCAATTTTTTTTTATGGTAGCGCGACACCCTGTTCCAGAGTATCATGAGGAACTTGGTGAGACGTTACGTCACCGTTGAACAGAGAAAAACCGAAAATCAGGGCGTCACGGAAGACGACGTGAACGAGATTAAACAGGATATATCCGCGTTCCGGTTTGAACTGATCGAGATATTGAAGAATTCCGGCATGAACACGTCAACGGCCCATGCAGGCATGGGATCAGGTCAGTCACTCTATACAGCTGTTTAAATTATGCCACGATCACACATTACGCTCTTTACCATTCGCTGGTGGCTACTACCAAAGCAAGACAGTAAAACAGCCTAGTTAAGTAAAGAAACTGAAGTAATGACTTACCTTTTCAGGAACTGGAGGGAAGAAGAATCGTCAAAAGGAACGGCGATTGATGAAAGGGTTTAACATCGGTCCTCAACCTTCGACGACCGGCTCGTTACCACCTGTCGCAGAATTTATCGCGTCCCTTCAGCAGCACCACGAAGGACACCATGAAATTTTCGGCTCGACATTATCCGGTATTTTCAATTCGACCCCGAGGCGGATTCTTCAGCACAGCACGGTTTCCTCGTCGCAAGGGAGTATAAACGAAGGTCACCATCATCATCACCATCACAGAGGACTCGGGAGGTAACTAGACGAAATTAACGCAGTCTAAGAGACAAAATAACAGTTTTTTTTTCTAGTTATTTTGTGTTCTAGTTCTAGTTAATAAATGTGCTTTTAAAACAAATGTGCATCATTAATTTTCTTCGTAATGCTTCTGGACTAGACTCATGTCATAATAGGGACTTTAGCACTGATATAGAACACTGACAGGTTACAGATGAAGCGATCATCGTCGCATAAAAGAAGATGGGGCACGCTTATAGAAGCGGCTAAAACCGGGAAAGTTTCCCGATTGATCGGCCGTTCCAGATCAGAGGATTCAGTTTGCAATTCTACTTGCAGAGCCAACGGACACAACCATTCCAATAGCAACAGTCCAGCATCCGAAGACAATATCACAGATAGTCCATCGGATTCCAACCCTAGTTTAGACAGAACCGCCAGTCAAACGCACGAAAACCACGGTCTAGCAGCCGGGTTGTCTCTACTGAAGAAAAAGAGGAAGAAATTCTCGGCTTCCCGAAATACAAGTCCCATCGTTGGGCCGCCGAATGCGGTCGAACACGCGATTGCTGTTTGTATGGGGAAAAGCAACAAAAAGGTACGTCTAAGTGATTCTAATTCAATAAAAAAAAAAAAACAATATTGAATAAAACAGGGACAATTGCAGGTGTCGCAAGTGCTGAAAAGGGCGTCTAGTGTCCCGACAAGGGTACCAGAAGTGACTCAATTGATTCACAGACACGAACAAACTCAATCTCAACAAGATTCGGTTGAGTTGGCGGCTGCGAATGGCGTATCGACGCTAACGCCATCTACGACGGAGGAAAGTGTCACGAATGCTGGACATTCGCTGATGACATCGGGTCTGTCGTCGAGAGAACCGCTGTTGTACAATTCTTCCTCGAGTAATCAAGCCACTGGGTCGTCTCAGACACCAGAGGAGGAATTTAGCAAGGGTAATAACGGGGCTAAATTGCACGGGGTTACGCCCCTAAGCGGACATAATAGTACGTCAGGTTGGTTGTAATGATTAAGGTTTTAGTTGAATTTTTACCTGTCAGATTTTGGACTTTGAGGTTAGAAAGTTTGACAGACGTTACGAGGGTTAGGTACGGTGCATGTGATATTTGTTTAATTTTTCGTGATTATCTTTTTAATTAAATATACCGCTGTACTGAAAACACCAAATATTACGTAGGTAAACGGTTCTAACAAATATTATACGAAATTAACGGTTGAATGGTAGATTATTTCAAGGATTGTGGACCATGTTGCTTAATCGACATCTACAGGGATAATTATTGTTTAAAACGGGAAGAGTTAGCTACAATTTCTTCAAAAATAACCTAAAAAAAACTTACCTGGGCATAACAAACGTTCTGCGTGTGACATCTCCGCCAAGGCCGCTTAAATTCCTGTAAGAAATCACACACGGCACTTATTACAAACGTTTGCGAACATTTCGCGTTTTCGTCGTACAAAAATTGCGGAGGTAAGATGACATGACGCGCGTATGCAAACGTGGCGCCAAAAACAATCGAGGTGCGACGAAAATCAACAAGCGGACTCAGCTGATTGCTGGTGGTTGCCTATCGTTGCCTAGCAACGACGTGGTTCGCGATAACAACGCGGTTGTAGCTAACTTTTCTGCGGTGTGATGAAAATAAACAATTGTCTTGTCAGATTTTACTTCCATTTATACCTACTATAAAAATGTTTTATTAGAACTAGAATCGACGTTTGTTTCTTGTATTATTGTTTAGTTCGCCTACAAACAATTTAAAAAAAGAGAGAGGCCTTATTAAAAAAAAAACACTATGTATTTCCATATGTATAGTAAAATAATGTTGAAACATGTTATATCTGTATATGCCTTACAGAAAAAAAAAATACAAACGATACACTGGTATTATCTAAACTATTATAACCTATTTTTTCATAGTTTAATCATAGGTGAATGTGGTGTGTATTGTGCGTTTAAAATTGTGCTTGAATACGTTATATCTAAACTGTATCTTCATTAAAAATTAAACGATGAAATCCGCCGAACTGCCCGATTAATGTAAAAAAAAAGGATTTTATTGTAAACATGATTTAAGTGAATTATTCGATGTAAGTTCCTTACATACATGTAATATTGTGTTAATAAAACGTAGTTTTGGAAACTGTAGTGTGAAAATATCATTACAACAACAAATATCGTTATAAATCGACAGTTTAGTTGATAAAATTGTAGAGCTTACAATAAAACTGGACTTTTTGTATTATAATTCCTAATTAATAAAAAAATTAACGAAGATATCTGCTTGTTATTTCTACTCTACAGACCTCAAGTCAAGATTTAGGTTATAACTTTTAAAATATTCTAATACAAAAAGTATAAAATTTGACTTACCTTAGTGCTTAGCGCTTCGAAGGGGGTTAAAATCGACCAAAGAGTTGGTATATTACTCCACACACCACTACACACACATGAACAACGAATTTTTCAGGCGTAAACCCGAAAAAGTCCGCGTAAGTTTGTCTAACGACACGCAAGACTCGGCAAGAGCTGATTTACGAAACAACTCGAACACGGCTCGAACTCCTACGTGCGGAAATAGCCGAAGGTACGATCCTATTATGTCGCCAAAACCCAAGGTTTCTTACTTTTAAAATATATACGGAGGGTTGTCCAAGTGCGGCCAGAACTTGTAGACGCATGGTCGTGACGTCAGCGTGGAGCCGTGACGTCGATGTGGGTGTTTTAATTTAATTTTCAAAGTTGAATATCTCGGGAAGGGCGGTCGATAGAACGGAACGATTTTCAGTTCTGAACTCACTGCGAGGCCCTCTATCGATTTCTGTGAAGTTGACCGAAAGGTTTTCGAAGATTTTTTGCAAGAGATTAAGTGGAAATTGCTTGAAATTGCCATAACTATAATAAATCAATTTACCACGGCGTTTTGACTAGTGTACAAATAAAGTGTTAGACAGTATTGGAAAGTTATTGACAAGGGCCCAATTTTAATTTTTAGCCTTGAATAAATACCTATGTCAAATTTAGGCAATTCTTTGCACTTTTCGTAAGCCTGTATTTTTGTCTGATATTGGTCTGGGGAAAAGTTGACCACTTTCCGGTATAGACACATTCGTGGGCATTAACGTGATGCCCAACATATGCCGTAAATATGTTTTGCCATGGGAGGAAATCGAATGCCGTACACCCATGTTTCATCATAAAACGCTATATAAATATTGCGCATACAGTGGTGGTATCTCGCGGTGGTTCGGAGAACTGCGATTACCGACTGACATGACATGACATTAATTGTCATTATGACAAATGTCATTTGACGTTAGGTAGGGTCCAGAGTGGCTCTGGCTTCACAAAATTGAATAACTGCAAAAGTGTTCAGACACTTCATTGTGCCAACGAAGTAGTCGCAAAGTTGGGTGAGGGCCCCTCAGATATTTTGTCAATACTTTGTGATTGAATATTGAAGCTTTACGATACTGCTAATTCGCACCATACATATACGTATACATTCAAAACATTACCGTTTCGAATCTTGTTAGTCTAGTGATTTGCGTGTCACCATGGTTGGTAGCGCTGATTCCGCTTTGTCATTTGACATTTTGTTGTGGTTATCGTTACAAAAACGGACTAACAGATCCAATCAGAACGTATACGATCGATAAAAAGGCCTTTTTATACGATTGTGGATGGAATTATAACTTTAATCGATTCAGATACATATGGGATTTATCGAAGATGAGCTATCTGAGGTTAAAAAGTTGTGCGAACGCGTCGTTCCAGGTAGTAAGCTCGTCTCATGCGTTCCAACAATGGTCAGAACTGAAATAAAACGCACAGAACACAAGTCAATCGTTGTCTGCATACAATTCCCCGTTGGGTATCCGGCAAATCCACTTTTGGTCGAACTAAAAAGCAAACACCTGTCGGATAAGCTATTGCAAAAGTTGACGGCCGTATGCGAAGAGGAAGCGAAAAAATGTCTGGGGAAAGCGCAGATAATCAAAGTTCTGCAGTTCGTTCGCAGGTTTGTAGACGAAAATCCTCTGTCGTGTTGCTACGACGAGATCGGCCTGTTACGAGACACGTTACGCGACGCAAAGGATGAGATACGGTTGAAGCAGAAATCGTCGACGTTGGTACTGAATATTGTGAACAGACGGTTCTATTTGAAGATTAGAATTGCCGTACCGGATAGGTATCCTTTGGAAGCAATAACGTGAGTGTTTCCTAGTTTTTTTGCTTACGATTTGACATTTGAAATGTCAATCTTAACCTCGATGTTTTTTTCTAACCTATGCAAGTTGAATTGTCAAATTGACTTATTTCTGCTCTAGTGTAGTACTTTTCTTTTGTTTACATTGGCAATACGCTTTCTAATTTGACATTTATAATGTCAAACTTAACCTTGCTGTTTTCTTCTAACCAAAAAAAAGTAAAAAAATGTTAATTATCTTATTTTTTTAGTATTGGGGATGCTGACACAAATTTTCCGCCGGTATTTAACCGTCACATGATCGAGCAAGCGAAGGAAATAGCGCGGAAATGCGTCGAGCCGCCTTTAAAAAAAAATCCGAAAGAGCCAGAATTTCGACAGTCGCCTTCTCTACAGAAAGCTTGCGCTTTTCTCGTCGACTGCGTTAAACGATTACCGGAGGAAAAATGCCAATTTTGCAAGGAACAATGCTTTCCGGCCAATCCAGACGTAAGTATTTGCTTTATTAGTATTGAGGTTAAATTTGTTATTATTTGAGGTTAAATTTGTTATTATTTGAGGTAAAAAAAAATTGTTATTTGGGATTAAATTTGTTATTATTTGAGGTTAAATTTGTTATTTGAAGTTAAATTTGTTATTATTTGGGATGAAAATTTGTTATTTGGGATTAAATGTGTTATTATTTGAGGTTAAATTTTTTATTATAGGTTAAATTTGTTGTTTTTAGTTGATAATATCGGATGAAAATTCTCCTAGGCATGTCGAACGGGTGTTCTGCGGGCATCTGTACCATCAGCAGTGTCTCTTTACCTATATGAAGATCCCACCTTTCGACAATAAGAAGTGTCATAGTTGCGGGGTACGAATTTCGCACCATAAATGGAAGTTGACCGATCGTTTGGCGGAAGACAGGTGGGCGCACGAGCAGGCGAGGGAAAGGGAACTGGCCGAGGTTGAGGAATTTTTTCAGTAACTACTTTTAACTCGTAATTCGTAATAATTCTGTAGGATAACTCTTCTACGATTCATTAATAAACGCTTGATTCATTTTAGCTGGTTGTGTATTTTATTTTCCTAATTACAAAATCAAGCGCCTGGGACACTAAAATTTTTTGGTGTAGTGTGTTTTAATTGAAAGAAGGGGTTGTGAAAATGTTAAATCAGGGAGGAAATGTTCGGGAAACTGATATTATTGATAGAAAAGTGTGTTGAAAGTTGTCGATTTGTAGGTTATGTTTATTTTATTTGTGTTGGTCGATTTAATTATTTCTGGTGGATTTCATGTTTGTGTGGTTGCTGTGTTGTGATTTGTGATGATATTTCCGGATCCGGGTCATTTTATTTGCAAAATCGCGGCGGACGGAGTGGAAAAGATTCCTGTGATCAACGAAAAATATTTTATGGCGTTAACGGGGGGCCCTCCAAGGGTTTTGGCGGAGAAGCTAGGGGAATGGGGCGTTATTCCGAAAGAGGGGGAGTACATGTGCCCCAAGTGTGGTGGAGCGCTTCGATTAATCGGTACGTTTCCTTATTAATGTAGCTATATTTCCTTATTTAATTGTGTGTAATTTTGTTTTAGGAGTGATGGGTTGAATTGGTATTGTGAAAGGAATATCCAGAAGGGTCATCGGAAGAAAAGCCGGTGTCTGACTCATACAGGGTTACGTACGGGGACCTTCTTCGCTCTATCCCAGCCTTCGATGTATCAAATGTTGGTGTTCATTCGGGGTTGGGTTTTCGACATTCCCTTAACTTTTGCTTGTTCGTCAGCAGAGATATCAAAACGATTGTGTACATTCTTTCATTGTATCGTAGAAATGCACCCGAGATGCGTTGTTTTAGGGTGACTTGAGGTCGGTTAAGGGGTCTTATTGGTTTGGAACGCTTTAAATGTTATAATAGAGCTATGTAATGTACACTACTACGTATATTCCTACTTGGTATCGTATAAATGCACCCGAGATGCGTTGTTTTAGGGTGACTTGAGGTCGGTTAAGGGGTCTTATTGGTTTGGAACGATTTAAATGTTATAATAGAGCTATGTAATGTAAATTGCTATGTATATTTTTACTATGTACAATATAAAATTAGCATTTTTTTAAAATTGTATTTTAATTATAATTTCTGTGTATAATAAAAATATAACAATGATTTTTGTTTGATTGATTTTGGTTTTTGTGGGATTGTGAATTGGTATTGCTTTGTTGGGTAAAGTTAAGGTGGCTGGAAGTACTGCAATTACTATAAATTTCTTCAACTGTTGTCATAGTTACTAAGAAGTTTGACAAATTCATATTTTTTTCTTTAAACTGTCTCGAATCATCTCCGTTAATTACAGACGAAAATGAGCATAATTTGGTGTATAGTTTAAGTGATTGTAGTAATTTAGTGGCATCGAAACAGTAGAGGGACATGGAAAGGCAACACTGGTTTATAATTGACAAGTGAGTACAAGTTATTCAGTACATGCTCATAAAATCGCATTTCGGGTGACTTTTTGACATCAGAATATCAGAAAAAGGTGCATTCCGCCCGCAAATGCATTAATTAGGGAATATTTATGTCAAATATGACGTCACAGGGGTCCTATTGTTTACTAAAATGCCAGTAGGTAGGCAACCTAATGCACACCGCAAATATGGTTTGAGGTTATGATTTCATTGAAGGAAAATAGTTAAATTATTACTGTATTTTCACTTTCCCAGTTGAATTTTCTTCAAAAACTGCCGTTTTTCATAGTTTCAAGGTCACTCCAAAAAAAAAACGCAAAAAATTGGAGTATCCCAGGCCCTTGACTTAGGCCCATCGCGCTTATTACCGAGTTAAAGGCAATAAATTATGGATGGATATGCAGAAAGACCCCGCGTTTAAACATCGCCACAGCTGGCAATCATTAAAAACCCACTACAAGCGGACGATTTTTAAAATAATACGCATGCCGAGGTTCAATTTAACGCCAGAACAAATCAGGGATTTCCAAAGGGGCACCGCTCTGAAGTATAGAGCCCCTAGTCCGTTGCCGGCTTGTTTTATGAACACGGATTTTGACGAAGAGATGAACGATGCCTCGGGAAGTGAAGAAACCTCCGGTTTACCCACCGATAATGTTATTGTGATCTCAGATTCCGAGGAAGAGGCGGCGATTGCTTCGACAAAAGCTGAGGTGCCAACGGAGGCTGTCGGGGGCTCTACTGTAGCGAACGAGTCCGACTACGATTCAGACGAGACTTTGATGACGGAGGAGGACTTCAAAAAGGCGATAGAGTGGAAGCAACAAGCAACAAGCAATATATATATATACAGGTTGGGCTAGTCCGGGACGCCGCATACACTTTCTATGTGTACGACGAAGACATTTCAAATATATCCCCACCACTTGGAGGGGATGGCACCATCGTACTGCAAGTGCACAGCCCACTCTGCTCCCCACTCAGCTCGCAGAACTAATTCATCCTTTACGTGGTACGTTACAAAGCAGTGTGTGATAAACGGATAATTAGAAATAATGGTGTACACGACTGCAGAAAGAGTGCAGTTAATCTGCTGGTATTTAAGCGAAGGTGGGCAGGCGGCTATAGGTCACTTTATTTTTCAATTTCCCGATCGACCAGTTCCTGATATGAGGACCGTTCAGAGAATGTTCAATAAATTTAAGACCACGGGGTGCGTAACATCGTGCAAAAAATGCCACCCGCCCGCTGAACCACCAGTAATGTCTGACGAACGAATGGCCCGAGAAACAAATGTTTGTGGTTTGGCGGAAACTAGTAAGCCATGTTCGTCTACTAAACTTGCCGAAAATTTGGACATGCCAGCGAGAACAGTCAGGAACATTCTCACGCGCAATACGTACAAGTCGTACAAGGTATCTCTCACTCATGAGATATTTGCTGACGATAAAATAAGGAGAATGTTGTTCTGTGAGACCATGCGTGAAAAAATTGAAACTGACGAAAATTTTACATTTAATATATTATTTTCTGACGAGTCTAGTTTTTCACTTCATGGCATTCACAATAGTTCAGTTACCCGATATTGGTCCACTGAAAACAAGCATTTGCACATAGCTGCACGGACTCAGTATCCGCAAAAGCTAAATGTTTGGGTGGGAATATTAGGTAACGACATAATAGGACCTTATTTTATCGAAGGAAATTTAAATGGGGCTAAGTACCTAGACCTGCTACAATTGCAGATTGTTCCTGCTGTTCAAACTGTCAGGCAAAATTTTGAGGAAGTTTGGTTTCAACAAGACGGGTGTCCGGCTCACAATTCACGACCAGTCCGTGAATTTCTGGCAGCAACATTTCAAGATAGATGTATTTCATCTACCTCTGAGATCAAATGGCCAGCAAGATCACCGGACTTATCACCAAACGATTTTTTTCTTTGGGGCCATTTGAAGTCGACAATTTATGGCCATGAACATGAAAGGGCTCAAAATTTAAATGAATTGCGTGCCAAAATTGTTGATGAACTTGGACGTATAACGCCAGAAACTTTGGCAGAAGTACGAACAGAGTTTTACGACAGATTAGGGTACTGCGAAGGTGTAGGAGGAGATAAGTTTGAAAATAAAAAATAACTTATTATTTTTATTTATGTGTTTATTCAGAATAACTGTTTTGTAGGGTCCCCAAAGGATTTTAATGACTCAAAATGCAACAATAGATTTAAAGTTAAAGACAAGTTTCATATCGGACATAATAAGTACGAGCATAGTACATACACCCCTCGCCTTTATTGTATTACTGAAGAGACTTAGAGACTTGCGGCAGCACCCATGAGCCAGCGCGCTGTGTCACAGCGCTCTTGGTGGTGGTACGTTGCTTGGTGGGGGCACGCAGTGACCGCCTTTATATTGCTTTCTTGCTCTCTCTTATGGGCTATACGGCGTCTGAAACTGGCCGACACTGTATATATATATATATATATATATATATATATATATATATATATATATATATATATATATATTGTTATTATTAATATTTATTATTATTAGTATGTTTACCCGTTGTAACGTAAACAGAGTGTTTATTTATTTATTTATTTGTACCTTTTTAAAAATATATTTCTACGTATTGGTGTGTACGGTTTTGTTTTATTTGTTTGTCGTTTATTTTTCCATTTGACTTTGAATTTTTATTGTGTTATAAAGCAAAGATCATAGTTTAATTCCCTATAACTTTGGTACTTGTTGACCTTCCTCAATGAATTTTTAGTATGTTATAAAGCAAAGATCATAGTTTAATTCCCTGAAAACCAAATTGAAATATCTCTATTACTTTCTGAGATTTTTAATATTATTGAGACATATTGCTAGCAACAAAGTCGGTCAAAACCTTCTTGATCCCTACATGGTTAAACAGTGGGTTAAACAAGCGTAAACGATTATAGATAAGCGGGTTATTTTGGGAATGTTATAAATCGCATTTAAATTAAGTTAACGTCACTAAATATTGAATAATTCGTAGTTAATTAATCGTAGATTGAATATTTGAATTAATTCAAACGGGTTACTGTGGCGCCATCTAGGTACTTTGTAAATACAGGTATCACGAGAGTTGCATATTTTAACCAATAAATATTATAAATAGCAAAAGACAAGAAATTTATGCGCTTATAAATAAAAGTGTGAATTTTTATTGATTTATCAACATTTAAAGTTTAAAGGTTAAATTTTAACCGATTTAGGGCCGGTTCTACAGTCGAATTTAACCAAGTAGTTATACTAGACATTATGCTATACGCGTAAAAATAGCCGTATAACCGTTCTACAGTGTGCGGAATTTTACAATTTTACAATTTTACAATTTTACAATATTTTACAATATTTTACAATATTTTACAATATTTTACAATATTTTACAATATTTTACAATATTTTACAATATTTTACAATATTTTACAATATTTTACAATATTTTACAATATTTTACAATATTTTACAATATTTTACAATATTTTACAATATTTTACAATATTTTACAATATTTTACAATATTTTACAATATTTTACAATATTTTACAATATTTTACAATATTTTACAATATTTTACAATATTTTACAATATTTTACAATATTTTACAATATTTTACAATATTTTACAATATTTTACAATATTTTACAATATTTTACAATATTTTACAATATTTTACAATATTTTACAATATTTTACTATATTTTACAATATTTTACAATATTTTACAATATTTTACAATATTTTACAATATTTTACAATATTTTACAATATTTTACAATATTTTACAATATTTTACAATATTTTACAATATTTTACAATATTTTACAATATTTTACAATATTTTACAATATTTTACAATATTTTACAATATTTTACAATATTTTACAATATTTTACAATAGTTTACAATATTTTACAATATTTTACAATATTTTACAATATTTTACAATATTTTACAATAGTTTACAATATTTTACAATATTTTACAATAGTTTACAATATTTTACAATATTTTACAATATTTTACAATATTTTACAATATTTTACAATATTTTACAATATTTTACAATATTTTACAATATTTTACAATATTTTACAATATTTTACAATATTTTACAATATTTTACAATATTTTACAATATTTTACAATATTTTACAATATTTTACAATATTTTACAATATTTTACAATATTTTACAATATTTTACAATATTTTACAATATTTTACAATATTTTACAATATTTTACAATATTTTACAATATTTTACAATATTTTACAATATTTTACAATATTTTACAATATTTTACAATATTTTACAATATTTTACAATATTGTCACGTAGCTCAATAGGACTCGGATCCAGATCGGGGTGGAGATGAATAAAATGCACACTGGTGTTGGCGATGTGGTATATTTTCATGTTGGACACGGGAAGCCAAGGCCTCCCGTGTCGAATGTCACACAACTATACAACTGTCTATTCTATAGTAACCGTTTACTGACTCAATTACCGAATGCCCCCGAATGATCCCTTACTACTCCCGTCTGTGGCTTTTTATGTGTAGATTTTGGGTCAGGTTTTCGCTGTTGTCACCACGAGTCATTGCACCGAGACCTATGTCGGCATCCTAGTAAGCAGGCGTCGAGTCAGCGTCCGGGCGATGTGTACATAGGTAGTACTGTAGATGTACTGGTTGGAATGTCCAGACTCAGCATACGGGTACAGCGGTACCGTTCCTGTACATTAGGTGGTATTGTAGGTGTACCAACTGGAATGTCTCAACTCAACATACAGTAGACGCAGCAGTCTGGTGCCCTCGATTTTCGGCTAGGTTCGTCGACTTCTGCTTGCTTCGTAACGATATTTTACAATATTTTACAATATTTTACAATATTTTACAATATTTTCCAATATTTTACAATATTTTACAATATTTTACAATATTTTACAATATTTTACAATATTTTACAATATTTTACAATATTTTACAATATTTTACAATATTTTACAATATTTTACAATATTTTACAATATTTTACAATATTTTACAATATTTTACAATATTTTACAATATTTTACAATATTTTACAATATTTTACAATATTTTACAATATTTTACAATATTTTACAATATTTTACAATATTTTACAATATTTTACAATATTTTACAATATTTTACAATATTTTACAATATTTTACAATATTTTACAATATTTTACAATATTTTACAATATTTTACAATATTTTACAATATTTTACAATATTTTACAATATTTTACAATATTTTACAATATTTTACAATATTTTACAATATTTTACAATATTTTACAATATTTTACAATATTTTACAATATTTTACAATATTTTACAATATTTTACAATATTTTACAATATTTTACAATATTTTACAATATTTTACAATATTTTACAATATTTTACAATATTTTACAATATTTTACAATATTTTACAATATTTTACAATATTTTACAATATTTTACAATATTTTACAATATTTTACAATATTGTCACGTAGCTCAATAGGACTCGGATCCAGATCGGGGTGGAGATGAATAAAATGCACACTGGTGTTGGCGATGTGGTATATTTTCATGTTGGACACGGGAAGCCAAGGCCTCCCGTGTCGAATGTCACACAACTATACAACTGTCTATTCTATAGTAACCGTTTACTGACTCAATTACCGAATGACCCCGAATGATCCCTTACTACTCCCGTCTGTGGCTTTTTATGTGTAGATTTTGGGTCAGGTTTTCGCTGTTGTCACCACGAGTCATTGCACCGAGACCTATGTCGGCATCCTAGTAAGCAGGCGTCGAGTCAGCGTCCGGGCGATGTGTACATAGGTAGTACTGTAGATGTACTGGTTGGAATGTCCCGACTCAGCATACGGGTACAGCGGTACCGTTCCTGTACATTAGGTGGTATTGTAGGTGTACCAACTGGAATGTCTCAACTCAGCATACAGTAGACGCAGCAGTCTGGTGCCCTCGATTTTCGGCTAGGTTCGTCGACTTCTGCTTGCTTCGTAACAATATTTTACAATATTTTACAATATTTTACAATATTTTACAATATTTTACAATATTTACAATATTTTACAATATTTTACAATATTTTACAATATTTTACAATATTTTACAATATTTTACAATATTTTACAATATTTTACAATATTTTACAATATTTTACAATATTTTACAATATTTTACAATATTTTACAATATTTTACAATATTTTACAATATTTTACAATATTTTACAATATTTACAATATTTTACAATATTTTACAATATTTTACAATATTTTACAATATTTTCCAATATATTCCAATATATTCCAATATATTCCAATATTTTCCAATATTTTCCAATATTTTCCAATATTTTCCAATATTTTCCAATATTTTCCAATATTTACCAATATTTTCCAATATTTTCCAATATTTTCCAATATTTTACAATATTTTACAATATTTTCCAATATTTTCCAATATTTTCCAATATTTTACAATATTTTACAATATTTTACAATATTTTACAATATTTACAATATTTTACAATATTTTACAATATTTTACAATATTTTACAATATTTTACAATATTTTACAATATTTTACAATATTTTACAATATTTTACAATATTTTACAATATTTTACAATATTTTACAATATTTTACAATATTTTACAATATTTTACAATATTTTACAATATTTTACAATATTTTACAATATTTTACAATATTTTACAATATTTTACAATATTTTACAATATTTTACAATATTTTACAATATTTTACAATATTTTACAATATTTTACAATATTTTACAATATTTTACAATATTTTACAATATTTTACAATATTTTACAATATTTTACAATATTTTACAATATTTTACAATATTTACAATATTTTACAATATTTTACAATATTTTACAATATTTTACAATATTTTTACAATATTTTACAATATTTTACAATATTTTACAATATTTTACAATATTTACAATATTTTACAATATTTTTACAATATTTTACAATATTTTACAATATTTTACAATATTTTACAATATTTTACAATATTTACAATATTTTACAATATTTTACAATATTTTACAATATTTACAATATTTTACAATATTTTACAATATTTTACAATATTTTACAATATTGTACAATATTTTACAATATTTTACAATATTTTACAATATTTTACAATATTTTACAATATTTTACAATATTTTACAATATTTTACAATATTTTACAATATTTTACAATATTTTACAATATTTTACAATATTTTACAATATTTTAGCAATATTTTACAATATTTTACAATATTTTACAATATTTTACAATATTTTACAATATTTTACAATATTTTACAATATTTTACAATATTTTACAATATTTTACAATATTTTACATATTTTACAATATTTTACAATATTTTACAATATTTTACAATATTTTACAATATTTTACAATATTTTACAATATTTTACAATATTTACAATATTTTACAATATTTTACAATATTTTACAATATTTTACAATATTTTACAATATTTTACAATATTTTACAATATTTTACAATATTTTACAATTTTACATATTTTACAATATTTTACAATATTTTACAATATTTTACAATATTTTACAATATTTTACAATATTTTACAATATTGTCACGTAGCTCAATATGACTCGGATCCAGATCAGGGTGGAGATGTATAAAATGCACACTGGTGTTGGCGATGTGGTATATTTTCATGTTGGACACGGGAAGCCAAGGCCTCCCGTGTCGAATGTCACACAACTATACAACTGTCTATTCTATAGTAACCATTTACTGAGTCAATTACCGAATGCCCCCGAATGATCCCTTACTACTCCCGTCTGTGGCTTTTTATGTGTAGATTTTGGGTCAGGTTTTCGCTGTTGTCACCACGAGTCATTGCACCGAGACCTATGTCGGCATCCTAGTAAGCAGGCGTCGAGTCAGCGTCCGGGCGATGTGTACATAGGTAGTACTGTAGATGTACTGGTTGGAATGTCCCGACGCAGCATACGGGTACAGCGGTACCGTTCTGTACATTAGGTGGTATTGTAGGTGTACCAACTGGAATGTCTCAACTCAGCATACAGTAGACGCTGCAGTCTGGTGCCCTCGATTTTCGGCTAGGTTCGTCGACTTCTGCTTGCTTCGTAACAATATTTTACAATATTTTACAATATTTTACAATATTTTACAATATTTTACAATATTTTACAATATTTTACAATATTTTACAATATTTTACAATATTTTACAATATTTTACAATATTTTACAATATTTTACAATATTTTACAATATTTTACAAATATTTTACAATATTTTACAATATTTTACAATATTTTACAATATTTTACAATATTTTACAATATTTTACAATATTTTACAATATTTTTACAATGTTTTACAATATTTTACAATATTTTACAATATTTTACAATATTTTACAATATTTTACAATATTTTACAATATTTTACAATATTTTACAATATTTTACAATATTTTACAATATTTTACAATATTTTACAATATTTTACAATATTTTACAATATTTTACAATATTTTACAATATTTTACAATATTTACAATATTTTACAATATTTTACAATATTTTACAATATTTTACAATATTTTACAATATTTTACAATATTTTACAATATTTTACAATATTTTACAATATTTTACAATATTTTACAATATTTTACAATATTTTACAATATTTTACAATATTTTACAATATTTTACAATATTTTACAATATTTTACAATATTTTACAATATTTTACAATATTTTACAATATTTTACAATATTTTACAATATTTTACAATATTTTACAATATTTTACAATATTGTCACGTAGCTCAATATGACTCGGATCCAGATCAGGGTGGAGATGTATAAAATGCACACTGGTGTTGGCGATGTGGTATATTTTCATGTTGGACACGGGAAGCCAAGGCCTCCCGTGTCGAATGTCACACAACTATACAACTGTCTATTCTATAGTAACCATTTACTGAGTCAATACCGAATGCCCCCGAATGATCCCTTACTACTCCGTCTGTGGCTTTTTATGTGTAGATTTTGGGTCAGGTTTTCGCTGTTGTCACCACGAGTCATTGCACCGAGACCTATGTCGGCATCCTAGTAAGCAGGCGTCGAGTCAGCGTCCGGGCGATGTGTACATAGGTAGTACTGTAGATGTACTGGTTGGAATGTCCCGACGCAGCATTACGGGTACAGCGGTACCGTTCCTGTACATTAGGTGGTATTGTAGGTGTACCAACTGGAATGTCTCAACTCAGCATACAGTAGACGCTGCAGTCTGGTGCCCTCGATTTTCGGCTAGGTTCGTCGACTTCTGCTTGCTTCGTAACAATATTTTACAATATTTTACAATATTTTACAATATTTTACAATATTTTACAATATTTTACAATATTTTACAATATTTTACAATATTTTACAATATTTTACAATATTTTACAATATTTACAATATTTTACAATATTTTACAATATTTTACAATATTTTACAATATTTTACAATATTTTACAATATTTTACAATATTTTACAATATTTTACAATATTTTACAATATTTTACAATATTTTACAATATTTTACAATATTTTACAATATTTTACAATATTTTACAATATTTTACAATATTTTACAATATTTTACAATATTTTACAATATTTTACAATATTTTACAATATTTTACAATATTTTACAATATTTTACAATATTTTACAATATTTTACAATATTTTACAATATTTTACAATATTTTACAATATTTTACAATATTTTACAATATTTTACAATATTTTACAATATTTTACAATATTTTACAATATTTTACAATATTTTACAATATTTTACAATATTTTACAATATTTTACAATATTTTACAATATTTTACAATATTTTACAATATTTTACAATATTTTACAATATTTTACAATATTTTACAATATTTTACAATATTTTACAATATTTTACAATATTTTACAATATTTTACAATATTTTACAATATTTTACAATATTTTACAATATTTTACAATATTTTACAATATTTTACAATATTTTACAATATTTTACAATATTTTACAATATTTACAATATTTTACAATATTTTACAATATTTTACAATATTTTACAATATTTTACAATATTTTACAATATTTTACAATATTTTACAATATTTAACAATATTTTACAATATTTTACAATATTTTACAATATTTTACAATATTTTACAATATTTTACAATATTTTACAATATTTTACAATATTTTACAATATTTTACAATATTTACAATATTTTACAATATTTTACAATATTTTACAATATTTTACAATATTTTACAATATTTTACAATATTTTACAATATTTTACAATATTTTACAATATTTTACAATATTTTACAATATTTTACAATATTTTACAATATTTTACAATACTTTACAATATTTTACAATATTATACAATATTTTACAATATTTTACAATATTTTACAATATTTTACAATATTTTACAATATTTTACAATATTTTACAATATTTTACAATATTTTACAATATTTACAATATTTTACAATATTTTACAATATTTTACAATATTTTACAATATTTTACAATATTTTACAATATTTTACAATATTTTACAATATTTTACAATATTTTACAATATTTTACAATATTTTACAATATTTTACAATATTTTACAATATTTTACAATATTTTACAATATTTTACAATATTTTACAATATTTTACAATATTTTACAATATTTTACAATATTTTACAATATTTTACAATATTTTACAATATTTTACAATATTTTACAATATTTTACAATATTTTACAATATTTTACAATATTTTACAATATTTTACAATATTTTACAATATTTTACAATATTTTTACAATATTTTACAATATTTTACAATATTTTACAATATTTTACAATATTTTACAATATTTTACAATATTTACAATATTTTACAATATTTTACAATATTTTACAATATTTTACAATATTTTACAATATTTTACAATATTTTACAATATTTTACAATATTTTACAATATTTACAATATTTTACAATATTTTACAATATTTTACAATATTTTACAATATTTTACAATATTTTACAATATTTTACAATATTGTCACGTAGCTCAATAGGACTCGGATCCAGATCGGGGTGGAGATGAATAAAATGCACACTGGTGTTGGCGATGTGGTATATTTTCATGTTGGACACGGGAAGCCAAGGCCTCCCGTGTCGAATGTCACACAACTATACAACTGTCTATTCTATAGTAACCGTTTACTGACTCAATTACCGAATGACCCCCGAATGATCCCTTACTACTCCGTCTGTGGCTTTTTATGTGTAGATTTTGGGTCAGGTTTTCGCTGTTGTCACCACGAGTCATTGCACCGAGACCTATGTCGGCATCCTAGTAAGCAGGCGTCGAGTCAGCGTCCGGGCGATGTGTACATAGGTAGTACTGTAGATGTACTGGTTGGAATGTCCCGACTCAGCATACGGGTACAGCGGTACCGTTCCTGTACATTAGGTGGTATTGTAGGTGTACCAACTGGAATGTCTCAACTCAGCATACAGTAGACGCAGCAGTCTGGTGCCCTCGATTTTCGGCTAGGTTCGTCGACTTCTGCTTGCTTCGTAACAATATTTTACAATATTTTACAATATTTTACAATATTTTACAATATTTTACAATATTTTACAATATTTTACAATATTTTACAATATTTTACAATATTTTACAATATTTTACAATATTTTACAATATTTTACAATATTTTACAATATTTTACAATATTTTACAATATTTTACAATATTTTACAATATTTTACAATATTTTACAATATTTTACAATATTT